>JAPTOF010000013.1:8163750-9612500 GCA_028554755.1 Cordia subcordata | reverse complement strand
TGAGTATGGCATTCCTACATGTAAGTTCTTTTTTTTTTTTTTTCAAAAAAGAGGTAATTAAAAAATAAAGTCATAAAAGCAAACCAGATTGAACAATAATAATAAAAAAAAAAAAAGTTTCATACTTGCAAACCTGCATCTCCAAATTAACTTTTCTTATAGCCATTCCATTAGAAAGATCCTCAACAATAGGATCAATATAAATCAGTTGTCCCATGACATCTAGATTTATATACTAAAAGAAGATGTTTTTAATTTCTAGAAGCTTAAGAAATACCAAGAAAGAATTAAACATAGCATAAAATTTAGAGAACATATACAACCAAACCTATGGTATATGTGTCATCAATAGAAACTGAAAAAATCTGTTGGAATGATGTGAAAAATTTCAAGTAGTTCCGCAACGTGGTAGTCTTTTATCTGTAACAGATGTATGAAAAATAAACTGGATAACATATTTGTGATTTAAAAAAAAAAAACCCTAAACTTATCATTATTATAACCAATTGAGAAATTTTTAATTATGTAGCATTGATCTTCAACAAAGCGATTGTTAAAATTTTCAAGAAGACATTCTCTTATGCTGGCTTCTATTTGGTCATCCTGGGAAAGACAAATAAAATTCAGTAAAAAGAAAAAAATAAAATAAATAAAATTTCAAATATAAACAAAACTATAAATGATGGGCAAAAATTTACATTTTCATCCATCAAAAGCATGTTGATGTTAGTAACTTCATTTGGATTGCAAACACATCTCAAATTCTATAGACAAATAACCCTTACAATTATCCTCCAACTCTCAGAAAGTGCAGTTAAGTCCTTAACGGAAGAATTGAGAAAAGAGAAGGCTAGCCCCATTATGTGAAAGAAGAACTTTTTCTCTCAAATTCACTTCTATAATATATATAGAATAGGTAGTTCGCTTAGTCGCAGCTCAAGCCATAGATCTTCCCCGCGCCCAAGGTTCATAGGTCAGATTTCTCATTGGAAAAAGAATGGCAAAGGGTGGCCAACAATTAGAGCTTTTTTCAAAGGGACGGAAGGGCCATTTTAATTGGAGCCATAAACCTTGGGTCTTTTTGCTCTATAAATTGGTAGAATAAGTCAGTATAACATATAAATATTTTGTGTAAAACATAAAACATAATTAATTGTTTTCTATGTTGCTTGAGAATAATCTAATTGTTTCCATATTCCCTTTTTCTAAATTTCTGATATGTAATCATTTGTCAACATTAGCATGACGTTACAGCAATCAAACCAGTGATGAACTAGACCGAGTACTTAAATCATGACATATAGTACCCTATTGAAGACATTAGGTGCATGCACTACAAATGGCCAAAGAAAAAAAATTCTTCCATGAATATATTTTTGAAAGCACTTTCCGAACAAACTACTAAATATTTTAATTTAGCTACCTCACTATTGGAGTTCAAATTAGAGAGTTCTATTATGGACAGAACATTTGATTGGAACACCATTAATAAGGTGTCCAAGAGCCAATCATCATTTGAAGCAAAAATATTAACTTTTAATGGATTTATCTTTCCATTGACGTTATAATTATTATTAAATTTCAACTTCCAGTAAATAAATAAATAAAAATAAATATTTATTATTTCTTTAATATTAACAAATACTGAGAACACATAGCATTTATTATATATAAACATTTAGCTCATACATATAATATTGCTCAAATATCAACATTATTCATGAAATTTTAAATCATGCTTATGAATATAAAATATGCATAAAATCTTGAGCAAACCAAAACAAAACAAACTAGGCTGAATCTCCTAGGCATAACAGATATTTATAATCCCAGTATAATGATGAGGATAAGACATACTTCTCATTAAACTTTAAAAAGTTTTTTTTTAATAAAAAAACTCTGTCCAGGCAAAGCTCGTAGAAAACTCGTGCAGAGCATGTGCAAAGCATGTGTTTTGAAATAAACAACATGAGCAAGATAAACAATTGACATGATAGTTGAATTAATACAATTCAGATAATTAAATTGCAAAATAGCAATCACAACAAAACTTTGGTAATAGATACATATACTTTGAGGTTAACGAGTAGTCTTACAAGCAACCAGCAGAGTCTTCATTTATGCCTTGACATGAAAGGTACATATACCTTAACCATTACGTATCCCAAATCACTAATCGTGCTTTGGCAGAAACTCTTGATCTGTTCTGAACAACCAATTAAGCTTTTACTAACAATAGTACTATTCGTGCTAACCATGCTTCCAACATTTTGGCATCAAGTGCCGGCAATTCCATCAAATGTCGTGGTTGCCAATGATAGATCTAGAGATTTTAGAACGATAGCAAAGGCCATCATTGCTACCCCAGGCAACAACTCCAACAGACACTGCATTTTGATTAAAGCAGGTCTGTGTCAAGAATAAGTTATCCTTGGACCTGAGAAATCCAATCTAGTGTTGATTGAGAAAGGAAAAGATCGTATAGTGATCACAAGAAGTAGAAGCACTGACAGTGCACTTGAAATGACATATATGGCTACTATAGATATGTATAACTAAAGATTTTGATTCGAACTTATTTATAGGACACTATACAAAAAATATAAATGAACCAAAGAAATAAGAGAATAATAAATAATTAGATACTTTTTATTTGTAATAACATAATCTCAAATGATTAATTAATGACAAATCATTTGATTCCATTGCAGAAGTCCTCCAGAAAAAATGCAAAGTTATTTCGATTAAATGGTTATCCAATCTTGTTATGTTATTGGCTTAATGTAGCAAAAGATCTCTTCCATGTACAAGGATAGCTTACAAGATATAAATGATTGAACAAAAAGCATGGTATTCTCATGACATGCCATATCTCTTATATACTTTGCAGCTAAGAATAACTTCTAAAGTGTAACACATAAAAATAGCTTCCACGTATGTAGCAAAGATGGATAAATGTATGTGTATATATGAGCGTGACCATATATATATATATATATATATAGCTTCCACATATGTAGCAAATATGTATAAATGTACGTGTATATATGAGTGTGTGCATATATATATACACGCATACACGCACGCACATATATATATACACACACACACGTATATATTTGTCATTTTATACATATAATATTGCCCAAATATCAATATTATTCATGAAATTTCAAATCATGATTATGAAGATCAAATATGCATGAAATTTTGAGCAAAACAAACTAGGCCGAATCCCATAAGCATGACAAATATTTATTGTCCCAATATAAATATCAAGATATGACATATTTCTCACTAAGCTTTCAAGAAAAAAAGAAAAGAAAAAAGACTCTGTCTGTGCAAAACCTATGCAGAGCATGTGTTTTGAAAATAAACAACATGAGCAAGATAAACAATTGACAAGATAGCTGAATTAATATAACTCACATAAATAAATTGAAAAATAGCAAAACTTTGAAAATAGATAGATATATTTTGAGGTTAACCATATTGTATATAAAAATTGCAAGATAAGAGAAAAGAGAAAAATGAAGTAGAAGATAAATTAATTTTAGGAAAGGTGCCTTCAAGAAGCTTTCTTAAGGATAGTAGTTTCTCCATTATAAGTGCAGATGGAATATTGGAAATGCTATCCCCAAGATGCAATGTCTAACACTAGAATTTAACAAGGCTACACTCCTTATAAATTCTTCGAACTAAAAACCCCAACTCAAGAAGGGATTTAGGAAATTTTAGGAAAAGGAGAATGTTGATGGAAAAATTGGAAAAGAGCAAATTAACTTGTTATCTTTTAGAACATGATCATCTATTTATAGAAGCTAGTTACCGATTAACCAAGTGAGGTGATCCTTGACATTGCATGTTATGGGTAGAAAGAAGTTGAAAACTCTCAAGCAACATTTACAGAAAGTAACATTCAAATTAGTTTGCAACATAACTGCCAGGACCAGTGCATGCTACTACCAAATTATACTATTATCGTAAGCATGTGGTGGTTATAATGTATCAATTATATTATCTATTATTATATTTATCATGTCAACCACATGCAACACATGCATAATAATTATTATTAGATAATATTTATACACACACACACACACACACATATATATATATATAACAGTCCCCCACTTATTATATAATATTAAAATAAATACTCGAACACAAAGATACACCAAAAGAAGTGATTGGAGAGATTTGAGTAATTGTGTAGTGTATACCCAAAGGTGGCCAAGGCTTAATCTTTTGGATTGAATATGAGACAAAATAAAACATATCCACACCATACGAGTTTCTAGTTCTTTAAAGGTAACGTATTAATGGGCCTTGTGCTGATCTTGTATTAGCAAGTACTCTAGAGTTCTACTGAATAACTCATAGGAAGCGGCCTCTGACTTCCCTACTTGCATAGGCAGACTCATCAAAAGTGTCTACAACTAGCTTTTCACTCTACACTAAGCTATGAGTCTATTAAGGAACAAAAGTCCAACCTTTCATGAATAACATTGTGGAAAATAACATTGCATTAATTAGATATAGGACTTTAAATTCTTTTTTAATAAAATAATTAACCCCACTATTCCTCAAGATATATAATGCAATGGAAATGCAACCACATGTTAGAATTTCTCACATAATACTTTGTTGATTGCCATTTAACTCTAATACATATGCTTTTCAATTATAACTAACATCATTATGATAAAGTGGGTTTCAACAAGATTATTTTTAATTAATCTGTAATAATTCCATACCTCTCATAAGTCATAATTTTACTGATCTTTTGGAAGGTGTTTTTCCAATATTTGATTAGTAAGTAAATATTCAAGTAAAACTTTTTCCTTTACTCACAATAGGTCATACATGATTGTACTTTATACTTACCCTTGTTATATATTTTCTTACCTTTTTGTACTTAAGTAACATAACTTTTTTGGTTGATGAATGGAAACCTCTTTATTTCAACTCGCCCTTAAGAAAAAGCTATATTCACATCTAATTTGTATTTCATGCCACAATTGTAATCTAGATGGTTAAATGTGAAAGACCTACAACCATAATCATCTTCTAGCAACTGAATCAGTTTCTTTCTTCGAAATTCACATTACTTGGATTTGTTAATTGATAGTTAATCTTCATGTTTCATCTCCATATCTTGCACTTGAGTCTTCAAAATGGTAGAATCCATTTGGAAAAGCACTACTATCCTTAAATTAATATATGTAAAAATTACAAGATAGGGGAAAAAGGAAATCCTATCCCCAGGATAGTAGTTTCTTAAGGATAGTAGTTTTCGCATTATAAGCCAGCAAACTGGGGACATGGGTTTTGGGGTGATGGGAATTGATTTAGTGCGCCAACAGAGGGATTGAAATGAGAGCGACATCGAGAAGCAGTGTGACCATATTTGAGACATATTTGACATTGAAAGCGACATTTGCCATTATTATGTTAAGAAGAATTATTTATACCTGGTGAGACAAATGCAATATAAGATGGTTAAGTCTTGGTGGTGGACTGAAAGTGATTAGCAAAGAGTTGAGAAAGCAGCACTTGATAACTGACAGAGAGGCTTTGGATTTGCGATATTAAGGTAGTCACGGAGGAAGCGGCAAATTTGCTAGAGTCAATTTCATCACGCATGATCCGCTATTCATACATTAGAAGCTTTGTGTGAAGTTAAGAGAAAGATGGGAGGGTCACCAGATTCTCGATAGAGGTAATAAAAGGCCTATACTCTTTGGGCAAATCATCAAGCGTGGTAAAAACCAATTTTGAGTCAGAGACAGGGTCTCCAATGGTAGCCAAGCTAGAGGAGAGAAAGCGAAGTTGGTAGAGATATTCAACGATGAAGAGTGAATTTTTCTTTAGAGTACGAAGTTGATTTTGTAATAATAAGCGTCTTGCAAGAGACTGATGTAGAATAGATCCTTCGTGGGAAGACCACAATTCAAAGGCAGTCTCAAACCCAAGAACTTGATAGGAGAGAGACTCTGATATTGTGGCAGTGATACAAGCAATGACAAAGCAATTATAACGTTTCCATTCTGTGGTAGAGAGAGTCGAAGTTTGAGTATCTGATGATGAAGGTTATTGGCGTCTTTGGTAAGGAAGAAAGAAGAGGGTGTAGACGTCTCTGTGATGGATAAAGAAGAAGGTGCGGAGAGTTTTTGTGTGTAGCAGTAGGTTTGAGGATGACATTGGAGAGGTAAGGGAGAGAATCATCCTTAAATTGAGTTAGATTGTTGAAAGACAGAAAATTGAGCATTTGAGTTTTCCATACTAAGTAGTTGATGTGATCAAGAGTGACTATAACGAAGGTCTTGATTGCAGAGGCTGGCTGAGAGAAAGAGGAGATGGAGGTAGCCATTATTGTACTTCACAGGCCAAAGGAAAGAGACATTGGTCTTTGGAATATTGATACCATAAAGAAATAAACTATTGGATATTTTTTATTCGTTGATATTTTGTACAGTATAGGACTCCTTATATAGAAGCAATATTCAATTTGAATGGCTAACATTCTACTAAACAAATAAACATAAAAAAGGAAATGAATTAAATCCTGCAATCTTCACAAGTTTTAGGTGGAAGTCAACTTTGCAATTTTCACGAGTTTGAACAGAAATCAATCAATATCATTATCTATCAATATTATCTTCTATCAATTTAGAAAATTTTAAGAAGAGGAGAATGTTAATAGAAAATTGGAAGATAGCAAATTATCTTGTTATTTTTCAGAACATGATCATCTATTTATAGAAGCTAGATGCTAATTAACCAAGCGAGGTGATCTTTGACATTGCATGTAACGGGTAGAAAGAAGTTGAAACAACATGTCAAGCAATGTTTACAAAAAGTAACATTCAAATTAGTTTGCAAGATAACTGCTGGACTGTTGCATGCTACTACCAAATTATACTATTATAGTAAGCATGTTGTGGTTATAATGTATCAATTATATTATTTATTATTATATTTATCATGGACGACCACATGTAACATACACATAATAATTATTATCAGATAATATTTATACACACACACACATACAACAAACTAGTAGTCTTAAAGACAACCCATAGGCTCTTCATATATGCCGTAACATGAAAGGTACAAATGCCTTAACCATTACCTATCCCAGATCACCAATCAGAGTTTGGTAATAAACAGAAACTCTTGATTTGTTTTGAACAACCAATCAAGTTTTTACCAATAATAGTATTGTTCATGCTAACCATGCTTCTAGCATTTTGGCATCAAGTGTCAGCAATTCCACCAAATGTTGTAATTGCTAAGGATGAATTTAAAGATTTTAGAACGATAGCAGAAGCCACAATTGCTGCCCCGGCTAACAACCCCAACAAATACCGTGTATTAATTAAAGTTGATCTTTATCAAGAGCATTATTGTTGGACCTAAGAAACCCAATCTAGTGTTAATTGGAGAAAGAAAAGATTATTGTGATCATGGGCAATAGAAGCTGTGTGATTGGATGTGAAATGATGTATATGACTAATGTAGGTATGTATAACTGAAGATTTTGATTCGGACTTATTTAATATTTGTAGAACACTACACAAAAATCAAAATTGAATAGATTGCAATGACAGAATCCCAAATGACTAGTTAATGACAAATCATTAGATTTCATTGCAAAAGTCCTCTAGAAAAAATAAAAAGTTATTTTAGTTGAATGGTTGTCCAATCTTGTCAAAGTGTTGGCTAATCTAGGGTGCCATGGGCAATGACTATTAACAACCCTAGAGATGCAGTTTTATTTATTATTTGAAACTTTATCCAGGGAGACAAATAGATCTCTTCAGAGATCCCATTTTCCTTGACTTATTGTAAGTAGAATTCCAAATGATGAATAAAGCTGCTCCAGGGTTGTCAATAGTATTTGCCTATGGCATGCTACCTATAGTACGTACCCCTAGTCCATTGTTATGGTACTAGGCATAGTAAATAGGGTTTATGCCATGGCCTTCCCACAAAAGTCATCCTTCTGGTGATAAGATGTCATCGAGAAAGTTTTCCATGATAGTTGTTCTTGAAAACTTTCGCCAAGGACATCTAGATATGTCTTGGCCCTTGGGTTTCATTAATGTAACTCATTAGTGGCCATAATTTTACAATTTTGTATAACTATACCACTCTAAAGTCATAAGGATAACTTCTCTTTCGTGCCATTATTTTTGTGATAAAATCAAGTTTTTCACAAAAGGCCTTATAGGATTTTGTTTATAAACTATTGCATCGTTTCGAAGCTTTTCACAATAGAGTTTGTTGGCCTTAGTGCATGAATTCAATTTTATGATTTTCTTCAAGTTTTGTGCTTTTTTGAAGTTTTTGTTTTTTATACATGACTTAAGCTTTTACCCGTTCAAGTTTTGAGCTTTTTTTAAGCTTTTCAGGAACTGATAAAAGGGATCATCAAGTTTTTTGTACATTGTCGGGTCTTTTTTAAAAATGTTTGTACACATTATATATATATATATATATATATATATATATATATATCATGTTCTTCTTTCAGTATTTACTTTTTACTGGATGCATACAAGGATAAAATATAAAGTTGACGCCATGCAGACGTCAGCCTGGTCCGACCACTAGTTAGACCAGTCAGACCAGTCGACCCACTGGTTAACAGACCGGTCCGATTTTTAAAACATTGCTAGAAAATGACTGTTGCATCTCCAAATATAAAGTCCATTGCGCCCATTATATAGCATTCCTTGAAGGATTGGTATTCTTTCTTCGTAAGTCTCACAACCATTGCTTGTCACGGGTTTTGCATGTGCTTTGTATAGGCTTTACACGGGCTTTGCACCTAGGAACTTTGAAAGGAAAGGAATCTTCTCTTCCATTTTCCAAATTCTACATAATTCATGAACATAACACACACATACACACACACATATATATATTTAGCATACATATTACCTCTTTGCTACTTACATGAAGCTATATTTGTGTACACTTCCATTTAGCAATTGTTTTCACGGCAAGGTATATCTGAGATATGGCATGTCATTAGAATGCCATGGTTTTTGTTCAATTATTTATATCCCGTGAGCTATATTTGTGAATAGTAACTATCTCTTGCTGGATTAAGCCAATAATCTGACAAGATTGGATAACTATTCAACTGAAATAACTTTTTATTTTTCAGGAGGATTTTTGCGATTGAATCAAATGACTTGTCATTAATTAAGCATTTGGGATTTTGTTATTGTAAACAAATAGTATATGATTATTTATTTTTCTCTTCTTTATTTGGTTAATTTTTGGTTTTTGTGTAGTATTATATAAATAATAAAATACGAAATAAGTCTAAATCAAAATTTTCAATTATACATACCTATAGTAGTTGCATACGTCATTACTAGTCCATTTCCAACACTTGTATTGCTCGTGATCACTAAATGGTCTTTTCCTTCCCCGACCAAAACAAGATTGGGTTCACTGGTCCAACGATAATGTATTCTTGATAGAGACCTACTTTAAACAATATGTAGTGTCTTTTGGAGTTGTTACTTTGGCCAACGATGATGGTCTCTGCTATCATTCTAAAATCTCTTGATCCATCATTGGCAACCATGACATTTACTGGAATTCAAATGCAAGAGAAATTTATTGATCTTTTTGTTCTTATTTAATTTCATTAAACCTTAATCACAATATAGTTTGCAATTTCAGTTTTAGATTATCCTGTTATGATACTTAGCTAATAAATCTTAAGGATGTAGAATGATCTAATAATATTCATATAGTACTAAACATAATTTGATGAGCATCAAAAAGATTTTAAAAAATATATAAACAAAAAAAGTTAATAATTCCGTACAAAGTATTCAAGAAACACGACTGCTTATGTTACATACAAGTGCCTAAAGAAAAAAAAATGCAAAGTGTGAACAGTATTATGATTCGTACCTCAAGGATATAGGCCTTAAGGATCTTAGTTTTGGGTAGATTAAGAGTCATGTTCTTATAGGGATTTGTCTCTTCTTTGTAATTTATAAATATAACTTAATTGTGTTAAGCTTATTGCCTGAAACAAAGGGTGAGACAGAGTGGGACCTTGAGTGAGGAGAGCTCGAGAGGCGAGGGCTCTTAAGCCCAAGCCCTCTGCATGATGTATTTATTCTTTTTATAGTGAAATTCTTTTGTTCGCCCGTATATGTAGGCATAAACCAAAATCACATTGAGTATTGTATGTTCTATAGTTATCTTTTTTTGCTTTCATCTTTGTTCCAACACTCTAAATTTCTAATAAAAAAAAAAAGAAATGTATAATAATAATCCGTATGTTATTTGTTAGAATTTTGTTTAGATTCACATAAGTGCACCTGGAACCTTTTGCCACAATGTAATCTGCAAAACCTTGGTAGGGTATGGGTATAGGTGATAGCTAAGAAGAAACAAGTTGCATTAAGAGCCAATGGCCCTTAAAAACAAATAAAAATTACAACATTATTAATGACAGGTCCTTTTTAATTATTTTAATAAATACTACTACTTTTGAACACATATTAACCAAATATGTTAATAGTTAGGGGCGTATAAGAAATCATAAAAATCGCAACTGCCAACTAGGTCGAATCGAATCGACCGTAAACCATTGATGTTGAAAGTAATATAGTCAATTGCAATTTAATTTTGAAAAGCTGATACAGGCAGTTCGGTGAACGGTTTTAAAGAGTCAAGATCACAGTTAAACTGAATTGCCCGTGTGTGTACGTGTGTGTCTATATATATATATAATGTGATGCATTATTTCTGCTATCTGAAGGAAGCAAGTTATTAGCTTTTTGGCTGTTGGTTATCTGTATATTTAGTATGATTAAGTCTTGGAAAATAGTATGTTGCTAATGCTAGAAGCATTTTTTGTTAGATCCTACATTTCCATCATGTAATTTTAGAGGTTGGTGTTTCATGAAGTCAATATGATTATTGTTGTGTTTCCTATCAAAATGTCATCTTAAAATCGGTCGAAAAAACTGCTCAAACCGTATTAACCGAAGTCGTTGGTTTTTCAATTAATTTGGTCAGTTTTGATTTTATAAAATGATAAACCATATCTATCAGTTCAATTAGAAATTTATTGCAAAAACCGCACCAAACTACCTGTGTACACCTTATAAATAACTCATAGCATATTTTATCTAAACACCTCAATGCTTGTTTGACATTTGTTTATAAACATCAACTACTGCTTATCAGCATTAATTACTTAAAAGCAACTCAAAGAGGGGAAAAAAAAAAAAGCAAAGCCAAAACTCTTTATTATTTATTTGACATTTACTTATAAGCATCAATTACTGTTTAGAAGTATTAATTACTTATAAGCAACATGTAAAAACAAAGCCAAACAAACTCTTAACTATTCTCTCAATAATTAAAGGAAAAAGAACTTCTATTAATGATAGGATGAGGTTGGGAATATGAAATTTGACAAATAACGTTATCCCAAAAATAAAACATCGTCCGTCAAAGTTATGGGTCATTCGGCATTATACATGTGCCCAAAAACTACGACAGATAGAAGGCCTGGCCCAATGGATTTATATTTGGATTACCGCACAGGCTCTGCAACAGTTACTCGTTTCACAGTCCACAAACTTGTTGTATCTTTCTTTTTCTGGTCGAATTTCTTGCATCTCAACAAACAAAATTGGCTTTTTGTTTCTCTTTTTTATTTATTTTTCTTTTGGCCAAAAGCAGCCTTTGCCTCTATTTTTTTTTTTTTTTTGGGTCAAGAGAGCAGTCTTTGCTTGAAATGCTTAATCTTGGATAAACAAAAATAGTGGTGGATAAAAAAATATGATAAATCGGCTTGGGGCCAAGTTTCAGTTTACATTTTGGCAATCCAATTAACTTCTATAAGACTATAACCTAAAACTTCACCCCAAAAACGTTAAAAAAAAAAGTTGAAAAATTATAATTTCTCCTTTTAAAGTCGCAAATCCATTATAAAATTTACTTGTAATTATATATTCCCGTGATTATTTTAAAAACTGACAAAAGGGTCATCACAAAAATATTATTACCAAAGAAAAATAATCAACACAACGACCATCTTCCCCTTCTCTTTATCACTTTCATCTTCAGTGAAGATCCTGGTTAGTGTCAGAGCAGCCTTTATGTCTTCATCCTGGCCTTTTTATTATGGCTTAAACATAAAAAGAGAAAATCCCAAAATACAATGTCACCTAATTGACACGTAACATAAAAAGTCAATCGCATGAAATCACTAAATCATAAGACTTACTCAAAGCGATTCACCTAGAAAGAGCTGTCCTTTATTTTATGTTAGGCCGAGGGACACTAAAATGGAACTTCGATTGGATGTGAGTATCAAGTCTTGTCGCTAAGAAGTCCACTAAATTCTTGGGCCTTGGCAAATCTTTGGGATGAATAGTTTATCGGCTTGAGCATAGATAAAATGTGATCTAATCAACATGTAAATGAAACTGAATTGGATAGAATCACACAATTATAAGATTCACCAAGAGTTGGTGCTATTTAGTTCTAGCCCTTGTAGACTACTAATTCTCATAGTAACTCTGTAACTCATATCCTTTCGTTTGTGAATCATACTGAATCCTAAAAGATAAATTTTGAGCCATACAATTTTCATAACTATGCATGTCAGAGAGATAGGTGAAGTAGTGCATCTACATGCCCATTTCAGAATTTAAACTCTCATAGTATTATAACTTAATGAAGCAAATTAATGGTGATAAAACGATCATATTATTACCAAAAGAAAAACAGAAAAAAGTTCCTACCATTTTCTTTTTGTCAAAATATAGTACATGAACACAAACGGAAATTACAGCAGATCATCTGACTGCACCAGGGTGGAAAATTGGAAATCAGAATTCAACAAGTACATTAAAATGTTGGAATATTTGTGACCTAACCAAAGGCCAGGAATTCTTAGCTTTGCAGTTAGTAACCTACTCACTAAACAAGTTCGCAATTCTTCTAATACAATGTATACTCACCTAAAGCGTTCCCCGCTCCACCCCCTCCCCCCGGGAGCGGAGTTAAAATATCTCCGAGTCATATTGAACTTAAAATTAATTTTTATCGGGTCTGAAACGATAACGAAAAACCTCCAACAAGTGCGCTATTATAATCTTTGAGTTAGGATATCCCCATGTCATATTGAACTTAAAATTAATCTTTATCGGGTTTGAAGTAGTAAATAAAAAGTCCTCCAACAATTGTGCTTTTATAATCTTTTCACATCCTCCACAATTCGTCTTGACTTCTAGTTAGAGCTAAAGAATTTCGGTGAGCAAGATAACAGATTCATATAAAAGAAATTAAAGGAAAAAAAAAACCAAAATTTGAGACCACAACTTAGCATGGGGGAAGAAGCTGAATAGGATATCCTCAAAAGTGAAATTGAAAGGGCCCAATAATACTTAAATTCGAACAAGATGGTCTACCCACACACACAATGACACAAACACACATACATAAGAGGCCGTAGGGTCTCAATGGTAGAGACCTCAGATGCACGTGGAAGGGGGACAATACTCACATGCAAAAGAAACATGCAGCACTTTGAGTTTGCCTCCTCCTCTCCCAACAAATTCTTTTTTTTTTTTCTCTCTCTCTTGAGTAGTCATAATCTGATAAGCTCAACTTTATCAGCTCATCTATAAATGAGCACGTTCATGATCAATAGATATTAGATCAAGATAAAGAGTTAATGCTCGTTTGTGTTTCATATAAGTTAATCATTACAAATTTTGTCCCATCCTTATTAACTAGAAATATATGTTGAGATAAGTCACTAAAAGAGTTATAATTTTAGGATGGATTTATATGATTCTAAGGTGAGCTTGCGGTTATAAGAAAAAAAATGTTCGACCTCATTTATTTATTAAAGAAAACAGTTTTCTATTTTTCTACTTTTGTGAAAATCAAAATGTATTCACTTGTTGAAAATGGGAAATTGTCTGCTTTTTGTGAAAATGAAGAAATGTATTCACTTGTTGAAAATGGGAGATAAGTTGGGATTTTTTTATAAATGACACAAATTTTAAAATTCTTTACGAAAATAGCCTTGTTTTGGAATAAATTTTAAATTTAGCCTTTTCAGCTGTTCAAAAGCCGAAATTGACTGTTCAATCAACGAAAGTGTCAACATTTATTACTCAATCATTGGGGAGTAATTTTCAGCTAGTGAAAAAACTTTCGGCAATTGAATAGCCGAATTTGACCAATTTTGGTGATTGACTAGCCGAATGTGGTCAAATTCGACTATTCAATCCCCAAAAGTTTTTTCAATAGCCAAAAATTACTTTGCCTACGGCTAAGTAATAATGTTGATACTTTCGCTGACTGAACACCCGATTTCGGCTTATGAATAGCCGAAAAAGCTATATTTAAAATTCATTTCAAAAGAAGATTATTTTCATAAGAAATTTTAAAATTTGTGTCATTTATAAAAAATCCAAATAAGTTTCTCTTTTAGACATTAATTCTCTTGATCACTGACAATGGGAAGGACAGGAGCAGAAGTTAGTTAAAGTTGTTAATAGTATTGAGTTGTCATAATTTTAGTGATTAGTTAGTTTAAATCGTGGAAGTTATTAGTTAGTTGAGCTAAAGATAATAGCTCTCATTCTTGTGTAAGTAGCTGGTGTCACCACTTGAGATGAACTGAAGAAAATATCTTCCTTCTATGTCTATTTTCTGTTAGTCACACAATTTGCTATTTTGATCACTAAATAAGACCAGACGAAGTTAAAAGAGAGGAGATTTTAGTATGAGTACACAGTGTCGAGATGAGTGAGGATACATAAAAAGGTTATGTAAAGTTAAAAACGATGAAGCCACAAAATCGAACCAAAGATTAGGTTCTTCATTTGGAGTTGTGAGTTTTTAGTTGTGTTTTCAAGTAAAGAACTGATAAAAAACTTTCCAAATTTATTTAAAAAAAAAAACCTCAGAAAAACAAGTCAAAGTTGATTTCACTATCTTGTTCTAATATGAAGAATTTGAAAAACTACCCATTAATTTTTGTTTTGGAATTTGTTTTATAAATAAAATATTCAATTTTTTCTATAAAAAATTTTTAAAACACATTTCTTTTTTTTTGGCTTTTTTCTAATAAACAAGTCCGCAGTATATCTTTTCTTTTAAAAAATTTCCCCTTGTGGAACATCAAGCTTAACTGAAAAATGCTTGTGAACAATGAGTATAGGATGAGGTGGCCTATTAATTGGCATGAACTTATTGTTACCTTATCCATTTGAGGAGGGCTAGTACATTATTTTATTATCAAATGGGAACAGCTCCAGTGACTTTGCTCAGAAATTTATGTTCCTGTCGGACAAGTTGATTTACAGTATGGTATCAGAGGATCTGTTACATTTTTAGCGCATTTCGTAATCTTGACGTCCGAACGAAAGCCTCAAACGAATGACGATAAAATTTAAACTCAAAACTTATATTTAATTTGAGGGTTCCGATATCATGTAATAATTATTTAATTACTCTGAAGCACAGGGAGAAAATTGTTCGCGCATGAGTTAAAGCCATGTCAATTGTTGTCATGTTAACTACCATGTCTTACTTGCTAGAACAATGGTCTTAGAGAGAGTTACTGTGTGTGGGGTTTATCAAATTGGTTGTCGAACTCCATTAAATGTTCAATGATTGAGCTTTGGTGATCGGATTTTTCTCATATAAAAAAAAAAAAGAGAAAGAAAAACCGGAACTATTAGGAAGTATATACTTAATTAATTTATTTTCTTCAACAATTAGTAGTAAGATAATCCGATACAATTAGGCTACGCTTATTCACTTTTCCCTTAAAATTAAGACATAAAACCTCATTTACAGAAGCTATACATGTTAATCATAGTTTTAGAATTTTGGAATTGTTATTTGTTGATGGGAAGTTGTTGAATATATATTTCAAAGATCTTTGGGTTTGTCATTTGACTTACTTATGGGCTATAGCTAGCTGATTAGTTAACATTTAGCAATTAATAAGATTTACATCAAGTGTAGTTGCATTTATATTTCATCTGAAATAAAAGAAAAGTTGAAAAAACATACATTAAGAGTTGAAATGTGTAGTCTTCTTTATATAAAATTGCATCATATAATCATTTTTTTTTTAACTTTCCTTTCTAAAATTATCTTGTTGATGAAGTGCTTATGTGGCTCTCCAGTAGTTGAAGTGGGTATGGGGCATTAACGAGCCATAACACAGTGTTAAATATGAAAAGGAAAGCAGTGTCAAGTTATAACCTATTTCGAAGTTATAACCTATTTTGAGTATTATTATATGTCACTTATTTACTTTTTTTATATAATAGAATTTTTGTTATATTACATGGACGAGAGATTCAGCATCTAATATACGAATTTGACCATTTAAAAGACACTGAAATGAGGGACCTAAAACTAGTTTTGGTATGTGGTTCGGTCTAGTTTAGAGATTCAATAATATTCAGAATTGTTCCAAATTTTTCATTCTTAAATATTTTAAAACCATAGTCGTATTGTAAAAAAATCTTCATCCCATGCTGTCCCAAAATTTTAGGACACTTCTGTGCGAGTTTTTGATTCTTTCAATACTTGTTCCTCGAAATAATATGAGATAGAGGTTCGAGCCTTTTCATACCTGTTCAATAAATTTCGATGGAATTTTAGAGAGATTATTCACATATTAAAAGAATTTCAAATGATAAAAGTATTATTTCAAAAGCTAAAATTTTTGACTTCAGGAAAAAAATTGCATTTTTTTTTAACAAATCAAATAGTAATTGCAAAAAAAGAGATGCAGTTTTTCTCTTTAAAAAAAGTGCTTTTGTAAAAAAAAAAGCCAATTGGTATGGACCCTAATTAGTGACCACTTCATCTAAAAGTTCAAGTTTAATTTACATAGAGAAACTTGTTGTATTTATTTATTTTTTATTAAATCTTTTTTTCTAAAACCGTTGCTTATTTCAGAAAAAAGAGAAAAAAGAAACAAAATTCCAAGACAAATCTCATAATTCATTTCATATGCAAATTATTTTGAGGAAACCGTTGTCTCTTCCAAATGTTGCCGCGTGGGTTTAAGCATCTTAATCTACAGCAAAAAGTATTGTTCGAATAATCATGTAATTAATTAAAGTAATCACTTTTCCATAATACACGACATTAAATGATAATTAAGTAACGATCTTCATGGTGGTTTGGGTATAATGAAAAGTGAATATGGTGGTTGGCCAGCAATTTGATGCCATACACTACTAACTTAATACCTACCATACAACGAAGAATGATATATAAGCAATCATACGTACTCTAAAAGTTGAGTTTGGTATCAATAATTTGCACATCCATCCAATTATATCTTAATTAAACAACTTGGCCACCAATATTATTAAGGTGGTTAACCAAATCATTTTCACATCTTTTGGTTAGTAATTGGAAAATAACATTAATTTCGCATGTCATCCCATTTTTTGAGGTTGTCATCTAAACCACTAGTGCATTAGCTATTAAATTTCAGTTGACTTGGTGCATCCTGCATTAAATTTGGAATTTTTATGATATACTTCAATTAATTTGACCATATCTTTTTTCTTTTTAATACTAGAGTCTCCAACTAGCATCATAAGAAGATCGGTCGAATTTGACCATTAACTACTAATTTTTGAATCTTCGAGTGTATATCAAGAATAGGACTTTTAGTGGCATGAGGATCGAGGACTCGATTCTAAGACTATTCCAACTACCCAGATTTGTTACAGTTGCTCTTGTGATGCTCCAACTGTTCCATAAATTTGTTATTCCTAAAGAGTAATAGATATAGATTCTTTTCTATCTCGATTCAAAATGCATCCAAATTCAAATAGATATTGAATGGAAGGTTTTTCTAAGCATCAATAGTTTTAGCGGCCGACTCAATTCTTTCAAATTGTTTCTCATTATTCAAGATAAAATCTTTTTAACTTCAACCAATTCAACTATACCGTGAGAGTAATCGTATTCATTTTCTTTATCTGCGATAGTAAATTGTAATGCCAACTTGGTGAGTGCATTTGCGAGAAGTCTAAGGCTACTTGCCATAATCATTGCTACAATAATTAACATGCAGTTTGGTTAATGTTGATGTTATAAGCTTTGCTATGTTGACTGAAACTTCTGGGATTCTTTTAACGCATGCCCATTTTCTCAAGATCTCAATTTTTTCTGTCCTTATCTTTCAATTGTCATATTTTAATACCAAATTCTACAATTTCGTGTAACTGTAATTAGTCTTGAACTTGAATTTCATTAAAAAAGAAAAAGAATGAAAAATAAAGATGGTGACACATGTAATCAATCATAACTTTGCCATTATTTTTATATGGAGTTCAAGTTGAGTATCATAATGTACCGTGATACAAAATTATAAGATTTGAGACTACAATATCATAATTGAAAGAAAAGTAAAAGAATTAGCAAATATGATAAAGATAAAGAAGTACTTGCGTTATTAGCTTAAATCAATTTTATAGCGTACCAATTCCTTATTATACAAATTATTAAAAGTTTAATTATCTGGCCACAGAGACGAAAAAAAAAATAAAAATCCGAAAGTTGATGGTGACATGCCTCCAACTACAAGAGCTTCCATTAGATTCTAGCCATGCAGCGTCATGCCTCATGCATGCAAGATTCTATTGCGTTATTCTATAGTATATTTTATCTTAGCCTACATACAAAACTAAAGCCCTAGGGTTTCACGAGGCAATGAGCCATTATATACCTTCTAATTGGCATCCAGTTTGGACTTCTTATAATCTTATAAAGAGCTTATTGTAAGCATAATAAATATAGAGTATACATGAATTTATAGTATAGTAACTTAAGTGATAGCAGATAGCTATAGCTAAGCACGTACTTATTTAAGCCAAGCCATTACTGTAGAAGACACAAATGCCAACCAGAATATTTAGGGAAAATAAACGGTTAGGGTTAAAAGTAGGAGGAGATCTAGCTCTCTCTCTCTCTCTCTCTCTCTCTCTCTCTATATATATATATATATATATATAATATAGATTTATGAGGTGGGTTTAAACTATTATAATCATACACCAACTTGCAAACAGATATTCAATTTATTTTATAAAACTAAAATATAATTAATAGTAAAGCACAATAAAGAGAAAAGTTCTAAAACTTACTGGCATTGGCTTTTTTCATGAATTTTTCTTGAAAATTCACTTTTTTTTAAAAAAAAGAATAAGTATTTGAATTGTTTAAAAAAACCTAAAAGTCTAAGAAATTCTCAAATTTAACTTTTTTTAGAAGTCCAAATTTTCAACTTATCAAAAAATATACTATTTTTATTTTTATTTTTTTAAAAAAAACTTCTAAAGAAAAGCTAATTCAAACAAGCCCAAGATACACACGGGCATCAATCACATTCTCAACTATTATATTACGTATTAATGCCAAAATGAATACTTTTATAGCTATAGATGTTTTGCAATTTGTGGGTTGTCATCAAACAAGATGACACCGAAACATTTGGGTGCAAAGTAGCTGTATTAGTTGATTATTTGGGCAACTACTAAGGCCAGTTCACTTATATTATTGTCAATATTATTTATAATATATCCTTTCTAGCTACTACCTGGCAAACTTAAATAAATAAGGTTTGCTGAAGATCAATCTGATTAGCCTTAAGAACATCCTATTAATTATTGTTGCTCATCGTAAAAGTTAACCCGTCCTTGGTAATCTGATGTGGTATGTGTGACCTAAGCCTAACACACAATAATTATCAACCCGATATGTTGGAATGTATATATACAATTGTCTCATAAAAAATTATAAAAAGTATTATATAAAATCTTGTATTTCTACTCTAATTATCAATAATAATTAATTGAAAAAATATTATGAAATATTGCATGTTGATCATGTTCTAGCCACGCTCCAACCATTAAATCGGGATGTCAAAAGGAAAAACTTTAGAAGAAAAACAAAAGAGAGAAAATGTTAGATATTACATTTTTTTCATCATCCTTATTTTATGCTCTATAATAGGCATACTAATTTAACATATATATTCTCTAATTTTTCTTCTTTTCTTTTGGGGGGTAAATTGCACTAGATCTGATAATTTATTATAAGTGTATACTACCCCCTATAGTTTCAAAATACGCATGGATACCCCTTTTAAAGGCATATGCATTTTACTTTTTGAGGAGCATGAGGAGATCTCGTACCTATTTTTTGGGGCAATATACTATATATTTTAAGATCACACAGGGATCTTCTACTTATCTTAAAATTATTATAGAGATTAATGTGTACTTATAATAAATCATGAGAGAGTTTAGTGCAATTTATCCTTCTTTTGACATGCCAATATATATTCTAAGCAACCTATGACATAATAAACAGGAGACGACTAACAACGCTTAAAAAGAGAGAGAGAGAGAGAGAGAGAGGGAGGGGAGATAAAAAGGAAAAAATTTGTTCCATCTAGACTATGGCAATTAATTAAAGCATTTTTTTTTTGTTGCCAGGGTAAATGACCCATTTAATCCTTTATGACAATTATGCCCCTTATCTTAAAACATGACAATTTAGTCATTTATCTTTGCAATCAGTGACATATTTAGTTCCAAGTTCAAAAAACATCAAAAAAAATAACATCTTTTAGTCCTTTAACTTTACAATTTGTGACTACATTAGTCCCTTATTTTCAATATTTATAACGTTGTTAGTCTTTTATCTTCATAATTTGTGACAATATTAGTCCCTAACTTCATTATTTTTTTGAATTTTTGAGTTTGGAACTAATTAACGGCATCATAAGTTGAAAAAATAAGGGACTGAATTATTGCATTTTAAAAATAAAAAATTTTATTGTGAAAAAAAATAAAAAATAAGGGACCAAATAAGACCACTTGGCCCCGAAGTTTCTTGGCTAGCAAGATAATTTGAAGAAACGGAAGAAACATGTAAAAGTGATTAAAGAGATGAGAAGTAATCAAAAATTGAATGATTAAAATGTCTCCTCGAAGCTTTCTCACAATGCTCGAGATCTCCAATTTCATTGGATGGTGGTGGAAGTACATCCATAGTTTTCAAGCTCATGATGAGCCAATATCAATTGTCCCGTGCGCCCCGTTCTTTTCTTGATCATAAATCCACCTCCCACTATATATATATATATATATATATATATATATATTACACCACTAATCTTAGGAAAAGTTTGTATTTTTTTTTTATGAAAGCTGACGCCGGTAAGGGCTGGCTTTTCGGGAAGCCCCTTCCCACAGAGCTCACGACTCGACTGGCTTGTCAGGAATGGCGGGTATTCTCTTGTGTCCTAGTCAAAAACTTGGTTGGACACTGGATTTACTTTACAAAGAGAGGTACGGAAATAAGTGATATCATTACGACCTCTCTTTTCACATCATTAGGGATGCTTAATGCCACTTTGCCAACTGCCATTACTTGCACTTTCCTGTATTTCAGAATATCTTTTTAACAAAAGTACCTTTTTGACAAAAAAAAAAAAAGAAGTATTTGAATTAAGTTTTAAAAAAGTTAAAACTATCAAAAAAGATTCAAATTTCAGTTAATTTTGATTAGAAATTAAAATTTTTAAATTTCTCAAAAAGTGCACTTTTTTAAAAAAGTTATTAAAAAATACTTTTTAAAAAATTAATAAAAATGAACCCTTAAACTTTTGAAAAATAACCAACCACTAATTATCACAAGCTAGATGGAATTAATGATTAGATAACACCATGGATGATATATATAACTTGTAAGTGAATGGATCATTTGAAGAGGGTAGTGATCATCTCGTTTGATTCACTTATACGCAAACCAGGGTAGTGATCATCTCGTTTGATTCACTTATACGCAAACCATCTGCTATATATTGTTTCTGCTACAAGTAAACCTTTGAGGACCGCGCCAATGGTGGTGGCCTTGTAGCCTGCCAGCCAGTAACTCTTCGCCACACCATCCAAAAAGGAAATATTTCATCTAATTGATATAATTGTTTCCACCATCTTTAATTTAATTAGTTCCATTTACTACTCAGTATAGTCGGGACGTCAAAAACAATAAATAAATAAATAAATACGATGAATTTTTCTTTAGAAGTAAATGGAGACGTCACTTGATATATAGTATTCAACGATTATGTTATGTGTTCAATTCTCATCGCTACTAATTTATAGAATTATATCCATGGGTATAACTCAATTAAAAAATATACAGCCTATATGTGAGAGGACTATTAAACACGATAAATATAAATATGATAAACTTTTTCATAACTTGGTCTTTTATAGTAACCCGGTCGCTCTGCTGTTGCTTGGCCGGCTGGCTTTGGTAATAATTGCATACTAAGTAAAACGTCCTAGTCGCTCCGGCCAGACGAAGAAAATGAATGAATAATTAAAAAAAAAAGAATCTGAAAAAGAAAAAAGACAAAGGATGAAGTCCAATGTGAATTTCCTGACGGAAGACAAGAGATCAGCCTTTTTCTCTTTTGGTATTCTTGAGAGACTAAGATTTGGTATACTATGAATCCTATTAGAGAAGTGATCCCTTTCATATCCTTGTTTAAGAGTTTGTATAATTGTTCAGGTAAAAGTGATCTCTCTCCATCTTTCTTTAAGAGTTTATATAAACGCTCGAGTATTTTAGAGAGGACCTAAAAACTTAAAAACTGCTCGAAAGTGTAATTTATTAACTAATTTGCACAATAGTTAGTCTCTCCGAGAATTAAAAGGTGTCTAAAAAACGCAATACAATTACGTTAGATACGTCCAATTATGAAAAAAGACGATTACCAAAAATCACAACTGGCATGACAAAAAATGGGTGAAGTTTTTCTTGCGTGCACACCATTGGATGTTCCTAATTGCCAATTCAATTAGACAATGATTGGTTTGTTACAAATGGTGATATCAGACAGAATTAATTCGTTGCCAAATTTGAGAACCTTCTACCAGCTGGGTTTAAACTAAGGGTCAAGAAGATATACAATATTGCGGCAGGTGTTGAGAGAATTCAATTGTCTTACATAATGAATAATAATCAATTTTAAAATTAATTTACAGAGTTAATTATTTTATTTAATGTCAATCTATTAATATTTAAATTAAAATAATATTTATTTGTAAATTCTAAAAAAATTAAGATTAAACTCTAGATTCATCACCTACTGTTGAAAATAAATTAATATGTGCAAAGCACTATCAGATCATACACTATCCCAAATTAATCCAAATGCTAGGATATCAGTTTACTTTTAAGATTCAAATTAACCAAATAGTTACTCTTCTAAGATTTGTTTAAACAAGATTTGTGTATAAATAGATTGAATCATACGTTCCGAAGATTGTATATTTAGAATTTGAAACTTGTTGTGAATTCTAAAGAATTTCTAAATATATGATTAACAAAGAAAAAGAAACAAAATCAATTTAGCCTAAGCCTATTTGAATCGGGTCTTTTCATGAAAAGATACTTTTTTTTAACAATAGCACGTTACATTCTTTTTACAATAAGTACTTTAACTTAACTTTGTTTAAAAAAATTAAAACTCTAAAAGAAAAACACAAATTCAGCTTTTCTTTTTTAAAGAAAAGTATTGTTTTTGCAATAAGTATTTGACTTGGCTTTCAAAAAAATCAAAACTTTTTAAAAAAAAGCTCATTTACAGCTTTTTCTAAAAATCAAAATTTCTAACTTCTCAAAAAAATATTTTTTTCAAAAATTAATAGAAAAAACAGTTTTAAAAAGGAACCAATCTAAATGAGCCCTAAATACAGTGAGTCTGCGAGCAAAAAAATGTCTTTTTGTTTCCTTCTTCTCCCTTCTTTTTTTTTTTTTTTTTTTTTTGGTGAAGGTGACCAAACATGTTACAAGATATTAGTACCACCAATACAAAGGCAGGATTTGGACAAACCCGAATAGGTCTAACAAATTAAAAAAAAAAAAAAAACTCCTGCATGGGAACAAACATCTCCAGAGGGACCATTCCTTAACTTTTTCGAATGCCAATGTGGTACGTCGATGAGAAGTCACTATTTGCCACGTGGGACAAGTAGCCAGCGTGTAAACTGGTGCAACCAGCTGGCGTTGGAGAGTGGCACATTTATTCACGAAAAGAAGCGAGAGTAAAATAATTTATTATTATTGGGAAAAGAAAACTTGGGGCAAAATAATTTTATTAATTAATTATTGAAAAAGTTTTTAGGCAAAACAAAACACAAACCAAATAAAACGCAGCCTATCGGAGTCAATTGTATTGTAGTGGAATGGCGGCAGTTCACATGATTTTTTTAACACCATTTTTTTTTAAAAAAAAAATATATATATATATATATATAATAATAATAA
This sequence comes from Cordia subcordata, assembly GCA_028554755.1. Taxonomy (NCBI): domain Eukaryota; kingdom Viridiplantae; phylum Streptophyta; class Magnoliopsida; order Boraginales; family Cordiaceae; genus Cordia; species Cordia subcordata. The sequence goes on along the minus strand of JAPTOF010000013.1, from coordinate 9,588,089 downwards.
ACAGCTGGCCTCTTTGCAACACGACACGCTTCTTCTCGGAGACGTATCATTTTTCTATTGTTTTTAAAAGGGTTAACCAAAGGAGAACCCCTTTCCCACCTGGCCAGAGGCCCCTTAACCAGGCGGGAGGTAAATCGAGGGATGTGCGTGAGTGGCAGCCCGACCAGGGAGAGGACCAACGGGCGTGGAAATCCAGCAACAGCCCCCGCAATATTTTAGCGGAGTACTGCCGCCACACGGACTCGATCCCGCGTTGTCAGGGTGTCTCCACCCTAATCACCTGGCCACTTACCAACTCACCTATCACCCTAATCACCTAATCATTTTTCTATTGTTGTTTTTTGGTCAAGCCGCCGTAAGGTTGAGACTGAGGCCATCGAATCAAAAGTTTTCTCGTTTTCTTTTAACTTAATTATTATAAATTATTAATACTATTAAATAAAATTATTATTAAATATTAAAATTATTATTTTATCTGAAATTTTAAATTTTTAAAATACATATTAATATATTTATTTACTGTGTTAATATGCCTCCTCATACACAAGTGAAGTTTGTTTTTAACCTTAGACGCAAACAACTTTTAATATTTTAAATAGATAATTGTGAATTTTGTACTGAGATCGTTTAGTTTTTAAATTTTGATACTATATTAGATATATTACTCTATCTAAAAGTTTAAATTTGTAAAGATAATATTGATATATTTATTTATTTTAATTTATTAATGATAACTTGTAATATTCAGACAATTCTTAACTTTTGTCTGATAATAATATATGTATGCATTCTAAAGTTGGTAAGATTACAATTATTCGTTTCCTGAAAAACTATCAGCTATACTATATGTGCCAATAAGTGAAATTTTCATTTCAGCTTTTTTAAAGGTTTAAACTGTTATCACGTATACATCTAATATCATATGCATGCAAAGTAGACTTAGCCCATTTATTATCTTCTAAAGATTAGGTTTTATTTCTTTCTTTTATCTATCTATTAGATTACTATTTGTTAGGTATTTGTCTACTCTACTAAAATATAAAAAGAAATATTTGTCACAAAAATTAAGTATTGTTTATTTTGTGCATGCACAGATTAAAGACTAGTAATATTATATATATATATATATATATATATATATATATATATAGAAAGTTATGATGATGCAAACACGAAGAGTTGTAAAAAGATTTGTAAACAATTGTTATAGATCTTACGCAACAACTCAACTTATTTGGAAATTATGTTTTCAATGGATCAATAGTCAACTGTTATATTCAAATTGTAAGCTTGTGATTCATTGCAAGAGTCAAAATCTCGTCTAAAAGTGCTCGATTTAAGCTTCTGCTTGCTTCACTCTTAGCTCGTTTGGATTAAAATCATTTTCTCTATAATTTTTTGAAATACATTTTTTAAAAAAAACTAAAACTTAAACCTATTTTTAGAAATTTATCTCTTCTATTAGTATAGTAAAATAATTTTGTTTTACCAAAATTAATTTCGATACTCCTCGCATTTAAGACGAATAACATGCCCCATCCACATTTGATCAAGGGTTAAATTGTCAAACAGAGACAAACTTCCAATTCCAAAAGCCGTACGGACTTCACTATTTTTTAATGTAGCTCCCCATTCCAAAAACGTTTAAAAAACTCAAACAATTTCCTTTTTTTTTTTACCATTTTTTCAAAATAAATTACTTCTTTTTAAAAAGTCTATAAATATGTTACTCGTAAGCTTAACTTCTTTGAACCCCACGAAAACACCAAACCAAAACGCGGATTCATCGGATTTCTTCGCGTTCCCGCCGCCCCGCACTTTCTCTCTCTACCACTTTCTCTCTTTAACACCACACCATTTTAGCCTATCTCACAGTATATATATATATATAAGCCCGTGTGTTATATTTTCGTGTGTGAAATTTCATTGCAAATGGCGGTGTCAAAGATGAGCAACAAGAAGAAACAAAGCTACATATCAGTGCCATCACAAGTGATAAGCTCAATCTCATCAGCTTCACTTGAATCTCTGCTTCTTTCACCCAAGAAGAAGACTCACTCTTCATCATTCTTAGCCAAGTTGAAGCTCATGATCAAGAACCCAAGATTTTGGCTTCTCTTGCTTGTCATTTTTGGCTTTCTTGGCATGTTGAAGATGTACTTCGAATTTGATCCTTTGATGCCTTTCTCACCAAACCCATGTGGAATTCTTCAAGAAAAGGCCTTAAACTCAAATGGGTATGCGAGTTCTAAGCAAAATGCTATTTTGAGTGAAAATTTAGGTGAAAAGTTGGAAAAAGATGATGATGATGATGAGAAGAAGAGTGAGTTTTGGAAGCAGCCAAATGGGTTGGGGTATAGGCCTTGTTTGGAGCTGAGTGCACAGTATAGAAGACAGAGTGAGGTGATTATTAAGGAGAGGACAAAGTATTTGATGGTGGTGGTTTCTGGAGGGATGAATCAGCAGAGAAATCAGATTGTGGACGCTGTGGTGTTTGCAAGAATTCTTGGTGCTGTACTTGTGGTCCCAATCTTGCAAGTTAATGTCATCTGGGGTGATGAAAGGTTTGTTTCATTTTATTGCTTCTCAATTTTTCAGCTCAAAGTTAGTTCTTTTTTCTAATTTTTCTTGGAAAAGTTCATTTGGGTAGTAGTTTTAGTGCAAGCATTTCTCGAAAAGTTAATCTTGATGCTTATAGCAGACACCTCATTGAATGAATTTTGATGCAAATATTTCTTAGAAATACAAACTGATAAACAAATTTAGACTAAAGGTCCAAATCCTGAAGTGTTATCCAGCTTAGTATTTTGCTCTAGGTTTGTTTTGCTAGGCAGTGTTTGTGTTCTTTGACAGAGGATGGTGGATGCTGATTAAGTTATTCTGTTTGTTATTGTTTTCTTTGCAGTGAATTTTCTGATATATTTGATTTGGACCATTTCAAGAAAATCTTGGAAAATGATGTAAAGATAGTCTCATCACTTCCATCGACGCATTTGATGACAAGGCCAGTGGAGGAGAAGCGGATTCCGCTTAATGTGACCCCTCAATGGCTTCGAGCACATTACCTGAGAAAGGTATGGATTCTTCCGTGTTGATGGCTTTGCTTGCGATTATTATTGCTTCAAAGATTGGCCTATGTACGCTATATTAATATATAACCACAGTTATCAATGCTGCTATAACTCTGTTTAAATGTTTCAACACTCTACCATGAGAATATTTTGATACTCTGATGATTTTGGAGTAACATGAGACATTCCCTCAATACATAAATTTTGTTTAATTCAGATGATATATGTGATGTTTTTAATTCATCCTATTGAAGTTTTTGATAAAGCATAAGATATAGTCAAATTCTTTTTGTCGTTCTGTAGATATCTGAGTCTATTGGCCCCTTTGTTTTGTGCAGCTTAGAAGGGAAGGTGTTTTACTTTTACGTGGTCTGGATTCAAGGCTTTCTAAGGATATTCCTTCTGACCTTCAAAAGCTTCGATGCAAGGTAGTTTATTACTCATAATTATGATGCATAGTTTCGGTACCAGGCCAAATGTTTGCTATAGTATATTGTATTCTGTGTAGTAACTTACTCAGCAGCTTCAATATTCTGTTGTATGGTTGACCAAATTATGAGGTCATTAACCCCCCACTGCAGTGGTGTCTTTCAATTTCCGGACGCCACAGCTTGTCATCTGAACTTTTATTTGCATTTGTGCAGGTGGCTTTTCATGCATTAAAGTTTGCTCCACCAATCGTTGAACTTGGTAATAAGCTGACAGAGAGAATGAGGAGCAAGGGACCATACCTTGCACTTCATCTGCGAATGGAGAAGGATGTGTGGGTGAGAACAGGTTGTCTTCCTGGTTTAAGTCCTGAGTATGATGAGATGATAGAAAATGAGAGAAAGATGCGACCTGAGCTCCTAACATCAAGATCAAAAATGACTTTCCATGAGAGAAAGCTTGGAGGTCTCTGCCCCTTGAACGCTGTAGAACTTACAAGGTATGGTTTCAAGTCAATCACTTCCGAAATATATATTCTTCTCATTCTGCTCCTTAGTACACTTATATCTTGTTTCTGGCACGTGATGATGGTATTCGTTCTGTTTCCAGGTTGCTTAAGGCTCTGGGGGCTCCAAAAAGTGCGAGAATCTACTGGGCTGGAGGGAATCCACTGGGTGGGAAGGACGCCTTGCTACCTTTGATTGCAGAATATCCTCATTTTTACAACAAAGATGACCTTGCCCTTCCTGGGGAGCTCGAGCCATTTGCAAAGAGAGCCTCCTCTCTGGCTGCTATTGACTATATAGTTTCTGAGAACAGTGACGTGTTCATGCCATCTCATGGTGGAAATATGGGCCGAGCTATCCAGGTATTGCAATCACAACTTTTATGGCTGACATTGTTCATTCTTCTTGGTTATAGATTAACACAATCTGGGAAATCTAATAGAAAATGCAGATAATTACTTTATCTACGCCTGTATCTTGAGGGATATTTTCTCCATCTTCCCTCTTCCAGTAAAATTTCAATTCCTCAGATGTTATAACAGTCCTGTATAGTTGATTTTACTTATCTAGTAAAATCTGATATGACTTTTTTCCTACAAATTTCTGGTTATCTTAGCCTCAACAAAGAGTAAAAGCTTCCCTATAACTAGAACCTCTAATTTTGTTGAACAGGGACATAGGGCCTATGCAGGGCACAAGAAGACTATCACTCCAAACAAGAGGCAGATGCTTCCTTATTTTCTGAATTCTTCTCTCCCCGAAGCAGAGTTCAAAAGGATCGTAATGGATTTGCATCAGGATTCTTTTGGGCAGCCCGAAGTCAGGACTAGCAAAGCCAGGAGGGATGTGACAAAGTATCCTGTCCCAGAGTGCATGTGCAATAGTTCGGTGACACATTCCTTCAATTAACTCCGGCTGATATTATTCTGCATAGCTGAAAAATCTTTGGTGATCAAGAATCTTGGACAAGGTTTTAGCCTGAAACCTGCTGAATGTGCTTAGATTTAGAGCCACTTGAAACTCTTGAATTCTTTGCCTAAGGCAAATATGGCTGCTGAAGATGCTTACCTCTCCTGATACCAGTTTCAGCACAGTCATGCGTCCTTGAATATGCTGGCAGTAGACATTGCTCGATGAGCTTCAGCACTTCTATGCTCTGCTATCCATCAAAACAGCAATATACGTGACACAGTTTGATTCCCTTGTTTATAATGTACTTCAGAAGCCAGGGAACAATGATTCTTTTATCTTTTTTTGTCCAGGAGAAAAATTACATGTTCTTTGATTCAATTTATTCTTTATACAACACCAATGTACTAAGTTTTCACTCCGAGTGTATACACAGAATTCTTTCTACGAGATCCATTGCACTTTCTGATTTGTTTTGTTGATTGAAGAAGTACAACATTATATTAATGATCAAAGAAATTAGATTTTATGTCAAGAACTTATGCAGTTTGCTTGCTTTCTGATTTACAAGTTGTTAGCATCTAATTTCAGTTCAGAGCATAGATTCAATATCTGCAATTTAATTGTAGATTGTGATGTCCATATTATTTTCAGGCCACCACACTAAAGATCACTATTTAACGTGAGAATTAATGGATCGTGTTACACCCCAGTTTGCTTGTCTTGTATATATTTATACCTTTCAATAAGAGTACAAATTTACATCAACAGCCTTAGCTTACATAACATATAATGCATAGAAATATACATTAATATCCCCCACAGTGAGAGAAAATGCATATAAGGCAACCCTTTGTAAAGATATCTGCTAACTAAGCACTTACCCATACGAACTTGACAACCACATTTCTTTGCACAACCTTCTCACGAATGAAATGAAAATCAATCTCAAGATGCTTCTTTCGCACATGGAGAATAGGATTTGTTGTCATATTCATAGGGATTTGTTGTCATATTCATAGCTGAGACATTCTCAAAGTATAGCGTGACTGGTGTAGAGAGATAGACACCCACGTGACAAATCAACTTACACACCCAGTAAATCTCTGCAAGTGCACAAGCTAAAGACCGATATTCAACCTCCGTATTGGATCTGGAAACAATGCGCTTTTTTTAGACTGTCTCTGCAAGTGCACAGGCTAAAGACCGATATTCAACCTCTGTATTGGATCTGGAAACAATGCGCTTTTTTTAGACCGCAAAGAAATTAGTTTAGAACCCGAAAAGAGTGCATAATCTATGTTAAGTAAAATAAATAAATAAACTAATATCTTCTTTACAAGTTTAAGTTTTTAGGTGAGGTGGTGACATCTTTATAGTATCAGAGCCTAAAAACCAAATGGTTTCAGGTGTGAACCTCACCGCCACCCATTTAAAAATATTAAATTGTCCACGTACAAGTTTTAAATAAATCACGCTACACATGAAGGGACGTGTTAAATAAAATAAATAAATAAACCAACATCCCCAACCTAATCAGTATCCATGTTATAGGGTAGAGAGAACCTAAAAAGTGAGTCCTTGATCAAGAGTGCCTTTTAAATAGCAAATATCCATTTGACAACCAACAAATGAGATGTACATGATGCATGTATGTATTGACAAACAAGATTAATAGTAAAGGCTAGAAAGGAGTCAAAGTCAAGTACAGCAATCCACCCACCATACAACAATATTTAGTCATGTCCTCTAAGAGATCACCATCATTAACAGAAGGTTGTGATTTTAATGGGAGAGGAGTTTTAAATGGTTTTCCCCGAGCCATAGAGAATTTTCAAAGCGGATCATGTGCATATTCATTATGAGACAAAGATAGAGTGGAGGAATTACATGTTATCCGAATGCCCAGGAACAATGAAGATCACCAAGACTTTTCATGGTAAACATGGAGTTCAATTTCTTAATAAATGCAAAGACAAGCAAAAAAGGTGAGTTCCCAATGAGGACAATATCATCAACATAATAATAAAACAAGCATTGCATGAGTAGTATGACATACAAATATAGATGTATAAGTAGAATTACACATAAAACACTATGAGAGAAGGAAGGAGCTAAATTGATGAAACCAAACTCTAGGAGCATGTTTGAGACCGCAAAAGGCTTCTCGAAACTTACGACCATGATTGGGAAGTCGAGGATCAACAACCCATTGAGGTTGTTTCATGTGCACTTCTTCAGAGAGGACACAATAGAGAAAGGTACTTTTAACATCCAATCAACGAATAATCCAGGCCTTGGAGAAAGCAGTAGAAAGAATAGTAAGAATAGTGGTCGTTTTAAGTGTAACCAAGTCAACCTGTTAATGAAACTCTTGAACTACCAAACGTGCTTTGCGGTGCTCTATAAAGCCACCAAAGTTATACTTTGTTCTGTAAATCTATTTACAGCCTATCAGATTCTAGTTTAGTTTTGATGGCACAAGCTCCTATACGTGATTGTGTATAAGAGCATTGAACTCCTTAGCCATAGCCTGATGCCACTGAGGACTGTGAAAGGCAATTGTGAACAAAGTAGGCTCTGTAAGACCCTCAAAAATAGCTAAAGAAATAGTTTTTGGTTTGTGAATGCCTGCTTTGTCTTTGTTTACATTAATACCCTTAGCTTACATAACATATACTACATACAAATATACACTAATATAACGACCCGTCCACTATATTATTATTGTTGTTGTTGTTGTTGTCGTTGTTGTTCTTTTTCTTGTTATTGTTGCTTTTGTCGTTGTTTTTGTTGTTGTTGTTATTATTATTATTGTTTTTATTATTGTTATATTGTTTAATTGAGTTGTATTGCAAAATAATTGCTAGAATAAATAATTTAAATTATTACTTGTAGGTATTAATCCCAAAATGCCCGAACATTATTCAAAATCATTCATAAAGTCATTTTAACCACCAAATAATACCACTAAAGCACCCGAAATCAACGAGAATCACCAAAAACCTGACAAAAACCACCAAATAACCGACCAAAACTACCCAATAATTGCCCCATGATAAACACACCAGTGAGGTCCAAGACAATAACGATCGAGAAAATATTGTTAGATAAATATTAGATTGTTGATGGTATATCTCTTATAGATATATGATAATGCTTGTATCTATTAGGATAATTATAGATATTACTTATATTCTATATAGTTTAGAATTAATATTGTATAATTTAGAGTTTGATATTGTGTAAATTACTTGATGTATTCTGTTATAAATTAATGAGAAAAGGTTACTAGTCTCGTGTAGCCAAATATGTTCTTTCATGGTATCAGAGCCCAGGTTTTGCTTGGTTTTAAGTTATTTTTTTCTTTTGGCTACCCTTGCCTTTGCAACTTTCATAGGCAAGTAATATGGGATAGTTTTTATTTTTATGAAAATACTGCCTCTGTGACTTTTGAAGGCTTCAATTTTCATTTTCTAATCGCATTTGCACCTTTAGCAAGTGATATATTATCTTCTTCTTCTTTTTTTTTTTTTTTTTGGTCTAAAAACATTGGCTTTTGCAACTTTGGTAGGCTTTTGCTTTTGCAACTTTAGCATGCGATATATGATCTTAATTTCTTGAAAATATTACCTTAATTTTCTAAAAACATTGCCTTTGTGACTTTTGTAGGCTTTAATTTCTTCTAATTGCTTTTGCACTTTAGCAAGCATTATGGGATCCTTTTTTTATTTTTCTGAAAATATGCCTTTGCAACTTTTGCAGGCCTCAGTCACTTTTGTGACTTTAGCAAGTGATATGAGATCTTTTTTTTTCTTATTATTCTAATGTGTTAGCTGCCATTTCTAGACCAAACCTTCGTACAGGTTATGCTTTGCTATTTGCCATTTGCGTTTGCAAAACAAGTTGTCCCATTTGCCATAAAAGTTGTTGGTGATCGTTGCGAGCCAAGTTGCTGGTGCTTCCCCACCATCCACTTGAGGGGGGATGTTAGATAAATATTAGATTATTAACAGTAAATCTCTTGTATATACGACCATGCTTGTATCTATTAGGATAATTATAGATGTTACTTATATTCTATATTGTTTAAAGTTTGATATTATGTAAACTTCTTAATGTATTTTGTTATAAATTAATAAGAAAGGGTCATTAGTCTTGTGTAGCCAATACGTTCTTTCAAATATATCATCAGGTTGCTATAAAGCCAGATTCACTGTTAGTGGTGCAATGGATGACGAATAGGATACATGCTACTAAAGCTGGGTCGCTGCTAGTGAAGGAGTGCAAAGCTATGCTTGCCTCTCATCCAGGTTTCACCATCGCTCATGTTTACAGCAAATCAAATAAAATGCTCGAATTGGCTTGCAAATTTTGGCCTTCAATTTCCGATTGGTTGTCATCAGTTGCCTGAGTCACCTAATGGTCTTCGTCATTTATTAAGAAAAGATTGTAGTGGGGTTACGACTCCATGGCTAGTTCATATGTAATTTTCTTTAGCCTCCCATAGGGAGGAAAAAATATATATCATCCTTTAGAGAGACCTAGAGAGAACAAAGAATAATTATGTGTATGTCATTTCCTTGTGTGTCTAACTGAATATTTGTTTTGAGTATCTTATTTAGTGTGAGTGATCGAGATAGAAGGTGAAAGAGAAGAAAATTTTCGTGGTGAAATCTATGGTATGTTTATGTATTTTGGGTGTGTGATTTTTTCTTTTTTTCTTTTAATAAAAATAAAGAAAAATACTCTTTCGTAAGCTTTTGTTTGTTTAATTGATATACAATTTAATATTAAAAAATTTTTGAATAATATGAAAAATTTATATTGGTGTTTGACTTTTAACCAAGAACCCGTAGAAGAAAATGGGATTTATCCTAACAAAACTATAAATAGATGTGTAATGAAAATATTAAAAGTGAACTTAAATAGGAAGTTATAAAGTTGAGAAGTTAAATGAAGCAATATTAAAGGATTAATTCCTTCTATAATCTCTAGATTATTAAATTTTTTTTATTTAGTCCCTTGACTATTAAAATGAGTTTTTTAGTCCCCAACTTCGTTCCATTAGACCTTGTTAGTCTCTTGAGCCAAAAACTGTTAAACTTTTCATGGAAATGGCATATGAGCCACATGTGAGGGTAAATATTGAGAAGTTTCTTTGCGAGATAAATATTGAGTTTGAGGGCATTTTTGGTATGGTTGTTTCACCATCTTAAAAGTCTTTGCAAACAAGCGTTTCAATCCCTTAGACTTTTATTTGGAGGACGCCACTAGCTATTCATGCCATTTCTATATAAATATTAACATAAATTTCATGTAATAATCAAGTGCTAGAAAATGTTATATTTAAAGGAATAAACTTACAAATTTAACCATTGAACTTTTTTTTTTTTGACATTGGATCTGATCAAGAAATAGTTGTACAGTGATGTTTTTTTACAATTACAAATTTGTAATTTTTGTTAACGGTGAAATGCAGTATACCTCTTATGGTTTATCAAAAGGGCATCGACCTCCCTTATAATCTAAAAATTCCCTCATAGTCTCCCTATGGTCCATTAAAAGTGTATCAGACCCTAATCCCTACCGTTATCTTTAACCATAAAATCTTTTTTTTTAATCCATTTTTTTTTTTTTAAAACTACCTAAACTACCATTCTCTTTTTCACAAATCCTTTTAACAGCATTTCTTTTGTAAACAAGAAAGGATAATTTGGGTAGTTTTGAGAAAAAATTAATTTGGACACAAAAAAAGATCTATGGTTAAAGATAACGGATTTTTTTAACAGAAGGGTGGTTCGATGCACTTTAAATGGATCACAGGGGAATGATAAAAGAGGTTTTTTTAGACTGTATGGGGGGTCCGATACACTTTGAATGGCCACAGGAAGTATGATGCATTTTGCCCTTTTATTGACACTCGATCTAACCAAAAAGTAATTGTACCATTGGACCGATAGAAGTACTTTAGTAGTAATCAAGTCCTAGGAAAAAAGTAGTAGTTTTACCAAATAGAAAGTTGCAGTTCTTTAGGTTTGGGGTTGAAAATGTATAATAGTTTTAAGGTTATCAAATTGATAAGAGATTGCTAGTGCATGGTCTTATAGGAAGAGAATGAATTGATACTAATCGACCGAAGATCCAACGTCGAACATGTATGTGTGTATATAAATATGCTAATATATATGTATATACATACGCATATATGCTTGTGCGTGTTTGTTGTATGTCTATTGCATATATATATATGTGTGTGTGTGTTATTGGAAAAATTAGAACGCATAACACAAACTCACGCAGCGGAATTAAAGCACGAGTAACAAGAAAAGAATATGCACAATTAAACGTGGTTCAGCCCTCTGCCTACGTCCACGATTCCCTCTGGGATAAATTCTACTATTCAATAATAATGGGATTACAACTCAGGTGACGACTTTTTGCACAGAAAGAAAAGTCTAAACCCTCCCCCACAGAGTTCTTATAATGGTTCTATCCTCAACAGGACTAGAACGAATATAAGATACTCTTGATGCTTTCAGGCTCTCTCTCTTACCCATATCCCCCATGGAGTGTAGTCCTAAGGCACACTCCTAAGGCACACCTTATACAACTAATACAAGAGTCCTATTTATAGAAGAGATTTCCTTGTCCTCCAAGACAAAAGATTTCCTCATCTATCAATCCTATCATAATTAAAACTCTTACCATAACTAGAATTTTAATTCTGATTAAAATTCTTTCCTAATTGTATGGGCTTGGACTTTGAGCCATAACCCAACAAATTCCTCCCTTGGCGAAAAGTCCGAAACTTCTTTGCCGCAAATGGAACCTCTTCACAGTTTTCATGCTGGAGCCCTCGCTCGACAACACTCTTAACGGCAGCAGCTACCAACACATCCTAGCAGGTTTTTGGAGTCATCCCCAACATCCCTCTTCGTGCCTTCTAACCTCGACCTCTCAAGGTTGTTTGCGTCCTCCCTCGACACAAGGCATCTCGAACGTGGTCTTCTCTTCCAACAATAGCATTCCTTATCAGTCGTCTGGCCAGGACTCTGATTGTTCAGCTACGTAGACTCTCTTCGCGCGACTCCTCCCTTGAATCGAACCTTCTTCAACAAGTCTGCTCATCCAAACTTCTCTCCTCTAGAAGTTTTTTCACTAATCGGCTAAATGTGTTTGCTCGCACAATGCTTCAAAGACTTTCGCAGAATTTCATCACCACTTCATTGTTTTACCCAATTTCGAGGCTCACCCACGATACATCAAGAAATTTAGCAAAACGGACCTCAAAAACGAACTCAAGACGTCGAAAAACGGTGAGGCGATCCTCGGTCAATGCGGTCAAACCCCTGCAGCCCTTCGGTCAATGCTGGTCAAACCTTCCGTTTGACTGTTTGACCACAAACTCACAAAACTTGACCTGCTTGTATCTCACAATCCGACAATTGGATCGTCACGAAATTTTAGCAGCTTACTCTCCTCTCCGAGATGAAAACACAACAACAAACGGATCGTCGATCGGACTCCGGGAAGGCCTCCAAACGTGACCAGCAGATCAGCGAATTTTTTTTACTCCCCTTCGGCGTTTCTTTTTTCGTTTTTCGTGCAAACTAATGTCCTCCCTCCAACCAGGCTCTGATACCACTTGTTGAAAAAATTAGGACGCATAACACATACTCATACAGCGGAATTAAAGTACGAGTAACGAGAAAAGAATACACACAATTAAACGTGGTTCGGCCCTCTGCCTACGTCCACGATCCCCTCTGGGATAAATTTCACTATTCAATAATAATGGGATTACAACTCAGGTGACGACTTTTTGCACGAAAAGAAAAGTCTAAACCCTCCCCCACAGAGTTTTTATAATGGTTCTGTCCTCAACAGGACTAAAACGAATATAAGATACTCTTGATGCTCTCAGGCTTTCTCTCTCACCCACACCCCTCATGGGGTGTGGTCCTAAGGCATACTTCTAAAGCACACCTTATACAAATAATGCAAGAGTCCTATTTATAGAGGAGATTTCCTTGTCCTCTAAGATAAAGGATTTTCTCATCTATCAATCCTACCATAATTAAGACTCTCACCATAGTTAGAATTTTAATTCTGATTAAAATTCTTTCCTAATTTGTATGGGCTTGAACTTTGAGCCATAACCCAACATATATATATATATATATATATACAAAATGCAGAAAACAAAGTAAAATAGGGAAAAAAAAAGATAAATAGTTAAATTTGCATATTTATTCCCTTAAATATAATATTTCAGAATGTACTTAATTATCGCATGAAATCTCGATTGTTTTTTACACAAAAATGACATGCAGGACTAATGGTGTCTTAATAGTAAAAGTTGAAGGACTAGAAGGTCTATTTTGATAAGGCATTGAAGAGTCATTACCAGAGATGTCATCAAACCTGATGCACATGTACTACTCATGTGACATCGTCATTAAAAAATTAACGATTTTTACTTGAAAGATTAACGGCACCAACTAAAAGAAGTTTAGGAGTCACTTTAATAGTCGAGGAACTAAAATAAGACAACATAAATAGTCCAAGAACTACAGAAGGAATTAAGAATAAAATTGAAATACAGAATCTTCTTTTCTTTAAGAAAATCTTGTTAAGGCCTATTTGGCAACACCTGAGAATAGTTTTTTAATTAATTTTTAGTGCTCTAACTAAGCATAAGCATAACACTATATGGTCAAGTTATTGTTGTTTAATAAATTATTATTTTAAGTAGCTTTTCTTAAACATTAAAAATTTTAATATTTTACAATAACTTTTTTGTTTTTTTCTTTCTTTTTTTTTTTTGGAGTAATCTTACTCTCGCTCCAATCTCTCTTTTCCTATCCTCCAAATATCTCTATATTTTTATCTGTTGTCTCACAAATATAATTATGAAATAACACGAAAATCAATTTCAAATTCCATCCACGTTAAAATATACTTAAAGTGTAAGTTTTATTAGTATATTTATTATTTTTCTTTGATAAAATAAATTTTGAATATATTAAAAGATATATCTTTTATAATATTGGTAGAAATAATCTACAAAAATATTAATTTTACTATGCTTTAATAATAAAATATTATTATAAAAATATATATTTAATTATAAAATAAAATATCTAATGCCAATAATAGTAATAGTTATTTTATATAACAATATAATAATAACGTGATATTATTGTCCTTGTAACCATTTTATATTTATCAACTAACCTAACAACTAATTTTATCAAATATATTTTATTCAATCATCTAACTAAACAAATACGTTAACAGTCAAAATATATTCGTTATCAATAACTCAAATAACAATACTACTTTAACAGTATTAGTTATGGGAACAATTAGTTGTACCGAACAGGTCTAGATGCGGAAAAGCAATTTGAAAAAGGTTGTTCAAGTTTGCAACATCAACTTCTACCCATAGAAACAACGACACACCATTTCTGAAACGAGTCAAACCACACCATGTAGTCAAACAACAAACCTTTTCATTACACAACACACAATTTCACCCAGGCCGCGCATTTATCGGTTTTCTTTCCATTTCCGTTTCCCACACACTCTCCGTACCACACAAAGCTCATGCAAAAAATTATCACATCACTACCACATTTACAACAACCAAAATCTATTTTTTCCTAATTAAACAAACAATTTAGCTATCAAGAGTAGTTTTTTTCTTCTTCATTTCTTTTCTGTTTCCGTGTGAGTAGTTGTAGGAAAAATATATAGCATATATAGCATATATAGTAGTTATATTTGCATACATACATATATATATACATATATATATGAATATATATATCAAACATGATCAGCAAGAAAAAGCATAGGTTGTCAGCAGTACCATCATACGTAATAGAATTATTATCAGCAAATCAACTTTTCCATCATTCTATAGAGAATAAAGACTCAGGTTTGTCATTATTCTCAAACTTGAAGCATATGATAAAGAATCCCAGATTCTGGATTCTCTTGCTTATCATTTTCGGAGTTTTCAACTTGGATCGTTTGCTGTCCACGCCGAACCCATGCGCAGTGCTACAAGATCAGAAGGCGGCCTTTGCCTCCTTATCGAAAGGGTACGCGAGCTTTCTGAGAGAAAGCGTCGGAGATTATGCAGCGGGTCGGATTATTAATCTGAACATGGAAAGATTTGAGAATGGGGGTGTTGTTAATGGTGGTGGTGATGGTGATGATGAGAGCCAAGGTGAGTTTTGGAAGCAGCCAAATGGGATGGGGTATAGGCCTTGTTTAGAGTTTAGTGATGAGTACAGAACAGAAAGCGAGCAGATTGTTAAGAACAAGGCAGATTATTTGATAACGGTTGTTTCTGGTGGGTTGAATCAGCAGAAGAATCAGATTGTTGATTCTGTGTTGATTGCGAGAATTCTTGGTGCTGTTCTTGTGGTTCCAGTCTTGCAAGTTAATATCATCTGGGGTGATGAAAGGTTTGTTTTATATACTTTACCCAAAAGGAAAAAAGAAAAAAAAAAAAAGGGGGGGGGGAAAAAAACCCTTTTAGCCTTTTTGATTGATGAATTGGTATGCTGGGATATCTGATTTTGTGAAATGAGCGACATTAATTCTGTTCGAACGAAGATCAACTTGTGTTTGATAATTGAACTACAAGAACAAGTTAGAGGGGCCTCGGGGAAGCGGATGATACCCTTAGCAATTATCTAGTTAAAGATTATGAGAAAATTCTCTATATAATGTTGCATGTCACATTAATGAACAATCAAGGTCGATTATGTAACTTATAATTAAGGAAACTAAATTTAAATTTTAACAATTATAGTGCACCTTTGTTAAGCCAAATTGTAAATTCATGATTTTGTATAACTGATTTATTTCATAATCAACACAGAAATGTGCTTTTAAGTTTCTTTTCAGATAAGCAATATTTTGTACTGTTTAACACACTAATATATATGGTTAAGCTGCTAATTTGTTCTGTTTCTTTTCTTCTTTTTGTTTTTTTGCAGTGAATTTTCTGACATATTTGATTTAAACCATTTCAAGGAAGTCTTGAAAAATGATGTGAAAATAGTTTCATCAATCCCATCAACGTATTTGGCGGCAAAGCCAGTAGTGATTGAGGACACTCCTTTCAATATGACCCCTGAATTTATTCGATCAAAGTACCTTAAAATGGTAAATCTTGCATAAATATATGTATGTATACATGTTATATAACATATTATTCCATGGAAGAGTATCATATGTGAAACTTTTGGTCCCTTTTCAATTCATGCAGTTTGGAAAGGAAGGAGTTATGATTTTACGAAGCCTGGACTCAAGGCTCTCTTATGAACTTCCTCCCGACCTTCAAAAGCTCCGATGCAAGGTAGTTTATGACGTTAAAATATGCTTATAAAGTATTGACATGTTTAACAAATATATATTTATAAACAGTGGTATTTATTAAACAATTAAAAAGAAACTAGCATTGAACATATTACAAAATAAAATTAGTTTTTTAAGGAGTACAAATATGTTTTTATTTGATCAATGCTCATTAATCATAAGTAGTAAATAGACAAAGTTAGGGGTGCTCTTATGACATGTAAATTTCATTTTTTCTACATATAAGCAAGTTTGACCAACTTATAAACAATACCAAATAGTCTCTTAGAGACTATATATTATTGTAACATTACGAGTATATCCATACAGGTGGCTTTTGAAGCCCTAAAATATGCTCCGAAAATCGTGGAGCTCGGCAACAAGTTGACGGAGAGGATGAAGAGCAACGGGCCGTACATTGCGCTTCACCTACGGATGGAGAAGGATGTATGGGTGAGAACCGGATGCCTTCCTGGTTTGGGTCCCGAGTATGATGAGATTGTGGAGAATGAGAGAAAGATGCGCCCTGAACTCCTCACATCAAGACGAAACATGAGCTACCACGAAAGAAGGATCGTAGGTCTCTGCCCCATGAATGCCTTTGAAATTACAAGGTGACGTTTCAATCCAATTACTTTATCTCAGAAATGTAGGATTCATTACGGATGTAGTTACGTAGCGAAGAAGTAACGTCACAAATCCTGAACCAATCTATTTTACGTTATTAATATATTAACAAATTAGTATCAAAGAATACCTTCTTTAACTAAGATATTGTATCTCCTCCGATAATATAAAAATTCGACGAGTATTCACACTGAGACTAATTAAGATCAGAGGAGAGAGTATTCTTATATAAGAGAGGAAATATATTTGTAATAGACTATTATGGTATATAGTGTCTTACATAATACTTGTATCTATAAATTTAAGTAATGAGTTCATATTTCCTAAACTAGATTTAGAGGGTGTTTGGATTGGCTTATAAAAAAAGTTACTTAAAGCAGTTCTAGCTTTAAGTGGCTTTTTTTTTTATTGTCAACTTTAAGTAGTTATGTGTTTGAATAAAAGTTATAGTTATAAAAATAAGTATTTACATGTTTGATTAAAGTGGACTGAAAAGTAAGTTATATAGTTAAAATAACTATTAAGGACATTAAAATATAATTTAAAAAGGTAAGTATAAGATAAAAGAGAAAAGATTTTAGTAATAAAAATAAAAAGGTAAGGATAAGATAGTAAATGATTTGGTCAAACTTGTTTTTTTTTCAACGTGCTTAAAGCCATAAAAAGCAAAAGTTGGGGTTGGGGAACTTTTTATTTTCTACTTAAAGCTACTTAAAAAAGTATATTTTTAATTAAAACAAATACTTTTATTAGTTTAAATTAGGCTTTAAGTAAGTTTGACCAGAAAAAAAGCCAAACCAAACACCCTATTAGGTTACTCTTTTGGAACTGATTTAGGTAATTTCTTTCTAAACTGATTTAGGTGACTTTATTAATGCACTCATTGTTTGTTTTCCAAGCAAACACCTATTAGGCTTAGGTCATGGATAAGTTAATACGCAGAATTCCAACGAGAAAACAATCATTTAACATGATATTAAAGTCGAGTTATGGATTCAAGTCTTTCCGTCACACAAATTTCAAAATCAAACATTAAAAATGTGGACTTACAAATCCTAAAAACAAATCCGACCGGCAAATAAAGAGGTGTGTCGGTAATATATAACAGCGTTGGTTCTTGTTCCAGGTTGCTTAAGGCATTGGGAGCTCCAAAAGGCGCAAGAATCTACTGGGCAGGAGGGGAGCCACTAGGTGGGAAAGAGGCATTGCAACCATTGAGTAAAGAATACCCTCATCTATACAACAAAGAAGATATTGCACTGCCTGGGGAGCTCGAGCCATTTGCAGACAAAACCTCAATTATGGCTGCTATTGATTCTATAGTTTCTGAGAACAGCGATGTGTTCATGGCCTCTCATGGTGGAAACATGGGCCGCCTTGTCCAGGTACTGATACCATTAATCTTTACACTACAAGAAAAAGGAAATGTTAAAAAAGGGTAATTAAATCTCATAACGTAGTGATACACTACTCGCTTTAGGCGTAAGAAGATTCGAGATCAACTCTTAATAGTCGTTGTCCTCTCTTAAATAAAAAAGAAAAAGAAAAATAATGACACTAGGAAACCCTAGACATCGATGGCTAGTTAATTTTATTAAAAACGATGTATTTGATAACACTAAAAGTAAACTAATAAAACAAAATTTTTGAAATGTAACACTCCATTGAGCATGATTATAATACTTACATTCTAAAAAGATATTCACGTTTTTATATATGTAAATTGTTCTTATATTGATCTCTGTAAAATAATTTTCTGACTCCGTCTTTGCTTCTGTCCCTAATTAAGCTCGTGTGATTTTGTTGAAACAGGGAAGTAGAGCCTTTGCGGGGCATAAGAAGACTATAACTCCAAACAAGAGACACATGCTTCCTTATTTTCTGAATTCTTCTCTCCCTGAAGCAGAATTCAACAGGATCATCAAGAAACTGCATAGGCATGCCATAGGGGAGCCCGTACTCAGGGCTAACAAACCAGATAACATTGTGACAAGGTACCCTGTGCCAGATTGCATGTGCAATACTACAGAGAGTACACATTCTTTTGTGAGTTTCTTTAACTTCAGATGATAATACTCTGGCTTTATTGAATCTGACAATCTTTTAACCACCTGCTGAATGAGTTGATGTGCCGAGCACAGAAAATACTTTTGAGTGTCTTTCTGAAAAGGTGCATGCACCAGCCTTGGAACAATCACGCTTGCTCGAGTACGGTCCAAGACATCATAGAGCTTTAAGGAGAAGTCACTGAGGAAGAAAAGTTGTTGTTTAGGTGTTGGGATTTCAATTATTTTGAGGGTGATATTAAATTTTAAAAATACGGAAGAAAAGGAAAAGAAAACAACTTTCCGCTGGTGTAGAAAATTATAGCTTCTCAAAACTTTTTCTAATAAGCTCTTATTTGGAGCTTTTAATTTCCTTCAATTTTTAGCTTTAACTTTTAACTAAAAACTCTTTTAAGTAAATATGGGTCAAACTGGTTAAATTCAACTTTTAGGTGCTTGGATTGACTTAGTCAAACTAATTTAAAGCTCAATCTACAAAAAGATGTGCTTATTTTAAGTTACTTTTAAGTAACCACTTTCTAAAAGGAAGTTCTGCCAAAATATATACTATTATCCTTGCTTTTTCTTCTATCTTTATTCATAAGCTATCATTAAAACATTTACATGCATCACGTCTTTAACAATTTATATATTAGTTTGTATGTCATAAATTAAATTATAATATTTTGATCATATATTTTAAAAATAACTAAACAATTATATACATTTTAATTTTTAACTGGTATTTTACTTATATGTCCTTAACGGTTATTATCATTTTTTGCTTTTACTGGTCATTTTGATAATAAAAGTTACCATTTAGCATTACTTAACCAAATACATAATTACTTATTTTTATAATGAAAACTTTTATTCAAGTAGATGATTACTTAAAACAGAAAATTTTGAAAAAAAAATCCACATAAAATTATTTAAAAGCAAAATTACTTTAAAGTAGTTTTCATACGTCATTATGATCATTTTGCAAGTATAAGTCATATTCTTACACCATTTTGACCAAAAAGGTAAATATTTATATATTTTTTTTATATTAGAGATCTCCATCCAAATAAATAACTATTTAAAATCAAAATTTTTCTTAAAAAAGGAACATGAAAACGCTCAAAAGTACTTTAGAATAACTTTTTCACAAGTCAATCCAACCTCTTAAACTTATAAAATTATTACTCTTAACTCTCTAAAAACTTAACCAAACGAAATCTAATTTATTTATAGAGTTCCAATGTATTCTTCTTTAGACAAGATCCATGTACCACGTTTCACTCTTTGTACGTACAGATTTTTCTTTCTTTTCAATTTTTTCTTTCCTTTTTTTTTTTCTTTTGTAAAGTTCATTTTGTATCGATTAATCTCTTATTTGATCGTGGAGTCTACCTATGAGATTGAGCCACCACATTTATATCTATTTATATTAAGTCGAAAAAAGATTTGGCACTATTTATTTTCTCTTAAAATTTTATCAAATTAAGTCTTTTTTCTCATTTCTAAGTTATTCTAAGTGTTAATGCTTGCACAGTATACTTCATTTATTAAAAAAAAATAACATTAATAATTAAAAAATAAAAGTTTAAATTTAAAATAGAAAACTAACAAGTTAAAAATTAGAAAATTTAAAAATTAAAATTAAAAAGATAAAAATAATTAAAGAATTAAAATGTCAAAATATTTAAAATTAAAAGTTAGAAATTTAAAATAAAAAATTAAAAGTAAATAAATAAATAGATGTTAAACAAATTTACGGTTATATTAGATTTTCCAATTTACCCGATCAACTAAATTTCAAACATATTTCAATTCCCTCGATTAGCTGAAATTTATCATGCTTTTCTTTATATGGTCCTAAGTTTGATTATCCTCCAAACCAAAATATGGCGAAGAGATAGCAACTATTTTTTAGTTCTGAAGTAGATGGAAGTCAATTTTTTATTCAACTATCCTTTTAAAGAGAAGGATTCCGTTTTTGTCTTTCTCTAAGAAATTCACAAGCTGTCACATATTAGATGGATCAAAAAAATCATCAATTCTAAATGTTTCCTCATCTAATAAGTTATTATATGCATATATGTGGGTGAATACTTTGTTCAAAATATACATATGCATGTCAAGTAGAATCAGAAGGACAAAGAAGAATTGTGTTAAATGGATAAAATTTACGAAAAGAAAAAATTCGCAAACTGTCACATATTAGATGAATCAGAAAATCTTCAATTCTAAAGATTTCCTCGTCTAATAAGATATTATATGTGTATATGTGGGTGAATACGTTATTCAAAATATACATATGCATGCATGTCAAGTAGAATCAGAAGGACGAAAAAGAATTGTGTTAAACGGATAAAATTCGCGAAAAAGAATTGTGTTAAACGGATAAAATTTGCGAAAAGAAAAAATTAGATGGAGATGCGGGGTTTCGACCCCCGTACCTCTCGCATGCAAAGCGAGCGCTCTACCAATTGAGCTACATCCCCAGTTGCTGCTTACTTTATCATTCTTTTTTAAAGATTTATAATAACCATTTATTGACCTCAAACCAGCAGGATGTAATCATGGACCAGCAAAGCTTGTAATTAAAATTATTAAAAATATAGTGTGTGTTTTTTGTGGTGGTTTGGGGGGAAGGGAAGTCATTAAAGACAGTTGAGATTGCATCTTTTGGAAAAACAATGGTGTTTTTTTTTTTTTTTTGGTGACCAAAGAGATATTTTAAATAGTTTTTGGGTCCGTTTGAATTGACTTTTTTGTGAAAAAGAACTTTTTTTTTTAAAGAAATCACATCTTTTTTACAACAATTATTGGGATTGGTTTTCAAAATAAAAATAAAACACTTGAAAATTTTCAACTTCAATTTTTTCAAAAATTGGAAATTTTAACTTTCAAAAAAAAATGCTTTTTTCAAAAATAATAATGAGTACTCTAAAGAAAAGCCAATCTAAGTAAGTCATTGGTAAATTGACTGCCAACATGAGCTAAGGAATTGACTGAAAATGTTAGTAGAATGACTAAATTCAGTCTATGCGTGTGCAAATGCATGGCTGCTTTGAAGCTTCCATCTTGTTGAATATATATATACTGACCACCTCCGTCCGTCCTTCACGTTTTCCTTGACCACCCATGACAACACTTACGCCTGTAATCACTGGGCAATTTTTTCACGGTTATTTTACTTATACATAGACTTTGAAAGTCGCATATATGACACGGCAAATTTTGTATTTAGTCTCTATTGTTTATATTTTGTGTCAGGTAAACAATAAAAATGAAAATGTGAAATTTGCCTTGTATAACACATTGGTATCACAATTTGAGTTTTAAAACATTACAAAAAAAAGTAGGCAATAGGCGCTACATATTCCGGCTTCAGTTTTTTAAACCGTTGCCTATAGATAATTACAGAAAAAACACACACATGTCATGTTTCATCCAAATCGTCACCAATTCTAATTATAGGCGGCGGTCTTTGTCACATTTGCCCACCGATTGTAATTTTAGGCATCGGTTTTTTCTAACCGGCGTCTATAGTGACACATTTTATTTTTTTAAAATAAAAATGATGCATATCGGTGGTAGTTTTATAAGACCCGTCAGTTTATAGAGTCCTTCAAAACTCAAAAGAACAACAATAGTAACAAGCTTTAGGACCTAAAAGCTTGTTAAACAAATATGACATATTTAACGATTTAATTATATTAAATGGCCCTATTTCTTTAGTATTTGACAAAAATCGTATTCTAAACTTTGAACTTTAAAAAGTTACATAGAACACTCTATGTTTCATAAAGTGTTACATAATTGTCCGAATTGTAGCTTCTGTTATCATCCATCTATTTAGTTTGAGAAAGATGAAAATATCTTC
Source organism: Cordia subcordata (assembly GCA_028554755.1). Classification (NCBI taxonomy): domain Eukaryota; kingdom Viridiplantae; phylum Streptophyta; class Magnoliopsida; order Boraginales; family Cordiaceae; genus Cordia; species Cordia subcordata. The sequence continues at coordinate 9,565,249 of JAPTOF010000013.1, read as the reverse complement.
TTTAAAATAAAAGTATTCTCCCATCTTACCTCTTTTAACATTTCACCAAGATTATCTTTATTATTTCTAGTGACAGAAATATAAAATATTCAACAAAATCCTGAATTCCTTGGAAAATAATATTGACTAAAATTAATATTTGTTATTAAGAAATAAGTCAATTTGGAAATGAAAATTAGATTGGTGAAAATGAAAATGAATAGGCTTAGATTTGTAATTGAATTCATGTAGTTGTAAGGCAAATTTAATTTGTCTTTCCAAATATATTTTAATGGAAAATGCCAAAAATACTTGTATATTTGCACGAGATTCATATTCATTATAACTTAAGAAAAAAAATAGATGACAAGGTGCACAATGCAACATTTTAGGGGGCAAAATAAAAAGAAAAAATAGGCGGAGAATGCACACAACTTTTCAAAATTCAAAATGTTTGAAGCAATCTTTGTAAAAGAAAAGATGGTAGGGTTTATTCTCCTCAATTTATATATATTAAGATCTTCGCATACATTAAGTCAATTCTTCATTTTATGACGCAATTTTTGTTTAAAGAGAAAAGATGGTACAGTTTATTTTTCTCAAATCTATTTATATTAAATTCTTAGCATACATTAAGTCAATTAGTTCAAAATGACTAACTCAAGTTATTAATTATACTCATACCACCCATTTATAAATAAGTCACAAGTCACTCCACAAATCGATATGAGATATTACAGTTTCGAGGAGCCGCCCTCCAAGACGACATTGCAGTTTACATGTGGTATACAATCTTGGGAATTCCATTCCAAATTATTACGTTGCTTTATGTAGAAGTGGCTTTATGTTTTTTTCCTCTTTTTCTTTTTCTTTTTTCTTTTTGCTAAATAACTTTATGTTATACTTATTACAAGTTTTGAGAAATTTTGACAAACAATTCTATAGTAATCAATAAAAAGTTTGAAGGTACGTCATCTTACTGCTAAGCATTATTTCTTGTGTGGATAGCTATCTTTTGTCTGCACGGCTAATACTATAATAAGTAATAATTAATCATACAATTATTATAAAATAATTTATATAATTTATAATTGCTAGATTTCATTCACAACTTATACTCATCCTCAGAAAAAGCAACGCCACTATGCTTCGAAAACATTGGGGAAAAGAAAAAGAAAGATAATATAAGTGTAGAAGCCACAAGATGAAATATCAAGGTCCTTTTCCACAATCGTGTGATGTGCATTCACTCACAGAGGTCATTATTCAACTTATTGCAACTAAATTAGGTGACTCACAAGAGAATCGTGCTGAAACAATTAAAAATTCATTGAACTATCACTAAAGAATAGAAATTTCATATGACTATTAAACTATGTATTAAATTATCCTACTGGAAAAAAAAAATTCTGAATAAGTACTCCCGAAATTGTCATCATTTCTTTGGTTCTGACTTTCAAGGCCTCGTTGGAAGATTATGAAAATCCTGACTAGAACTTCACCATCAGTTCTTGTACAAGCCCCAGGATGTAAAATTTTCAACAAAGAGTAAAATGTATTTTATTTTTTTGTATTTCATAAAAGTCGTATAAAATTTCTTATGATTTCAAAATTGAATATTCTTGTAGTTTAAAAAACATTGCACATTAACCGGTATTTGGTGTAAAATGAAAAGGGATATGCATTGATTTTGAAATCAAATAGAAAAATACGCATCAATTTCAAGCAAATTTTGAAATCACAAGAAGTTTTATGTAATTTTTGCAAAATACAGGCGGTAAAAATACATTTTACTCTTCAAGAAAATCCAATTCTGGTAGGATTGGTTGAATATTGAGGAGGACTATAAGCGTGAGAGATGAGAATTTATTGGGAAATAAGAAACTGGGATTGGAGCAGTGGATGACTTTAATTTGCTCTTGGCATCTTTCTCCTTGGAGGAGGGAGCTTTGGAGCTGTGTACACTAGCTGCATCATGTACCCTCGCCGACGACGATGACGACGACGACGACGACGACGACGAAATGAAGCAGCTGGAAAGGCCTGAGAGCAAACCCATCGCTGAGCTTTAGCTGATCTGAGTAGAAAGTATTTGTTCTGTTGCTGAGGGAATATGAAAAAATGTTGGGCTAAGTTCTAGTTGAGGATGAGTGGTTCTAATGTAAGTTAATCAGTCATGACTATTTATAGAGGAAAATAGAGGAAGCAAGAATAGGAGGCTTTCCAATGGGCTCGGCAGACAAGGATATATTTCACACGCTCTCTCGTAATATTATAATGTTATTAATATAAATTAATTTATAAGTTATTAATACAATTGTAATGAAATGATACGTTGAATCGTTTACCGTGCTTGAATGGTGAAGGCCGCTATTAGAAGCGTGTTTCTTCAGGTGGTTTCCTAACGGTTTCTTCATCGGTCTCGGTTTGACTATTTTGCTGGAGATGGACGTTGAAGGAATTGACAGCACCCAAAGCAATACCATGTACGCAAATTTTGGAAGAAAATTTTGCATGAGAGCGTTATAACCAATCACTATGATTAAGAAACAATAATAATAAATTCAAAAAAAAAAAAATCTTTCTAATTAAACCACTTCATGTTAGAGGGACCTCCGAACATCCCAATATGCACGGCTTAGTTAATTGGTGAATATATATTTCGGATATTTATTATTATGCCTTTACAAGGACACAGTGAGATGTCATATACTCATGTATTTTGGGACTATTAACATGGAATTTCTTTCATGTGTTTTAACTTCAAAAATGGTTAAAGATAGACATATTTTTATAATTATCTCTCACATAAAAAATTCCACTATATTGTTAGTGATTTTCAAGTGAAAGAAACTTTGTTTCCAGACAAACTAATCTTTTGAAATAAACACTTCTCTTCATGAATTTAAATTTTTTACAACTACCTTTTCCTACAACGTTATTGCTGTAAATTGTAATATATGTGTATCATTTTTGCTTTCTTTTATTACTTTTCAATTGTGATTGGGTTGTTCTGACTCTTCCTACTCGCGCCTGATTTCATTTACCCCTCAGTGAAACTCAACTAGGAGAAGATGAAAAATCTAATTCTTAACCTTTGGGCTTCTATCTGTAATTGATAGGTCCTTAGGTACTATAGCATATTGACAAGTACAAAAATAAAGAATCTTAAATTATATGACAGCATCTATCAAGGTAAATGACATCAAGAGAGAAACTCTAGTTACATTTTCATTTCACATTAATGGGAAAAGGGGACAATCTAACACTAGAAATCTTCCTACTCCCAACCCTGTTACTCGTACGAGACGCGCCACGTGGAGACATGACCTTCTGTAATAATCTTAATTCTAGAACAAGATTTACAGAAGCTCCTACGGATATACTTTTGAAATCTAACAAAAAGACATTGAATCTACATCCGCCGTTGATCCCATTGGTGAGCCTTGTGATGGTAGATTTTCAACCTGCTCCTCCCTTGGCAAAGACTAATGCTATTAATCCATCCTCCATGTTAATTCAGCAATAAGTTACTGCAACTGTACAAAGAAACGCGAAGTGGATTTAGCTTAGACACTGCTCCTTTGAGAGTTTCGTGGTATTGACCCTCAAAGTTATATCACCATAAGGTTCGTCTTGATGTACATCTACATATCCATAATTCCTTAGAACCTGAAAATAGATCACATAAGTTACAAGTTAATAAATGCTGTAGAAAAGAATGTTATTGGTTATGACTGAGCATGAAACAGAAGAGCAGAACACCATATACTAGTCAAGATCTGAAACTCAAGAGGCATACATAATTATCAACATTTACGTTAAGACTATGTTGACAAACTAAGTATGTTTTTAGAGATCTTTAGTAGCTCTACAAAGTAGTTTGCTTGATCAGCAAGACAAGAGCCATGTAGTAGCTACACTAATCAAGTTATTGTATAATTGGAAAAATATTGTGCTGGAAGTAGTTTGACAAAATATGGGGAGGGAGAATAGATACTAATCTCATGCAACTGCCAGCAACACCAATATTAATTGAGAAGATCAAAACCATCCATCTAAAAGCAATGGAAAAGGTTTTACGAGCAACGCCATATTGGTAGAGAAGAAAGGAGACATGCTATGACATAAATTAAAATTAAGGACTTGCCAGAGTCTCGGAAAACATCCGAGCGCTTATTTTTCTGCTTTTGCCTTCTAAAATTGTGTTCAAGCTGAGATCTCCATGTGACTCCCCTGATATAGGGGTTCTCAAAGATTGCCTCTTCAAGTACTGAGCAACAGCTCTGCACCAATTGCATTTGCCTATGTTAAAGACGCCAACATAGTAAAGAAATCGTTTAGCAGAAAAAAAAAACGACTAAATGTTACCTTGTTCTTGCAGATAACGTATCAAATTCTGGGGTCCCTCGCTCCTTTCTTGATGCATAACCAGACTCCGGAGTTCTTAAAGATCCTGCTTGGGCAATGATATGTAAGCCTTACGATTGTTGTGATCTAGAAAATATCAAGATTATACCAATTCATCTACAAAGCAAATACAAAAGGCTTCTGTGCTTACCAGCAGGTGAATTATCATCCTGTTCCAAGAAACTTAGTTCCTGCAGTAAAACAAAGGGCCACGTTAGATGCAACAGTCCAGTGACTAAGACTTGAGTGACAAATCAAAACCCATCAATGACTCGGACTACGAATGGTATCTGTGTATCTGTATATTTTTCGATAAATAATGAGATATTCATTTCAACTCTAGCAAAATTAGATGAATATTCTTTGACTAAAGCAGCTTCTGAAGTTAAAATTTATTGAAACATTCCCATTAAATCTGCCTAGAACTCATCAAACAGAAGGAATTCACCTATTATAATCAAATACTCTGAATCATTGGTTGAGGTCAAAATGTATGAGAAATAAGTTGTTACAGAGAACACAAGTACTGCAATGCATCAGACCACTTTATTTTTGCCGATAACATGAAGTAATAAGCATAGGGTACTCACACCAGCAGAGTTAACCAACTCAGGAATATCAGACAGAGCAGTGCGCTCAACTCCAAAAGATGTCGCCGGAGATTCCATATCTGAATTATGAGACCCAGTAGATGCTGCCAGGTCCGGTGTAGGAAGAACTCCAGTCCCACTAGTCGGTTGCCCTGAGTCTGACCCAAAATTGGTAGTTGCTGGAGTGAAGTCATCTCTTGCGGTAACAGAGGGCATGCATGTTGACGGGGAGGGGATATTTTCATTTGTAGAGGTGAAGATTTCAGGTAAAAGATTACTTCCGGGACCTTCAAAATCGCGAAGACGTTCAATTTCCTGATCAGTATCATGCACAGGTGATGTTTCAAGCGTAGGCCCAGGACGAGCATCCTCAGAAAACAATTCAAGTGTAGGTCCAGGATGAGCACCCTCCGAGGAAACTAAATGAGGTTTTGACAAAATGTGGTCTCTCTCATAAAGATTAGAAAGATCAGCAGATAAACCTGCCACATTGACAGCCTCATCAGACCCTCAAAAATCAATTCAAAACAAGGAATGGGTATTTAGTTGGGCAATAGAGGGAAACAATGACCAGTATATAAAGGCTCATGGAAGACCGCATCTTTCTTCAATCTGCAGCTTGATCTCCAGACGCCCAAAGTAGAACAAGGACCATATTTTCTTACCCTGCATAGACCACTGCCATCTTGTAGTCTCCTTCTGATAAAACTGAAAAATAACTAAAACATCAGAATCAAAAACTGCAGGCAGCATTATATTGAAATAGTTGCATAAATTACAGTACTAGCCTTACTTATTTCTTAAAACTAGAGACCTATCAAAGTGCTGTTTTCTCTTTCTCCTCCTTGGTTGTGGCTGCTGAACTTGTGGCTGCTCAACTGGCGGAGTTGATCGGACAACTAGTTCAGGTGATGCATGGCCTGCAAGTGAAGAAAATGTACATTTTTTAAGGAAATCCCAAATGATGGCTGCAAGAGCAGTCTTCTATTCAAATTAAATAATTCTGCACTCACCAAAAGAAATATGTACATCAAAATTTTCTTGGCTTTGTTCTGAAGTGGCAGAAGGCATTTCTTGCTGAGCCGGAGATTGAAAAGGAAGCCCGCCTGAAGCCAAAGTTTCTTTTGCAGGGGTAAGAGCTTCTCTATCTTCCAAGATTTGCTTTTCCAAAACCATATCTGGTTCCATTACATCATCCAATAATGGATTTTCCACATGATAATCACGGCCAGCATCACGCATGGTTTCAATTTCTGGATAGTTTTGAGGATTGCTATCTTCAGCATTTCCTTTATCAAGTCCTGCATGATCACTTGAAGGAGCATCTGAATGACCAGGAGCTGCATTCTCTGGAACCGAATGCTGAGAACTGTAGCATCAAAGAAAAGAATTCACTATTTGATCCAAAGACACCTAATAAATTAACTGCAATTATTTAAAGGACCCTACTCTTCCTCCATCGGTCTGACCCCTGACCCTGGATCATCTTCAGAAGGTAACAAAGAATCTCTCAAAGTATCCTACAATGAGAATCACCATTCAGAACATATTATAGATACACCAATAATACTAGTTGCATAAGTGACAAGAATTGCTGCACCTACCTCATCAATAGTGAAGGCAATATATGGATCTCTTCCAATTGGAATTTGATCTATCATAAGACAAAGCCAAATTCTGATTAGATCATGTCTGACAAGATTCATTTAATTAATAATTTTCCTCTAATTATCACAGCTTTTCTTAAGGATGGTACTTTTTAGTGCAAACAAAAATAAATTAAAGAAAATACAGTAACAATGGATAGACCAATAAAAGGGCAGATGGCTCAATAGTACCAACCTGTCAGTGTGATCTCCTCATGGCTCTTCAAATGATTATCTTCCATCCTAAAATTCAAGTTCCATCTTAATAGTCTCAAAGATCTAAATAAAGAACGAATGCAGTTTTCTGAACCTTTACCTGTCCTGCATAAGATCATCTTCCAACTCTAGGACATCAAGCTCAAATTTTTCCGGCAAAGTGACAGAGTGAAATGGTGCATGAGTTGCATCCTCAGGTAAATTAACATTTACAGAAGAAAAGGCCTTGGTTATCCCTATCAATATGACATTGCAGTCCTGGTATAGATAATCGACTTGCTTCGAATAAATCCTGACAACACCAAGAAGAAGATGGCCCGACATCCTTAGCGCAATAGGCACTTCAGGGTACATGATGCGCTCTGAAATAAATGCAAACAATAAGCATCAGGCGATCAACCAAGCAATCAAAATATAATCCGCATGTGTTTAAACAAAAGAATCAACTTTTAGGACAAGCAAAAATTTGAGGAAAATTAATGGATTCAAATAGCATTATTTCATGGATAAGATAGAAAATCAGTAGAGCTTAAACTTGAGAAATTCAAATGCACACATCAATTTCTACAACTATATTAAGTATTGAATACTTTTAACATGTTGAGAGAAACACTTTGGGTTAAAAAAATCCAAACTTGCTTATTTCTATGTGACATTTATCCATTCAATCTCACACACTTTACAAACTAACTTAGAACTCCTTCGAGTTGTCATCTGCCAAGAGATAACAAATTAAGCCTGTTGGCTGCGTCAAAATGGCTGCTTTTCATCGACCAGCATATCACCAAAGCAGATAGTTGCTATAATTGAAAATCCATAAGAAAACAAAAAAAAAAATTTTAAAAAAACCCAAAAATCACATATTTATATAGCAATTGTTCACAAAAACGTAATCTTTCTTAGCAGAGTTTTTAAAAGGGAAAGAAAAAGGAAGTGGTCAAGTCGTGTTGAAAAATTAAAACCATTACCAACTTAATTGCACAATCACCTACGACCAATAAGATAGACTCAAAAAAAGAAATCGTTAAGGAAAAAGATCAAAATTTTCCCAACATTATCAAAGGGCTGCAGAAATAAAAATCAAATCTTTAGTTAATTTAGTGATATCTTAACACCCAGAAACGCAATGCAAGTGGAACTAAAAAAAAAAAAAGCTGTAATCTTTCTAGCAGAAAATAAATATGAAAAAAAACGGTTTCAGTAGAAAAATTGAAAGCTTTTCCATTTCCTGCACTTATAAAATCGCCAATAAATCAAAAAGAAAAACACAAAAACAAGATACAAACATGTACGTATATATACCCAAAAACATGCAGATTAAGCGTAAAATTTAAACAAGAAAATGAAAAATTAAAAGGGTTGTTACCAACGGTGGAGGGGATATTGGTGGAGGCGTAATGGGATTTCTTGAGTCGGTGCTGAAGATGAGCAGCACACCAAACGGTACCCAACGGGCCTTTTCGGGCCAAGAACGTGTGCGAATAAAACATCCTTCACCTCTTGCTTTCTTCCTTCCTTTCTTTCTTTCTTTCTTTCTTTCTTTCTTTCTTTCTTTCTTGAGCTTTGTTAGATGGCAATGGAGGAGGGTTTTGGAGGTAATAAATATGGAAGGAAAAAAAAAAAATTAAAGATGCGCGTAAGGTTTTCCTTCGTCTGGGCGGGAATTGAGACAAGCGCGCGAGTTTGGAAAAATTAATAAAAAGTTTTTTTTTCTTTTTTTTTTTTAGTATTTTCCGAACAGAAACACCCACTGTCGTGTCGTGGGGCGTGTGGGTTAGCACGTGTGCTTGAGGTGTTTTGCGGGGTGCGGGGGCGTGGGGGTTGTAATGGCTGCCTTTTGTAAATGATAAATGAAAGAAAATCTCAGTATTCTTATCTTTTTATAAATTAATCTCTATTATTTTAAACATTTAAATTAATTATATATGTTTTATAAATATAATTCAATTTGTTTCCACTTGAGAATAAATTTAATAAGTTTGTGAAACATCAAAGATTAATATGAATATTTCGAAATTATCCGGACTAATTTGACTGTATTTATAAAATATAAGAAAATAGTTTGAATATTTTAAAATAATGGGAATTAATTCAAGAAAAAGTAACAACATTGAGAACCTATGACGAAATTATCCTTGAGAAAAAGTAACAATATTGAGAACCTATGACAATATTTATCCTTTTTTTTTTCCTTTCTTTTTGTTAGGTTTTCCTGGCCGAATATGAATGTTTTGAAACCACTTGAACTAATTTGATTATATTTGTAAAATATTCAAAACTAATTTAAATATTTTAAAATAATAGGAACAAATTTGAGGGGTAAAAAAGGTACAACATTAAGGACATTTTGCAAAAGGAAAAGAGAAAGAGAAACAACATTAAGGACATATTACATAATGTAGCCCTAGTTTTCGCTTTCCTTTTATCAGAGTTTCTCACCCAATTTTGGTGTGGGGGGGGGGGGGAGGGGGGAGGAGGGGGGGTTTGGGGAAGCATATGTGGTCGAAATAGTAATAATATAATATATTGTATATATGATAAAATGTATATATTTGTCTTTAAATTATGAAAATGGCAAGAAAGGACATAATTTACATTTCAGAAAAACTATAATTAGAGATATTATTTTTGGTATAGAATTTCCTTAGAAATAGGAAATATCCGTTTGAGTGTTGTTTAAACTATTGATTAACGTAATGAGAAATAACTAATTTAATTCGGTTTATCACCAACCTCAGAAATCAGCAACGGGTCCAATATTATACGAGTACCATAGATAAACGTATTATTACATACAATTTTGTACTCTATAAAGTTACCATTTAAAACACAGCACACTTGATGTTTAAGCAAATATACGGCAAATTTTGTTCAAAGCGAACGCAATTATTGTCTCAAGCTTGTCGAAAAAATCAACATGAAACGTAATACATAGTGACGTAAAATTTGACTATTTTTGCAAAGCATTGAAGACTAATATGACTACTTTTTTATTTGAAAAAGATCCAATTGGTGGACCCCAACCGCTAAAGTAAACCAAAGACCCAATTGGTGAAACCCGACCACCAAAGTAAACCGCAATAACCCTCTCCAAGACCATTACATTAGATAAAGTATGACACTCAATTTGATAGGAGCCAATATAGCTCAAACTCACATACAAGTGGTGTTCCTACACCTTTACCATCATAACATCTAGGGGACTACTAATATGACTATCTTTGTCAAACATTAAACACTAATTTGAATATTTTAAAACAATAAATTTTAATTTAAAAAAATGTGAGAACAAAAGAAACTTGTAGTGAAATTAACCCTTTAAATATCAAATTGTGTTTGTGGTCTAGTCATCATTTCTAACCAATACTTGTAATACAGCCACTTGCAAAGTTTTGTGTATTTTATAGTACATTGTGCATGAAGTCTTACAAATGATTTCACCATCTCATGCAAATCCATGAGTTCACAACTTCTACAAAACAACTAAAATGACTAAACAACTGCAATAAATCTGGTTAATGAATGAGATCTAAGCCATAGAGTCAATAAGAGTAGCACCATTCTATTTAACTACTAATCACTTGGCTCAACTCATATGCAAAACACAACATTTGACCGATAGCAAAGCCTTGCCATATTCTAGCAATTGGCAGCAAGCTTTTCCAGGTTTTTATATGTACCATTTCTCTTGAGTTACTAGGATATTCTGACACTGAAAATTTTCGCAAAAGAGAATAACCACTCAACATTGTTTCCAAGCCTCTGAATTCTTTTATGCTTTATTTACACGAATTTTCTGTCCTTCAAGCACCTGAAGCAAATGAAGACGACATCAGAAGGATGCTTACAAGAAAATTTGAAAAGCTATCTTATAGAAAAATCAAACAGATAAAGACCGTGCAAAGCTCGGGATTCAACTAATTCATCCAAGATTGTGATAAAAATGTTGTATTCTGTCCTAATCGTTGTGTCTCTTTTTTCTAGATTTCTTACTCTAATTTCCTTAGATTTATTCGGGGGTAGCAAGTTTTTCATCATGTAGACAAAGACATGCTGCAGATTCCAGACTGACAGGTTAACATGCATAAGAAGAGAAGATGAACTTTAACTGTTATCCTAGCACAAGTGCATGAGGTGATTTATAATCTAAGATTTCATCCAATGACAGGCATAAGGACTCACCGCATCATTAAAAGATGAAATAGCAGCTTCCACGTCCTCTTCGGAAGAGAATGAAACAAATCCATATCCCGTGGACTTTGAGGTCCCTGGAATTCGAGATACCTTTGCACTGAGGACCTTTCCTTTCTCAGCGAAAAAATTCTTGAGGATGTCTGTGGTTACTGTCTTTGCAAGATTACCAACATAAACTTTGTGGGGACTGTCAATAAATTGGGAATCTTCTGCTTGAAGAATAGACAAATCAATCGATGGCAATGGCTTTTCAGTTATATTTACTTTAATTTCACGACCACCGATCTCCTGAAATAAAATAATTAATCAAAAATAATTATCCTTCCAACCAATTTAATGCATGTGGATCAGATCACGAGGAAAATTCTATTATGACCACAAACACGAGTCTTACCGTGCCATTTAGTTTTTCAATTGCAGCATTTGCATCCTCAACAGTTTTCATCGTAACAAACCCAAAACGTCGACTCCTTCCAGACCACTTGTCATACATCACCTATTGAGAAAGTAATATGCTAATAATTTTCCAGACAAACGGATTTACTAAAGATAATAAACTATGATCCCTAAGTTCCTATAATGGGCAGAATACCTTTATTTCTTTTCCTTTTCTTTTTGGAGAAACAAAGAAATTTATTGATGCATCAAGAGGTACAAGGAGCAACCACAAAAATTTACATCAATTATTCAAACTTTTTATACATCCTTGTATGTTATATATGTCAACTATACAAGGATCTCCCATTCAAAAACAAGTGTCATGTAACAAATGAAATTTCAAAAAGGAAAGAGATCAGTCCTTCCCTTTGAAAGTTCTTTGATTGATTCCTTGTCATTCACAGAGTCCAATTGATGACAAGAGGGATTGCAGGAATGACTTTCCACTTGTGTTTGGATGTCTTGCACCACTCCAAGTCTTCCAACTCTCAACCATTGGCCTCCATTGTAAAATTCACATCCCATCCACCACTTCCATCCATCCAATGCACACATGAAATAATGTTAGCTCTTTTCCCCTAGCTAAGTTAAAGGGAGAAGGGACATGATAGTCCCATGACACATTAGGTGACACCCCCTTTTTTCAAGCCAAAAGAAAACCCTCTCTGTTATCCCACATCAAAGTGATTTGAACCATAAAACCAACTCATAGCTATATTGTTTCAAGAGCCAACCCTGTACGTTGTCCTTCCCTCCTCCTATATCCACCCATTACGCAACACCCTCAAATTTAGCCACTATCAGTTTCCAAGCCTACCCTGTCCTCCATAAATCTCCAGAACAACTTACTGAGGAGGTCTTTATTGAAGACAAGAAGAGACTTCATAGCAAGTGCAGTGACACAGCACTCCCCCCCCCCCCAAAAAAAAGAAAAAGAAAAACAACCCCCTTCCCACCCCAACGTAGCAATAGGTTGTCTGATTAAGCATCACACCATAAGCACAAATTCAAATGCACACATATTTATACATTTTAAGCACAAACCCGGAAACAACAACTCATTGCAAAAGTACAAATCAAAGAAACGCATCACTCGTTTAACTAAATCAATTGCATAAACCAATTAGCCGATTGATATCAAGACCACAAGAATAAAGGGCAAAGTGCAACGACACACACATATTATGCCAAAATTACACACCTTCTTGTGGTACATCAATAATCTATCACGGCCTGTGGGTACGGTGACAGTCTAATACCACCGCAATGGAGACGGCAACGCTTTCTTGGTCACACATTATAAATTTTCACAACTCCAAAGTTTTCTTAGTTTCTTGCAAGAATGCAGGGCACAACAAGACACACTAGACCCACACCAAGACCAAGTCCTCATATCAGTAATACGTAACGAACAATTTCGACAAAACACGAATAATTATTTGCCATGTAACCTTAGCAAAAGAAACAAGAACAAAAAATACCTCAGCTTTCTCGACTTCGCCGTGTTCTTGGACGATACTGCAGAGCTCATCGTTGGTGACAGTACGCGGGATGTTTCCGACGTAAAGGCGCCGGGCGAAGACCGACGAGGGGTCCTGCGTGGAGACGGAAGTTTCTTCAGCAACAACGTGGAGTCTAGTGGTTCCAGAGCGTTGTCCAAAAGGTGAGGAGGTGAGTTTCAGAGAGTGCTGAAGTTTAATGGTTTGGAAGGAGATTTTTTGTGAAAATTTTGTTGGGTTTTGGAGAAATGAACTTGGGGAGAGTATGGAGGATGAGATTGTGGCCGCCATTTTCGAGTAGTGTCGAGAGAGAGTGATGCTTTCTTGGGGACACGAAGAAGAAGAGGGAGGGGTTTATCACTTCATCCGCTGCTATTAATTCTTTTCTATTTCTTTTTTTTTCTTTCCCCTCTTTCCCTCTTTCCGTTTTCTTTTTTTTTTCTTTTTTCCCCTTGATTGTATGGCACGCCGACGTTTTGATCCTCAATTAGCAAAATGAGAATCTTGTCAGGTAGTATTAGGGCTCGTTTAAATTGGCTTTTTTTAAAAGTATTTTTTTATAATTTTTAAAAAATAATTTTTTTTTAGAAATTAAAAATTTAGACTTCTAAAAAAAATTGTATTTAAACTTTTTTCAGAGTTTCAGTTTTTTGGAAACCAAATCAAATAGTTATAGCAAATTTAATGTAACTTTTTCAGGAAAAAAAAGTACTGTTTTCTTAAAAAAACCAATCCAAACAGGCCCTTAGTCTTTAATTATTTTTGTACAAAAACTAACATTATTTGTATGATCATCTAAGTAGCTCAAAAAATTACGATAATATTAGTTTTTAGATGGAAATATATAAAAAGACTAAAGATTATCTAACAAATGACAGTCGAGAGATCAACAGACATAAAAAAAACTCACTCTAAGGCTATCTCCAATAGTTTTTCTATTTTTTTTTAAATTTAAGTGATTTAATCCATTTTTTTATATTTTAGAATCCCCTATTTCTAGTTATACTCTAATAGCTCGCCTATGTTTTATCAAACACTTAATTTAAGAAATTTCTATTTCAATTTTACTCCAATAACTCTTTTATTTTTTTAGGCCTTCGTGTCTATTGCAATTTACAACTACAAGGATAAAAATAAATAAATAACCCTACATATGGATGTTTTCAGTTGGGTTGGAAGAACATCTAAAATTTAAGAGAATAAATAAGAGAGTTATTAGAGTATATTAGCACCAACAATTCCCTTTAAATATTAGGATTTTTGTTGTTCAGAGATTTTGTTGGAATTAGCCCATTAGCAGACATATTGGCAAAAATGGAAAGTCAATTGACCCCTTTTTTGCTTAAAATAATATATATATATATAATAGATTTTTTTAGTTGATTCCGTTTAAATATTTTTATTGAACCCTCTTAATCTAAAAAATAAGGATTGTCGAAGAAAACTCAACTATATTTAAAGTAATAAACCTACTTCTAAAAATAAATTCGAGCCTTTCAAAAAAAAAATAGCAATCAACACTCAAAATCAACCAAACTATTTCATTTAAGGAAAAAAAGAAAAAGAAAGATGTAATTTTTCGTAAAAAGATACTCGCATGGTCACGCATTACTCTTCAACTTTTACACATAATTGACATCAAAACTATTTTATTTTCTTAAAGTTAATTTATTAATTTAAAATTGAACCTAATAAATAAAATTTCTAGCTCTGCCGTTATATATATACACACATATACATACATACACATATATATATACAGACACACATATACATATACATATATATATGTATGCATGTATGTTTGTACTTTTTGTTGTTTATATTTCTTGACCCCCTCAATAATAATTCTAGCTCTATCATTGAGTAATTGATATTTATAAATTGTTTTTTATTTTTATAAGTAAATAACAAATAAGTAGTAAAAGTATTCGAATAAAATGTACTTATAAGCTATTGACGTATTTGGTATATATATTTATAAGTAGTAGTATATGTTAAATTGATTTAAAAAAATACCTTTCATTAATTAAGGAATATTTTTCTTTTTGTATTTTTAAAGGGTATCAATAAAATTTTATTGGATAAACTCTTATTACTTAGAAACAACTAAAAAAAAGTTGTGGTTGATTCTTTTTTTTAGTTGCTTATAAACTAACTTTACTTGTTTATAACCATAATTTTCCAAATGTAAATTTTATTTTTCTAATTATAAGCAAGTTTGACTAGTTTATAAACACTCCCAAACACCCTCTCAATTCGTGCACCTCATGAGACTCCAATTTAAGCCATCACTCATATGAAAAATAATATCATTACTTGAGATACTCCCTCAATAGTACATTGTTCATATTTATATTTTCAAAGAAAGAGTTATATCACATATATGAAAGAATAAAAAATAATTTACTCATTAATTTTTTATCTACTTTTGTAAAACTTCCAAGTTAAGAAGATATTAAGATTCTACAAGTTATGGATGGAGATTAGGCTTGTCTGGTTTAGCTTTTTTCATAAGACTTTTCTTGTGTAACTTAAACAATGTTTTTTTTTTTTTTTGCAAATTTAAAAATCTCTTTTTAAAGAAAAGTTCAATTTGAATTTTCTTTTAGAGTTTTATTTCTTTTGAAAATCAAATCAAATATTTATTGTACATGTGAATGTTAAAAAAAAGAAAGAGTAGAATCATAGAAGAAAGAAAAACAGTGGATTAAATTTTATTAAATCTATTTTTTAAAAAATATAATAATCCTAAGAAGTAAGATTTTCTTTTGGTTTAAATAAAAATGAAACAGGAAAAAAGCATAAATTTTATACATACATACATACATACATACATACATATATATATATATATATATATACATATATACATGTATATGTATATGTAATATAAACACAAGCAGAGTGTTTACTTCCTTCAACCACCCCCGCCCCTGCCCCCAAAAAACCTCAGGAAGCACAGAAGAGCTGCAACTATTGCCATGGATTTTGAATCAAATTACGAAATTGACCACGTTGCTGACTTCATTCTCACTAAAAAATTTACCAGAGTCGCTCTTCAGGTTGGTACCTGCTGCACTTAAACCCTCCCAAAACCCTATTCTATTCAAATTAAAAAAAACTTAATTTTTTTTTCAGAAATTTTTCTTGGTTCGAATTTTAGTTGACGAATAGATGAATGAGAAACAATCTTCACATTCTAATTCTTCTTTATATAGATATATAGATACATAGATAGATTTTCTGAATAGGAACTTGTAAAAGAGATGTATTTTTTGCCGATAATTGAGGTTGATATTCGCAATTAAATCTTTTTAATTTTCAGGTAATAAAATTACTTATTCTTTCAAGTGTAATATACATATGCATATGCATATGTATATATTGGCGCACGCGTGTGGTTTTTGTGTCCGTCTCTGTGAATTGAATGATATGCCCCCGCGCAATGATATGTATATGTGAGTGTGTGTTTGCACACGCGTCGCACGTGTGTGGTTTTTGCCCGCCTGTCTGAATTGAATGATGGCCCGCGCATTTTTATGGTCTAGATTATTAATAAGTTAAACATTGGCACAGAGCTATATTTAAGGTTATCTTGACTGAGCTTGACGGAGAGAATGTTGGTTTGAGGTATCATTAGAGGCTTAATATTCATAGTTTAGCCTATTATTTCTGCGAATTAATTTAAGTTGCATTATAAATTATTTTTTTTCTTTTGCCAAGATGTATTTGTAATTTTTATAGGTTTAGTGGCTAAAATTTGAAGGGATTTATTTATTGAATAATTTAATTATTAATGCTTGGTGCATTGAACTTGATTGGTCGATTATTTGCGTTATTAGTTTCCAGATGAGTTATTGAAGGATTCCACAAGGGTTGTAGGTGCCCTCCGCGAGAAGCTAAGGTCACTTAGATGTGATGGCGACAATGGAAATGTAGAGGGTATCAAGTTGTATGTAATGGCGGATACAACATATGGTAGTTGTTGTGTGGATGAAGTTGCAGCAGCTCATGCCAATGCTGAATGCGTCATTCATTATGGTCACACATGCCTCAGTCCGTGAGTATGATGCGTTATCAATGTTTTAATGCTAATCAGAATATATTCCGTGTAGGGTTCAAGTCAGTGTCTGTTTTCCTTCTTTTCATGGATTCTTTTAATTCATTCCTGCAAATTTTGGTTTCACTTGTCTTCTAGGACGTCAAAGCTTCCAGCTTTCTTTGTTTTCAGAAAGGCTCCAATAAGGGTTTCTGATTGTGCTAAAAGATTATGTCATCAGGTGTTGGACAAGGACAAGCCTGTTCTGGTAAGATTCAGTTTATTGCATATTGGTCTCCAAGCAACTAAGTTGACTTTAGGGGACTTGCAAAGCGAACATGATATAGGATGAGTACATTCTTAACTTTTTCCTGGATCTACCATTGAAACGGGTGATTAATTCTTGTTGTTACCTTGTTTTTCCATAATAGAGTTGCATAATATGGACAAACCGTGAACACTTTACAGTGGAGTCATGTAATATGATTCAGCTACTTTATGTTGGTTCTAATCAACAATGGCCTCTATATATGGTTTGGTTTTGAAGTGACCTTTCAGTGATTTACAATTTACATACTGTTCTGCAGTGCATCTTAGAATAGTTTCCTAATTTCTTAGATAGGATTTATCAGAAATGGGATTATCCTTCTTCTTTTTCTTGTTAAGTAGCTTTTACATATGATCCCGGTTCTTACAGGAAATAACTCTCTAAGCAAAGCTCTTGATTAGATATATTGATAGAATCACATAATTTACATATATGAATTGAATTGATAAATTTCTGTTATGGCTGTGCATGCAATATTTACTGGGTGCTTGAATCACCTTACTCAGCAATCTCCTTCTTTAACTTATTCAATGAAACACAAAATAGATAGCAAACACTTCCACGCTTGTTCTTTTAGTCATAAATGGTGCTCTTGTTGTCTATGTTCTACATCGTAGGTCTCCTCTGGTTTGCTTCAGCTGTCCAAATCAATTTGAATGATTTATTTCTTTACTATTGTGAACAATGGTTATTGAGCCAGAGACTCCACATAATATTGTAGTGCTATAATGTTCTTGTAATAATATAATTCTTTTTGGGGGGCTCTTGTTTCCCCCCTTCCCTCTCTTTCTTTCTTTCTTTCTTTCTTTTTTTTTTTTTAATAATAAAATAAAATCATATGTACAAGTTTTAAATTTCTGAAATTAAATATGTGCTCTTTCTATTTAAAAGTCGTATATTCATTACCTCCTTGTGTCTCTATTTCTTGAACATATTTTATTGTTCATTGGTCAGTTAGATGGCATAAAGTTGTTAATAATCACTTCCTATCTCTTCTAGTAGAATTAAAAAGTTCCAGTGAATGTTTTATTATCTTTCACATAAATACCCTCATCTTAGTGTAATATTTTAAAGCTAACTTTTTCTTGTGGTTGGTTGGTATACATACTACCAACAAGTAACTCTAATTTTTCAATATTTTGGGTAGCAATCTTATTGATAAGTGACATTCTTGTTGAATGCAGGTTCTTTTTGGACTTGAATATGCACATGCAATACCAGAAATTAAAAAAGCGTTGACTACTGAATTGTCAAAGTTAAGTAGCACTTTAGAACTCCAATGTGCTGACGTTCTAAGCTCCGTAATGAGTCCTGATAGTATTAACTCGTCAACTGACCAAGTGGTTCACGCGGCCAACGAAAACTGTAAGAAGGGGAATAGTATGAGATATAGCATAGGAGGCTTGGCTTGGAGTTTACCTGAAGGCCACCAGATGGAAGAATATTTGCTTTGTTGGATTGGACCAGAAAATCCAGCGTTTGCAAATGTCGTATTGACTTTCAATAGTTGTGACATAGGTAATAGTTTCTTTTACGTTTTTCAAGTTCTTCTTAAAGTAACTTCTGCACTTATTACATGTTGTTAGTTATACTTCCTCCACTTATTACAAGTTTTTGTTTCCACTTAATTGCTAAAAAGGTCTCTTGCTATTATTTCTTCTTTGTTAACAGAAAAATCCTCTCTGAGTTAGGTTTAATCATGTGTCTGTGCAATTTATGTAACATCCTTCTTAGAGCTGTCTGGAGTAGCTCTAGCCCTGCCTTTGCTCACAAGGCATGTATAGCAACAAACTCTTCTGGTATAAAGTTAGTATTTGTCTATAACCATAAAGGGCTTCCCTGTTGCGAGATACTTTTGAGGAGACATGACATTGATAGTTACACTTTTGAGAAAACATTTTTCGTGTTTGTGGAACTGTGTTGAAGTGGTCTTCTTAAATGTCAATGTCCCATTTGGTTGACTTGTCTTATTTGTTGTCCATCACTCTTATGATTGAATTACAGTCAATATGCAAGTTATAACTCAGTTTTGACCACCTCCTCAAAACAATACAAATTCCGTGTAAATCATTAACAATGTGAAGCGTCACTGAGGTTTCATCATAAAAACCAATTGGTTGATATGAGAAGTGGCCTAGGACCTTATATGGTGATCTTGAATCTTGAGATTTTTTCATGTGGGACTTTTACATATTTTAACAAACAACATTAACGGATGGAAGCAAATTGAGACCTTTTTCCCTTTAGTTGTCTGCTATACTATTTCCAGCTTTATCTCCTTAATGGAGTTGTGTAAGACTATCTCCAAACTCAAACGTTGTCTTATGCTTATCTTAAGATAGGCATAAATCATGTTGAACATCCTATCTTCACATAATATGTTAGTTATAAAAACCCATCATCTAGTATTGTTCTGCTGCAAAAGAGTAGAATTACATTACAAAATTCAGCATTAATGCCACAACCATGGATAAGTACTCTCTTACCTAAGATTTCACTTATCTTCAAATCCTATAAGATTAAAGTGTCAATATAGAGTACTAGATCAACCCAAAGTTCATAATTATTAAAAACAATGTGCACATGGAATTAATTGGTCCTCTGGGCCATCACATTGATAGTTGGGGGGGGACAAGTGAAGTAGGAGGAGAGTGAATACAAGTAGCAATAGGAAGAATCAAGAGCTTGCTGGTGTTTGTTGGGTTTGGCATTGATTGATGGTGGGAGCCTGGTAAAGAAACAGTTTGAGGGTAGTATATAGTTGTGCGAGAGAGAGGTTGACTCTTTAGGGGGATGGGCGTGGGGTGGAAGGATTCCTGGTTGGCTGCTAGTGAAGCCCAGTGAATAATGTTGCTTCAAACTTGAATATTTTCTCTTTGTGTGTGGTGAGAGAGGATATGGTGGGGTGTAGGGAACCATGTGATGTTGGTGATGGAAATCAATGGTGTCCATAATGGAGAATGGTTTAGAATTTAGATAGAGTTTGAACATCTTTATTTCTCTATCTCAAGGGAAGGGCAGTATGTTATCTCATGTACACAGGCGCCCGATGAGGTTGTAATAGCTTCTAACTTCTGGTAGGGTGAAAGAAACTGTCTTACTTGTAGCATCTAACTAACTTTAGGGGATTAGTTATCGACTTGATTAGATTATGGGACCTCGTTAAATCCGAGTCTTTAGCCTTTTATTCCTTGAGCCTTTTGTATTGATTTAAGGGAATAGTTTCATTCATTATATTATGTGGTTTGAGCAACCTGCAGGAAGCTCTCTCTCTCTAAAATAATCATTCGCATTAAAGTAAGATAGATGGGGCACAATTGATTAGGAAGCATGCAAGCTAGTCCCCCGATACCTGCTAGAGGTCTTGATTAGGGAGTCTCCTTCTTGACTGAGCTGGTTCTTATTAGTAAATCAATTTAATATGCAGAAAAGAAGTATTATTACATTGCCAAACATCTTAACATATGAAGAAAGCAGAGATTACTGTGAGATAAGTTGAATGACATCGTAGAAGGACAGAAACATGTCTGAATGCTAACTGATGGAAAAGTAAACAAAAAGGATAGTAGTTATATGCTTGTTCAGGGAACGTGGATGAAAAAAAATTGTGAAACGTATGTTGGTATTGTGTTTGAGTTGGTACAGGAAGAAAGCTTTTCTCATTGGTTCCTGATTATTGAAGGGAAGAAGATAGGTGGTTTCCTTGGACTTCTTTTTAATTGTTAATCTTTGCTTAGTTCAAATGACTGCGACAGGACTTTAATAAAATTATGTGAAAAGAAGAAAATTCTTGGACCTTTCTCTTCTTCAGTACCAACAAGTAACAAGTTTCTCTTTCCCTTTTGTCGTCTTCCTTCCAATTTTGACTACAACCAACCGGTAAATATCATTACTAGGAAATAAATCATCAGATGTGTAAGTGTTGTTGTTGATAGATTTGCTACTATCCCACAAGAGTGACTTTCATATTTTATAGTTTTATACCTTTTAATAAATTTTAGCTTTATATTGCAAATATAACTCAGTTACGTTGTGACATTGCTCAGTCAGATATGATGCAATTGATGATTCCTTGGTGATTGACACATCACAGCTGAAAAGAATTCTCAGGCGTAGGTATTACTTGGAGCAACTACAAATACATGTGTTGTGCATATCTATGTCCTTTCTATATAATCATATTCTTTCTTTCTATTGAACGGTGTTACGGGCATGAAATATATCATGTCCTGGCTTTCTTATTCTTCAAATTCTAGCCATTCTTCTGATTTTCTTTCTCTTCCACCCCTTCATGATGAAATGCATTCCTTTGGCGTATATGTCTCTGCAGGTATTATCTAGTTGAAAAAGCGAAGGATGCTAACATGGTTGGGATCTTGGTGGGGACACTTGGAGTTGGTATGTGCTTGCATGAACTTTCGTCTTGTTTGCTGTGGTACGCATGTGTGTCCAGTTTTATGAGCTGCATATTTTCTGTTTCCTTCGGTTTTTCCCCCTTTCTTCTTTTTCATCTGTGTGTAATTTGATTGTGTAGATTAATCATAACTTGAAGATGCACATCTGCGGCTACATGTAACCGTAAATTTAAGAGGGCTCAACTATTAATGTTGAATTGAATCTCATCTTCTCTCTATTGATCATTTTTTCCTTTCCTAATCTTGGTATTTTCGTTAACACTATCAAACTGTTGTTGCTATACGGGTCAAACTGCTGGTCTGTGTAGTACCAGCACGTCCGGAGAATGGCACTAGCAGTATTGAGATGTCAAGATGGATTCAAGGAAACATAGAATGATGTTCAAGGAAAAGTGAGGGTTGAGGTTGAGTGAATACAAGATGCGAGACAATCATCTGAGATGGTTGAACGTGTAAAAAAGAAGACCTGCACCGGCACTTATAGGACGTGTGTTGGTCTATGTACTATTGTCAGATGGAGGTGAGAAACTGTGAGAAAGAGAGAGAATTTTAGAAAAGTGATTGTGATTTTCATTACTTGAAACTGTTTACAGATAGTGGCTATTTATAGCCTGAGATAAGGAATTAGTCAATGTAACTAACTCAACTGACTATTCCCGCTAAGCAACAGCTGGTACAAAATATCTCCTAACTAACTAGGTACAGCACATGTAACTGTCAACTAACTATGTACAACTCCCTGATGCACACTATTATTCCCCCTCAAGCTGATGCTACGATAGTGAGGGGGAGCTTGCTCCTTAAGTAAGTGAACCTGGAAGTAGGAAGAGGTTTTGTAAACATATCTGCCAGTTGTTCCTGAGTAGAGACCTAGGAAATCTGAAGCTGATTGTTTAGACATACCAGCTGGTGCTTAGCAGGAACAGTCAGTTAGGAAGCTAGCAGAGTTAGTTACACTGACTAACTCCTTATCTCAGGCTATAAATAGCCACTATCTGTAAACACTTTCAAGTAATGAAAGTCACAATCACTTTTCTAAAATTCTCTCTCTTTCTCACAGAAACCCTTAGAAAAGTAATGGCATTGAGGGAGGAGATGACCTATATCCGAATTGAATGGCGATAATCAAATCCATATTGCTTACCTTAATCAGTGATAGGGTTAAAGCCAATTTCCCCAATGAGTTTATTGCGGAGTTCCATTGTTCCCCCCTGATTTAGGCACTACCCACTTTCCCCTATAAATCTTAAGGGCAAATTGTTCTTCATTTTCCCTTTCCTTTTTCTTGTTTCTATCTTTGTTACTCCTTTCTATTTCCCAACTTACTTCCCCTGCACAACATTCACACATGATAACCCTCCTTCACACAATCATAGTGGTCATCATAGCCTGTACTTGGTATTCACCCCCCTTCCTCTTCTCTCCCCCCAATTAAAGATAAGAGAGTGCTGAATACTGTATGAGATGCTGTAGTTGGCTAAGGCATTCTGGAAGCATGGAAATAATTGGTGTCAGGAAAGGTGATTAAAATAAATGCAAGGGATTTATGTCCACATGTCTGACTATGGCAAAGATTGTGGGAGTTTGCTGCAAATTAAGGTGAATGGATAACCATTGTAATTAAAGTAGTTTGCTGTGAAGGGCAGGGAGGGAGTAACACCTCTGCTAACCATTAATTTATTAGCCAGCATTATCAAATGTTAGTGAGGGGATAACGCCTTCTCTGCTTGGTCTGTGAGATATGTGGTGTGTGATTGTGTTGGGTTATTGTCTGTCAATGTGGAAGTGCAGGGCAAATGAATCTAGTAGAAGTAGTACAGAAGGGAAGAGTCGGAAATAAATACCACGAAAAGAAAGGAACAAGAGAAAGAAAAAAAAAAAATAAAAGTCAAATTTACCCTTAAACTTAATGGATTCCTTAGCCCCATTCAGTTTCATGAGTTGGACTTTCGTCATAAACTCATGGGGGGAAATGACTTTTAACTCACTGGTGAGGTAAGGTGTTGTTTGGTTTATGATGAATTTGGTGTCGTTCCTTTGAGGCTTGGTGTTTCTTTTATGATAAATTTGGTGCTATAACATTCATATCATGGCATAGGCAGGGGATTCTCTCTGTTTCGAATTGGATTGAAATTGTGTCTTGTTGTGGTGCTCCCATTAGAGAAATTCACAAAATTTTAACACTGAAGGTTTCTTATCAATATGTGGTTGCAGCTGGTTACCTTCATATGATAAATCAAATGAAAGAGTTGGTCACTGGAGCTGGGAAAAAGGCCTACACCTTTGTCATGGGAAGACCAAATCCTGCCAAGCTTGCCAACTTTCCAGAGGTACATGTTTATAGGAGTGTGTAGAATTTGTTGTTCCATTCCCCACATCCCAAACCCCCCCACTCCCCACCACACACACACACCCCCATCCCAAACAAACACACACAGAATTCTGAATCTCTTATTTACATTTTCAGTGTGATGTTTTCATATATGTCTCTTGTGCGCAAACGGCTTTGCTGGATAGCAAAGAGTTCTTAGCCCCTATTATCACTCCTTTTGAAGCAATGCTTGCTTTCAACAGGTATGTTCAAGTGCAGTTCTTAGTGTCCTGTATCTCATTATAGATCCATTGTTTATCCTCTTTTTTTTTTTTTTTGGGGGGGGGGTGCTATTTTCATGTGTTTTCCTGTATTCCATTACTCCTACTTAAATATATGATGAGACCATATACTTTCCTATTCTGCTTCACTTAAATAAATATCAACTTGTTTACCAGCATACTTCATCTTTTAATATCAAATGCACACAACATTATAATCAAAGCTCTCAACTAAAATATCATCTTGAGACAAACTAAGACCTTCTTTTCAGAGAGGTGGAATATCTCCATTTTCTTTTGGGTTCCTGCAAAATCCATGCACACAAGGGTAAATCCCAAGATGTCCTGGAAATGTGATAAATGCTTTTGCGTTGCTCCAGTTCTTTGTGATTTCACTTGAAATGAATGTGTGGAACCAATATTTGACAATAAATTGTTGACAACTTCCTAAGTGATGATTTTATAAGATAGCTCAACATGCCATGATACTAGTTGCCCTGGGGTGACATTTGTAAATTTGATTCAGAATGTTATTTTTTGGGGACTAATGCAGCAAAAGGCATATTTTTCTGACCATGCACATCAGGCACTTGTACTGTCATGACATACTGATGGAAACGGATAGGAGGAGCTCTAGAAATTGAAAACACAATGTCTAACAAATTATGTTTTACTATGGATTTTGGCTAATTTAGTTTTGATGGAAAAAGTTAGTTTCTCCAGACACTTCAGGATTTTGTCAACTGGAAGTTTTTGTTTACTTGAATCTCCTGCTTACACTTTTAACTTCCTGATGTGATTTGTTTTCTCAGGGGGAGTCAATGGACTGGATCATATGTAATTGAGTTTAGGGACCTGATCTCTTCATCTCCAGTGGAAGTAAATAAACAGTTTGAAGAAGCACGATTTTCATTTATTCAGGGAGGTTATGTTGAAGATTTTGACATGCAAGGTTCACTCTTCTTCATTGTTTTTCATTTTCTACACATTTGTGACATATTTGATGTCAAAAGAGTGTCATTTGGACTTGTGAAGGGAGTGCCAAGCATTCTTTCCATGACCAATTAGAGCTGATTCTCGTTTGAAAATTTGAATTTGAAAGAAGGGCAATCTATTTGTATCTGGCTGAAAACATGATTGAGCATACACTAGTATATCCTAGTGTATGTCATACACTAGTATACAATTCTAGGTCGTCTCAATGAAAGGGGGTGTCGGAATATATGTTCCTTCCACATTGGAAAATCATGAGTTTCAAGTCCACTATAACTATATTAGGTCCTGAGCCACTTCTCTTATTGACCAATTATTTTTTAGGATGGAACCCAGTTATGTTAAATTGGTATGAAAGCTGGGCCTTGACTTAAGTTTCTCGCATCGTCATGTGTAAGCTATCTGGCTATTCCGTTTGTTTGAGCTCTTGGTTTTTCGTTCTTAGTTCTCGTCACGAGATCTTTGGTTGTTTAGCTCGTTTGAACTCAATCTCGTTCTTGGTTTTCGGTTCTTAGTTCTTGTTGCGGGCCTCATGTGAAGGGGTGTTGGAATATACATCCCTTCAATTACAAGTTTCAATTTCTGATATAAGGTCTAGGGCCATTCCTCTCATTAACCAATTAATTTTTTAGATAGAATCTTTGTTATTCTTAACAACCATAAAGAAAAATCAAGTGAGTTAAGTCACTAATGCATGGGGAAATGACAGTGTGCTAATTTTGGACTTCAAATTTAGATTTTGTAAGATTTGGATGGCAGAGTGAAATTTTCACTTTTGTCTTTGAATTCTCAATATTACTTTAAGATGGGAGCTGCCAGAAGAATGGTCACTTTCACTGGGCTAGGTGCAAGCCATTTCTTATTCTCATATAAAATATTTTGCCAAGAAGTG
Organism: Cordia subcordata; assembly: GCA_028554755.1. Taxonomy (NCBI): domain Eukaryota; kingdom Viridiplantae; phylum Streptophyta; class Magnoliopsida; order Boraginales; family Cordiaceae; genus Cordia; species Cordia subcordata. Next base: position 9,539,015 of record JAPTOF010000013.1, on the reverse strand, counting down.
TTTTTCCTGCTTTTTCTTTTTGTAGGTTTAGGATAATGTGAACTTATGGACTACTCTTGCTGTGAAGACGCCACTAACATCAACAGATGATGATAAATCTTTATAAGATTTCTTGATTGAGAAACTAAGATCTTAATCTTATTAGCTCAGAGTTAAAATTGCTTTAACTTCAAAAGATTATTCGAGTATGCTTATGGTTGACCTAATTTTAGTAGTACAAGCACAATGTTTTCTTTATTACCCAACAGATGCTACTGTGGAAGACGTGCTTCTCTACCCTTACATTATTGGACACTTCAATAGCCAAATCCTTGTATCTCTGACACCTTCTCACACACCCGCACTTGACACTTGTACCTAAGTCCATGACATGTAAGTTGAACAAGGATGAAAAGTGGGCTACAGTCAATTTCGGTGGATTAGCATGTTGAAAAACTTAATAGTAAGTCTTTTGGGCAAAATTGTATTCTAGTGTATGCTCAATCATATCTTACGAGTCGGTGGGACAGCCTGGAATTGTATTTATTTTGTATTTTGATTTATTGTTTGTGCAATAGGATGGCATTGTATCCAACAAAATGTCTTACTATGCATGCCATATTTCCTTCATTTTTCATTTGTAAAGTTTGCATTGATTTACTTAATGTGATTTGCATACAACTTCCCTTGTTATGATTCTTCTATTTGACAATATCCAACTGTACATAACCAGAGACCGACAAGGAAGAGAAGGACGAAGTTCTTGCGTTAGTGAACACCACAGAAAAGGCTCTCCAAGTGCGTGATAAGCACTCTCAATCTGTGACCAAAGGAGCAGCCAAGTCTGGGGCAGAATACTTTGCAACTCGGACATTTCAGGGTCTTGAAATTCACAATTCAGATCCAGAGCCATTTTTTGTCGGGAGAAGAGGCAAAGCATCTGGGTATGAGGATGAAAAGAGCATACAATAAAGCAAGCTTTGAGCTTCATCTATGCAGCAAGGACTGTTTAGGCAACAATGAGAATTAACTGGACTGGAGAAAATTCAAAACTATTACACAAATTGGTTATTAAGCACAATCTGGGAGGAATCATGTTGCTATAGGCCGCTTATGTTTTTGTCTCATCTTTTCGTTTTACCAATTTGTATTGCAAATTGTTGTAATTATTTATGCCGTAAAGTGTAAATGTTGGCGAGTTCTGTACCGTGAACCCATATGTTTTTTGCTGCCTTCATTCAGTGAAAAAAGAAAAATTGCAATATATTATTTTAGGAACATATTTCATCCTGTGGACATCATGTTTTATGTAAGGTCTACATTATGGTACATGTTTGATTTAGTGGGCAGTCTATTTATGAATTGTGTCCTTTTGTTGGAGTTCTTGTAATCAAATCAAATCAAATCACGATTAAGCTTTATGTTACTAAATGAGATCGGGTTTATTAAAGATCTTACGCATGACAATAATTTTTTAATTTTTTGGAAAAGGGAAGCGCAACCATCTAATTCGGAGCGGGAGTATCAAATTTAACATTCTTAACAAGTCAATTTACCATTCTATTAACACTCCTCGGCACGTGAATAATTTGGAACATGTCGCGCATTCCATTGCTTTGCTAGTTTATGCGCTTTTACTTATTTCTAAAAGCCATATGTGAGTTATATATAAATGGAAGTGTAGAACATTAGAGTCCCAGTCTAAAGGTAATAAGTTAATCGAACCCAACGCCAAGAAATCAACGGGCAGTTGCTATTCGAATTATGTGGTCCATGTAATCAAATAATTATTTATTTGACAATCAATTTTGAGTTTAATAATTAAATTGAACACTTAAATCCTATTGGTTAATAAAAATGTGCCTTTTTGATAAGGTATATATGATGGATTATGAATGATGCACTTTAAACTATCTATATATATAAACTTATATGTGAGAACTTAGTTCTTTCTCTACACACATAATATATATTTTTTCTCCATCATAAAAATATACTCAGGAAAAAGAGTGAAAGAGGGAGAAATCAATTTACTTCTTAACATAAATTTCTTAGTATAGTATACATCAAATGAATATAATAGATTAAGGTACATATTTTCTCTTTAATTTGTTAAAATCATAAAATTTTGAATATTTTAGATACAGTTTTTATGTATGATCGTTCTATATAATTGATGATAGTAATCTTGTCAAAGTCGCTATTTACAAGGATTGATAAGAATTTCTGCATGATCTAATCAGCAATCAAGATCAAACTTGAGGAAATGGACCATTATGTCCAATCATAAGAACAAGTAACTTGGCAACATATTTATACACAAGTCAACGTTGCTTCTTGCATGCCACATCTTAGGGTATCCTATGCATTAATGTATAATGAGCTCCATGTATCTGTAGGACTTACTTCTTTTTTCACTTCTTTTTTTTTTTTCTAAGAGATTGTGTATTCAACTTTCAAATAAAATAAAATAAAAAACTTTACTTAAAACCCTTTTGTTGTCACAATCGAATAATAAAAACGAGATGCTCCTTTAATGCTGGGCTCTCTCTCTATCTATGCTTCAAATTTTATGGTCAAAAAAGCCATATATAACACTAATGTAGCACCAGCGGAATCCAAATCAGATACTAATAATATACCTAATATGACATTCATTGAAGAAGTCTACACACACTGGCCCACATACAAGTAAAGATGATAAAATATTGATCAATTGAGTTCAAGTTTTAATAAAAATGAGCTACATGTACTGTAATCACTTATCTTTAGTTGTTTCCAGTTTCTAATTTTAATTAATCAATCAAAACATTTAAATTTTCGTCCATAAATTTAAAGCCAATTTTTCATCACCTTAATGTTAGAATTTGCCAAAACTTTGAACGTGAAAGTTGTAGCTCTCATTTTACTTTCCTTGGACTCCTAAATTGTCTCAATCAGAACTCCGTAGCTCAAGGTGTGGTTGTTTTTCTATATTGCTGTTCATATACTGGCGATTTTTTACTTCAAGATGTTTTTTCAACTTTATTTCTTCGTTTTAGCTCTAAATTTAATCTTTCTTATTCCGCACTCACGTTATACCGAAAACTATATTAAATCACTCAATTTAGGACTACTTAACTATATAATACATTTAATAAATTTAATAAATGTGAGTTTTATGTTTAATTAACTTTGGGCGGTACCGTGCTGCATTGACCCTTTAAGCTTTTTTAATATTTTATTTCTTTCCTTGACTATTAACTTTACTTCTTAATTTTTTAATGCATGATAGTAACGGCTTGATGAAAAGTCAAATTGAAAGCAAAATAAGGATCAGGATATTATTTCTCTCATAGTCATATGAGAGGAAAATTTAATAGTTGATATGTAAATTATATCATTTCAGTTATTTATGAAATTCAAATTTTAAAAAAATGACTATTAAGAGGGAGAAAAAACTATTTTAAAAAAATTATCTTTGTTTTAGAATTTAAATTTCATGAATGGTTAAAATTATATGACTAACACATGAATGGTCAAGATTTTCTGCATATCAAAAAAAAATGACAACATTCCAATATAAGACATGCATATGAAATAGTCTGAACGAATGAGAGCCCTTGACTGCATATGAAGCTAAACGAATGAGAGCCTTTGATCACATATAAAGCAAAATCAATAGTTGAAATTTATTTTTTTCCCCTCTCTCTTTCATTTATTTCTCATTTAATTACCTTTTATACCCACACCTTATTTTTATTGAAAGATTGTTATACCCTCAAACATATTAATTATTATTATTATTATTTTTGCGAGGTAACCTGAAGTAATTAGTTGCTTTTTGCTGTCCACATAAAATGATCCATGGTGAAAAGGTCATTATGTCCATCTACAATGGGTTTTCCAAACTTTTCGTAATTGACTTGTAATTGCTTGAAAAAAGAGAACGATAATTGGCCATATCCATATTGTACACAGAAAGTCGTTTTCTCCTTTTAAAAATCTGTTACAAAGAACGGCTACTCTTCAGCCCTTTTGGCGTCCACTGTAGATGTGATGGCCGAGATGTAACGCTGGTGAAATAGTGAGACTTAACTCCCCGTTAGGCATAAATTAATAAGGTGGAACCCCCCACGGGGTACAAAAGTAGGTACTAAGTCCCAACGGCCCGTAGGTGCACCCCTTGCATAACAAGTGCACACAAATACACAGCTAACTGTAGTAAATGTGTGATGAATCAAACACATCAAGATTCATATACATTATCACTGAAAGAAGATGAACATGATTGGCTACTCGAGCGAGAAGTCTCTTGAGAGGATATCATTAAAGTGACAATCATACACATTAACACATAGTTAAAGAACCAAACAAGAGATCCGTCAATCGAGAGTAAGCAGATGGAATAGTTAAAAGGAAACAAACGGCTAGTGCACATATGCACACAACAATTAGTCATGAACAAGGCGGCTATACCTAATAATTTTTACTGAATACTAAGGGCAAAGATTACAAAGTCTTGGATTCACTTAAAAATTACATGCATTTAGAACGTTCCGAGCAAGTTATAAAGGCCTTGGCTACGAGGAATAGGAAATATATATAGGCAACAAGGCGTCAAATAATGGATCAGAAATGGAGAACATTTAATTACGGATAGAGTTTAAACATGAGGGGACTAAATTAAAATAAAAAAAGGTAACACATACGACATTTTTCCCATGGGACTTACACCCGTCCTTTGTTTTCCTTTTCAATCTTTTATAATTATTTCCTTAATAATTTTGTTGATCCAAACAAGAATATTTTCAAACCTTTCCTTTATTTTATTATTCTTCCCCTTGCAAATCCAAATAAAGCCTAACATTGAAACACACAACAAAAATGCAACTATTTGAACCGTACAACCCAAAAAGTCAAGGTTCGAAGAAGAAACTTCTTTTTTGACCCAAGAGTACAAGGAATGAAAGGAAGACAAAACGAGCCCAGAACACGAATCATTGACTAATGTTCAAATGCTATAAATACAAAACAATTCAAACTTGTTAGTAGTTTTTTTTTTTTTTTTTCCTGGGCCAAACTTGTATGTAGTTGGCTTTCCAACCAGATACATAATTGACCAAAAGAAGGAGGAGGGGGGGGGGGAGGACAAAATGAAGAAAAAACCAGATGGCGCTCATCAGAGTCCGAACCAGCTAGAAAATTAAACAAATGGGAGATCTAGAAATTATTTGACCCTTATTTATTTATTTGTTTTTTTTTTTTGAAGTTCCTATAAATTTGGCTTTTAAACTGTCGGCCAGCGCATCAGCCTCGCTTGCTATCAACCCTCCACTTCAGAAGAGACAAACAAAGTGGTTACATTGATAAGCCAGCCAGCCACCAACAACGCTTCTGACCAAAAAAAAAAAAAAAACCAAGTTGGTCAGACTCACTAGTCTCGCACACACTACCGAAAAATTGACTAGCAAGTACCAAATTTCAACAATCTTCCAAAAGACAACAAACGTCACAAGATTCCCCCTTGACCACAGAAGATAAGTGATTTTTCGTTGAAGATAAGATTTCTCCTCCCCCCCCCGCACCCCCTTATCTTTTTTCAATTCATACGAGAAATTGTAAAATATTTCCTAGTTGATCATTTGTTGTCCTTTTGCAACTCAAACAAGGATATCCATTTTCTTTTCCTTTTCTCACGAGATTTTAACCACGTTTTACATCCTAACCATACTGAGAATGTTTTGGGTCCTCTTCTGTGGTCAAGGGGGAATCTTGTGAGATCAGCCCATGTATAATTGTTTGTGTGCTTGATTGGTTTTTTTTTTTTTTTTCAAAATATGTATACTCATTTACAACACGTAACTTATAAAATTTGACTTTTCAAAATAGCGTATACTTATGTCCAACTAAATTTTTGAAAGAAGCACTATCATTACTTAATTGAATTTATATTTGTTTAATAAAAATCAAACAATAACAATAAACTTTTGATAGAAAATGTAGCACTATATACTTAAAGCATTTAATTGAAAAATGAAACAAAATAAATCAGATAGGAATACAATTACTTAATATAAATTTTAATAGATTTCTTTGTGATCGTGTGAAGAATTAGATAATGTGTGCTAGACTAGTAAGTGTGACCAACTTGTTTTTTTCCCGCAAGTGTCACCTACTTTTTTAGTCTCGTACTCCTAAATCGAGGGTGACAAGAGGAAGCGCGTCATCTAGTGGCCGTAACTTCTTCTAGAGCTGCCATTTTTAGAGCTCCCATTCTAGAACTCCCATTTTTAGAGCTTCCATTCTAGAACTCCCATTTGTAATAATGGTCTCTGATTGGATGATGTTAGAATGATTCATCATTCAGTGTGTGTGTATATATCTATATATATATATATATATATCACATGGAGAACTAAAATCTTGCATCTCTTGTTCCTCTATTTCTTGATTTCCCTCAGTGTCAAATTTCCCTCGTGTTAAAGCTGTTTCTGTTTCGGTTGTTCTTATCCTAAAGATATCCTTTGTATTAGGAACAATTGCAAGAATATGTTGTCTCGCATAGAATTGAGGTTCTTGTTGCTAATAATCCTAAACCTTCTGAAACCACAACCACCACAGGCTGCAGCCACGCTTAGAGACTGTGACCCATTTGGGGTAGTGTATCACATCACTTGGATGAAGTTCTGGGTTTTCACAGTCCTGTTTTTCATCTTCTCCTTCATATCCATTTCGGTTCCCTTGACATCTCCTTCGCATGTGGGCAACATTGTTCGCGTGCAGCCCGATGATTTCTCAGAGACATTCGCGATCTCCTTCATTGCCTTGCTGTTCCTCCCGGAAAATCTCTTCTGGTACATGTATCCCCTCATCATATTCTTTTGTACTTTGCGTGGTTGCTTGTGTGGTGTGCTCAGGAGCTTTGTGTCCTGCATGCAAACTATCCTTACTCCTGTTCGTCCTTTCACATACTCATCGCTGCTGCGGATGGAAATGGAGAAGCAGAAGCAACATCCTACACAGCCAACCCCAACTCACTACTGCTTACTGATACAGATGCTGCTGGAAATGGAAGAGACACAATTTTGGTGGTGGAAGAAGGGCAAGTTTAGGCCTCCAACGCATTGCATATTAGTTCGTAATATTGAATTGTTTCGTATTTATAGCATTTGAATATTAGTTAATGATTCTCGTTCTGGGCTCATTTTGTCTTCCTTTCATTCCTTGTACCCTTGGGTCAAACAACAAGTTTCTTCTTTGAAGCTTGATCTTTTGGGCTATGCCATACCAAAGTGAGCGTTCGTTTTTAATTATTATTATTATTTTTTATCATAAGCTTAAATTGTTGATTAAGCTAAAATTTTGATCATAAGCTTGGATTGTTTGATGTTGGGTTTTCGTTAATCTTATGGTTTTACTTGCGTATCATTCATTGTATGATTATTGTTCATTCTTCAAATAGGTTTTATATCTTGGATTAGTTATTTCTTCCTTCTTGCTATTTTACATAAATTGCTCCATCATCATGTTGTTTTTGATAATCAAGTTTTCTTTTTTTCTTTTTTTCTTTTTCTTTCTTTTTTTAAAGAAATTTTTTTGTTTTACGTATTTATTTATTTTAGCCTTTCTTTTGGAATTCTTCTTGCTTTCTGACTCCCTTGCTGCACGATTCAAATAGCTGCACTTTTGTTGTGTTCACCTACGTTAGGCTTTATTTGGATTTGCAAGGGGAAGTAATAATAAAAGAAAGCAAAGGTTTGAAAATATTTTTGTTTGGATCAACAAAATTATAAAGGAAATAGTTATAAAAGATTGAAAAGGAAAAGGAAGGGCGGGTGTAAGTCGTATGTGTTACCTTTTTTTATTTTAATTTAGTCCTCTCATGTTTAAACTTTATCCTGTAAATGGTCTCCATTTCTAATTCATTATTTGACCCCTTGTTACCTATATATATTTCCTATTTCTTGCAGTCAAGGCCTTTATAACATGTTTGAAACGTTTTAAATACATGTAATTTTTAAGGGAATCCAAGACTTTGTAATCTTAGCTCTTAGTGTTCACTAGAAATTATTGAATATAGCCGCCTTATTCATGACTACTTGTTGTGTGCGTACGTGCACTAGCCGTGTGTTTCCTTTTAACTACTCCATTTGCTTACTTTCGATTGATGGATCTCTTGTTTAGTTCTTTAACTATGTGTTAATTTGCATGATTGTCACTTTGATGATATCCTCTCTAAGAGACTTCTCGCTCAAGTAGCCGAGTCCGTTCGCCTTCTTTCAGTGATAATGTATATGAACCTTGATGTGTTTGATTCATCGCTCATTTACTACAGTTAGCTGTATAGTTGTGTATACATGTTATGCAAGGGGTGCACCTGCGGGCTGTTGGGGGTTAGTACCTACTTTGTTTTTGTACCCCGTGGGGGGTTTAGTGCTCACCTTGTTAATTTATGCCTAATGGGGAGTTAAGACTCACTATACATCTTGTTCATGACTCTTCTTGTTTGGGTTAAAACTCTAAATTTGCTGCTTGTCTCTTCATGTCTTACGTCCAACAGAGGGTTGGTTAATTGCTCTTGCAAGTTCCTCATCTTGTTTGTCTCATATTTGAGTTGTTTTACAATTTTTTTCCTTTTAATCAGGCATGCACGCATGAGAAACTCTGATGGCCCTGCTTGCAGCAAATGGCTTTTTCACGACCTCATCTTTAATTGCTGCCCAGGCAGAGAACCCTACCACCAGTCAACCTGAACTCACCTGAAAATATTTATATATGTAAAAATATTTATATAAAAATATTTAGCTTCTAGCTACTTAAAGAAACGAGACAGAAATGGTCACACTAGTTCAGAATTCTAATTAAGTGATTCTCAGGAAATGCTTTATGTTTGTTTAACCAACCAGATTTCTCTCTCTCTCTCTTTACAGCTCTTCTTCTGTTTGCCTGCATTATTTCTTGTTATATATAACTTCGTTGGTGCCTAATAGCCTAGGTAGACTCATCGTTTAGGAAATCCCATCCTCAGCGAAGGCAGTAAGCAAGCTCCGCTGGATATTTCTAAATTCAAAGCCCATCAAAGACCGAAAGACTGATTTTTATAATAAATAGTAGAAGTAGCTGTCTTAGTTCCACAGCTCGTGCCTCGACCGATTTCAACTAATGGGTAAATAGATATTAATAACTTATATTACGACAACTGGGATTCTGAGGACAAGCACACAAGATTGTTACTTGGCATATCTTTATATATTTTAAGTTCTATTCAGAAAGAATGAACAGAGATCTCGACTTGACAGTCGTATCTCTAACGACTCGCTTGAAAGCTGGCATAAGGTACAGTAACAGAGACATAGAGCAAACAATGTTTGAGGGAGAATCTCCAGCTTACTTTTTAGTTTCTTTGTCTTAACTTCTCGGGTTGGCTGGTGCTGCACTAGTCAATATTTCTTTTTATACTCTTTTATTCCTTGTTTTTCGAGGTCAAAGAAAGATTACAAGTGAAAGCATGAACCCATGGTATTATGGGGGGATTAATAGTCTCATGATCTGATGAAACTGAAACTTGAACATTAAGGCTTGTGAATTAAGATAAGCATTATTACTATCATTTATCTTTTATTACTTGATTCGATTACAAGAGAGATGCTTTCATTAGCCTTGGATATGTTTGAAAAGCCCGTTTGTAATTGGATTTGAGTGTGATTGAGAGTAATTACACAGTAAGGCGTGTTTATTCAACCAAGTAATTACTTGATCATAGGTGAATTGGGTGTAATTGGATATATTCAATTACATTATCCAATTCTCATGAGGAGGTGTCAATTGATGCAATTATACTGTGTAATTACTCTGTAACAACATTTCATACTCTTTTATTCTTTTTATACTTGACATGTTTCACTATAAAATAAATATAAATAATAAATAAATAAATTATAAAAATAAATAAATTTAAATAAAATTAAAATACAAAGTATTTAAATAAATAAGTCAAAATATATAAATATGAAATAAATAAAAACATAAATAAATAATATCTTTGATAAATAATATTTTAAATCTAAAAATATCAATAATAGATAATTTTTAGTTTCATATATTTTTTAATTAGTCACATTTATTTTTATAATAAATAATATTTTTATTTTTAATAAATTACATCTTTATATTTGTTAGCATTAATATAATTTTTAAAAATAAATATTTATTTTTAAAATTAAAATTTTTAATTGTATAGTTACCATCCGTATTACCAAACATGTCACACAGAATTAAGGTATAGTTACGCTATGGTAACCAAACATGTCGTGAGATTTAAATTACTGTGTAATTACTTGAGGGTATAATTACTACCGTAAAAATTATACTGTTTAATAATTACAATGTGGTGTTCAAACAGATTTACACTTTCTCAAGATAGACCTAACAGTAATCCTGACGCAATATTCTAATGTGATAACTTTTTCCATTGTAGCTTTAGAGGGTGTTTGAATTGGCTTATAAAAAAGCTACTTTAAGCATTTCTGGATTTAAGTGGCTTTTTTTTATTGTCAACTTTAAGTAGTTATGTGTTTGAATAAAAGTTGTAGTTATAAAAATAAGCATTTACATGTTTGATTAAAATGGGTTGAAAAATAAGTTATATAGTTAAAATAACTATTAAGGACATTAAAATAGATTTTAAAAAGGTAAGTATAAGATAAAAGAGTAAAGATATTTTAGTAATAAAAATAAAAAGGTAAGGATAAGATAGTAAATAATTTGATCAAACTTATTTTTTTTCAAAGTGCTTAAAGCTATAAAAAGCAAAAGTTGGGGTTGGGGAGCTTTTTATTTTCTATTTAAAGCCACTTAAAAAAATACGTTTTTAATTAAAATAAATACGTTTTTAATTAAAATAAATACTTTCATTAGCTTAAATTAGACTTTAAGTAGGTTTAATCAGGAAAAAAGCCAAACCAAACACCCTCTTAGACTTATTGTTCCTTAACATTTCTCTGTATTATATGTACACTTGTTGTGGTGGTTTAATAACATTCCTCTATATTATATTTACACTTGTTGTGGTGGTTTAAATGAAATTAACATTTGAGTAGTTTCAGTTTATTATTATCTAAAAATAAATATAAAACAGATTTTTTTATTATTATTTAAAACCGTATACTAAAAAATAAAGTTAGAAACTAAAATCTTTTTCTACTTAACCCTTTTAATTAACAAATAAATGTTAAATTGTGAACTGATAAAACTAAAGGATGCCAAAATTTTGTTATGTTGAAATATTTTTTATAGATCCATTTGGTATGATTGAATAGTTTAGAAATGAATAATCATTCAAGGTAGAATAGAATTTAAGACAAAATGCTCATGGACAAATTTTTGTGTGTGTGTGTGTTTGGTTAAAACCATAAAAATATTAAAATAAAATGACTATTTTATTTTATATATTTGGTAAAATTATTTTAACAAGTTAGAATAAAATGAAAATCATATCAATTAACCAAAATACATTTGTTTCTTGATTTGGCATAAATTTAGACTTATGTATGACAATTATTTTTATATAATATCAACATAAACTAAAATACTCATTACAATTCTTTACTAGCAACAAAACATAGTATTACTCATTCAATCATTCTCTATGTTAATGTCATATTTCATTTATTTATTTTTTTCAACATAATCGAGGGAGAAAAGTTTTTTATTTTATTTTTATTTTTGTGTTTTGTGTCAAAGAGGGAGAAAAGTTAACTATCTAATAGAACTACACATGTTTTTTGCGTAGAAAAGAGTTTAAAATGAAAGAAACAGATGAACTTTTAATCTTTAATTGTTTAACTTTTTAAAATATTTTATTTTTTATCATTTAATAACAATTAAGAATTTGTGAAACTGTAAATGAGGGATAAATTACTTTTTTTTTTTACTTTTTTTACTTAAGTTGGAATACGCATTCCTTATATTTGGCTAATGAATGAGTTTTTCAACTTCTTTTCTAGAAGAGTCAATTCAAGAGAATAGACTTTTAAACTTCAATTAGTACTAGCAATTAAAAAAAGAAAAATAAAAAATTGTAATATATATATATATATATATATATATATAAGTTAAACCCAAAGGAGCTTAAAGAAAGGTGCCACATCAACACCCATCTATTTGTCAAGTCATCATAAATTCTATTTTTAAAATTATTACATTATTATAAATCAATATATTATAGTGTTTAATTACATTTATGCACCACTTCCTAATTTCATCATTACAATGGAATTATAAGATATTTAATTATATTTATGCACCACCTATATATTTCTTTTTAATGAGTTTAAAGTAATAAAGTCCAAAAAAACTCATTAATTTAATTAATTTATACATCATATCCTAATTAAAAAATAAAAGTAAAAATAAAAAAGCACTAGGATTAATTTTTATAGATATTTAGAAATAATTAAAACACACACAAAAACCTAAAAATAATAAAAATCACATCTATAAATATTTAAAAAAATTAAAAAAACACACAAAACCTAAATAAGCATAAAAATTAAATCTAAAGGAGCTCAAAGAAGGGTGCCACATTAGCATCCATCTATTTGTCAAGTCATCATAAATTTTATTTTTAATATTATTACAATATTATAAATCAATATAATATAGTATTTAATTACATTTATTCACCACTTCTTGATCTCATAATTGCAATGGAGTTACAACATATTTAATTATATTTATGCACCACTTATCTATTTCTTTTTAATGAGTTTAAAGTAATAAAGTCTAAAAAAATTCATTAATTTAATTAATTTATGCATCATACCCTAATTAAAAAAATAAAAATAAGAATAAAAAAGCACTAGAATTAATTTTTATAGGTAGTTCGAAATAATAAAAAAATACACAAAAACCTCAAAACAATAAAAAATCACATCTATAAATATTTAAAAAACTAAAAAACACACATGACCTAAGTAAGCCCGTGCAAAGCACGGGATATAAAAGCACTAGTGATTATTCAATTCTATGCCATTTTTGCATCTCAAACATAACAAGCAACAAAATTATAAGAATACTAGTAATTTCAAGATCCGTACAACTTTTTTAATTAGGTACTTTTCTAATTTTTTTTTTAATTTAGGTGCTTTTCTAATTCTAACTCTAAATTTAGAAAGAGAGTAATTTTATTTTCAGACCAAATTATAATGTAATTTCTATTTGTCTAATTTAAATTCTAAATAATATTATTCTTAGAAAACAATTACATTCCAAAATTTAAATTAAATTGTGATTCTAGAATTCCATTTCACATTACCATGAGTATTTCTCCATTCTATTTTCTGCAATTAAACGCTCTTTTCTACCATTAAAAAATGTTTTAAACTTTTTTTACCTGTACTTTCATAAATTCGCTTTCACAAAAAAATATGCTTAACATCCAAGCATTACCATTACCACCGTCATTGTCATGTCAAGACTATATAAGTAAGCAATATTTGTCCTTTTTTGGATCCATTTAAAATATAAAATATAAAATATATTAGCTAGAAAAATAGGTAATTTCTCTCTAAACTACCACATCGATGTAGACAAGTAGTGAACATGATAAACATTTATGGTTTATATGTTACTTTTGCTCTAAAATTTCTTAGTAGAAGAGATTTCTATTGTGTTATACAATATCTCGGAGAATCACTATGTATAGGTTTAAAAGGACACCAAGCCATCATTTCTAATATTCACTATGTAAATGGTCTGAAAAACTCAAAAGTTGTAACATTTACATAGGAAATCGTGATTCAAAGAATCCATAACTTCCATGAATTAAATGAGTTAGTAGGAAAACCAAAAGATCTCTAGTGATATTTTGTTATTCACCGTATAATTTTCCAACAATAAATAGATATATTATATAGATATAGATCTAAATTTAAAATAAATATATTATGGTATAAATTGTAAAATAATATTAGTCAAAATAATAAAATTCAAATGACTCTGTGCATCACTATTTATAAAAGTGTAAAATTTTGACTTACCTTCTCTTATGTTAGCTTATATATCATTTAAAGAACTTCAAACTCACTTAAGTTTAATTTTATATAATAGTACAGATATAAATGTAGATTTTTTAATTAAATATTTCTTGATATGAACTAAATTGATCATTTTTTTGAAAATAATACAAATTGATTTGGATCTTTTTTAATAATTAGGACTAACTTAAAAAATAAAAAATGAAACAATGGGGACTTGTAGAATAATTTTCTCACTTGCTAATATAGAAGCATAATTAATAAAAAAAATCCCACAAAAATTAAAAATTGATAATATGGCATAACTTTATTACTATTATATTTAAATATATAAATTTTGTATATTTTTATTTTAAAAATTCTATAAATTTTCTTTTTTGTGTATTTTTTATTTTGACTAAATATTCTATATGTGTAATATTCCCATCACATTTATACCCTCATGATAACTTAAGAATCCTACTATAGTTTATTTAATGAATATTTGAAATTATAAAGGATAATCAAGTTACATCTTTTTATTCCGTTATCAGTAAAAATTTAACAATAGAGATTAAGTTGATGGCTTTTTAAAAATATAACAATTGATTTTGATCTTTTGAGACTATGGGACTACTTGACAAGAAAAGAGTGAAAAAGAAAAAAAAGTAGAGACTTATGACATAATTTTTGTAATTTGTTAGTATTAAATAATGATTATTATGGATCCCACAAAAATTGAAACTTGTTGATTTGATACCACTTAAAACACGCTAAATCATGACCCATGACACTTCTTAAAATAACTTTAAAAATGAGGTTCAACTTTATACTATTGTATAGAGTTGATATTACTTCAAACACGCTAAATCATGACACATGGCATTTCCTAAAACAACCTAAAAAATGAGGTTCAACTTTATACTATTTTATAGATTTGATACTATTCAAAACACACTAAATCATGACTTGTGGCACTTCCTAAAACAACCTCAAAAATAAGGTTCAACTTTATACTATTGTATACATAGATTATTATGGATCCCATAAAAATTAAAACTTGTTGATTTGATATTACTTAAAATATGTTAGATAATGACACGTGACACTTCCTAAAACAACCTAAAAAATGAGGTTTAACTTTATACTATTGTATAGATAGATAGATAAATGCATTAATATACACTACATGATTGACTATAAACACATGAAGGAGAAAATGAAAAGGAATATAAACGCATTGCTTGGAGTGATTTTAGATCATCTGATGCCTTGACGAACAAGTAAAAAAATTATGAGAATTTCAAGTACAAGCCAACATATAACTTGTAAGGGCCTATTTTGATTTTTTTTTAAAGGGAAAATGTACTTCTTTTTCTTAAAAAAAAGTAGATTCTTTTTGTAATAAATATTTGGTTTGACATTCTAAAAAATTAAAACTCTAAAAATGCTCAAATATAGTTTTTTTAAAAGTCAGAATTTTTAACTTCTGAAAAATATAGCTTTTTTAAAAGTCAGAATTTTTCAAAAGTTGTTAAAAAAAATATTTTTTAAAAAATCAATCCAAACGAGCCCTAAATAATGAGAAAGCACGACCAATTAATGTAAATAATTGACTATAAACAATGAAATAATTTAGATATCATCACTGAAACAGTTAGCCTCTTTACTTTGTTTTTTATTTGGCCATTTTGTAATTCATCCTATGTTTTTTATTTGGCTATTTTGTAATTCATCCTAAAATCAAATATCTTGATTAATAAATTAATAAAACTGTTTGGAGAAAATATACATTCAATAAATTAATAAATTCTTTTTTTAATAAAATTAACTTTTAACCCCATGTTAATTTATATTACACAAAAATAATAATAAAAAGAACATATAATGCCCTCGGTATTGCACAGGTCGCACGTACGTTATAATCTTTGGGCAATGCTGTGCTACATTGACTCTTTAAGTTTTTTTAATATTTTATTTCTTATCTTGACTATTAACTTTACTTTTAAATTTTTTAATGAATAATCGTAACGGCTTGATAAAAACTATATATATCAGCGCATTGGTGGAGTCAAATTGAAAGGAAAATAAGGATCAGGATATTTAAATTATATCATTTCAATTATTCATAAAATTCAAATTAAAAAATAATTATTGAGAGGGAAAAAAAAAGCATTCTAAAAAAATTATCTTTTTTTTAGAATTTGAATGTCATAAATAATTAAAATAATATGATTAATGCGTGAACGGTCAAGATTTTCCTCACATCCGAAAGATAAATGGCAACATTCGAGTATAAGATATGCATATGAAATAGCATCTACCAGTTTCCGGAATCTTTGGCAACCGTCCACAACCAAATTTAGTCTAAACGAATGAGATCCCTTGACTACATATAAAGCACAATCAATAGTTGAAATTTATTTTTTCTTCCCCCCCCCCCCCCTCTTTCATTTATTTATCATTTAATTACCTTTATATCCACACCTTATTTTTATTGAAAGATTATTATACCATCAAACACATTTATTATTATTTTATTTTATTTTATTTTATTTTATTGCAAGCTAACCTGAAGTAGTTAGTTGCTTTCGGCTGTCCACGTATAATAATCCATGCTGAAAAAGTCATTATGTCCATCTGAAATGGGTTTTCCAAATTCGTAATTGACTTGTAATTGCTTGAAAAAAGAGAATGATAATTGGCCATATCCATATTTATACAGAGAAAGTCGTTTTCACCTTTTAGAAATCTGTTAAAAAGATCAACCCCTCTTCAGCTCTTTTGGCGGCCATTGTAGATGTGACGGCCGAGATGTAACG
This sequence comes from Cordia subcordata, assembly GCA_028554755.1. Lineage (NCBI taxonomy): Eukaryota > Viridiplantae > Streptophyta > Magnoliopsida > Boraginales > Cordiaceae > Cordia > Cordia subcordata. Next base: position 9,522,217 of record JAPTOF010000013.1, on the reverse strand, counting down.
CCTGTGAAATAGTGAGTATTAACTCCCTATTGGGCATAAATTTAACGAGGTGGGCACTATACCCCCCACGGGGTCCAAAAACAAAGTAGGTACTATGCCCCAACGGCCCGCAGGTGCACCCCTTGCATAACAACTATACACAAATACACAACTAATTATAGTAAATGAGCGATGAATCAAACACATCAAGTATCATATACATTATCATTGAAAGAAGACGAACGAGATCGGCTACCCAAGCGAGAAGTCTCTTGAGAGGATATCACCAAAGTGACAATCATACAAATTAACACATAATTGAAGAATCAAACAAGAGATCCATCAATTGAGAGTAAGTAAATGGAGTAACTAAAAGGAGACACACGACTAGTTCACATATGCAAACAACAAGTAGTCATGAACAAGGCGGCTATACTCAGTAATTTCTAGTGAATACTAAGGGCAAAGATTACAAAGTCTTGCATTCACTTAAAAATTACATGCATTTAGAATGTTCCGAGCAAGTTACAAAGGCCTTAACTGCAAGAAATAGGAAATATATATAGGTAACAAGGGGTCAAATAATGGATGAGAAATGGAGAACATTTACGAGATAGAGTTTAAACATAAGGGGACTAAATTAAAATAAAAAAAGTAACACATACGACATTATTCCCATGGGACTTACACCCGTCCTTCCTTTTCCTTTTCCATCATTTATAATTATTTCCCTTATAATTTTGTTGATCCAAACAAGAATATTTTCAAACATTTCCTTATTTTATTATTCTTCCCCTTGCAAATCCAAATAAAGCCTAACGTAGGAAAACACAACAAAAGTGTTAGCTATTTGAATCGTGCAGCAAGGGACTCAGACAGCAAGAAGAATTCCAAAAGAAAGGCTAAAATAAATAAATACGTAAAACAAGAAGTTTTCTATTAAAAAAAAAAGAAAGAAAAAGAAAAAAAAAACTTGATTATCAAAAGCAACATGATGATGGAGCAATTCATGTAAAATAACAAGATGAAAGCAATAACTAATCTAAGATATAAAACCTAATTGAAGAATGAACAATAATCATACAATGAATGATACGCAAGTAAAACTATAAAATTTACGAAAACCCAACATCAAACAATCCAAGCTTATGATCAAAATATTAGCTTAATCGACAATTTAAGCTTATGATAAAAAAATTTAATTAAAGACGAACACTCACTTTGGTATGGCATAGCCCAAAAGATCAAGCTTCAAAGAAGAAACTTCTTGTTTGACCCAAGGGTACAAGGAATGAAATGAAGACAAAAATGAGCCCAGAACAAGAATCATTAACTAATATTCAAATGCTATAAATACAAAACAATTCAATATTACAAACTAACGCATAATTATTTTTTCTTGTTACATTAAACATATAAACGCACAACGTACATACAAGTTCAGTAGTTGGCTTTCCAACAAGATACATAATTGACCAAAACCGGGGGGGGGGGGTGGGAAAAAGGACAAAATGGCGTTTTACATAGAATATTTAAAGTGGAAACTTTAAATACTTAGAATATTTAGGTTTTCAAGAAAATACTTTTCCAAAAGTCTTTTTTTAAAGAAAAAAAAAAACCAACCCGTTGCTGCAAAGTGTATGCAATGCGCTGGGAGGGCTAAACTTGCCCTCCTTCCACCGCCAAAATGGTGTCTCTTCCATTTCCACCAGCTTCTATATCAGGGAGTAGTGAGTTGGGATTGTTTGTGTTGTATGTTGCTCCTGCTTCTCCATTTTCATCCGCTGTCTCAGGTGTGTGATTTCTGCGTGTTGCAGCAGCGATGATTATGTCGAAAGGACGAAAAGGAGTAAGGATAGCTTGCATCCAGGACGCAAATTAAAGCTGCTGAGCGCACCACACAAACAACCACGCAAAGCACAAAAGAATATGATGAGGGGATACATGTACCAGAAGAGATTTTCCGGGAGGAACAGCAAGGCAATGAAGGAGATCGCGAATGTCTCTGAGAAATCATCGGGCTGCACGCGAATAATGTTGCCCATACGCGAAGGAGATCTCAAGGGAACCGAAATGGATATGAAGGAGAAGATGAAAAAACAAGGCTGTGAAAGCCCAAAACTTCATCCAAGTGATGTGACCTCAAGTTATTGTTGAAGGGCACTATCATTCCATTCAAAGATTTCGGAGAAGTGATTTTCTTGTAATCAAAATTTTATTATCAGGTCCTTTAAATACTTGTCTCTCTATTAATTTATAGTGATTGTTTATAAGTATACTTTTTGAACCTCATTTACCTGCAAAAAAAAAAAAAAACTATTTTTTATTGTTTAACTCAGAATTTCTAAGAAAATTAGTTCCTATTTTCTGTATAAAAAATTTAAAAATGTGTTCACTAGTTGAAACAAAAAAAACAGTTTTATCTTTTACAAAAGTAGAAAATTTGTTTACTTATTAATAGTTTTCAAATATATTTCATTCTAAGAAAACTAGAAAACGTATTTACAAGTTTAAAATTATTCTCTAAGTGAAAAAGTATATCTATTCCAAAAAATAAAATAACATAATAAAGATTGTTTAATTGATGACTTGTATACACCAATATTTTGTGTGGTCATTAATAAATTCAGTAGCCTCATTTTTGTTCACAATTTATTAACGATTAGCTACATAAATTTTATTAAATAATTAATGATATGTTGACATGGATTTTTTTATATTAAAGAATGAATGATATGTTGAGATGGATTTTTTACAAAAGAATTAATAATATGTTGAGATGGCTTAAAAATGCTAAAAAAAAGAAAAAGTGAGTCACAAATTACTAGTCTCTCACATCGATAAGCCAGCCACAAGGTGGTGACACTCCGGGAAAAAACAAGTTGGGTCACACTTACTAGTCTACCACACACTACCTGATTCTTCATAGGATCACAAAGAAATCTTTTAAAATTTATATTAAGTAATTATATCCCTATCTAATTTATTTTGCTTTATTTTTTAATTAAGCGTTTTAAGTATTACAGTGCTACATTCTCTATTAAAAGTTTATTGTTATTGTTTAATTTTTTATTAAAAATATAAATTCAATTAAGTAATAATAGTGCTTTTTCCAAAAATTTAGTTGGACATAATTATACGCTGTTTTAAAAAATTAAAATTTATAAGTTACATCACATATTGGAGACACAAACATACACGGGCTGATCTCACAAGATGCCCCCTTCACCGCAGAAGCTGACCAAAAGATTCTCAGTGCAGTTTGGATGCCTACCAAAGCAGACTAATTGTAGTCGCCATGCGCAGCTTTTCGATTGGTATTTTAATATTTAACGTTACTCTTGTATTATAAATGATTATTTAAAATATATATAACACGGGAATTTTATGTCCTCCCACCGTTAATGCATGGATTGTCCGCTAAGTTCTTTCACACTATGTTTGGATTTAGGACGGAGAGTTTAGTAAAGAAAAGAAAAGAAAATGAGAGTATCATAAAGGAAAAGGAAAAAGAGGATTAATTATTGTTTGGATTGAAAATTTTTATGAAGGAAAAGATTAATTTTTGTTTAGATTGAAAATTTTTATTAAAAAAAGGATTATAAAGGATTGTAGATTTATTTTGTTTGTTAATGAAAAAGAAAATGGAAGGAATAGATAAATTTTATGTTAAAATGAACTTTTGTCCCCTAGTCTAATTTTATGTCTAAACATATAAAAAAGAAGATAAAGAGGTCTTTACAAAATGAATCATTTCCATTCCCTCAATTTCTCCACAAATTATGAGTTATTTTAAAAGATTTAGAGGAATAAATGATATCCTTCATTAACCTCATCCCTCTATATCCCTTCTATCCAAACAAAAGAAAGAATTTAAGAATTTAAGAATAAATAATGAGAGAGCGCAACCAATTAACGTAAATAATTGAATGTAAACAATGAAATAACTTAGATAATAGTCACTGAAAAAGTTAGCCTCTTTACTTTGTTTTTCATTTGGCCATTTTGTAATTCATCCTATGTTTTTTATTTGGCCATTTTGTAATTCATCCTAAAATCAAATATCTTGAAATATCTTAAACTCATTTAATTTCTTGACAAACAATTGACGTTAAATTACCAAAAAAGGCAGTCAAAACTACACATATAATCCAAATCATATGATCACTATAAGACGTCTGTTTATAAATATATTTCGATCTTACCATTAACATCTCATTTGGTTTAAAAAAATATAAATGTCTCAAAATAGTAACAAATTATGAAAAGAAACGGAAATATTGATAAAAAAGTAAAAATGTAAAATGTTCTTTTTTTTTAGCCCCACTGTGATCACGTGCAAAATTATAAGAAAGAAGGCGCACTTCTTCTCCAGCTTCATGTCTTCTAAAATTAGGGTTTAACCTCACATATTCTCTCTCACACACTGTCTCTCTCACAAACACACACAGTACCAGATGGTCCGCTCCAACGGCCTGAGACTTGCTCACCGCCTCGCCTGTGCTGCCCTCTCCTCTCACCCCCTCAGCCATTGCCCTTCTTCTGTCCGTACACACACACTTATGTATGAATATGTATAAGCTTGTTTAATAAATTTTCTCATGATTTTTTTTTGTTGCAGTTATATGAATCGCTATTGAAATTCGGCCAACCAAGAAAGCTTCATTATTTGACTTCAGGAATTGGTAGGTGAAGAATTAGCCGAATTTTTGGTTTTTCTTATAAAAAGTTTCTTTCTTGGAAATTTATGGTATTTGATTTACTTGAATTTTGTTTTACATTGTTGCCATTTGATAGGAAATGAAAAAGAATGGTTGAGATTGGGATTATTGAAAGCCAATTTCGGCGGGCCAAGGTCAATCCATGGCACGGGTAATTGTTTTTCTTTTCCTTCTTCCTTTTCCTATAGTTTTTTTCTTCTGTAGTTGCTTTAGGGCTCGTTTGGATTGGCTTTTCAAAAAGTATTTTTTCAAAAGTTGCAAAAAAATTGCCTTTTTGAGAAGCTGAAAAGTCTTGGGATGTCTTTGAGCATTTTTTCATAGTTTCAGTTTTTCTTAAAAGCCCTGCGAAATATTTATTGCAAAAGAATGTAAAAAGTAAACTTTTTCGATTAAAAAAAAAAAAAGTCAATCCAATCAGACCCTTAATGTTTTTTTAGTTGTAACTACTACTGGTGTTTTAAGAAGTCTGTGTTTGACACAGTTATATTGACTTTTATTGTATTGGATTTTCATATTGTTGAAAAGGAGTTTCTTTATTATGGTCTTCTGAACTGGGAAAGTGAAGATTTTGAAATGGTGCTAAAACAATCTGTGATAGATAATTCTTCTGAACCGGGAATATAAGTGAGGTTAGCTGTTCACTAAGAGTAAAGAGCAGACTAGTCATCATTATGTTCTTTGCCGAGCTTTTTTGGTTACTTAATGACTTTTTTTGTGCGCTTTCTTTTTGCTTTTCATTCTTTCCTGTTCTTTTCATGTTCTTCTTTCTTTTCTTTTTTGTTTCTTTCTTTTCTTTTTTGGGCAGTCGGGGTGGGGGGTCAGAGAGTGATTGTTGGGTTACACAATACCCAAGACACCAATATATTGTTGCCAGAAGAAATTGTCCATCTATAGGAGGGTCACAATCGGAAAAGTTTTGAGAGATTGACAGTTTGGAAGTGTGAGATGCTAAGATATCTCAATTTTTTGGATTTTATTTCATTTTCTTGCTTCTTGATTGATTGACATCCCGTAAAATGTATGGGCCAGTTTTCTGGAAAGGTAAATTGAACATGTTTGGTATTTATGTTTTGTTCTTCTTTTGTTAGCTTCTATGTCTGCGAGAGATTTTTATGATATACTTGGCGTTAGTAGGAATGCAACTGCATCTGAAATAAAGAAAGCGTACTATGCGGTGAGCCCATGCTACTTCCTAGTGGTGTTTTATCTACTTGCCTATTCCCTCTTTTTCAATTATTGTAGCTGCTCTGTTCTGTAGCTTGCTAAGAAATTACACCCAGACACCAATAAAGATGACCCTGAAGCTGAAAAGAAATTTCAAGAGGTTCAGAAAGCATATGAGGTGCTTGTTACTTTGAACATGTTCTTGCATGTTATAGGATTATTTTTCCAACTTATTATGTCGTAGGGTTGACCAAAGTTATTAACGACCCACTTTTTTTGCAGGTTCTAAAGGATGAAGATAAACGTGCAAAATATGATCAGGTATCTGATGCTTCTAAATGACCAATGGCTTTAATCAATATCATTGAATAGAGGAAGATCAAATGCATGATTTTGGGGAAATTGTTGTCAAGTGCTGTATACTTCAAATAGATGTGTTAGTGATTACTACCACACAGTGGTCTTACTTAATAAAATGTCTCACTTTACCAAATTTGTTTATCCATTCTCTCTGACTCACACAACTAGTCAGTACATGCGTTCGTTACATTTCTACTATAGTGTTGGTTATCTTGAATTTTTTTTCTCTCTTTTCACTTTGATATCTTCTTATTATGTGATGTTCAATTGCAGTATGGCCCAGAACTTTTTGAGCAAACTATGGATGGTGGTCCTGGGTTTAATCCATTTGATGGCAACTTTAATCCTTTCCAGGACATATTCCGGAATGCTGATGTAAGCATATTACTGGAAGTTTATCGGGACTGTTTAATTTCCTGGGTTTTAATTGGTTCTTTCCTTGTGTATGTCTTGGGACTGCAACCGTGGATATCAGATTTTCAACATGTTCAATAGGGACATGGGTGGTGAAGATGTCAAGGTTCTGATCTTTGCCTAGATTATAATGATGGAAACTAATACATGAACAAATTTCTTTTTTTACTCAATAATTTCATCGTTATGCTTAGGTTTCGGTAGAACTATCTTTCATGGAAGCAGTTCAAGGATGCACCAAAACTATCACATTTCAAACCGATTTGCCTTGTGAAGCATGTGGTAAAACCTCATGTCTGAGTTTTTTATAGTTCAAAAGTTCAATAAATGAGTATAACTAAGTTGCTACTGCAGCACTACCAGAACCTTGGTTACACTTTCTTTGAAGTGGTTCATTATTTGCATAAGAAAACTAAATCCTTCAGTTGGTTGTGAGTCAATTTGTTGTTTGAAGATGGTTCTTGGTGCACTCATGTTATTGTATCTGCGATTTCTAGGTGGAAGTGGTGTTCCTCCTGGGACAAGGCCTGAAACATGCAAACGCTGTAGAGGCTCTGGCATGGCAAGTAATTTGGACTTGCTTAGAGGATATAGTTGTAATTGACTTTAGGACATATTGTTTGTACTTATATCACTGCTTTCATATCTTACATTTATTTATTGCGTTATCCAGATCACCTCGCAAAATGGCCCTTTCATGCTGCAGACGACGTGCCCCACCTGTAAAGGAGCTGGGAAAATTGTCTCGGTATGATAAATAGTATACATATTTGAAAAGAATATTCCCTTATCTATTCAACATGAGAGATGGATAATATCTGTTTAATTTTTTATTGTCACTCTCACAAGGCCTTTATGGCAATTTCTTTGAATTTAATGGAGTTATTGAGCCTTTTCCTTTTCTTTTTTGATGAACATTTCAATCATTAACGTGTGTGGCTTAAGTTTTGAACTGAATTCAGTTTATGCAACAACAATTACTACCTTCAGATTATGTTCTTTGGTCAAAATTGCCCATTTTAATTAGTATGTATAGCTCTATTCTTCAACCCTGAAGATGATAATGGGTTTATCTTAGAGGTGATCAAGTACTTACTCAATTACATGGTTCATGTAGAGTTTCTGCAAGTCTTGCAAAGGGAAACGAGTAATGAGAGGATCAAAGACAGTGAAGTTAGATATTGTGGCTGGTAAGTTCTATACTTTAAGGACTTTGTGCTTAATCACGTGTCTTTCATTCTCTCTGTTATGTGGATGCCTCTTTTTGCTTGGCTGATACATCTTTTTAATTAAATATGGACATGATCATGTTGCTTTTATGCCGTTTGGCCTTTTAAGGACTTGGTCAGCAGGATCTAGGTGGGTCAAGTTGAGACTTTCAACTTGAAAGTCATGTCAGAATGCATTTGAAGAAAGTGCGCATGTGTGTGTTTTTCTTTTGATAGGCTATAGTTGTTGTCTGGTTGAGTGCGTGTACTTATCTTTATCTATGACCATTTCCACTCCAAGGAGTGCAATAAAAAAAGAAAAAGTAAAATAAACTACACTGATGAACTATTTCTTCTTAAAAGAGAAAATAGCAGAACTTTGTGGACCTAGAACATTTTTTACAGTAGTAGTCCATTTTGTTTGGGAAAATATGTTGGCCTTGGAAAAGGTTTGTCATTCTGACTTATCTGCAGGGGTGGACAACGATGAAACCATGAAGGTATATGGAAGTGGTGGAGCTGATCCTGAAGGTAATCAACCTGGCGATCTTTTCATTACTGTAAAGGTCAGTTCACTATCTTCGATGATTACCTCTAATGTGAGAATTTCCTCATCTCTTGTAACTTATTTTCCTGCTCTGGTTTACCCGAAACATTTCATAGGTCAGAGAAGATCCTGTTTTCCAGAGGGAAGGTTCTGACATCCATGTTGATGCTGTTGTGAGCATCACACAGGTAACATCCTGTATTCCTTCCAGTGCTTATCTTCTTTGCTAAAGGGAGGTCAGATACGCTGCCAAATCATCGTCAATATGTTGAGTGCTAAAGAGGCTAATAACTCCCAGGATCTACAAGGTAGTGGAGATATTTGTTGCTAAATTAAATGTTCAGGTCAAGGTCAATGAATTATTGATGTTGTGGTATTGGGCGCTGATCTGGTCATTTCTCGAGATATATGTTGCTTATCCTTACATAACATTGGGAGATATATGTTCCTTGTTGATGAATGTTTTTAAAGCTTGTATACTTGCAACAATCTTCATATTCAGCAGAATGACTTTATCTTGTTTTTGTGCAGGCAATATTGGGAGGAACAATCCAGGTCCCAACTTTGACTGGAGATGTAGTGGTCAAGGTTTGTTCAGATTCTGCTGTGCTCTCTGTCTTTTGCATCTTCCTTCATTATTACTATTTCTTTCTCATTCCTGTTTTCACCTCCAATTTTTAGCTTTTCTTTTTTCTAACAATTGATTCCATCTGCTATTTTCTGGTGTGACCATGCCATTTAAATGACACTTGGTCTCCAATTATTTTCATTTGCTATGGGCTATCTTCCATAGTGCGCCAGGTTCTTGCAGACTATGTTAGGTGACTCTGAAAAGGTTCTTCTTAGTGGTGGTGAAGTGAGCTTAGGCTTTTTTGTCTCCTTGCTTGGCATCCGGGGCATGAATTTGCAATCAGGAAGCAGTCAGCACAAGTTTTATTGTTTTTACTTCCCATTCTAAAATTTGAAGTCACATTTCCATGCAAACACTGGCTTTTGTAAAATTTGGAAGGACAAATTACAGCAATTGTCTATTATCTTTAGTCTTTGTCTTCAAATTTAGACATTTTAGTTCCCTTATCTTTGACTTTTATGATGCCGTTGGTGCTTCTAAGTGAGATCCATCCAAAAGTACATGGATTTCTCCTGTACTTGGCATTTGATCTTAAAATCTGGCTTTTTAGGGTAAAAATTTTGAATTAAGTCGTATTCTTTTTCACTGTTCTAGGTTTGCTTGTCCTTTTTCTTTTCATATTATTTTGCTTTTCCAGCATAACCACCACCACAACCTTTAAACAGCTTTGTGTAGCACTAGTTACAATTTCTTATTTTCTTCTGTCTTCTCCTCCATAACCTCTTATTTCACTGTTCTTGCTTTTCGTATTTTTCTTCTTCTTTTCCACCATAACCACCATGCGCTAGCACATCATTCAAGCAGTTTTCTGCAGCACTGATAATACGACCTTATTTTCTCTTCTTCTTCTTCTTCTCACACAAAGTACTGTAGGGACGGGGACCATTTGGTATAACGTTAAGTTAATTTATGTTTGACTCAATTTCTTCCAATTTGATCTCTACCATTCTCCATCTTTATCTCACTCTCTCTCATATCTTTATATCTTATGTTTGCCTCAATTTCTTCCAATTTGATCTCTACCATTCTCCATCTTTATCTCATTCTCTCTCACATCTTTATATCTCTTATCTGATAAGAGATATAAAGACATGAGAGAGAATGAGAGAAAGATGGAGACTGGTAGAGATCAAATTTGAAGAAATTGGTGGCTTGGCTATCCTACTCTTCCTCGAAAGACCAAACATTAGCAATGCTGCTTCAATCTGTACAATGAAGTCCCATGGCCTACAATGGATTGGGTCTTTGTAAATTTTGTGAGTATCTATGACTTTCGAGGCTATAGAGTCTAGAGAATTTGGGAAAGATGGGTGAGGTGAAAATGGTGGATTCAAGAACATGTTAAAGCTAAAAACCAAGCAATAATTTGGCTTTTTTGCCCCTGAAGAAGCTTCTTGTGTTCATGGTGGAGGGGATACGAGAAAGGAAGAAGAAGAGAAAAGAATAAGAAAATGACTGGAAGAAAAGTCAAGGGTTTATATGATCTTTTTTCCCCTGAAAAGTCTAGGATTGTGAGACCAAACATGTACTACCTGTGCTTCTTCTGTGAAATTCTGGACAGGTTTGACTCGGGGGACTAACAGCATCATGAAATTGAAAGATAATGGACTATAATGTCCACTTCTAAAGGTAAGGACGAAAGAGTCAAAAGGACTGAAGGTAAGAGACCATTGATGTACTTTGCTAAATTTAGGATAACTTTTGAGATCTGCCTTGTGTCAAATGTCCTGCAGCAATGCAGCAATACATTCCCTCTTCTACTGTAGATAATATGTCAATGCCTTGTTGGAGCCTTGAAAAGTGTTACAACATATAAAGAAGTCCCACGTCGGAAAATCTCAAAATTCAAGATCACCATGTAAAGGTTCTGGGCTACTTCTCATATTGACCAATTGGTTTTTATGATGAAACCTCAGGATTCTTAACATGGTATCAGAGCTGAGCTATTGGTCTAGTTCTCGCACTGCGCATATCCACTCGTGACCCATTAACCTTGTTCTTTGTGTACATTTGTTCACGTGGTGGCTCATTCCTGCAAGCTAGCCGAACTGCATTTGTTCTAGGTCATAGTGGTCCGTAGCTTATTTCAGGCCACACGACAATTCAAGTTCCATTCTGGTTCGTGATGACTCATCAAGCTATTTCGGGTCAAACTACCATTTAGGTCCAATTCCCAGTTATCCAAGTCCAAGTCTAGTCCAGTCCAATTCAATTCATCTGTCAAGTGGTGCAGGCACTATTCCGAGTCACACGTGAGGGGTGTTACAATACATTAAAAAGTCCTACATTAAAAAATCTTAATATTCAAGATTACCTTGTAAAGGTCCTAGGCCACTCCTTATATTGACCAATTGGTTTTTATGATGGAACCTCAGGATTCTTAACAAAAAGATCCATCATAACAACTAAAATTGGTCATTAGATCTTTCACATACAAACCACCATAGGGAAGTCTACCAGCTTAGAGAGTTGGGATATGAAATAACGGTAAACGGTGATGAGATAGTGGCAATGTGTTGTAGTAAATTTGGCTTTGCCTAGGGAAGGAGATAAATGCTAACTCATGAGATGTTAGAGCTTTATATATTAAATTGGCATAGTTGTGTATCTATTCTGTTAGGGACTTTGGCTTGGCAACTGATCTTGGCACATTCTATTGTTTGTGATTGGCAGGTCCGTGCTGGCACGCAACCTGGTCAAAAGGTTGTCCTAAAAAGAAAAGGTTAGAGCAGACTACAATATACTCATCTGATTACTCTCTTGTTTCTTGAAAAAAGAAAACCCCATTTCCCTGTTCCTCCTGGGATTCACATCTAGGTCATTACTCTGAAGGAAGTAGCCACTTGAGGTCCTCGAACCCTGCACTCATTTGTTTAGTTTGTGTTTCTGTATTATGACCAAGGTTATCAAACAAAAACTTGGCCATCTCAAAATCTGAGGGGAAGTGGATTTGCATGTACATCCTTTCAGTGCCTGCAGCTCATATCATAAATACGACTGTTTTTCTTCATATACAGAGAAATAACTTCCATATACTTAAATATCTATGTGACACTTTCTTAATCCACTCTTGTGTGACCAAGGTCAAAAATGATTTCCATATTGGTGGCCATTTTGTGCAGCCTTTGAAATTTAATTTAAAAGGCAATTTTGGGAAATATGGGGCAGACATTTTACGCAGGTGCACTTGTTTTTCTTTTTCTAAACCCCAACCCCCAATTCAACCCATTGCCCCTCATGGGACTTGAGTCTAGATTATCACTCTTTGGGAAATTAGTCTCCACCACTTAAATTACACCTTAATCCCCATTTTTGAAAAGATTAATACTCCAAAATTTGGGATGGAGGATTACTTGTTCCTTTTTTCTTTTCTTTTTACAAGTGGCTTTACTTCAGACTTCTCTTCATATTTTTTTGTGCAGGGATTAGAGTGAAGAACTCTTACTCCTATGGTGATCAATATGTCCACTTCATTGTCAGCATCCCCTCGTACGTGCCTTTCACTGGGATTACCTGAATGCCTATTCTATTTGCTTTATATATGTGTGTACATATATGTATGTATGTATGTGTGTGTGTATATATATATACACACTATATAATAGAGCAAAATAAGCTGTAATTTCTCGCTGCCAAGTGGCGCTCTATATGACAAGCTTTCCGTGATTATTTATCAATTAATTAAATATGTCCATTCTTAGATCAGTTTTTGTTTTTCATCATTTATTAAGTTCCATTCCTGTATTAAATATTTCAATTTAAGTAATATTATGTCCTTTCTTTATATATATCATCATTATTTTATTAATTCCATAATATATAATTATTTCAATAACTATTTAATAAGATGCAAAAACTCTATAGTTTTAATATATTCAATCACATATATCGCTTCCCGTGCATCGCATGGGTGTCACACTAATATATATCTATTCTATATAATAAAATAAAATAATTTATAATTTCGTGCTGCCAAATGGCGTTCTATATGGCAAACTTTCCGTAATTATTTATCAATTAATTAAATATGTCCATTCTTTCTTAGATCATTTTTTACTTTCCATCATTTATTTAGTTCCATCCCTGTATTAAATATTTTAATTTAATTAATATTATGCTATTCCTTTATATATATCATCATTGTTTTATTAATTCCATAGTATATAATTATTTCAATAACTATTTAATAAAATGCAAAAACTCTATAGTTTTAATATATGCAATCACATATTTCACTCCCCGTGCATCACACGGGTGTTACACTAGTGTGTGCGTGTGTGTGTGTGTGTGTGTATATGTATAAAGTTTTCAGGGCAAGAGATTGTAGAACTGCTCCTCAGTTCCTTCACAGTCCAATATGTTTTAGTTGCTCGCTTAGGCACAATGTAAATGGTGTCTGATAATGGTCTGCTTTTCCCTTTTGGTGTCTGCAGAAATTTGACCCAGAGACAACGTCAGTTAATCGAGGAGTTCTCTAAAGAGGATCAAGGTGAATACGATAAGGGTGCGGCAGCAGAAGCATCAGGGTGACTATAGTTCTGCTTTTAGTCATGATGACTGTTCACACTATGCATGCAGAGGACTAAAAAGACCTTCAAACACTCATTAATCAATCTGGAAGATTTTGTCCAAGCAGTTTTGCAACCAAGTAATATTTTTCTGAGGACGGAATTCTGGATATATCATTCTTTGTCGTCCAGGTCAAAGTATCTGGAGATGAGAAACTAGTAACGTTTGTATATATCACGTACATCATTCATTAGCTCTATGAAACGGATGATGTACCATTAGTGCTGAGAGCCATCTACTGTCTTTCGTGTTTTCTTGCTCTGGGAAGTACATCATTTGGTTCGATAAAATTGCAATTTTGAAACTAGTTCTCAATGAATGAGTTCATCTAGTGAGACAAGGTTTTGTTTACTGTGGTCTGAGTCTGGAAAATGGAATATACATTTGCTCTTCAAGAATTGATACCTTTGTGTCGTGCTCTCTGCTTTGCCTGTAAATATTTTGGCCCTCCCCTAACGCGCACAGACCATTAGAGTATAAGAATGCTGCAGAAAATAATAATATAATAAAGAAGGATATCTGGTTACAGTAAATTGGTGATTGATATATTGGAGTAGGCGGAGAATGATGTTGGTTCTTCATGCTTGGTACATGGTAAAGAATTTAGGAATTTTCTATGAATATTATTTATTATATATATTGGTTATCATTATTATATATAGTAAAAAAACCAGTCTCATCATTTTATATAAATATATGTTAATTACAAAACAGTATCTAGTTACTAAATATGAACTTATATTTGGTAAAATCTATATAGCCATTCTTTATATCTATTACTACTAGATCAAACCAAGTATGACTTCTTATAAGTTCGTTTTGGGTTACACATGATATAGTTAAATTGATTGAGCCATTCTGAATAATCTAGAAGATTCAGTTTGCTTTCCATTTTTCTTTTTAGGAAAATATTAGATTGTCCTTATTTGACACAGTTTGGTTTCCATTTTTTAAGAAAAATATTAGATTGTCTTTATTTGGCCAGCCGAAATTTGTCCGTGTAGGTTTTTAACCAAAACCAAATCAACACAACTTTTTATGATTGTATGTCTTTTATGTACCTTCTACCAAAAATGCATGCAACAAGAATTAAACTTATTTCGGAAGAAATAAGGGCTCGTTTGAATTGATTTTTTTCAAAAGTTCTTTTTTTAACAGCTTTTGAAAAACAGCTTTTTTAGAGAAGTTGAAAATTCTAGTTTTTAAAAAAAGTTGTATTGAGCTTTTTTTTAGCTTTTTTGGAAACCAAATCAAATAATTATTACAAATTCAATATAATTTTTTCAAGAAAAAAAAGTGATCTTTCCTGAAAAAAGTCGATCCAAACAGGTCCTAAGTCTGGGCTTAAACCACCAGGTTGGATTCTTCTTTGTGTTTTACTGTTGCACGCGCATCTACTTAAAGTTCCTTTTCTTTTCCAAGCTCGACTGTTCATCATTTAAATTTTTATTCTTTTTGACAAAATCAAAAGCGAAACCTAACAAAACCAAACCAAACCAAACCAAACCAATTATTTGTAAGGTTGATTTGTTATTGTACATTATCAGTTGGGTTGGTTTGTTATTGTACATTAATGGTTTTTAATCAGTTAATTTTAACCGAAAACCAACTGTTTTGGTTTAGTTTGAAAATTGGTCAAAAAATCAAACGAAACTATACCATGTGAACATGCTAATCCAATCCACTACAATTTATTGAAGGACACCAAACGCCACCAGAAAGGTTTTCACATCGCCCGAGAATTGAGAAGTAGAGAAGAACTTGCTCTCTTATTGCATTAATGCAAGATTCTCTGGGCTGAATTCAATGTGGTAACTCTTTTGGGGGAAAAAAGGGGGAAAACACTATGAGACTTGAACTACACTTTATTCTCCAACCAAGTGGTGCTGTTACTCAACCTGCTCAAAGAGCCAAGTTTAACAACTATGTTACATACCAGACTAACAAAATTTCAAGAATACATAAAGATCTACATTTCATGATTGCTATTATTGTTTCAATTCCAAGGGTATATGCTTCTCCAAATTAAAAAAATCACTGGAAACCCTCTTCCCTTAGCAGCATTTCCACAAGCACAATTATTTAAAAGAATTGAAAAGGCATCAGCTCCACTCAACAAGTTACTTCCACGAGCATCCTTCACTCTGATCAAAAGACATTCAGTTTGATGAGAGGTAAAAGAACTGCATGGGACATTATTGTCAGTGGATTCTGCAGTTGCCCCTCAAGATGTGGCCTTGGCTTTTGCTTTTTGCTTCTTGGCATCCAGCGTGGCCAAGCCCGAGCCCAATCCCACTGGTGCCTGTTCTTGTTGCTCTTGTTTGGGTTGGCCCGCTTGGGCATCTTCAGACGTGGAAGGACTATGACCATTTGCTTCCTTTTTAGTACCATTGGTTTCCTCATTGTTTGCAACTTCAGGTGTCATCCCAGAGTTAATAATATTCAGAAGCTGTGTTAGTGGTGGTAAAGCCTGAACAGGAACACCATGCGGGCGTATCAAAAGACCCCTTGCTGCAGCTTTCTTCCGCACCTCTGCAGCTGCTCGAGCAGCTCTTTCATCTACTCCTCGCCCTCGAGGTAAGGCCTCGCCAACTATTGCAGCATTTACTGATTTATTAGCCGAGGCACTCGAGCTTCCTGACGAGCCAGTTGCAGCAGCAGCTTGAAATGCATGAATCAGGTCAGGATGGGCCTGCAGACAATTGAACTAAAACTGTAACTCAATCTTCAAGTAGTACACAACAAATAAACAGTATAACCCTTGTACAAATCCAAGTTTACGCTGAAAAAGCCATTATTGCTTTCTACAGTCTCCACAGAATGCTCCTATAACTCCCACCCCGCCACCCCCCCCCCCAAAAAAAAAACACAAAAACAGCCACACCCACACAACACGCAAAAAAGAAAAGAGAGCAAAAGGAAAAGAGGAGAAGAAGAAGAAGAAATCACTGGAGAGGATCAGAAGGTGTAAAAAGGGTGCTATTGACTGCTTCTATCTTCAAAAACCTTGACGAAAGTAGGAAGATGAGATAAACAGTTTGTTTAGCAGGTCAAAACATAAGAGTACCTTCAGAATATCAATGGCCTTTTGAGCAGAAGCAGCATTTAAAGCTTGACCTTTTTGCTTTTGTGCATTCATCTGTCAACAAAGGAGATATATGGTAAGCAAAAACTAATCGGCAATGAAGTTAATAAGTGCCAAGAACATTAGCCAAGAGACCAACAATACTAGCGTTTTACCTGCACCTCACGCATCTTAAATGTTTTCATCCAGTTCTGGGAATCCCGTGTTCTAGAATCTTCCTCACCAAGTTGTTTGACAAGTATATCGTACGTCTTCTTCTCATGCTGTTAAAACAAAATGGCTTCATGAGTATAGAAGTTTGTATTTCAAAATCACTTGTAAATGCAAAAACGGATTATCGAGCTTAGCACATGCCTGGTGAGAGAGCTTAAAGGCACCCATGCAGTTAAATGCAATTGCCAGAGCATGATAGCACACAGCAGTCTGAATATGCTCCTCCCCTAAGAGCCTTTCGTTCTTTTTCAAGGCTTCTTGCAGATAACGCAGTGCTGTATTCATTTTTCCAATATCTTGATACATCATTGCAACATTTATGAATGTCGCAGCGACATCAGGATGATCTGGACCAGATGACAAACTCAACAGAAGTAATGCCCTTGACATGTGCCGCAAGGCAAGTTCCGTTTGGTTAAGACCATGGTAGAAGAGTGCCATATTCCCATAGCTGCATAAAGTAACCAACAAATTACTGGTTCCAGTATGACAAAAGAGACAGTTTTGAGTCCATTAAAATGAAACAGATTGTAAATAGACGCCAGCAGAAAGAGGACAAGTATAATGTGATACCCAGCAGTAAAACACTGCAATACCATCATGAATCTCTTGACAAAATATAATACAGGTTCATTTACTGAGCTTATCCCAGAAAGTAATGAAGTTGCCTGTCAAATTCCATTATCTCTTAGCGTGGTTATTCTATCTGTTCCAAATGTCAATACTTTTGAACTTAAAGTACAGTCATGATATTTACACATTTATGCAGGGAACTCCCTTCAGTAAAGAAGATAACTATTAGAAAAGGAAATCATACTCGCTCAGAATTTAAAATGGCACATAATGTACACTATGAAGAACTCAGAAGATGAAATGAAGCACCTGTGAGCTGTGTCGGGGTGGTCCAGTCCAAGACAGCGTTCATTGATGATAAGTTCCTTATGCTGTTGCATTATAGCTCCAGCCATATCCCCAGCATGGTACAGAACCATAGCAAGATAGCTGAAAGGGAAGAGTGGAAATAAAAATGCTGGATACATTAAAAATTCATGAATTTGTCAAGTACTGATAATTACCGACAGCAGTTAGCAACCTCCCTATGCATTGGACCAGTCACCTATATTTCAAGGGGAAATAGTCATCAGACATATAATGCAAAGAGCACAGCCAATAAAGAAAAAGCAGTTGTGACTCATACCTGCTGAAGTATTGTGAATGCTTCGGAAAATAAAGTATAGGCATCACCAAGCATTCCCTGAAATAAATGACAAGTGTTTAATATGAATCACTAAAATTTCATGACTACATATTCATGGGACTGTCACCTGTTGTGTGGTGAAAAATTATATGCAGTTTCATATTCAGAAATATTGCTCAAGATAAAATGACAAAACAATCAAAAACTGAGATGAAAGGAAGGATGACTACCTTTTTACAGCTGCTCTACCTCTAAAACATGTTATATGTAAGGGTAAAATGCACCAACCCCACCTGTGGTTTACTATAAGTGCACATCACCCCCTCATGGTGTCAAAAGTCTCACAACAAGCTCTTGTAGTGAGTAAAAATTCCAAAGGTAGCCCCTACTATCTAAACTCCTCTGACGGTGTTAAAATTTTACAACAAAAAGACTTTAATAACCTTACCCATTTGTTCAACTTTCTTTTTCTTTTTCTTTTTGTCAAACACATGCATAACAATTAACAAAAAGAAAAACTCTTTCTCAAACATGATGACTTACAAAGAATAGAAAATGCTCAAATTAGTTTTAACCCTAATTCTCAAACACCCAAATTCAAACAAATTATTACATACTAGTCCAGTTCTTTGGAGATTTAACTCTTAAATAATTTAATCACAGTGGAAGTTTATGCAACTATTTGCATATGGCTGGTACAAGATCAGAGGAATCTATATAAAGTGTCGTCGCAGCCTTTTAGGTCTAGCCACTATCAGAAGCGTTGCCGTGAAATTGAAAACAGCAAATATTCATTCTTCCCTTTGCCTTCTACGACAACCACCAGCGACTAATATTTGATTTGCCCTTGCTACACCCTCCATCGACGCCATCTGATCTCACGTGTGGCTTTCGACCACAGAGACACGTATTCTTTAATATGTAGGCCTAGGATTGCGAGAATGGGGAATCTCACTGAGGTAACTACATAGACCATCGGTAGTTGCTGTCCATGGCCTTCTGATTAATTCAAGTTCTTGTTTTTTTAAAAATAAATAAATTGCCATCATTCGCATCTGACTCACAGTAGTCTACTTATGGCCGATATAGGTCAACATTAAAGATAATTGACTGAGTGATCTCCATGAGATTAATATTTTTGATCTCTGCAACCTCAATGAGAATCATAATTCGAACTATTTCTTCATAATTATCAATATTATTCCCAAATGAATAAGTAGGTAAGGCTAATACTGTCTTTCTGCTATAAATTTTTAACACCGTTAGTAGAGTCTAGACGGTAAGGGGTGTTCATGGGACTTTTACTCACCATAGTGACTTACTGTGAGACTTTTGGCACCACATGGGGGTGTTATACACTTATCATAGACCACAAGGGGGTTTGTTGCATTTTACCCTATTTGTAATATCTGATTATAAATATCTAATTTAACATAAGTGCTAAATATTCGGAGAATTACTCCATGTCGTGATTGACATGGCACGATTATACACATAATTAGCACGCATGAGGATACCAGTACGAACCTCAGCTAACTGAACCTTTCCTGTCTCCACAAGCTCCTTGGCCTCTGAACTAACTGGTATGGAATGCTTTACCACTGGTTTGAGATCCAATATATCTGATATTTGAAAAGGTGCCACAGCATCAAGATCATACTTACGAGCTGCAATGGTCACACCAACCTGTCAAGAGAACCAGACCACCCAGTCAGATTACCAGGCAGAACTTTCAGAAAACAAAATTCTCCTTCAAAAAGTTTCTCAGTAACTACTATTTTCCAGTTATAATTTGGCTCTGAGATGTCTTGCTAGCCTTGGTGCCTACATCTTCACCCTATACTGAACAAACAGTATGTTCCCCCCAAATTCAGGAAAAACCAACAAGTTCACCACTTCAATTACCAACTCATCATGGTGCAATTTTTTCTAAAACACTACACCAGTGAAAGACCTGGCTATACTGAAACTGATAAGAGTCATACATTATTTCTGGAGTGTGTATATACAGGTAGTCAATCAGTTAACCAGTTCCCTTCATTTTTCTGTACCTATATGTGGTTACCTGGTATGGAATTTGGACAGAGTTTTGCCATAAGGTGCAACACAACACAGGTGGGAGTTTTGGGAAGGAATTACCATTCCTTTTTCTTTTTGGTGGGTGAATGGTTGGGAAAGGGGAAGTATACCTATAAATGAAACTAAGATCACATAAAGCTTATTAAATTTGAATAATTTGGGATCTTCTCTCTTGATTAAGGTTTTCCTCTCGCCTTTGTGAACCATCACAGAATAGCAGAAATCTTGCAGACTCTCTCTCACCACTCTCTCTCTCCCTCTCTCTCTATAGTACGTTCATTTCAACTATAGCCCTTTCAATGGATTCTTATCAACTCTTTTACTCCTTTGTCTTCTTACTTTCCTGCTAAAAGAAAAGGACCCAACAACTCATCAACCAAAGGCCTCCCTTTCCTCAGCAGGAAAAAGAAGCACACATTGGAGTCCATGCTATGAATCAGGAAAGTCATGTCATCGTGGTCTTCTAAGACGGTTGATAAAATTAAGAAGCATGGACGCGTATATAAGTTAATCTCAACAAAGTACATACAAGAGGAGATACAAGAAAGTTCTCCCAAAAGATATTTAACATGCCATAACATTATTAACAAAATATAAACTCAAAACGTAATAATTTCAACAATGCTACCTTCTGGCAAAGGTTGCGTACAACTGGAATTTTCTTCACCTGCAATCTTGCATCATCTGGCAGCTCAAACTGCAGAAGAGATATGAAGATCAATAATCATGCTTAACCATCCGAGCAACTTGCAGGAACTATTCAGGCGTGGTACCTGATATTTGAGCTTTGCAAATTCTTTTAGGTCCGACCATAAGCTATCAGACGTAATAGTTAAAAGAGATGACTGCTTCATTCTCAGAGATCGCCCACTTTTAGCCTTCCCCTGTGCTTTAGACGTCTTACTAGAAGCTTGATGGCTTGTTTCCTGTAAAATTATATAATACTTAATCTCAGGTTTAATAAGTGAGTGTTGTCAGACAAACATTTAGAATTACATGTACCACTAAAAACTTTAACTCCAGAATTTTTTGTTCTTGTAAATGGAAATAATTGGCCTCTAGAAAAGGTTTACTCTTCCTTTATCTGTTGCATGAACTACTTTTTACAGCATATACAGAGGCTAGGCACATGATCAATACACTTGAAAATGGGATCCTAAAACAGCCAATAGCATAACTGAACCATTTGAAATGCTAGACGTAAGACTAGTGATCCAGCAGTAAATGCAAATGCTACAAAATCACATTTCCCTACCTTTTTGTGATTTCTGGAGTGTGAATTGTTGGCAACACCTTTAGCAGTGGAATCTTGAACATTACCAAAGAGGCAGTTGAAAAAATGTGAAATTGCATTCCCGAGATCATGATCCTCTATATCTCTCAAAACTTCCTGCATGTCCAAGGCAATTAATGCAAAATTACAACTCCTTTCTCAGATCAGAGGTGAAAAGCACTGCAAGTGTGCAACATAAATATAGAAAGCACCAGAAGTAGAAAGCTAACGGCTTTTATGTAAAAATTTCAACTATCTGTTGACAGATCTTCATGATCTATAAACCAACCACGGAGCAAAAAGGAAATACAACATTGGTTGCTGATTATAGGGACCTTAACTTGAGTATCCAACCAATGAAGGGAAGAAAGGCAAACTTTTAGAGCATGCCTAAAAGAGACTCAAATTTAAAAACATGCCATTTACTTTAAGTACCCCCTCCAGCTCTCTCCCAGGGAATTATTTGAGCCACAAATGCCAACTTTCAGTGGCACACAATAATTTCTTCAATCTGAAGATTAATGTCAAGTAACTCGGAAGTTGAATCTTGTAATAAAACGGAAAGTATGCTGGTTTCAAGAACTAGCTCTTTAACTAATTTAATTCAACTGACTCCATAACTTGTAGATTCCATTATAAGATTTCCCCCCTCATAGACTAATTAAATGTAGAGAACCATAAACTCATAGAGTCTCATATATTCAGCATGATTTAAGGAACTGCAGATGTTGATAAAAACTCGTCAGGATCTTATGGATGGCAAAGAAATGCAATCAGAGCATTAAATTGGATTTCAGCGGAAAAGGATTCATAACCAATTTCACCACAAGGGCATTGAAGCTGACAATAAGTTTAGAAGTCAACTTACTCTAGAGCCAATAATTTACATGTGAAATAAACGGACACTCAGATGTGCAAGCAATTGAAGGAAAAGATGCTCAAATGTGCAAACAATTCAAATCACCTTTAGTACATGCTTTGAAGATCTAACAATAATCTCATTGCAGCACAGATCCCATAAGTGCGGCAAATGCTTGGTACCCTCAGAAACCTAAAACATAGCAAAATCTCGTTAGATCACGAAGAAATTATTGAAACAAGCTAAAAGACAATGAAGCTTGTATTCCCACAAAATTTAGACTTCTTTGAGCTACAAACAATTTAGATTTATGCAACAATGAAGACATCTGAAAAAGTTAATCCATCCATAGCCCATCCTTACTTTTCCAATATAGCGAATGTTAATCCCATGCGCATGGAGTGCTTCAGTCAATGTCTGCCCATCCATGGGAGAAACTTCAAGCGCGCATAAATCTTGTATAAATTTAGGGAGCACTACATCTTTAACGTATAAACTTGCTTTCCTCACATTTTCTTCATCTGCAGCTATCTCCTGGTGGATATTCCAACAGACAAAACATGAATTTGGATCAACACATAAAAGCAACGAGATAAGCAGTTTGGACAGAAGGTCAGACAAGCTACCTCTGGGCTCCCTGCCAACTTAAATTCTGTAAAGACATTTGGATTGA
Source organism: Cordia subcordata (assembly GCA_028554755.1). Lineage (NCBI taxonomy): Eukaryota > Viridiplantae > Streptophyta > Magnoliopsida > Boraginales > Cordiaceae > Cordia > Cordia subcordata. Next base: position 9,499,244 of record JAPTOF010000013.1, on the reverse strand, counting down.
AAAGTATCTCTTCACAGGAGTCTTTAATTTCAGGCCGAGAAGCACATTCTTGAACTGTTACCTTTTCAGTGTTAATTTCCTAAGAGGAAACATACAAGTTCATTTAAAATCCAAATAGAGGCAAAAATTTGGGGAGGGATGTGAGGGTAAAGATGGGGAGCCAGTAGGAGCACTGAATTTAATTATATTAATGTCTCTCAAGGACAAAATCTAAGAAAGGCAAAAATTTGGTTACCCTGTGTCAGAATATAGCATCAAAAGATACATTTACAACTTACTTTTCCTGCTAATACAAGTGTTGTGATCTCATTATCAAATGAAAATCTAAACCCCGTAAGAAGACAGAAAAGTTGAGAGGAAATTGGCCTCAAATGGTTCAAAGAAAATTTGAGAAGATAGCTGCCCAAGGTACATTCTCCTTAATATCATGTATTTCAACTCTCACCACAAAATGGTGCCAAGTCACCTAGGACCAAAGGTTCAGGCTACAAAGGATTACATAGAGTTAGTTGTGAAGAACCTTCAAAAGTCAAGAACCAAGGATGCTCCACATACAGCAATTAGATGTCTTAACAAGACATAGCGAAAAAGTAAGTTCAGTAATTTTGGGGTTGCATGGTCTTGATGCATATAAATAATATTCTTTAGCCCCCCCTCCTCCCAAACAAAAGGGGAAAAAAAGTTCAGTAAAATCCCCCAAAATGTATAACTGTGAATACTAACCAGAACTTCAGAATTCAAACTTGTGTCAAACAAAGTTGGTGACATTGACCAGCAGATAACCATGGCATGCACCATTGGAATTGGATCATTTTTATATGATAGATGTAAGTCAGAAGAGAAAAACAAACCACGTGTACAGTGTGCCTAGTACATTTAATATGATGAAGCCATCAAAGACATGTTCAGGAAGCTTCACCTCACCTTTTAACCAAATGAACCCATATACGAGTTCAAAATGGAACACCTTGAGATACCTTTTGAGGAAAGGTAACGACAGAAAAATGCAGAAACATGGTTGGTGAATGAAACTTAGTAACAGCTATGAAACAAAAATCACATGAAAACCACAAGTATTTGGAAAATTAAAGATAATGTGAAGAAAACATGTGGAGTTCCACTATGCCGATTCTTGTGCAAGGGAAGAAGTTACAATAATAACTCAAGGAATCCTATACTCAAATTACTTACAAACCAGATAGAAAAGAAAAGGAAGGTTGACTGCATTGCAGCAGGTAGGTGGAAGAGAATGTTATCATCAATATCCATCCTCCATAACTCATTACCATTGGAATAGAAGCATTTTATCAAACCAACATACTCAACAGGTTTAAAATGCAAGATAAGTAACAATGCTACACATATTGCTGACACAGTTTGACTTGAGACAGCAAACTAGTATAACTATTTCTATTTCCAAAAGCAGCCCATCTACTATTCTTTCCCCACAAAATAGTAAGTTATATCAAGAATACAATGAAATTTTTCTTAATTCTTGGTGTCCTCACCATAGATGGGCATCCCATCGATAGTAGGCGTAATGTTTCTAACAAGAATAACCAATACCTGTGTGTCAGAAGTTTCTGTTCCTGCTTTATCCTCACTCTTCTCCACTACTTTGGCATCTTTAGCACTTGAAGAATCAGGAGCTGCTGGAACCTCTGCCTCTGATTTGGACTGAGATTTAGACCTCTCTGCCGCTTCAGCCTGTGCAGAAATAATCCACTAATTAGCAAGAGAATATGCAGAAAATAATTGAAAGTCATATTAAGAAACCATGTAACATTCTTACATGGCGAAATGCAGTAATCAACTCGGGTCTCAGGATACAAAATCTGGAACCTGGTCCAGTATAATTAGCATCACGAGGAGTGACTCTCATCAAATCCAAGAGATATTGCCTGATTTATGGGAAAAAAAAAGGCTGTAATTGCAATATAAAGAAAGAAGCATGACTAACTAAAAAGTTAATGTCCAGACAGATTTGCTATTCATGTGGGAAGAAATGTGTACAGAGTGTGACAAGATGTGATGGTCAACGCACTCTTGGTACTTAAATGTAAAGAATACATGTTTCAGTCGAACAACCAGGCCAGTTAATGACAGTTTCTATGTCAATACAGAAAGACACACTATTTATAGCCGTTGAAACCTCAGTGGTCAACAACCTAACTCTACCGAACCCAGAGAAATGATGGTTCAATATATAATTTCAAACAGCTTTTTCCACAGCTCCAACATAGGGCTTGTGGAAAACTATACAGCCAAGCAAACATCACCAGGTTAATTAAGACAATCTCAAACAAGAAGGTTGCAATAGAAATTCTCTCATATTCAACACATAAGGAAGTAGTCACCTGTCATCACTACCAACAATGCCTTTACATTCTACTGGTGCAGCAAGTTTGTAAACATTCCCAGATCCATCAGAGACGGCATGTTCCTTCAAATGAAGACGCTTGGCAGCTTCAACTACCTGAGGATAAACTAAGGATTAGCATCAAATTGGACAAATATACGAACTAACAAATTCGACAAATATACAAACCAACAATGAAAATTGAACAAATATTTGGAGATCAGGCAAAAACTGGAAGAGATACGAGAAATTAAAAACTACAGAATGTTGGGAGAACACTCAATATGACAGCCACTAGCAATTATACCATCTCCAATTTATAACAGAGCAAGATCACTACATCAAAAGAGCAAGGGAATAAAAATCTTTCTTTCAAGCATTTGACTTGTGATAATGGATTCTTTACAGTGGAAGATCAAATCTTCAATAGGTGTAAACATATGCACCTTGGAAAGGGTTTTAATGTGTATAATGCATATTTACAAAGCCATACAATAGCTATAAAGCAATAATACCCATTTACTAGAATTAGAAATCAGACAAATCTTCAATAGGTGTGTAAACATATGCACCTTGGAAAGGGTTTTAATGTGTATAATGCATATTTACAAAGCCATACAATAGCTATAAAGCAATAATACCCATTTACTAGAATTGGAAATCAGAAACATTAAAACAACCTAAAGAAATAAGCTATGGAGAATGGAACAAAGAGGTAAATTCACACCAAGAGACCTAAATGCAAACAAGCGACATTTGGCAACTATCATAAAATGTTGAAAACAAACAGGCACAATTTCTCCGATATACAAAGTCTTGTGGATTTGTTAAGCCATTTATTAGGTGAAAGATAATCATGACCATGAAAATATACAAAAATTCGTTATAGTCATGACCATGAAAAGACACGAAAATTCAATACTTCCATGTATGTGTGATTGCTAGAAGTCAAAATGCTAATTAAATTAAAATGCTTTCACCAGGTGATTGTCATAACACGGGTTACAAAGAGCACGCCAGGGTGAGGAAAAGAAAGGAAGGGATATAATACTACTAAGGCAAGGAGACTTATGAAGTTATTGACAGATTATCTGAAAAATGCAATACAGGAAAAATAACCACCTAGCAGATAAAACATAAGTTTTACCTTGGAATGAAAATCTTCATTCCAGCAAATTTTCTTGCCATTATCGACAGAACCATACAGAAGGGAATCTGACTTATCACCCTGAAGGATGCCAGGTAAAACACTCTGCAAGGAAGAAATCCAAGGTCAGAGCAAGAAATGGGATTAATCAAACAATTAGCATTTCTTAAGCCTAACATTTACACTAACACATAAAATCATGATCAAGGAAGGAATATTGCAGTAAGAGCTTGCCAGCAGGAGCATCTCTTTTGTTAACACACATGCTTGAAACATTTAACCTTATACAAAGTTTCAGATACTTGATCAATTTACTAGTGAAATGATCAGTCATGCAGAGAAGACGCAATTCATGACTCCTTCAAAGAGTCATTATAAAGGCGAAATTTTCCAGACTTGCCATAAACTAAAACTAAAACTGAACTAGCCCCATGTCAGATTGGTTTAAGGGTTCCCACCACGACTGTGAAGTGATCAATAACCGATAGATTCAGTTGTGATGTTGACTCTCCTAGTGTTACTAGTGTCTTGTGCATATGAATTGACTCTTCTAGTGTTATTAATGTCTTACACACATCAACGTTTTATAATAGCTCAAACATTTCAATATGTACCTGTGCTACTACTCTATGACCTCTGTAATCAATTATGGCCATAGCTAGATTGTACAATCCAGGAATATCAGCTTCCTGGTATGCTTTGGTGCCTTTCAAATCATTGTTTGCACTTGCATATGTTGCTTGCTCGCTTTCAGCCAACTGGACCTCAGCAGGCACGTCAGTTGTATCCATAACACCATTGATCTTTTCTGTCTCTAGGCCATCAGGCTTGTCCCTATCAGTAACTCTGGGAGCTCCAGACGGCACCTTATTGGTTATCTTATCAGAAAGAGTATGCAACAAGCCAGTGCTCTCAATTTTACAATTGGCATCAGAGGACTTCTTTCTGGACAGTTGCTCAAGGTCCGCATCAACAGCAAAACTGAAGAATATATTATTGTGAACATACCTAGTACCAACAACAGAAGAGATGTCAATTTTGCAATCATTTATGCATGAGGAGCACTCAAGGAGTTCAAAGAAGAAGAATCAAAGTATGTGTATGAGGGGAAGTCATTAACTAATTAATGCATGCATGACTGTGAGCAGAAATGAAAAACTGATGACTAAATCAAAGCACAAGCTTCCAAATAATAATAAACATAATTATTAAGTGTGTTCATTCTAATTTGCAGGTTGCAACTGACATGTGAAAGCATTCTGGATCAGTTGGATTGATTGGTGGAATACATCTACTAATGACTCCTATAGCACCGCTAATTGCTGCATCAACAAAATCAGAGGTCACCTTGTAAAGAGCCCTATCCCGTAATATCCTGCAATAAAAAGTTGCATATAAGTAACAAATAGAAAAGCAAATAAAGGTGAATCACAAGCCCCTTGAAGCATAACAAACATCAGAAAATGCAAAATCTAATCAGACATGTTTGGCTTTACATATAGCTAACCCAGCAACTGATGATAAAGATATCAAATCACCTTTCCTGAGGAGTTGTATGAGGGAATTCCCGACATGACTGCAATTCTTCATTCCAATCTCTTTGCATGCCAATAAGCTCGCTTCCAAAGGTCAATGTCAGTGATCCCTCTGCCCTAGCTGCATCACGTTTGTGATCTGGAACCAGTAGACCCCATAACAAAATGAATCTAGGTAGAAAGAACCAGAAATACATAACTAATCCACAATCAACAGAGCATTAGAAAGAAAAGTGAAATCATTGTAATTAACTCAATGAACACTGCATGCGCGAACAGAGAACAAATCTGTTTGAGCCATTTAAAGTTGACTCACCTTTGCTGGGTTGACCTTTAAGAAATTATGATGTTCTCATGCAACTATGAGAATAAGAAATGTATTAGACACGAACAAATGACAGGTTTAACAACATAAGGTCTTTGTGTCTCTATAAGCAATGCATTTTTAATTTCAATGGAAAAATACATCAAAAGAAACTATTGACCCAAAAAATGGTGCAAAGAACATTAGGTAAATAATAAATTGGCATCAATCAGGTACTAAATGGAGAAAAAGAAATTCAATTTCATCACATATGCAGCTAAGCCATGGACATCAAAAGAGATCAGTGTTCCTTCAACCAAAATGAGTAGTTGTAGTTCAAGGCTTCAAGCAATAAAAGTGCCAGTGTAAACAGTAATTCCTTTCCAATTAGTTGGTCCTAGAAGATGAATATACTTTTAATTGGTCAACAAACTCTTTACAGGAGTAATTCGAGAAGAGGTCTCAGAGCTGAACAAGTGCGCAAATAGGAAGCACATCAACTTAAGAGGTTTCTCTGAATATATCAGGAGAGAAAAAATTATGCCAGAGTTGAGGACTTAGCTAGATCCCAATTAAACACTCAAATACCTACACCAAACACTTTAACTTTTTGGACACAAAGGAGCCAAAAAATTACACATTTAATATTTTTTGGCAACAGTATGCCTCCAAATTTCATATTGATTTCCATATCTCTAAACTTACCTGGGACAGGATGCAATCCTAGCCATGAATTTGGCGGCAACAGTGAAGGAACATTTTCAAAAGGGTGTGCAGAGGCCTTCCGCTCCAATATTTCACGAAAAGCTTCAATTTGAAAAGGACGGAATGAGTGATATATTACTAATGAAAACAGTGACAATAGATGAGCCTTAAAAGAATACATGTCAGGTTCCGTGACGATATTCTGTTACCTTTCTTAAACTTAGAGCTGATCTTTTGCAACAGCCCAATGAGGGTCGTGGCTTCAGCACCAGCTTTGCTCGGTCTAGGATCAAGAGTGCTCCCCGTGCTTGAATTAACATAGAAGCTTTTCGTACTCCCAGTAATACAGTATTTATTTCCCTCAAGCGTAACCACATCCAAGTAACTCAAATCTCCAGAGAGCCTGAATATGGAAATTCATTCGGAATCAACTTCAAATCTTCAACCAGAAACCCAAGAGGTGCCACTATATGATTGAGATATGATATTTATAGATAACAAGCTGCGAAGAAGTCAAAACCTTCTGTAGCTAGGAGGATGATTAAATGAAGAGAATATGATGCTGTCCACACATTTGATCTCTTTGGAGGGCGGCGAAAGTAAATTTGAAAGAGAACTAGAAGCATTCTCCACGAAAACCAAATTATCAAGCTCTGGTACTTCAGCTTTGGAAGAATCTAGAACACATAACATCCAGAATGCTAGTTATGGGACCCACTAAAATTTTATAGCCACATTCTAGATACATAAACAATACAAATTGATGGCATACGCCAAAAACAAATAACAGAAGGAGCATTGCAACAATTGATCAAACTGTTTTTAAACAGCTTATGTTTAGCTTGCTTAAGAACTTTGTAAGTCAGTCAATAATAAAATAACACTATTCTATCACTTGTCTTTAGAAAAGCAGAATATGGATAGTCCAAATGCGCCCTGTGTGTAGACAATTGAACAAGGTGTGGTTCATTTGCAATCCAAAGATATCAGACAACTCAGAGAGTGTAGGTTTGCATCTCAAACCTCCAGAATTTGCAGTTGTGCTTTGTGCCGACTCATGCAGCAGAGCAAGCGATGTTGATATTGAGGAGTGTAAAGAAGAAAGTGAAAGCAATTCTCTGGTCCGGTTAACATGAGCTCTGATGGAGCGATCATCGTATAGTGCTGCAACAGTTAGTTTTGAGTCAGTGAACTAACAGTAACTTGACCAATAGTTGGTAAAATCACGTGTACATATTGGATACTATCATTAAAAAGTACAAGAAGAAAATTATCTGCGTCCTTGGGTATCACTAAAAGGAAAGAAGTGGAGAATATTTTAATACCAGCAACCATCTCCAAAAAGCAGTCACCAGAGGTAATATCAGCAACCTCAGAAATTTCATTATAATCTTCCAGGTGGTGAACAGAACCATCCTTCATGTGCAGTAACAAATCATAGCAAGTAAAGAAGCATGTCTCTGGAGCATCGAGAAGAAACTGTCTCACATCCATAACAGAATCGCCGGGGCTCAACTGCAAGCACCATTCAGTTTGAGAATTTCTAGAAATACAACAATATCAAAGGGGCAGCAAACTAAAGTAAGGTTCTGGTTTTAAATACATAAGAAATGGCAGCTTACTTGTAGCTCAAGCTTCTCGCCTCCCTGTGTTTTAACAGTAACAGGATAAAGATGAACATCACCTGCATGACAAAAAGGAAATTCATAATTCATCTATGCACTTACCAAAATGCTGACCCAATTCCAAAATTAACTAAATAGGGAAGAGGATTGACAAACGTCATATTCCGGGATCTAGTTCATTTCTAAATCATATTACAAAAGATATTCATTAGCAAAGAGTAGAGGTCACCAACAGTAACCTAAAATTTGAAAAGATTCAGTAAAAATAAATAAATAAAAAGGGTTTGGAATACATGATTACATTTGTGCCAACCAGTCTTACAAACTAAAAAGTTCAAGAAAAATAGGTAGTTCATCTATATCCTTCTTGCATGGGCAGGAGAATTTATAAGAGCTCACAATGTACAAGACATTTCACTAAAGGGCCCCTCTGGTTTGGAGTTTTTTCTTTAAGGAAAAAACACTTTGTTCCCCAAGTACATTGTTTTTGCAATAACTACTAGGTTTAACTTCTAAAAAACTGAAACTCCAAAGGAAACTCAAATACAACATTTTCTAGAAGTCAGAATTTTTAACTTCTCAAAAAAGTGCTTTTTCAAAAGCTGTTAAAAAAGCGCTTTCAGAAAAAGCCAATCCAAACGATCACTAAAAACATGACAAACAATGCAAAAATAGGAAATACAACTCGTATAAAAAGTATTTGATAGACACCAACACAAGGTACCCAAAGTTCAAATGACTGTATACATATAACGCGGTGTTTTGCTAAGCCCATAAGGTGACCAAGAAATATGTAAGCGATTTTGGAAGTTATAAGCTCATTATAGGTGTCTACTTAAACAGATTATAATCTCAAAAATAGCCTATCTCAAAAGTACCTACTCCTCCTTTAATAGCTCATAAGTTCAAATTCAAGCTAGTTCGACTAATAAAGTTATTCTTTCCAGGGTGAAATATATAAAGTTTAGAACCCCTAGAAGAGCATAAAGACATTACTAGTCTTTGCTAAGCCAAGCACCCTCTAACTGTTACTGGAACAGTATAACTGTCATTAAAGACCGAGAGAATCGAATCAAACAGGCATCTGCAGCACATTAGAAGACAATCAAGGGGATGGCTTGTCCTTTCTTACCATAATGCTGACCACTTTGTTTTCAAGTACTTCCTTTCTTATCATGTTTCGATTGCAACTTGCAAGAGATATGCATACATAGGTCTCCTCTTTCCCCAAGGTAGCATGCACATTTACAGGCATGTCCACAAACTAGGAAAGGATTTCTGGGAAAAACACAAGTATATGCATGACTTATATTTTGCTTCACATGCTTTGTGTGCCCAGCAACTGGTGAACATACCACCTCAAATGTATCTTTGACACAAAATGATGCTACCATATCCAAAGCCATCAAGGTTTACTCAATCATGCCCACTAGATAAATAAAAATTAGATGAAATAAGAGAAAATTCTAGTAGTTAGCCACTCCAATAACTGAAACAACTAAGGACTCGTATATGTGCTTCTTTTTCTTCACGGCAGGATTTACATTACAACTACCAAAGTTGTTCCTGTAATGATTACTGAACAAGAAACTCAGTCTAACTTTGTGAAACCCTGTTTGTCTGAGGCCATTAAGTGCTGAAAGCTTCATCGGTTCGTTATTTTACATTTATGAAGCTTTTCTTTTCTTAAATATAACCAACACCGGCTACAAGTTATGGTAACAAAATAAATAGTAACTGAGAGCTTGAATATCCTAAAGCCAAACTGCAGCTATAAAAAGAAACTCACCTTCCTTCGCCGGGGCCTCGGGAGCTGCACTTTCAGACTTCTCCACCTCTGACTTGTCATTTGTGGACTCATTTGCAGTCGCATTTCCATTAGCATTCGAAGTACTTAAATTATCATTAGAAGGAGGCTTGGATGAGACCGCCTGTTCAGATGCAGTTGCAGCAATTTGCGATGGCGCTTTCCGGTTCTTCCCCTTGTTTGATTTTCCAGCCATTTTCACTTCCTAATACCAAATAAAAACCCATTACATACTCACAAGTAGTGCAAAATACTAAACTCCCTATACTAAAAAAGTCGAAAACAACTAAAAGATAAAAGGTAATCTAGAAAAGGGTAAAAGAGTTCTTTTCCTCCTTTATGAAACTCAATACAGTTATTATCTTTTCACTAAAAAAGTAGATAGAAGTACAAAAATCGTCTTTTTCTAAGTTCAAAATCATTTCTAAAAATCACAAACAATAACCAAAACACCCATTAATACAAATTAGAGTTGTAGATTCACATTAACATCAACACCAAATAAGGACAAGAAAAAATAAAAAACCAAGAAAGTAGGAAATGAAAAAAAAAATAACAACTTGACCTACATGCTGAAGTACGAAAAGCTTTTTTTTCTTTCTTTCATTAGATGAAAATATATAAAACAATATTGTGAAATATGAATAATCACTAAGCAAATGGCAAAAATAATAGTCGTAATGCGTTGTTACCTATATGGAAACAAAGACTCCAAGCACAAGCCAAATATATGATTGAACAATTGCTAATATAGATATATATATATATATGTATTATGTATGCATAGGTAGAGAGAGAAAGTGAAAGAGTGTGTGTGTGTGTCTCTGTGTGTGTGTGTTGTGGGGGAGTAGGGGATGGAGGCTGAGGTTTTATGAAGGGGAGAAGGGGCAGCTGAGGCTGAGGAGGGCGGATTTTTGGACCCTTTTTATATTTACTACAAAATAAATTTGTTTTTGACTTTTCTTTTTTTTTTTTTTTTTTGGTTCTCAGCTATGGGTGGGTGAGGGCCTCCATTGACCCAACAGTTGTAATTGGGCTTGAGCCAACTCTGTTAGGTTAATTTTGTGAGAGCTTTTTGCTTCTTTTTTTTATTAGAGGGTGTTTGGGAGTGCTTAAAAGTAGAAAATTGAAATTTACTTATTTGAGCAAATTGTCCTTGTAAGCAAGTAAAGTTAGAGCTTGTTTGGCTAAACCAGCTTATAAGCCAAAAAAGGAGAATTTACATTTTTAGCAACACAGCCTATAAACACTTTTTTATGGCTTATAAGATGGGGAAAAAAGCACCAATCTACCTTTTTTTTTTTTTGAAGGGTTTATAAGCTCATTGGTCAAACCAATGAAAAAAATATTTTATCCTTAAAAAGTACTACATTAATTAATAACATATTCTTTTGAGTTATTTTAACTTTTATTGCTATTTATAAGTATTTATTTACTAAATATGTTAGCAACTTACTTGCTTGTAAGCAACTTTTTACTTATAAGCACAAATTGTTTATAAGCACTTAAAAATAAGCTTAGCCAAACAGGCTTTTAGCTTATAAGAACTAAAAAAAACACCACCCTCAACTTTTTTCTAGCTACTTATAAGCAATAAGAGAGTTAACCAAATAATGTAGCTTTTTTACCACATAAAAGTATAAACATATTATTCTTTAATTAATGAAAGATTTTTTTTGTCATTTTAATAAATACTGCTACTTATAAGCATATATTTACCAAACATGTTAATCGCTTATAAGTATATTTTATCCAAACACTTATATATTTATTTATTATTTGCTTATAATTATCAAAAATTACTTATAAATATCGATGTCTTATAGTGCCTATTGCCTACACATCCTGTGAATATATTTTCTCTTTTTACCTTAGACTTTGATGTTTGGCTCAAAGCTTGAGCAATGAGCCGTATCTTCTTAATTCCTTTTTGTTGATTTTAAAGACGATAGAAGTAGGAAGAAAGACATATGACAAGATTGTTGCCAATTCAATTAACAAAATTGTTACCTCAAAATTCTAAAATAATTAAGAGAATGTTTGACTGCAAATTATATTATACATTCATATTATGATACACCAAAAGTATATAGTATACTATTCGATAAACCTCATAATATGGCCGTTCGATCAACATGAAATTTAACAAGTTTACCATCTTTATGTCAACGAACACAACACAAAATAACAATTCGATCACTGATCGAACATTGATAACACATCTAACTACAATTTTCAAAATCATTCACATATTGTGAACATTATCTTTTCAGAAGTTGTGACCAAATTGTTTACATATTGTGACTATATCTTAAAGAGTTGTAAACAGGTAATTTAGCATGCTTTTTGAACATATAATAAAAGAATAATGGATAAGTAAATTGTGAATAATTAATTCCCCTAATACTCTCTTATTTATTGACTTTCTGCATTTTAGTTCGTTGACTTTCAAAATTGACCTTTTTGTTATTGGACTTTAATAAATGAGACGTCATTAATCATTCAAACAATTTTTGTTATATTTTTAACGTAAGTGTGGTGTTGGACAATGTTACTGATCGATTGGTTTGTGCGGCTCACGTGTGTTTGGTGTTAAAAATATAAAGTAAATTACTGAAGGACTAACCACATATCACTTATTAAAGTTGAGGGACTAAAAAGGTTTATTTTGAAAGTCAACAAATTAAAATGCAACAAAGACAATATTTTAGGGAATATAAGGGGAATAAACCCTAAAAGTTCTGAACATAAAGTGTTAAAATTGTAAACATATAATATGCGATTTATAAAAAAAAACTGCGAACATATAATATAAAAATTGTGAACTTATAATAATAAAATTGTAAATATGCTATTTTAAAGTGCATAGTGCTAGGTTGGTGCACAATATCCAGTCCCATATTTGGTTAGGTTTGTAAATTGGTTATACTTACTTAAAGCTTAATTTAAGTTAGTAGATGTATTTGTTTTAATTAAAAAAAGGTACTCTTTTGAGTAGCTTTAAGAAAAGTAAAATAAAAAACTCTCTATCTCGAATTTCTACTTTTTATTTACTTAAAAAAAAAAAAGCAAGCTTGATTAAGGGCTTGCTTGGATTGACTTTCTTGAAAGTACTTTTTTTAGCAATTTTTGAAAGAAGTATTTTTTAATAAGTTAAAATTCTAGCTTCTAAAAAAAAGTTGTACTTAAGGTTTTTTGAGAATTTCAATTTTTTTAGAAGCTAAGCAAATAGTTATTGCAAAAAGATATACTTTTTTCAATGAAAAAAAGTGCTTTTGTGGAAAGAAAAAAAAAAGGAAGAAGAAGAAGAGCCAGACCCTAAAACTCTGTTAGGCCTAACTTTGCGATTGCAACTAGTAAGTTGTAGAGTTTTAGTATTAAAGATTTGAGTATAAATATTTTTGAATAAAAATCATTGATTATTTAGCCTAATATTTTTATCCGTTAAGCTTTTAGTTATTCTGAAGGCAATATTAGATTTTCAGAATTATGGAGTAGTATTTTTTAGAAAAGAAGAAAAATAGTTTCTGATATGATATGAAAGTAATTTTCAAAACCTTTTTCGAAAATTTCTAATTTAGAATTGATGCAGCCCAATTCTGGTTATATTAGGATTTGGATTTGTTATCTGTTATTAAATCCTATTGTTATTTGTTATTGAATCCTAATAATATTAGAATTAGTTTATTAGCTATTTTTATATGGAAATGACTGGTAGAGTCAAATTCTATTTAGTTTTAAATTCCTAAAATAGTTATATATAGGGGTGAAAGTTTTCATTGTTAGAGGAACTTTTTTCATAATTATTCAGTAATATTTTATTCTCTCTCCTAAGGTTTTTTACCTTAGGGATTTCATGGCTAATTTCAGCATTGAAATTAAGCTCATTGATTTTTCTTCCTTTCTTGTTATGTTCTCCAAATATCCGTTGCGTTAGTTGGTATCAAAGTAAGGTTTTTCTTTAGCTAATTTCAAGTTCACGATACCTTCAAGAAGAAGAAGAAGTCGTGTTATAGCAGCTGGAGTTTTTCCCCTGATCAATAACAACAAGATGGAGGCGTTAGTTGGTATCAGAGCAAGGTTTTGCTTCAGCTAATTTCAAGTTCACGATACTTCTAAGCAGAGGAAGAAGTCGTGTTGTAACAGTTGGAGTTTTCCCCCTTGATCAACAACAACGAGACGGAGGCGTTAGGTGGTACTTGGAGTTTTTCCTCCCTATCAACAACAACGACATAGAGAATTACAAGAGTTGAGAAGACAAGTTAAAGCCTTATCCCAGCGCTTTACGCAATTGGAAACTCTAACTCATAATGATGATCATGATGAGTCGGAGGAAGAGATATCCTAAAGTCAAGCATCTCGTTCCATATCAGGGTGATTTAGTGGACCATGGTGGTAGAAAACTCAAGGACGAGTTTTTTTTTGCACCTGGGAAGACTGATGCAACCCAATTCTAGTTATATTAGGATTTGAATTTGTTATTTGTTATTGAATCCTAATAATATTAGAATTAGTTTATTAGCTATTTTTATATGAAAATGACTAGTAGAGTCAAATTTTATTTAGTTTTGGATTCCTAAAATAGTTACATATAGTGGTGAAAGTTTTCATTGTTAGAGGAACTTTTTCAGAATTATTCAATAATATTTTATTTTCTTTCTTAGGGTTTATTATCTTAGGGATTTCTTGGCTAATTTCAACCTTGAAATTGAGCTCCTTGATTTTTCTTCCTTTCTTGTTATGTTCTCCAAATATCAGCTACGTTAGAAACTTTTGATTTTTTAGTTTTGGCTTTTATTTAGAAACACTTTTAAGAATGAGCCAAACAACAGTTGGGATCAGGGGACGTTGAAGTAGTTGAAACTATCTTCCTCATAAACGAGGTCTTGGATCCGAAACTATGGAGGTAGGGGGTTTTTAACATAAAAAAAAATCTAAAGAGTATTATTAGCTTTTGAACACACAGAAAATATTTTTAAGTGTTTGAGAACTACGCTCATAAACTCGAAGTCATTTACTACCTTATCCTTACTTTTTTATTACTAAACTATCTTTCCTCTTTCATTTTATAATTACATTTTTATCTTTATTAGTCTAGGGGCCTGTTTGTATTGATTTTTTTTCCTAAAAAAGTTACATTAAATTTGCAATAACTATTTGATTTAGCTTCAAAAAAAGCTGAAACTCTGAAAAAAGCTCAAATACAATTTTTTTTAGAAGCCAAAATTTTTAGCTTCTCCAAAAAAGCTATTTTTCAAAAATTGTTAAAAAAAGCGCTTTTGAAAAAGGCCAATCCAAACGAGCCCTAGTTTATTTGATAATTATTATATATTTATATTACATATAACACAAATTAAATTATTAATCTATAACATTATGATAATATATTTCAAAAATAAATAAATAACTATACATACATACATATATGTGTGAGTGCATGTGTATATACTGTGTTTTAACTAACATTCTATTTTCATGTCCTTATTAGTTAGCTTAACAATATAAGTTACTTTTCAACATACTTAACCAAATATGTAAATAATTATTTTTATAACTATAATTTTTTTATTCAAACACGTAACTATTTAACTAAAAAAAAAGGTCACTTAAAGCCTAAAGTATTTTAAATAGCTTTTCAATAAGTCAATCCAAGCGATAGGGAGAAGATGAATCTTACTTGTTAAGATAAAACTATTAGTTGGTGATTGATATGAAGGAATAGTTAGGGAATAGAATGTTGTTCCTACCTTTATTTTAATTCCTATTATTGGCATTAGGTAATAAACAAGGGAATCCTATTCCCATGAAGATAGGAATAGTCGTTCCTAATGAAATACATGACAATAGGTCATTATCATGGCAAATTTTACCATACACTCTTCATATTATACACCAACTTAGCATTATATGCCATTTTCTATTAGTGCAATACATGCCTAAAAAGAAAACAAACTGTGCACACACACACACACACAATCTTTGTCTTCTCTCTTCTCTCCCTTGTTTTCTTATTGATCTTCTCTCTTATATATGTACATTCATGGATTAACGAAAATGTGCAAAAGCTCTATTTGCCTTTACCATTCTATGAGTTTTTTCCTTTTTGCGTATGGTATCGCCACTTCCTTTGGCAGCATTCACTAATTCGAAACTTAATTTGAAAACCATATTTTGCCCCGGACATTTTCAGGATGCTGCTAATAACCAACGAATGGCAAGTGCTTTTCCTTGTGTGGATCCTATTATATATATGTGTGTGTGTGTGTGTTGTACATTTATACATATATTATCACCCCATAACATTTTCCTCCAACTGAGGATGAGCTAAAGAGACCCAATAAAATTGGTAGAGGTAGCTTTCCCATAAGAGGGTGGAGGCCCAATAATCATGGAAGAAGATGGAACAGGTTTTTTTTTTTTTTTCCCCTGCAGATTGTATTTCTTATGTATGTTGGTAAGAAAGATTCAAAGGAACAAATTGATGAAGATGAAAGAAGAAGATGATGATGAAAAAATAAATAGATTTTAGTATTTGTTAGGTTGAAATTTGTGAAATTGGAATATGTTAGGTGTGAACATAGCGTTCATAGGTTTGAACATATTGTTCACTTATTGCGAACATAGCATTCACATATCGCAAACATATAATTCGCAAGTAGCTTATCTTTGTAAACATATAATGTAAAACGTTTGAATATATAATATAAAAGTAGTGACTAACTATAGTTTGAACAATTAAAAGTTTTGAACAAAAAGTGTTAAAATTACAAACATATAACATAAGATCTGTAAATAATTAATAGTTGTGAATATATAGTATAAAAAATTGTGAACATATATAGTAACAGAATTATGAACACACTGCTATTTGTTTGGGCCAGAAATCGTTGGGCCTAAAAAGGTCTATAGAAACCGACATTATTCGTAATTGTAGAAACCACCCTCTACACTATTGTGGCTTTTTCTTGGTCTTGACGTGTAAAGCTCAAGCACACGAAGGTGCACAGTGATTAGTTGGTGCATGACTCTTTGAGCACGCAGCATCCTAATTGCATATATATTAAAATATAGATTATAAAATTTATTTACGAAGCAAGACAAATTAAAGCTAACATATAATTAGCGGTATTAGGCCGTTAAAGTTCTCATGGGCATTTATTGTTAGATCATAATAACCTTCACAGAATATACCCAGATGACGGATTGTTGATCACCAAACTACATTATATCATCATTAACCATCATTGGTTTATGTCCATTGACGGATTCGTTGACCAAAGTAACCCAATCATATCATTTTTTTTTTTGTGTATATATATTCAAGGTTATGTAAGAATATTTTGAGAAGATACAGAGATGCAAAATTTGAATCGAGTTGTGCTATATCCAAAGGTGTATATATTTATCCCAACTTCTCTCGTTAAGTGAATTATTGCAAAATGACATATCATGCACAGTATTTTACCCGTTATAAAATGGTCAATTTTCTAACGATTTTAAATCTATACTATATAATAAAGCAAAATAAGTTATAATTTGGTACTGTCAAATGGCGCTCTATATGACAAGTATTCCATAATTACTTATCGATTAATTAAATATGGCCATTCTTAGGTCATTTTTTATTTTTCATCATTTATTTAGTTCTATTCTTATATTAAATATTTTATTTTAATTAATATTATACTCTTTCTTTATATATATATATATCATTGTTTTATTAATTTTATAATATATAATTATTTCAATAACTATTTAGTGAGATTAAAAATTCTATAACTTTAATAAATTCAATCACATATATTAATCTACGTGTATCATACAGGTGTCACACTAGTAATATAATAAGGAGCAAATATTTTCAAGATTTTATTAGTTTTATTTCTCAAAAAACACGCAGAGAGAGAAGAAATACACAAGATCTTCGCTCTCAACAATCGAATACGCACTCGCAAAACAGTTGGTCAGTTCCTGGGATTTCTTTACAAAATTTATCTGGTTTATCACACGAGTGTCACACTAGCAATATAATAAGTAACAAATATTTTCAAGATTTTATTAGTTTTATCTCTTGAAAAACACGCAAAGAGAGAAGAAATACAACAAGATTTTCGCTCTCAACAATCGAATATGCACTCACAAAACAGTTGGTCAGTTCCTGGGATATCTCGACAAAATCCATCTGGTTTTAGACCAATGAACTCGCGAGAGCACAATGTCCTGCAACAGTCAGTGTAGCACGTGGCTAAATCGCATGGACCCACACGTTTCATACATTTCTTACTCTGTGGTTGTATTTGTGCCGGGTGTTGACCTTTCACCATGGGCACCATATCGCTGACTGCATTTGTCAACAACAGATCCAAAAAAAGAGAAGGGAAATGGGAGGGACTACTTAGATCTGGTTATAAGATTCGTTTTCAAGTAGAAAATTGAACATTACATGTTTAGTAAATTTTTGCTTATAAATAAAGAAGGGTTTAGTTTTTTAATAGTAATTATTAATTTTGTCGCATTTTAGTCTTTTAACTTTTAAAATGAATATTTTAATCTCTGAATTATTGACTTTGTCGCATTTTAGTCATTTAATTTCAAAATGAACCTTAATCCATCAACTTTGATAAATGGGACGTCGTTAGTCTTTGAGCCTCTAAAATGAACCCACTTTTAAGGACTAACAGCGTCTTATTTATCAAAGTCCATAGACTAACGATATCTCATTTATTAAAGTTCAGGAACTAAAAGGTTCTCTTTGAAAATCAAAGGTTTAAAATACGACGAAATTAATAGTACAGGAACTAAAAAGTTTATTTTAAAAATCAATGAATTAAAATACGACAAAGTCAATTGTACAGGGACTATTAGGAGAATAAATCCAATAAAGAAAAATGGCTTATAGGTACCCAAATAAGCACTCATGCCAAACATCCTCTAATTAAGTTTGACCAAGTCAAAGATTTTCCTAACCCTAATACATAAGGAAAGTACAATATTCATTAATGAAATGTCTTTTTTTCTTAGGTCATTTTAACAAATACAATACTGCTCATAACACAAATTTTTTACCAAATAGTTTAATAGTTTATAATTTTTTTATGCAAAGACCTCTAAATAATTTAAAATAGGCAAATCCAAATAGGCTCCGAATGGTAAAGGCGCATTTTGACTTATATATCAATTTAACTACTACTAAAATAATTTATTATATAAGAGGATCAGATTTTGCATTTTTAACCTTTATGCACTGAGAAAATAATTCGAAAGACACAAGATATATAGTAGTCACCTGAAGCAAATACAAGAAGGAGCAATATGCAAAGGACTCTGGGGAAGAAGGCCATTTTATGCACAGATAAATAAGCTTCAAATATCTTTTCTTAGTCGTGCAATGTTTTTTTTTTGCGTTCTATTGCTTTTTGTTAACCACGCACTGGTAATGCTATTTATAGAGTAAGCAACTAATGTAAGGATATTTCAAATTTTATTTAGATTTCCTACTTATTTAGTAAGATAGTTTTCCAAATTTGTTGCCATGAATTAATTGATAGTATACCAAATGCCATAAATGATTTTTTTTTTTTTTTTGGGATAGCAATGGGAGAGGTACCCAGCCTATGAAGAAATCCCAAACCCGCTATCTGAATAACATCCCGATTCTCATTTTCATTCCAAACCCAGATAAAAATTAAATGGGAATTCCATTCCCGAAATCTCTCAAATCCACGGGCACCTGAAACATCCCAAACCCAGTAAAAAAATTAAAATTTAAATAAAAATGTCCTCAACCCGAACTCAAATATGTTCTCAACCCCCGAAACCTAAATTAAATTACTAAATTTTAAAAAATTAACCATTTAAATAAATGTCCTATTTTTGTCCCAAAAAATGTATTAAAATGATAAAATTTTAAAGAGTAAAATATTGAGGGTTTAAACCTTACTACTAGTAGAAAGTAACAATCTTGTCTTAATTTTTTAATGTATAATATGTACTTAAAACTATAACTAATTAATAAATGTAAAAAATCTTTATATGTATATGTGTATATATGTATATATATGTATGTGTATGTGTATATATCCAGGTTTGGGAATGCAGGTACATGGGGGTCTATTCTAGTTCCGTCCCAAATCCTAATGAGTATCTTAATTGTTCCAGATTCGTCCGAGTTCTTAACATGACGGATTTTTATCAGGTCAGTTGATGTCAGGTACTTTAAATCACTCGTTTCATTGTCATCGCTATGAAACCCCAATTTCCCATGAGATGTGAACCTGGAATCTTATTTCTGGTGAAAATAATCTCAACCACTTGAGTATGACTCGATCCCAAATGAATCTATTAATTAAATCTTTCATATAAATCACTCTTTTATCAACAGAATTAATGATTAATTGCCTCGATCAAGTTTCCTGAACTTGTAAACTGTATTTACAATAAAAAGATTTCGTACAAATAGACTTGGGTGAGGACACGCATAATGTCACGGATATTATATATTTTTATTAGTTTATATTTTACTTGATATTCATATATGCAGATTTGGGTAAGTTCTTATCGTTGTATGAGTCAAGTGAATACTGACAATTACAGGTAATGTCTAAAAGTGAGAACAGCTGTTTATAAGTTTAAAAAAAATTTTAAAAAAATACTAAAAGCTCAATAGATCTTTGCAAGGCACAGGGCACTAATTGAATATATAAACTTGAAAAGTTTATTTAGGGCCTATTTGTATTGGATTTTTTAGAAAAAAGTATTTTTTTTGAAAAAATATGTTCTTTTTATAATAATTATTTGATTTCACTTTCAGAAAAACTAAAACTTTGACAAAAACTCCAATATAACCTTTTTCAAAAGCTAGAAATTTTAGCGTCTTAAAAAATCACTTTTTTTTTCAAAAGTTGTTCAAAAAACTCTTCTAAAAAAGCCAATTTGATCAGCCCTTAGCCACCTTACGATAATTAGGCCATACTCAGTAACATTAAAAATAATTTTTTAGGTAGCTATTTGTGTTTAACTAACTTAAAGAACTGGTTTATCAAGTTATTATTGTTTAGTAAAATAATATTTTATAATAGTTTTTAGTTTTCAAACAACTTTTACTAAAAGTTAAAATGTGTACTGGCGTTTCATAATAGCGTTTTAGTTTTTTTTACCTCTTCCAGCACAAACATAGATTTCTAATAACAAAAGAGATCCATTTGAAATTCTATCCAATAGTTGGTCCTTACCAAAATTTATTTAAAAAATATATTAATTCGTTTAATTTTTTTTGACGAAAAAGTTGAAAATCTATCAAAAAATTATTTTATAGCGTTGATGCATATAATTTATTTAAAAGACTAGTATGCTTTAATAATATAATATTATAGTTTTTCTAATGTTGCAATGCTGCACTTGTTAAGATTCATTAAATGTGCTATTTGATATGGCAATTTACCATATTTAAATATTCTAACATTAAATATAATCAACCCTCAAATCATGAGTTAACTCAACATGTAAATTCTTTTTTTCCCTTTTCAAATCTAAATAATAAATACATACATACATATATATATGTATATATGTATGTATGTATGTATGTATGCACATATATATACTAAGGTGGTACCTGTGCGTCGCACGGGGTTTGACATTGTTGGAATATGGGGCGCCCATGATGGAACCCATATCCAGTAACAAACCTAAGGAAGTTTTTTCTACAATAACTACCTATGGGAAGTTATGGGTTAGTAGTCTTTCTTAGATAACTTTTAGAGGGAAGTTAAAAGTAATATAAGACTGAAAGATACAATATAAAGAAAAGAGACACACATATAGCAATTCTTTTCTTTGCATCAAGAGAGAAAAAACCTTGGATTAAAAGTTGTAGTTGTTGCGGACAATCCACTAAGTTCCTTTGGTGATTTTGTGAGAAACCGATAAGGCAAGTGGCGAGAGTAACAGAAGAAATTCTTGAAAAAGGTACATTACTTTTGCACAAATCTTCAAGTTCATATTCCTTTCATTGGTATCAGATCTAGGTTAAATATGTTCTCTCCCACTTTGTTCTATGCTTATTTGTTGTATTTGTTTTTGTTTTAAGCATAATGTTGTCTAAAATGGGATTATTTTGGAGACCATATTATGCCATGATTTTCATGTTGCGTGATGCCTACATAGTGATGAACTTTTGGTTAAAATTTAGCGAAAAATGGTTTTGCCTTTTGTGAGATATTGCGTGTCTAATTTTTGTGATAAACGTGTTGAATACTCTTATTTTCGACACAAATTTCTCTATCAATAGATCACCTCTATGTTTGAGCCTTATAACATTAGAAAGCTTTTCCTCGAGATTTCTCTAAATTATGTTATGCATGTGATTAAAATTGACACCTCGAATTGGTGCAAATCTAAAATTATGTAATTTTGCATTTCTGGCCTTAATTTCGACACAAATTTCTCTCCCAGTAGATCACCTTTGCATTTGATTTTTATATCATTGGAAAGTTCTTTTCGAGATCTTTCAAACGGTATATTATTCGCGAAATTTTATCGCCGAATAAAGGAGATATGGGTTTTGAAAATTGACTGCTCAAGTCGGTGGGCTTCTAGTAGGGATGGGTCCCCGCGACCTGGAATTGATGAGAAAATGAGTCATCACATGAAAAGATGTACACAATGAACGAATTTAATAGATCAGACGTTGATAGATGTGCATAACACGAAAACTAAACCTAAAACCCAACGTTCATACCATATTAAGAATTATTGAGATTTTATCATAAAAATCAATTGTTCAATATAAGTAACGCCCTAGGACCTCATATGGTATGAGTCATGAAAATTTTCCATGTGAGACATCAACATGTTTTGACACGGCATACGTCATAAAGCTACAAAAAGAAGAAAACAATGTGCATATCCCATCAAGCTTCCCCCCCAAAAAAGATGATCTACCTATAGATGTAAATTTTAGAATTTTTTACAAATCAAGATTAGCATTAGGCAGCTAAAGTTCTCTTGGGCATTTGTTAAAGGAGCTTACTAACCTTTATAAGGTATAACCAAATGACGTATTGTTGATCAGCAAAGTCACTTTATCATTAGTAATCATCATTGAGTTATAACTAGTAGTAGAGCAATTGACCATAGTGACCTAGTCATATCATTTTATGATTGTATAGTCAAGCTTATGTAAGGCTATTTGTGACGATTGTAGAGATGTAAATTATCCAAAGGTGTAATTATATCATAAAAATTTGAATCTTGTTGAGGTGTATATATTCATCTGAACTCCTCTCACGGTTAAAATGAATTACTATTGAATCACATACCACAATATTCATTTTTACTCGTTATAAAAACGTTCAATTGTAAAATGATCTTAAATAATATAAGAAGGATCGGAGCACATATCTTCAATATTTTACTAGTTTTATATGTGCCAAAGCACACATACAAAGAGCGAGAGAAAGATAAGAAATTCAACAAGATCTTCACTCTCAGCAATCGAATAAGCACTCGCAAAATCGTCGTTGAGTTCCCGGGATATCTTGACAAAATCCATCTGGATTTAGGCCAGTAAACTCACGAACACAAGATGCCTTGCCCTGCATGGACCCACACGTTGCATACATCTCGGTCGTTGTGGTGGGCCTTGAGGAGCCTCTTGACCGCTCACAATAGGCACCATGTCGCTAACCGCATTTGTCATCAACCATATCAAACAAATAATTAGATCCTTACTTAATCTCTCTCTCTCTCTCTCTCCCTCCCTAAAAAACATGTAAGATGGTTATTGGCTTTGCTTATAATTTTTGCAATTTTTATTGTGTTCCATAAAGATGGTGCTTCTACAGAACACTGTACACCTTATTGTGCGTGAATAATATGTACGTACAATACGTAACAGTACATGTGTTTAAAATTTTTGTATTATAGATTCAAAATTTTTATATTACACATTCAAAATTCTTATATTGTATGTTCAAAACCCTTATATTAGGCGACAAATATGTTCAAGAACTTAAGTTTAGGTGACAAACATGTTCTAGAACTCAAGTTTAGGCGACAAACATGTTCAAGAACTTAAGTTTAGGTGACAAACATGTTCAAGAACTTTGAACATGTTTGTTGCCTAATATAAGAGTTTTAAACAGATAATATGAGAATTTTGAATATGTAATATAAAAGTTTTGAATACAGAGTATAATTTATGAGTATGTAATATAAAATTTTTAAACATAGAGTATAAAATTTATGAAATTTATAATTTTTATTTTGTGAAATTACTTTTAAACTTTTGAACTTATAATATAAGAGTTTTGAACATATAATATAAGAATTTTGAACATGTAATATAAGAATTTTAAACATAGAGTATAATTTATGAGTATGTAATATAAGAGTTTTGAACATAGAATATAAAATTTATGAGATTATAATTTTTATTTTATGAACTTGCTTTTAAACTTTTGAACTTGTAATATAAGAGTTTTGAATATATAATGCAAGAATTTTGAACATATAATATAAGAATTTTAAACATATTGTGGGTACAAATATCTTAAAAGGGGGGGGGGTGAATTAAGATATTAATACTAAATTTCGTTTTTAAAATTTACAGAAAATTTACAACTCTAACAAGCAATATATCAAACACTATATAAGCAAGGTAATAAGAATGAAATTAAAAGCAAGGAGAAGAGAGACAAACGATTTTTAGGTGGTTCGGCCTAGCCTACGTCCACCGCCCAAGGAATCTCCCCTTAGGACTTCAAGGATCTCCACTAAAATGCTTCTTCAAAACTTGGTGAAGCACAAACCAAGATTTTTACAACCTCTTTGAAGTCTCACTTCAAAGAACCCAAGAGACTTTCTCTATAGGATTTCCTCACACTTTTACAACCTACAATGGATATATCTCACAATGAATAAAGCTCTCAAAGTGTGAATACTCAAGAATGAAAAGAGATTGGATCTGAAAATTTCCTCAAGAAGAGAAAATAATAAGCTCTTGAAAGCTCAATATATTGCAAGAATGGCTCAAGAAGTATTGAATGATGATAAAAGCTTTTGCACACTTCAATTGATTGATTAGAACTTGTATTTGAATGTGTATATATATAGAGATTTGAGGGTTAAGGATTTGGTAGGTGAAGGAAGATTGAAAATCTCGGCCAAAACGGTAAGAAACGGCTAGTGCATTTATTACTTCGCTCAGGCCGACCGTCTTGGTCGTCCGCTTGCCTTTCACTTCTCGACTAGGCCGACGCTTTAGCCGGTCGGCCGGCTAGGGGTCCAGCTTTTCTTTCACTTTACGATTAGGCCGGCTACCACCGTGTCAGGTCGGCCGACTGGGGTCCGCCACTCCAGAATGTGAAGTAAAGCCGCATTTTTAGAAAAACAAGCTCAAGTGTATTTTCACAACTCCAAGTAATTTTGAATAAATATGTAAACGCATGTTGTGAATGAAAACACCTCAAAAACTCATTTTGTCTCAATGTGTGTATTCAAATACTTTTGTGCATATTTTAAAAGTGCAAGACTTGAGAAAAATTTTGCAATAATAAGGACGAATGTTTTGAGCCAAGTCTATACAGTATATGGGCATTTCACAAGAAGAGCAAGAAAAATAAAATAAATCCGGTACCCCTTATGTCTTCTTTTCTCCTCCTTATGCCTTCTTATCTTTTCTCTCATTCAAATGATCCTTTATGCACATCTTCATATTTTCCAAGCTTCATATAATATCTCATTTCACAAGAAGCTGTTTAATCAAATAATGCATATACATATTTTCATCATCAAAATCAATAAAGAATATTTAGCTAACAATCTCCCCTTTTTTGATGATGACAAATATTTTTAAGATTTGAAAAAATACTCCCCCTTAATATATGCATTCTTCTAACAAGTGCTTTGATTATTAAATTTGCAAAACATAGCTATATATCACCCAAAGCATAGATGTTCTATATCACCAAAAAAAATGCATAAATCACATATCACAATATATCATCACATCCAAATGCATAAATCACATATCACAATATATCATCACATCCATCAATAAATATTATCATCACATTCATCAAATCATACTTCATCACATTCATCAAATCATACTTCTCCCCCTTTGGCATCATCAAAATCAACATAAAGTCAGGAAAGAAATGTATGAAAAGTTAATTTGATAGTTAAAAATTCTGCTTAGCCGGACGCCTAAGGCCTTAGTCGGTCGACCGGTTGGGTCAGAAAGTTCACAAATGTCTTATTTTTCATACCCAAGCCACAGAAATACATATATATCCCATTTAGCCACATTTTATCGTTCCAATTTCTCTCCTAATCTTGCAAAATTGATCCTCATGCAAAGGTTTGGTAAAAATATCAGCAACTTGATGTAAAGTATCAACAAATTCAAGAATTATCTCCTTTTTGTACATGATCTCTAATGAAATGGTGTCTAATCTCAATATGCTTAGTTCTTGAATGTTGAATTGGATTCTTAGTAAGATTAATTGCACTAGTATTATCACAATATATAGGAATATGATCATACTTCAATCCATAATCAAGTAGATTTTGTTTCATCCACAATATTTGTGCCACACAACTACCTGCTGCAATATATTCAGCTTCAGTGGTAGAAATTGCAACACTATTTTGTTTCCTACAAGACCAAGATACTAAGGAATGTCCTAGAAATTGGCATGTTCCACTAGTGCTTTTGCGATCTATTTTGCAGCCAGCATAGTCAGCATCAGAAAACCCACATAGATCAAACGAAGTTCCTTTAGCATACCAAAGTCCTAAATTAATTGTTCCCTTAAGATATCTTATTATTCTTTTTACAGTTGTTAAGTGAATTTCTTTAGGATTGGATTGAAATCTAGCACATAAGCATACTGAGAACATGATATCAGGTCTAGAGGCAATTAAATATAATAGGCTACAGATCATACCTCTATATTTCTTCTCGTTTACTGATTTACCTTTCTCATCTTTATCTAGCTTAGTTGAAGGACTCATGGGAGTTCTAATCTCCTTTGCATCTTCAAGTCCAAATTTCTTGATGATTTCCTTGGTGTATTTGGCTTGATTTATGAAGATCTCCTCTTTTGCTTGTTTGATTTGAAGTCCGAGGAAGAAGGTTAATTCTCCCATCATGCTCATCTTGAACTCCTTATGCATGCACTTTGAAAAATTCTCACACAAGGAAACATTAGTAGCACCAAAAATTATATCATCTACATAGATTTGGACAAGTAAAATGTCATTGTCTTTTCTTTTGATAAACAGGGTTGAATCAAGTTTTCCTCTTTCGAAATTGTTTTCAACCAAAAATCCACTAAGTCTTTCATACCAAGCTCTAGGAGCTTGCTTTAAGCCATACAAAGCCTTTTCTAGTTTAAAAACATGATTAGGAAAACATGAATCTTCAAAACTAGGGGGTTGTTCAACATAAACTTCTTCTTCAATAAATCCATTTAAAAATGCACTTTTACATCCATTTGATAAAGTTTAAAGTCCATGTGACATGCAAATGCAAGTAACATACGAATGGATTCAAGTCTAGCTACAGGAGCATAAGTTTCATCATAATCAATTCCTTCTTCCTGATTGTATCCTTGTGCAACTAGTATAGCTTTATTCCTAGTCATTATTCCAGCTTCATCTAGTTTGTTTCTAAATACCCATTTGGTTTCAATTACCGGTCTATCTTTGGGTCTTTCAACTAGCTTCCAAACTTTATTTCTTTCAAATTGATTGAGTTCTTCTTGCATTGCTATTATCCAATTATCATCTAGTAGAGCTTCTTTTACATTTTTGGGTTCAATATGTGAAATAAATGCATGATGCTCACAAAAAGTGCTAATATTACGCCTAGTTCTTACACCTTCATTTGGATTACCGAGTATAAGATCTTGAGGATGGTTTCTTACAAACTTCCAACTCTTTGGTAGATCTTCATGAGGTTCTTTTGTTTCATCATCTTTGGTTGAGCAAGGTTTGATTTCCTCATTTTCTTGAGATCTCCTTTCTTTAAGTTCTTCTTCTTGCTTCGTTTCTTTGTCTTTTGGAGTTGGATCTTCAAGTGTTGTCTTTTCCAAAAGATAACCTACATCATCAATTTCCTTTCTCGGCTCAAATGGGTTAGTCTCATCAAATGTAACATGTATTGATTCTTCTACAACAAGAGTTCTCTTATTATATACCCTATATGCTTTGCTCTTTGTGGAATAACCTAAGAATATTCCTTCATCGGATTTAGAATCAAACTTTCTTAAGTGATCCTTAGTGTTTAGAATAAAACATTTACAACCAAATACTTTGAAGTATGATACTTTAGGTTTTTTGCCATACCATAGTTCATATGGAGTTTTGTTTAAAATAGGTCTAATCAATACTCTATTTTGCACATAGCATGCTGTATTTATGGCTTCACTCCAAAAATATGTTGGCAAGTTGTGTTTTTTTAGCATAGTCCTTGCCATTTCTTGTAATGTACGATTCTTCCTCTCTACTGCCCCATTTTGTTGAGGAGTACGAGGGGCCGAAAAGTTATGCTCAATGCCATGTTCATCACAAAAGTTCATAAAAGGGGCATTCACATATTCGGTGCCATTATCACTACGGATGCAAGTTATAAAATAGCCTTTCTCATTTTGCACTTTTCCACACAATCTTGCAAATTCATTGAAGGCATCATTTTTATGAGCAAGAAACATGACCCATGTAAATCTAGTGTAATCATCGACTACAACAAATGCATACCTAGATCCTCCTAAGCTTGCTACATCAATGGGTCCAAACAAATCCATATGTAGTAGTTGTAATGCTCTATTTGTTGAAACTTTATTTAGGGATTTGAAGGATGTTTTATGTTGTTTTCCTAGTTGGCAAGCATCACAAATTTTATCTTTTTCAAATTTTAATTTTGGAAGGTCTCTAACTAGATCATGCTTTGATAAATCATTCAATAAGCTCATGCTAGCATGTCCTAGTCTTCTATGCCATAACCAAGTATTATCATGCACAATGATAGACATTTAACATGTTGACATATAAGTTGATCAATTTCAACAATGTAAACATTTTCATTTCTCTTGGCTATAAATAATACATTCTCATTTCCACATTCATAGACAAGACACTTAGAGGATTGAAAAATGACTTTATGACCTTTGTCACATAATTGACTAATGCTAAGTAGATTAAATTTTAGACCTTCTACAAGTAGGACATTATGTATAGCAAGAGAATTTTCATTACCAATGCTTCCTTTTCCAATAATTTTCCCTTCGCTATTGTCCCCAAAGGTGACATCTCCTCCTTTTATCCTTTTTAGTTTGTAAAAAAGTGAAGAGTTCCCCGTCATGTGCTTAGAACAACCACTATCCAAGATCCATCTTATTTTGCTTGAATTGCATACCTACAGACATGAAATTCAAATGCAATTCTTTATTTTGGGGTCCCCAACACCTTGGGTCCTTAGCGTTAGTTTAATTTTTGTTTTTCACAACCCATTTTGGTCTTTGCCAATATGAAACATGTGATCCTCTATCACGAATTTTCTTGTAATAACAATGAGTGGATACATGTCCTTTCTTTTCACAATAAGTACAAATAACATTTGTCTTTGGTGAAGAGAGGAATGAAGAAGTAGAAGCTTTGACAAAATAGGTTTTGAAATACTTTTGATTAATATTAGGTTTATATCCAATACGACTTTTATCAAAAGACATTTTTTGACTTCCAAGAAGTTTTTCAAAGTTTTCTTTCCCATTTGTAAATTTTTGAACAATTTTATTCAAATCCTCATTTTTCTTCTTTAAATCTTTGACTTCTTTTTCAATCTTTACGAAATCTTCAGCATATGAATCATTTTCTTTTTCTAAGATATCTATTTTTTCAATAAGAGAAACATTTTTCTTTTCAAAAATTTCTTTTTCATTTTGAACAAGTTTCAAACTCTTATGCATTTGCTTGTTTTTAGCCAAAGCTAAGGATAGGTCATCATGTAATTTAGCAAACGCGTCTTTTAGTTCCTCAAAACTATATTCATCTTCCTCCTCTTCACTAGATGAATAGTAAATAGATAAAGATGGTGAAGATAGTACCTCATCCTCATTGGCCATGAGGCAAAAATTTGCTACCTCATGATGCTCTTCCTCATCTTCTTCGGTTTGGAGAAGTCCCATGTAGCTTTGAGCGCTTTTCCTTCCTTCTTCTTTGAAAGCCTAGGACAATTTGCTTTTATATGTCCTGGCTTGTTGCAATTGAAGCACTTTATTTCATCCTTTGCATCTTTCATCTTTTTGAGCTCTTTACCATCTTTTCCTTTCTTCTTCCAATTTGAGTTGCTTGAAGAGGCCCCCTTTCTCATCTTTCTAAATTTCATAATTTTTTTGAAATTTCGGGCAAGAAGTGCAATCTCCTCATCTTTCGGGTCCTCATCTTCTTCTTCATCGTCACTTGATGAAAATCTTGATGCAACTAAAGCAATGGACTTCTTTGTTTTGCTTTCTTCTTCTTCATGATCTTTTATCTCTCGCTCATGAGTCATAAGTGACCCAATGAACTCATTGAGCTCCAATGTGTTCAAGTCCTTTGCTTCCTTTATTGCTGTGACTTTTGGTTGCCATGATGATGGCAAGCTCCTTAGTACTTTCCTTACTTTCTCTACATTAGAATAATCTTTACCAAGAGCTTTCAAACCATTAGTAATTTCAACGAATCTAGAAAACATTTGTTCAATATTTTCATTTGGAAGCATTTTGAATAATTCATATTTATGTACAAGCATAGCAATCCTAGATTCTTTTACTTGGCTTGTTCCTTCGTAAGTTACTTCTAATTGATCCCAAAGCTCTTTAGCTGAAGTACAACCTATTACTCTAGCAAATTCAGTGGCATTCATAGCATTAAATAAATAATGTAAAGCCTTTTGATTTAACTCAAATAATTTTATATCTTCATCATTCCATTCACTTTCAGGTTTAGGTATTCTCCTATTGCCTTCTAATTTTGTAGGTAAGGTAGGCCCATTTTCTATGATTTTCCAAGCTTTATAATCATGTGATTGTATAAACACTTTCATTCTCATTTTCCAAAATGCATAATTAGTTCCATCAAAAGGGGGTGCTTGTTTAATAGAAATTCCCTCCATATTTGCAATAAATTCTACTAGTTGTTAAACTATGATGTAGAATCTTAGCTCTGA
The DNA here is from genome assembly GCA_028554755.1 of Cordia subcordata. Taxonomy (NCBI): domain Eukaryota; kingdom Viridiplantae; phylum Streptophyta; class Magnoliopsida; order Boraginales; family Cordiaceae; genus Cordia; species Cordia subcordata. The sequence goes on along the minus strand of JAPTOF010000013.1, from coordinate 9,468,548 downwards.
TACCAATTGTGGGTGCAAATATCTTAAGAGGGGGGGGTGAATTAAGATATTAATACTAAATTTCGTTTTTAAAATTTACAGAAAATTTACATCTCTAACAAGCAATATATCAAACACTATATAAGCAAGGTAATAAGAATGAAATTAAAAGCAAGGAGAAGAGAGACAAACGATTTTTAGGTGGTTCGGCCTAGCCTACGTCCACCGCCCAAGGAATCTCCCCTTAGGACCTCAAGGATCTCCACTAAAATGCTTCTTCAAAACTTGGTGAAGCACAAACCAAGATTTTTACAACCTCTTTGAAGTCTCACTTCAAAGAACCCAAGAGACTTTCTCTATAGGATTTCCTCACACTTTTACAACCTACAATGGATATATCTCACAATGAATAAAGCTCTCAAAGTGTGAATACTCAAGAATGAAAAGAGATTGGATCTGAAAATTTCCTCAAGAAGAGAAAATAATAAGCTCTTGAAAGCTCAATATATTGCAAGAATGGCTCAAGAAGTATTGAATGATGATAAAAGCTTTTGCACACTTCAATTGATTGATTAGAACTTGTATTTGAATGTGTATATATATAGAGATTTGAGGGTTAGGGATTTGGTAGGTGAAGGAAGATTGAAAATCTCGGCCAGAACGGTAAGAAACGGCTAGTGCATTTATTACAGCCCCCGTTCAGCCGGTCGACCGTCTTAGTCGTCCGGCTTGCCTTTCACTTCTCTGACTAGGCCGGACGCTTTAGCCGGTCGACCGGCTAGGGGGGTCCAGCTTTTTCTTTCACTTTCTGATTAGGCTAGGCTACCACCTAGGTCAGCCGGTCGACCGGCTTGGGGGTCCGGCCACTCCAGAATGTGAAGTAAAGCCAGATTTTTTTAGAAAAACAAGCTCAAGTGTATTTTCACAACTCCAAGTAATTTTGAATAAATATGTAAACGCATGTTGTGAATGAAAACACCCCAAAAACTCATTTTGTCTCAATGTGTGTATTCAAATACTTTTGTGCATATTTTAAAAGTGCAAGACTTGAGAAAAATTTTGCAATGATAAGGAAGAATGTTTTGAGCCAAGTTTATACAGTATATGGGCATTTCACAAGAAGAGCAAGAAAAATAAAATAAATCCGGTACCCTTTATGTCTTCTCTTCTCCTCCTTATGCCTTCTTATCTTTTCTCTCCTTCAAATGATCCTTTATGCACATCTTCATATTTTCCAAGCTTCATATAATATCTCATTTCACAAGAAGCTGTTTAATCAAATAATGCATATACATATTTTCATCATCAAAATCAATAAAGAATATTTAGCTAACACATATAATATAAGAGTTTTGAACATAGAGTATAAAATTTATGATATTATAATTTTTATTTTATGGCCTTGCTTTTAGAATTTTGAACATGCAATATAAGAGTTTTGAACATGTTTGTTACTTAATATAAGGGTTTTGAACATATAATATAAAAAGTTTGAACCTATAATATAAAAAATTTGAACTTATAATATAAAAATTTTGAACACATATACTTTAAATACTGTGCGCGCGTATTGTTCACGCACAATACGTTGTATAGTGCTAATGTAGAGCACTGTGCATATGGTGCACATTGTAAGTACTCTTATAATTTCTGTTTATAAGTAAAAAATAAAATTTACATATTTAGTAAATTCTACTTGTAAGCAAATAAAAGTGACTTATAGGTATCCAAATAAGCACTATCAAATACCCTCTAAGTTTGATCAATTAAAAGACTTTCCCAACTCTAATATATAAGAAAAGTACAATATTCTTAATAAAATGTTTCTTTTGACATTTTAACAAACATTATTGCTTATAGCATATATATTTAACCAAACAAGTCAATATCTTACAGGTATATTTTTATCCAAACACTTATTTACTTGCTTTTAGGTATTAAAAACTACTTATAAACATGAATTGTTTATAAGTAGTTTAAAATAAGCAAACCAAACTAGGTTCTGAATCTTTAGAGGTATTTTTGGACTTATAAATTAATTTAACTACTACTAAAGTAATTTATTGTATAACAATGTTAGATTTTTTATTTTAACCTTTAAGCATTGACAAAAGAATTCAAAAGGCACAAGATATATAGAAGGTCAGCTGAGGCAAATACAAGAAGAAGGAATATGTAAAGGACTCGAGGGAGGTAGGCCATTTTATGTATGGATAAATAAGCTTCAAATTTCTTTAATTTCCACAATTGTGCAATGTTTTTCTTTCTTTTTCCATTTTTGTTGCTTATTGTTTACCATGGATGATGCTAATCTAAATATATATGAGATTTTGTTTGGATTTTTCTATTGATTTACTGAATAAGATTTCCCAAATACTATTGCCACATGGTTAATAGTACCAAATATTATAGTGATACTATTAATAAAATCTTTCATACAAGTCACTCTTGTATCAACACAATTCAAGAGTGACTAATTACCTCAATCATGTTTCTTGATCTTGTACATTCATATTTGCACTAAAAAGGCTTCATATATGTAGACTTGGGTCAGAGGACTAGGGTAATGCCGCGGATATTATATATTTTTATTATTTTATATTTTGTGCAATTTAAATAATTATATGATTAAAGGTCAATTCATTTTACTGAAACAAATTATCAATTGAGTAAAATGCATTTTGTCCCCTTGTATTTTGTGAAAGTCGCATAAAAGCCTATGTATTTTCAAAACTTATTGATAGGTTCCTGTGATTTAAAAAATGTTGTACATTAGTCCCCGCTATTAGAAATTCCATTAGAGTTAATGAAACGTTGTTAAATTGGTGTAAATTCCTCCCTTTAATTTTGAAAATAGTGCAAATTCGCCCTCCCCTCTCTCTCTCTCTCTTGAGCAATCCCTTTGGTCTAAAATAAGGTGTAAATACAAGGGAGAAAAATAAAAATAGTATAGTCCTTGAGTTTTGAACAAATCCCCATATAGGTCCCTCAACTATGAAAGATACCTTTTTTAGTCCTTCAAGTTAATAAACGATTATCAAAACAAATAGTCAGTAATTTGATTTGTCAGAAAACCCTGAGATACCTTTGAGCAAATTTTATATATATTTAGTGTTTGCTAAAAAATATTTTACTGAAAAATAATTTCTCAATTTTTTGGTGTTTCGTAGAACCAAAAAATAAGTTAATTGTAAAATATTTTTCGGTGGCCAAGAAGACAAAAATATTTTTTGCACACTAACTTCCCCTCTTTTTCTTCCACCAGGCTCATGCTCCCTCTCTCCACTCCCAACCCCACCCCACCTCAACCCTACCTTTTAAAAAATAAAAAAGTACAAAATAAAAAATTAATTTTTTCAATAATCTTAAAAATATATCATTTAAAGAGTAATAAAATTAATTTTTATTTTTTATTTTTCAAAGGGCTAGGGGAAGGAGTGAGGCCAGGGTAGGGTGGGGTTAGGGCTGGGGATAAGGGAGAAGGAGGCCTAGTAGAAGAAAAGAGAGAAGGTTATTGTGCAAAAAAAAAATTGCTTTCTTGATCACTAAAACAATATTTTCCTTCATTTATAAATAAGGTACTTCATTAAACAAAAATTGTTTTTCAGCTAATTTATTTTGCAGTGCTACAAGCACCAGACAATATATATATATATATATATATATATATATGTTGTTCAAGAGTATTTTGGGGTTTTCTAACCAGTAAAATTATTGACTATTAGTTATGATAATTGTTTATTAACTTGAGAAGCTAAAAAAAGTATTTTTCATAGTTGAGAAATCTATTTGCGAATTTGTTCAGAACTTAGGGACTAAAATATCTTTCTCAAATATAGAAACTATATATATACAGGTAGTTCAAGAGTATTTTGGGATTTTTCAACGAGTAAAATTCTTGCCTATTAGTTATGATAATTGTTTATTAACTTGAGGGACTAAAAATGGTATTGTTTTATAATTAAGGGACCTATTTGGGAATTTGTTCAAAACTTAGTAACAAAAATATCTTTCTCAAATACAACAACTGCAGGGTGACAATGAAAATTATATCTCTTAAATCCTATGAGTATTCTTATCTTGTTATTTTATTTCAGGACTAATTCTAAACCTTTATTCTAATTTGGTTAAGAATTTCTAATAATTAATTGAGTGGCCAATTCAATTAAAAGCATTAAGCTTGAAATAGAATAATCATGCAAGTAAATAAAGTAATTGATATCAAATTAACACAAGTTAATTAAAGATTCATGGATCCATTATAGCTGTGGATACCAAATTTAGTTCATAACTAAAACCATGGAATGTAAACAAATAACTAAAGCATATCAAAATAATTCAAAACAAAAACATGAATTTAGAACATAAAATTAAATTTGAATTTTAAAACAAAATTTTAAATTAATGGACCCTTTAACGCGTCTTTCACTAATTCGAACACGTCTTCCAAGAAATAGTCTCCTTCTTCCTCTGGATCCTGCGATTGACCTGCAAGACAAAAATATTTGCTGCCCTGCTGCGACGCCTCCATTGACATCTCCGATGGCGATGAAGATTCACCTTTTTGGGTGAATTGAACCATTTCTTCTTTGATTTGATCCATATATGCCATCATAATCTGTTGTGATGAGATCTTTGGATTTTCTTTTTGCAATCTGATTGCAAATTGCTCAAAAGGTGATTTGGGATAATCCTGAATAATCTTCTTCTTCTCCTCCTTCAATTTCTCTTTATATTGAGAAATTCTGGATTCAATTTCCCGAATATGATCCTGAGCAAACAATTGACCTGTGCTTGGATCCTTTCTGATCATCTTATGCCAGAATTTTGTGAAGAATATCCTCTTAAAGCACGGAATATGGTGTTGAGTATGACCAACTTCTGGTATTCATTGCACTATCCACAGGATTGAGTAATCCAGAAAGAAATACATAGACACCGCACCTTCAACATATTGTTGCTGGTCTTCCAAATTGATAACCTTCGGCAAACACTGCAACCATTCATCATAAAGTCCTTTGAATGGCTCCGGTAATATTGTCGGACTGGGACCAAAAAAGTTCCACCATATAATAAACCATGATGGAATCTCCTTATCTGAGATTTCTGCAGCAATCTTCACAAACCATGAATGCTTCCGCTGCTCATTCTTGAAGTAAAATACCTTCGTAAAAGCATCCACATAATCCCAATAAGAATATTGCATTGGGGTCTTCAGATTTGATGAGGTATATTCCCTCAATTTGTGAGTACAAAGTTCCCACTGATCAGCACATATTATGCTTTTGATAGAGATCTTGCTATAAGCAATATCTCTGGACATCATATCTACCTTACCATTTTTCTTGAAATGTTTGAACTCAGCAGATAATGTCTTTATGAGTATATTCTCATAATGATGCCTAGTCTTATATGACTGAGCTGGAAAAAAAACTCATCAAGATATTTTTGCATGAGTATCCATGGTTCTTGCTTATATGTCAGATCCTTTTGCGACAAATACAGGATTATTTCCTGTTGATTACCTTATGAATATTGCAAGGTATCATCATCCTCTGTACTATTCAGAGCTGAAGCAAAAGAAGTCTTATTCTTCTCTGCAAGTTCCTTCTCCTGTTCTTCAGCAATATTCATCATTTTTTGATATACAGGAGAACCTGGACTGGGTAGATTGATTCCCATGGCCTGTGCCTGTAACATATTTTTACGGTGTTGAGCTTCCTCAACGGCCAAATCAACTGCTTTATTAGCATAATGGTAATCAGGGACATATTTTCCCTTACCACGACCACTTTGATGGGTATATTTCCCATGGTCACCTGGGCAGTTTGAATGGACATATTTCCCTTTACCCTTGCCTTTTCCTTCCCTATCTGGGGGCTGCATCCTACAAAAATTCACGGGTTAAGAAATCAGGTAAAGTATTATTCTTTCCTTGATATGTTTGATTTCAAAATCAAATGGGGCTAAATTGGCCTGCCACCTGGCAAACATTTGCTTGGAAACATCATGTTTGAAATCTTTATTAAACATATATTTTGCAGATTGGCAATCAGTTTTTATTAAAAACTTTTGATTAAGAAGATCATCTTGAAATTTTAAAACACATTTGACAATTGCTAAAATTTCGTTAGCAATAGAAGCATAATTTCGCTGACTTTCATTCCACTTTCCAGAATGATATCTAACAAGATATTCTTGTTTAGATATGGGGTATACCTGCTTCAAAACACCACCAAAACCAATATCAGAAGCATCTGTCTCCACAATTTTATACCATGTGGGATTAGCAAGCATTAAACAAGGCAATTCTTTAACCTTAGATTTTATTAATCTAACTACCTCAGTATGTCTTTTTGACCACTTTTGAGGGGATTTCCTAAGTCTATCATATAAGATAGCTGTATCCTTAGCAAGATTTTTGTAATAAGGCAGAATATAATTAAGACTATCTAAAAATCTCTGTAATTGAGTTTTATCAGTAATAATATCTGGAAATTTTGAAGCAAATTCAATACTTCTATCAATAGGAATAATTTTTCCATCTTCAATAAAATGTCCTAAGAATCTAATCTTAGATTGAAATATTTGCATTTTTGGTTTAGATACAACCAACCCATTTTGGATGATTAATTTTTTGAAAATATCCAAATGTTTAAAATGGGTTTCAATGTCCTTAGAAAATATAAGAACTTCATCAATATAAACAACCATAAAATCACTATAAGGTATGAATATATCATTCATAATATTCTGAAATTCAGAAGGTGCATTTTTCAATCCAAATGGCATAACATTCCATTCAAAACGCCCTATAGGTGCTACAAATGCAGTTTTGTACCTGTCTTGTTCAACTATCTATATTTGATAGTATCCAGATTTCATATCAAATTTAGAAAATACACATGCATTATGAATTCTATCCAACAAATTCTTTTTATTAGGAATGGGATATTTTATCCATTTAAGAACTTTATTAAGAGGTTTATAATTAGTAACTAATCTAGGTACACCTTTTTCTCTTTCTGCATGTTTATTAACATAAAATACTGTACAACTCCATGGAGAATGAGATTTTTTAATTAATCCCTTATTAAGAAGACTGTCTATTTCCTTCTTACATTATTCTAAATATTCCTGATTCATCTGACAAGGTCTAGACTTAGTAGGAAAATCTTTTTCATCAAAACCTTCTATATAAGGTAAAAATACACTATGCTTCTTCCTATTCCAAAAAGCATTAGGATGATCCGCACAAATATCTGAGGAGAATTGATTTATTATCAATTTAATTTTCTCTTGGAGTTTTGGTGTTTAACCTTTCTTTTATGGTTAAGGTTGATATTTCTTGCCTAAGATAATTTAATTGATTACCTTTAGCTTTGATTAAGTCAACCATTTCATTGAACATCCTGGTGATTAGATCTCTAATAAAATTAAGTATTATATCAGTTCCTTCAAAACTACCTACAATTCTTTCGGTAGTTATCTCTTTGATTGGAAAGATTTTATGAAGAAAAAGGGTGCCTAAAATGACTTGATTTGTCATATTCCTAACTAATACAAAACTAGTTGGAATACACTGTCTATCCTGACAAATATAACCATGAGATAATTTATATAAAATCTCCATTTTATTACCACTAGCAGAACTTAATGAATGTGTGGTTTTTTCAAAATATTTTATAGGAATTAATCCTTCCTGAATACAATTTAAATCTGCTTCACTATCAACAAGAGCGGCTAATTCTTTTTTAAATTATCCTTTGATTAGAAGAGTAATATTAACTAACCATTTTTGTGAAGTTATAAACTCCATTTTCCCTAAGAATGGATCTAATTGTAATCCGCTATCTTGGATAACTGATTTTCCTTTATCCATTTTATCTAACCTATTAGTTAGAATTCCTATTTGATCTTTTATGACAATATTTTCTTGAGATAATATTTTTATCTCTTTCTTCAGGTTATCTACTTCTATTTGTAAATCCTGGACTGTGGTGACTGAGGGTGGCTTATTCCTATCCTCTAACCTTTTCCTAACTTCCTTAAGAGTATAAGGTTCAAAATTCCTATGGGGAAAATCTATTGTTTCCTCTAATTCCTTATCTTTTCCTAAAGATTCCAAAATCTTATTCCTAATTTCTGAATCTTTAATTATTCTTAAAAGTTCAATGATATTATCATTAGTCAAAACATTTAATTGAAAATCTTGAAATTGAGAAAGAATTTTATAATAATTATTGTCTTCCTCACTTTGAATTTTATTAATACACTTTTGACAACCTTTATTTGGTTCCTTTCCTTCATCAGATGATGAAATAAATTCTGATTCTGTATATTGATTATGAAGGTGATGAAGATCCTTTGAAGATTGAGACGATTCTATGAAATCAAACTCTGAAGTAGATGGTAAATCTGAATCCGAATTAATCATTATTTTCTTCAGACTAGTCTTAAGTTCCTCATCTATATTGAGTTCTTTAATCTTTTTCTTAGTCCAACATTTACTAGCATAATGACCAACTTTACCACATTTATAACAAGTTGGTATATTCTCCCTATATTTTTTACCTTTGGATTTCTTATATTTGAATCCACTCTTCTTTTTAGCTTCCATTCTAAGCTGTTTTCTTTCTATCCTAGCTGCAATCTTTCTTTGATAACTAGGGGATCTAAATGTTTCTATCTTAGGTAAGGATTTCCTATGAGCCTTACTGGATTGTGGCATATTTATACCAAATTGATCACAGAAATATCCTAATTGACTTTTTGCTATAAGATGTTGTTTCTTAATTTGTTGGTTAAGCTTAATGTCATTGCATAAAGCTAAACCTTCTTGAATACATTTGCCTATGATTGTGGCATAACTCAGACTATTATAATCTATGGCTGACACTCCTACCCTAAGAGCTTTTTTGACTCTCTTGGCAAAAAGATGTGGAAGTCCATCTATGAACTTAGATTTCCAATGTGATTGACTCGCTTCTGGTAATTCCATAATGCGACTAAGGAATGAGGTTAAAGTAGGACACTTAAGGTTTTGAAGAAGTGACCTAATATTTTCAGTATTTGTGGTGAATCTGCCTGTAAAATGTTCACAGATATTTATAGTCAATGTATAGACTGCTTCTGGTTTTGATTGACCATCTTCTTGTTTTGCTGGATTAAGTATGGTATTTCTTCCTTCTTCTGTAAGGAAATTATCCCACCATCCTTTTAATTGACCAGTAAAACCTACTATTATCATCAAAGCGATATTCCTATCTGTATTATTATGTTGCTTACATATGATAGCATACATCATCATTCTATGAATTGTATTATATATTTGTTGATCAGTCATCCCATTGATGTTCCATTCATATATGGTTTTACCATTATAATAAAATTGTTCTTAGGATGGTTCCTCAAATAATATATCTTGAGGACTAGGTCTGGAATAATAAAATTTTTGACCTACTAGTTTTTGAGCAAATTTATTATCATATGCCCTCATTTTATTTAGAGAATTATCAATTACTCTCTGTTCATTAATATGATCAATTAATTCTGGTACATCCTGAATGGTAATTACATTCAGTTTTAATGATTTAAATTTATCATCAAGTAATTTTCCGAATTCATTTATTAGTTCCAGAATAAAATTTTTTATTTCTGGTAGAGGTTGAATAATATTATATGTAACCTTACTGCTTTCTACTTGGTCAATATTATTTTGACTAAGTTGATTTTTTATTTCTTCAATTTGAATATATGTTTTTAATAACCTATTATTAAGATACATTATTTGTTCTCCTAAGGCTACTAAATAAAGATTAGTAAAATTATTTTGTTTAACCACATCATTAATTTGTTTTGTTGTGGCTTGCAAGATTTCATTTTCCTGCATGTTAAAAAAAGCATTGGCATATAACCTAACTCTATCTTTTTCCATTAGAATAGGTTGTGTGGTTGGTGGATAAACAAATTCTATTTCTTCACCATTTTTTAATTTACATGTTCTTTCTAAGACATTTATATGTTGTCTAAGATAATTATCACAGAACCAAGGAACAAAATCTTCAATCTTATTTATTTGTTCCAAATATTTATAGAACTGGTTTTGGAGCATATTTTTCTCCTCTATAGGGAAATTTTTATGAAACCATTCCCTAAATTCTTTATATATAGGTTTATTGAATTCAGCTTGTATTTGTTTCCTAGCTGAACTTCCTAGACTAAAATCTATTTTGATTTTATTATCCATTAAACTGAAAAATTAAGTTTTGACTCAGTTATTTCTGGGTCAAAATTATTACGTTCAGGATTATTATAAATACCTTGAACTATATATTCTGTATTAATTCTAATACCTTGGACTCTATTTCCTAAGGTTTCCTATTATGACCTAGAAGAAGAACTACCTACAGTATTAGGTAACTCTACTCTATAATCAATAAGTGAGATGTAAGAATGGGTAGAAACAGATCTAGGTATTCTAGAGGTTCCTAATCCTAAATTACTCGATCCTGTGCTCTTTCTATGAAATTGGATCTGAATATCTCCAGTAGATGTTTGGATTGCATCTACCAAATCTTCATTAATTATGGGCTGTGCTGGAATTATTTTTTCAGCTAACCATGTTTCAAGAAAATTAATTTCGTCCCATTTAATAGATCTTCTAGTAGTTATTTTAGATCTACTGAAATTAGTTTCAAATAAAATTGTTTCTTGATGATTAGTATTCATCATCTTGCACTTAGGATTCAAAGTGTACAAAGGCTTAAAATAAATCCTATAACAGATACAAATAACTTCTGTTCCAGGAATATAATTATATCTATGCGTCTTAACATATAAAGTTAACGCATCCAAAATATTAATATCAGACAAAGATAATTGCAAATTAGGATAAGCATTAAAATAGATAGGACCATGAGCAAGAAAAGATTCCATGATTCCTATAAGAGATTGTCTCCAATTAAGATTACGAGCATCACGTAATACAGTCAAAAATGTTTCCGGCAAACCTGATAAGGTTAAAGGTTTGAAAGCAACCTGTACAAGTCCTATATGCAAGAACTTATAATCTGATGTATATGCATCAATATGATCTTGGGTCAACAATTTAACAGTTAACTCATCATTATGAATAGGTACATATTCTTCACAAGTTTTAACAACTTGTTTGAGACCTAATTTCTCAAAAGTACCAAAGGAATATATCATCCTAGGTTCAATTTTAGGAATTGTCCATTTATTTAACAAATCCAAATTCTGAGGAATATCATATTCTTCCTTCCTACTATTTTTGACATTATTTTCATTTTTTCTGAAAATATTCATCAACATATTATTGAAGGGGAAAAGGGATGATGATGGATTACAATAATAACTAAGTATCATAAAAAATGACTTACCATAGAATGGTTCCATGGCTCTAATACCATAACTGGCCCAGGGGATAAGACCGCAAGTAGAAAGCAGTCCACGGACATAGATGAGTCCTTAAACTTAGGCTATATCTTTATGTTAAACAAAAAAGGAGAGATTAATGGAGTTTTACCTAATATATTTCAGATTCCTTATGGAACTTAGAAACAGCCCACAGAAGCGCCAACAAAACATCAAAATGGCAAGAAAGGGCCAAAAAGCTCCTCGAGAACCTGGTCATATATTTCGAACCATAATCTCAAAGTTTAACTAAGATATACCCTATTCTCAAGACCTTAACGATGACAGCGGAGTACTTGAGGGTTATCCTCAAGGTCTGGATGGCCTAAGACACACTTTATGATAGCATAGTGTTATTGTATTCCATCAGGGTTCAGCCTTCCATTAGGCTTTCCAACAACAAAATAAAAATAAAATGACAGAAAAATAAAAAAAAATAGTACCTTGTGAGGGGAACTCTCAGAATATTATTAAACTTTTAGATTTACAAAATAAAAAAAAAAAACTCTCTCAAAAAAAACCTCTAAAACCTCCCTTCAACACTACATCCGAGTCTTGCTTTTATAGACACTTGGGTGCTCGGATTTGAAACAAAAATTCAAAATGGCTTTCCACGGACTTCACATATTTGGAATCCGGGAATAATAATTATAGATACTGTGTATTACAGTAAAAAGTAAAAACCTACTGTTTATCTACAGTAAGAAAATGACATAACCTGTCCTATATGACAAATCTATTTTCCACCTAACCTATCTTTATCCTGTTGAGGTGGGTCGAAAGATTCTTCCTGTCTTAAATATAAAGTAAAATTTAATACTAAAATGAAAAATAATTTAGGAGATATAATTTTTGTTTTTACCCTACATTTGGTGTATTTACATCTATTTCAAACCAAAGAGAGAATTTGCATCATTTTCAAAATTAGAGCGGGGAATTTACACCAATTTAATAACTTTTTATTAACTCTAGTGGAATTGCTAACTGCAGGGGCTAATGTGCGACATTTTTTTTAAATCAAAGGGATTTATCATTGAATTTTGAGAATATAGTTTTATATGACTTTCACAAACCACAGAGGGTAAAGGTATTATACTCTTTTCAATTTACTAAAAATATATTTCTTCCAATCTAAATATTCATGAATCTTTATTTTTCGGTGTTGTTTTCTTGCAGCACAAGCATGGCGACTAATCAACAAACCAAACTCACCTTACAGCACAAGAAATGGAATTTACCATCCGGAAGAAGATTTTGGAATAAAAAAGGAATGGATCAATCAAGGGGTTGGGAAAAGTCTCCTAAAAAATTGAGTCGCTAAAAAAAGAACATTCCAAAACCAAGTCATTGCAACTTAATGCAGGTCAAGGAGATTATTCACGCAAACAATGGAAGTTTTAAAAAGAATGTGGCATCCCACTTAAGGATTATAATGCACGTAATTAATAGTATACCGGGTCTCTATTATAAAGCGCATGCTCCACACTAGGAAATCCAGTTATTTGAGGAGGACAATTGGAGTGTCACGTTTACTAGACTTAAATGATGTAGAATCTGTTTGGCAAAATTAGCAATTAGAGTACCTAATAGTTATTAAATTTTAATCATTAGTGAATAGTTATTTAGTTATCTGATTGGATAGAATGTATTTGATAAAATTAGTTGTTGAATGCAAAATGATATAAAAAGATATTGGCATTGTGATATTATTGTTATAATAATTATAATTGTTGCTACTATTAATGAAATAAGATAATTTATTTTATAATTAAATACACTTTTTATAATAAAATTTTGTAAACATAATAAAGTTATTTTTGATAACTTAGTTTTATTAATATTATAAAAACATTTTTTATTATAAAAATATCTTTTAATTAATTGAAATTTTATTTTGTCAAAAAGAGATGATGTATGGACAAATAAGACTTGCATTTTTCTTGGTATATTTTGATGTGGATAGAAAATTGAAATTGATATTTGTGAAAGAAAATGTAGAAATGTAGGAAGAAATTGGATTTATGGTAAAATTGCCAAAAAATTTATCGAAGTAAGGACAGGATTGCCAAAAAAAATTGAAACAATAAATGTTATTTTGAAACATTAATATTGTGAACATTATTATAAGGAGTAATGTGGTAAGTTTTCAAAACATCTGGTAATCAGCTATTTACACAAACTATAAGAGGATAATTATCTAACTAAGATAATTCATAGGGGATAACATGCCACCTTTTGAAAAATACAAGGAATAATATAATAAATTTTAAAATACAAAAGGAAATCATCTAACTAAACAAATTACAAAAAGATAACGGGTATTTTATCATTTTTATATATTACTTTGAGATTTTAGTGTGTAACAATGAGGAATATAAAACTAATTTTACATGTACGCAGGGTGAAAAATGCTTATTAATCGTTTGCGGCGAATGGGGTAAGGCGGATATCCAACAAATTGGATATGGATCCGGGGAACTCAATATTAACTAAGTAATAATACAATTTTTCTAATTTTTATGTCTAATATAAATTGAATTGTTTCATTATTATTATTATTATTATTATTATTATTATTATTATTATTATTATTATTATTATTATTATGCTCTTTTTTATCATTTTATGATGGTTAAGGGATCTATAATATGTTTGCCAATTGTTTGTTTCCTAGAAGGAAATTTAAACCCACAAACCATACGTATACTTGCTACTAACCGATATTGCACATAGAATTTCTTGCAATGTCTCTGTAATATCATTTTTTATTTTTGCAACGCCTTTCATTAAGAGGTCAGTTTTCTTCTTCTACTCTGTCGTGATCCCCACATGCAAATTTTTATTTCAATTTGGTTATGGTTCAGTTTTCTGTTAGTATCTTTGTTCAGAGTTTTTTTTTTTTTTTGGAAAAAACCAATTCAAATACATATTATAAAAAAGATGCAAGTGCTTTTCCACCAAAAAAAAAAATCCAAAAAGGCTTTAAAAACCGTAACTCAAGTTCTATAAATTTAAGCCCAGTTTAAATTGGCTTTTTTGCCAAAAAAAGTACTTTTTTGACCAGAAAAGCACTTTTTCTCATAAAATAATTATTTGCTACAAGTTAAGATACAATTAGAGGATACAGAGAGTTATTATATGGCGAAACCTCGATAACAAGGTTTACGGATTATTTATCTTTATTATTTTTCTGTTTGGGTTTGAGTTAGCAATTTTTCATGTTCAATGAAGTCTTTCAGGAGGACTACATTATGCATCAGATTCGTTGATATGATGGCTTTCTATATGTTTTTCTTTTGCGGAGTTCTATATGCTTGTTTTACGCTGATGATATACATCATTCAAACTCCACCTCCTAATGAAGGGCATATGTGCCTTATTAGAGGAGAGGACCTTATATCATGGTTCTTCGTAATGTGCTCTTGTGGAAATACTATATATTTATTGTGCGTAAATAGTATGTGTTACTGTTTATGCAGCAGAATTAAAAATAATATATATTTTTTTAATTTTTATTTGTTTATTATATCATAATTATTTGTTCACTGACTTTTATATATAAATCAAATATTTGTTTATTATCTTATATATATTTGTTTACTGCTCTTATACACACAGACACATATATTTGGTGACCATTCCACATATATCTGTTCACCACTCTAAAAAAAGACACACATAAATACAAATACGTTTATTTGTTTACTAGACTACATATATTTGTTCATGACTGTCATATGCAGCAAATACCCAAATACAAACATATATATTTATTCACAATTTTACATTTGTTTGTTCACCATTGTCACACATAACAAACACCCAAATACAATCATATATATTTGTTCATAATTTAACATTTATTTGTTTATCACTTTATATATATTTGTCCACCGTTCTCACAAACAAATACAAAGATATATATTTATTCACTACTTCACTTTATTTGTTCACAATTACATATATATATTTGTTCACCTATACAACTGGTGTCTCATCTATGCAAATTTCTGACAAAAAGAAGAGACCATGACAAACTGTCACCTTTTCATTCTCCATGTTTGACAGTCCGTACATTAACGCTCTTGATTTGTGAGTCTAACATTCTCTTTTTCTCTTTATTAGATAATGGTTATTGAAAGTGATGACGTGAGGGGCATTATGTTGTCCACCTCTCAACGGATGCTGCTTATTCAGTTATTCTAATGGTAGATGATTGATGAATCAAAAATACGTCTGGAAGCAACGCTTTTAAACAGCAAACATAAAGGGTAGCACTCCTCAGTTCTTTTTCACCTTTGTGCTAGATCTTTTGTTAAGTAGAGCTTTATTAGATTTGCTTTGCTTTCTAACTGTAGTCTAAGGTGATTTACTGGATTCCACTCTCTGTAATTGACAATTTGGGAAGCACAAATTGGTTTCCAGACCATGTTGTCAGCATTTTTCTACTATGTGCTCCTGTTTGAAAATACTACTACTTGTGGGTAAAGCTATTATACCTGGCTAACATATTTGCTTCTTTCCCTATGAAAATTGGTGTGCAAGGTTGCTCCTATTCCAGGAGAGACTAAAGTGTGGCAATATATAACACTTACCAAGAGGATACTCTTAATTGACTGCCCTGGAGTTGTATACCAAAATAATGATTCTGAGACAGATATTGTCTTCAAGGGTGTGGTATGTCTACACTTGTAATCACTTCCACTGATGATAGCTATTTGACTTTCAAATACTTTCTTCTGCCTGCTGGTTTGTATCTATGTTCAGTAGGTTGCTTGTCCTTTTCCTACCTAGATTTACTTGAAAATTCTCATCAGTCACATGATAATCTCTACTTTTAGTTGCCTTATTCTGCACGTGATCAGTTAGTAGTCTAGCGGGGCGCTTGTTGATTGTTGTTAGTCACTTTGCATGTAAGATGCATATACGTGTATCTAATTAAGGACACTTTAGAGACACATAAACACACTGAATGAAAACTGCATTGGATTGCACATAGTACACAAACATGGATAAGGTGGTCACTTTATTGTATAATTTTAACGAATAACATGACCATTATCCACGTTTAAGAGATTTCTCAAGCGGCAACTCTTTCCACCATTTGCTTGGAAGCATAGCCAATAACATTGCAGATGGTATTCATTTGCATATTAGAATTGGAAAAAATAAAGAGTCTACTCATATTTGGAGTGTTGATCACTTTTTCATCCAACTAGTAAAATCTGTTTGATGGTGAGCACTACATAAAATTTGACCCTTTCTTTTTCCTGGATAGACATGCATAGCGTATCTATCTAAAACTATGCCGTTCAGAACTGAAATCTTTATGATGCTTAAACTCTGTAGAACTTTGTTCTCCTATCGGCATGGTTGTTAAGAGTGCAAGGTGCACTAAGGCATCAAGGTTGTCTTGTGCCTCTTGAAGCATGGTGCACGTACACCTTACTAAACTATTGACCTTTCAAAGTCCATAAAGAATGATAGTCTGGTTTAGTCAAAACTTTTTTGTAGGAGTACATGAGAGCTAGGCAGTCTTCATCCTTCATTTGAAACTAATGAACTTTGGCAGTGGTTTCTGCCCTGTCGTCAGAAAGGGAGTCTTGCAGAGCAAATTCTTCCTTGGAAGAGCATGGGCTTAATCAAGTGGAACTGCTTGATGCTCCATGTTGTGACAACGCATATATACAGCTAAATGAACTTTTTATCTTTTAAAGTGAATAAATTATCTGAAAATAACAAGAAACTGCCTTGTTATTGATTGTTAAAGAAAGCTAATAAATTGAGTAGAGCCAGTATCTTAGTGGTTATACAAGTGAAAACCATTAACCAAGTGAAGATTGCAAGTGTCCTAAACTCATCCTCAAACCATCAATGACCATTTTAATTCCCATTTCTTACAATAGTAGTTCCCAGAGTCTTCCCCTCCTAATGTAACTGTATATTTGATAGTATTTTCGTTTAGTTATCCTCTTCTTTTTCAGAGTTTTTCTCTGTGAAAAATGTTGCATATTCTGCAATTTGGCTCAATTAGGGCAAATATAGATCTCTGATACAGTGACAAAATACTACATTTTGAGAATATGCATCAAGGGGTGCAAGGGGCAACGCATGAATATTTGCATTATCAATTCAAGTTGTCTATACATTCTTGTATACTATCTATGTCAACTATACAAGAACTTCTCGTCCAAAAAAATGTCATGTATGGCATGGAAATTTATTAATTGACAAGCATTTAAATAAAGTGAAGGAAAGGATCAATCAAATTTACAGGTCAGGATAATAAGATAGAAAAGTGTGCTAAAATCACAGAAGATGTGGTGCACCTAATCCCAAAAAGTATGCACGTTTATCTAATGCCCGAAAAGCATGCCCCTTCCGTGATGCACTATGCCTTGGATGCTGTGGAATTTGCCTCATAGTGTACTCTGTCACTGTGCCCTGTGGGCTGTTGTCTTCACTTCTTATAGGAGTTGTACAGAACATAATACTCATTACATTACTTCATGATTTGTTTATCGAGCAGTTGCATTCTTTTCATTTACTAATATTTCAATTAGGCAATAAGTCATGGGATTTTGAATCAAACAGATGTTTGTATGCTGGGGCAAATTGTTTAAATTGCTTGACTTTTTATCTGTCTTCAGGTACGTGTTACAAATCTGCAGGATGCTGCTGAGCACATTGGTGGAATCTTACAACAAATTAAGGAGGAGCACCTTCAAAGAGCATATAAGATAAGAGATTGGTATATGGTTCTACCTTAGTTTGTTTATGCAATTTGTCTGATTGCTGATCCAACCAGTGTAAGCATTAGGGTATTCAGGATTCTTGTTTCTTGAGGTGACCTTTCAGTTTATCTCTGGCAAATGTGGTGGTTGTTTCTATGTGCAACTAAAAGAAGCTATATATAATTCTAATTCCAGTTTGATGTGCTCTTAGATATATAGAATTACAAGATTTATTTCTGGGTTAACAAGAGATTAAGCCAGGTAGATTGAAGATGGAATATATGGAATGTGAGTTCACAAAGAGGAGGAGAATTTATGAGGCTGAAGGAAGAATGAATGTGCAAAAGATATCAGGGAGGAGCATTTTAGCTACCTGGTTATATTGTTCAACAGGATGGAGGGGTTGATGCCGATTTTAATCAGGTAGGACTGATAAAATGGAGAATTGCTTTGGGAATCTTGTGGGGCTGAAGAATACCCTAACTACTATAACATTCCAAATTGTGATACCACTTACTATTTTAATCAGAGATTTTAGCAATGAAAGTAT
The DNA here is from genome assembly GCA_028554755.1 of Cordia subcordata. Taxonomy (NCBI): domain Eukaryota; kingdom Viridiplantae; phylum Streptophyta; class Magnoliopsida; order Boraginales; family Cordiaceae; genus Cordia; species Cordia subcordata. The sequence continues at coordinate 9,449,849 of JAPTOF010000013.1, read as the reverse complement.
TAATATGTCTAGAAAATGACCATGACAGAGATGAGGAAGTTGAGATAGAGTTGTTGGAAGACCAAAAAGGGATAGGATTAGAAGTGACGTTTTTCAAGGAGAAGAGAGGGTTGTCAAACTGATGACAAGATTTAGTGTACAATTCAGATGGTTTGGACACTTGAATAGGGACTTGCATACACCAACATTGGAAGATGTGGTGGTATGGTGGTTGTCAACTGTAAAGAGGGGTGGAGTTAGGCCTATGGTAAGCTTGTTGAAGACCGAAACAAGACCTAGACAACATAACTGTAGAAGAGATGGCCCTGATTGTTGATTTATGGTGGTGTTAAATCCACATAGTCAACCCCTCTTTGTGGAATTAAGGCTCGATTTGGTTTGGTAATATGAGGTTAAGCCTTCTTTAAGGTTTCCTGTGGTTAGCTTTGTGTTGGCTCAAGTGCGAAAGTGTCTGAAGCATATTTCATTTTAACCGTGATATTGCTAATGTGAAACCATGGCCTATGTGCTTAGTGGTTGCCCTTTTCCATCTTCTTCAGTTTTGCTGCTTCTGTATTAAATGTTTGAAAGGGAAATTCCTGGTTTTCTTCTTGCTGACATAGTTGTATATTTGCATATGTATGCATGTGCCTATTCTAACCTTACCTTTACATGTTGTAGACCTTCCTTCATGGGAACCATACATGTTGAATGGACTGAAGTAATACTTTCTAATGTCTCTCTCAGGGAGGATGAAAGTGACTTTCTTCTTCAGCTATGCAGGTCAACAGGAAAACTGTTGAAGGTACATTCATATCCTTGGTTAAGGTCATAAACAAATGCAAAATTGCATGGGTTTTAGATAATCACTGAGGAGTTAGTCAAATCTTAGTGTTATCTACGAGATCCACTGAATTTCGGGTCAAGTATAAAGTTGCGGTGCACTATATGTTAGAGATGTTTCCACATTTGGCATTTTCAATATAAGACTTATTTGATGAACATCATTTTTGCAAAATATTAAAGATGAAGAAGAACAACAGTGAGTAGCCACTTTCTAGCTCCTTAAGCCTCTATGATGAAGAGTTTTGTCACTAATGTTTGCATGATGTAATCAAACTTCTAGCTTAAGATACCAAATAAATTATTCTTTTTCCTCTTATAAATTTCAATAATTAGCGAACAACATGATTGGTTAAATTCGTTGGGTGGATTGTACTGTAGTACGCTTGTGGGACATTGATTTTAAGAGCAGGTATGTGAGAGTGTGGCTCTGCCTGATTCAGCGTATTTGGTCTTTGACTGGAACCATGAATAGCAGTCTGTTCTGAGAATAAAGTTTACTGTATGCATTGCCATGGTAAATGCCTGTAAACCTAAAGGTTTTAGAATGATGACCATGTCCTTTTGTTTGGGTGGTAATATTATGTCCAAAGCATGACCACGATCAACTAAAGCATCATGGTGATTAGTTATTTGTAACTTATTCAAGCACGGAATGCCGAAAATACTGCTCTTTGCGGCACCACCAAAGCCAGATGATGATCTCTCTGAGGAGCCCGAAGAGTCTAATGAAGATAACGATATAGTAGTGGACGATGAGAAAGCAACTGCTGCTAGAAGAGCAATTGCTTATGTTATTTCCTCACAGCAGCTTAAAGATTTTCCAGTTCAAGAGGATCTTTTTGGTGAGAATGAGTAAAGAGGGGAAAATACAGAGCAGCTTCCAGCCAATGAGTAAAGTTTCTGCGAGAACGAGTTTGGTGACATGATGTATTGCATTCAGTACTTGATCAGTTTCTGGTAATGAAATTTGAAGCTTAATTTCAGTTGCTGATTTTGATTTCCATGTTTTTTTTTTTCGTTTCGGCTTAATATGGATTATATTTTCAGTGGTTGATTTTGATATTTAGACAATTTGATATATCTTTCTTTAGTTTAAGAGTTCACAGAAATATAATTTCATTCCTATCATGTAGAGAGCTAAATGAGATGCTCAGATGAACAAAATCAACCAATGACAATTTTGAAAGCATAAGAGTTTAAGGTCTTAGATGAACAAAATCAATTGACTAAGAATCAGTTGTTTACAAGGCTTCAATAGTCAAGTTCTAAGGGTGCTACAGATACATCAATGAAATGTGCATCAATAGAGAAACCGATAACTGGGGTTGGTGAAAGGCAAATGAGAGGTACATAAGAAACAAAAGATTTGCACAAATTCCATGAAAGTATTTGTCAAACTAAAGAAAATGTAATAATAAAAGAGTGTAACTTAACAATAACATATCTCACTTGAAATCTATAATTCTCAAATTCAAATTATTATTAGATGTAAATGAAAAAGTACTATTGATTCCCACAAGAAAAAGCAAAAAGAACCAAGTCCATAACAAAATGGACTCAAAACCTTAATCAAAATTTTCGAGAATTACAAATTTAAAGTCTCTAAGCTTTAGCCCTTTCAAAATCATAGAAAGTTCGAATCTTTGTTCTCAAAACTCTATAGTTTCAAGATTGTTTCTCAATCATTGGTTATGTTTCATCTAAGCATGCCATTTAGCTCAATAATGATAAGAATCAAATTATAGTCTTGTGAATCTATATCAAAATCAAACTATTAAGCATATAAAACAAAAAGAAAAAGATTTATAATATATTTGAAATAATCTTATTTTAAGATATTTATCTTATTAAAATTTGAAGACCTCTTATAAAATTTAAAATATCTTATTATATATATCATACATTCTATAATTATAAAAAATAAAATAAAAAAAATTACTCATTTTTTATAAAATAAAAAATATAATTTTATTTTAAATTTTTATAAAATACATAATAAAATTTTTTAAATTTTATAAAATTTATCCTTATTTCAATAAAATAAATATCTTAAAATAAAACTATAACATACAAAGCATTAAACTAACAAATGAAATAAGACTTCAAATTTCATTAACAGAAACTGATTAAGTAGACTTGAAAAACAATCAAACCCTAGAATTTCAAGAAATTTACATCAACACCACTAGCTAATCAAACCCTAGATTTCTAGTCTAAAGAGCAATCTAAGCCCTCTCACCCCTAATTCTCCTAGCAAGCTGAATATCCTTGGGCATAATGGTGACCCTCTTGGCATGAATAGCACACAGATTTGTGTCCTCAAAGAGACCCACCAGGTACGCCTCGGCGGCCTCTTGGAGGGCGGCGACGGCCGAGCTCTGGAACCTCAAATCAGTCTTGAAGTCCTGCGCGATCTCACGCACTAGCCTCTGGAATGGCAGCTTTCGGATGAGCAGCTCAGTCGATTTCTGGTACTTCCTGATTTCCCTCAGCGCCACCGTCCCCGGCCTGAACCTGTGCGGCTTCTTCACTCCTCCGGTCGCCGGCGCCGACTTCCTCGCCGCCTTGGTTGCGAGTTGCTTCCTTGGCGCCTTGCCTCCTGTTGACTTGCGAGCTGTTTGCTTGGTACGAGCCATTGCTATTCAAAAATTCTTGTATATGTGTGTGTGTGTGTATATATATATGTATGTATAGGTATATATATATATTTGATGGGGTGATGAAGATTCAAGATGTAGGTGTGGGTATATATAGACGCCAATGGAGTGTGTGAAGAAGAAGCGGGGAAAGTTGAAAATCTTGGGGGTTGGTTTTGAAACTTTTTGGGTTTGGAGTGTGAATGATGGCCGTTGGATTGAGACAGATTTGCACGGTTGCGATTTTGACTTACGAGAAGAAAGCCGGAGGCGAGGATATCGATCCGCGTGAGGTGCTAAAAAGCCAATGGTAGATAGCCACGTGGATATCTTTTTTAAAGATGTGCAAGTTACGGCTCCAAGTTTTTTTCTTTTGGCTTCATTTGAAAAAACGAATTGTATACAGAAAAAGATAACTATGTACGGGGCCTATGTTAGTAAAAACAAAAGGGGGGAAAAAAAAAAGAAGCAATTCTGCTATTCTGGGTATTTTAAAATTCTACTACGAAATAGAAAATGTGTTATGGAATCAAAAAGAGTTGGAAATGTAATAGACATGCTAAGTTACAATCAATAACTATTCTATATATGTTATAAAATATAATTCATGGCATATTAATAAATGTCACTTGTCATCATTTCGTGTATTTTTTTTTCGTCTAGAAGAAATTTCTTTTATCAAAATAATTTTTAATTGAACTAGTTTATTCCCAATCTGTACATTATGTAAAGTAGAAAATATGTCTTTTTCTATCAATATTACATACCCATGCCTTTTCTTATTGATGTCAGTTTTAATTTCCCCATTATAACGTCAAATTCAATCACTGCATATTTCTCATTAAAAATGTGATTAATATTCAAAATTTACCAAGTATTAAATTTTATAGATTACACAAATATAATTGGTCATCAACAATAAATAAAAATATTAATTGGTTATCATTTTCTCGTACATCGCACTAGTTATATTCTAGTTACATCTTTTTTTTTTTTCTTTTTGTTCTATGGGAGATTAAGTCGATTACATAATAATAAGTTTAGTAAGTAACATTCCACTTATCCCACTCAAGTAACTGAATCAACTTGTGTCGAGCATGCATTATAATTTCTGAGTGGGAAGCCACACCAATATTTTATATTTTATTTTTTTAACAGCTAACTTTAATTTTCCTTTTTAGTTTTTTTAGTGCCTGAGCAAATTAGCTGGGCGGATGTTGAGGTACTGCTAATGCTAGCAATATATTGTCACAGGTAGTTGGAAGACTAACCAAAAAAATATTTATGAATGTTTAAATTGAAAGAAATATATATTTTTAATAAATTAATAATTTTTAATACAACTAATCAACCTTTAATTATATGATAATCTAAATCACACAAAATATAAAATAATTAAAATAAATAGTACCCGTGGCATTACGCAGGTCCTTACCCAAGTGTACATATATGAAACTTTTTTTAGTGTAAATACAAATCTACAAGATTAGAAACTTGATTGAGACAATTAGTCATGAATTTTATCGATACAAGAGTAATTTATATGAAAGATTTCATTAATACAATCGTTTATAATATTTGGTAAATCTTATTTAGTAACTAAACAGGAAAAATTTAAACAAAAACTAAAATATCTTTAGATTAGCTCATCCTATAAATAGCATCATCCATGGTTAACAATAATCAACAAAAAAAATTGCACAACTGTGAAAATTAAAGATATTTGGGAGCTTATTTATCCTTTCAAAAAATGGCCTTCCTCCCTCGAGTCCTTTGCATATTCCTTCTTCATGTATTTGCTTCAGGTGACCTGCTATATATATCTTGTTTATTTTGAATTTTTTTTCCAGTGCATAAAGGTTATTAATACAAAATCTAATACTCCTATACAGTAAATTATTTTTCTAGTAGTTAAATTAATTTATAAGTTCAAAAACACCTCTAAGATTCATAGTCTATTTTGGGTATGCTTTTTATACTGTTTTATATGCTATAAGCAATAGTTTTTGTTAAAATCACTAAAAAATATTTTATTAGTAAATATTGTACTTTTTTTATATATTAGAGTTAAGAAAGACTTTTACTTGGTCAAATTTAAAGGGTGTTTGATAATACTTATTTAGATGCTTATGAAACAGAGAAGATAAAGAACTTTTCCCTTGCATATTAAGTGATAATTACAGAAGTATATATACTATAAAATACAACCACCTGTTAAAAAAGGGTGGAGAAAATAAATATAGGATTACAACAAAATTTTAAACTAAGTCAAACTATTCAAAAAAGGTCACATGTTATCACGTCCCCGCAAGCGAAACTACATATGCAATGGTGAACTTGGATTTTAGAAACTTAAAACGAGGCGCCGACGGAGCCTTTGTCATAATATCAGCTATTTGATCAGCGGAAGATATGAAACAAACTTGCAACCCTTTACTCAACTTTCTCACGAACAAAATGCACTCAACTTCAAAATGCTTGATACGTGCAAGGTAAACAGGATTAGCAGTCAGATAAGTAACCCTAATATTATCACACCAAAGCATAGGAGCTTTAACCATAGGAAACTGAAGTTCTTTAAAAAGACTTTTAAGCCAACACAGTTTTGCAGTGGCAAAAGCAATTGCCCTATATTCAGCTTCGGTACTGGAACGAGAAATTGTCGTTTGCTTTTTAACTGACCAAGACATGAGATTAGGGCCAAGGTAAATATGAAATCCATGAGTGCTACGTCTATCATCAAGACACCCAGCCTAGTCAACATCAGAGCAGGCGTTTAGTGACAAATCAGAGAATGCTCGAAGAAAAATATCATGACTAGAAGTTTCTTTCAAATACGTAGGACACGTTTTACGGCTACCTAATGCTCTTGAGTAGGATTATGCATAAATTGACATAATTTATTTACAGCAAAAGATATATTAGGACAAGTGATAGTAAGATACTGAAGAGCACCTATCACGCTCCGATAGAGAGTGACATCCAAAAGGCATCCTCAACACCCTGCAAGAGATGCTGACGAGATGAAATAGGGGTAGTGACGCATTTAGCACCCTCCATTTTTGTGCGGTTTAAAAGATCTTGCACATATTTTTGTTGATGAAGAAGCATCCCAGAGGTAACATGTTCAACCTGTATCCCAAGAAAGAGCAACAACCTGCCCAAGTCCTTAATAGAAAACTGATTGTTTAGATCATCAACTAGAGACTGAATAGCCGCCGGATTGTTACCTGTAAGCATCACATCATCCACATAAACCAAGACCAAAGTATAAGAAGTAGTAGTTGCACCAATGAATAACGAAGAATCATAAACTGAGGACACATAACCCAAAAATTCAAGATATGAATGAAGACGGGCAAACTAAGCCTACAGTGCTTGCTTCAAACCATACAGTGCTTTTGCTAACTTGCAAACATATTCTGGATAGGCATTATTAATGAACCCGATGGCTGAGACATGTAAACATTTTCTTTCTTCCAGACCCATGAAGGAAAGCATTATCAATATCTAATTGTCTGATTGGCCAGCCACGTGATAAAGCAGTAGAGAGCATTACACGTGTCGTTGTCGATTTGACAATTAGACTGAAAGTCTCATGGAAATCCAAACCTTGCTCTTGATTGTACCCTTTCGTCGTAAGACGAGCCTTATATTTATCAATCGTGCCATCAGATTTCTGTTTTATCTTGAAAATCCATTTACACCCAACTACATTTGCATGAGACGGCTTAGGAACCAAAAACCAAGTTCCATTAAGCATGAGAGCATTATATTCAGAGTCCGTAGCTATACGCCAATTTGGTGATTTTAATGCTTGCAAACACGTATGAGGTTCACTATCATCAAGTTTAAAGACTTTCGGTGCTTTAGTGGTAACATGAAAAATAACAAAGTCAGAGCAACTTTTTGGTTGTCTAGTGCTATCTCGTGACCTTGTTACCATAGGGTGCAAGGAGGTGGACGACACAGTATGTCGAGAGGTAGAAAAAGAAGAAGAAAAAGTAGCTTGTAGGGGTAAGATAGATAACACTAGGAAACAGAGTTTTTGGTGGTGAAAACGCCTCCTGGTTTGGAGAAAAGGACGGAGCAATTCTGTGAGAAGCAGAGTTAGGAGAGGGAGACACTTCATGCGGTGGGACATCTTCACGTGAAGAATTGTGATGAATGTTAGATTGTGAAGTTTGTTGTTGACATAAAGTAGGCTGTGCATTGTTAGTATCACATGGTGGGACCAAGAGTGATGTCATGGTGTTTGGTGAAGATGGACACATAGGAGAAGATATCGGCTGATGGATATTTACATGTGTTGGACTTTGACTCGGTGAGTGACTCAAAGAGCGAGATAAGTGTGTAGGAGAGAAATTCGATTTGGACACGTTAATTTGAGTGTTTGGTGTAGCAGAACAACGAGATATTTGGTGAATAGGATATCATGTCGTTAGACTTAAATTTGAATTTGCCAAATCAAAAGAGTTGTTATGAGATTTGTTCCCTGAAGCAGACCAGAAACTTGTAGACTCTGGAGATATTGCTGAACCTGATCGTGTATTCAAATTTTGAGAGATAGCAAAATGAAAAACACCCTCATCAAATACAACACGTCGCCATTCAAATACTCGACCAGAATCAATATGGTCGCATCAGCACCCCAATTTATTTGAGCAATAACCCAAAAACACACATTGTTGAGATTTTGGACCAAGCTTATCAGTTTTGCATGCTCCTAAATAAGGATAACAGAGGTATCCATAAACTCGTAAAATAGCATAATCAAGTGGTCGACCAAAAAGGTTTTCAAAAGGAGAAATATTTTGCAACACAAGTGATGCTAAACGATTAATTAGGTAGACAGAATTTGAAAAAGCTTCTACACAAAATCGTTTAGGCATAAATGAATTAACCATAATAGTAATCCCCATTTCAGTTAAATGTCGAATTTTACGTTCATATAAACCATTTTGTTCTGGTGTGTGAGAGCAAAAAATGAGATATTGGATACCAGACATGTCAAAATGCAACTTTAACTTGCCTTTTGTTAATTCAGGAACATCGTCACATTGAAAATATCTAATTTTAACAGAGAACAAATTCTCAACAAGCTTTTGAAATTGCAAGAAACAGGAAACAACATTGTTTTTTTTTTTGAGAGTACACAACCATGTGCATTTACGAAAATCATCAATGAACAAAGCCACATAACAAAAACCAAAACAGGAAGAAACAAGGGTAGGGCCCCAAATATCATAGTGTATTAATTCTAAAATACTAGTAGTCTGACGAGAAGAAGTAGAAAAAGATAATTTATGACTTTTGCCTTTCATACAAGAGTCACAAACTTTATTCAATGACAAGAAATCTTTAAAGGAAATAGATGCTTGAGAACGTAAAATTGACAGAACTAGCTTTGCAGGATCGCCTAATCGATTGTGCCAGAGAGATGCAGAGATGCGAGTTGCAAAAAAGGCCATAGAGTGGGTTGAAGAAGACACCGGTAATGTGTACAAATTTGACTCAACGCGGCCCTTGAGTATTGGTTTCCCTGTTTGTAAATCCTTAACAAGGTTAAGACACATAGAAGGAAAGAATTCAAGTGAGACATTATTTTGTTTAGTGAATTGAGAAACAGAAAGAAGACTATGAGTAAGATGTGGAACATGAAAAACAGTTTGCATGTGTAAAGGACGAGAAGAAGTAGAAAGACAAGATGAACCAATATTAATAATTGACAAAGGCTTACCGTCACCTACAAGAACTTGATTTGGCCCTTGAGAAGGTTGAAGATTCTGAAGAATAAGTGAGTCATTGGTCATATGAGAAGTTGCTCCAGAATCAGGAACCCAAGAGAAAGTGGCAGGTGTAGGCAACAATGGAAGGAGATTAGATGTTTGATTGTGCAAAATAGCAAATTGTGTAAGAGGGTTTTTGGTGGGTTGCTTATACCTGTCCCAACACCGATCAACAGAATGTCCAACGCCGCGGCAAATCTGACATTTATCTTTATATCTAGGACCAGAGAAAGCAACATTATTAGAACGTGATGATTGTTGACTCGAAGAGAATGACTTAAAGGATGACTTGGAAGCAGTGTTGGCAAGCAAAGCATGTGAACTGATAAAAGCAGATTGAAGTTGAGCCGTAAGTGCCTGAACTGATGAACCAACCAGATTAGAAGCACCAAAATCAAACAAAAGTCTTTGTTCGTAAGTTAACAGTTTTGTTCGAAGCTAGTTAAACGTTAATGGCATAGGCAAATTTTCAACAGATGTAACAAAGGCCCTGTATTCATTTGGAAGTCCTTCCATAGTCATGAGAACTAAATCCTCATCAGATAAGACTTCTCCAATGGTTGCTAACGAATTCGAGAGAAACCGTATGTGATGTAAATAGTCATGGACAGACGCATCACCTTTCCAAACAGAACACAGTTGAGCACGAAGTAAAGATTTTTGGGCTGCAGACTGCTGCATGAACGACTCTTCTAGTGCATCCCAAAGAGCACATGTAGTCTCATAACCATTAGCTCGATGAACTAATGCTTTAGACAATGTGGCAGTGATGCAGGCACAAACAAAACCATCATATTTCTTCCAGTCAGCTTGTGAAGGAGTGGAATCTGGAGTTTGAGGATAAGAAGTGGAACCATCTATAACCAAGTAAATCATTAAAGAGGAAAAATGTGGTTATGTGATTTTTCCATGTAAGATAATTACTATTGTCAAGAGCAACCGTAACATAGGCCTTGATGTTAAATGTTGGAAGAGTGAAGGGAGTAGTTAGAGGTGTAGAAGATGAAGGTTAGGTGTTGGTTTGGTTTGGTGAAGCCATACGAGAAAGCTAAAAAAAAAAAAAAAGGAAAACAAATATGTAATGCCCAGGAAAGGAAGAAGATGACATGAGTCAGGGAGATAGCTGATACCATGAAACCGAGAAGATACAGAATTTTTCCCTTGCATATTAAGTGATAAGTACACAAGTATATATACTGTAAAATACAACCACCTGTGAGAAAAGGGTGGAGAAAATAAATAAAGGATTACAACAAAATTTTAAACTAAGTCAAACCATTCAAAAAAGGTCACATGTTATCAATTTATAAGTCACTTTTACTTACTTATAGCCAGAATTTGGATGCAGTAGGTGTTAATGGTGAGAGGTCAACAAGCTTCTTAAAGCCCACCACATCCAGAGAGATGTATGAAAAATGTTGGCCCATGCAGTGCAAAGCTTTGCGGTCCTGAATGTTGCAAGGCTTATTGTGTTCTCGAGTTCACTGGCCTAAACCCAGATGCATTTTGTCATGATATCCCTGGAACTGGACTACAATTTTGCGAGAGCTTATTCGATTGTTGAGACTGAAAAATTCTTGTTTCTTCTCAAACAAAAGCTAATAAAACATAGTTTTGTCTTGAAAATGCTTCTGATTGTTAAGTATTTCGTATATGTTGTGTAACAAGTAAAACGAAAATTAGTAATAAAGGACAATTTTGTTTTAGCAAAGGACAGTTTGACCTGAAACTTTCACTACAAAAAAATTTTTGGATTTGAGACGGAAATGTTCCGTCTCAAAAACCTTGTCTCAAATTTTGAGACGAAAAACTTGGTCTAGTTGAGATGGACAATTTTTGTTCTCAAATTTCCATTTTAAATTCAGTCTAAACTATGTCTTAACTTATTAGAGAATTATGTCGAAATCTTCCGTCTCAAATTGAGACGAAAATTTTTCATCCCAAATTTTTCGTCTCAAACCCATCAGTTTCTAGTAGTGTTTTTAGAATACTAGTTAATATTTCGTAGTGTTTTTAGAATACTAGTTAATATTTCAATGCCTGTGTGTTGCACATGTCAACTTCTTTAACACGTACTCCTGTAATCCTATTTCCAAAAATTTCAAATCACAATTACATTCTAAAATTCAAATTAAATGGTAATTTCAAAAGTATGAATATTAGTTGGACCACGCTCATCAAGTAGCCGTTCTAAGGTTTCTGAAGTTGCTTATTTTAAAAATTGTTGATGTTGAATGAACATTTATCTGGGTAGGTGATTTTCCTTTATTAATGTATGACCTGCACTGCAAAGATATATCACTTGCAGCAGATGCAAACATATTGACCACTCATGAATGAGTTGCCAAGCTGACTTCCACAAAGCTGATGATTGTATATCTTCTTATAACTTATGCATTGAATACAGTATAGTATTCACTATTCACTAATAACTTTTAGATGTGCTTCTCTTCTGGATGGGATCTCATGATCTTTCTGCTAAAGTTGACAGGCATACTATGGAAAAACGCGTGTTAATTCCTTGTATGAACTATCTATTGTTAAAAAAACGTGGTATTTTAAAATTTAACATTCAATATGAACAGCTGTGTCCATAATCCATTATCAATACCATCCATTGTTCGTAGTGTCATCAAAAAGGAAAATTTAGTGGATGGTTAAGATCTCCCTTTCCCTGGTTCTCATTTTGGACGGACCCCAGAAAACCTGGTTTGTTTGACAATATTGAATTGGATGTGAGCACACAAAATGCTGTGATCACTTCAAGTATTTGAATGTAACAGTTCTGCATAAGCTTGCAGAGTAAATGGCGTCTTTTATTAGTTAATTTCTGTCTTCAAGATCGGTTTGTTTCAACTCTAGGATTCATATTTAAAGCTTTCAGGGTCCTCATCTTTTAAGTGGCTAAAGGCTACCTTAATGAGCTCAAGAACAGAAGCCTAATTGAAGCTGTCAAATACAATGACGATAGAAGTGTGAAGATGAGCCGCACCCATGACTTCTAGCGAGTGATTATTCTTTCAAAGTCAAGAGATCTGAATTTTGCAACAATTGCCGGTGATCAAAACATGATGTGGCCTGAAAAGAATAGACGCCTTTCTTTTCTAGTCCGTCTTGAGTTTCTAGTGTATAAGTCACTTTGTTTCAGGCCGGAAAGTTTCATAAACTAAAATTTCTTAAGATCTTGATAAATTACAACCGTTACAATGGGTGGTGATTGAGGAGGGCGCGATGCTGCATCTTGAAAAGTTAATTATTCAGCAAATGTAACTTGTTGGAGAGGGTGCCTGCAGGAACTGAGCCCCTTACTGAACTACAAGTTCTTGAATCTTTTTGACATACCAGTTGAGTTTACATGGACACTGCATCTGGACGATCTTGGTGAAGTTTATTCAAAAGTTGCACGTATATATTCCTCAAGTATGTTACACATATCGGAAAGATGGTGGCTGGAAAGTCCATCCTCTAGAGTGAATTCTGGTTCAGCCAGAGCTGCTCTTAGGACTTGCGAACATCAGAATTCATTAGTATGCGCTTGTTTGTTGTCTTATTGTGTGTGTGTTTTTCGTGTGTGTGGAGATATAAGCTCAGTACTTCATCGGTGGTTGATACCATATTCAGTACACTTTTGAAGTGCAACTCGTAATGAGTTAATTTCAGTTTTTTAGGCTTAACTAATGATAGCTAACAGAGAGGGGATTATTCAGACTATGTGATGACATTAAGTTAGCTCTCTAATGCATATGTACGTTAGAGTGTTTTTCCTCGTTACTTTCAGAAGTCCATCATTTTCGTTATTAATCATGTAAAAAATCTATATTTTGGTTATTTTCTGAAAAAATTACACCTCCCTTTGAGTAACAAGGCAATGTACATATTTAGCAAAATAAACAAGGCAATATACATTTCTTCAATGGACAAGTAAAATTTTGCTGTCTCCATCTTTCTCCTACCTTTAGTTTTCTTTACAGATCAAAGTCATAGCAGTATGATTTCTGATACCTGTTTTTATTTATGCAAGCACGCACATTTGGCCCTGATGTCATTGAGTGTCTACAGAAGAAGAAGAAGAAGAAGAAGAAGAAGAAGAAGAAGAAATTACAAGGGAAAATCAAGTTGGTAAGATTCCATGTGAATTTATGTGAAAAGGGTTGCTACCTGGACTTGTTTCTGAAGGTCCTTGATGTATTCAACTGCCAAATCTAACATATCAGCTGTGTTTGCTTGCTGCAAAATTGACGAAAAACTCAAACATGGGAAATCTGAATTCATAACCACCACCAAGAAACAAAACTTGTTTTTGACAATTGGAGTTCATAAGATATACCTTGTCCATATCAGGGAAAAGCTCTTGCAGCTTTTTCATTCTTTGGCTAATCCGAGTTCTTCTCATCTGCAAAATTTATTTATTATCAAAAGGCCTTCAATATGTGGGGTCAATAAGTAGAATGCCGTTATTAAAAGTGACCAACTTTGAAGTAGATTTTTACCCTTTCTGCAATGCTGCGCGGATGAGTGGCGCACCCTCTTTTAGCACGGATTTTACAAGGAATAACATCCTGCTGGAATCGCAGAAACTTCCCTACAGCACCCACCTGGGAAGAAGTCTCTGCCAAGCTCAGATGGCGAGCCAGATCAGGAACGAAATATCTGCCATCCGCATTCTGATAAGAAAACCGCCCTGGAGATAATCAGGCATACTTTTAACAATAGATGTAACAAAAAGATCAAGAAATGCTACCTGATTTTCCAATCTGTTGAAACCAGAAAACATCTTGAAATCGCCATCTCTATTTCTTTTTAAACTATTAGATGCAGGATCATTCCAGGAGTCACTCGGGAAGCCTGGGATATAGCATCTTCCATTTAAGTTATTACCAACGCGCATATTTCCATTCTCTGGTCTACATGTTCCAATGTTTTCATGACTCTTTTCAGCTATGCCAGGCATGAAACTTGAGTAAGGAGATGTAAAATTCATATGGTTGTTCATCTCCCCACTGCTTGTAGAATTAGCCTCATAAAGAGTCCCCTTGCTATCTCCAAAACTTCCCACTTCTCTCATTACTTCAAATCCTGAGATCAATCAACCAAGCCTTCCACTATTTATTCTTGATTGTATCACAAAAACCCGAGATATTATCAAGAAAATTTAACTCAAGCAAATGAAAAGTTTCTTATTGGGACACTAATGGCACCACTGCTCATATTATTACTTTTTTCAAGCTAAATTTCTTCTTTATTATAGCAAGTTGGAGAAAAAAAAGGTTCTTCTCCAATAAAATTAACTATTTTAATGGCAAAATGAGAGAAATTAAACAAAATTGCATAGAAATAAATATATTCCATGGCTGAGGCAAGCAATACCAACTAGTTTATTTTTAATTCTCTGTTCCCTCACCATCTAACAGACAAAAGAACAGAAGGCAACAAGCCAAGTCAATTTATGTGACAGATATGTTTAACCAGATCCGTATTTGAGAGTTGAGACTTTCTTTTCCAGATAAATGAATTTAAATTCAATTAAAATTCATAACAGTATAATAAAAGTAGAAGCAACAAAACTGAAACTGAAAGATGAGCTTCTGAGTAATTTTTTTTTTAAAAAAAAAAAAAAAGAGAGGAAGACATGTACCAGAAAAGAAGCCTGCTGGAGAACTACTTTGCCTGATGAGATTGCTGGAGCAATTCCCATTACTATGCATCCTCACTTGCATCTGATTCTCCATTACAGCAGCATGAGATCCATTGCCATTACTACAACCACTCATGCTAGTTTCATAAACAATCTTTAGATCCTCACTTGAAAATCCATTTTGCTTCTGACAATACTCCAGTCTTTCCTGCTTCAAATTCGACGAAAACTGCAGCTCATTGTTGGCCTCCATATTACTAAAATTCATGACAGTAGAGAACATATTTTCAGCTTCATCTTCACCATGTGTAGAAGAATCAGTATTAGTAACATCAACATTGTTTCCATCCATCAGGCTCGCTAAAAACGAGCTTGGAGCTGAACGGTATCGCGTTAGGCCACCATTACTATGGCTCTGCTGTTGCTGGTAAAGATCTGAAACCATCATCACATCTTTGCTGCTCATGGTACTACTCATGCTTCTTGAAATTGCTTCTGAACTATACATGGTCCAAGAAAATGATCAGCAGCTGATATAGGATGAATTATAGCTTTTAAGTAGAATGAATGAGCTTCTAGCTTCTAGCTTCTAGGATTGGATACTTTCTTTAAAAAATCACTAAAAATTACGATCTTGAAATTAATTGTATCGATGCATGTACTAGAAAGTGCTATTTATATAATAACGTCCAACTGAAATCGTTAACCATTAGTTTCGGCACAAGGATATGTAAGAAAAAAGTTTTTAAAGATTCAGAAGAACCTAAAGCAAGAAACAAACACAAATGCTAATATCAATGTCTTCATCTTATTACATTTATTGGGACCCCGTTTGGCCATAGTGGGATTCTTTTTCATACTCTTATCCAGTTTTAAGAACAATGTAATGCTGACGTCATCAGTATGAGTTCAGAGAACCAAGATCAAAAGCAGCCACGTGAATGGACAAAAATGACCTTCTAAGTTGAGAGATTTTCAATGATGTGACTTGGGTTTTTTGTCTTTTTCTGGTTTTATTTTATCGTGTACTTGGTGTGTGAACACAATTTGTTTAATAATTTTTGTTCAAATCAACATCAACGATAAGCTTTGAAGATTACGAAAACTTGGCTTTGTGGTGTTCTTTCGTGTAAATGGATGGTTCTTATTTGTCTATAAAAAGTATTATTTTAGTTATTATTATTATTTGAAAAGTTATATTTGGTTTTATTAATTTAGTTTCTGTTATTTCAAAAATAGTTTTTTTTTTTTTTTGTTGAAGACCCAATTCCTAATCCAAATTATGCTCCTCATAGAACTCAAACCCAAGACACTACTTGAGCTACTTCTCGATTTTTTTTTAAAATTGAAAAAAAATAACTTATTTGATGCTCAATATTTGCAAAAAGTGTTAGTTTCATCTCCACTAATTAGTCATGTTTTGATCACATGACACATTTTTTATGGTCAAAATAGGGATCAAGTCAACACTTTTGCAAACATTGAAGATTAAGTGGGTTGCCTTAGAAATAATAAGGACAATATTAACGCCGCCATGTTTGAAGCAATAAAAACCAAAATGACATTTTTTTTTATAAACAATAAGGATTATTTGTACCTTATGAGGTCTGAACTCGAGCTTTAGTTGTTAAAATTAGTCCACTTAAACATTGTTAATCAGGACAAACGAGATTAGTTTTTCCTTCTCAACTCCTGGTGAAAAACGCAGTGGGGATCTATTATTAATTAGAACAACTATTGGTCAAATTTGGCGTTTGTTTGACCATCTACAAATCCAAGTTTGATTACATCGACCACCGAACTTAACATCCTGGTAATCGAGCAAAGTCAATTATGATATTAAGTTTCAGATCTAAGTAAGGATTAGACTTTAAATTAGAGCGTAGAAGTCAATGATCTCAAAATCATGCTTGAATGATTTCTTTTTATTTATTTCAATTTTCAATTGGAAACAATGGAGTGAATAGCATTTTATCATATTTGTATATAATTTCTTGTACTCCAAAACTCGTCCTTATGTTTAGGAGAAATATTGCACAAAACCTCCAATTAGGCAATTGTGCAACGTTCTCCATATCAGTAGAAATATTAACTATACTCTTTATAATATAGAGGGCCATTAATGAGTTTTAAAATTAGAAAGATTTTATAATACTTTAACAAAATATAAAAGAATAAAAAGTATTTTATGCAAAAACAATAACTAAAGTAAGAAAAACATATTGGGTCGGATGGATAATAAGTAGCTACCTACGTGGAAAATTGCAATAAATTAGACCTCACTAAACCAAGTGGGGTCTCAAATAATCTCTACCATGTTTATGGTAATTTATGAATGTTGTTGCCTCTTAATTGAAACAAAATTGCGATGGTTGGCAGATTCTTCTTCTCTTCTGTTTTTTTTTTTTCTTTTTTCTTTTCATTTTTTGATGTTTTACCAAAATGGTTATATTTTTAGACAGAAAAAGTCAAGCCTTATCACGTTGGATATTTGGTTCAGTACCAAGGTACATTAATTTTCAATGTTTGACACATAGGAGCAGGTTTAAGTAGAAGGACATCACCGCCTTGACTGATTAATTGTCAAATTTACTTTATTGTACTATTGGAGTCATACTTTTTTTAACCACTCGAATTCTGTACAACGATGAAGAAATCAAAGTTGAACTTTTTCACGATGTTACAGCATATAATTAATGTTGTGAAAGAGATTTAATAATAATGAAGTTTTATTATGCAAAACTTAAAGATAAATGGGTTATCACTTTGTGGTTCATACGGTTGTGGCGACCACGTAGACCTGCAAAACAAAAAGAACTTGACACTGAAGTAATGTCATTCAAAGCCTTTCCAATGCTCAATTCAGTAGAATGGGGGGAGTGTTTGGATTTTAGCCAAACTCTTTTAATAGAGTAAAAGTGGTTTGCCTTGTTTTTTTGTTCACAGAGTCTATTTATAAAATATTTTCTGATACAAGTGTGGTTTTTTGCAAAGCCAATGTATTGGGCGTGTAGAGGGAGTACATTGAGGTGTTCCTTATTGAGGTTGCATGTTCTAAACGCATTGTCAAATCGGGCTAGGCAGATTGGTGAGGGGAGTCGGGTTATATCCGACCCCCTATTGACATTAATTATACAGTCATTATAAAGTGATATGAATAACTAAATTATTTAATCTCTTGTAAAATATTATATAGTATTAGGGCATTCAACTTCAAGACCTATAGTGTATTTTAGACAAGTCTTGGTTTCTCAAACAAGAAGTCAAGATGATTCTTTCAACCATAATAAGATTCAATTCAAAAGCACATGCTGCATATCAGTTTCCGGCAATGTATTAGAATACTTAGCGTTGAACAAAACACGTGTACATGAGGTGGTAGGTTTTTGGTTAACTTCACGAGGCAATTTGTGTAATTTAGATTTTAAATAACGTTTTCGTTTGAGTTTAATGGAATGTACTTGTTCGTTTAGTCAAAAAAGAAACAGTAAAATGTGTACATATTGTTTGTTGCTTATATATGTACACACACATATATACATATACACACATATGTATGTTTGTATATATGTTTTGTCCTTGTGTTGTTATATATATTTATATATATGCGTCTGTGTGGAAGATTTAACAAAAAAAATTATTACAGATAAAAGCAGAAGACGCAACAAGAAAAGAATTGATTTAGATATTAATGTTTGTTAGGTTGAGATTTATGAACTTAAGAAGTGAGAGTTGTGAACAAATTATTTAGAAATTGTGATAGATACTTAATTACTTGTAATATTTGTGAACTTACAATGTATATATAACCTATGAACATATAATGTAAGAATTGTGAATAAATGGTATAAGTTTCATAAACATACATTACAAAGTTTAACACTTATAAATATGTAATACAAAATCTGTAAATATTAATTATAAATATTCTTGATTGACACATAATGTAAATTTTTTTAATATATACAATATAAGAGTTGTCAATAATTAAGTTTTATGAATATAGCATATAAAAATTGTGACTAATTAAAATTTTATAAATATAAAATATAAAATTTGTGAATATATAGTATATAAATTAATAATTAAATTTTACAAACATAAAATATAAAAATTATTAATACAAGAAAAAGAGTATTTTTTAAATAACATATACGTAAGGATCACAGGCTTGAGAGGTGCATCATACGTGAGAGGGACACCTTGCTTAAGGCATACAGTATAAGTTGCTCATGTACACTCTTTAAAAAGATCGAGAAAAATTATACTGAACTAGATAAAGTTTAGCACAATAATATCTGATTTTAATCTCTTTTTTTTACTTTTTTTTATATGAGAAAAGCGAAAAAGGAAAGGATCCTTGTTCAATAATAATACCACCAAACCGTAAGACCAGAACTTTTCCATATGAAGGGTGCCATTGAGCTGTGGAGGGGCACGTTAGCAAAGGCTCGTTTGAATTAAATTTTTTTAAAAGTATTTGAAAAAGTATTTTTTTTTAAAAGTTAAAAATTCTTATTTTAAAAAAAATTATATTTAAGTTTTTTTAGGATTTTAATTTTTATTAAAAATAGAACCAAGTAATTATTACAAAAAGAATATATATTTTTTAAAAGTATTTTTTTAAAAAAGACTAATCCAAACGAGTCCTAAAATAGTTCTACATCGCAAATGAAGACAGAGAATATGTTATCTTTTTTTTTTGGGTTAATCCCCACCCCCATAGAAGTGAACCCAAAAGTTCATTCATGAAAAAAATAATCTTAGTCACTTGAGTTATATCTTAATCAAGGATGTACTATTTTTCTTGAACCAGAATAAGTGAAAAAGAATCCAACTTTAATTTTATAAGAGACGAATATTTGAAGAAAATTCAACTTCTATCCTTATCGGTTGGGCACCTTCTACAACTGGACACCACCAGTATCAAATCCCGTTTATAATTTTATGACATTCAACACTTTAAAATTTAATGTAAAATTTTAGGTGAATAGTTAACATCTTCTTTACGTTTGGAGTAAGAATATGTGAGAAAATGATAATTTTTATTCTAATTGTCGTTTTAAGCATAACAAAGTATTTTATATTTCAAACAGTAACAATAATATAAGAATTTTTATATTTAATCTTTTTAGAATAACAAAAAATTTGGCACTTAAAAGCGTAACTAATACAAATTTAAAAAATATATTTTTTACACTTTATATTAGTTATAATAGCTATACTTCCAAACGTAACAAATATTAACTGTCACTCTAAGTTTAACAAATATTAGCAATACTTCTAAGTGTAGCATTAATTTTTAATCACATTAAAAAACCTTAAACTTTGGTCAGAGTAACTAGTTAGTTTTATTATAATTCTAAATATAACTAGGAAACAAAGTATATAATTATTGATTTGATTTTTTATAGTGACCATTAATTTAATTTTGTTATGATATTTATCACTGTAATCTCATTGAAGGGTGTAAAGTGTTCGCCAGGAGGGAACATGATCATGTGAGCATACATTTTGCTTGAATTATGTGCTCCTCAACTTAGCTTAAAGCAAAGTTTTAGTCTGCTCTTAAGTAAAATGGCGAAACAACAAATTTTCCAAAAACTTAATCTTCTCAACCTGAAGGATTTGTATTATTGCTTTTTACTTATAGATTTATTTTAGTGATAAAGGAAACTTAATCGGCAGAACAAAGTCACCGCAAGAAACCAACCACTAACTAACGTATCTCGCACAACTTTGCCTTAAGGAATTAAACTAGTCAAGAACAAAACTTTCAATGACGTGAAAGAATACTCAAAATTAGGTGTGTCCCAATGGCATTTTTAATCTTAACCAATCAAGTCATGTCTTAGAATATCTTTTTCTTGTGGGTATTTGGTTTGAAAAGATCTTGCATATAGAAAAGTTGCTGGCCATATAATGTCACTGTTCGGCAACAGTATTTTGAACAGTATTTAATGTTTTAACTAAATAGTGTTTCTTCTCATTTTGGTTGTTCGGTAATCAAGTGCTTTAAGTAGTGTTTTTCATTCAAACAGTGTTTCTGAAAATTAATATTATTAGCTTTTCAAGATATAATTTAGTTTTCATCTTTTTTTAGTAATACTATCCTCTCTCTAATACCTTTTTAACAATTCTACCCTCTATTCAATCTCTATATATATTTTTATATTTTCCTTCACAAATATAAATATGGAATAACACAAAAATTAATTTCAAATTTTATCCAGATCAAAATATATTAAAAAAGTATTAGGTTTTATTCATTCATTTATTATTTTTCTTTGGAATTATAAATTTTCAAAAATTTAAAATATTTTTATAATAAAAAATATTTATTCATAATATTAATAAAATTAATTTATCAAAAAAAGGTAATTTTATTATGCTTTGCTAATAAAATATTATTTTAAGAAACATATATTTAATTATAAAATAAATTATCTTAATCCAATAATAATAATAATAATAATCGTCACAATAATAACGTGATACCAATGTCTCTTTCATCATTTTGCATTAACGAGCTAACCCAATAATTAGTTTTATCGAACACATTTAAAACAGCCCGTTATTAAAACAACTATTCACTAACCAGTAACCACTAAAACACAACAACTATTTACTATCTAAACAATTATTCGCTACTCAAACAACTATCTGCTACCTAATCTACTAATTGTGCCAAATAAGCCCAATGTATGTAGGGTAAAAACATAGAAAATGAGAACTAGGATAAAGATATCGAATAAAAAGAAAGTGCTAATCAGTGTTTGGATTCGTACATGGTTGAACGATGGAATAGGGAAAGATGGAACCAAACGTACCATAATTGGGAAATGGAATTTGATGCCACATCAACATGCGCACATTTTTTTCAAAATTCTTCCTGGTAAAGGCACATAGTTTGAGCACGCATTGCACACATACGACGAAAATATGAGTGAAAGTAACGACAAAAGCGCACACCAAATTTTCTTGCGCCCGTTTATAATTTCGTTTGGAATAAATTTCTATCAGGTGGGGTTTTACACATAATAACCTTTTTTTTTTTTTTTTTTCTTTCCACAAAGACAAAGCCTAAACCCTCCTATCTCAAAAAATGCTCTCTCACACACTACACACAGATGTAGGATTCTATGGAACTGCTCATTTCTGCTCAAAAAACGAACTATCCTTTGTCATTGTTTAATTGTCTCATTATGTGCCGACGTGTAATATCTACTTTTTTTTTTTTAGCTCTAAGACATCACTAGTGAAAATTAAGTGCAACTGACATGACATTTCCAGCTGCCTTCTATTGCAATTTTGTTAGCATCCAAGCAAGCTATGCGTTTGTAATTCCCGTTGTTCAATCCACGACGATTGGTGTGCCAAATACATGATTTTAAAAAAATAAAGTTTTCTTATTTATAACGTGTGAAAAATAAATTAATATTTTTTAGTATTTATTTTTTTGATTAATTTATAGTCTTGATCTATACGTATAAGTTGATCTATATAAATAGACAAATAAATATTAAATAGTGTCAAACTATTAATTGAACTAGATGCTTGAAATTTGATTGACATAGTATACTCCCTATATGGCTCGATAATATAAAATGTATATCGACACCCATGCATAGCACGAGTTAAAAGCTAATTTAAACAAAGACTAAAATCCTATTAGAGGGAAGACACTCGTCTAATTGGGCTTACATTCTTTCTCACTATGGGCTTAGGCTTGACAATGCACCGACAACCCAAAACGAATTTTTGATTTGCCATAGTTCAACTCATTGGATTGGACAATAAGTTGTGCTTTGCCATGGTCCATCTGGTTTTAAAGGAATGATTACAGCAAATTTCAATTAGCCATTAGGTTAACTATTTTTGCAAGTGTATATAATTTATAAATAAATACAAATAAGTATATGTATAAATAAATGTATCACAACTTTTTGGTTTAAGAATTATCCTCGTGAGTCAAAATTAATATAATTGTAAATCGATAGATGATGAGAAAACAAAACGAGGATGATCAAATTTCTCCACAACCTACTCAATTTCGAGAACTAATTAATTTAAAACCATTTAAGTGTATATTCCCCGCAAGAATCTCTATTTTTTTAAAATGAAAAACAACTTTCACCAATTTTTTAAAATAAAAATGCTTATAAATATCCAAAATAAGCAATGGCAAAAACTTGAGAATATACGCAGCCTCATTGTCATGCCATCAACTCATAGTGCTTGTCTTTTTCTTTCTTTTTTTTCCCCAAAACCCCCCTCCTCTTTTGGTGGGTATTCAAAATGCATCAATGTAGAGCACTCTCATATCTAGACTACTAATTTAAATGACTAATCTGTTTCTAAGCATTTCCCATGAAGTTGAGTTAAATCAATTATCAAAACTATCAATTGGCTCAAAATATTTAAGTTTTGTAATAATAATAGTAATGAATCCATGTCAATATTAATTGAAGATAAATTTCACAAAAAACCTATCAACTGGGTCAAAATGTTTAAGTTCTGTAATAACAATAGTAATGAATCCATGTCAATATAAATTGAAGATAATTTTCACAAAAAATCGATGTAGAAGAGGCGTTGTGTGTGTACGTGTAGGAAATGAACAATATCTTTATGATTTTGGTTGGGCAAATTGATTTCAGGCCCCTCATGGCTGGGTTGACACTTATACGCAAACAAGAGAGCCTAATTGTTCCAATCTAGACAACGCAAACCCATGTTATGACTGGACCAGTTCTTTTTCTGGAGGACCACGCATAAAAAAAGTGTATTCCTGATGTTGATGGCTTACATATCTTATCCCCAAGCTTACCAGTTCATTGGCTT
Source organism: Cordia subcordata (assembly GCA_028554755.1). Lineage (NCBI taxonomy): Eukaryota > Viridiplantae > Streptophyta > Magnoliopsida > Boraginales > Cordiaceae > Cordia > Cordia subcordata. The sequence goes on along the minus strand of JAPTOF010000013.1, from coordinate 9,426,120 downwards.
TCTAATTGATCTTGTTCATGCCATTTATAACTCACACAAGAATTATTCACAGGAAAAATATATGATTCGAGAGGCGTGTGCTCGCTTGGAGGTGCCCCTCTATGATTGGCAATGCCTCTTTCAGGGAAAAAAAAAATGATATATGATTTGAGAAGGTAATGTGAGGCACAGAGTTCAACTTTACGCGGGTGATCAAATAATGATGAACAAGTTCAAATTATCTTATTATAATTATATTATTAATTTACTGCTATTTTTTATCTTACTAAAATTATTTTAAAAATCAAATAAAGTGGTTTCTTGCTCAGTACATTTAGATAGAAAGTATAGAATGTAGGATCGATTAATTTTAGTTGCATCTAAATCTTCTCATGTATATGATCAACTCCTTCTTCATAATGTTATGTGAGAGTAATTTCAACCATTCTTATGATTGTGATCTTTGCCACTCATAAATTTCATGCAAAATTAATATATATATATATATATATATATATTTCTTTCATATTACTTTTCTCAAGTCCATTACCCTCTCTCTCTCTCTCTCTTTTTAAGCAATTATATTTTTAACTATAAGTAGCTGAAATGGCTTAATAATCATATAAGTGATTGATATTCCCTCTCATACGGGACCTTATATCATGCACCTTAAGCACTATACACTAACTAAGAACCGTGCATCTTCAGTGAACAAATGTCATAAAATTTATAAATAAATAGTACAAAATTTTGAACAAATATGTCAATTAAATTGTTCACAACCATGTGAATAAAAGTAAAGGAGTATAGAGGGAGCATAATGGTGAAGGAGCATAGTATAAATTGCTCTCTCATGCTGTATAAGGTGGAATTTGATATGAGAAAATCTAAAACTATAGGTTTTACACTTAGACCAAATTGATTTTGATTTATAGAAATTATATTAAATCTCTAGTTGTTTTAAAAACTCCCTATTTTCAAAGAGTAGGGTTTATCACATGTACAAACTTTTCCAATGTTCTCAGTTTTTTCAAAACTAGTCTCCTTTATTTTAAAATATTTAAATTAATCCTCAATATCACAAATAAATCCAAATTAATTCTCATTGTTTTAAAATGACATTCATATTACTCCTCACTATTTTACAAACTTTTTCAAATTAGTCCCCAATTTAAAGAAGATAATGTGAAGACTAATTTGAATAAGTTTATGAAATATTGAGAACTAATATGATCATTTTAGAACAATAAGACTAATTTGATTATATTTATAAAATATTATGATAACTTTAAATATTTTAAAGTAATAGGAATTAATTTAAAGAAAATGGAAAAATTAAAGGCTTATGGCATAATTTGCCAGAAGAGTAATTAGCATCTCGACACATGGGCCAGCCAGTACGAAATAGGAGGATAGTTTTGTTCGCCCATATGTTTGGCAGGTGATAGCATTATGACTCATTCCATTAATGAAAGCAAATTTTTTTTCCCTTTTCAAGGGAAACGAAAGACCGACTAAATATTATATGCAATTAGCGAGAATTGATTCCAAGACTATTCACTACTAAAAGTGATAAACATACCATTACACCACTAGGTCATTGGTCATTAATGAAAGCAATTCAACCGTGAAGCAAATTTCAAAAGATTGTGGAGAATAATTGCACTTTCATTTTAGAATTTGTTGGTACTTGAGCATTAGTGTTAGTGAACTAGTATTATCTGCTATCAGTTTGTGCATCAAAAACATTATTTTCTATTCTTTTTTTTTTTTAAGGAAAGTCAAAGTCAATTATAGAATGATCTTTTTTGGACAAGTTACTTGTCTCTTATCCTTCTCCAAAATATTTTGAAACTGTTTCAGAACTTCTATAATGACCCAATATCTAATAGACAGACTTAGATTGTAACTTAGTAACTAGTTAGCATGGCTATTTGCTTCTATATGCATATACTTTATTTGAACTTTGTCTTACTCTTAAGAATGATGGCAACCAACGAATACATCTCAATATTAGAACTTCTACTATATACAATCCTTCCAATAATGACATAAGCCACTTAAAGAACCATTCAAATGTTGTTAGTTACACCATACAAATTTCATTTAGATTCTCTCTTGATATTTTTAACGTTGCAAAGGACATTAATTATAATGATGCAAAGATGTAGTTTTTAAATTTCAACTTTTTAATTTCCAAAAGACAAAATTTAAACTCTTCAAAAAAAATTTTACTTTTTCAATAGTTACACGAAACGCTTTTGCTTTAGAGAAATCAATTCAAATGAGAGTAAGAGGACACTAGGCTTTGCCCAGCCTAGCTACCACTTGAGCACCAGCCTGTTGATGCCTATGGTGAATGAATTTTAAGGGGGCAATTGAATACAGCTAATTAAACATCTCATTGGACCCATCCACCTCGTCGGTTAATAATGTCGACATGATGCATTCAATGAAAATTCTTCGAATTCTGCTTCTGTTTTTTTGAGTGTACTCTCAACTGTGTGTTGGCTGTACAAATTGTTCTAATGACCATAATCCAAGTATATGTAAATAGTTCAATTATTGAATCTCATTAATTTCATCGTAATGTTATGTATAGACGGAATCGTTCACCACATTTTAGTGGTAACTATGAAAAGTAAAGTGACTTATTCCTCTTATTACACATATCGTATGATTAATCTAAAGTGTCTAATCTGGTGGTCCTATAAGAATCTGACTCGAGCATTTTAGTGGTAACTATGAAAAGTAAAGTGACTTATTCCTCTTATTACACATATCGTATGATTAATCTAAAGTGTCTAATCTGGTGGTCCTATAAGAATCTGACTCGAGCTCCGTCCCAACATCCCCCTGTCACGTGGACATCCCTTTGACATCATTAAAACACTATACAAAGGTATTTTGGATACAACTTTCAAGGTAAGCTGTTCCATATTTAACAAAACATTAAATATAAGATTCTCTCCAGAAAATATTCTTTTCCTCTTTCATTGCTACGACTAGCACCTAACTTGATCATCAGAGGAGCTACCATCGGAACCCCCATCTACACTAGCCTTCTTTTAATTTGCAGGTTTGCTCACAATGCGTGTTTTTCACACCGCCATTGTCAAAACTTTTAGAGTAACTGGCTTTTGACGGAATTAGTATCTTTTAAAGTGCTCCATCAAGATGAACGCAAAGCTAATGGATTTGAGGTGAATTCGTCGTAGAAAAAAATGCCTAAATTAAGTCGCATGGAGCCCTGCAAAAATACGCAAAAACTGCTGAAAACAGGAAAAGTTTTCAACGTGATGCTTACAATAACATGCATTTCTTACGGGCAACTCCAATGGAAAAAAAAAAAAAAAGCATTTTCCCTGTATTACTTTCGTCTTCTTTTAATTAATTACACCAGAGAGGAAGCATATTTTCTATTAATTATTCCTAGACTTTTGTTTCTTTTCGTTTCAAATTTTGAACTCCTAATATTTTATATACATATATATGTGTGTTGCCCTCAAATTTTCTATGAACTAGACAAGTTACAACATATATGGTCGTAATTTTCAAGAAATCATTCTTTCATCAATATAAAAATAGATATTTAAGAGCCGTTAAGATGGAGAAAATACAATAAGAAAAACTAATAACAAGAAATAACCTACTATGATATTTCATAGTTATATATTATACTATTGGTTCTAGAAAAGCAAGACTTTCGTTACTAGAAAATGATAGATTTGAGACGAAAAATTTTTGACAAAAATTTGTCATCTCAAACTGAAATAGATTTGAGGCAGAAAATTTTAACAAAATTTTCTAATAAGTCAATATTTTTAATAAGTCAATACTTATTTGATATGAAAATTTGAGACAAAAATTTTTCTGTCTCAATAAGAGATGGATTATTTGGCCTCAATATTTGCAACGGGGGCTTTTGAAATGAAAAATTTTCATCTCAAATTTTGTCTCAAATTTATTTTGAGACGAAATTTTTAAAATTTGAAACAGAAATTTTTGGTTTCAAACCTAAAAATTTCTTGTAGTGTTTCAATTTCAAGAAACAAAGTCAAGCAAATCTTTACCATTAGAAACAGATACAGATTTCAATGTAAGATCAAGGAAAAGAAAAAAAAAGGACATAAGAACAAAAAATACTCTTCGGCAAAGAAAATCAATGAAGGTTCATTGATTTTTTAGCCATTTAATTCATCACATCAATCATGTTAGCTATTTCTGCTGTACGTCCTGTCTTGTGTGCTGGTGAGGACACACCCACTCCTAACACAAGTCGATGCATTAAATTCTAGCGCAACCTCAATCGAGGACAGCAATGACTAGGGACGATTTTAAGTTTTCTTTCTTTCTTTTTTTTTTTTTTCCTTAAGTGAAGATTATTATGACACATATTTTAAGAGTAATATGAATATATTATTTCTTAGTAGGAGTTGCGAGCTCTCGCTTTCACCGACTGCCCCTGCCCATGGCACGGGGCGTGTGCGAGACAAAATGAAAATACAAGAAAATCATCAAGTTTTGGAAAAAAATTATGAATACAACGTAGGTAATGATGTTTAAAAGTGATGATTTGAATTTAAATATTATGAAGGTGGGAGATTGAATTTGAAAATGATTAATTTAATAATTTGTCATTTTTTAACTTCTTTTCATATTTCAAGTCGATTAATGGTAACCTGTATATGGAACCGAAAAATAATTTTGCAATTCAATTGTTTATTTTTATTTTTTTATTTCTTACTTTGAACTAAGGTGCACTACCAAAAATGCAGTTAAAGGCGGCAAATTTTTTTTTCTTTTTTTAAATTATCAGAGGTGTGTGATGGACTAAACCCCACCGTTACTCACAACCTCATAGGCAACGTTTTTGTGACTGTCACTAAAGTGCTACAGCATAAAATACAAAAATATCATTACTAACTGCGTTTGATGGACAAAACAATGTTAAAACCTATACGATCTTCACTAATAGATGGTGGTTTCTTGACCACCACCAAAAAAAGCCACTTATTAGTCGCGTTTTTTGTAGTGGTATTTGTTTCACTTTAAATTTGAGACTAATTTCCATTTAATCGAGAGTAGTGTTGAAAAAATTCTTCCAACAAATGTGTTTTTCGGAAGTCGATCTTGTTCGTTAAGTAATTCAATTGTTATTAGAAGTGGTCAAGGTCGGCTACGCATGAAATGCTAAACAGGAATACATAGTATTGACCCAAATAATCCTATTATTGTTTGATGCTATCAAATCCATGCAAGATACATGCACATCATAATTAACGTCAGTCAATTATTGACTTCATAATAATCTATTTCAAAACTATTTTAATCTAAATTGTAATCTCAACCTGTATCTCCTTAAAAGATTCCTTAAACATAGGATAATGTATTGTGTATCCTAGTAGCTTTTCCACACCTCGACCACAGTCAATCAGTCACCTCCATAATACTAACATATTTAACTCTTACCTAAACCCTTTTGAAAGAATTTAGTGGTAGAATGTTTAGACTGCGAGTGGGAGTTTAGCTCACATCTCATATATTAAGTTTGGATAAGTTCGTATAATTATAGTGGTAATTTACGCAGGTGACTCAACGTGACAATATTGGTCTCTCGGAATGATTAAGAGATAAAATTTAATTTATTTATATCATAGACAATTAATCACTCAATCATATAGTTTTGAATTTATAATTTTTCTCTCATTTATTTTTATATTTATACTTTCTTCTTTTTTATTTTCTCTCAATCACAACCATTTAATTTCGTATGCATTAATGGAATTTTTTTTTTGTGCATAGGAGGACAAGACCAATTATGTTACGACCCTTTTCAAGAGTCATCCTCTCCCATCTTTGTATGAAAAACTCTGGAGTCGCCTCGGGACTTCGGTGATGATTCAATACCTAATAGACAGACTAAGACCATAATTCGCTAACTAGTCAACACGTCAATTAACTTTTCTGTACACATATTTAATATTGAATCCCGTCCTCCAATTGAGAATGCTATTACAGTCTTTCAAAAAAGGTCTGAGAGAGCTAGTATTTGGCAGCAGGTCCTTAATTACCTCTTACTACACTCGAAAACAAAAATTATGTATATGGAAATTTGATAACATTCTAATAGTTTGAGGGATGTTTTTGTCCAGGTAAATTTTACAATAAGTCCCTATTGTTTCTCCATTTTTTTAAAGTGGTCATTATTGTTTTAAAATGTTCAAATTAGTCCTTAATGTTTTATAAATGTAGTCAGATTAGTCCTTATTATTTAAAAAAAATTATATTATTCCCAATGTTTCACAAAATTAGTCAAACTAGTCCCTATTATTTGAAAAGAATTCATATTAGTCTTCAGTGTTTTACAAACTTATTTAAGTTAGTTCCTGTTTTAAGAAAAAAGGAATAAAAAAGATTGGAACTAATTTGAATAAGTTTGTAAAAGGGGAAATCACACGCATAGTCCCCAAAGTTGACATGATTTTTCGAGTTAGTCTTGCTTGTTTAAATTGATGGAAATTAGTCCCTAATATTTTCAAAAACTAATCAAATTAGTCCCTAAGCTCAAGTTGTCATTCTTTTTTCTTTTCTTTTTCTTTTTATTCTTAGTTGATTATAATACCTTGAACTTTTGTACTGTGAATTTCATTATAGAATAATTTTTAGACAATAAAAGTTCCTAATTTTTCATTAAAAAATTTCAATCAGATGTCTAATGTGTCTTATAAAAGTTCATAATAAATCCAAATATGCAAATAATGCAGTAACTATCATCCAAAATGTTAAATTTCTACTTTTTTTTTTCCTTTTTGGCTAGGAATTCTTGCTTAAAAAAAATAGATAATCGGATTTCATTTTATAGCGTAAAAGGTAAGATTGTCAATTACTTTTATGTTTGAGGTCATTTGGGACATTTTCGTCAAAACTAACGTCCATTCTAATTGTAGAGACTAATCTGACCATAATAATTAAATATTGGGGACTTGTATGAATTGTTTGAAATAATAGGGATTAAAATTAAAAAATATGTAAATATTAAGGATTTATTTGAATTTAACTCTAACTGCAGAGACTAATTTGACTATAATAAGTAAATATTAAGGACTTGTATAAATTATTTACAATAATAGAGACTAAAATAAAAAAAATATTAACATTAAGAATTTATTTGAATTTAACTCTTTTCGTTCAAAGGAAAAATGAAAAGCCCAGTAAGCACTGAGGCTACGGCACCAGCATGCTCACGTGCCTTTCTTACAGCTTAGGCATGCATGTATTATCATGTGTGTGTGTATATATATATATATATATATATATATATTCAACGACTTCACCCACTCACCTCCATAGCCATTCTTGCATTAAACACACACTATGTTAAACCTCACACACTGAACACACACACTCACACATTGCATATATACAATAATAAATCACAAACATATACAGCATTTCCTTATAGTATAGAGAGATGGGAGTGAAACAAGTGTTACTATTCTTGGTCAGCAATTTCACGGCGCTGCTGCTGTTGACCGTTAGTCTCGCCGTTAGTGCCTGCCCGGAATCGGACCGGGCAGCACTGCTGGACTTCAAAGCAGCACTCAACGAGCCTTACCTGGGCATCTTCAACACCTGGGCGGGCAGCGACTGTTGCAAGAACTGGTACGGCGTCAGCTGCAACCCAACCACGCAGCGTGTCACCGACATCGTCCTACGTGGCGAGTCCGAGGACCCCATCTTCGAAAAAGCCGGGCGGTCGGGTTACATGAGCGGTTCTCTCTCCCCTTCTCTTTGCAAACTCGAGCATCTCACCACCCTTGTCGTTGCTGACTGGAAGGCCGTCTCCGGCGAGATTCCGTCTTGCATTGCTTCTTCCCTCCCAAAACTTCGCATTCTTGACCTCATCGGGAACCGGATCTCAGGCGCGATTCCGGCGGACATTGGCTTGCTGAGTCGACTCACCGTTCTCAACCTGGCTGATAATGAAATCTCCGGTTCGATACCAGGTTCCATCGTTAACCTCGGGAGCTTAATGCATCTTGATCTCAGCAACAACAAGCTCGACGGGAAAATCCCCGTTGATGTCGGAAAACTCTCCATGATGAGCCGGGCTTTACTGAGTCGGAATCAACTCAGCGGGTCAATACCGAGTTCACTTTCCGACATCTATCGGCTCGCCGATTTAGACTTATCCTGGAACCGTTTATCCGGTGCAATCCCGGGTCAGCTGGGTTCAATGCCGGTTCTCTCAACCCTTAACTTAGACAGCAACCAATTATCAGGCCAAATACCTGCAGCCTTACTAAGTAACACGGGTGTAAACATTTTGAACCTAAGCCGGAACGCGTTGGAGGGAAACTTACCCGATGTGTTTGGGCGGAATGCTTATTTTTCGGCTCTGGACTTGTCATATAATAACTTGAAGGGATCAATTCCAAAGACGTTATCGTCAGTTAGGTACGTTGGGCACTTGGATTTGAGCCATAACCATTTGTGTGGACCAATTCCTCTGGGCTCGCCATTTGATCACCTTGAGGCATCATCCTTTGCTAACAACGATTGCTTATGTGGATCACCATTGCGTACGTGTTAATTTTTAAATTTCTTTCTTTGTTTTTCTTTTGGAAGATTTTTATTCGTAAAATGTAATATCCAAATATTATGGGAAAGTCTTCCATCCGGCCGACATGCAGTCAGGTGGTATGGTACTAGGGAAAAAAAGCAATTCATATTTTTAATTAGTAGTAATTTACTTATTTGCATGCTGTTGAATGTTGATGTAACGGTAATTAACTTATCAATGTCGCTTATTAAGTGTGATTCGAGTTGCCTAAACAATGTTGTTATAAATTTGTGTTATGCATGCACGTGAAGACAAAGTGATGAAATTTAATTGTGTAACATGAAATGTTGTTGAATTAATGTTTACTTTTCATAAATGTATTGATTTGCGGTGTAACATATGAGAGTGGTCAGAATGCAATGGGATTATATGCTAATGACAAGAGCATTAATTAGGTGTATCTATCTACTTCATGTGGTATCACAAGGAGTGGTGACATATGATAATTGTACCAAACCCCAAAAAGAGAAAGAAAAGGAAAATGATGCAATTCCATCTTTTTCTCTCTTTTACTGGATGATAATTGCACAAAGAAATGCATAGATGCATGTAGTCTTCCTAGCAAGAGCGATCACAGCTACGAGAATTGTCTTTTTCTAAAAGTCTTTTTTTTTTTTTCAAATTTTGGAAAAAAAATACTATTATAAAAAACTCAATTTTTTTTTACTAATGAAAAAAAAATTGAAATGAAGTTTTTTTTTTTCAGAATAAATTTTTAGTGTTGGCTTGATATCAGGTTCAAAAGTCAGACGTAAGGTTAGTGTTAGGTCCTAAGGCTAAACTCCTAAACCCATAAGCAATGTCTTGCACAGAACCCAAACTCTCAGGTCTGTGACCAAATTTGGTGTTATAGACATATAAATAACGTAACACACACGATCAATCTAAATTATCATTTATACTAAACCATTCAAACCGATATAGAACGTTACAAGAGCATATCTTAGTTAATTCGTGTTGGACTAGAGGGCTGAAATGTTGCCATATATTATTGAGCAATATACGTGCACTGTGCTTCTAGCTTTACATGTTGCTGCTCGCTTGTGTATCGGGAGCACATAAAACTGTTTTATGTTATTGCAGCGTTGAGTCCATTAGAAGATAATTTTTAATCATTGCATGTGTTCCTTTTGTTATTTGAAATTATCAATAATTTCTATTGTTTAGGAAGTGTGTCTAATAGTGGGTTAGTGTGCTAATTAGCACCTACCCGACTTGTTTATAGGTGAGTAGTATAGTAGTGAATGTTTCCACTATTCCGTTGTAAAGTCTATATATAACTCTATCAAATTGAATAAATGAATTCCAATTAAAAATATCTCTCTCTCTCTTTTATTAGCTTTCTTATCAGAGTAATATGCTGTCATGCATGACCGGAAGCAATGACCCAAGCAATGCTATTAATAACATAACTTACAGAGCAATGCATGTGACCAACATTGAAATGAACATGTTAATGCGGACCCCACATCACCGGTATACAGGGGATTAGTTTTTTTCAAAAGCACTTTTTTAATAGTTTTTGAGAAAAAGTTTTTTTTGAGAAGCTGAAAATTCTGGCTTTTAAAAAAAATTGTATTTGAGCTTTTTTCAGAATTTCAGCTTTTTTGAAAGTCAAATCAAATAGTTATTACAAATTTAATTTAACTTTTTAAAGAAAAAAAAGTATTTTTTCCTTAAAAAAAATCAATCCAAATAAGCCCATAACTTCCCACAAATAAGCCGGTAGTCACTATCGAACAAGACTTGGCTTTTATTATGCTCTACTAAAATTACAAGACGCCAAAAAGGTGCTGATTTCTTAATTTAGTTTTTTAAAATCAATCCATGAAAGTGAAATAGGCACGAAATCTTGTGCGTAATAAAAAATTCGTTGTATAAGAACAAGAATTTCATGCACTGGATCATTCAATATAAAAATACCGTTCATGTATGATTAGTCGATTTAATGAATTAATGTTGTGTTTGTAATAAGCTTATCATAATATGTTTATATTATTTGACATCTTATATGTATAAACAAATGTAGTGTTTGTTGTAAGCATTAAATAAGATGCTTATCATGTATTATCATTTACAACTATAAGATGAAATTACTATAGGCTTGGCACATTACTACATTTCCTTTTTCTTTTTTACTTGCTTTGAGATAGGGTATCCAAAACTATATTAAACTTAATACTAATTTTATTGGGCCGAAAATAGTGAATGAAAAGCGTTCCCAACAAGTATAATCATCCATATGCTATGTTTGTTTGGAGCTTATTATAAGACATTTATCTTATTTGATAACTTATGTAAAAAAGATTGTTTGTTATCAGCTTATTATAAGACACTTATAAGATACTTTTCAAAAGATTTATAAGTGTCTTATTTGTAGTTATAAAAAATAAGTTGGGTTTAGGGTACTTATATCTTATCTTATATCTTATCAATTAGAAAATAATTAAATACAATAATTTAAAATTTTAAAATTTTAAAATTAAAATTAAAAATTTTAAAATTAAAAATTAAAAATTAAATATTAAAAATTAAAAAAAGTAAAGATTAAGAAATTAAAATAAAAAATAAAAAATTAAAATTTAAAAATTTAAAAACTAAAAAATGTTAAAAATTAAAATTTCAAAAGTTTAAAATTTTTAAAATAAAAATTAATTAATATTTATTATATAATTATAAAATTAAAATATCATGAGTTAAAATTGATAACATTATTATCAAAGTAACTTATAACAGCATTTCAGCTAACAAACCAAACAATCTTATTATATTAGATACTTATTTCTTATAAGACACTTATCAAATAAGATGCTTATCAAATTTCAAATTTCAAATAAGACTATTCCAAACAGGCTAATAAGAGGAAAGTTTCAAGAAAGTTGGTGGCTCCACAATTTGCAGGAGCTTTATTACTAGTTTACTACCACAATCCATGGGCAGCTTTATCAATTTAATTTTCTTCAATCTTTGATGAATAAGGATCAAACAAGATTAAGTTTTATTTCACGCGGTGTAGTTATGTAGATCTAATAACGCTACTCATTCTTATACAGAGCTCTCTTTTATAATAGCTTTTATACATGTGAAATTATCTAAGTCCCGTCCAATTAAATAAAAAATCGTCGATAATCTGGCTATATTTTACATATAATGTTAGCTTTCAGACGTAATGCGATGTGGCATAGCAAAGTAATACTAGTTTCAAAGGTTAAACCATCTTAATGATTGCTAATAAGAACTTAACAAATGAAAAGGAGACAGTTCAATATCTGCAGTGAGAAATCTAACGTGACAAGAATTGCATTCGATGCATGTTGTACTTAGATAGAGTTTTATTTTACGAAGTGAAGTCGGTTATAAAAATTTGACGATACACTCAATTCTTAAGAGTCACTTTCTTAGCTTTTGCCATACTGGAGAATTCCCTGATGACAATCCCCCAAAGTCCCAAATCGGTTTCAAAGAAGATATTAAGATTCCAGCGCTTGCTATATTTCCAGACCACAGAGTATTTGGTTTCGGGCAGCCAGGTGATAAGCACAGAGCGAACTATTCTTTCGCTTTTTGATAAAGAATATGGTGTGCTTGCCGTAAAACATAGCGTACTACTATTTTTGGAGGGTTTTGTTCAAATTGGATGAGCCCCTATGATTTTTATTCAAATTTTGAAATAGTACATCGTTGTATAGGCTGTGGCTTTTGTAATATGAATTGCCCTTCTGTAAAATCTTGAAATTATAGTATTTAATTGTTGGCTGCGGATACAATAATGGATGCTGTCCTGAACTTTCATTAACTTGAATTCTTGCATAATATGATAATGTTATAATTTTGACGTTAAAGAATTTGTAATATAATTTCACTATCATTATTATATCTCTATGCTGTATTATATTTATAAAGGATCCAAAGAAGACGTATATATATGAATAACCGGGATAAACTTAAATTTAACCAAATCTGCATACAACAAATTCTTCAAAGGAGGGTGGCATTATTGATTCAACCCAGGCATAGATTGTCGCTAGCCATTGCTTTTGCCACCCAATCAGCAGATCTTTTAGCAAATCTTGTTCACTGAAACTGAATGTGAGATCTTAACTGTAATCTTTCATATATCTTCCCATAATTGGCTTGATTTTCCCATTTGACGTTTAGGCTTGGGATGGCGATTGCCTTATGGATTGCTGCTACAACTGCTCTTGCTGTTTGTAAAATTTTGCATGTGCATTTTCTTTATAGTCTTTCTTTTCTGAGTATTGGCTATACAAACAAATGCAGACTAAACTGCCAACTCTAGATTAGTAATTGGGCATTTCTAGAACTCTCGCCGAGAAATGATAGACGGGGTATAATATCCCCAAACTTGTATTTCAGGAATTGAGATTAGCACCCCTTGGAACGACGAAAGAAGTGTTTTACATTGAAGATGATGGCTGTTGGATCTAGAATCAAAATCATAACTGGTATTGAAAATTATCTATACTAATGGTTTCATACAATGGTCTTATATCATGTGCAAATAAGCAATTGCAGTTCAAGTTAAAGCTCTAGTGCAATAGGATTCAAGTTCAGTGATAGCCAATCAGATATAAGAAGGAACAATGAAATATAATGTTTAATAGTACATGCAAGTGCCAGTACCACATGCATTACCATTTCCTTTCAAGTTACTAAAAGTGTATATATGAGCTTTCCTGCACGTGTATATATAACAAGTAGCATCAAACTTCTGTTTTTGCAGTGTCATAAATCTTTGAAGAAAGAAAGCTAAAAAGAATTGAGCTCTGACACGGTGATAGGACCACTCAAACATACACTGCGTTCAACTAGCACATTATGTCGATAATTCCTGTAGTAAACTTGTCCCGAAAGTTCAATCTTGAAGAGATGACATTGTCCATAGAATCGATTTCATATAAAATTCATAATAAAGAGAACCTAATATTACTATTTCCCTTATGAAACCACTTCCCATATGGAATCAAGTAAAATATGTATGGGCAAACATTTTATATATTTGCAAGAAACATACATGCATACAACAACTACACACACACATATATGTGCCCATGCAAACACTTACACGCATGAATGCAGACATAATGCTCCAAACTAAGAGTCATAAGAAAGTTTGTGAAATGAAGAACTTGATTAACTTGGGATTTTGTATTTAAATTTCTTATACATGACATTATAATCAATCGAGTACTGGCTAGAGATTTCAGATATCAAGAAGATTCAGGCTCATATCACAGTTTTCACTGAAACCTTACAATGTGTATTGCTGCCCTTCCTATTTATTGGAAACAGGAAGCAGCTACAACAATATTAATTATTTCATTATTTAACATTCTAGAAATCAAATTACTACCTAAATGAACTCACATTTCAGATTCAAACCCGATATTCCAGAATCCATCAGGAGTCAATGGAGGTGCATACCTATACCTGTGCCTCGAAACACCATCATGATGCTCGCAACGTAAATTCTGCTTATTTCCGTTTGAGTCCTTTCCTTCATTAGGAAGAACAGCATCATAGAACTTCCTGCATTGCTTGCATTCAATGCCTTTTAATTTTTCCCTCTCAGCTTTCTTTCTTACAGGTCCAACATACTTAAAACCAGATGCCTCTGGCCTCGACGGTGGCAATTCTACCTTTTCTGGTCCTGGATCGACATTGATGTCCTCTGTCTCATCGTCTGAATTTCCAAGATTCATGTCTTCTGGAACCTGCCTTGGAAGATCTTGAAATTCATTGTTGTTGGCTTTCCCCAGTTCTCTTTTGATGCTTTCTAGGGGAGTATCAAGAAAATCATCATGCAGATCAGATCCAGCCCGGCTCTGATGGGATCTTGTATCCCTCCAATAAGAGGCAGGCCGCTTTGAACCAGCAGGTGGACAAGATTTTACCTTAGCCGGACTTTTTTTATTAATGAAAATACCTGAAGTGGAAGGTAATATGGAGTTTGTTTCTTGAATTGATCTGATCCTTTTGCCATCCTCTGATTTGTATGGTTCATCCTTCCATTTGGTCAGTTCACAAGCAATGCCAGGAGCATCTGGAATCTTATTCTCAATATCTATGACAATATGTAGGGAAATTATTGGAGATGGATGATACATGTAAGATCTCAAGATTCCAAATGTTAGAAATCAAGCTGAATTTTGAGTCTTCAGTGCGAAAGTGTCTGTAATGGTTAAAAAGTTGAACTAATGGAGAGGGCATGAGTGCTACAGAATCATAATTTCTCAACTTTTCAAATCTAAGAAGAATAGACAGGGTTAATTTTTAGCAAATAGCAATTTAACAAATAAATAATTTATCTGAACAGGTAGAGCTGAAACTTAACATACCATGTAAAGTTATTGGGCTCTCACTATGCGTTGTACCCACGGCACCATCTCTTGTTTCTCTTACTGGTATTCTTGTGCATAGAAAGTTGTATTGAGATTTTAGCTTTTTGTAAGCATCTACAAGATCTCTGAATTTATTCTTTTCAGACTGCAACTCAGTGTCTTTAGTTTCAATCTGCTGAATGAACTTTCCATGCAATTCTATACCCTCACAAGACTCCTTGCGTCTCTCTTGGAGATCTTCTTGTAGTTTGTCAACTTTCTCTTCCAAACCCTTTAGTTTAGCCAGAAGCTGCACGTTTTTTTTCTCAAGATCTTCCAGCTCCTGCTCTGTCTTTGACCTTTCTAAATTGTACAAATTAATTTGTTGGACTAGCTGTTCCCGCAATTTTCCTCCCTCCTCCACTTCTTTGGTCTTGCTTTGTAGCTCTGTCCGAAGCCTTCCAACTTTATTCTCCAAATTCTCTACTTTAACTATCAGTAATCTGTTTTCTTTTTGGTACTTAATCAACAATTGTTCATTTTGCATTATTTCCGAGTCCTGTGACTCAATCTTTTTGAGCAAATTTTCATGCAAATCCTTTCCCTTTTCTACTTCGGCAGTTTTCTCTTGGAGTTGCAATTTAATTTCACCACATATTTTCACTGTACTTTCAAGTCTGGCACAAAGTTCCTTTTCCTTCTTTTCATGCTCAATCAGTTGCTTGTCTTTATGCGCAATCATAGAAACCTTTGACTCGACTATCCGGAGAAGCTTATTTTGCAATTCCATTTCCCCATCGTCTTCTTTAGACTTTTTCGTGAGCTCAAACTGCAATCTATCAACTTCAAGCTCCAGACTTTTCTGTTTATTCAGAAGCATGAGATTTCTCTCTTCAAGTTCTCTCAGCATATTGTCTTTACTAAGTATTGTTACATCTTTTGCGCTGAGAAGCTTCTCTAAATTCTGCTGTGCTTCCTTCCCTTCATTTGTTTCCTTAGTTTTCTCTTTCAGCTCCTCCTGAAGCTTCTCTAATTGCAGCAACAGATTCTTTTCCTTTTCTTTATAGTCATTTTCTGCCGCTTTCCTTGTCTCAGAATATATTTTCTGCAGACATTTAGATTTTGACTGAAAATTTGGATAAAGTTGACTGCAAAATATATACTCTATCTGGGAAATCCTGTCTTTTGCTTCCTGAATTGTGGCAACCAGTATGGTACTGAGTCCAGAGACATACTTTGCATCATCACTGTCAGCAGGATACCCAACTTCTGGAGGCTTTTGTAGGTTGCCTCCTTCCATCTCTGCAAATAACTGCATGAATATGATAGTACATGAGGAACAATATATTACAACAGACTAATATGTAGGTCACTTTCAGAAAACAATTGATGATAAGTACATGACATATGTAAGTCACAAGTCAAGAATATGTAAGATCTCAGCAAACTATCTGATAATTCGCAAAACGATTCAATGGGATTTGTCCACAATGCAATATGCCCTAATTAAGATTTTTACACTCGAATTGAATTAAACAACCATTGCATGATCCAGATATCATTAAATTAATAATCATATACACCTGAAATAAAAGCACATTCACTTATAAAAGTTAAAAAAAGAAAATAGATATTGTCAAGCTTTGTGTTACCCAAATATACAATTCATCACTATGAAAACCCCACTAGAAGCTACAAAAACTTTTATCGTACACCTTTTAAGGTCATTTTCATGGCCCGAATCTAACCTACGCCAATATCCATATTTTCTTAAGGTCAAACCTACATTTCAACCACTAATTGTGTAAAATTAAAAGAAGACCAGTAACAAATAAAATTCAGAAATTGTATGTAATCCGTTGAATAATGAAAAATAGCAAAGAGAATTAATTAAATTTGTTTGAAAAATACGAAAATAAATTTAAAAAATTGAAATGCAAAGCGGATAAATTGAAGTTAGGTGTAGAAGTGTCAACATAGGCGGAAAAATTTTTACCTTTTTGCGGCTAATTATATACTCGCTAGAGCTTATTGGTGGAAGAATAAAGAGAAGAAATTTCAGCTTAACAATGGAAGATGAGTTTATGGTGTTGAAGATTGAGAATGGCGAAACCCTAGCTCTGTTTAAGCGAGTTGAAGCTTTTCCGATAAGCTTTCTGTTGGCACTCGCGCGCTTAAAACTCTCGAGGCGGGACGATTTCTAATGTTTGAAAAGCATCAAAATCCCATTTTCACCCACAAGTTTAATGTTAATTCCTCACATGGATTAATATAATTTATATTCTCATAGTCCTTTTAAAAAAATTCCAAAGTTCATATATGTGCACGTATATGAGATAGCATATAATCTATAAGTTTATGTGTATATATCCAACATGGATTTGGAATGACATCAATGAAAGTCCATCTAAGTTGTGAAACGAAAATAAAATGCTACCTAAGATTTAAAAAGGAAAAAAAAGGTCATGTAAACAAAGAATTAATACTATATTGACTATCTATAAATGTCACTTTTATTAATTCAGGCCCTTCTATTAAAGGTTTTGAAGTTTATACCCTTAATTACAAAATTCAAACCGTAAAATTACCATTTTCCCTATGATGAAAAGACACGTTATTTTTGCCATTCTTTTGTGGTTTATATATAACACATAGTATTTGCAAAAGTATTTCTATAATTTTACATGTAATTAATTGCCTAATTTTCTTTTATTTTTCAATATCAACCAAAATGATGCTTTTCTCTTTTTCACTTGTCTATTAATTACACCTTTCACTTAAAGGTGAAAATATTCGGGGATTTTTTATTCGTATCTTTTTACAATTGTAGGATCTATGGCCCCATTTGGATTGGCTTTTTGGTCAAAAAAAGCATTTTTTGGCCAAAAATGCACTTGATCCTGTGAAGAACTAGATAACAATCTTCGATGGAATTTCCAGTTGAAGCTACTTACAAAACAAGGAAATCTAGTCACCGGTGTAGTACCGGTTGAAGAACCTCCGATGCCTAAGTCATAATATTTCTTTAGAAGGTAAGTTTTTGGAAGAGAGTGAGTAGAATGGAATAGTTATCTCGTTTAGTACGATTGAGTCCTATTTATAGTTTAAGGGTGGCTGGACTCGTGTTGTTCACGTTCTGTTTGTACTAACTGATTATCAGGTGATGTAGCCTTATCAAGTAATCACATGGTTGGTGAATTGGGTTTGAAGGGTTTTGAAATTTTTCAAGAATGAAGAAGAAGAAGAGTGACATAGAGATAATTAGTATTGTTTGTTTTTAGAGGAGACACTTTATTAACTGTAACACTAAAATTTGCCTTTGAGCTTGCAACTATTATAAGAAGAGAAGCTAGGTTATAAAAATTTTGACCTATTAATCATACAGATTATAAGCTTGAAATCATAAAGGGTTCAAATCCTTCACTTTTTCTTCATATGTTTGCCTCCAGATTGTGCACTGACCATTGTTTTTGGTAAAAATTGAGGACAAAGAAACTGAAAAAATTGAGAAGGAAGAATAAAATAATCTTGAAAAACTTTTTTCTTGCTATTGAAAACAATACATTTCAGGAAAGGGAGAAAAAAATGAGGAAAGAATCTAATTAGGCTCAATCTCCACACTTCCTAGACCCTCACACTACCAATATTCACAAACCTATCAACTTACCATTTACAAGCTCTCTTCTATCTCTAACCCCTTGATCAGCGCCCCTTGCTTAAACTATTAAAAAAAATTTGATGTCTAGACCATATTTTAACCAAGGGCCCATCTTTCTTCTATGTTTCTTTGTTTTTGGTTGGTTACTGATATGAGGAAATCAATGAACCTGTTTTATTAGATGAATACATTCATTAGATGAAAGCTTGAGAAAAATGCACATACACAAAGTGCATACCAAATTTTTTTTTTTTTTTAATATTGATTTGTAGTTAGAAGCACTTGAAAACACTCTAGTAGTGTATTAAAGCTTGACGGAAATTGCAAACACACAAAGCTGTAGCACTTGACTTTGGTTAGCCATGGTAACTTTCCTTTTTTTCTTTTCTTTTTTTGCAATTAATCTAGTTATTTGTTATTTAGTTCTACTGGTTTGTTTGAAATGTGTGTAATTGTGAAATTGGATAAGGCTTTGGGTGTGTGAATTGGAATTGAAAGTCTGACCAAAAAAAAAAATTGGAATGGAAAGAAAGCTTTGCATGAATTTATCAATCAATTGATGTGAAGGAAATGTAACACATATAGATCTGGATAGCTTCAAAGTGCTGCATTGGTAAAACTTCGGAGTAATTTTGTTCAAGTTATCCCTCTTCACTACTTGGATCTCATGTGTATATGAGACATAAGTTTGGAATGGAAGTGGGGGTGGAAAAACTTCCATACTAGGGAATTGAGAAGGCAAATGGAAGGACTCTTGAGCCATTGCTGAATATCTATCTCCAAGCTGGCTTATCTGCACTAAAAACTCCTTATCCATAAGAAGTTATATATTGTAGTTCATTCATGTTTCTTGCTTAATAATTTAAGTCGTTTTAACTTTTTAATTTATGACTAACTTTTGAATTTGATACTCAATTTGCTATTGTATGTGCATGCTTCGCTCTTCATGATTACTAACTTTTGAATTTGATACTCAATTTGCTATTGTATGAGCATGCTTTGCTCTTCACGATTATGTAAGAAGAGATGATTTACCTTATTTAAATATTCTTCAAATGTCAAAAGATTTATTAGAGTTAAAGGCCGGAGAACAAGCATTTACTGATAATGAAGATGGGTCAAATCAAGAACGGGAAGAGTCTACTTGAGAAGATACAAAAGTGATGGAGGAAATAAGAGATGCTTTTAGAGATCAATTACCGGGAAACTCATGTTATTATTGTAGAAAGTGGTGTTAAATAGACATTGTCATATTTTGTAACAAGTGATCAAATTATGTTTTCCTTTTCTTTTTAGAGTTTCAAAATTGGATATATATATATATATATATATATATATATACACACACACACGCATATTATATTTCATTTGATTATATTTGTATATATATTAGAATTCTTTTTATATATAATAAAAAGAATTATTATGTATTCTTGTTACCATGAAAAAGAAAAAATAAAAACTAGATATCATTTTATTTTTATTTCATGTTTTCTATTTAAGTTCATTTTTATCAAGCAAAATATTTAAATTTATAAAAAAAAGTTATTTTTTTCAAAATTAAATATCAAATATGTGTAATAAAATAAAAAGAAGTTTAAAAACGCTAACAGTTCATGCATTATATTTTTTATGATAATTGCTTGCTTTTTAAATCCAAATGCAATTTACTAAAAAGTTATTCTGCATGCCATTTTTGGTAATTTTGTATGAAAAACGTGCTTTTACAATTTTCTATCCAAATACTTGTTGCAACTTAAAAAATACTTCTAACATGATGAATCCAAACACAAAATACATTTTACTACTACTTAAAACTCTCTAAAAAAGCTTTGCAAAAGAAAGCACTTTTAAAAAAAAAACTAATTCAAACGAATCCTATAAGTACTTACATTTGTTTAAATATGAAACTACAAATTCGACTTGACAATTGGTAAACTATGACAGGGCTAACCTAATTTATCAATCAATACACAATTATTAACTATAAGGACTTACAGATGTTACTATGAACTCAACGCGACAATTCGTAAACTACTTGGCCCTTCAGTTCGCGGAATTACATCATTTTTTGGATTTTGATTCTCTAAGATTATAAACCATTTTCGTTGTGTACATTTTCTCTTGTTTGGATTGGCTCTCTTAAAGAAAACATACTCTTATTTGAAAAAAATAATTTTTTTACAATAAATATTTAGTTTGACATTCCAAAAAGTAAAATATTTGAAAAAAACTCAAATACAACTTTTTCAGAAGTCAAAATTTTTAACTTTTAAAAAACTTATTTCTTAAAAGTTGTTCAAAAAACAATAAAGAAAAAATCCAAACGAAACCCTTATCACTTAGCAACCTTCGGTTCGTGCACATGTGATCAAGGACGGACCCAAGATTCTCATTGTGCTGGATTATAACATATACAACTTAACAATCACAATAATAAACATGCTCTTTTATGCTCAACTTGGGGCACGAGATGAGAGGCAGACAAATGGATAGAAAATCCAAAACAATTTGGTCTCAAAACTATCATATGGTAGTAGTCCACCAAAATTGGTTTCTGTATGATGGAGCAAGTGTCAGCGCAATGAAATCAAATAGAAATTTCGGAATGACACAACTAACTAATACAACCAAAACTGGGATTGATGTAACTCATTCATCGTCATCCTCGATGACCTTGGTGCCCAAACCCTTCAATCCTTCAGGTGGAATTTCAGCAACGGTGACCAAAGAGTAGAGCTCTTCCTTGGCATCTTCATCGTCGTTTCTCTTCCGTGCGATGCGGACACGCACTCTCCTTGGCACACTCCGGATCCCACGGCTCCAGACGTATTTGTTCAACTTGACATCAACTCTGACATCAGTGGTTCCCATGGCCTTTTGGGCAAACTTCCTGATCTCCTTGATGGCCTTAGGAGCCTTCTTCTTGAATGTGCTGCAGTCATTTCAAGTAAGTCATCAATCCATCAATCAAAGCAAAGGCATACAGCCTACACCTAGTCCACTTAATATTATTGCAATAGGAAGAAAAAAAATACAGACAAAGACTTGAGACAAGAATAGCCATTCAATGACAATCTCAAGAGTGGAGTTGAAACCATGCATTTTATAAAAGGAGAAAACCACTTCCACATGACAACCTCTTGCCAACTGGATGCGCACATCACTCACAAGTCAAACAGGCATTATTGTCATCAAACGAAAGCAACTTATTCATCTTTTCATTTTTGAAATGCGAACTAGTAGAACCGTATAAGAAGCAACAGAATAACTCTTAACTGGGTTTTCAACAATTACTGCTTTTCATGTCCATGTAGTCTCATGAGTGTGCATAATTTATAAACCGAAAATTAAGATTACTCACAAAGAAGAATGTATACAAAGGATAAAAGGAACTGCATCGGGTTGTATTTTCTTTTTGTATGAGGGTGGCTGGGTGGGTGGGTTTGGAGAACAGTCTATGTACCCAGAAAGCATTTTGACATTTACATTTACCCAAAGGTGATTAGTGGACTGATTCATGTAATTTCCACCATCAATCTGTTTCGCAAAAATGCAAAAACTAGAACTTAACAAGACAACCCAACCAACTTAATCTTCAATGCAAACTTATCTATTAAGTGCTAAACCAACTCTCTTTCAGCTTCTTTATAGGGCACTCAACTTCACTTTCACATGAAAGTTCTATGCCTGAACAAGGACTGCCGCACCTATTGACAATTTTGACCAAGAAATGAAATTATGTGCAGACAAAAATCTGAAAACCTCAATTACTGGATACAATCATTCTCACCTCATTCGATACCTGCTTCTACTTTTTGCGTAGAATATAAAAGCTTCCAACCTATGAGGCCGTAAACACGCAAAACCGGGCCTGAGTTTCATAATGCTGAATAACAAACTGAAGACGAGGCACAAATGCAATCCCTCATAGTGCAATATCACGTTGCGAAATAACCAAGTTGGATCAAATTATAACTTGAAATTCACTAAGATAGATCTACTCCTACTAAGTAGGATTAATGTTATTCACTGCACAATACAATCACGCGGCTCAAACAAGTTAAGAAGCAACTACACTCAGAGGCAAGAAGCACCTAACATGAATGTTCAAACAGAAGATTCATCTATAAAACGCAGAAGGAATATTGCACACTACGCATCGACATTTGTACTCTAGCATTAGAGTTTCCATTTTAAGCGAATTCATATACAAAGGAACAAATCCCAAAAAATAACCATAGATTTAATTCATATCGAAACACACGTATAATTATACGTATCGAAGCGTATGGATATATGTATATTTGTAAAGTGGAGAGCAAAGCAAGTTTACCATCCATGAAGGCGTTTGTGGAGGTTGATGGTGTACTCCCTGGTGACAACCTCTTCTTTTCTGGCTTTGTTCACCTTCTCCACCATTGTTGCTCACCACAAGCACACACACACTCTCTCTCTCTCTCTCTCTCTAAAACCACAGCAAAACGCAGCAGTGCTTCAAGAGAAACCCTAATCTGTGGTGAGGAGATTTATATATTGTTTCTCTCAAGTTCCCAAACTGCCTCGCTTCGTGAATGAAACTACGGAAATGCCCTAAAGTTGGGCCATTTGGATCTTAGGGCCGACCTAATTATTTTTAGGACTGTGAGGCCCAAGTGAAAATTGGTTTCATCGTTTATATTTGTGGATTTTATTTTGGTTTTGGGAAACTATTCGCGGATCGGATTGCTAAGATGGTTAGGGACGATTAGTTACCTATTAATTGGGTTAACTTTAATTTGCCAGTCATCTTGTTTCAATTCTTAGATGACCCATAAAAGGATTGATTAATAGTTGTATCTTCTCTTTCATTCGTATCATATTATTTGTATTTCGGAACAAAAACGAAAAACGAGCTAGGCATTATTTCTTTTCTCATGATTCATTTATCAGTTCTTATATTTTAGGCTTGTGTAAGCTGGCTTCTAAATAATTAAAAAAAGGCGTTTTCGTTTGAAAAATTCAAGTTTTTGACTTCTCCGAAAGTGCTTAGAGTTTTAGCATTTTAAGAAAAACTAATCCAAGCGAGCCTTTGTATTTAGTCTAAATGCCAAGTTAATAAATGTTTTTTTAATTTTCTTCATTTCTTTAACCATGTCAACTTAGTATGGCTATAGAAAACAATAAATAAATAACGAGAAAAAGGGTCATATATACTATGCTCTAGTGTTGATTTTTCCCATTATGTCGAACACAAACTCTGACCAATAGGCGGAGTTCACAAATAAGTGCGCCATCGATGCCTGTGGCAAACGAAAAGTCCATGGATGGACAAACAGGAAAATACAAAAGGCAACAAATAATGATGATAAGTTGATAACTACATATATATATAGATATATATATATATATATATATATATTTTTTTTTTCTGGACTAATGAAATGGCTCCTATATCTGAATATCCTCTACCAAACTCATCTAATATCATCTCGTTCTTGGAAATTCATATAAATATTAATATGTACCCTTCTCATATTCGATAGATAAGCAAGAATGCGAGTGGATTTCCAACACAAATTAAGGGGAGAATAAACTTCACTGAGTTATAAGTATATATTTACCCTTGTAGTTTTAAAATAGACACAAACACTAATTTTAAGGGATACATGATTTATTTTTACTTCGTATTGTTTAAGCTGTCCCGATATTTGGTTTGGGTCCTCAAGTACACGCATCAGTCAGAACTACTTTATTGACCCTTTGTGAAAATGTTGCTTGCTGGTGGTGTTATTAAATGTTGGCTCTTTGAATGTTGTGGTCCTGACTCTTTGTTTTTATTGTTTCTTGTAATCTTGTGTGTGGGTTTTGGTGGTGATGTTAATGAATTTTTCTGTTTGAATCAAAAAGAGAGAAAGGAAAGATACATTGAATTACAATGGTTTTGAAAGTGGCTTAACGACTAGTGAGACACATAGCAATATTGTTATGTTAAAGTTCAATAAGTTTTTGTTTTTGAACATCAATTTTCTGCCTTGAAATTGCTGGGTTTGGATGAGATTTCAGTGGACATAGATTATAAACCTTGGAATTTCATATGTTGAATCTTGTTCATGATAAAATTCAAAGCACCCGAATTTGATAACTAACTACAAGTCTGTTTGGCTTAGTTTATGATATCTAAAAGTGCTTTTGGTGTATTTAAATTTTGGAATTAACTTGTTTAACTCAATTTTCTAAGAGTTTCTATGTAAAATCCAAAGTTAAAAAAATAATAATAAAAGAAAAGCTAAAAAACTAGAAGCTCTATTTTTTTTTTCTAAAAAAAAAGAATCTTAAAGAACTAATTTTGTATCATGTCAGAATTTGTTTTTTATTTTTTTAATCGAAAATATTACTCCATATTTAAAAAATTCAGTACAACCTGCAAAATAGTTGAAAGTTTAATTCTTAAAATATAAGGTCAAACAGTCGACAATTTATATTTAATAATACTTTTAACTCTAATGTTAAAAACTTTACGACTCAACAGCTGAAATCTCACACTAAAGCAAATAAAACTTTGCGTCATTTCGCCAATATAGATGACAAGGAGATTAGAAAATCCAAATTCCAGATCATCTCTGAAAAATTGGCTAAAACATTTTTTAATTCATGTAAAAAAGAAAGATAAAGGGCTTAAGAGCTAAGAAGGACCTAAAAAAGGAATCTTGATTTGCACCAAAGTTTTCAGACAAACATATTATATGAGTAAATGAAATGATTCCATCCTTGTCACGAACCAATAATTGTGGAATTGGCATGCTCTTAATCAAACGTATTGGAGCAACAAATTGATTCCATATTTGTCAGTCTCCAATCATGAGTAAACCTTTAACTTAATGACACACCAGCATGATCATCGGATCCAGTAGAACCCACAAAGTGGGTAACATGTGATGGTTATATTTTTAATGTTAGATTGCACTAGTCGTGTGTTAGAAAAGATCATTTTAGGTAAAAGTTTAAACTATTAAAAAAGATGTTAACGTTTTTATTTTTTAACATCCCATATATGTTGGCTGAATTAAAAATTTTACAAAGATATATTCTTTTCAAATGGGCAACAGCAAGACTTCCGTGTCTGGCCGTTTGGGACCTCAAGACGGTCATTTAACGTGATATCGGAGTTGAGCACCAGTTAATTACAAATTGTATTTATTTTTAACTTTTATTAATAAAATATCTCTAAAAAAATTACTTCAAAATCCATCTTATAAAATCTTAAACTACTTTACCTAACATCGAAAACTCATGCATTCGGATAAACAAGCATTACCAAAATGTGCAAGAATCTTCGTCCACCTTAAGGCCCCGCCGCTTTTCTCATCGGAAAAGGAATCTGTTAACAATAATGCGGCCCAACATTAGCGGCGGTGTACTTTTTTGTCCAATGACTTGTTTTTTCCTTTTCTTTCTTTTTAAACGTATACTATTAGAATAACTTATAACTGCTCCATTTACATCAAAATTTATATTAAAACCTTTCTAATTTGATTCCAAATTTATGCGTTTTCAGGCACCATGGGGTATGTGACACGTCATTTCCCACTTCTTAAGGTATCATAAGAAGAGGAAATGTAATTGTGTTATTTGTCAAGAATTTGTCGTTTCTTTTGGTTAAGATTGTAATAATATGAATTTAATTTTTTGAGGTTTAGAAAATAACTTAAGCGGTTAATTCTACTTCTTTGATACGTAATGAGTTAGTAATTTACTCTAACCTGCAGTGTACAAATACTCAAGAAGGATGAGAAAAGGAAGGTAAAACTTCTAAAATCCGAGGGGTTTAACTTGAAATTAGCAAACAAAATTTCACCTTTTTCTTCTTTTTTTAAAAACCATGTTTGGATATGGATTATGAGATAATTTAAGTGGTTAAAAGTTAAAATTATTTCCCAAGAATGATGATCTGGTTCAGATGACGGAAAAGAAAGAAATGGAAAGAAAAGGAGGTCCTATTGTTACTTAAAATAAACAAATAAATAAATAACGCACTCCTAACTTTATTCTTGTCTTTTATGGGATTCAAATTTAAATCATCACTTTTTAAGAAAGTAATTTCAACTACTTGAGTCATTTATTAATCTTAGGTCCCATTTTCTGGATAAAAGATAAGAACCAGAATGAATTTTATGATTCTTTTTTTTATTATTATTTTCAGAAAAAAGAGAAGTATAGTTTTAGATGTGAAACCGTTGAAATGCTAACAACCAGAGATGGGTAGTATTTTTGAATTCATTTGTTTTTAGTTTTTTCCTTTCAATTTGGAGAGAAATATAATTGGCCTCAATGAAAAATCAAATCAAACATGTTCGTTCAATTTCCACCCATTTTATTCAACAAAACCTATTGTTAGGTCATAGGCCAATAGATATTGGTCCCAATAGGTTTAGACTTAATAATATGATTCCTTTTTTTATAACTATATCACAATTTTATTTACTACCACACATACCCTCTTAATAATACGATATTCGGTTCAAATTCACCAGTACACATTATGTCAAGATTATGCTGCAATATTATGATACTATAAATTATTAATATTAATTATAATTCAAAGATTATAAATTATTTATATTAATTAATTGCAATTGCATTAATAATTTATTAAGGAATGACATATAAGAAACAAGAGAAAAAACTCTAGACTTAGCCTCTGTTTCTGTTAGCTGTGAGCCAGTGAGATTTCATTTTTTCAGATGTAAAGCTTTTAACAATAGAATTTTAATTAAAAATACTGTTGAATAAAAGTCGTTGATTATTTATCCTGATATTTTAGAAGTTGAGTCTTTAGTTATTTTAAAAGGCAATATTGAAATTTCAAGAATATGAAATAGCCTTTTGAGAAAAGAACAAAAAATTAATTTTTGGCATGACGTGAAAACAACTTTTCAATTTTTTTTTCTTTCAAAAAGTGTCTATTTGGAGTTTTCTTTTTTAACTTTTTTGAACTTTGCTTTTATATAAAACATTTTTAAAAATTTATCAACAAATTAATTTGAACTTTTAAGTTTACAAAAATCACTTTTTAAATATTTAAAAATTGAATCAAACTGACTCTTAGATAAGAACAACCCTTTTTTGGGTCAAGATAAGAATAACCTAATAAAATCAAATGCGTTGAGCCAAATATTTCGTGGATATCCATGGTGGACCCCTTTAGTTTAGAGAGTAAAACCCATGCGTGATAGCGTGTACATAATTTTAAAATACATCGTAAATATCAAAGCTTCTCCTGCTTTTTTTTTTTCATTTTTTATTTTCCCCGTTTTCTAGAAATATTCACGTGACGGCAGCCACGTTTGAAGTTACACATGACGACAATAAAAATAAAACAAAATATAATATGGCCATGTGTTTAATTTTTTAAAAGGAGAAAAAGGAAAATTGATTACAAATTTTAGAAAAGATTAAGAAAATTCATAAAGAATACAAATTCCTTAAAATAGCCAAGTGATATCGTCCTTCTTTTACCAAATAAACACCACACAAACAAGACGTTGAGACATGTTATTTGTGGCATCACATGAATGAAAAGTGAACCGAGATCAATTTTTAGACCTTAGTATTATCATTTTGGAAACCCCTCCATATCCACAAGCCTCTTCTCACACTTTTGTGTGAAACTTATATTTTAAACTTATTAATTAAATTTAATGTACTAACAAACCAATAATTAAGGGCATGTTTGGATTTACTTTTTTAAGAAAAATCACTTTTTTTAAAAAATAAGTTACATTAAATTAGCAATAATTATTTGATTTGACTTTTAAAAAATTTGAAACTCTGAAAAAAGTTCAAACGCAGCTTTTTTTAAAAGTCAAAATTTTCAACTTCTAAAAAAAATTTATTTTTCAAAAGTTGTTAAAAACGCTTTTAAAAAAAGTCAATCTAAACGCGCCCTAAGGCTGAATTCATTACAATATTTTCAGTTTTGTTCAAGATTCAGGCAGTAGCTCATGTGGTCAAGAACACTTTTTTTTTTTTTTTTTGCGACAAGAAAAAATTCAGTTGATGAAACTTGACTGCCGATACAGCTGGCGGAACCTAACTATACAACTAACTAAAAAACTTTAGTTGTATAGTACGTTCTTTTTATTGTGCATTAGTTAAGTAAATGGAACTTAACCTATGACAAATAATTAGAGTCAAATTCGAATCATAAGTCATATTCATCTTTAATTTTTACTATTGAAACACCTTTGAAAGATGTCAAGTACTCCTTTCTTCGTGAGTAGCAATGAGAAGTTGAGTTAAAAATGAAGTTATTTAGGGGGGGGGGGGGGGAAGCCCCCAATTTTGCTTTCTGAAGTGGCTCACCTTACACCTCTCTCATCTCAACTCCTTTTCGTGGTCTTTACTTTTTTATCTCACCAGTCAAGGGGTTAAAATAACTGGAGATGTCTTGTAGTCCCCAAAAATCATTTACGTATCTTAGGTGATGTTGCCTCATAGAAAAAGGAAATTTATAATAGCGATGTTCATTTTATCGCCTCATTCAACCATATATTGTCCATATATCACGTAACATTATCAATAGTCCACGCCTTCCAAAGCAGCTCTCTTCCCCTTCTAATGCAAGAGAATGTATCCAATCTAAACTACAAACAATAAAAATGCACAATTTTATACTGAAGCATCTATACTCTATACTATATGTAAAAGATGTACTTTTTTTAATATTACGAGAGTATTAGGTCGGCGCTATTGTAACAGTGATATGTTAATACTTACATGGCATGGTTATTTTTTATTTTTTATTTTACTTTTTATTATTTCTTATCTTTATGAATATACATTATTAGTTTTAATTAAAATATTAAATGATCAATCAATTAATGCTTAACATAAAATTCATTTGTAAACTTCAATAGGTTTATTTCATATCTGTTATGTATATATATTATTAGTAATAGACATTTAATTTCTAATAAATTAATTTTTAAAATAATATTTATTTGTGAGTTTTAAAAAATTAAATCTGAGTAAATTTAACGTTAATATTAAAAAAATATTTTTTCAGTATTATGAGATTGTCATGTCAGTGATTATATGGCAATAGCTATTTTATTATTAATTTACACAATAAATTTTTATTTGTTTTATATTTATTATTTTTTATCTTTACGGGTATAATAAAATTATTAGCTTTAATTGACAAACTAAATAATAAATCAATTAATGATTAAAATATAATTTATTTGTGAATCCCAAAAGATTTTCTTATTACCTATTATGAATATATATATTCTTAATTTTAATTTAAAAATTTAATTACTAAGTAATTAATACTTAAAAGCCTTAAAACATTTTTCATTTGTGAATTCCAATTATTAATTCTAAATAAATTTAATATTTATTATTTAAACAAAACTCGTGCAGGGTGTAAAACATTCATGGCTAAATTCGTCATCTACTATTAAAAGAAAATAAATTTAACTTAACTTAATATTTACTATTAAAAAATATATTCGTGCATTCATGTGAAATACAAATAAAATTACACGAATAAAATTGCACTAGTTTTATTACAATAAATTACTATTTGATTGCTTCATTCTACAAGAACTAAATGTCATAATTATGCACGTCACAATTACAAAAATTATATTAATCACGATAAAATATGGGAATTTTGAAGAGACCAATTCAATTAGAAATAAGTTTTTGGATGGGCAAGATTTTACCTTTTAATTTTAATTTTTTTATTTTTCAAAGAACAATCAACGAATTGAGAATAAGTGAGCTCGTTTTGACCGTCCAAAATAAATAACCCGTCCCTGTCTCTGTTTATTTTACATTCCATCCCAGCTATTTACAACTAGCCAAATGCCTCGTAAGCAATGAATAGGAAATGTATAGTAATGTTAAATGACCCAGAACTCGCTGGAACATTTGAGAAGAAATTCTTAATTGATTACTTGTAAATAACCCCATGTTACGAAACAAAGAATCATCCGAACCTACACCGAGGAATTAACATTGATCAGCAAAAATATCAATAAAGAAAATTCCAAGAATATTAAAAAAAAACTCTGAAAACTTTTTAGCACTCAATAATTCTTTTATGTGAAATCTCACTAAAAAAAATTAAAAAGAATTACAAAGAGCTGGAACCACACGATTATATTAGAAAGCACGAGTGTTTTTGCACTATAATTCGACTATAAAAAATTAAAATTACAAATTAAGATCAATTCGAGAGAGAGGTTTCATCACAATTATAAAATATATGTAATTATCAAATTTTACTCTCTTTTTTTTTTGTCACTCTCTCTCTCTCTCTTCAGCTTTCTCTCTCTGGAGAACGAGCTCCTCTCCGAGAGATGGCTACAAGCAACCACAACAACATCAACTAAAGATCGCGGTTTTCGATCTTTCTTGAATTTCACTTTCAATTTCAATTTCCCGGTGTCCATCTCGTGTCCTTCAAATTTTCACGATCTTCGCGGCCTTGACCACCGGATTTTCTCTGGCGATGGCGTCGCGGCCGGCGGCTTTGTAGTCGTAGCTGCAGTCGTGGCGATCGGAGTACCTGTGCTCCGCGCAGAAGAGCTCGCCGCATCGGCACCGGAACCCGGTCAAGCCAACCTTCCTCCGGCAACCGGAGCACCGATTCACCGTCCTCTTGATCGGCACGGTCTCCTCCTTCCGCTGTTCCTTCTCTCCCTTCAGATCTCGGCTCGTTTCCGCCGGATCTGACGATCGGTGAACCACCGACGACCTCGGCGAGTTGGATCTAGGAGAATTATCGCGAGCGATGGGATTCCCGCCGCAGACGGCGGAGGTTCCGGCGGCGGACGTTGTGGTGGTGGCGTTGAAGCACTTCTGACACATATTATTGGTAGCCGGGTTTCCCGTAAGACCACAGTTGTTGATGCACGGCGTTATCGTCTCAGGTACGACCTTGAACTCCGTCTCCTCTTTCTCCGTCTTTTGAGCCATGTAAGCAAACTCTAAAACGCCTTTTTTTCTTTTAAAATAAAAATTATACAAAAATACAAATATATGTGAATGTTATATATATATATGTGTATGTATAGATTGATGGAAGAAGATGAAAGAGAGAGAACTCTGTGTGGTTTGGGGAGAATGGAAATGAAGGGGTATGGGACGGGGGAGGGGGATGTTATAAGGGGAAAAAGGGTCGGTAATGACCGAGGAATAATAGCCTCATGGAGACGCGTATCATGCAATTTGCTCCACGATTTGACAGAAATGCCCCTTAACTTTTCTCTAATTACTGGAGGTCCTTTTAAGGCGGGGGTTGGGGTGGCGTGGCGTGGGGTGGCTAGACGGGTTATTGGGGGACGTAAGGAGTGGGCATGGTTCTAGATCATGTCTGACGTGTTCTTTACTTCATCGTCACATTCGCAACATAATATTTTATTGCTAAAAATTTTAAAAAATAAAAATGAAAACAAAAAATGTCGATTCTTTTTGCAACTTGGACGTGTTATTTTCTTGTCGACGCAAGTCTTTCCCTTGTGGTTAATTTTATGACAATTTTCCTGTTATTGTCACATTTTTTCGTATTAATTTATTATTTTTCAAAATGTAGCCAAATTAACACCTATTATTTAAGAATATTTATATTAATCGTCATGCCTCAAATATTAAGGACATGTTTAAAAAATAATCTTATAATTAAACTTAATATAATTGATAAATAATTACACAGTTATACATACATGTTTAATTAAGTAATTGTTTGAGTGAGAG
Organism: Cordia subcordata; assembly: GCA_028554755.1. Taxonomy (NCBI): domain Eukaryota; kingdom Viridiplantae; phylum Streptophyta; class Magnoliopsida; order Boraginales; family Cordiaceae; genus Cordia; species Cordia subcordata. The sequence goes on along the minus strand of JAPTOF010000013.1, from coordinate 9,393,770 downwards.
GCAAATTGAATATAACTGAACTTGGTTAATCACATACTCTAATTCAGGGGAGGTGTGAATTAGTGTAACTATACTATGTAATTATTCCCTAACAATTTTTCTTAAGTCTTTTATTATTTTTATATTTAACATATATTAGTATAAAGTAAATATAAATAATAAATTAATTAATCTAAATAAAATTAAAATAAAGTAATAAATAAATAAATATAAAATAAATGAATATAAATATAAATAAATATTTCTAAAATTTATAATTTTATTTAATTTATAAATTTTAATAAAGCTGTTAATTGTAATTAGATTTTAATTATATTTTTGGGTAAATAATAATTTAAAAACAAATATTTATTATTAAAATTACATTATTTATTGGCATAGCTGCCATGCGTAATAAAAAAATATAACATAAGAAATTAGTTTGTAATTACATTGTGATAATCAAACACAAGTTAAATTACTGGTAACTGTTAACCATCATATTACTAGGTTATTACTAACCTAGTAATTGTACCATGTGTCCAGTAAGTTTATGTAATACCAAACATGACATAAGAATTAGTAGATTTGATCAGCAAAGTTGGAATGTACGTGTTAGGGTTATGAACTTATTATTTGATGATTGAGTCCATTCCATAATTATATATTCATTATGAACCGAACTAGAGATTAGCTTGATTATTTGTGTGAAATATTAATAACTAAATTGACTGTTTTTCTAAGCACTAATTTGAGTATTTTTGTGAAATATTGAGATTTAATTTAAATATTTTAAGATAATTAAAACTTATTTAAGAAAAATGTAACAAGAATTGAGACCAATTCGTGTGATCAAACTTCTTCCTCATTGTATAGTCTAATTTGCAACCAAAAACGAACTAAACCTTTTGCTGCCGTTACGAAGTTAATTAAGTTAATTAGTACTTGTAAATTAATAATTAATAATATAATTATACAATGAAATGTAGTCGACATTTTTAATTGTTTAACGGTACGATATAAATGGAGATTCACATCCTTTTTGGTTGACGACTAGTTTTCGAGTGATCGTGGCATTTCCAAAGCTGCAAAATTTTTCTTTTTGAGAAATTCTATTGGAATTCTTGAACTGTGTCTATTTGTTACATCACTTCCCTTTTAGGCTCAAGTGAAAATGCACGGGCATTCAAGTTGTGCTTTTAATCTGAGATAGTGACATCCACCTCGATTATATTTATAAACTCGTACCCACAAGTTATGTATGATTGGTTTAGAATCTTTTCTTATTAATACAAGAAGATTATTATCGCGCTCCCGAGGCTATATTAGAATCTCTATATATTAATACAAGATGATCACTGTGACACTTCTTGACAAGATGGTCACTATCATGCCTCCAAGCCCAAACCCTAGGCTTGCGAGTGAAATTAGTGTTGTAAGCCTGAGTTTAAGTCCCAAACCTACAAGCAAAATTAATGTTATAGGCATAATTAATAATTAATTGGACCCTCAAATTAAATAGCCCAAAATATTTAACTAAGTAATTGGTTTTACTCACACTACTAACTTATAAACAAATTATATCACAATCATTTTAATCATTCATATAATAGAATATGAAATCCAAAATTTAAAAGAGAATTTTTTTTTTCAAAATACATACATTTTTTTTCTTTCATTATCCATTAAAATACTATTATTGTTATATAAATATAAAGGATTGAGATGATCTCTTTAACCGTACAGTGTTTTATACCGAACAAAATATCGGCATTATCGTAAAATATCAAGAAGACAATTGGCACAAGGTGCCGTGTCCATTAAATATAAAATGACAAAATGGAGCACATACCATTCTCCAAACCAGATTAAATTAATTCCTGACAGAAAAGAAGAAACAGATTAATTAATTTAAAGACTAATCCTTTGTTGTCTGTCTGCAACAACCAATACATCCAACATTTTTGACCAAAAACTAAAAAAAAAAAGAAAAAAGAAAAATACATCGAACATCACTTTCAGGGGCATTACAGGAAATTCACACAAACATCCTCGTAGTCCCCACACAAGTGGTGTGTGTAGTTGATAAGCAAGAGGCCATTGTCTCCTAATCGTCTCCAGCTTTTAGCCGCCCAATCTGACCGACAACCCCTCCCCCCCTTCTTTCATTTTCGTTTCGATTTCTCTTCTATTCAATAGACTAATATTAGTATGTAGACAAATTTGTAAATTTAGAAGAAAAATTTATAATATTTTTTAAAGATATTTATAGGACTACAAATTTTTATTTTAAACAAATAATTTTTTTTTTTTTGTGAACTGATGTTATAAATTGTTTTTTGAAAGTTATATAAACTTTTATTTTAGACTTACAAATTTTTTTAATAGATTGATCTCAGTCTAAATAGATGGAAGAGCAATCCCTTGTTTCGACTCTCCAGGTGCACTTCACTGCCCCACGCCGCGCGTCGGCATGCCTCTCTTACTCCACGTTTTTTGTCTACTCACTGGCTGAGGAGGACTTCTACGATCCATCGTGGCTTTGCCCAATTTCCGCGTCACGTTGCGCGCTCTTCAAAGATTCCACGGTCACTTTGTGCACTAAACAATGTTCGACGGCCTGGATCTACTCTCTTGCGGATTTTGGTGTAGGATTCACAATCGACATGATTTAGTGGTTGTAGGAGATTCCTACTCAATGGTCCCCGTTTATACCAATTTTTGTTGGCTTGAGTGGGACCAAGTTTCGATGCAAAAAAAAAAGGTGGGACCAAGTCAAACAACGTCAAGTATCCGAGAACAACTTCAATTGCGGCTCGAGCCAAGTGCAGGCTTCCTCTGACTAGTTTGTTAGCTTTGTGACAAATTTTACAAATAATATCTATTTGTAAAAAACGCCAACTTAGTTCTTATTATTTTAAAAGTAATTTACTTAAATTTTAAATAAGAAAAAGAGTAATTTTAGGCTTAAATTTTGTAAAATATGAAATTAAAGATTTGAACTTTAGAAGTTTTAATAGAAAGGCTTGAACTTGCAAAAAAGTAAGATTTTACACACCGTTAAATAACGGTGTTAATTTTTACTTACGTGGAATTTTATTTATTTTCATCTTAGGTTGATTTCTTACATGACAATCTAAACTTACTTGAGATAGAAAAATAAAATAAAATACCACATAAGCGAAAGTATTACTCTGTTACTTAATGATATGTAAAATATCACTTTTTTTGTAAGTTCAAGTCTCTCTATTAAAGCTTTTAAGGTATAAGCCCTTAATTACATATTTTGAAAAATTCAAATCCTAAAACTACCATTTTTCCTTTAATGTATTAAAAAGTATCACTTTAGTTGTTATTATATTATTTTAGAAGTAATCAATTTTATCCCTAGTATTTACAAAAAATGACCTAATTGATTTTCATATTAACCCTAAAATGGTCTTGTGATAGTCGCATGCCCATTTGCTGGAGATGAAAATTGAAATGTTTTACAAACATTAAGGACTAAATGAGTATTTTTGAAATAATAAGGACCAAATTGACTTTTTTTGTAAACATTAATTAATGGGTCACTTTTAAAATAATAGGAGCTAAACTTAGAATTTTATATCATGGTCTCTCACATCATGCACCTACGGAAAGCACTTTGCACCTGTGTGTAAATAGTATATGATACTGTTCATGCACAGTAAAATTAAAAAGATATTTTTCTTAATTTTTATTTGTTCACTACTCAACAACTATTAGTTCACTGATTTTTATATATACATGAAATATTTGTTTACTACCCCATGTATATTTGTTCACCACTTTCATGCACACAGACACAAGTACAAACACTTTTATTTGTTTCCTGCTCCACACATATTTGTTCACCACTCATATATATTTGTTTACTACCCAACATATATTTGTTAAATACTCTCACACACACAAGTACAAACACTTTTATTTATTCATCACTCCATATATATTTGTTCACTGCTCCACGTTTATTTGTTCACTACTTTAGATATAGTTGTTCATGACTCTCTGGCATAGAAACACAAACACATATTTGTTCACTACTTTATATTTATTTGTTCACCATTAAATTAGTGAACAAATAGTATAAAAATAATGAACAAATATGTTAATTTTTTAGTTTACCACTTAACATATACTTATTAACCAATCTTTACATACATACACACAAAAACACATTCATACACAAAAAGAAAAATTGAAGAAATTGGCGGAAGTATTTTTCAAAAACTAATAAAGTGATGATTAATCAAAGCTGTATGTGGAAAAAAAATCCCCAATTGACAATTAATTAGAGCTAATAAAGGGCTTTGTTGCTTCTCCTTGTTCCTTGTTGTGCGCGCGCTTTTGTCTGTGTGCATCTGTGTGTTTATGTATGTGAGTGTGTGTTCTGTGTGTGAGAGTGACAGATGGAGATCATGTGTGTGAATGTGTGTTCTGTGTGTGAGTGAGAGATGGAGATATGCGTTTGAGTATGTGTTCTCTGTGTGAGAGTGAGAGATGGAGATGACGATCGAAGATCTATATTTTTATTTTTTTATTTTTTTATTTTTTTATTTTTTTAAAGTATGGGTACACCATGCTCCTACACTTTTTTGTAAATAATATGGATTATTTTTGAAAATTTTCTATCATTTTACAAAATTTTTGGAGTCTCTTATAATTTTATAATTTATGCTAAAATGATGATTACAAATACGATAAAATTAAAAACAATAATTATTATTAAAGTTCTGTTTACAACATAAAATGTTACTAAGAAATCTAAGTTCTTATATTAGACGATTAGTGGTTTAGTGATCATAATTTGACCAAAAAAGAAGAGAGCTGGGCTTAATTTTTGAACTCCACGCATGCATCTTTCTTTCAATCCTGTCTACTTCTAGGGCTGAATTAGAAAATAACTTTGAGAGAAAGGATAACAAAACAACTGCTCTTTTGGTCAATAATGAGAATAAGAAAACAATGGGTACCATCTGGAAAATGCGTTCTAATAAAGCGCGCTACACCAACATTGCCAAAATAACTCTAAATTGTACGATACTTAATCGTGTTTCTTTTTGTTATAAGGAAGGCGAAAGTCAAACATCTAGATAATTATATTAGGAGATGTGTCTTTCATGATCTCTCGTTCAGTAAGAATTGGAGACGGATACAACTCATATCTTGGATTCAAATTCAATCTCTTGTCATAAATTAAGTGCTCTCGACTTAACCGACACATAGTATAAAAGACGTCTGTGTGCCTGAAGCTTATTAGTTGGTGGTTGGGCTCTGTCTGGTATACTCATACTCGAACTCCGCCAACTAAATTTTTCTTTGTCATAAAAAAATTATCTTAGGAGATGTGATTTCTTTTTTCTGTCATGCTTTATTAAAGAGAGAAATTCAAGTGGGATATTAGTTATAAATATTTAATTCAATGTTAGATTGTTAGTAAATTGAATAACGACTTATTATAATAAAAATTTTCAATTATATACTCTTATCGAACCATGCATTAAAGAGTTACTTTATATATGAAATTTGTAATTTTATAATAAATTTAAGGTGATATTTTTACCAAAAACGTCAGCATCAGGTCGGCCTTGACCGGAGCGATTGGATTCGCGCAAATTTTACTTGGTGGTTGTTTTTGATGCATTGAACCATTGAATTTCCTAAAGCTGTCACTATACATTGCAAGTTGGCAGCTTGACGAAAGATCTAACTAATATAATGCGTGATAAAAATAGAATCAAATAAAAATTCTTGGCTTTGTTTGAAGGCAAAATTAATCACGGGGAAAAAATTGAAAGATAATCGAAATTTTACTAACGTAAAAATATATTCTCCTTTTTTTTAGAACCTTTTTATAGCTAATTGAATCTGACGTTTGATAACCTTTTCTTCTTTGGCACTCAAATAGCCATCATATCTTCGTTTTTCTCTTTTGGTCAAAAAAATAATCATCGTACCATGGATAAAATGATTCTGTAGCCGGTCACTAAAAGAAACGAGGGTAAAAAAGAAAAGGTAAAAGAGAAGGTTAAGAAAGAGCATCGAAACGAAAAAGAAAAAGAAAAAAGAAAAAGAAATTTACGTGTAGTTCAAGTGATTGAGACTATTTCTTCAAGAGCGATATTTTAAGTTCGAACCTCGTGAAGAACGGGAAATAGGGTTGATAGTAGGAGGCTTCAAAAAAGAAAGAAGAAAAAAGGAAAAAAAAAAGGTGGCGAAGTAAGAGCCGCATTCCAACCGCTCATAGTTTGTTGAATTGTGGGTGATAATGGGACTAGAAGCCAATGTAATATGCAACATCTGCACATCATTAAATAGTAATTAGTGAAATGGCCAATCAACCTTGACAACTAAAAGGTATTTTATTCTCAGCACTTCGGTGGATTTTGATAGCGGAGAAATGCACGAAGAGATACTTGCAACCCAAAAACAACGGTTTGCAATATACCAAAGATAGTCTTGATATGAAATATGCAATGGAAAATTAAGCCAAGCTTGCGTAGGGTGGAAGCTTAACGTGAATGGTTATAAATAAAATTGTTAAAATTTATTTAAAAATTATATTTGGCGTCTCAGGTCAACTTGGGCACAAGAAGCTAACCTACCCCCAATCCTTGGTCGGTTGCCCGGTCAACTCGTCGGCCGCTTGACGGATGGGTTGACCCATGCATATTTCTTTTTTTTTTTTTATAAAAAAAATAGAACTACGCATTTTTAACAAAATAATTATGAAATAGAATACATATACTCTTAAGTCATAATAAAATTATAATTAATCACAAAAATAATACATAAATTTTGATCATACTAATAATTATACATAATCTTTTTTTTTTAAAATAAAGGCGAATTAGACAAGTTAAGGAGCCATTTTAATGGCCTGGTGAGTCGACCCAACCAATGCACAATTTGACGTTTAATTTAGGTTGGGGTCGACCCTTTTGTTTGACAAGCTACTAATGGTCCATTTGGTATGATAGAATAGTTTGGAAATGAATGGTCATTCAAGGCAGAAAAGAATTCAAGTCAAAATAGTCATGAAATACTTTTTCTTTTTCTTATATTTGGTTAAAACTATTAAAAAAAGCTAGAATGGAATGACAATCTTATTTGATATGTTTGGTAAAATTATTTTAAAACAAAATTAGATTAGAATAAAAATCAATTCAATTAACAAAAATGCACTTATTCTTTAATTTGGCATAAATTTAGACTTGTAAGTGACAATTATTTTTATACAATATTAACATTAATTAAAATACTCTGTTTTTTTATCAACGATAAAACCTAGCATTATTTTTTCAATCATGTTTTATTTTTATCACCATATTTCAATTTATTTACTTTTCTAACATAATTGAGAGAAAAGTTAATCATCCAATAAAACTACATCTATTTTTTGGATGAAAAAGAGTTAAAAATGAAAAAAAAAATATTTATTTTTAATTTTTTACTTTTTGCTTTTTAAATTTTTAATTTTTTATTTTTTATTTGTTTAATAACAATTGAAGATTTAAATAGGAAATAATAATTTTTTTTTATTTTATTTTTTGTGATTCCAACTTAAGTTGGAATACTTAATCTTTGGGTTTAGCTAAAGGAATGGGTTTTCTTGTTTTTTCCTGAAAAGGCCATTCTATGGGAATGGACTTTCTAGACTTTAATTAGTTGCACCAAACAATAGAAAGGAAATGGGAAGCTGGAATGACAATTCCATTACAAGTGTTTAATATGTATTTTTAACGGGTTAGATTTGACCGCTTTAATAACTAAAGCATCACTATTTGATTATACAACGGAAGTTATTGCCCTTCATAAGCGTCTTATACACGCTTAGCACTCGGGTTTGAAACATTTTGGGGATTGAACTGGACTTCTTGTTTGTTGTTAATCTGATCAAGACTTGCTCTTCTCCATATAGTCTTATTCTGCCTTGTGTACAAGAATGTAGTTTTATGCAGGAAAGGGCTTTATCCGCTAAGTGTTTCGAGAAGCTAACAAGTGTGTTAATTGATATAGACTATTTCTGCTTTGCAGCATAATTTGGATATTCATCTTGTGGAGCAAACCTTCTTTTTTACTTAAAACACTCCTATGTTATGAACTTGGTAGTGTAAAACACCTTAAAATGCATATTCTAATGAAACAATGTTTATTATAAGAATATTGTAGAAGATGATTCTACAATTACGTGATTATGTCGGTTTGGACCCCAATAACCTGCAAGATCAAAATCAAGATCAAGAAAGGTGAACGACGAAAAACCCTTGACACCGGTGTATTGGCGGTCAAAGGTATTCCGACGCCCAAGTCAGTAGGTTTAGAGTATTATATGACGAGTTGTATATATATGTAAATTAATGTTTTTTTTTCTCCCCCTTACCTCCTCTGCTATCGAGTCCTTTTATAGCAGCCCCTTGGGTGAAAGAGTCCAAGGCCTTCAAGTCCTAGACGTATTTCAATTGATGTCCTCCTTGATGTCGTGCTTAGCTCTTATCTTACATATATGCTTATCTATTCGTTCTTATGCATGTCTCATGACTTTATCCAACTCATAGGATTACAATCCACCTTGGGCCTTGACCTCAAGTCTTTTATACATTACGGCCTGAACTTTGGCCCAATCGCAATCATGGACCTCGTCTTTTCAAATTCAACTTTTTTTGGCCTAAACAAATATAAGATTAAATTTTAATTTCTTTTGTTTTAAAGGAGGCGAAGACCAATTATGTTACGACCCTTCTTCTACAGATCACCAAATTTTCTACCGCTGCAAATTATTGGTTTCAATTTCTATACGATGGCCTGATTGATGGAGGTCATCGAGATATTTTCTTTTCTTTACTTTTTTTTTTTTTTAAAAGGTACCGTAGCAACATACTAGTATCAGCAATATGCAGTTGTTTATAATACCCCTGGCGACATCAGTAACCTGCATTTAATTCCCTCTCCTTACTTATTTCTTCTAGGAAATAATTGCAATTGAACATTTGGTCACATTGAATGTGGCCTTTCACATGCACCACCTATCATTATATAAGTTCAGATTCCGGCACAACATTATAACGTTATAGAAAAACTCAACGATTATGAATTATATATTATAACTGCATCAATAATTTACCATCATTGTATTTCACTTATAATATCATAACGTTATAAATAGATTTCCGAAGCTGGAAAGCTGCCATATTACCAGAGTATCAGTAATTATGTACAACCACCAGCGCATGAATATTAATTGACAACAGTTGCTGTAGCTGAATGATGAATGATCCCCTGAATTTTCCAGCGAAGCTTATTTAAGATGCGCCATTGAGTAATTCAATGTAGTAAGGAAGACATGGCTGAATGCATTCCAACATGCTGCACTACTCAAGAACATGGTGTACTCAAGGCCAGATTTTAAGATCTAGATCTTTGTTTAGTGCGAAGATTTTAAACATATATATTTTTCACGTTTATATGAATAATTTTGTTTCACTTGCCACTAAATTAATCTTTTGAACCTTTTTTTTCTTTTCATCCTCAACTCAATCCCCTTACAAAGATTCGATCCCAAATCATTAGAATAATTTAGTTAGTGACAAGGGATCCATTCCGATCTGATGTGCTTAACTAACTTCCTCTCACTTTTTATACTTCTAACATGACGTGACCAAGAATTCTATAAATACCCCACTTACATTGAAGCACTTCCAAATTGAGAAATTCTCTACCTCTCCTTCTCCATAATGAACTTTGTTCAAATACTTTCTCACTTAACCATCGAAGAGCTTTTGACCAGCAGCACATCAATATCTAACTCTCTTTTTTTCATAGGACCTCTCACTGTTTGACCCATGTTACTTGGATCATTCTCTTTCAACTGGTTCTTAATATCTACACACACACACGCACACACACACACACACACACATATATATATATATATATATATATATATATATATATATATATATTCCTGGGTGCAACTAAAGTTAGAAATAACATTACCAAAAATTGACAAAATATTTCTGCTTATTCATAGAGAGCCAAAATTTGGGGCAATATAATCCTTATTTAGAGGCCATCCTATCCAACTTTTAAGGTATTAAGATATATTTCAAGCGTGGATGACTATTATAAGAGATTCCAAACAGACCCAACATATCATCAGATTTTCGTTGAAAATCCACAGCTCTCCAAACCCAAAAAAGGCCAAAATTAACCTTTTTTATTTAATTATAAATAAAATGATAGAGAGCGTTTTCCTTATGCTGTGTCAAATTTGCATTGAGAAAAAAAGAAGAAATATCTGTTCTATCTTATAAAGAATTTGACACAGCATAATAGATTGGCATGAATATCATGAGTTGCCTCGTAATACAACCACGGGTTGTTGATACCTTCTTCTAAGAATTCCCAACTCTCTAGCAAAGACAACCATTTTGATCATTTCTTTGCAGTTACATGTAATAACAACCAACTAATGCCTTTTAGTTTCACTAGTTTTAGCTTGTGCTTTGTAAATTGCTTCGCACAAAATAAGATTTTTCTAATTTGTACATAGAACCGATGTAACATGATCTCACTTGTAAGCGTAAATGTACTTAACTATAGTGAAATATAACATCTGGTCTCCTACCTGAATTTACTGCTCTGAACTAAAAGTCACACCTATACTATCATTTTTCTCTCTCGGAGGCGAAGGCAGAGAGAAGGGAATCTCCAATAATCGCTTATTTGCCCTTTGATTTTGAATGTATTCGATTAATCTCTATTTGTTATTAGCATGTTATTAAAATAATAAAATTACTTCATTTGTACGGGCACATGTTGCTCGCCTTAAACTTACGCATGACCCCACTTATCAATTGCTTTGTTTTTGTGAAAAGGCTTTTCCTATTCAGTAAAAATTTGTAAACAATTTCTTCCCTTGTACATTGTAAGGATTTTTCCTTTCTATTTTAAGAAAAATCATACAGCCCACTAAACCATTCACGCTAAAAATTCTCACCTCGTGTGATTTTTTACAGAACTCATTTTTCTTCCATCTATCAGGTCTAATCACGCAACCATGCTTCTTTCTTGAGAGGCCAACTGACAAATCGAATTACTTTAACAATTAATATGAAATCCTCCCACAGTAAGATCATAACCCCTCGTCCAAAATTAGTTTTCCCACTTATCTAAACGTTGAAGTCACCGATATTATTTAACTTTGTATTTATTTCCTATGCTTTCCTCTATGCACAATAAATACTGGCTAACTTTGTATTTATCTTGTATTATTCTTGGATTACGATATAATGTATCTTTCTGACGAAAAATAAATGCAAGATGAATGAGAAACGCAAATAGGCATCCAAGTTTCTCACAGACCAACTAATATTATATTACTAGATCTAAAATCTACGTAGTCACTTCATGAGAATGCAGAGAAATACAAACCAAACCGTAAGAGAAACCCATCAAACCATGATAGACAAGTACTAGACATGGAGGCACAGCATAACTATTCTTGCTTTGACAAGAATACAAGCCCCTCCAACTGGATAGGAGGCCCAACCCTTGAGCTTTCACGTTACTACAAATCTTAGGACAACTTAAAAGCAGTTGGTCTCCGTAGATGTAGAAAACCATGACACGGGACGAGTAGACGTCGGTCTCAGATTTTGTCGAGCTTTTCAGCCTTCACAACTGGATTGGCTTTGGCTATGGCATCCCTTCCAGCAGAACGATAATCGTAGGGGCAATCATGTTTGTCAGAATAGCGATGCATGGCGCAGAAAACATTTCCACATCGACAATTGAAGCCTGTCAAACCAACTCGCTTTCTGCAAGTGCCGCACCGGCTTGGACCCTCTTTAGCCTTCTCCACTTTCTCATCAACAGCTGGTGCACCGGACTCCTGAGCTGGTCCAACCAGGGTCCCTGATGGACCAACTTGTGCACCGATACTTGCCGTAGCAACCACCTCTTTCCCAACAGTGCTGGAGCTCCCATTGACGATATTCTCAATTGAAGAGGCAGCAAGTTTAGCCTGTTCTTGCTTCAACATCAAGTCCTTGTAGCACTTGGAACACATGTTCATTGTTGCTGCTGTTCCAAAAAACCCACAGTTGTTGACACAGAGAATTGGGGCTTGAGGAGCTCGGCAGCCTGTCTCATTTTGTTCCATTCTTAGTCGTCCCTATCATTACAAAATTCAACGCCGCCACACAAATTAAATATTCCAGAATTGTCAAACATACTCGAGGATTGGCCTGGGATTGCACCCCAGGTGAACACAATAATAAGTATAAAGCAACAAATGCCAATTAGTTAAGCCAAGCAAGTCCATTAAAAAGGATACGTGTACTTATGCAACTTGAATAAGCTTACAAGAGGGTGTTTGGCTTTGCTTATAAGCAGGTCTATAAGCAGCTTAAAAAAAAAAAAGCCAATCACCTTCTAAATACTTCATTTGTTGCTCCAAGAAGAAAGAATGACGGCTCGGCCACATAAATTGCACTCGGCAATGTGCATTCACCAATTTCTCCCAAAAAATGACACACTTCAAATGTAATATGAATAAGGCACAGCAAGATTACTCAGGATGCACTTATATCAAATTCAGCAAGTCCAGCGTTTAAAGGCATATTATTACTTGGAAGACACCATCTATCTAATGCCTTCTGTTCATTGAACTCAAAAAGAATAACAGTACACTTACCATAATCATTAATCACACAGAAGTAGAAAAAAACTAGAGAACTTGCTTTGATAACAAAGTCTAAGCAGTGCTACATGCGTAAGATGCAAGTTAATGCAGTCAACCACCACAACTTATGCACACATGCTGCACTAGCTTCAAATCCATTAACTCTAAGTCAACAGATTTAGATGACTGGTAAGTACTACTAGCACCAAAAGCAGTAAACGCATTGGTGATTAGAAGCACAAAAAGATCGCAGCCTAACCAAGCAGGACGGACATCAGGAAAATGCCTATACAAGTACACAGCAAATGATGTTTCCAGTAAAAAGGATGACGCTTACCATAAAACATCATTTGTATTATGACAGGGTCCCAGATGACAGCTAAAATAAATAAGATCTCTGATGAAAGCATTTCCAGATTTAGGCCTAGATCTAATAGCAATTCCCTGATATTTACCTCTGACTAGGCATTTAAGAGTTGAACAAATGCCATTGTCTAAAATCCAGAAAGTATCGAATTTCAATGTTTGCGCTGCCAGATTCAGGTAATTGAGCTAATGATCCTCCCTCATAAGAACTGATAATATGCAGAAGGATAACAAAGAGAACCCGTCGATCATTTTTGGGACGTTTGTGTGTGTTAATAGTGGTCAAAAAAGGGGAATGATCTTATTGGCGTTAGTTTGAGAGTAAATAGAAAAACATAAGAAAAAAGGCAGCAAGAGGATCCTGATGACTAGGCAACAGAGGTTTTTAAAGAGTTAAAAAGTCCCAGGTAGAAATATTAAAGAAGCACATAAGCAACCAAACTAAACCAAGCCCTACAACACTAGGTTAGGTCAACTACAACAAAGCATATCCATGTACAAATTTACAATGCTTTCCCGAAAGAATGGCAACCAATCAAGCTTGAGATCATAGTCCACCAGGAAACACATCTTAACCAGAAAATTGCTCCCTAAAGTCTCCAACCTAAAATTAGGTAACTGGGGCTCAGATGAATGTAACTCATAAGGCAGAAGTCCAGTCAAGGAAGATGCACAAAATAACTGATTCATGCATGCATCTTATTAGTCAGATGCATCTGAACTTCCCATTTCATCCATTCATGGCAATACAGATGCCACAAACTTGGACACACAAATGGATATTTCTTCAATTACTCCTACATTCCTACATGTGCATCATTACTTCATTTTATCCATCATGCATAACACAAAGCACTAAGTAATCAAAGTTGGTGAAATTGAAAAGGCAAGGGCACAAGGCTATGTTATCCTGTTTACTAATTAATGTAACTTTAGCCCAATGCACACCTGTAAGCAAAGGCCATGATCCTACAACAAAGCATTTGTTGGCAGAATCTAGGCAGGATGCCATGTAAAATTAATTTATCAAAGATTGACCAGAAGAACCAAGAAAAATGTCTGCTGATCAAACTTCATATGTCATTCTAGTAACACCATGATGCGCTATCTATTTTACATCTAACATCTTTCATGAAGATCTCAAGCTTGATTTCCTCCGATTCCCCCAACCACTGGAAGCAAAAAAAAAAAATTTCGTCCTCTTTCAATACCAAAAACTGTTTGTTTTGCATCCTCCGCAGAGCTCTAAAACCCACTGTGATTTCTTCCTTCCTTTGATCAAGGTACTTTTCCCATTACCACAACCCCTAAATAATCACAGCAAAAGAGAGGTAAGGAATGATCTACTCAATATCTGCTGCATATGGAAACTTGGTTTTCATCCTAAACCAATGCCTCACCTCTCTCTCTCTTCCCTCCCCCCCCCCCCCCCAAGCCCCAAAATACAACACACACACGTGCGCACAGAGAAGAGGTAAGGCCGTAGTTAATAAACAGTAGACCTATTTTACATCACCTAAATAGAAGCGTGCCTGAGTTTAAACGCTTTACCATATGACATCACAATCCAAGAGTGAAATCACTTAACGCCAAAAGGAAACATTGTCTTGAAGTTCACGTCACGATCAGCAATGTCACATGATACTGTCTCCTCCAAACTGAACAGCTATAACCTCAGATAAGGATCTTATATTGCCAGCCAGAGTAGAGATTTACACTAAATCACTAATCATAACAAGAATATGTTTACTGACCCAAGGATACTAATCAAGACGAGCAAAACTACTTATCAAGTCCAAGAACAGCAACAGTGAAGAACTACTACAAGAAATGAGATCAAACTGCCATCCTATGGCTCCATATGAGCCACAGTATGAAAATTGCTAGTGGATCAAAATGTATCTTAGATAAAGCAATCCAGACTAGACCTCCTTAGAATACGAAAAGTTATAAGCAAAATCTCCCACATCATTCCAATTTCATAGTAGCACTAACATCATAACATCTACCCGAAAGATGGTCTGCAAACCACATTATGTCCCAAAGTCCACATTATCCCATCTAAAATAACCAGATTGTCACCATAACACCCATTGACTCCTTAACATCCCCATATCTAAATCCCCGGAGTTCTGTAGCTTTAGATTTAACGACTTCTTTTGATCTAGATATCACCTAGCAGCTTCAAATTGTGATCATATCAGCAATATATACAAAACCTATTCAAACACCAGCTACCACCAGCTGAAGAATCATGGACAACAATTAAAGACATAACCACATGGGTACGACATGACAAACACAACTGACACCAGAAATTTTCAAATCTTAGGATTTACTTTTACAACTCAACTAACAAATATAATTATACATGCCCATACTACGACTAACCGGCCAAACATATTTATTTTGTGTAATAGCGCACTATATCTTTCAAGCTAAATTTAATGAGCTTCAATATCTTGACATATCACTTTTGATGCTCAATATTTCCCACTACCACATCCTCTCTTTCTCACCTGATGTATCCAATCTATATGTCAATTTTATCATTGAAGCACATTTTTGGCCTTTTTTGTGTGGAAAAAGTGACCGAGAATTGTGACTTGCATTTTTACCATATTAAGCCGCATTTGACATGGTATAGTTCATAGAAAGCATTACTCATTGACACATGTCTAACCTGCGTGCATTAACTTGTCAGGAGTACATACTTCTACTTAGCTTCCAAAAACTCCACTATACATATCATTAACCAATGCACTCATCGGCCTCCCAAATTGTTGCGGAAACATTTTACATGAAAAGATCAAAAGAACATGAACAGAAATTTCAGGGGGAAAAAAAAATTGATCCCCAAAAAGAGCCAAAACCAGAATTTTCATTAATACAACTGCAGCACCGTTTACAGTAAAATTTCCTCCAAAAGCTTGAAACTTTTAATTCAAAACCGTGTTTAATTAATCTGTCACAGGTAAGACCCTTCAAAAACCTACATATACCATGCAACCGATTCTGCTTGCCTCTACAGCGTGCACATCTGAACAACAGATTACGAATAACCATATATGCAAAAACATACAAACACCATATAAACCCAAATTTAAAAAAAATAAACAAATAAATCTCGCAATCACAGTTAAAAAAAAACAATTTTTTACTTAAAAAAACCCACTGATCATTTACTTTTATGTTCGATATAATATCAGGACACAAACCCATAAAATTAAACTGTTCAAAATCACAAAACGATATAAGAAACAAAAAGAGAAACAAACCTGTTCGCAGAAGAAAACAAGCCCCTCGTTTGTCAGAGCTTTTACTTCTTTTCCCTATCAAAAACAAAAAACAAAAAGATTAACCAATCAACTAATTACAAAAATTAGCGAAGTTAATCACATCAGTTCATCAAATATATCACATATTTGATATCAATTGATATGTGTGTGCGTGTGTGCGTGTGGGTGTACAGAGAGAAAAATTCAAAGAGACTAACCCTAGGAGCGAACAGGAAAGGGGAACCTTGAGAGAGAGAAGCTAAAACAGAATGAATATCGTCCAGTTTTTGCTTTATATAGAGGGAAAAAAAAAAGTTACAAAGACATAAGGCGGTGATCCTATGTGTTCGGTGTTTCCACCATCCTCATACCTGTCGTGCTCCTATTGGTTAGCTTAAAACCAAAGTCATTACACGTCAAATGCTGCACTTTAAGGTTAGTTTAGCTTACTTTTAGAGGGTGTTTGGCTTTGCTTATTTAGTATTTATAAGAATTTAAATGGTAAAAAATACATTAGAGGGTGTGTTTTTTAAAGTGTTTATAAGTACCTTAAATAAGTAAACCCAAACCCCCTCTTATTTTTAAGTGCTTATGAGCAATTTTATAAGCTAATGATAAATAAATAAAGATGTGTTTAGATAATATGTACTTATAAGTTACTGACATGTTTAACAAACAAATGCTCATAAATAATAATAGTAATTAAAATGACTAAAAATGGTATTTTATTAATTAATGTAATAAAAATTATTTAAGGACAGTATTGTCTTTTTCTTAAATGTGACTAACGTATTTATAAATTCCTAAAAAATTAACTGGTGGTTGACACTTTTTTTTTCCCAACTTATAAGCTAGTAAAAAATACTCATAAATTTGTTAGCCAAACATGTCAAAAAGCTTTTTATAAGCTTAGCCAAACATCCACTTTTAATTTCTTTCTAGAAGAACTTTTAAGAGGTCAACAAAAACTGAATCCAAGCTATGTTCGGCTTATTCGGTAGAGTAACTTCGTATATTTGATTCGTTTTCGCTTATGTTTTTAGAAAATTCTGGTCTATGCGATTCGGTTTAATTTTTGTCAAACAAGATTAAATAAATCGAATAATAAAATGCATACTATATATAAAAAGTATTTTATAGTACATGACATAAGAAAAACATAACATTTACTAAATCTAATTTTTCACTTTCTCTATTTCTCCCTCTCTCATATAATAAGAAATTACATATTAAGATTTTATAAATTTAGTTTATGTTAATGATATTTTAGTACGTATTGTGTTAAATATTTTTTTATATATATTGATTGATCTAGGATTTTGTGTTTTATACGTGTGGCTTGATACTTTCTTTTGGCAAATTATGATTTAATTTTTTAAATCACGCAATTGTTTTGTTTTTAAATTTTGTGGATAGTTCCCATTTTAACCAAATAAACCACACTAAAACCGAACTACATTTCAGTTTAGGTCTATTCATTTTCTTTAAAATTTTAGTTTAGTTATATCGATAAAAATAATTTAGTTCAGTTATCAACCAAATACTCATCTCTAGTGGTTTTTCTTATAATTTTCAAAACAGTGCTTTGTGAAAATTAATATTTCTTGCTTATGGAAATAATTGGATTTGAATTTTTTTAGAATTTCAATTTTTTTCCTAAAATAAGCTAAATACTATTTTGCAAAACACTAAAAGTGTTTTTTCAAAAAAAAAAAAATCCAATCCAAATAAACCTGAAGGTAGTTATTCTATTTACAGAGCTATGTGCACCCAATGATGTCGAAACACATAAAATTGAAAAAAGAAACAGAGTCACTCTATTTACAGAAATAAATATCTTGTGGAATAATAATCCCGACAAAACATGTTTCAACATCAGTCAGATATTTCGATGATATCTATAATATAAATTCAAACTTAAAAAATATAGTCAAAATAAGTTATTTTAGTAGGCCACAGGGGATGATCTTTCGAATTGTTATATGTGTTAGAAAATGTGCTAATCAAAATTTAAATTATACATGACGCATAAAGGAGTAAAAATTATAAATTACTAATTGAATATGAAATTTTAAGAAAACCTCTTTTAGTGAAAATTATCAAGAAAATTCTTCAAATTCTTAATAACTCCTCAAGTGCGAAACCAATTTAGGAAAAGAAGAAAAGAGTGTTAGCTTTCTCTATGATATCCTATTTATAAGTTTTTGCTAAACCTAACCCTAAAAGCATTTAGATTTGGATTTGGATTGAGTTTTGGCCTTGGATTGAAGTTAGTCACGGTTCGGCAACACAAAGCTTTTAATTAACTTTGTATTTTCACCAAGTCAAAATAATTTTTTTATTTCATTATTATTCACTAAAATAGTATTTCAAGTAATTTTTTAACTAACTTTTTGTATTTGAAATAGCTTTCTCATTTAATTAGTTGATTCTAGATAATTAATTAAGCCCAATGGTGAAATTTTATAACCTTTACTTGTGGATTCTCTTTCACCTAATAATTCAACAGACATTAGTGAAATAAAATTTCTATTATATGCGACCTTTTAGTTCATAAAAAATTGGCAATGGAATTAATTACACTAATTAACTTAATTAAAATTAAACTCTAATATATATATATATATAAATTAAACCTAAAGAAGTTCAAAGAAAGGTGCCACATCAGCACCCATCTATTTGCCAAGTCATCATAAATTTTATTTTTAATATTATTATATTATTATAAATCTATATATTATAATATTTAATACATTTATGCATTACTTCCTAACCTCATCATTGCAATAGAGTTACAAGATATTTAATTATATTTATGCACCACCTATATATTTATTTTTAATGAGTTTAAAGTACTAAAGTCTAAAAAAACTCATTAATTTAATTAAATTAAGCATCATATCCTAATTAAAAAATAAAAATGAGAATAAAAAAAGAACAAAAAACAATAAAATTAATTTTATAGATATTTAAAAATAATAAAAAAAGCACATAAAAACTTAAAAATAATAAAAAATTACATCTATAAATATTTAAAAACTAAAACACATATAACATAAACAAGCCCATATGCAGTGATGTTCAAGCTCTAAGACAATCTGGAGCCTTAGTAGTCAATATTGAAGTGTTCTGGACTCTATTAGAGAATATTTCTATTGGGTTCAAGTGGACTTGAGACTTTTTTTTTTTTTTTTCCAGCAAGTGATAGAATTGGGGAGAGTGGGCAACGTGTGACGGGCTTTTGGTATTTAGCTAATATTTTATAGTTGGGTTGGTTTGGGACGTGGCGTGTGGTGGGACCCACTTATTAGCTGTGGTACACCTTGAGCCTGTTGTGTGGTTCTTTTGCCGAGTGGCCACTGGAGTACTAGAGGTATTTGATGATGATGGGTTTTAATTGGGCGTGAATTATTTCGTAATAAATAATATTCTGAGAAATTTAAAAATAAACTATTGAATTATTTTGTAATAAATAATATTATGAGGGATTTAAAAATAAATAAATTAAATTATTTTATTGTAATTTTAATAATGTTGTCAATGACGATGGACGGTTATCAATTAAGTCTCTCTATTCGAATTCGGGTGATTGGCTTCAAGTAAACTAATAAAAAAATTAAAAAAATTATAAAAAAGTTATTTGATTAAAAAAACTTGACGGATAATCTTTTGCATTATCACTTATTATTGAGTGCCTGTTATATAATTCAAACTTAATTTTTGTCTAGTGTAAAAGTGAAAAGAGAGACTAAAAGAAAGTTCGATTTTATCGTCATGGCTTGGAGGAAAAGCTTTAAATTGTAATATTAATGGGGGTTATGGTTACTTACGGTTGCAAAAGGTGATAAACTTTTACTTTTTTAGTCATAATGAGCCAAGAGAATTGGTTTTTAATTTATTTTAGAACATTGTAATATAATTTGTTTCTTTGCCTTTTTTGCTTTTTTGATGAACAGCTTTTGATATAACTAGTGTGTGATTCATGTAATGTATGGATTTCAATGTTAATTTGATATTTTCAAATTTTGTACAACTAATAATATTAGAAATTATGCTGTAAATTAATTTATAAAATATGGTTAAAATTATTCATGTAATGATAATTATAATCAAAATGTAAATAATATTAATATTAAAAATTGTACTTTAAGTTAATAATATTAGAAGTTTTGCTTTAAATTTTTTATGAAATTAAATCTTTTCACTTAGTTTTACATACATGACCCAAAAAGAAATACATGTACTGATAAACATAATGAAATATGGCATATTATATAGTCAAAATATACCATGTTGAATCAACCAAATAGTGACAAATGGCACAAGAACTTTATAAAAAAAGATTACGATAGTAGCCTTTGGCTATATACACACACACACATACACTTTAGTGATAAGGATATGGCTATATAGAGTAGAATTAGTTTAAGATGTTATAAAAGATTGTTGTAACTGTATTCTGTTATTAAGAGCAATGGACAGCTGTAACTAATTGTAGTGGACAGTTGTACCTAACTGACTTTGTGCTAGAGGTCTATAAATATCTAGTATCATGTATTCAATCATTAAATCATTAATGAGAATCACTCATTTTCTCTCTGTTTCTCTCTTTTTATGGTAATCAGAGCTTAGGATCATATCCTGGCTAGTTTTTTTTTTCGCTTCTCTCTCTCTTCGAACACTAAAGTGTTCTCTCCCAAAATTCTAGGGTTTCTCCAAGTGAGAACACCATCATAATTCATTCATTTGAGCTTCGATTTCTGTGAAACTATGATTGAAGCTTTCTCTCAGTTGGGAAACAACATTCTTCAGATTAGATTTTCCAAATTCCATCTCAAATAAAAAATCTAATCTCTTTCTTCTCTGACAAGCTTTCATGGCTGCAAATTTTGTTCCTGCTGCAAATGAAGATTTGCCAACTAGATTAAAGATTCTCATTTAGAATCTTGGAAATCTAGTCAGTATCAAGCTTGATAATAATAATTTTATGGCATGGAAATCTCAATTCCAGATTGCTTTGCGTGCAAGCAAGCTCTTTAATCATGTGACTGGCAAAATTCCCTGTCCAGCACAGTACGTAATTGATGAAGAAGGAAGAGAGACATCAAATCCTGCGTATGAAGCCTGGAGTACACAAGATGAGTATCTAAAGTCATGTTTCTTTAACACTATGAGTTCTACTATTTTGTCTCAAGTTTTTCATCTTGAAACTGCACATCAAGTGTGGACTACACTGCATAATAGATTCAGTTCTCTAAGTAGATCACATATCTACCAATTGAAAGTTCAACTCCTTCATCTTTCAAAAGGTACTCAAACTATGCAGCCTTATCTGGATCACATTAAGACTATTACTGATAGCTTGGGATGTGTAAATGAACATGTGTCACAGGAGGATTTGGTTATGTACATCCTCAGGGGACTTCCTTCTGAATATAACTCATTTAGAGCATCTATTAGAGTCAGGTAAACTCCAATTACAATCTATGAACTCGCTTCTTTGTTAATCTCTGAAGAACTTCACATGAAATGGATAATTCCTTATCTCTAACTGACTCTAGCAATCAAAATCTTCATACTACCCTCTATACTCAATCTCAATCTAGAAGAGGGCAGGTCAGAGGCAGAGATAATCCTGCAAATAGAGGAGGTAGGTTTGGCAGAGGTAGAGGAGGTCAACCTAGCCCTCCAGGTCTAGGTCCAGGTCCAAGTATTCTTGGTGCTTCACCTTCACGCTATTCACAGTCTTCATCCACATCATCCTCTATTGTTCCAGCACAAAAAATTTACTGTCAAATATGTGGAAAACCAAACCACACAGCTTTGTATTGCTGGCATAGGTTTAATAATGCTGCATATCCAACTCCACCAACTAGGAAACAAGCCTATGCAGCTCAAACATCACAGACACACATAAAGTAGTCTCAGTGGATACTTGATTCAGGGGCAAGTACTCATGTTACCAATGACACTGCTAATCTCAAAGCTTCTCAACCTTATTATGGCACTGATTCAGTGGCAGTTGGGAATGGTCAAACCTTGACCATCAATGGCATAGGAGATGGTATAATTCCTACTTCTTCTAAACCTATCTATCTTACTAATGTTCTGTATGTTCCACAAATATCTACTAATTTTCTTTCCATATCTAAACTCACCTTGGATAATGATTGCATTATTCTTTTCAATGCAAAGAGAGTAACTATCAAGGACAATACAACCAATTCAATCCTATACAAGGCCCCTTATTAGAAAGGCTTGTACAAGCTGCCTACTTCCTCAGTTTTCTCATCTGCTCACTCTTTATCATTTGCTCAAGTTTTGACTGCCAACATGGTTCCCAAACAAGACTCTCAAAGTCTGTTATGGCATCAGAGACTTGGGCATCCCTCAGCCTCTTCAGCTGCAATTTTGTCTAAGCTCTTAGGAATAAAATTGCTTACTAATACTGTTCATTGTGAATCTTGTTCTGTAGCTAAATCTCATAGGCTAACTTTTGAATTGTCTAGATCTATCTCTAGTTTTCCTTTTCAACTAGTTCATGTTGATGTTTAGGGTCCTGCCCCTATACCTTCTAATATGGGATACAGATACTATGTTGCATTTGTAGATGATTTTTCAAGATTTGTATGGTTATACCCTATGAAAAATAAATCAGAAACTTTCTCTACTTTTTAGTCTTTTCATTCTATGATACAAACTCAATTCAATGCATGCTTGAAAACTCTAAGGACTAACAATGGCACTGAGTTTATCAATCATAAATTCAGAGCCAATTTACAGTCCATTGGAGCTCACCATCAAACCAGTTGTCTATATACTCCATAACAAAATGAAAGAGTTGAAAGAAAACACATACATTTAATTGAAACCACCTTAACTCTTCTACATCAAAGCAATTTGCTTCCAAATTTTTGGCTAGAAGCACTTTCTATGGCAAATTATCTAATAAACAAACTTCCCACACATGTTTTAAATCATAAATCTCCTTATGATATGCTTTATTCTATTCCACCAGATTACACCTCTATTAAAACTTTTGGATGTCTTTGTTATCCATGGCTCAAACCTTGTAACTCACATAAGCTTGAGTTAAGATCTAAACCTTGTGTTTTCTTAGGGTACTGTCCATTCACAAAAGATTACAAATGCATGGATATGGAAACACAAAAGGTCTATATTTCAAGACAT
This sequence comes from Cordia subcordata, assembly GCA_028554755.1. Taxonomy (NCBI): domain Eukaryota; kingdom Viridiplantae; phylum Streptophyta; class Magnoliopsida; order Boraginales; family Cordiaceae; genus Cordia; species Cordia subcordata. The sequence continues at coordinate 9,370,247 of JAPTOF010000013.1, read as the reverse complement.
GTTAGGTTCAATGAAATAATATTTCCTTATCCTAAATTTTCTAATACTGTACCTGTTTTAACACAATTTCAGCCTGTAGATGTTACACCATTTTCTGCAGACTGTTCTTCCTCTTTCTTTCCTCCCATTTTCAATTTCCTGATCTTTCACAAAAATCTACCACTTATATAAATGCACCAAATTCTCAAGTATCATCATCTTCATGGATAGAACATTCTCCACTAACTATTAATGCACAATCTGTATCAAATTCATCTCCTTCATCACACTCTCCAATATCAACTACTGATCAATATTCATATCAATTGGCTACTGATCAATCTTCACATCAATCAGCTACTGATCAATCTTCTAATCAATCTTTTGCATCATTTAGTTCTCATTCCTCCTCCTTAAATGACTCAAATCATGCATCATCAAAATCTTCTATTGAACAATTCCAAAATCTTGCACCTATATCACTTCATCCTATGCTTACCAGGTCAAAAACTGGTTGTTTGCTAGCTCCATTGTATTAGTTGCATACACTGATTATTACATCTCTTGAACATAAACCACAAACTCTCAGGGAAGCATCTAAGTATCAGTGTTGGGTTCAGGTAATGAAGAAAGAATTTCAGGCTTTGATTCAGCAAAAGACATGGGATCTAGTGTCATTAACTCCTAGGAGGACTCCTATAGGCTCAAAATGGGTATATAGGATTAAAACACATGCTAATGCATCCATTGCAAGGTTTAAGGCAAGACTAGTGGCAAAAAGATATCTTCAAAAACCTGGTATTGATTACCAGGAAACTTTTAGTCCAGTGGTTAAAAGTCAGACTATTAGGATAGTGCTCTGCTTATCTTTACATCACAATTAGCCACTAAAACAGTTGGATGTATCCAATGCCTTTCTACATGGATCATTAGAAGAGGAGATCTACATGACTCAACCTCAAGGATTTGAGGATCCTATTCATCCTACTCATGTTTGCAGCCTCTGGTTTCATAAATTTTCAACCTTTCTACACAGTTAGGGGTCTATCTTTAGTGGTCCAGATGCTTCTCTCTTTATTCACAAGACTGCTAGAGATCTTACTCTTATCGTAGTTTATGTATATGATATCATTGTTACTGGCAGCTCATCTGCTTATATAAATATTCTCATTCAGCAAATGGGAAGTCATTTTGCAATGAAGGATCTAGGCAAACTCTCTTCCTTTTTGGGTATACAAGCCAACTATACTTCAACAGGAGTTGTTCTACACCAAACTAAGTATGCTAAGCAAATTCTCAATCAAGCAGGCATGGCAGACTGTTCAGACTCTCCTACTCCTACTCTGACCAAAGCTTCTCAAAAGGCTACAAACCATACTACTCCATATGCTAATGGAACTCAGTTCAAAAGTCTAGTAGGTGTTTTATAGTACCTTACTATGACAAGACCTGACTTGTAGTTTGCTATTAATTCTTTGTGTCAATATATGCATAATCCTACACTAGCTGATTTTGCTGCCTTGAAGAGGACCTTAAGGTATATCAAAGGGACTATCAACCAAAGATTACTGTTTCAAAAAGAATTATTAACTCTGCAGGCTTATAGTGATTCAGACTGGGCATCCGATGCATCAGACAGGAAATCAACTACTGGCTACATTGTCTGCCTAGGTCCTAATGTCATTTCTTGGTGTTCAAAGAAACAACACACAGTGGCCAGATCTTCAACTGAAGCAGAATACAAAGCTTTGGCACACACTGCTTCTGAACTAAAATGGTTGACTTATTTGTTTCAAGACTTAGGAATTCTAGTCTCTGTTCCAGTCCTATATTATGACAATCTATCTGCAATGGCATTAGCAACAAACCCTGTGTTTTATGCTAGGACCAAACATATTGAAATTGACTATCATTTTGTCAGAGAGCTAGTCACTTCAAAAGCACTACAGTTGTCTCATGTTGTTCCCAAGGAACAGTTAGCTGATATTCTTACTAAGGCTTTTTCTCATCAACAATTTCATTTCTAGAAGGCCAAGCTTTCCTTGGTTTCTACATCAAGATCAGCTTGAGGGGGGCTGGTAAGGATATGTCTATATAAAGTAGAATTAACTTAAGATGTTCTAGAAGATTGATGTAACTGTATTTTGTTATTAAGAGTAATGGACAGCTATAACTAATAGTAGTGGATAGCTATACCTAACTGACTTTGTGCTAGTGGTCTATAAATATCTAGCATCATGTATTCAATCATTAAGTCATTAATGAGAATCACTCATTTTCTCTCTGTCTCTCTCTTTAACTAGTATAGTATGTGTCACATACTAGTGTTTGTGAAATGAAGTTCTCTTTTCACATTTACATACAAGTGTAAAGACCCAGAAAGTTTAAAGTAAATTTCTAATATTATTAATTTAAATTTCTAAAGCAAATAGAAGTTCCAAAGGTGCTCAGTATAATCTGATCATCTCATTGTGGAGTGTCCTAGTTACTGCTTGGGCAATCTTGAACTTATGGACAGTATAAACCCCAGGTTGATCTTCTACCTAGGACATTCGAGAATACGGGAGCTATATTGGTGGATTGAGCATGGTAATTGTGGATTACTCATTAAAATTCTTTTTACATTTTTATGTTCTTTTACATTTCCATTCGATACCTTATCCTTTTCATAGAGTACTGAAGGTTAGGGAGGAAATGGGATCAGAATGGGTATCATTCAGTTTTTTTTTTTTTTTTTTGTTGTCTTTAGTTAGTATCAAGTGTTCATGTTTTATATAAGTGGTACCTATGAATAGGCAACAGACAAGTTGTTTATCATATTATGGACTGTCCACATGACTCTCTTTGCCCTTTTGCTTCTGTTTGGTTTTTTCTATTTTTTACGAGTATTGTATATCGAATCTTCTGACTTAGTAGAAAGTGAGTCCCACGCACATATGATGTCCGTCCTACGGAGAGACAACATTGCAGCCAATCGTTCGGTTTGATTGTCTTTTAGGGATTTCTACGAAACAGTAATAGGTAGGCTCAAATACTAAACGAGGTCAGATAAAACTCCTATGGAGGATTCCACAATTTCGCAAAACAATGGGAAGGTATGGCCACCATGTACCGACTTGTGTATAAAAAGCTCCTTTACATGCGATGGCAAATGGCTTTGAATAGAAGTTAATAATAGTAGCATGCATCACATGGTCAGAAATGTTTTCTCATCATAAACTTCTGCCCTCATTTTTAATAATGATTTTCTACGTTGGAAATTCCTCCATTTCTTGCAAGTGATTTTTAAGTTTAAGGAGTTGTTCTACTTAGTAGACTAATCTTTTAAAATAAGTTTTTTCTTTAGACTTAATCTATTATATTAGTATTTTTATTAAGAGTAGACTCCATGAGGGAAAATTAAAAGTTAGATTAAGGTGTGATATTTTAAGATGCGATAAAATGAAATACTGAATACTGATAGGTGATGCAACCACCAAAAAGAAAATGACTATTGTTAAGTGAGCCTCAATAGGATGATAAAGGGAAAGGGGCAATCACCAAAGACGAAAGAACTATCATCAGGTGAGAGTTGATAGGATGACAAGGGGGAATGGGGCAGTCACCAAAAGAAAAAGTGCTGATGACACACTAAATAGCGACAAGTGAGTACAGTTCGCCAAAGGTGGAAAGGCTGACGTCGCCCCATTTTTAATTTCCTATTTTCTAAAACGCGAGAAAATCCTGAACTAGTCCACATTTAGACCATTTGGTTTTTCGCAGAAAGTAGGTAATGGCTATATGATCTAAGGAAGAAAAAACTTCAAATCCGATGAAACTAAACTAAACCAAACCAAACCAAGTTTTCTCCGTATCCGCCGAATGAAACAAAAATCTACCGGATGCCCTTAATAGTTCGATCAAGTACTAATCAATCCTTATGACGAAATCCCAACTGGAACATATACAACAGCTGGAAGCAAGCCATCGCTCAGACATCAATGTTTGAAGTTCTAATAACTGTTACAAGTTGATGATCAAGTTAACTGCACCAGGCAAGAAACAATACAACAAACACATATATAAGAGTTGGTATTAGTGTCAATCAACAAGTATTGAAATGTTAAATCATCTAACCGTTAAACGGTAAATAAACAACATTCAACCTGCATATAAGCCTCATGTGAAATCAGTTAATTTCGAGTATGCACGAACTCTGTTACCAAAGAAACTTGTCATCCTCCCAGCTAAAGAAGAGAAATAAATAAATAAACAGAACAATGAAAATGCTGCCCGTCAAATTTCATTGTTCAACTGGCATACAAAACTCCGGTTCATATCAAGTACACTTGAAAGCGAATTACGTGCACTTCGTATGTGATAAGCCACTTCATATAAAGCACTGGTAAGTGAATTACGTGCACTTTATCCACATACACTGACGGTGTATACACACACACACACATGTACGCAGAGTCAGATACGCTTGCCTACGTATAGACACATTTGCCAGAGGAATCAAACTGACGTCATTCTCTCAAAGAAGAATTGCACACCCCCTGTAGATGGAAATAGCATCCAACATAAATGAGCCGAGCAGAACTGGAGGTGAAGAAGACGGAGATTCGCCAGCAATGATGAGCATGTGCACTATCACATAACAAACATCCTTTTGTGTTCTTTTGCTAGAACAGATAAAGAAGAACCTAGAAAATTGCATATCCAACACCTATGCACCCCGCCTCATTCTTTTTATTCTTTCAAGGGCTCCTAGATGGGTGTCAGCATCTTTACTATTGTTGGCAGCAGCTTCATCTTCTCCTCCCCCATTGTTCCCATTCTCATCTCGCTTACGCACCAAACCTCCATATACTGCATCAGGAACGTCTTTTTGTGCGATCTCCACCTTGTCCTCATCTTCAGAGTCACTTTCCTCAGGCAATTCAATGTCTTCTCTGTTCGCTGTGCCCTTTTTACCTCCATCAGCCTCTGATTCTACACCAGCACTAACAAATCCAAGCTTACGGGTACCGTCCCTGCTAGTAGTGTCAGTAGTTGATGGTGCTAACTGTTTTTCTAAAGCTGCCATGTCATCTTCATCAACACCGGCTTTTTTCAAGGCATCCTTTGCTTCCTCAAGGGTCTGCATCTGATCCTTTTGCATTAAGTACTCTGGAAGAATAAAGTGCGTCTGGAAAAGGAGAAGCATTGGTTAGGATATTTTTTGTCAATTCAGGGACGAGGGAAACTTTAAAATGTGTTTTAAAATGTGCACATTATGAAACTGGAAATGGAATTAAGTTACCACCTTGTAAAAGCTCAAGCTGTTAGAGAAGAATCTATTATATTTATTTATTCTCTTCAACAACGGTAAAAGGAATATCAGACTCATAACCTGAAATCACCGGTTGAGAAAACGAAGAGTGAAGGGTTACCTGACTGTAGCTAGCAGAAACACTTCTTTTCACACGAAGCATCTCGTGGAAGGTGTCTTCATTACCATGCTGCACCTCAAAGTCATTCCACTTCATCCAGAAGTCAAGGTCAGACCTAGGGTCGGCAAACTGGGATGCATGTTTATATAATGCACGGGCACGATCAATTTCTCCCAAACTCTTCTCAAGCTCTGCATATTTTAAGCACATAATCTTTATATCTTTGTCTGGAAGACCAGATTCAATGGCCTGTTCATATATTTCCCTCGTTTTTGGAACACCAAATATCTCAGCTGCACGAGCTATGTAGATCTCATACATGTTCAATTTCTCATTGGCTGGTACGGCCTTGGTAGCTTGATCATAAACCCTCATGGCTCGCTTGGCGAGACCATAATCCTCCTCCAACTTAGCATATTGCAGATACAATGGCTTGACAGCATCAGCAGGGGCCTGAAGACAATTTTAAAGATAGAACCATGACAAAGTTAGCACCTAGACAATATGAAGAGCCAATGAAGAATCCAAAAGCTGCATCTTCTGCAGTCAAGATACAGACAAAAACAACTTGAGCACATGGATAGTCCCCAAATAGGAACCACAAGTGAATCGTATTCAACCCAATATGTACGTGATCAGGGGATGGACAGCCACAAAAAGAGTTGTAGAGAAAGATAACTAATACAGTCTCTTTGAGATGATGAAGGAATGCAGGTAAGGGTTGCAGATTTAAGTTGAAGACTTGTTTCTCTTCCTCTAGAATTGTTTACCGAATAAAAATCTAATGCTACTTCAAGATTCAGGTTCTTTTACTTTTCTAAAGTCAGCATTCTCAACTAGGCTATTGTTCTTGGGGTTCAAAAGCATATTGCATTCAATTCACAACGAAATAGCTTCTGAAGAAATCAAACAAAATCAATTTAGTGTTCTTGGATCCTAGTAATAAATAATCTTACTCGCCCATAGCAATACTCTTAACAGACCAGAGACTCATATAATCATGAAATAATGAAACTAAAACTTATTTATTGCAGTAAACAATAAGATTTTTAACTCAAACAAGCTATCTTTGTGATACCTAACCTAACAACTGAAGAAAACAAATTTCTTTTGGTAACTTGGGAACAAGAAATAGTGACTCATAGTTGCCAAGATACTATTTCCAGCATACAACCATTGACATTCTAATGATTGCATGGCTACTCTAATGACAGAGAGGCTGATTTGAGATTTCAATAATCTCTAGAACCACATATGGAGAACTCCTTATTTTCGAAACTTGACCTAAGATATCTTTTTCATCTTTGAAATGTTACGAAAAATGAAACCGTCATGCATGAAAAAAATGTAGATCATCTACAATAGAAAACATGTGAATATGCATACCACTTCAACAGCATGCTCAAATAGCTCGCGAGCCCTTTCCAGTTTCGACTTCCCGTATCGTTTAACAAATTTGGACAGATAAGTGACCCATATATCCTTTGCATGCGGGTATTTGAATATCTTCACCCCTCTCTCATATACTTTAAACGCATCCTCAAAGTACTTATGGTCCTGAACAGAATGAGTAAAGAATTAGTTCTCTGGTTACTTGTCGTGAAATCTAGAGAGAAAATTCTTCACCAACGAAGAGATAGGGAAGGGAGAGGATTTAGAGGAAGGAAGGAGATAGAAAGAATTTTCTGCTCACTTCTAAAAGCATTGCGTAGTTAATTATAGATTGAGGTGTGGCTATCTTCAGGTCCAATATCCTCTCATACACAGCTTTTGTGGACTCCAGTGTCCCCAGACTCTCCTCCAGATCCACGTAAAATGTCCAGAGTCTAAGGGATTTGTGAATCTTCATCTGCACTGGTTCATTTCCTTCAGCAGCAACTGCACGTTGTAAAATTGGATGTGCAAGCAAGAGTTAGTTGTGTTCAGAATGCTGAAGTGATAACTCCCCCCAAATCACAGAAAAAGGTTTGCAAGGATACCTTGATTGCTACAATATATCTATCTAATCTCATTGTTAAGTATTTTCCTTCAGTTCTCGACCAATAGTATAAGCAACTCTAAATAGTTTAAGCATAAGTACTTTTGCCCTGGGTGGATAGCATTTTTTCAGAATGCTAAGTAGAATAGAAAAAATGGCCTATAATCTCCCACATAAACAACGTGAAGAAAAACACAGTGGAGGTTAACATACTAAATCTTATTGGGACTCCATGGCATATGAAGTACAAAGTATGCAGATACTTAGTGGACTACTTGCAGCTGTTACATGCCAATACAGCACATATACATTACAAACATGCATCAAGTAGTAAGTACTAAGAAGATCTTGTGACATTGTAATTAAGAAATACGTCTCTTCTTACAGGAAACGCAAATGTGTATGTTCAAATGTAGACAATTTTTCAAGCATAAAGAGTACATCAGGTGAAGCCCTAAGTACTTCGATCCTTTTTTGCTCCAAGAACAGTTTCATGACAAGAGAAAAAAAGGGAGGTCAGCAGGTCGATTACATAAGCCCAATTCAGGAATTACAAAATATGCAAAAAAAAATCCAGTTACTGAAGGAAATGAAATTGCAAGATTGCTGAGAAAACGAAGAAAATGATAAAATTCCTCTCTGATCACATAAATACCAATTCAACTCGTGAATTAGTTTCAAGAATGAATGTGATGAATGAGGCTATTTCGGTCAATATGCAACAAAACCAGTTTTCCAAATGTGGTAAATGAAGAATAGTGCACTATCCAACCTCAACATATAATCTCTAAAGTGAAAGAATTACAAAATGCTGTCATATCATTACTTGTTATATGATCTTAGTGAGTTTGAAATGTGAAAAGATCCACAAAAAATACTCCAGTTTCCAGTTTTTGCCTGAATCAAATACCACCACAGAAGCTACACAATATATCCACTTAATTACATCTAGAGCCAACATATATTGACCACACACAGAATTATATTGACATTAATGATGTAAAAAGACACCACAAATGGGAAATGAAAGGATTACCTCTGCGTTTGACCTCAAGGGATGGCTCTGCAGTAGCACGCCTCATCAATTCCAGTGCACCCTTAAAGTTTTGGTGCCTGAGTTCCATCTCTGCCCATTCACACCAAACACTAGCCAAATGATCCACAGCTTTGTAATTCACTTGCACGGCCTTATCATAAATCACTCTGGCATTGGCAATATCCTTGTGGCTCTCATACAACTTGGCAAAAGCAACCCACAGGGTATGTGGCTTTCCAACAGCCTTCATAGGATCGACAGTCCTCACTGCCTCAGTGAATGTCAAAATCTGCCTAGTGGGATTCCCTTCAAACAACTTGACCCTTCTATGCCACTGCTCCACATTATGAGGGTTCTGCCTAAGAAGCACGCTATTGGCCAATTCAGGTCGCCTATCCATCAAATACTCCAACCTTGCCAACCTCAAATCCACATCCTTATCATCATGTAACCAAAATTTCTCAAGTTCCTTCTGCAACTTTGCCACATCATACCTATCGTCCTCCTCTTCCTCTTCTTCACAGTCTTCCGTTCCGTCATTCTTCTCAGCATCATCATCATCCTCCACCTCGCTCTCATTCATCTCCTCCATCTTCAAAGCCAACATACTCTCCTCAAACTGTGAATATGCATCGAAAATCACACTAAAATCCCGGACTGTCACCACAGTTGTCATCCCCTCCTCGAATATATCCCTCGCCTTCTCCACCAATTGCCTCCTTATGTAATAATCTGCCAACGAAGTCCACAACCTCCCAACCTCATCAGTAAACTTCCTAATACCACCCCGGATTATCGCATCCACATTCAACCCAGATACCTCTGTCGCATGTTGAGTCAACAAATCACACAACTCCAACCACAACCGATGCTTTGTTTTCCCCTTTATCGAATAAAAGTGATCATCATTCAACACCCCTGCCAACCTCTCTGCAGCCTCCTGCCACCTCTCTGAATTAATCAAAAACTCAATAAAATCCTCTATATGACTCGGATCATACTTCAAGTACCTCCTATAAACCCTAAGCGATGTCTCAATGGGCACCCCCTTCTGCGATACAAAAACCAAATATGGCTCCCAAATCCTATCATGCTGAGTAACAGGCAACGCGCACAAGGCCCGGTCAAAAGTACGACGTGCCCGGGTCAAAATCTTCTGCTCAGTTAAAGAAACCAAGTACATTATCCAAATCCGGGGCATTTTGTGCATAGTAACAAGTGCCCTCTCAAACGTATTATTCAGGGTCTGATACTGGGAATGGGTAATGGGTAGATTACGACACAGCTCGAGACGTTCGCGAAGATAAGCATGCCACAATTTATAACTTCCAGGCAAAGCTTTTAGGGCTCGTTCATAGATGATAGCCCTTTTCTTGAAAGGGGCATCAGAACGAGCAATTAGATAACGCCACCATAGTTTCAGACTAAAGGGGTTGCGCAAAAGCTCTTCTTCGTAAAGAAGATCATCTTGTGAAGGGTACAATTCTCTTGCAATAGCCATGGTTGAAAAATTCGAGCTAAAACTGCTTAGGGTTTAATGGGTTTTGTATAGTTTTGGGGTTTGAGTTAGATAAATACATAAAATTAGAAAAAAGAAAAAGAAGGGCTCATCATATAAGCAAAATTAAAGGGGTTTATGATGAAAAGATTCAAGTTGAAGATGTGTTCGAGGAGAAATTTACACACGCACTAACCTTTTCACAGTGGTGGCCGGTGGCGACGGTGTTGAGAGGGAAAAGGCCTTTACTAGACGTTGTTGTATTAAGGATTCCGATCCGGGTTTTTTCTTTTTGATTTTGATTTTTTTATTTTTTGCACTTTTTTTAATTTTTCCTTTTCTTTTCCCCCCATTGTGAACCCCAAACCCCCACCCTAACTCCTTGTAATCATAATATGGAAACTCTTCTATCAGTTGGACTAACGGTAATTCATAAAAGAAAAATAATTAAGTTTTAAATAAAATTTATAGGTCAAGAATAAAAATTTATAGATCAAAAATAAAAAAAAATTATAATTTTTTAACAAAAAAATTTATAGGTAAAATTTTTGTTCTTAACTTACAAAATTTTATTTTGACTTATGAATTTTTGTTCTTGACATATGAATTTTTATTCAAAAATTACAATTTTTTAAGACTGATATTAGTTTAACTGATTGAAAAGTTTTCCATCATAATATTAACTATTTCAATTATTCACTAAGTGCTTGTTCGGTAAAAATTATTTTTCAGAGTAGTTATAGTTGTTTGAGTAGCTGATAATGGTTGAAGTTTAGTTATTAATGGATAATTGTTTAGCTACCTAATTAAATAAAATGTCTTCCACAAAATTAGATGTTGAGTATAAAATAACGTAAAAAGATATTGGTATCGTATTATTATTGGTATAACAACTATAATTGTTATTACTATTAATGAGATAAAATAATCTATTTTATGACTAAATATATGTTTCTTATAATAATATTTTATTATTAAAGAATAATAATTTTTTTTTATAAATTAGTTTTATTAATATTATAAAAAATACTTTTTATTATAGAAATATCTTTTAATTAATTAAAAATGTATTTTATTAAAAAAAATACATAGACGAGTAAGACTTGTACCTTTTTGGTATATTTTGATATAGATAGAAATTGAGATTGATTTTTGTGTTATTTTCAATTTATATTTGTAAAAGAAATATAAAAAAGTAAGAGATATTGGATAGATGGTAAAGTTACCAAAGAATTATTGAAGTAAAGGTAGAACGTACAAAAAAAGTTGAAACACTAATATTATTAATGTTTCAAAAACACTACTTTAAATACAAATATTACTTAAATTATTGTTTTACCAAACGATAAAAAATGAACAAAATAGTACTTTGACTTGGTCAAAACACTCAACACTAAATGAAACACTGTTGCGAAACAGGGTTTAAGTACGAGAGACGAAAAACAATAGAAGCCACTATTTACGTATATATGTATATGTATCATATACATTAGAGTATAATATGTGCGGTACACAAAAAAATTATTTTCTATGTTTTATTTATTATTGATGGCCAACTTTTATAATTTATATAGAAATAAAAGACAAATTTTTTGCATATTTTAATTTTTAGTAACTTTCCAATACTAATCATGTTTTTCTTTATTATAGATCTGTATACAGTAATTGAGTAAAATATTTGAAATGAGAAAAAAGCAATAGAAGATGAATAATATATGGAAATTACTTATATTTGTAGTTTATGCAAGGATAAATAGACATTTATTTTGTAAATTTTTATTTTTTGTAAGTTTTAGGTATTAAACATAATTTTTCTTATAAAGGATTTGTGGTAATTGAGTAGAACATTTAAATTGGAAAAATAAAATTAGAAAATGCTATAATCTAATTAAAAAATGCAATAGAACGGGAATAATACATCTATTGGAGTTTAACTTATTTTGGGAGAAGATAAAATAGAATTAGAGCATATGGTATTATAAGACATTTTATTTGAAATTAACTTATTTTCAAATGTAACAAATAATTTGTGAGAAAATTCTTTTTGAAAAGCCATTTGTGGATGAAATGTTAGCATTACATTCAAACCTAATATATTGATATCAATATTAAAGATTTTACTTATAAAATATAGGATATTAATTTATACAATGTGTGTGTATGTGTGTGTGTGTCTATATATATATATATATATTACAACTTAAAAATTTAGACTATGAAATAATGTTGTTAGTGCTAACTAATTGACTAAAAACTTAATGCTCAAATATAATATGGTATGAGATGAAGGGAAAAGGAAGGGAAAATTTCATGAAATGAGGACAAGTGACATTATGGTATGGATTATGGTATTCATGAAATAATTTTAGTATAATGTATAGATGTAGATATATCATATATAAATATAGATTATAAACTGATCTTAAAGTAATTTGCCTAAATGTGACAAAATTATTGTTAAGAAAATGTTTTTTAAATACATACATTTTCTTTATTATAGATCTGTGGTAATTAAGTAAAATGTTTAAATTGGAAAAAAAAAATAAGAATTACAAAATAATTTGATATGGGAAAAAAGCAATAGTTGTATGTATGTATGTGAATATATATATATATATATATGTACACACACATACATACATATTATGCAAGGATAAATATATATTTATTTTGTAAATTTTGATTTTTTTTAAGTTTTAGGTACCAATCATATTTTTTCTTATGAAGGATTTGTAGTAATTAGATAGATATTTAAATTGAGAAAATAAAATAAAACATGATCTAATCTGAAAAAAAAAAAATGTAATAGAAAGGGAACTATTCATCTAGTGGTGTTTAACTTATTTTTTGGGGTAGATAAAGTAGAAAAACATGTGGAATTATAAGACATTTTATTTGAATTTAACTCATTCTCGAAAGTAAAAAATAATTTGCAAGAAAATTCTTTTTCGAAGAGTCATTTATGGATAAAATGTTAATATTACATTCAAACCTAATACATCAGTATCGATATTGTTGATTTTCTTTTAAAATACTGGATATTAGTTTATACAATGTATATATATGTGTGTGTGTGTGTGTGTGTGTATTTATGTATTTAGACTAGGAACCAATTTTTGCTTGGCAAAAAACAACGTTTAGTTTAAAATATGAAATAATGTTGTTAATATTAATTATTTGATTAAAAACTTTGATGCTCAATTATAATATGGTATGAGATGAGGAGAAAAAGGAAGGAAAAATTTATGAAAGGAGGACTTATGGCATTATAATATGGATTAGGGTACTCATGAACTATTATTAGTATAAAGTATAAATATTTACATATATATATATATGTATAAATATAGATTATAAACTAATTTTAAAGTAATTTGCCTAAACATGACAAAATTCATGTTAAGAAATTTATATATATATATATATATATATTTGTGTACTTTTATGTTTGAGCGATTTTGTTAGAAAATTTTATTGATAAAAAAGAGACCTGAAGACGCCAAGACCTTATCCATATTAAATCATTGATCTAGAAAATAAAGCAAATCTGTACCTAGTCCATAAAGAAAATTTAATTGTGAGTTTATAACTTTTAAAATGATGTGGTTTCCTCAATGTATTCTGTCAAAGAGAATAAGGAATATGTTCTTAACCACAACCATAACCCTAATATATCCTTCTATAATCCTGATTTCAGTGTGGCCCATCATGAACAAAAATTAGGAAACTAGGTTTCTACACATAAAAGGTTCATATCTAATTAGATCTCTTAGGCCCAATAACGGTAGCCTTAACAAGATCACTTTAGTTGGGCTTAAATTTAGGATAACCCATAATACACATTAAATTATAAGCCCACACAAGAAAATTCTTAATTTATTTGGAATTTAGTTATTAGTAATTGAACTTTTAAAATAATTAATTACTAATAGAGGAAGCTAGCAAATTCTTTACATTTTTAGGATTCGATTGAGAAGGATCCGTTTAAGACTAGACTATTTATTTTCGATCGAGAAGGATCCACTTAAGGCCAGACTATTTATTTAAACTAGTTAGTAATATAGAGAGATAGTAATTTTTTTATTTTGTAATATTTTAAAATTGTATTTGGTAACATGAATCACTATTATGTTGAATACTTCAAGCATATTGCTGCATCATTGAATATAGATTTTAGTAAATCAATTTTTTCCCCAAAGTACCCGAGGATTATAGTAATGTAATTGCTATATCTTTCCTTCTTAATTCTAGTGAGCATTTTATCAGAATTGTTAATAGGTTGTGAAACTGGCTCCATTGAAGTAACTTGGAGTTGGGATTTTTTCGGATAAAAAAATATATTATTGAGTTTCAGGAGAAAATTTTGAAGATATTTTCAGTTTTTTCTTTAAATTCTATCTCTCTCTCTCTCTAATTGATAGGCATTAACGGACAAGGGCCACAAAAATGTTGAAAGTGATAATTTAAAAAGTTAAAGATGCGATTTGGTGATTGTTGTAATGATAATAACTTAAAGAGCAAAATGCATTTTATTCTTATTATTTCAAAATTCGTTGATATCTTCTGGTTTAAAAATAATGCCAATTGGCCCTATCATTAGTTTTTTCCTTAGAGTTAACAGACAATATAAAATTGGTTCAAATACCTCTTTGATTTTAATAATAATGCAAATTCTCCCCCTATTTTTTTTTTTTTTTGTCAAACCCCCACCCCATCCCCTCTAGTTTAAAATAAGTTGTAAATACACTACTAATAGGGTAATATACACACACAGAGACAAAAAAAAAAAAAATGTAAACTTCTTTGTTTATATGCATTCAATTAGTGTTATTTAATATATTTGTATCGTTTAATAAAGAGTCATTTAAATTAAGAAATCTACATAATTTAAGAGTTACTGCAGTTATATTTGCATATTATTTCAAATTAGAGGGAGAAATATGCACTATTTTTGAAATCAAAAGAGGAAACTTACACCAATTTTAAAATCAGATGGAGAAATTTATATCATTTTCAAAAGTAAAAGGAAAAATTTACACCAATTTACTTAAATTTCTTTTGTTATTAACAAGTCAAAATGCGTTATAAGTGTGTTTTTTTATATTCTATGTTAACTTTCATGGAAAAACTAACAGTGAGGACGAATTTGCAATATTTCTATAACACAAGAAGTTATTAGTAAGTTTTGATACTACAGAAACTTTTATGCAATTTCCACAAAACACAGAAAACAAAATACATTTTAGTCTAATTTAAAGGTACACTTTATGTATCTTACTAGTATATCACCGTGCGATTGCACAGGATGTACCAAACAAATTATATGAACTAAGTTTAGTAGATTAAACAATAATAATACACATAAGTTTAATAATGTAACATTGTATTGGGGAAAAAAATTAGACTTACCCAAAAAGGAGATTTGCAATCATATAGTGGAAAAAGCCTATTGCCACAAATAGCTTAACAGTACTAAAACTAACTTTTTCATATGATCTACAATATAACTTGTTATATTTTACCAAAGCAAATAAAAATTAATAATGTTGCTATGCTTGAAATACCATATAATCAATAGACTCCAATATAAATGATAACATTTTAAGTAGTCAAATTTATATATATTTGAAAAATCTTCTATTTTTACATATTCTTCTTAAAACTGAAGGAAGGCTTGCCTCCATTTTCTAAAAATATATTTAATATTTAAATATAATATATCATCATAAGCACCATACTAGTTTAGTTAAAAAAGAAGCAACATGTTAACAAAAAGTAAAAGAATAACAGGCTAACAGTGATTAAGATAACATTATTAAAAAAATGTATTTTTAGAGGAGAAATTTAAATGAATAATAAAAATATGAACAAAAAATAAAAACTGAGATAAAGATATCATAATAGAGACAAATAAACACAATCCAAACCATAGATAATGAACTAATATTTAGACCGATGTGTAAGATAGTAGAATAATAAATAAATTTTTTTTGTACCTTTTTCTCCCAAAAAGCTTTATACCAAGGCAAAAGTAGCAGAGATAATAAAAAGTTAGTGAAATATAACGGTATAACAATACGAACACATATATACAAAAGGGTTTAATATAAGGGAAACCACAAATCACCAATTATTCCGGTAGCAATTAGTGTGTAAATTGAAAAAGATCTGACAAAAATTGACAATATATATGTGATTATCTTAT
Organism: Cordia subcordata; assembly: GCA_028554755.1. NCBI lineage: Eukaryota > Viridiplantae > Streptophyta > Magnoliopsida > Boraginales > Cordiaceae > Cordia > Cordia subcordata. The sequence goes on along the minus strand of JAPTOF010000013.1, from coordinate 9,354,137 downwards.
ATATGCACAAATTTGAAATTTGTGAGATATCATAATTTAGAATTACGGAGAAATTGTGGGGATAAAAAAGGAATCAATTGAATTGCGAGTATTTAAAACAAAAGATAAACAAATCTACACTACCATGCGTGAGATTGGAACGTATGAGCTGAAATATGACACTAAAATAATGATTTAACCATAATTTTAGGTTAATGATTGAGTGTAAATAATATATGGAGAAAAAAAAGGAAATATTTTTGAATGCATGAAAAGGGAAGAAATCGAATTGAACAACAACTAAATGATTTAATTATAGGGAACAAACCTGTTATGTCCATATATATTTATGATTTTACGGAGGAATTAAATAAAAAAATCAAATATAATGAAAAAAGAAGATTTTAAAAAAAGAAAGCTATCTATGAAAAATTTCAAAAAAAAAAAGGACAGCTATGCATTTTTTTAACATTATTAAGTAGTAAACACATGACAACAAAATAGTAACGACACGTGATAATATGTCATTTAACGGTGTTTATTTTATACTATAGTATAGATAGATTTCATAGCTTTCAACATCATCTCACATACACTTTGGGATCCATTTTAGAAATTGAAATGGTTATTTCAAATTGGATTAATTGCCATAATTAGACTAAAAGTAGTTTGAGCATAGAGACAAACAAACTGAACCAGGAAATTCTTGCTCTAAGTGCGAGAAAAGAAAACTAAAATTATGAATCTGCGTCTCCGCATAAACCTTTCCCTTTTCTCCTTTTATTCTTTTTTTGTGTTGAATGTGGCCCGTATTCTTGGGCAACAAGAATAGCAGATTTCCTTATTAGCATATTACCTTATTCGCTTGTTTCCTTTTGTAGCACATAATTAATTAGTTGCCTTTTCTGCTTAATAGGTTTAGGAAACCTTTGCACTATAAATATGTGGCAATACTCATTATGTTATGTGTGAGAGAGAAACCAAAGTGAGAGCCTTGTAGCATTCGTGATCAGTAATAAAATTATTCTCTGCTGCCCGTGGACGTAGGCTTCAAAGCCGAACCACGTAATTTCTTGTGTCCGTTATTTCTTCTCATATTCTTCGTGTTTGCATGTTTTTTCCCCAGCATTTTGTTACCCCCAACCCTATCTCCTTATCCCCTTCCATGGTAAGATTCAAACCAAGGTCAGAAATAATCTAGATATTAAATTATCATTGAACCAAAGACAGGATCCATCACCCTAAAAAAGTAATCTCAATCATCTGAATTAAACTACTTTGAATTGGATTAAACTAAACTACTGGAGCTTGACAGGAGCCAGAAAGCTAAACGTTTTTCCTTATGGAGTAAATAATGTTAGGTGTTAACCAATACGCTGGTGGTATGTCTTTTACCTTTTGTGTATTTTGTGTATTTAGTGATAAATAGTGCTGAGATCGATTCTTGTTAGTTGCATGTAATATGTAATTGAACTTTGACCTCTCTTGAAGAAAAAAAAAATAATGCTAGATATTAGTCTAATTTTATCAATCAAATATTAGCCCGTATACTTAATTGAGGTAATATAATAAAAGAAAAAAAAGTTAAAAAGTACAAGAAGTAATTTTTTTCACTGCAAAAGAAACCAAAGACCGATTACAATGCAAGAAACTAAAGACCGATTACAATGCAAGAAGTAATTTTTGAGCCGTAAAATAAAAATTCAGTGACATCTACCATTACCATTTTCATATTTGTCCCTTCTTATTGTTTTGCTTGATCGAGTCATATGTACTGTTTATGAACTATGGTGACCTTGGTATTTATAATAACTTGCAAGAGCCAATTATTGTTGCGTGGAAAACCATTAACTCAGCAAGAAACAAAAAGATTATATTCTTCAATGATCAGTAAATCAACTTTTTGGAATATATATCACGAGATGAAGAAAGAGCAAAATGACATTAATGGAAAGATGATATATTAATTAACCTACTAATTAATTAAGTTAATATATATCCGGATAAACATAACATATAGAATACATATCGCTAGCTTAAAACATTCATGCGCTACAATAAAACGACATAAATGACAGAAAAATCAGTCACTAAATGAAATTGTGACCGATTTGTGACCGAAATATAGCAATACAGACATGCATGCAGTGGCTATAGATCATTGCTCAACCCATAAGCACACCAAATACATACAGCATCGTCGAAAAACTGACAGCTGCCACTGCTGATCCTGCAACACGGGAAGCTGAACCAGTAGTCATCTCTAGCAGTGGAGAAGGCGCAATGTGCTCTTCAAGTTGCTCCACCAGCTTATAAGCTGCTGCAGCATGTTGTTGTTTTTCATCTTGGAAATTATGGGCTGTGATTTTTGAGCAGAACATTGCAAGTAAGAACAAAAAAGCTGCAGAAACACAAACCCTAGTTGAAGCCATTAATGGAGGAAGCATTTGCATATTGCGTTAAGCTTAGGCCATCTTGGGGGGGTGGGGTGGGGGGCTTCTTTATAGGCAAGAATCAGCATCTTGTGTCAGCGTTATGTCCACTGATGCATGTAGATTATTTTGAGCATGTGTGCCATTTGGCATGAATGACTGTGTGTTTTGAGGTACTTTTTGTCAATCATTGACTTGGTGTACATTGACACGTTTTGGGACACCTCATGCATCCTTTCCTTAGATTCATGGAATTAGATTCGTCTCTCAATTGAATTGTGCTTTAAAGTTTTTTAATTTTGAATTTTTTTTTGTGTTGGCGATTTTGTTTCTATTTTACATTCAATATTTGTTTGTTACTAATTGGTCTTAAAATAAAGATTTAACAAATTTTTATTGTCAATCTCTCTTTATTTAGTGACTAATTTTTTTTTTTGTTTTTTAATTTCTCTCCCTGTTTTCCATTTTCTAGTTGCGGAAGCATAAGAAAAAAGATACCTGCAATAGATTGAACGAGACCATCTTTCTTTTTTTCCCCCCCTTCAACCGTACCCGTGACTCCATTCGTTTATGGTTAATAATTCGCGTCACCTTAAAAGTTGCAGGACCATTAACCTTAAAAATCGTGAATTCTTTGTATGCATTTCAAAATTCTGAAAAAAAAAAAAATGTATTCGCAATCAATCTGACGATTATGGTGTATCTATCTGCCTGCTTATGTTTCAAATTCTAAATTCAATAAAGTTTTTGGTTTACCCAAAATGCTTTAGATCTCCTTCTCAAAAGGTATATATAGTACTTATTTGGAAAAATAAAAAAGAAATTATAAAGGAATTTTAAAACACAGGTAAGTCAAAATATAGATAAAATTACTTTTGGATATGAATAATTTAAACAACTTGAGCTATTTCCTATGAAATTTGAACTCCAATTATTACTTTTGGATATGAATAATTTAAACAACTTGAGCTATTCCATCATCTTGATAGTGGTTTTACTTATTTTGATACTTATAAACATTCAAAAAAAAATTAGTGAGAAGGATTTTTATTTTGTATCCTTAGAAAATGCCCGGATTTTTATTTTGTATCTTTATAAACGCCTAAATAAATTATGCCGAAACACGATACCTGAAAATATAAATTATACACGAGCAAATTAAAATAGCTAGAGAATCATTTCTTTATTGCATTGCATGATGAGTATCAATTACAGCCAAAGGCTTGAAAAAGCAAACAAACTCAGAAATAAAACTCTCTTTTTCTTTTCATCTATATCTCATCCTTCCCTTACTCAAATTTAGTGCATGTAGAGGGCAAAGAAGGACAAGAGCGAGGCGCCGACCATGGATCCAAGAGCGGGCAACACAGCGAGAGCATCGCTGGTTCCGGCTTCTGGTGCAAGAGCGGCGCTTGGGCCGCCGGCACTGGGGCTGGCGCTGGGGCTGCTAGCAGCCATGGCTGCGCTCATCGAGGCAGCGGCGGCGATGAGGGCAGCGCAGGCGACCTTTTTCATCTCCATTGTCAATGTAACAAAGACGATAAAGGGGAAGAAAAGGGCAGGCGGCAACAACTTCTGCAACTGAAAAGCTATCACCGAACACCTCACGCCTGGTTTTGCTGCACTGAGGAATGAAGATTGATAATGGGGATTATTTATAGGTGGAGTTTTGGGGTCATTTTGGTAATTACTTTGAAAATATCTGATTAACCATATCTTCAAGCTTTGGAAATGGTTTGTGTGTATGGAGCAGAGGGTTTTTAGCTCCATGTTTGAGCGAGTCTTTTGCATGAATATGCGATGGTTATGCGTGATAGTTATGTTTTGTTTTATTCAAAGGGCTAAAATGTCCCTTGTTTTTTACTCTTTTTTGACAATTAAATTTTTTATTTTTTAAAACACGCACATCAATCATTTCTTTCTGTAATTTGTGATGGTGTTTCTCTTTGTATGAAAAATTGTCAATATTTAGTAATTTCAACACGTACGTAACACACAAATAAAAATTAACAATTTGGAGACATACGGTTAGATCAATTAAACAGGTTTTAGAAATTATTAAATTTTTAAACAATGTTGAATCGAGGAATAATAAGGCCACAAATTATAAAAATAAAAGAATGATTTAGCGTGTTTTAAAAATAAATAATTTAATCGTCAAAAGGGTAGAAGTAAACAACATGGAGCAGTAACCCTTTCTTTTTAAGGGTCCGTTTGTCCTTTCTTTTATTCTTAACTTTTCCTCTGAATTATGCTTTTTCTTTTTAAATATCTGTTCAGTATGTTGAGAAGTCAAAGTTTGACGAATTTTCGGTCAGTAAAATGGTGCAATAATCCTTTTCTTTTCTTTTATATGATTGTCAAAATTAAATGGAAAAACATTATATAAGGCATCAAATAAGGTTAAGGATATAAGAATAGGCAGATCGAACATATTTCATCATTCAAGACTAAGTCGTTTTGAAATAGAATTAGTAGAGATATTCGATTAATTAATTGAAGGCGGAATAATTTTGTAAAATTAATTCTTTTAAGATATTTAAAAATATTTTATAAATTTAATAGAGTTTACGGGTGAAACGCTTTAGGAGTTTATTAATTTTAGATTAGGATTTTCTCTAAACTAAAACTTTACCTTAATATTCTAACATTGTGTTTTAACTATTAATTATAATATAATATTGTCTTTGGTTGCCATTTGGTATACCATCTACAAGTATCATATTATAAATCTTACAACTATTAAGATTATAAATTGTTGCTTATTATGTGCTTTTCCTTTTTCCCCTTCAAGGGAGGTCAAAGGTGAGCATAAGCAACTAGCAAGAATTAATTTTTGGATCGCTCACGATAAATATGAGAGACGTATTATTTAATTACTAGGTTTTACAAAATCATTTTAGCATTCATTATTATACAGGGCGGGAACTAGGGGGATGGCAGGGGCTCCCCCCTCCCTCCCAACCAACTTCGAAAAAATATATATTTATGCAAAATTTAAAATTTTTTTCTCTCTCTCTGTTTCTTTGCTTGAAGTTCTTCTCATAGTGATTCCTTTAGTGTATATTTTCTGTACAGATAATATTTTAGTGAATTTTTATAATAAATAAATAATTTTAGAAGATCAATTTTAATAATGGCTTAATATATTTACTTTGCTAGTTAGGTTCTACAAGAAAGTTCATAAATTTTTGGTAGCTTTTCATAAAGAATTTATTTGAGGAGTTTCTTTACATATATATTTTATTTATTTCATTGGCTAAATAATTTCATAAAGGAGAGAGGAATTGGAATTCACCTACTGGATTAGTAATTTTTTTCTTTAAATAATTTTTATATTATTTTTTTGAACAGTATTTTTTTTACATTTGTTTACATTTTAAATGTCTAACATTATCAACCTTTGTTATTATGATTATTATCATATGCGTTGTGTTGTTCTCCCTATCACTTACAAGAGAAAGATTTGTTATTTTACATAGTACTATCTCTAAGATAATTTACATTCAAATATAAAAACAGATCTCGGCCCCCTTTCCCGGTAACAAATTTCTAGTTCTTCCCTGTTACTAAAGTAACTATATTTATTTGCAATTTTTTGCTAGAATATAATCTGTTTTATGTGATCATCATTTGCTAGATAGAATAACACACATGATAATCTTTGAGCAAGTCTTTAATAGACTAAAGAGATAGTTTGATTTTCCATTTTGGAGTGCCCAACTAACTTTTAAAACTTAAAAATTCATTTAAAGAAAAAGAGGTGTTTGGTTTTACGTTTTTAAAGTTGGTTTTGATTAAAAGTCAATTGAGTTTTTGAGCTAAAAGGAGAAGTTATTTCATTTGTCGTTCCGGAAATGGTGTTCTAAAATATTTTTTGGACAAAAATATCCCCTTTAATTTTTTATTTTGCTAGTAATTACCCCTCTTTTTTCTATTCCTATTTTGTTATATAATTTTATTGAATTGATATAATATATTGCAATGACCTTTGGTTGAATTTTTGCTAAAATATATTTATACTTTTGTTATTGATATTTTGAATTATAACTATAATTTTAAAGAATTTTTCAAACAATTAGAAATATGAATTACATAGCATGTTATAGAAAATAAACAATATTAGTTTCAAATGTCTTTTTCAGTAATTTAGGCAACCAACAATTATTTTCAAATGTAAAACTATACACCATCTCAGCTGATAAAAGTTTATTTTATATAAAAGTAACCAAATACATTTTTGTTTTTACCAAAAGTCCATTTGGCGAAAAGTCCATTTTAAAAATATTTTTTCACAAAATTGAATTTCTCAACTGAATGTCAAACTAGCTCTAATTCCATGGTTTATGATGCTTATGTCACAATGCGCAATTTTACTGTGCCTTGTACGGATGGTGCTCTTACGAAGCACTATACGCCATACTGTGTGTGAACAATATACACGCATGTTACATAACAGTACATGTATTCAAAATTTTTATATTATAAGTTCAAAACTTTTATATTATAGGTTTAAAATTTTTATATTATATGTTCAAAACTCTTATATTAAGATACAAACATATTCAAAATTTTGAACATGATTACAGCTTAATAAAAGAGTTTTGAACATAAAATATAAGAATTTTGAACATGTAATATAAGAGTTTTAAACACAAAGTATAATCCATGAGCATTTAACATAAGAGTTTTCAACATAGAGTATAAAATTTATGAGATTATAAATTTTATTTTGTGAACTTGCTTTTAAAATTTTGAACTTATAATATAAGAGTTTTAAACATATAATACAAGAAATTTGAACATATAATATAAGAATTTTAAACATATAATATAAGAGTTTTGAACACAAAGTATAAAATTTATGAGATTATAATTTTTATTTTATGAACTTGCTTTTAAACTTTTGAATATATAATATAAGCGTTTTGAACATATTTGCCGCTTAATATAAGAATTTTAAAATTATAACATAAAAATTTTGAACCTATAATATAAAAATTTTGAATACATGCACTGTTACTTACTGTGTGCACGTACTGTTCACGCATAATATAGTGTATAGTGTTCATACAAAGTACTGTGCATATAATGCACAGTGTAAGTACTGTTTTATAATAATAATAATCACTTCATTAATAATCGCTTTATTGCAAATTACTTCCCAAAAATAAAGTTTGCACAATGAAAACTAACTGGGGTCCATGTGACGCTGATCATCAGCACTCACAAGAATCGCTCGATTGATAATCACCTCATGCTTTTTTTTTTGGCTTCAAATTTACCTTGAAGTTAAACCATGAACCAAATTAAAGTTCAACTTCTAAACTCACTAAGAGCCTGTTTGGATTGGAATTTTTTTATGAAAAAAAGAGTATTTTTTTTTCTGAAAAAATTATATTAAATTTATAATAATTATTTGATTTGGTTTCTAAAAAATGATGAATTTTAAAAAAGCTCAAATATAGCTTTTTCAAAAGTCTGAATTTTTAGCTTATAAAAAAAAGTTATTTTTCAAAAACTGTTAAATTTTTTTGTTAAAAAGTCAATCCAAACGGGCCTAAAAGTACTTTTAACTTAATTATTAGCTCGTGCTTAATTTTTTTTTTTTTTTTTTAGTTTATAAGCCCTTATTTAAGAGCTCATACACACACACACACGTGTGTGTGCGCATAAGGGTATAGATGTACATATAATATACATAGACGACAGTGAAATATGTAAAAGGTTGTAAATAAATAAAAGAATTTCCTGATTTAAATATTGATATTGCATTAATATATCAACTCTAGAAAAAAAAATTATAGAAATCTAGGAGTCAGATGTATATATAAGAAGGGTATGTCTTTCCATCTATGTGGTCTATGGTGGGGTTTCTTTTTTCTCTTTCCCTTTGGTAAACCCGAGCAATTTACTCCTTGATTAGTGGAGCTTAATTGTCTATTTTTTCTTTTCGGAATTCTAATTTTCTCTCTTTTAACAGGTCAAAATATGCTTTGGCCTTTGGCTGTTGGTTGAAAAGTTTTGAATCATTTGATAACAAGTTTTCTTTTTGTTGATTGAGCCAAAAAACAGGAAAAAAAATTCAGTGAAATGTATATGAATTTAGACATCATTTTGATGGCCTCAAAAAGGAAAAAAGAAAAAGACAAGATTTTAATGAGTACTCTTTTCTGGATTTAATGTTCAATCTGCCTTTTGTTAATAAATTAAATTGGGCTTTATGTTCTCGTAATTTATATTCTTTTTCTTTTCTTTTTTCATAAATGAGAAAAAATGGGAGAAACCACTGCTAGAAGAAGAGACTGCTAAATAGAGACCGACTAACAATGAAGATTTACTATGTTTTTATTTAAATTTAGAGACTGATTAGTGACCGGACAATAGCACGTGAAATAGATGCCATGCTATTTTCATTAATGTTTAATAATCATTTTGAAATTAAAAATAATTTGTACATGAGTTTTAGGATCAGAAAAATAAATTAAGAATATATGAAATTTTTTGAAATATATTTTGTCAGAGACGTAATTTTTTGGGTAAAATGTACCAAATCCCCCTATTATTTACTATAACTACACAACACCCTTTATGATATCAAAAGTCCCTCATTACACCACTATGGTTTGACAAGTGATGAAGGCCATCTGTAACAAAGTAATGTTTAATTTTAGGGTTAATTTCTCTTATGGTCCTTAAACTATAGCACTCGAGACAATTTAGTTCTTAAACTATAAAAATATGTCTTTTATTTCTTGGACTATAAACAATTAGACAAACATTAGTCCATTTGACGAATTCCTTTAGAAAACTAATAGAAAGGGCATGGGAAAAGCATGTCCACGTAATTTCTCGTGCTCTTTTTGTGCCACTCCCGTTAGTTTTCGAACGATATTCATTAAATGGATTAACATTGTTCAATTATTAATAATTTAAGGGTTAAAAAATACATTTTGATAAGAGCCAAATTATTTTAAGTGTCATAGTTTAAAGACCACAAGAGAAATTGATCCTTAATTTTATGTTGTCGTGTTGAACTCGATTACGTTCCTATATACCAAATCACGTAGCTTGGACAAACTTTGAGCATTCCAATTCGGTTACTACCTTTGTCAAATTATTTGACCATTCTCCATGCTTTGAAGCTTCCACTAATTAGACATGACCACGAAACAAAGAAAAGGTATAACCCTCCACAAACAAACACTATAAAGGTTAAACTTGGTTTACTTATCTTTTTATTTTCACCAAAAAAATGAAAACTATGACAAAAAACATATTTGGTTAACTTATTTTTAAAAATTAAAAATTATTTTCTAAAAAGTTAGAAAACTTTTGAAATTTATTTTCAAATAATATCTTCAGACGCACATACAATAACTTTTATAAACAAAATTTTCACGCATATAATTTTCATACGGAAACACATATGCAAAACAAAAAAAAGAAAGAACAAAGTCCAAATACATAAACAAACTACACCGCGCATATATAGATTAAATATACCCAAACACACACAAAAATAAATTTTCTAGTTTTCATTTACTTAAAATAATTTTCACTTTGGGCTTCAAAGACATTTTTTAAATAAAATTTTCCAAAATAAAAAATGAACACTATTTTCAAAAAATAAAAACTAAAAAGAACTTTCCAGACTGAACCCAAGCTTAAGGTTGAACTTCTTCTTACTTTTTACCAAACGCAATGCCAAAGTTTCCAGCGTTCTGCTTCCTTAGCAATCAAATACTCCTACTATTTTAATATAATTACGTAAACAATTTATATTATATAAATTTTTTTATAATGTCAAAATATTTGATTTTCAGAGCAAACATTAACCTCAACTTCTCTATGCAATTTAAGATTTTAAAAAATTTAAGTGATTAAAATTATTTTTTTATAAATAATAAAGTGTACTCGAAATCCATAAGAATGAGATTAGTTTGGCGTTAAGGCTCGAAAAGAAAAAGGAAAAAGAAACACCCACAACATGTCCCTTTTTTTTGTTTATTTTTCTGCTTCAACGTTAAGAATAATCAAAAGACAAGAAAGACAAAAATTAGCTGAACCAACCTGTGCCATGTGCCGTCCAACTCTACACGAAGCGTGACGCCGACGTACTGCACACCCCACCCCGCCCCTCCCCTCGCCTCCCCTCTCCCCAAAATCGACCGGAGAAGTTTCCATACATTTAAGGTACATTTGAATTGATTTTTTTGTCAAAAAATTTTTTTTTTCTCCGACGAAATATACATCTTTTCTGTAAATAATTGAATTTGCTCTTTAAAAAAAAATAAAAATTTCAAAAAAATTCAAATTTTCTTAAAAAATAAAAAAAATTAAACTTAAAAAACCTTTTAAATAAATTATAAAAAAATATTAAAAAAAAAACAATTCAAACCGGCCCTAGTTAGTCGCTTTCTTGTTAGACCCTTCAAGTTAAACTTGTCACGTTTGTCTTCTTAACGTGTCATGCGCGCCCAACCTTAAGCCGCACAACTCACAGACAAACACACACACCTGTCCACGCTTTCTGGTGGCCCCCACACGCCTTTCTCCTATATATATACAGGCCCACAAAACCTCTTCTTCATTGCATACACAAACATCTACCTGCTCTATTGCCTTAAATACATATAGTTTTTCTCAAAGCTTAAAGGTCTTTTTTGTGTGTGTGTGTTATTGCTGCTGCTGCAAATGGCTGGTCAAAGCAACGCGATGAAGGCCTTGGCATTGTTGATTGCGGTGATAGCGATGTTTTCTTCGAGTGCATCAGCTCAGGAGATCGGCGAGATGGCTCCTGCTCCGTCGCCTGACCAGGGCGGCGCCGCTTACTCGTTGCCGCTGTCGGGAGCCGTCGTCTGCTCCTCTCTGGCCTTGTCTCTGCTTGCTCTCCTCAAGCACTAGAAGCCTTGCTCTCTGGTTCTGCCTTATGAATAATATTTCATGTTGATTATGTTTTATATATATATACACACGCGCGTTATACATAGAGGGCATTTTTATGTCATATTGAGGATTGTTTCTTTGATGGCCATAGAGCGAATATTTTGTGTTTATTTGTTTAGAATAAGATATTAATGTTGTTTAGTTTAGGTTATAGAGGGGAATAAAGTGAGTCTTTGTACTTTTTGTTGTTGATATATATTCTTTCGTATTTATATAATATATACATTATAAATTTTTATTGTACTTATATTTACTTAGTGTTGTTAATTTCATATCTTTATATTATGGCATTTGATTTTCTTGTTGATGAGTTTGATTCAAGCATGAAGCTTCAAAATTAATCGAGAGCTAATTATAAACGTAAAGTAAGAAATTGGACTACTCTCGAGATCTTGATTTAATTAGAGATGAAAATCAGTACGGATGGAGAACTACGCATATTGTGGAATTAATGGTTAGTTTTATCCTTAAATGAACCATATACATTTACAGAGAACCTCGTTATGGACAAATAATTTTAAGCGTGGAGGGTTGAATTCGGGTGATCAATATGTTCACAATTTGTAAATAATATGTTCATATTTGTGAATCATATATTGACAATTTATTTATCAATTATAGACACAATATTAATAACCTGCAGATATCAAGTTCACAAACACAATGTTAACCACTTGTAGATTTCAAGTTCACAAACGCAATGTTAGCAGATATTAAAATTTACATTAATTTTTTTCGTCGTTTACTTTTTTCATCTTCTTAATTTTTTATTTGAATCTTTCACATACACATACATACATGATCTGTATATATATATACATGTATATGTACACATATATATACCTTGGGCATGCCTGCTTTTGCGCAAAACAACATCGTATAATGAATACCAACCAGCGAAGGTACAAATACAAGCTAACAATTGTAAAAGTACATTAAAACTTAAAGGCCCTAGCACAATATGTCTTTGAGCATGCATCTACCACATTTAGTATCATATTAGCGAATGAATGACCCGTACAATATTAATATCCGGGGTTTGATATAATTTTTTTAATACTATGTTTATAGTTACTGATATTAATATAATCTTATTTATTTTAATAAGGATTAATTCATCCTACGGTTCTTGAATTATAGCATTTGAAACAATTTAGTTTCTAAACTATTAGAATGAGTCTTTACTTTAGTCCCTGGAATATTAACAATTGGATAACGTTAGTCTATTTAACGAATTTCATCCAAAAATTAACGGGAAAAAACCCTCATGTTTTCATCACCAAGTGGCGTTCTCGAAAACTAATGAAAAAAGAAAAACCTCGTGTTTTCATTATCAAGTAGCTTTCTCGTGCCATTTTGAGTTAGTTTTTGGCCGAATTCATTAAATGGACTAACGCTGCCCAGTTGTTAATAATCCAAAGACTAAAGACACATTCTGATAATTTAAGGACCAAATTATCTTGAGTGCTATAGTTTAGGAACTACAAGAGGAATTAACTCATTTTAATAAATTTATAAAATCCTAATTAAATTAATATGCTGTGAATAAGTTAAAGTGATATCTCGTCAGAATCAACATTTATCTTTCTATTTAAATTTTCAATAGCATTAAAAGTGGGAGTCTAAAAATTATTAAGGAAGGATACTATAGAAAAGTCACTGGAAAGTATGTTATTGAGAGTCCAGGAATCAATTCTAGAGGTGATTTTGTTAATAAATTCTCCACAATCATTCATTGTGAGTCCACAAGTTATCATAGGAACACCCAGACAACGCACTAGAAGGATACCCTCTGTGAAGCCCAGATACTCAATAATTACAGTTCTAAGTGTCTCCATACAGGGCCTAAAATAGATATCACGCTTTTCATTACTAATTCCCATACTAGTGATATCTTGGAACAAATTGAGCCCCTGCTTGATCATGGTGATAGGACTCATATCGGCCTTTGAAAATAGGAGTAAATCACTAGCAAAACAAATATGAGTATGATTCACAGAGAAGAATGATGCACAAGATTAGGAGTTCGGTTTTGTAGTTATATTTCCTTGTACCTTTCTATCTTTTGATTGTCCTTGTACGTTTTGTTTTCATTTTGACCATGCCCCTCAAATCCCTTGTGCTTTAGAAATCTTTGTCTAGTGGAATTGTGAAACAGATGAGCAATTTAACCAAGGAAGAGTTTGTGTATGTGCTTCGGCGACAAAGCACTGGTTTTCTGAGAGGAAACTCCAAATATAGCGGAGTCATTTTGCACAAATGTGGTAGATGGGCAACTAGAATGGGCCAACTCTTAGCCAACAATCATGTTCCAGACTCAGTCTTTGGGTGGTGGGACTGCCACTACCAAATATACAACATCCTGATAAACTTTTATAGCTTGGTTCTGCTGATGGAGTTATTACTGTGAGTTGTAAAGCTCACTTTGAAGCCAAGAAACAAGAGTAAAAAATGTTGGCTACATAAGAAATTGAGAAAGGAAACAAATCTTGCAAATTTAGTGCATGGGAAATTGAATCTTAAACAAAGTCTTTACAATTGCATGCAAAAGTTGAAATATGAAGAGGGCTATGTGCAACCTAAGAAGAAAAATGGTGCATAGCATTTAATGAATGAAGAAAATAACCATCTTGCATTAATTGTTTGTCTCCCATTTTTGCCTATAAATAGCAAGCCCTGGAGAAGCTTTGGATCATCCAAAGAAGAAGTAATTCAAAGCATTTAGAGAGAATAAGAAAGAATTAGTGTATTATTTCTTTCACTTGCTATATAAATTAGTGTGGTAGTAAATTTTTTCCTATTATAAGAGAGAGTAAATTTGTTATCTCCTTATTTTAGAGAGAAGGTTGCAAAACTTTTACATATAGTGAAATATTCCTTACTTGACTGTGATTTTTTCCTCAATTTGTTTGAGGGTTTTAAATTTTGGTGTCTCAATTATCCATTTTTCTCATTTTCTATTTTAGCTGCTTGATCTTGCTTTGGCAACCCTATCATTTTGTTGCGACACACCCCAACAGTGGTATCAGATCCACGAGTTGAGGGTATTGTTACTATTCATACATTACTATATATAGTTACGGGCCATTACTTTACACAGTACTATTCACATATATTGTATTGTTCACAATGAAATAGTGGGAGCAAGTTCAATTCCAGAAGCAGATCGTTATGAACACTATAGTGGCGAAATATGAAATAGAGAAGTTCAACGGAAGTAGTTTTTCCATGTGGAAATTTAAGATGAAAGCCATTTTGAGGAAGGATAACTGTCTTGCAGCAATTGAAGGTAGGCCAGCAGGGGTAACTAATGACAAGTGGAAAGAAATGGATGATGTTGTTGTTGCCAATTTCCTTCTAGCATTGGTAGATTCGGTGTTGTCGAGCGTTGAGGAGAAAAAGTCAGCAAAAGAAATTTAGGAGATGCTGACTAAATTATACAAGGTCAAGATACTTCACAACAAGATCTTTTTAATGGGGGGAGACCACACCAGTTACAGAACATATTAATATCTTAAATACGCTATTTTCTCAACTCATTTCGTTGGGTCATAAAATAGCAGAGCTTGAACATGCAGAGATCCTATTTCAAAGTCTACCTGACTTGTATGATCAACTCGTCATCAACTACACCAACAATGTTCTCACAGACAGTCTAGTCTTCAATGACGCTGTAATTGTTGCTCTGGAAGAGGAGTCCAGGCGCAAAAATAGGAAGGACAGACTAGTAAGCTTAAGACAAGCAGAGACACTAACGATGACAAGAGACAGACCAACGGAGCGTGGCTCAAATAAGAGCCATAATCACGGTAGATCGAAATCAAGAAGTAGGAAAAATATCAAGTGCTACAATTGTGGCAAAAAGGGGCACGTTAAGAAAGATTGTTGGCTCAATAAGACAACTCCCGAGGTCACCAACTCTCAAGGATGTGTTGCGGGTACTTCTGGTGATGGAGACGTCTTATACAGCGAAGCAGCAACAACTTTTAAAGGCAGAAAGGAACTTACTGATGTATGGATAATGGATTCAGGAGCGACGTAGCACATGACCTCTCGTCGAGAATGGTTCCATACATATGAACCATGCTCTGAAGGATTTGTGTATATGGTAATGACCATGCCTTAGAGATTGTTGGAATTGGTACCATCAAAATAAAAATGTACAGTGGTACAATTCGCACCATTGAAGGAGTATGACACGTGAAGGGCTTGAAGAAGAATCTGTTGTCTCTTGGACAACTGGATGACTTTGGCTGTAAGACCCATATTGAGGATGGGATCATGAAGGTCGTCAAAGGCGCGTTTGTAGTGATTGAGGCAGAAAAGATCGCGGTAAATCTATACATGCTACTGGGAGATACGTTGCAGGAGGCAGATGTATCTGTTGCATCAACTAGCCAAAAAAAATCAATAGTAATATGGCATCGCAAACTTGACCATACGTCCGAATGAGGTTTGAAGATTTTCGCAGAACGTAACCTTTTACATAGGCTTAAGTCAGTAAACTACAGGTCTAGCTAAGTCATTATGGGTAAAAGCAGTCAAAACTGCCGGTCATCTAATAAACCAGTCACCGTCAATGGCTATTAGGTTAAAGGCACCAATGGAAATGTGGACTGGTAAACCTGCATATTATTCCACCTTACATGTTTTTGGATGTCCCACATACATGATGTATGGTTTCCAAGCAAGAACGAAGCTGGATCCAAAATCCAAGAAATGCATATTCTTGGGATATGTTGACGGTGTTAATAGGTATCACCTGTGGGATCCCACTGACCATAATGTTATCGTTAGCAGAGATGTGATCTTTGTAGAGAGTAAACTACAAAGTAAAGAAGATGATAGCACTAGAAAGGAGACTACTATAGTGAAAGTTGAAGATAAACTAGAACAAGGAGTTGTAAAGCTCACTTTGAAGCCAAGAAACAAGATTAAAAAATGTTGGCTACATAGGAAATTGAGAAAGGGAACAAATCTTGCAAATTTAATGCATGAGAAATTGAATCATAAACAAATTCTTTACAATTGCATGCAACAGTTGAAATATGAAGAGGGCTATGTGAAGCTAAGAAGAAAAATGGTGCGTGACATCTAATGGATGAAGCAAATAGCCACCTTGTATTAATTGTTTGTCTCCCATTTTTGCTAAGTTGAAATATGAAGAGGGCTATGTGTAAGCTAAGAAGAAAAATGGTGCATGACATTTAATGGATGAAAAAAATAGCCACCTTGTATTAATTGTTTGTCTCCCATTTTTGCCTATAAATAGCAAGCCCGAGAGAAGCTTTGGATCATCCAACCAAGAAGCAATTCAAAGCATTTAGAGAGAATAAGAAAGAATTCTCCCAAATGTAGTATTTCTTCCACTTGTTATATAAATTAGTGTGATAGTAAGTTTCTCCTTTTATAAGAGAGAGTAAAGTTGTTCTCTCCTTATTGTAGAGAGAAGGTTGTAAAACTTTTACACATAATGAAATCATCCGTACTTGCCCGTAGTTTTTCCTTCAATTTGTTTGAGGGTTTTTCACGTAAAATTTTGGTGTCTCAATTATCTATTTTTCTCATTTCCTATTTTAGCTGCATGATCTTGCTTCGGCAATCTTATTATTCCGCTGCGACATACCTCAACATTTACTGTTAATTCTACTTATGAGCTAATTAGCAAATGTGGCCCTCGTGTTGATTGGGTAGATATTGTTTGGTTTAGAGGTGATGCTAAGCATGCCATATACTCGTGGATGGTGTGATTGGATAGACTACCAACTAGATTGAGATTGGTTTCTTGGGCTTTTAATGTTAATCCCTAATGTGTCTTTTGTTTTAGGAAATCTGAAGATTACAACCATCTTTTTTTTTTATTGTTGTGTGACCAAACAAATTTGGTGGAAATTGATGAAGATTGTGAGGGTCTTTATTAATTTCACTCTTGGGACAGTATTAAGCTTTGGTTTTTGGCTAACTATAGAAAGAATACTCTGAAGTGTATCACGATTAACATGATCATGAAGGCTGCACTTTATCAGGTTTGAAGGGATCGAAATTGTCGAATTCACCCGGATAATTGTCCTCTTAATGAAGATCATATCATTTTGACTATACTATTTGAAGTTAAAACTAGGTATTAGAAAGGATTTGTATAGCGAGAATATCTTTTGTACATCACTATGCGTGTTCTGGGATTATGATTAGTTTGTGATGGTTACTGATTTTGACCTTTTGTAAAGTTGTTCTTAATTATTTGGTTATTAATACAAGCTTGCTTTCTTAGCAAAAAAAAGTTGTTTTCTTAATCATGATGGGAAAATATTACATTTCAAAATGTTGCATTTTGATGCCAATGAGTAGGGGCAGAGCTAGAAATTTAAGGTTAGGGGTCAGAGACTTAATTAAGAATATCAATAATATTAAATATTTTAATTATAATAAAGTATAATAACGTTTAGCAAAAGAAAAAAGGGTAAGGTTATGGAAAAGAAAGTTAACCAATTAAATTAATGAAGTTGGAGGACTTGCCTAATAAAAAAGTTAATTGCCGTATTTACATGAATGCAACAACAATTTTTTTTTCCCATGTAGAAAATCAAGCTATATATATTTAAAAAAAGTTAGGGTGATTAGGTACATATATAGTATCATGTTTACCCCTTGAAAATTTTGTTAAAAGTTCGAAATGTTCATTTCAATTGGCTTATAAAAAAATGCACACTCTTTATAACACTAGAAAAAAGTCTATTTTTTTAGAGTTTTATCTTTTCAAAAGCTACTCCAAAATACTTATTAGAAAGAGTATTTCTTCATTTACAAAGTACTTTTTTATATGAAAAGCCCAACATTAGTTAGTAATTTGTATACTCAAAATAAATTATTTTATATAGAAAATTTAAAATGTCTAACTAAAAGATAAATAGATTAAGCATTACTAGAATTTTATCTACTAAAATTAATTACCTATCCCTTATAAAAATGTGATCACTGAAATATTATTTTAAATAACTAAAGAACTCACTAAAATATAAAGATAAGAATTCAAAGTTTCAAAACCAAAAAACAAAAAGAAAAAGAAAAGAGATTACGATAAATATTTAGAAAAAATTACTATTGTAGTCATTGTATTAGTGTGTTGTTTTAAACTATTTACCCATTAACAAAAAAATTTAGGGGGGCCAAAGTAGGATTTTTTTTATCTTTAATTAAATACAACATATATACACATAAAAATCAATGATGCCAGCTGATTATTTTTGGAGGAACAACTCGATCTAGTTACTTGGTAATTTCTTTAGTAAAAAGATTAATTATTCTATAAGTCCGTGGAATATTTTAGTCTCCATAAACTATCAATTATTACACATCGGTTGTCATTTTAGTTCAAAAACTAACATTATCGTACAATTATGGTATATAAATAGTTAAACTTATGAATGGAAACGTTAGTCTTTGGATCGAAATAATTAAAAGAACCAACAGGAACATTAATTTTTGGACAAAAATAACTAAAAAGAATACAATATCTAACAATTAATACTCTAAAAATAAAAAAAAATTATTATGATAGTTCAAAGACCAAAATATCTCACTTATCATAATTTAAGAACCTATAAAAACATTAACTCTTAATATAAAGTACAGATTTTCTTTCCATTAGATTCAGCTGCCCTTTAGTTGTCTATTTAGAAATGTCAAATTTTTTACGAATTTCTGATGCCAAAGAATTTGTGAATGGAATAACTAGTATAATTTCCGTACAATATATGGGATACGAGTATTTTTTATATTTATTGTTGATGATTAATTTTTTAATTTACATGAGAATAAAATATAAACATATTTTGTAAAATTTAATTTTAACAAATTTCCAACAATACTTATATTTTTATATGAAATTTCAATAGTAATTGAAATAAATATTTGAATCGATAAAAGTAAAAGCATAAAACAAAGGTTCTTGTACAAAAGCAAAAAATAGAAGATAAATAGTGTATTTTATCAAATTTCTTGGTCTTGAAAATTATAATAATCTTGGAAACAAAAATATGAATGAAATAAATAGACACAAAGATAAAATATAGATAAAATTTTTAACATTAATCATTTATGTTTTATGAGAGATTTATAATAATTGAAAACAAAAGATAGATGGTGTCATTTGAAAAAAAAAAATAGAAAAAGAATAATACATTATGCAAACGAGCCTAGTTAGTCGCTTTCTTGTTAGACCCTTCAAGTTTAACGTGTCATGTGCGCCCAACCTTAAGCCGCACAACTCAGACACAAACACACGCACCTGTCCACGCTTTCTGGTGGCCCCCACACGCCTTTCTCCTACCTATATAAATACATGCCCACAAAACATCTTCTTCACTGCATACACAAAACATCTATCTTCTCTATTGCCTTAAATACATATAGTTTTTCCAAAGCTTAAAGGCCTCTTGTTTTTTGTGTTATTGCTGCTGCCGCAAATGGCTGGTCAAAGCAATGCGATGAAGGCCTTGGCGTTGTTGGTTGTAGTGGGAGCGATCTTTTGTTCGAGTGTATCATCTCAGGAGATCGGCGAGATGGCTCCTGCTCCGTCGCCTGACCACGGCGGCGCCGCTTACTCATTGCCGCTGTCGGGAGTCATCGTTTGCTCCTCTCTGGCCTTGTCTCTGCTTGCTCTCCTCAAGCACTAGAGGCCTTGCTCGCTAGCTCTGCCTCGTGAATAATATTTCATGTTGATTATGTTTTATACACGTATACATATATATATACACGTGTTATACATAGAGGATATTTTTATGTCATATTGAGGATTGTTTCTTTGAGAATAAGATATTAATGTTGTTTAGTTTAGGTTATAGATGGGAATAAAGTGAGTTTTTTGTACTTTGTTGTTGATATATTCTTTCGTATATATATAATATATACATTTTAAATTTTTATTGTACTTATATTTACTTAGTGTTGTTAATTTCATATCTTTATATTATGGCATTGATTTTCTTGTTGATGAGTTTGATTCAAGCATGAAGCTTCAAAATTAATCCAAAGCTAATTATAAACGTGAAGTAAGAAATTGGACACCTCTCGAGATCTTGGGTATAATTGGAGATGAAAATGTAAAGATGGAGAACTAAGAATATTGTGGAATCAACGGTTAGTTTTATCCTTAAATGAACCATATACATATACAGAGAACGTCATTATGGACAAATAATTTTAAGAGTGGAGGGTTGAATTCGGGTAATCAACATGTTCACAATCTAGAAATAATATGTTCAAATTTGTGAACTATATATTCACAATTTATTTATCAATTATAGACGTAATATTAACAACTTGCAGATTTTAAGTTAACAAATCTCAATATAACAAATATTAAAATTTACATTAATTTTTTTTGTCATTTACTTCTTTCATCTCCTTAATTTTTTATTTGAATCTTTCACATACACTACATACATGATCTGTATATATATACATGTATATGTACACCCACACACACACATATATATAGTTACTGATATTAATATAAATTTTTTATTTTAATAAGGATTAATTCCTCCCATGATTCTTGACTTATAGCATTTGAAAATTTTAGTTTCTAAATTATTAGAATGAGTCTTTAATTTAGTCCTTGGAATATTAATAATTGAACAACATTAGTCCATTTAACAAATTACATCCAAAAATTAACAGGAAAAAACCCTTTTGTTTTCATTACCAAGTGGCTTTCTTGAAAACTAACAGAAAAAGAAAAACCTCGTGTTTTCATTATCAAGTGGCTTTCTTGTGCAATTTTGAGTTAGTTTTTGGCTAGAATTCCTTAAATTGACTAACGTTGTCTAATTGTTAATAATCTAAAGATAATTTAAGGACCAAATTATCCTGAGTGCTATAGTTTAGGAACTACAAGAAGAATTAACTCGTTTTAATAAATTTATAAAATCCTAATCAAATTAATATGCTGTAAATAAGTTAAATTGATATCTCGTCAGAATCAAGATTTATCTTTCTTTTAAAATTTCAACAACATTAAAAGTGGGAGGCTAAGAATTATTAAGGAAGGATACTATAGAAAAGTCACTCGAAAATATAGTGTAAACAAAAGACAATATTTAATACTGATGTATAAAAGAGTATGTTACACTCTTTAGCAAGTTCAAAACATATAAAGTCGTTTCCTTAATCATGATGGGAAAATATTGCATTTCAAAATGTTGCATTTTGATGCGAATGACTAGGAGCGAATCCAAAAATTTAAGCTTGGGGGCCGAGACTTAATTAAGAATATTAAAAATATTAAATATTTTAATTATAATAAAGTATAATAATGTTTAGCAAAAAAAGGGGCTAAGGTCATGGAAAAGAAAGTTAACCAATTAAATTAATGAAGTTGGAGGATGAGCTTAATAAAAAAGTTAATTGCTGTATTTACATGAATGAGACAGCAATTTTTTTCCCCCCATGTAGAAGATCAAGCTATATATCTTTCAGAAAAGTTAGGGTGATTAGGTACATATATAGTATCATGTTTAACCCTTGAAAATTTTGTTAAAATTTCGAAATGTTCATTTTGATTGGCTTACAAAAAACACACACTCTTTATAACACTAGAAAAAAGTCTTATTTTTTTTAGAGTTTTATCTTTTCAAAAGCTACTCCAAAATACTTATTAAAAAAAGTATTTCTTCATTTACAAAGTACATTTTTATATGAAAGCCCAACATTATTTAATAATTTATATACTCAAAGGAAATTATTTTATATATAAAATTTAAAATATCTAACTAAAAGATAAATAGATTAATCATTACTAGAACTTTATTCACTAAAATTAATTACCTATCCCTTATAAAAATTTTAATCACTGAAATATTATTTTAAATAACTAAAGAACTAATTAAAATATAATGATAACAATTCAAAGTTTCAAAACTAAAAAACAAAGAAAAGAGATTAGATAAATATTTAGAAAAAATCACTATTGTTGTCATTGTATTAGTGTCGTGTTTTAAACTATTCACCCATTAACAAAAAATTTTAGGAGGGGGGGGCCAAAGTAGGATTTTTTTTTCTTTTTTCTCTTTAATTAAATACAACATATATACACATAAAAATAATTTTTTGGAGCTTAGGGGGCCAGGGCCCCCCCAGTCCCCCTAGGTCCGCCCCTGCTAATGACGTCAACTGATTATTTTTGAAGGAACAACTCGACCTAATTGCTTTGGTAATTTCTTTAGTAAAAAGATTAATTCTTCTATAAGTCCGTGAATTATAACATATGGGATATTTTAGTTTCCATAAAATATCAATGGCTAAACATTTGTTGTTATTTTAGACATTTTCGTCCAAAAACTAACATTGTCATACAATTATGGTATATAAATAGTTAAACATATGAATGGGAACGTTGTGTGGTCTGTAAAGCTCATTTGAGCTTGTGGCCAAGAAATGCTTAAAGTCAAGAAGTAGCACACAATGGTTGAAAGCTAGATGATCTTCTATCAAGATCTAGCAAAGATAGTGCATTGGTAATTGGAGAAGCTAACAAAAGTCGTCTTGCATTTAATACCAATTGGAAAATGAAGAGCAAAATGAATAGGAATGAAATCAAATAGGCCGGCTACATTGCATGCTACCATATTAGCTTGTTTGACAAATCTTGCTCATTTGTATCTATAAATAGTCGGGAATGGAAGAGCAAATACACCAACCCAAGCAAGAAGCAATAAGCATTAGAGTGCAAAATAAGAAGAGTTTCTCCTAGTGTTCTTATTTTTTCCACTTGTTATATATATAATATATCAGTATGAGAGAGTTTCTCCTATTTATAAGAGAGAGTAAAATAGTTCTCTCCTTATTTTAGAGAGAAGGTCGTAAATTCTTTTACACATAGTGAAATCCTCCGTACTTGCCCGTGGTTTTTTCCTCAATTTGTTTGAGGGTTTTTCACGTAAAATTATAGCGTCTCAATTATCCATTTTTCTCATTTCCTATTTTAGCTACGTGATCTTGCTTCAGTTACCCTATAATTCCCCTGTGCTACACCTCAACAGTGGTGTCAAAGCCACAAGTTGAGGGTATTGTTACTATTCACACATTACTATATATATTTACAGGCCATTACTATACACGGTACTGTTCACGTATATAGTATTGTTCACAATGAAATAGTAGGAGTAGGTTCAATTCCAGAAGCAGATCGTCATCAACACTATGGCGGCAAAATACGAAATAGAGAAGTTCAATGGGAATAATTTCTCCATATGAGAATTAAAGATGAAAGCCATTCTAAGGAAGGATAACTGTCTTGCAGCAATTGAAGGCAAGTCAGCAGGGGTAACAGATGACAATTGGAAAGAGATGGACGACGTTGCTATAGCCAATTTGCATCTGGCATTGACAGATTTGGTGCTATCGAGCGTCGAGGAGAAAAAGTTAGCAAAAGAAATTTAGGATATGCTGACTAAATTATACGAGGTCAAGTCACTTTACAACAAGATCTTCTTGAAAAGGAGACTTTATACTCTTCGAATAGGGGAGACCACACCAGTTACAGAACATATCAACACCTTAAATATGCTATTTTCTCAACTCACTTCGTTGGGTCATAAAATAGCAGAGCTTGAACATGCGGAGATCCTACTTCAAAGTTTACTTGACTCGTATAATTAACTCATCATCAACTACACCAAGAATTTCTCACAAACAGCCTAGTCTTCGACGACGCTGCATCCACTGTTCTGGAAGAGGAGTCCAAGCACAAAAACAGGGAGGACAAAATAAGAAGCTTAAGATAAGTAGAGGCACTAACGATGACGAGAGCTAGACCAACGGAGCGTGGCTCAAGTGGGAGCCATAATCACGATAGATCGAAATCAAGAAGCAGGTGCTACAATTGTGGCAAGAAAGGGCATGTCAAGAAGGATTGTTGGCGCAACTCCCGAGGTGACTAACTCTTAGGGATGTGTTGCGAATACTTCAGGCAATGGAGACGTCTTATATAGCAAAGTAGCAACAACTTCTAAAGGCAGAAAAGAGCTCATTGATATACGAATAATGGATTCGAGAGCGACGTGGCAAATGACCTCTCATTGAGAATAGTTCCATAAATATAAACCATGCTGTAGGGGATCTGTGTACATGGGTAATGATCATGCCTTAGAGATTGCTGGAACTGGTACCATCAAAATAAAAATGTACAATGGTACAAATCGCACCATTGAAAGAGTACGACATGTGAAAGGCTTGAAGAAGAATTTGCTGTCTCTTAGACAACTAGATGACCTCGGCTGCAAGACCCATATTGAGAATGGGATCATGAAGGTCGTCAAAGGCGTGCTTATAGTGATCAAGGTAAAAAAGATCGCTGTAAATCTATACATGCTACTAGGAGATACATTGCAGGTGGCAGATGCATCTGCTGCATAAACTAGCCAAGAAGAATCAACAGTAATATGCATCGCAGACTTGGCCACATGTCCGAACGAGGTTTGATGATTCTCGCAGAACATAATATCTTACATGGGCTTAAGTCGGTAAACTTACCGTTCTGTGAGCACTGTGTGACTAGCAAGCAACACAAATTATCATTCGGAAGATTTACTGCCAGAAGTAAATATATTCTGGACTTGGTTCACTCAGATGTATGAGATTCATCGGTTTTATCCCTAGGAGAAGCAAAATAACTTATATCATTCATTGATGACTACTCTAGCAGATTATGGGTGTACCTGATCAAGAACATGTCAGATGTGTTTTCAATATTCAAGGAATACAAAGCGCGGGTAAAACTTGAATCCAGCAAAAGGATCAAGTGTTTGAGGACTGACAATGGAGGAGAATACATTGACGGGAGTTTTCTAGCATTTTGCAAGCATAAGGGTATTCAAAGGCAGTTCACGGTTCCACATACACCTCAGCAAAATGGAGTTGTAGAGCGGATGAACATAACTTTGCTCTAAAAAATGAGAGCGATGTTGGAAACTACAGGTTTAGCCAAGTCATTCTGGGGCAGAAGCAGTCAAAACTGCCTGTCACTTGATAAATCGGTCACCGTCAATGGCAATTAGGTTAAAGACACCAATGGAAATGTGGACCGGTAAACCTGCAGATTATTCTACTTTACATGTTTTTGAATGTCCTGCATACGTGATTTATGGTTCCCAAGGAAGAACAAAGCTGGATCCAAAATCCAGGAAATGCATATTCTTGGGATATGCTGACGGTGTTAAGGGATACCGCTTATGGGATCCCACTAATCACAAGGTTATTGTTAGCAGAGATGTAGTCTTGATAGAGACTAAACTACAAAGTGAAGAAGATGACATTGGAAAGGAGACTACTGTAGTGGAAGCTGAAGATAAACCAGAATAAGGAGATGCTTTTTTTGAAGTTGCACTAGAGCACGAGAAACAAAAACCAGATGAGGCTATGAGGAACACCGATGTTGCACTGTGGATTATAGCAATGTAGGAAGAAATTAAAGTCTTGCACAAAAACACAACATGGAAACTTCTTCCACTACCACCCGGAAGGAAAGCCATTGGCAATAAATGAGTCTACAAGATCAAATGAGATGGCTATGATAAAGTGGAACGATATCGTGTGAGACTGGTGGTGAAATGATTTGCTTAGAAAGAAGGTATTGACTTCAACGAGATATTTTCTCCGGTGGTTAGACTTACAACTGTTAGAGTAGTCCTAGCTATGTGTGCTATATTTGATTTACATCTAGAACATTTAGATGTAAAGATGGCTTTTCTTCATGTAGAATTTGAAGAAAAGATTTATATGCTCTAACCAGAAGGATTTGTTGAGAAAGGAAAAGAAAACTTGGTTTGTAAGTTAACCAAATCTCTGTATGGTCTAAAAGCAAGCGCCAAGGTATTGGTACAAGAGATTTGATTCCTCCATAATTAGCCTCGGGTACAACAAACTCAACGCAGACCATTGTACGTATTACAAAAGGTTTGGAGATGATGATTTCATCGTTCTGCTATTGTATGTGGACGACATACTGGTAGCAGGCCCCAGCAAAGATTGTGTCAAAGAATTGAAGGCACAGTTGGCTAGGGAGTTTGACATGAAGGATTTAGGACCAGCAAATAAGAATTTAGGATGCAAATTCATCGAGACAAAAGGCAAGAAAGTATGGATTTCCCAGAAGAACTACTTCAGCAAAATCTTGTGCCGCTTCAGCATGCAAGATTGTAAGGAAATCTCAACCCCACTTCCTATCAACTATAAATTATCCTCAAGTATGTGCCCTAGTAATGAAGCAGAGAGGATGGATATGTCTCGAGTACCGTATGCATCAGTAGTGGGAAGTCTCATGTTCGCTATGATATGTACAAGACCAGACATTGCTCAAGCAATTTGAACAGTCAGTAGGTTCATGGCGAATCCTGGTAGACAGTATTGGAATGCTATTAAGACGACCTTGAGATACATCAAAGGAACCTTGGATGTTGCATTATGTTATGGAGGATCATAGTTTACTATCAGGGGCTTGTTGATTCAGATTTTGCAGGTGATTCTGATAAACAAAAATGCACTACTGGCTATGTGTTTACACTTGTGGGAGGAGCAGTGAGCTGGGTATCCAAGTTACATACTATTGTGGCTCTTTCTACAACAGAGGCAGAGTACATGACAGCTACACACGCTTGTGAAGAAGCAATATAGATTCAAAGGTTAATGGAGGAACTCGAGCACAAACAATAGAAGATTTCCTTGTAACAGTCAGAATGCCTTGCACATTACAAGGAATCCAGCCTTTCATTCCAGGACAAAGCACATAGGTGTTCAATATCACTTTGTTTGTGAAATAGTGGAGGAAGGAAGTATGGACATACAGAATATTCATACTAATGAAAACCTAGCAGATGTTATGACAAAGCCGATCAATGTTGACAAGTTTGTTTGAAGTAGATCCTCTTGCGGCCTAGCAAAGACGTAAGCAACATGGAACTGACAAGTTTGGAGAGATTTTGAAAGATAGCTCAAAATGAGCTTTAAGTGGGAGAATGTGGTCTGTAAAGCTCATTTGAGCTTGTTGCCAAGAAATGCTTATAGTCAAGAAGTAGCATACAAAAGTTGAAAGCTAAATGATCTTCTACCAAGATTTAGCAGAGATGGTGCATTGGTAATTGGAGAAGCTAACAAAAGTCTTCTTGCATTTAATACCAATTGGAAAATGAATGGAAAAATGAATAGGAATGAAATCAAATAGGCTGGCTATATTGCATGCTACCATATTAGCTTGTTTGACAAATCTTGCTCATTTGCATCTCTAAATAGTCGGGAATATAAGAGCAAATGCACCAAGCCAAGCAAGAAGCAATAAGCATTAGAGAGAAAAATGAGAAGAGTTTCTCCTAGTTTTCTTATTTCTTCCACTTGTTATATATAATGTATTAGTGTAAGAGTGAGTTTCTCCTAAGAGAAAGTAAAATAGTTTTCCTCTTATTCTAGAGAGAAGGTTGTAAATACTTTTACACATAGTGAAATCTTCCTTACTTGCCTGTGGTTTTTTCTTCAATTTATTTGAGGGTTTTTCACGTAAAATTTTGATATCTCAATTATTCATTTTTTTCTCATTTCCTATTTTAGCTGTGTGATCTTACTTCGGTTACCCTATAATTCCGCCACGCCACACCCCAACACATTAGTCTTTGGACTGAAATAACTAAAAGAACTACCAAGAACATTAACTTTTGGAAAAAAAAAATAACTAAAAAGAATAACAATATCTAACAATTAATACTCTAGATATATATATATATATATATATATATATATAACTTTATTATGGTAATTCAAAGGCCAAAATATCTCACTTATCATAATTTAAGAACCTATAAAAACATTAACTCTTAATACAAAGACTTAGCTGCCCTTTAGTTGTCTATTTAGGAATGTCAAATTTCTTACGAATTTCTGATGCGAAAGAATTAGTGAATGGAATAACTAGTATAATTTCGGTGCAATACATGGGATACTCGAGTATTTTTTTATACTTATTATTGATGATTAATTTTTTAATTTATATGAGAATAAAATATAAACATATTTTGTAAAATTTAATTTTAGCAAACTTTCAACAATAGTTATATTTTTATATGAAATTTCTATAGTAATTGAAATAAATATTTGGATCGAGAAAAGTAAACATATAAAACAAAGGCTTTTGTACAAAAACAAAAAATAGAAGATAAATAGTGTATTTTATCAAATTTCCTGGTCTTGAAAATTCTAATAATCTTGAAAACGAAAATATGAATGAAATAAATAGACACAAAGATAAAATATAGATAAAATTTTTAACATTAATCATTTATTTTTATGAGAGATTTATAATAATTGATAACAAAAGATAGATGGCGTTATTTGAAAAAAAAATAGAAAAAGAATAATACATTATTAAATTTCTTAGTTTTGAAAAATCAAATAATCTTGAAAAAGGATATGGATAAAATTTATAGATGAATTTCTATGTTTAACAAATATTTTTAAATAAGTAGATTAGAAAATATTTTTTTTATCAATAGGAAAAAAGTGACTCAAAAGTCTTTTGGAGGGAAAAGAAAATGCTATAGCATAAAGACGAATAGTATTCAAAAAAGGACAAAACATTTATATATATATATAGACATATATATATATATATATATATATATATATATATATATATATATAGATAGATAGATAGATAGATGTGTGTGCGCGTGCGTGTATGCATACACACATTAAAACGCACACAACTGCAGTTCAACCAGTCAGCATCCTGTTTAATTGGCTCACTCTTCATTGATGAAGTTCACACTACTAACCCCTAGCGATTATACCAGCCACCAAGACCTTTATAAGAACCATACCATCTTTTTGGATCCCATAATTCAAACAAAATTAAGCAAATAATTTATCATTCACTTCCAGTCAACACCACGAGAATACCAATAATACTATAGTACAATTATTTTATCGCAACCCCCGACAATCAAAATTGTTTTTTTGACTACATTATCACTTCACTATCATTAATCTCCACAACGGTATTATAAAGTGGTTGAGGGACCGAAAGGACAATAACAAATGGAGAATGAAGTCTCCGCGTAAATGGATGGGAGAGATGTGACAAGTAGACATGTGCAAAGATCAATCACTATTAAGGAAATTTATAATCCTTAAATTGTCAAATATACATGTATCTCATTTACAGAAAAATACACCGCAGATGCAAAACCCAACATCAACTTCTTGTAATGATGCCCCTTCCGAATATGTACGATTTAAGGTATGGCAAAACTTAGAACCTGGAAATATGAAGTTCTTATTTTCCCAGGAGATGGATGGACAGGCAGCTACAAATACATATATATATATATATATATATATATATCTGAGGTGTTGTTTGCTCATAAGCTCAAAACCTATAAAAGATGAAACAGCGTTGACTCGATCATTCTCAACGTATGCAATAATATATTGTCTTCGTAACCGTTTTTCAAATGATGCAAGTTATTTGTATAAGCTGGGACCGCCTCATCGAAAACATCAACCAAATCCACCAGGAGTTACTGCATCTGGAAAAAGACCAAATATGCAACATATTTATGAAAAGCAGATTGGAATTGAGAACGTGTAGAATGTCAACACATGCATGGCGCTTAGACCTCAACGACATCTTCATAAAAAGAAACTATCCAATGAGAAGAAAATGGCAGAAGAATCAATCCATTTGACAAAGACCTGTTCAAGTTAATTTGCACATAATCTTCAAAGTAATTTGGACAGATTAATTTAATCATAACACTTCAAGGAGAACAAGAAAAGTGTTAAAAAGTCACTAGTTCACACCAACGACATAAAACTCTATCATCAATCATCCCTACACAGAGATATGTTTTAACTAGCTATTAACCAAAGTCCAGGATCCATCTATCCAGTAGTATATAAATACTACGAGCGTGTCTACCGACTTATAATGATACTTCACGCTTAGTGAGGCCAAAGCTCCTAAAAAATAGGAGGAAAAAGATACAAAAAATACATTAAACCATACCACAGCCTGTAGCCATAATTTTCTTTTCTTTGCTGGGTCTTGATTCCACAAAAATCTAATTTACAGGAACAAAACATCAAACATAAAATACCTATCCCTAGACTATGCTAATGCACAATTCTATACAAAATAGACTATAGGTACATTTTCGTAGAGTAAAAATCACAAACTGATATTGCTGGGTCCCTTTCACCTTTTCCATCCTTCCCCTAGAAAGGAAGGGGCTGCAGTTGGAGATCGCTTAAATTTACTATGCATGTTTGCCCCAAAGGCGAAATATCATGTCCTCATAAAAATTAAAAAAGGTAATCATAAATCAAGTAATAAGACAACACAGACATGAAGAAGTCGATGCCAATTAACAACAACAAAACAGAACCATCCTCCCAGAAATCCTGCTATTTTACATGTTAAGCCATCATAAGCAACAAAACCTTGTTCTCTTGTGGCTAGAGGATCTCTATTTACACACACATTGCAGTTAGAAGGTTCATGCCAGCGATAATAGTAAGTGTGATACTAGAACAGCAGAAGACATCAAAATAAGAGAAAGCTTGTATGGTATGGATAAAAACAAAAGAAAATAGTCCCTCCATGTAAACACACCTTTAACTACAAGACATGGTCCCTCTCAGTTTGTGAACTAGAATTTCAAATCAAGCACCCTGCAGATACAAACAAACCAAAGTCATTCTAAGCCTAGTAGAATTTCAAACAAGCACCCTGCAGATACAAACAAACCAAAGTCATTCTAAGCTCAGTGCAGGCAATACACTTGTACGGAGACTATCTTCGAATAATCAATTAGATAACCAGACAAAAATATATGATAAGGCCCTCTGGCTGGTGTTTCAAGGACACAAAATTACTTCTGGAATTCTACAGCTGTTTTAAATGGATTCTCGCAACCCAAATTGCTTTGGCGTTTAGCAATTCAAACATGGATTTACTGTATTACTCAAAGTTGTCATGGGATAGCTTTTGCCAAACCATGATGTTTCATAAGTGTTCTCTTTGTCATAATATCATATCCAATAAAGTCTATTCATTTGACATTTCAGATTACACACTATGGAACAATTTGGATATCATATTTCAGGTTTGCCACTACACAATCCATATTGTTGACTTAAAAAACTTTACATGTACAAATATTCATGATTATGATACAAGATAAACACATCATTTAAAAAGATTGCTATTACTATTAGAATAGGACCTACGTTTAACTGGAAAAAAGTATACCAGGAAAGGGCTTCTGTAAACATCATATTTGATTGTTAGATACTTACTCATTTTATTTGGCGGCTTTTAATGAAGGAGAAGATAACAAAAGAAATGGGGTTCACGGAATTGGATTCGGAAAAGTTGATTTATGTTTGACAGGTTCTTTATGCAACTGGGATTTGAGATAGTCATTTATTTTTCCTCTGGCATTTTGCAAATTTAACAAAATCGCTTCCAGATCACTTAATGCAAAGCCACCCTGAAACACAATCTCACCCTAAACTTGCCAATTTCAGCCAGATTCTAGCAGAACATCCATATCTCATCAGCAATATTAACAATTTGAAACATTTTAGAGTAATAATATACCCTTTTCTTCTGTGTAACAAATCTTTCAGCCTGATCAAGCCAAAATGAAATAAGTATTACAATGTTGACTGAACTAGGCCTAGTAGACTTCTCAATGAAATAAAACAAAATAAAAATTATAGGATGTCAATGTTAATTTGACCACTACAATTCATAACCAATTTCTAACTTCAGGCTGCAAACACTGAGATTTAATTCAGTAACAATCAGTTTACTGCAAATAACTTCCCAAAAATAAAGTTTGCAAAATGAGAACTAGCAGGGGCCCATCTGATGCTGATCATCAGCACTCACAAGAGATTGCTCAACTGATGATCAAGCAGAAGGGCATGTTACTTAATGAAACTATAATGAGGGACTCAAGGGAATATAAAAGCCTCTTGCAAAATTTTACAAATTGAAAGCCACATGCCATAGTTGTTTATTGATTGTGTCCAATTCAGCTTCCTAGCATGACACAAGGAAAATGAGATTTTAAACGAAATTGCAGAGAGAAGATGGTAAAGGAACAGCGGATGTTGACAAGAAGACAGAAACAGAATGCCAATAGCACGAATTCGTAGGTAGTCAGCACAGACACTAAGGAATCAAGGAAAATGAGATTTTAAACAAAATGGACGTTGACAAGAAGACAGAAATAGACTGCCGATAGCACGAATTGGTAGGTAGTCAGCACAGACACTAAGGAATTAATGCTCCATTTGGTATGATGGAATGGTTTGGAAAGAAATAGCTTTCAAGGCAGAATAGATTTTAAGGGACAATAGCCATAGATTATATATTCTTTTTCTTGTGTTTGGTTAAACCAATAAAAAAAGTTAGAATGGTTTGTGAATATGTTTGGTTTGATATGCATGACGATTATTTTTACACAGTATTAACATAAACTAAAATATACTCCGTAGTATTTTCATCAGCCAGAAAACATATTATTACTTGTTCAATCATTTTTTTTTATTTTAACACCATATTTCAATTTATATACTTTTTTTTTTTACATAATTGAGAGAGAAAAGTTAATCATCCAATAAAACTACACATGTTTTTTTGGGTCGAAAGAAGTTAAAAATGAAAGAGATAAGTGAATTATTATTATTTTTTGAATTTTTAATTTTTAAAATTTTTTCCAACTTTATTTATTTTTTCTTTTTTATTTTTTATTTCTTTAATAACTTTTAGAATTTGTGAGAGTATAAATGGGGATAAATTATTTTTTATTTACTTTATTTTTTGCGATTCCGATTTAAGTTGGAATAATCAATCCTTGAGTTTGGATAAGGAATGAGTTCTCCAATTCCAACTTTAATTAGCTCTACCAAACAAAAGAAAAGGAATAAGAAACTGGAATGGAACCATTCTATGCCATTCTTGCATACCAATTGTATTCTAAGTTATTAGATAAATCCTGATATATCCAAGCAAACTGAAAAATCAGAAGGATTTTAGGCAACGCAACCAATGAGCCAAACGTACCCTGAAGTCAGTGAAGCAATGTTCACCTTAACTGCAAATCGGCGAGGAAATCTGACAGCCTGGTGGGAAGCAAATCAAGAAATTAGAGGAAAATTACCCAACAAATCTTCAATAAGCAGGTGAAAGAAAGACAGTAAATGAGGGGGAAAATAGTGAAACCTTATGTCTTTAGCAATTACTGTTTGCCCATCTTCAGCCCCAAGATGGCGTAGCAGCACTTCCTCCAGACGACCATCACGATACGCATGCTGTCAAGAATAGATTCCACGTCCAACTAATGAGACTTGCACAACTTGAAGAGTGCATGACAGAAGAAAGAAAGGGAACCACCCAATAATTAGGATAAAATACCATAGTTTTCCTTTTGTTCTCTCTCTCTCTCTCTCTCTCTCTCTCTCTCTAGTGGAAGAGAAGAGGGGTGGGGGCATTTGGTGGGGTAAATCATTTTGAACAAACAAAAACAAGGAAGAAATTGCTCTGGACTGAATTAATACATCCCAGCACTGTATCAACCTTGAAATGTCTTAAAGGACAAAGAGGGGGGCGAAAACATTTGACAGTTAAAAGTAAGACAACAACAAGGTCCTAGTAGGCAAATGAGAAAATCAAATTATATGAAACGCTGAAATTAAGACTGTGGCATTGATAAAATCAGAAAATCTGCACCCTACAATTTATACATTCTTATACAGACACATAATAACTTGTTGAAACAGGATTAGCAAAAAAAGTTAACCATTCATTAAATCAGATGGCCTTTAAATAACTATCTGAAACTCTGGCTTTCTAAATTGAAAAGAAGACAGAACAAAGTAGTTCTAGCATGAGTCTCAGAAAAGCAATATCCTTAACCTTCGGAGTAGTCTGGAACCCAATATTGTCAACACTATCGAGCAAAACACCCGTAACTAGAACTAAAAACAAGCAAGCATCATATTCTCAAAACTCAAAATATGAGAAACATCCAAAAAGGCCAAAACACAATCTTCCATCCTGGATAACAGAGATTATGAGACAATTATTAAAACGCAAGGTAGGATGACTTCAAATTGGATAATTACAGCAGCTCATGACATATAGTTATTCTTCATCGTTCAATGTGTCACCCGAATTTTCCAGCATTGACAAAAATGCCAATGCCTCAGCCACATTGTTTTCTAAATCATCAATGTTTAAATTCTCCAACTCCTCTCGACCTATAGAACTTTGTGGTGTGTACAGGCACTCAACCATAAGTCTTAATCGGTTCACAACCCAAACATCAGAACTGTACTCTATTTCATCCAGATCCCGAAAACTTGAGCTGGATAAATTAGGCATGAGAGTCGCGTTCCACATATATGAGCCAGGCTTGACGGTGTGCTGGAAGAAAAGAAACATGGTAGCCATTAAAGAAGTACTAACCCAACCAAGCCGATGAATGTAAATAACGCACTTGCTCTACAATACCACTGATTAGCAAGAATTCATAAAAATCTCGTTTTAGAATACACTACAATCACAAGGCGAAAAGAGTAGCCTTCCTTCCCAGGTAGTTTACATATCATATCTATAGGGCCCCTCCATTCATTCTTACTAATAGGCACCAGCAGGTAATTACCTATTCTCTTACACCAAGAAGAAAAGGGGAAAAATCAAAAGACCAAAGACTTAAAGGTATAACCATTACAGCAGTGCTTTAGAACATATATGAAGACTTGATAGAGACCCAATGTTACTAGCACAGGTTTCTTCTTGAATACCGCATTTGTTAAGAATCCAGTAGATCTCTTCAGCACTCATTGGTAACTTTAAGTTAAGGAAGTTCACGTTGATGGAAATAGAAAGTTGGAATTAGATCTCCTAAAAGAATTTTCTTTTGGTTAGCACAGTAGTTGGATTGGTTAAAGAATTAGAAGGAAAAAAATTAATACCAAATGAATGCAGCTATTTAAGACATCTGAAAGCAGGAATTTGTGCACAGCCAACATGACATCTTCTTTAAAACTTGAAATATTCTGATAACATTTCAAGTTACTGGAGCTGCACAAGTCATACATGGAATTCAGAGGCTGCCCAAGACATGCGATCAGCAACATAGAGAAGGACATGACAAACACCACATTGAAGAATCTATGGTGCACTTTCCAAAGCTAAGGCTTCTCTCCATGCACTCAAATTCTAAATTCAGCTCTGAGAAAGACAAAGAAGAGAATTCAAACAATTTGGATTTTTGTCTTTGTTATGGATGCATAAAGTATCCAAAAGTATATATTGTACCTCCCACAAGGACCCCCAGCTTAGAGGGGAAAAGAAATCAAACCGAGGTCAAGGAAATCCTCAAGATCTTCCATACTAGTATCTCCGTGCATATGGAAATTACAAATTCTTCAGCTTTTAAAACTTCTATGGGAGAACGGGATCAATTGACCTCGTCTGCAGGACACATTTAACTCTAATTATCCAGAATGTTGTTGTCTCCTAAAGAACCCACAACTATAGCAACTAACAAAGCTAGCACGAAAACAATCCAACAATTTTTCGTCAACTATCCCAGATGTCCTATGCAAGTAACATGCTCATCAACAACCAAGGTTTAACTCAAGCTCCATCCAAAAATCCCAAACCAGAATCTATTGTAAGCAAGAATGCCACTATGCTACCTTATGTACCAGTCTCCAAAATGACATAGAAAACAAAAAACAAGGTGGAGAGAAGTGTAGAAGAAGAACAGATGACAAGCAAGATAATAAGTCCTTGCATGATACTATTCTTCTTACTTGGGTGTTACTATGTCTAAATTTGATGGGAATGGTAGATTCCTCCAGCTATACAATATATAAATTGGAAGGGTAACTCTAGCATAAAAGAGTTGCTTCGGACTGTCTGATTATTAGCACAGAGAATGAAAATCAGGAATTACCACATCACATTGCTTCATAACTAAAAAGCGAATTCCAATGCGAGAATGCACTTTCTGAAATAGACTTCGTAAGGAATTCTCCATCAATTACTTTCCTCAAATAATCCCATAAGAAGTTCACATGCTGCACAAGGGCCTGAAGCACCACTTCGTAAAAAAGATAAAATAATGGAAAAAACCCAACAGTTTATTTGTTTCCCATGAAAGGCATATTTCAGCATAACTGAACTATATACGGTCTCTTACTTCACACCTCAACTCAGATTTTTGCTGGGACACCTCAACTCAGATGTGCATTAGAATAAACTAATTTTTCTCTCTGTCAGAGATATAATTTGTCAGAAAGCAAAGCACAGGAAGCCAGTGAGCCTGAGAACAAAGTCATTACCATACCTATGGCCTTACTTTTATTTACCTAAATCAAACAGTTTATGTCAATCAAGTGAGACAGCCATGATTGAGACAAGTTTGACCCAATCTTCAAAATTGAAAACCTTAATAAGAAGAACATTATTACGTCAGGGGTATTATAATACCATAAAACTCAAGGTAAACATATTTAAGAGGTATTGCATAACAACACCTCAAATAGAAACAATGAAGAAATTTAGGTGGACACCATTGTAGATCCCAGGGTAAATATAGTGTCTAATAGTGAATTTCAGGAAGTGTTCATGTGACAACTAGTTGCCATGTATATTTCTAAGTGCAGAGGCTAGAAGAACGATAAACACAAGAGACATAAAAATGCATGACAGTTTAACACTGTACGTACCTTGTAAAAACAACTAGTTCCAAAGGGACAAGTTCCATTCCCAAAGTCGAAGTGCTTGCAATCGATAGACCTGCAATAGAAATTGATAATAAGACAAGAGAGAAGAAAATTGGGGATGGTGGGAAAAACTGGAATAGAGACAGAATGGAGGTGACTACAAGGGTAAGCATCATATGTTTAAGCCTGAAACTTGTCATTTCTCTGTTTTCTCAAAAGGTGGCTTACAAAACAAAATTAACACACACAGCATCACGCTGAAAATATCAAGTATTTCTTTTGTAGAAGAGATACATATGCAATTAAACAAACCAGATCCCTCACCCAAAGAGGGATTAATCTACCATACACCCACCTGAGTTTTGCCTTATAATTATCAACAATCTCCTGCTTTTCTTCTTTTGAAGAGTACCAAATGACACTTGGAATGACAAAGTAAGAAAGTTTTCTGCATATAGGGCAAGCCCTCAGTGTAGAATTGACGTCCATCCCAGAGGCAGGAGAACTATTTCGCCAATTCCTGATGCATGATATACAGAATGGGTGATCACATTCTGATAATATTCCAAATTTTCTTTCAGCTGCAGTGGGCTTTAGAAGAACACGTTCAAGGCACACACTGCACTCAATCTCTTGACTGTGCTTTAATGCCTCCAGCTGCTTCTGCCTTTTCTCACATGATTTTATATGCTCTTCTCTCTCCTGAGGCCTGAAAGGGTGCAAGCAATGTTTCCCACAGATGCGACACAAATCTCCATGAATATATGGGCATTTTTCTCCATGGGGGCAACTTCCAGCAGATGCAAACGGACAAATTGATCGGTCCGCTGGATTTTGACTCCTCGATTCCCCAATTTCATAGTCATCAAGTGATTCATTATGCACAGGTTTTTCGGCCCATGCTGGTTTACTGGGAGGAATCAAAGATTCATTTGCAGGTGAAACCTCAGCAGAAACACCTAGATTGGAGCTTGAACCGCCCAATTCAATTCCAGAACAATGAGCAACAGACACAGGACTTGAGACTGGGTATTGGCAAGGATATGCTGATGTTCCAGATGAAGCTGAAGTTGGTGGCTGCAACCGAGAAACTTTGACGTGTTCATACCTACACCGGCTGCCATAAGCACAAACTCCTTTTTGGTAGAAGGTACATATCTGCAAAAAAAAATAAACCCAAACAAAAGAAGTTTATCACATGAAAATGTTCTTTGAAATGAGCATCCAATGTACAATTTGTGGACAAATTGATAATCAAAATGTTACATTATTTGGCGGGTCTTTCCAATCATGCGAAAACTCACAGTTCTCTCCTTTTAGACATGCCCCATGCACAAAGAACTTGCAAAGAACCCTGGAGCAATCAGAAGCATGTAATGTAAGGACATATGTAGCTGACTGTTGAGTACTTGTCATGCAACAGGGGCAAATATTGACAACTTTTACTTGGAAAGAACAAAGAAACAACAATTTCAGTAAATGAGAAAGATAAACAAAGAAACAACAATTTCAGTAAATGAGAAAGATAATCTCTCAGTCGCATAGGAAAAGCTACTTCCTCAGTCACATGGAATTGTATCAATTTTTCCCATCAAAATTTGGTCATTCCTGAAAAGTTCATGCATTCTCGCCCAACATTCCATGTTTTCCCTATTCTTTCTCAATCACTTACTATAGGAAACTTCTCTCAAACATATAGATTTCAAATAACAAGGTAATGTTAAAACCTTGAACGCTTCCATCACTACTCATTATAAGATTATAATTGATACGGACAGGAGGTTCAAGTGAATGAATATTTAAGGCGCATGTTAATAAGAACTTCCAACAAATAACATGTTATTTCATGAAACAGTAGGTTATAGCAAAGACTCATCAAAACCTAATGACGTGGACAATCTTTTAATGAAAAGAAACAAACCATCAAACAAGAGTCTCCCAAAAAAAACCTACATATCTAATAATAATTTAAGGGTCAAAAAATTAGACTAAAAAATTACATCTTTTCTTCAGGAAACAAAGGTAAGGATCTAAATAAGATTCCTAGGATTTTGATGCAAGAATAATTTAATACCTCGATTAGTATCATTTCCGAAGTGCACAAGAAATCAGATGCATCATACATCATTCTTGGGGTTTTACGAGATCATATCCCACTTCTTAGGGATGCCAATCTCTCAGCTAACCGCACTCTAAAAAGGACAGGGAAAGGGATGAATCACAACCAATACTTCCGCAAGCACTTTGCAACATCATCTTGCTAAGATATCATCTGTCTTCTATTTGCAAAGTCCCAAATGCATTTCAGACTAATTCATCCACAAACAATGATTCTTCCCAACCCACCTAAGTCGAACAATAAGAATAAATAGGATCTTTTGAATTCCTAAAGCCTTCATTTCGCAGAAATAGATAGTATGACAAACAACAGCAAAATCATCAGTCTCAATATGCAGATTCCAACAATTTTCAATAGCCATCTTTCCGTAAAGGAAGTCTGTTTGCATAATTGTATAAATAAAATGGGCAATCCAGTCCAAGAAACTCCCGCCATCTGCTAGGCTCAAAAAGGGTGGAACACAATTTAGGGTCTCACCATGCATTTTGCATCATTGAACATAGTTTCAACAAATAATAAAAATTAAAAGAAAAAAGAAAAATTAACGATTCAAGAGATTTTCTTTAAACAAATTTATCATGTATAAAAACATTATAAATTCTGTATTCTGAATTCAATTATTATTAATCTCATATCAGATAAATTAAAGAGCATTCCAAATCCTGAATTCAATGCCATAAAAATAAAATAATTAATTAATTAATTAATTAAAACATCATAAATGAAGATGAACAATTTTTACATGTTACAATCGAAAGAATTTTACATGTTACAATCGAAAGACAAATAATGATATAATTTAATAAAATTAAGAAAAGCAAACAAAAGAAGATAATTTTACCTTCGCTTAGACATGGTGTGGGTGAGAATATAGAAACCCTAAGCTGCCGATGAAATTTGAAGCTCGAAAAGCTTTGGCTTTGCATATAATGAAAAAAAAAAAGTAATTTAATAATAAATTTTTGAAAAAAAATGAGAATCGAGTGTTGGGGCGCGTGTAGCTAGGGCTTTTGGCGGTTCGAATGGCTTAGGTAAGATGGTTATTGAGTTTGACCCCCCAATTTTACTCGAATTGTAAATATGCCCCAGAGCCTTTCTCTTTTCCTTTCTTCTTAATTCTCCTTTTCCTTTTTCTGTAATATATATGAAAAAAACTTCAAACCGACAGACTGATTTGACCACTCAAGCAAAAACCAAAGTTGCCCCACACATTTAACGTTTAAAATTGTGAGTGGTCAAATCGAGTTGCTGGTCTTATATATATACAACATATATATATATATACAACTATTATGTTGATCTATGCAATACAATAAAGTGTTATATGTTTCTATATTTTATATTCTATGTAATTTAGATTATTAAATGGTTAATATAAATAAATTTATAGATTAAATAGTTTAATAAGGGAGTAAAATTATACTTTTTTCTAATTACATATTCATAATATTTAGAATAAAAAGTTAAAAATCAAGAAATTAATTTATTTTTTAAAATTTTCATCAATTTTGTTAAAAAGTTGAGATCCACTACTCAAAAAATAAACATGATATTAAAAAAAAATAAAGAAATAATCATATGGTACGACATTCCAACCCAAGTATTAAATAATAATTAAAAAAAGAACACTCCACATGTCAAATAAAAGAAACATTCACATGACATCCCAGCCTCTCAAAACTAATTTTATTCCGCTGTGAAAACATTAAAAAGATGGAGAAAAAATTGACGCAGTTCCTGTGATACTAAAGTTAAAAGTTAAAAGATTATTTTTATCTTTTGCAAAGTTTTTGTCAATTTATCAACAGTTAAAAAAATTGAGTAACTATTAAAATTAAAAAAAATATAAAAAATAAATGAAATATAAAGAACAAAGAAGTCATTAAGGTTTCATGTGACATCTTACTCGAATATTAAATAAGAAAATGAATAAACACGCATTTTAATAATGAAAGAAAAAAATAAATAGGAATAACACGAAAAATTAAAATGGTTAAGCGGGCGACAAATGGCACTCTACTCGACCATATTATATATATATATATATATATATATATATATATATATAATGATATTTTATATATATATATATAATGATATTTTTTGGTTGAGCTTTTTTATTGGACAAGTTTAGAGTTGTCAAGGGGGTCAGGTTTATCTTTTGAGGAGTCAACAAAGTGTCAACCTATACCAAACCCTTGGTTGGTCGATTGATTCACGCATCAGTGAGTTGATGGGTTAGATGGGTTGACTCACCATTTAAAAAAGAAACTAAAACCATGCTTTTTAACAAAATAATTATTAAATAAAATATGTAAGTTCTTAAATCAAAACATAAGATCATAATTCATCACAAAAATAGTACTTAAGATTAAATTATATTAGTAATTATATATAAATTTATAAAATAAAAGCCGGGTAGGTGAGTTAAGCAGGCCACCAAACCTATCCTGATTTTCTATTTTTTGGCAGGTTGGGTTGGGTCAACCCATTTGTCTAGCGAGTCCCCAAAACCCTAGCTCGGCTTTTTTGTTAGTTAAGTGGGTTAATCAGTGGGTCCCACCTTATTTTGATGGCTCTATACGTGTAATCCACAACATATTTTTATAATTTAAATTTTGAAATTTTTTCTTTCTTTTCCTGCTGGTTTGAAAAAGATAGACCTACATTAAATAAGAAAAGTAATAACCTTAGCTAAACTTTTATAATATGCCCTGTAATACAGTCTCAAGGTAATCTTTTCAAGTGATAGTGTATATGCAACTCATATTTGAGAAGATATGATAATGATATTGAGAATTTATGCCTAATAAGTGGTGTGAGTGATTTGCGCCCCAAGTGTCAAAAACCCAGCTTTGATAGTATCGGGCTAAGATTTCTTATTTTCTTTTCTCTTTTTGGTCAAAAAATCCAGTAAGTCATTACAAACTAATTAAGAACATTTTAGAATGTACAAAAAATAATAATAACTTTGTGATAGTTTATATTTGTTAAAAATAATAAACTCTTGAAATCATTCAATAACTAAAAAATTTATGTGTCGAGCAAAAGATATTGTAATTGTCATAATACTCCAGACAAGGAAACAAAAAAAAAAAAAAACCGTTAATGAATCCATTTATCTTTTCAAAAATGTCTAAATATACTACAAAACGTTTCCATTTTATGAAATAGCTATAAAACCTTATATACATCAAAGTGAACCACTATTGGTGTAACATACATAGATGTCTTAAGGACTACGCAGCTGAATCAACACAGATCAATGAATCAAAAAATATAATATGTAAGTTGAATGTTCACAAAAAACAATCTACGAGTATCACTGCGAAAATCTAATGGAGAAACCTATAAGGCTTAAAAAACTTAGAAATTGCATAAAGGAGTTAAAGTGGTACAACAACAAATCCCCGTTAGGTGAATAAGAGAGATAATCTCTCAATTGCATTGGAAAAGCTACTTTCTTAGTCACACAATGGAACTCTATCAATTTCTCTATCAAATTTGGTCATTCCTGAAAAGTTCGTCCATCCTCGCTTAACATTCCATGTTTTCCCTGTTCCTTCTCAATCATTTACTATAGGAAACTTCTTTAAAACATGTAGATTTCAAATATCAGGGTAAGTTTAAAACTTTGAACATTTCTATCACTACTCATTATAAGATTATAATTGATAAAGACAAGACATTCCAGTGAATGAATATTCAAATTACATGTTCATAAGAACTTCCAACAAATAACATGTTATTTCATGAAATAATAGGTCAAACCAAAGAATCATCAAAACCTAATCGCATGGACAATCTTTTGATGAAAACAAACAAACCATCAAACAAGTCTCTCTTAGAAAGTATTACACGTCTATTAATAATTAAGAAGCACAAAAATTAGATTCCAAAAGAAGTTACATCTTTTCTTCAAGAAATAAACGGTAAGGATCTAAATAAAATTCCTAGAATTTTGATGCAAGAATAATTTAATACCTCATTAGTATCATTTCCAAAGTCTACAAGAAATGAGATGCATTATACCTCAGTCTTAGGATTTTATGAAAATCATATCCCTCTTTTTACATACGCCAATGTCTCAGCTAAACGCATTCTAAAAGGACAAGGAAAGGGATGAATCACAACCAATACTTTGGCAAGTACTTTCCAACATCTTCTTGTTAAGATATCATCTGTCTGCTATTTGTAGAGTCTCAAATACATTCCAAAGTAATTCCTCCATAAACAATGATTCTTCTAGGACCTACCATAAACAATGATTCTTCTAGGACCTACCTAAGTTGAACAATTAGAATAAATACGATCTTTGAATTGCTAAAGCTTTCAATTGCAGGGACAAATAGAATGAAAAACACCAGCAAATTTATCGGTCCCAATATTTGGATTCTAACCATTTTTCAATAGACATTTTTTTCTTACAAGAAGCCTGTTGACATAAGTATATAAATAAAATAGGCAGTCCACTCCACAAAACCCTACTATCTTCTAGGCTCAGAAAGGGACAGCCTCACCATGCATTTTGTAGCATTTGAAATAGTTTCAACAAATAAAAAATATTAAAAAAAAGAAAAAAAAAGTTCCAAAAGA
The DNA here is from genome assembly GCA_028554755.1 of Cordia subcordata. Taxonomy (NCBI): domain Eukaryota; kingdom Viridiplantae; phylum Streptophyta; class Magnoliopsida; order Boraginales; family Cordiaceae; genus Cordia; species Cordia subcordata. Next base: position 9,310,268 of record JAPTOF010000013.1, on the reverse strand, counting down.
CTTTCTTAGAAACCAAAAAACATATATAATCTATAAAAAGTGATAATGCTGAAATTATCAGATTTAGGTAGACCCAGCAAAGTGCTTTAATCTCGCCCGGGTCAACTTGCAAAAGACAAGAAAGAGCATATGAGATTTAGGGACACCGATGTCGTACTAGTCAAAGACCCTCCGGCGCTCAAGTTAGTAATATGATTTGAGCTCGAGTAAAGGGGTAGGCAAGTCTTAAGACGATGTGTCTCATACATTATACCTTGTCAATGAGGGCCTGTTTATAGCCATGAAATGGAGTAGTCTTTAGATTGTTACAAACTCTACTCAAACCGATCCATCCCAGGAGCTGATAAGCTTAACCCCACGCCACCATCTTACTTGCTGGATGCTCTGTCGACCCATATCTCCCATTCGTCAGCTTGAGGGTTTTCTCTCATGGTGTACTCAACCATGAACCCAGTTAATGCTTGGGCTTTTATTTCCATTCGGGGCAAGTACGTGACGTCATACCCACTTGAGTAACCTCCCTGAAGCTTCTGGCTTTACTAATACCTACTTTAATGGTAGATTGGTTATGACTTTTATCGTGCAGGCCTCAAAATATGGCTTTAATTTTCGTGCTACTGTTACTAATGCTAGGGCCATTTTCTCAATGCTGGCATACCTAAGCTCTGGTCCCCTCAGCACCTTATTTGCATAACAAACTAGCTTCTAGGATTGACCCTTTTCTTTGATCAAGGCGGCTGTTATTGTTGACCTAGACCAAGCTATATATAAGAATAATGGCTCACCTTCTTCTGGCTGGGAGAGTATTGGTAGGGAGCCAAACATCTTTTCAGTCCTTTGAATGCTTTCTGACGCTCATCTATCCATTTGAACTCTTAGGGTGTTCAGAGCACCTTGTAATAGTGCTAGCTTGTTTGCTGACCTTGACATAAATCAACTCAGGGCAGTTACTTCCAGGCCAAAGATTGCACATCACTAACTAATTTAGGTGGCTGGAGATTGAGTATTGCTTGGACCTTGTTTGGGTTTGCCTCGATCCCTCTGTTGGTCACCATGGACCCTAGGAACTTTTTTGCCCTTACCCCAAAAACACACTTGTCTAGATTCAAGTTAATCCTGAATTTCCTCATGGTTTAGAAAGCTTCTGCTAATTCATTTAGGTGTGCTTCCTCCGATCGGGTCTTTACCAGTATATCATTGACATGTATCTCTATATTTCTCCCAATTTGGAGTTGAAAGACCTTGTTGACCATTCTTTGGTAAGTGGCTCCAACATTTTTTAGCCCCATAAGCATGAGCTCATAGCAGTAAAGGCCTTGGTTGGTGATAAAAGTAGTTTCCTTTTCATCTTCCGGGGCCGTCCTTATTTGATTATAGCCCTTAAAAGTGTCCATGAAGATGAGAAACTCAAACCCTAATGTAACATCTACCAGCTTATCTATCTTCAGTAAGGCAAAGCTATACTTTGGGCACACTTTATTGAGATTGGTGTAGTTAATACATATTCACCATTTTTCTTCTAGCTTTTTTACTGGAACCATATTAGCTGTCCTTTTTGGGTATTCAATCTCACGGATATGCCCGACCTCCCACAACTTTCGCACCTCTTTTTTTATAGCTTCCCTTTTTTCAGCTCTGAATAATCTCTTCTTTTGTTGGATAAGTATGAAGGTTAGGTCCACGTTAAGCTTATGACATATCACTTAAGGGTTGATCCCAGACATATCTTTGGAGGACAATGTAAAGACATCTTCATTTTTGCAAAAGAAAGCTGTTATCTTGTTTCTCTGATCTATCGATAGCTCCCCATGCAGGTTTTCATTAGAGAAAACTAGTTGCTCATCTCGCTTTAATATCTAGTATTTTCTGGGTCTTTTTATGAGCTCAATAACTTATAGCTTCCAAGCTGACTGGCTTTCTTCTTCAACTGCTAATCCTTTTGCTGTGGTATCTTTCTCTGCTTGTACTGTTTCCTATCGTTAGGAACTCCTATTTCCTCTCCGACAACCATTGCTGCCCTGATGGCCCGCCTGACTTGATTCCTCTACACCTAATTATTCCCTCTCTTGGGACTTTGGGAACGATTTCTAGCTGGGCTCTTCCTAACTTTAGCTTAAGTTGGTGTAGGAGCTGGTGGTACAGATCGTCGCATTCCTTCCGACGACCTCTCTATGAGTTCAGTCGAAGCTCTCCTTATGAATTCCTGTAAGTGGTCTCTTTCTATCAGTTCTTCAACCTTTTCTTTCAAATGGCCACAGTCCTCAGTATCATGGCCATGGTCGTTGTGGTACAAACACCAACTTCTCTAATATTTCAATTCGAGTCTAGATCGTATGGGTAGAGATTGCTTGAAGTCTGTTCTTTTCTTTAAGGCTGTCAGGTCCTCAGCCTGTGGGACAAGCAAGGGCGTTGATTGGTGGCCTTTCCTCTCTCTTAGAGTTTCAGGTCGATCTTTTTTAGGGGACCGGCCATCATCTCATTTCTTTTACTTTGGGAATTTTTGAACACCTTCTCTTTCTTAGCAGTCTAGTCTCTTGGTTATTTTTGCTTCTTCTGTTAAGATATACTTTCATCTCAAGTGAACATTTCCGTGAGATCCCGTGACTTTTTCTTAAACAATGAACTAATAAGGTCCTCATTATCAATCCCCAAAGAGAAAACTTTTTAGGGCCATGTCATTATTAAGGCCATGAATTTGGAGTGTGGCTTCATTCAAGCATTTTGTGAACTCCCTGAGGGTTTCATTTTTCCTTTGCTTCAGTCTCATCAAGACTCTAGATGTTTGCACTATATTTTTACTGTTAAAGAACCAATCAATGAATTACATGCCAGCTAATGAAAGCTCGATATCAATCTTGGGGGGTCCTGATTATACCACACAAGTGTAGCCCCTCCTAAGGTAGTTGAGAAACTTTTGCATCGAGCAGCGTCATTCCTATTTTGAAGCATCATCACCTGGGTGATGACACATATATGATCTCGATGATCGGTTGTTCCGTCATAGTAAGGCAATCAGACATTCTTATGATCGGTTGTTCTGTCACAGTAAGGACTGATTGGTCAACAGTCTCTACTGTGAATAGGTGGGAACTTATGATCGCATCGAGCTCCCTCCTATAGTTTGATACAAGGGGTATCGACCTTACTCAGTTGGGTTTATTGATGAGCTTTGGAAATTCAGCCATCTAGGAAATTGAGCAAGTTCTCCAGCTCGACATTGGTTTTACTACCTTGTTTACTGTATTAATTCTGCCATCAAATTTTTTATTACTATTACTAGATCTTGAGCAGCAAGATGTGGGTGGGTCGGAGCCCCTTGTAACAATCCAAAGACTTGGGGACCTGTGGTCATTGTGGCTCCAACAGGTTAAAGTGTGTAATTCACACCTGGCTGTAATGTTTAAGGAAATGGAATCAAGGCAGAAGCTGTCAGTAGCCCTTGAACAAACGGGGCAAGGGTTACCCCTGGCGCTACTCCTTACGTTGGTTAGAGTTGTTGGGTTGGCATCAGGAATTCGACAGGCGTTTAGGGCGGTAAGTAAAGGATCTACTATGGTAATGACAGTTGCGTACCCCAAGAGATATTGTGGTTTACCCCCTGTGGTCCCACTTATGGTGTCACTTCCCTCATAGCTTGAATCGTAAGTCAAGGTGTAGACATGCTGAGCTGAGGCGTGTAGCTTCTGACCAAGTTAGAAAGGGATTCCATACCTGGGGAAATAGTGGGTACCACGAGAAACCAGGAAATGGTGGTTAAGCTTGATTCACCTATATAGGCAAGATGGGGCCATGTCCACCGCCCTGAGTCTCAATTTGGAGGTGATACGAGACAGTCTTCTCATCTAGCTTGAGATTCTTCGCTCCCAAATTGTTATAAAGAGACATGGTTATGTGGTTACTCAATGGGAATAAAAGTCGTTCCCACAGATGACACCAACTGATAATGCTGAAATTATCAAATTTGGGCAGAGCCAACAAAGTGCTCCAATCTCACTCGGATCGACCTATATAAGAGAAGAGGGAGTGTATGAGATCTTAGGGATACCGTTGTGGTCCCAGCCAAAGACCCTCCAACACTCAAGTTAGTAATATGGTCTGAGCTAGAGTTAAAGGATAGGCAAGTATTGAGGCTATGTGTGTCGTATCTCATACCTTGTTAATGATGGCCTATTTATAGCCATGAAATGGAGTAGTCTTTGGAACATTACAAACTTTACTCAAACCGATCCATCCCAGGAGCTGATAAGCTTAATAGATGAGCTTAAGAACATAGACTCCTAGTAGGAGTCTTGTTGATAGTAGGCTTTAGCCTTATCGCCTCAAGAGCCCTCTTGCATTATCCCGAACTCTAATTAGTCATGGATCTACGTCATGGGTCTCACAAGTCTAACCGGCCTAAACCATGACAAAAGCCTATCAACTTGGATTGATCCAAATAAAAAAGCATTGCAAATTCTGAATTCAATTATTATTAATCTAATATTAGATAAATTAAAGAGCATCTCGAAGTCCCCAATTCATTGCCATAAAAGTAAGACAAATAAATAAATAAAACATCAGAAATAAAGATGAACATATTTATAGGTAAGTTTTACAATCGAAAGACAAATGATATATAATTTAATAATTTAAGAATACAGAAACTTTAAACTGCCAATGAAATTTGAAGCTCGAAAAGCTTGAAAGCTTTCGCTTTGCATATAACAAAAAACAAAAAGTAATTAAATGGTAAAGTTTTTTAAGAAAATGAGAATTGCATGTTGGCACGCATGGAGTTGACAGTAAGGCCCTCCAATTTTACTCAAATTGTAAATATGTCCCAGAGGCTTTTTCTTTTTCATTCTTCTTGTCTTCTTATTTTCCTTTTTTGTAATATAACACGATACACGTATACATATGTGTATGTATATATATATATATATATACATACATACACATATACATATATTTTTGTAATATAACACGATACACGTATATATGTGTGTATGTATATTTATATATACATACATACACATATACATATATGGCTCAAGCACTTTGTTGGATGGGTTTAGAGTTGCCAAGCAAGTCAAATCTATTTTTTGGCGAGTTGACAAAGCATCAACTTACACCGATCCCTTGGTTGGTTGACTTGTGGGTTGGTGAGTTGGCGAGTTAAATAAGTTGATACTTGACATATCGTTTTTTTTTAAACAAAAAAAAAACTAAACCACTACTTTTACCAAAATAATTATAGAATGCAATACACAAGTTCTTAACTTATATCATAAGACCATAATTCTTCATAATAATTGTACTTAAGCTTAAACTAAATTACTAAAATAGTAATTTTACATAATTTTCTAAAATAAAGGCGGGATAAGTGAGTTTAAATGGGCCATTTTCATGGATCGACAGGCCACCAGCTGGCTAGCCCATTATAACCGTTCAATTTAGCGAGTAGGGTTAGATTGACCTATTTTCTTGACAGGTTACCAAATTCTCAACCTTAATGCATCTTTTTGGCTAATTAAAGCGGATTGACCAAAGGGTCCTACCTCATTTTGATGGCTCTAGATGAATAATAGAAAACATATTTTTATAAGTCGAGTATAAATAGTTTTCTCTTCTTTTTCCTTTTTACTCACATTAAATAAGAAAAGTGGTAATCTTAGCTAAAACTTTTGTAATCTATCATGTTACAGTCTCAATCTTGTCCTTTTAAGTGATTGTGTGTATGCAACTCATATTTGAGAATATGTCATAATTATTTTGAGAATTCTTGCCTAGTTAAGACAAAAAAGAAAGTGGCCTGAGTGATTTGAGCTTCAAGGTCGGAAGCCAAGCTCTGATTGCATCTGGCCAAGATTTCTTTATTTCCACTTTTTTTGTTGAAAAAATCTAGTAAGAGATTAAGAACTAATTAAGAACATTTTGGAATGTTAAAAAAAAAAAGAACGGTAATTTTGTGATTATATATTTGTGTAGTAATAATAATAAACTCTTGAAATCATGCAATTACTAGAAAAATTCCTGTGTCGAATAAGAGATATTATGATGTTAAAATAATAAAACAAAATATTCATGTCAAATCTTGTTTCTATAGATTAAGTCTTAATCTTGTATAGAAAAAGAAAAAAAATTAGAATTATTATTCTTAATAATTCCGGATACTACTCCTTGTTCGAGACCTATTATAGGGTTCGAGTTAGAGTTATCCTTAGAAATAAGTAAAGCAACCATTTCTGATTCCCTTTAAAAAGAAAAAAGACAAAGAGTTTCAAACTTTGTTCCTATATCTTCTCAAAAATGGCTAATATTGGTGTAATGTACCTTGATGTGTTGAGGGCTTTGTAGCTGAATCAACATTGATCAGTGAATCACAAAATATAATATGCAAGCTGAAGAACAAATTTCACAAATAATTTCTATTATTATTTATAAAAAGTGTTATTTTAGTTTTATATAATTTCAATAGTGACTTAGTTCTCATTGTTTGTAAAAAATGTTAATTTAGTCTATATTATTTCAAAAGCGACTAATTTTATCCCTAATAATTACAAAAATACTTCCCATTTTGACATTCTAAAGTGGTCATGTGAATGATCAATTAATGAAGATAAATTGACATCTTTTAAAGACACTGAGTACCAAATAAGTCACTTAACAATAGGGACTAGATTGGATCTTTTTCTTTTAACAAAAACTAAAGATAAAGTGGGTCACTTTTGGAACAATAAGGACTAAAATGACACTATAAACATTAAGGACCATTTGTGGAATTTCCCCTAAGCTGAATGTTCACAGGAACAATTTACAAGTATATCCACTGCAAAAATTTAATGGAGAAATGTATGAGGGCTTAAAAAAACTTAGAAATGGCAGAAAGAAGTTCAAGTGGTAGAACAATAATTCCCTGTCTGAGGGAACCATAGGATCTCCTTAGCAGTTGACAGAGTCCTTGAAACAGAGACCAAAGTACCACAAGCCAGTTGGAAGCTTCAAGCATGGGTATCTGTCTAAATTTCTCTAGGCATAGTCTCAAAACTGAATGCGCGCAGCGGAAGACAGGATCAGAGGACCTTGAGAGGAGGCCGAGTAATGAACCAGGCATATGACTTCTTCAAGAAAAGATACCTATTAGCAGAGGCTGCATTGGAGGAGCTTTGTCAGATATGAGAGCTACAGAAGCTCAGGAAAGAATCTTACAAACAAATGAATATGAATCTGTTTCTAGATTTCTTTCTTTCTGTGTAAAAATATGAATATTGAAGTCTGCAAACAAATGCTTAAAGTAGAATTTCAGCTTATGGGAAAAAAGTCAGCAAATACAGTATATTTACTAATTACAACGTGAGTTGAATTATACTCCATAGTTCGGCATGATGATTGGAGTAATTGCATAAGAGAGTTGTAGACATCAGCTTTTATTCCGAACTGCACAAGGATGAACAACTACACTAATACTCTTCTTCGTGACAGTTGTTCTGTTCAGATTCTTCAGAATATACAACTACTTGAGCTTGTTAGTTAATATGTACTGTTTCCACAAAGTCTTATTGGATTCTCTCGTTCTTAGCAAGCATAATGAACTATTGATACCTATTGCTGCATTGAATCCACTAAAATAAAGTAAAACCATCATCATATGAAACATGCCATCCTTGCCGGCAGGGTGGTGCATTTTCATCATACTCTGCACAACAGCTCCATCTCTTTTTCCAGTTTGCTCTCCCAGTGTTTGGCCTATTATTTTTGTCATTCCATTTGTAGACAATGACTCCAGATTCATCAGTCCATTCTCCATCAATTCCTTGGTGAGGCGGAGCCAATGCAAATAATCCTTTCTCTCCTGTAAACTTTGAAAACTTATAATGAGCAATGGTATAAATTCTTTGATGCTCATAATCATGAAAACATGGGGTTAATATGAGTTTGTCATATTGTCTTCCAATAGCTTCCATCGAGCTAAACATATTGTACGTTGTCTGATGGCAATGTCAGAATCCTATCAGCTGAGATTTGAAACAATGATGAAGATGTGGTATGTAGAACGGCATTGGCATATACTCTAAAGTAAGTTAAAACTATCTACGAGCTTTGAAAATGCTAAACACCCGATCACTCCTATCATTGCTCATAATCATGAAAACATGGTGTTAATATGAGATTGTCATATTGTCTGCCATTAAAGTCCATCAAGCTAAACATATATCTGTGCATTGTCTGATGGTAATGTCAGACTCCTGTCAGTTGAGATTTGAAATAATGATGATGTGGCATTGATATATACTCTAAAGTAAGCTAAAAACTATCACTCGAGCCATGGGAAAGGTAAACATCCGATCACTCCTATCATTTTACTTTGTAATAGACATACAGAAAATGATAAATTGGACAACAGAAGACACCAACAGGAGACTTGTTTTATCCCTCCATGGTACAGGAGAATAGACCATTTACACAATGTCAAGGAATCCTCCCTAGATATCCCACTTATACACCTGCAGGTGATCTTTGCAATATAAGTCAAGTACTCGAGGTCTAAATGTATTGTCGAACCTCATTTGGCCATTAACCCAGAAGTGGATATTCAACTCTTGGCAAAGGTAATATTTTCTTTCACTTATCGATTGGAGCCCATGCCACTTTCTATGATCATATATTGCACAAGAAAGAATCCTAATTATCTTTGATGTAGAATCCTAATTATCTTTGATGTATTCATTGTTACTTCTGAAATATAATTATATAAATTAGTAGTTTTTCTTTTTCATGTTCAAGCTCATCGACAAATTCAACATGGAAAAGCCAAACTGTGACACCTCAAACCCAAAACCCGACCAACAAATGGGACAGGGTTGTGGCCTAAGAGTAAAACCAATTTTAGCCTCACCATCCACAGCCCCAAAATCGTTAATTGAGTAATTAATCACAAAACAAACTTATAAATCACTCTTTGATTGTACCTCCCTCCAAAGTGGGGCATTACACATATCACAAGCATCTAGACAACAATTCAACTCACTCTAACCTTGCAATTAATTCTCATAGTCGACTTAGGAAAAAAAAAAAAAAAGAGCCTGCTTTTCTCCGGAAAAAGCACATCTTTTTTTAGTAAGTATTTGAAGCAGCTTTCAAAAAGCAATAAGTTTGAAAAAAAAAGCTCAAATTAAGCTTGTTTTTTTTAAAGCCAGAAATTTCGAGTTCTCAAAAAAGTACTTTTTTAAAAAGTTAGAAAAAAGAGCACAAAAGTCAATCCAAATGTGCCCTAATTCTCATAGTCTCTGGAAAGCTCTAGATATTGCAACCAAGAACGACACCCTCCGAAGCTGATTACTTTTTGACATTCAAAATTGATAATCTTTACCAATTCTTTATATCTTGTCAACTACTAAAAATCCAATTTGACATACAAAAGAATTCAAGAAATGAGCCCAACTCTACTACACATGCGTGCATATCTATTGAGACAAAAAAGCAGTAGCTGCAGCAGCAATACACACACACACACACACACATATATATATATATATATATATATGTATGTGTGTGTGTGAGGGGTGTGTGTGTGTGTGTTTACCAGTGGTGTGGCCATGGAAAGAGCAAGCAGTGGGGGAGTTATCTTTGTCATGATAAAGAGTGTTGCACCTCAAGCACCTCTTCACTGCGTTCACAATTCGCAGCCTCCTGCTGTGTGGTTCTCTGAGTTTGATTGTTGATGGGGTTGTTAAAGAGTTGCGCTTGTCGTTAATGGCGGTTCTGTGAAGTAGACATTGGTAATTCTTGTAACCCAAATTAGCCATCTTCACTTTCTACTTCTTTGCAAGTTTGCTAGTTGTTTTTACACACCCCACCTATCACAAAAAGAGAGGAAAAACTTAAAAAAAAAGGAGAATAAATAAAAAAAGAATTATATCACCTTTAAATAAATATGTATGTATTATATAATTTTTTTTATAGTAGATCTAGCTTTGCAGCTGAAAATCTACTACTGTTTTCGTATTATAAATTTTATGGTAAATATGTTACGTTTATAAAAATGTGAAATATAAAATCAAAATTATTTTAATAAAATAATGGCACTAATGGATTCATATTATATTTATATTTTATCAATCATTTGTGACATTTATGTATAATTTGTTACATTTATTAAGACGTGAAAATATATATATTCTAAAAAGTAAATAAATCTATAGATTAAATGTAAAAATTTTAAAGATTCTAAGGATGATAAATTGTTTCAACCATTAATAATGATTTGTATCATAAAAAGAAAATATAATCAAAACATAAATAAGCAACTAAAGAACAAAAATGATGTATAGATTAAGTAGAATAATACGATGGGGATTAAGGAATAATTCAAATGGTTGACATTACCACACCTAAGAGTGAGGTCTTAAATTAAAATCACATAGCGTGAAGAGTCTGTAAAAAGAATTAAAAAAAGGTAAAATAACACAATGAATCATACAACAATAGATTACTCTTGTTCTAAAGTTGACTCTAAATTCATATTATTATCCTGTAAAAGAGTTAGTTTAAGGCCCAAAGTAATAACATAAAACATAATCTCCCAATGTGTCATTTGTTTTTTAGACATATCATTGAACTATCCCTTAATCCGTTTTTGACGTACACATTTCAATTAATTAGAAAAGAGTAGAACAACATCCCATCTGTGAAGCCAAGGACATGACATTTTATCAAACCTGTGAAAGCAATTGCTTTTTACACAAATCTTTTTGCAAGTACACATGTATCAGATAACAATAAGCTTCAATTGGCATTCTCAAAGACCGGACGACCTCGATTGGGACGACTAGGTGTTGCTATCCTGTGCGGCGTCGGTGCTGTCGTCATCATAATCAAATAATGCAGATCATGTATGCTGTTTGATATGCATGGGAGCACTCCTAAAATCTCTGCAAAGTCAAGTATTTTGAAGAAACAATCCTCGACTGACCGCCAACCCGAGAGGATGATGGCTCGGGCGAAAGAGGTAGTGGAGGTCGTGCAACAGGAGTATTAAGGGCTCGTTTGGATTGGTTTTTTTAAAAAGTATTTTTTTACAACTTTTGAAATACAGCTTTTTTAAGAAGCTGAAAATTCTGGCTTCTGAAAAAATATGTATTTGAACTTTTTTTCAGAATTTCAGCTTTTTTTAAAATTAAATCAAATAATTATTACAAATTTAATGTAATTTTTTCAAGAAAAAAAAGTATTTTTTTCCGAAAAAAAGTCAATTCAGACATGCCTAACTCTAGCCTGAGAAGGATTTCTCAAATAAGCTTCATAATAGTCCTTCTTAAGTATATCATGCTCGACTCCTTTTGAAATTCTAATATCCATGGTGATACTCGTCAACATCTCAATCAGTTGTAATCGAACATTGGTCTGGAAGCACAATTGGGTGATGAGAGTAGGGAACCATAAAGCCTTTACAGGCTTGTTATCGTCTTTTAATTTGCGACAAATGAATGCCCCAACATCTAGAGAGTGACGAACCATGATACTTAGCACCTATTTGGATTAACTTTTTTTCAAGAAAAAATAATTTTTTAAAGAAAAATTTGCATTAAATTTGTAATAACTATTTGATTTGATTTTCAAAAAAATTAAAATTCTAAAAAAAGCTCAAATACAGCTTTTTTTAGAAGTCAGAATTTTCAGTTTTTTTTTAAAAAAAATTATTTTTCAAAAGTTGTTAAAAAAAACACTTTTGAAAAAAGTCCATCTAAACAGACCCTTAATAGCAGCGCATACAAGCAGGCAACTCATTAAGCTGACCGTCGGGATCAAGCGATGGGAAATAAACCACAACCACACCTTTGCCTCCCTCAAATGCGTCGTTGCTCGAATATAACATGTATCATGCTTCCGCTCAAGTAAATTGGCATAGAATTCCCAAACAAGTGGAAAACACGCATATGCTGGTATGCCACAGACTGATGAAATAACATGCAGCTCATATGCAAAGACGTCCAATATCCGGTAAGGTCGGGAGAATCAAATCATTTCTCAAAAGTGTAGTATCATTGTTTTAAGTCTCTCACAGCACTCTGCAGCTTCTCTCTAGTAACAAAATGATAAGAATCATAAGATTCGTCAGTTTTCCTTGCCCTCTTTTTGTTTGCCATTCCAGAAATCCAACCACCTACTCTACTGACCCAGTATCTCTAACTTATCACCAACTTGTGCTTCAAACCTTCAAAAGTGACATGCATAAAGGATAGTGGATTCAATAATATTGCTTTCAGAACATTAAGATATTGTAATATTAATAAATGATCTGGAGGACACCATAATGTGAAGCATAACAAATATCACAAGAAAACATAGTATAGATAAAGGAGCATATAAGGTAACATATCTAGAAAAGAAACCAAACTTAGACTGAGAAGGTACAGAAAACACGTTTGTCCCAATAAGATGGACTGTCTTATCGCCCTTCCCTCCAGTATGGGCTTTGGGTTCGGGGTTTCGACTAAAACTTAGAAAAAAAAAGAAATAACTACACGACTAGTCCGGTGGTGGACCAAAGCAGAGCTTTGGCCCTTGGGTTTGAGTTTGTGTTCCACTATTCGGTGGAGGAATAGGGTAATTACCGTTTCATAGGAGTGGGGTAATTTAATCTCCCCAAGAATAGTGTTATGCTTCTTTACATAGGTCTTAAAACAAGAAAAACTCCTTTTATTAGCTCTTAAAACAAGAAAGCAGTCCTCCTCATGTAGCCAACCATGATTTTCTGGCAGTTATAACTACTCAAACTTTGCTCTAATAATGGTCTACTGGCCAAAAAACCACTCATACCATCTGTTACTTGGAAGGGCAAAATCAAACAAGTTGCCCAAAATACATACTTCTAGTGATAGGATGAGATTGGATAATAAAATCCAAAAATTTCATTACTCAATCCTTCACAAGCATTTGCTCCAGCATCTGACATTGGAAGTGCTTGACTCAAAAGTGTATTCCTCAATATCTTACTTTGAGAAGTTAAAGGTACAAGATTGCTTATAAACATAAATGCAGAACACCAATGCTATATTAACTATAAAATTATAATGCAGGCGGTAATATGTTATCCATATCAGCTGGAGATTGCCTACAATAGCAGCACCATAACTACAGAGAAGAAGAGCAGCATAATTCATTAATGCAGCGAAATTAGATTTTGGTCTTTCAAAACAAGCTGCAGAAAGCACTTTCATGAGCCAAAGTGAAGGATTCACTAGCCATTGTTACCATTTTTGCCTAATTGAGAAAGAAAAGGGGGTAAAGTAACATCTGTATCACATCAAGCTACTTGTCAGCACTACTTTCAACTGAAATCATGTCTCCTTGAAATATCAATTTTGCACCAAATGCACTTTCATTTCTAAAAGTTAAAAAATAATACATAAATAGGACATGTATTTGCAGTAGAACAAACAACATTGTCATGATGACTGCAACAGATTCTAGATTAACCAGATATAATTATTGACTCAATTGTTGCCCCCAAGATAACGAACAAATGTAATCGGAGAGTTAGGTTCTAGCAAGTTTCACAAGAATCCATTTGAGCAACAAATTCTCCCAGCAGCCAATTTCGTGCTATAATTGGGCATATTACGTGCTCGAATCATTATGTTATGGCATTCAATGATCCACATATTTACAATCTTCATATGTTAGTGGATATTTATTCCTTTAGTGGTGCGTAAATATTTTTTTTTCATTTACAGTAAATCTTTTTATCATATTTTCGAAAATGTTTGAATTAATTGTTTTCTCATATGTACGTCTTTTTCTTGGAGCATTTTAAGCTTGGGATAAAGGAGTGTCCGATGTAAGGGACGAAACAGTACATCAAGCTCTGGACAAATGAAGAAATAAAGAAAAAATTGCAAGCTTGCAAGAAACTTGAAGATATGAATGTGAGAGTCAATATTTTAGGATGGTGATAGGTTTAAATTAGTGGATGGCATACTAGATGCCACTAGTAGCAGCAATGGAACAATACCATTAGATTTGAGATTGTCACGCATTATGCCAAAATTGATGAGGTGAAAAATGAAATTGATAAATCGAGGATTGACTTTACAGAGGCAATCAAAGAAGCCGTGAAAGACGTTTTTGATAAGTTGAAAGTAGTAAGCACTACTTTGTAAAACGCGACCATAGAGATCACGACGAAATTATTGAGAACAAAAATGGTGGTCTTGCCAATGAAGACAAGAAAGAGGATGGGGAAGTTATACCGTATTGATGGCTGATTTTAACGGTTTGTTTGGATTGACTTTTTCTAAAAGTGTTTTTTTAATAACTTTTTAAAAATAATTTTTTAAAAAAAATTTAAAAATTCTTTATAAAAAAAGTTGTATTTGAATTTTTTTTTAAAATTTCAACTTTTTAGAAAATCAAATCAAGTAGTTATTACAAAAATAATATAACTTTTTCCAAAAAAAAAATATTTTTTCCTTAAAAAAAATTAATCCAAACAGGCCCTAAATAAAGAAAATATGTTATTTGATTCTTTGATTACTAATCGGAGAGGATCCAAATACTACGAGGTACAGGAGATAGATTTTCAGAGGTAAGGCACCTTATTTGGGAAAGAATCCATTCAATTTTTCTTTTCCCGTTCAATGAACCTCTCACTGACAAATAGTTTCTTGTACATGCAGACATAACAAATGTTGGGGAAAAACATGCAAACAAGAAGAATACTAGAAGAAAACGGACGCAGGAGAATTACGTGGTTCGGCCTTGAAGCCTACGTCTACGGGCAGTAGAGAATAAATTATTATTGATCTCGAATACTATAAGACTTACTCTGGTTTCTCTCACCCCACACTCCCAAGGGGTGTGGCCCTAAGTCACCTAATACAATGTCCTAGCCCCTATTTATAGTATACAAGTATCCTAATCAGTATCTTACAAGGAAAAGGAAACAGTATACTACTAGGAAATGAAAACAGTATACTACAAAGAAAAGGACACATATTAATTATATAATACGGGCCACATTCAACAAATCTCCACCCTGGCACGTATTCGCTCCAATCAACATACCATCATCCCTGCTGCCAATTATCCCTAAGGGCTCACTGCTCCACATCGCATAGCAACCAAGTCCAAACAATGCTTGAACTTGCTGACTAGAACCACCTTGGTCATCATATCTGCTAGATTCTCATGGGTAGAAATCTTCTGCACCGATATGATTCCTTGTGACACAACATCTCTGATAAAGTGATATCTAACGTCAATGTGTTTAGTCCTCTCATGATACATCTGATTATTCGTCAAATAGATTGCACTTTGGCTATCACAAAAGACTGTACTTGTATCTTGCTGCAGTCCAAGATCACGAACCAGGCCTTGTAACCACATGGCCTCCTCCACAGCTTCTGCAATTGCCATGTACTCCGCCTCAGTAGTCAACAATGCCACAGTGGACTGTAATGTCGCTTTTCAACTGATAGCACATCCAGAGAGCGTAAACATGTAATCCGTCAGAGATCTTCTCTTATCAAGGTCACCCGCAAAGTCTGAATCACAATAACCCACTAACCTTGCGCAAACTCCAGCCATCTTGCTAAATAGCAAACCTACATTCACAGTGCCACGCAAATATCTCATTATCCATTTCACCGCTTCCCAATGTGCTTTCTGAGGTGATGTCATATACTTGCTCACAACATTAACTGCATGTGAAATGTCAGGACGAGTGCACACTATAGCATATATCAAGCTACCAACAGCACTCGAGTATGGAACATGAGACATATGCTCCACCTCCTCCTCAGTTTTAGGTGACAAATCTGCAGACAACTTGAAATGAGCAGCAAGCAGCACACTCACAGACTTTGCTTTAAGCATCTCGAAACGCTCCAGCACCTTCTCAATATAACTCTGCTGAGACAAGAACAGCTTTCCAGCGTTTCTATCTCTGTGAATCTCCATGCCAAGAATCTTCTTTGCTACTCCAAGATCCTTCATCTCAAACTCATCACCCAGCTGCTTTTTTAATTTGTCGATGGCAGACATGCTTCTAGCAACAATAAACATATTATCGACATACAACAACAAGTACACAAACAAACCATCTGGAAGCTTCTTGAGATACACACAGCTGTTATAGGCACTCCTTGTGTATCCAGCACCTACCATGAATGTGTCAAATCTCTTGTACCATTGCCGAGGCGACTGCTTCAACCCATACAAGGACTTTTTCAGTTTGCAAACATGGTTCTCCTTACCAGGAACTATATACCCCTCCCGTTGACTCGTGTAAATTTGCTCTTCAAGATCACCATGCAAAAACGTTATTTTCACATCTAGCTGCTCAAGCTCTAAGTCATGAAGAGCAACCAAGGCAAGTAAAACCCTGATGGAACTATGCTTCACAACCGGAGAGAACATTTCGTTGAAGTCAATACCCTCCCTTTGTGTATAGCCTTTTGCCACCAATTGCGCCTTGTATCGAAGACCCTCAACCCCTGGAGTACCTTCGTTTTCTTGTAAACCTATTTGAAACCAACAACTTGCTGTCCCTTAGGCAATTCAACAAGCTCCCATGTTTGATTCTTCTGAAGGGACTCAATCTCCTCACTCATGCCACCCACCCACTGAGCAGAATCTTTCCCAGATATGGCCTCTTCGTATGAATTCGGCTCATGTCCTTCAATTGTTTCGGCAACAGTCAACGCATAAGCAACAAGATCAGCGTATCCGTACCTTTGAGGCTCTCTAATCTGCCTCCTTTCTTGCCCAGTAATAATGCTGTACTTCTGTTGTTCAGGCACATTTTGATCATGTACCTCAGTTGGTTGAGTCGGTTGAATTTGACTGCTACTATTGCTAGATGGAACATTTGGAACATCAGCAAATACCTCCACATGCTCTTTGACACCGTGGTCTAAACTATCTACCGCTTTCTCCTTTTCTTGGTCTAATGAAGCAAACTCATTAAATGTCACATCCCTACTGATGAGGAAACTTGGAGACTTTGGATCTGTGTACCACAACCTGTAACCTTTCCTCTCGGACGCATAGCCTAGAAATATGCATTTCGTTGACCTCGGCTCTAACTTGCCATCCTTCACGTGAGCGTATACAGGGCAACTGAACACCCTCAATCGAGAGTAGTCAGCAGGCTTACCAGACCATAACTCAAAAGGAGTTTTCAATTCAATAGCTTTGGATGGAGACCTATTCATCAAGTAGCATGCTGTATTAACAGCTTCGGCCCAAAAGTCTTGACTCAAGCCAGAATGAGAAAGCATACAACGAGCTCTCTCCATCAGAGTTCTATTCATGCGTTCTGCAACTCTATTCTGTTGTGGTGTCCCCACACATGTGCGGTGTCTCACAATGCCATGTTTCCTGCAGAACTCATCAAACTCTTTATTGCAGTATTCCAACCCATTGTCAATCCTAAGACGCTTGATCTGTTTCCCAGTCTGCTTTTCAATCAACGTCTTCCACTCGACAAATGTTGGAAATGCCTCATCTTCAGTTTTCAAGAAGTATACCCACACCATCCGAAAGTATGCATCAATGAAAGTGATGTAATACCTAGCACCTTTCTTGGAAGGAACTTTATTAGGACCCCAAAGATCAGAATGAATATAATCAAGTGTACCTTTGGTGTTCTCCTGCCCCTTGCTGAACTTTATCCTAGTTTGCTTTCCAAAGACACAATGCTTGCAGAATTCAAGCTTTCTAGTTCTTTGTCCACAAAGCAAATCCCTCTTGCTCAGCTCAATCAATCCCCTCTCGCTCATATGGCCCAACCTTTTGTGCCATAACTGCATAGTGTCATTATCACTCTCCTCGGATGTAATAGCTACAACACTTGTAACTGTACTATCTTGAGGGACATATAGGCCGTTAGTCAAGTTCCCTTTCAAGAGCACAATTGCACCTTTGGTCACCTTTAAGACACTATTCTCACTTCAAAATTTGTATCTATGAGAATCTAAACGCCCAAGAGAAATCAAGTTTTTCTTCAACTTCGGTACACGCCAACACTCGAGAGATCTTGTAATACCATCAAACATCTTGATATTTACGATGCCCATTCCCGCCACCTTCAACGAAAGATCATTGCCTAGAAAGACTTGCCCTTCTCTTTTGGAATAAGAAGAGAACCAGTCACGCCTAGGACACATATGGAATGTTGCACCAGTATCAAGAATCCATTGATTATGCCACTATGATGCACTCACAATCAAAACATCCCTGGTACTACTCGAGTTATCTCCATCACTGTCAGCACTCTCCACCACATTAGTTGAATTCTCCACCTTTTTCTTTCCTTTTTTCAGTTTTGGACATTCTTTCTTAATGTGACCCGTTTCACCATACTCAAAACAACGTAGCTTCCTTGCTCTTGATTTTGACCTTGACTTGCTTTTCTTTCTACCCGAAGATCCCTCTCTATTCTCCGATCTCCCTCTACTCACTAAACCTTCCCCATAAACTTCTTCCCTATGTCCTGGAAGATGTGTTTGAAGATCCTTCGATTTTAACGAATCAATCACATCTTCAAAGGTAATTTTATCCTTCCCATACAACATAGTGTCCACAAAGTTCATATATGAAGGCGGTAAGGAGCATAATAAGATCATAGCTTGGTCTTCATCATCAATTTTAACACCCACATCCTTCAAAGCAATAAAACAAGAGGTAAACTCATCAAGGTGTTGCCTTAGTGACGTACCTTCTTTCATTCTAAGATGATACAATCGCTTCTTCAAGTAGAGGCAATTGGTGAGAGATTTAGATGCATACAATTCCACCAAAGTATTCCAAGCCTTAACTGCTGTCGTCTTCTCAGCAATCTCCAGCAATACTTCATTTGTCACGGACATATGTATTGCTCAAGGCTTTCGCTTCGAGTTCTTTTCTCGCTGCTGGTTCCGTCTTTTCCAGGATCACTTCTTCAATGACTTTCCA
This sequence comes from Cordia subcordata, assembly GCA_028554755.1. Lineage (NCBI taxonomy): Eukaryota > Viridiplantae > Streptophyta > Magnoliopsida > Boraginales > Cordiaceae > Cordia > Cordia subcordata. The sequence continues at coordinate 9,291,332 of JAPTOF010000013.1, read as the reverse complement.
AAGTCCTTGTATTGTCATAAATGCTTTGAATCTGATCCTCCATAGGCTGAAACTCATTCTCCCGTCAAACTTCTCGATTTCAAACTTTCCACCTGTGGAAGACATCTTCGTTTGCACAAAACTCGCACGTCGAGATAGAATTTGGCTCAACGGACCCAAAAAACGGATTTAGCACGTCGATAAACCTTAGGAACACCCCCGGTCAACTTTGGTTAACACCGATCAAAGTCAACACTGTCCCTAAACACATAATTCGGAGCAAAATTTGGAAAAAATAGAGCTCAAAAACGGAATCAGCACGTCGAAAAACGTGGGGTAAGGCTCTGGTCAAATACGGTCAACCCTCGGTTAATGGTCAACGGTCAAAGTCAACCCCGGTCAACTGGTCAATGCGGTCAAACTAGTCAAACTCGCTAGAATTTTTTTTTTCTCTGGACTCAACACCAAGGCCCAAAGGAAATAAATATTTTTTTTTGTCTTAAAATAAAAGCCCAACCCAAAAATATTTTCCTTTTACCTTTTGATTCAACTAAATCCAAACAAAAAAAAAATTTCAAAGCCCAAGACCCAAGGCCCAAAAGACTTAACCAAATCTGGACAAGGCCTCTACCCAGGCCCGATCCATAAAACCCAGACCCAAAGCCCACTAACCCTAAACCTACTTTACAAACTTGAACCAATTCCCAAAAAAAAAAATACTTGAATACCCAAAACCAACATCAAGAGCACGCGAACTCTATCTTCTTTGCTTATTCTTCAAACCCAAACACGGACCACGACCCGCTAACACAAGCTTCCACTCCAGCCACCAACGCTCAACGTAAACAGCACCGTAGCACTCCTCACCGAACAAAAACCTTTGTTTGGTTAGGCACCGTTTGGTTTTGAGAAATTTTGATTTCACAGTGAGTTTTGATTTTTCTTTTTTCCCTCAAGCAGCGGATTAATACCTAAGCTCTGATACCAGTTTGTTGGGAAAAAACATACAAACAAGAAGAATACGAGAAGAAAACGGATACAAGAGAATTACGTGGTTTGGCCTTGAAGCCTACGTCCACGGGCAGCAAAGAATAAATTATTATTGATCTCAAATACTATAAGACTTACTTTGGTTTCTCTCACTCCACACCCCCCAAAGGGTGTGGCTCTAAAGCACCTAATACAATATCCTAGCCCCTATTTATAGTACATAAGTATCTTAATCAGTATCTTACAAAGAAAAGAAAACAGTATACTACTAGGAAAAAGAAACAGTATACTACAAGGAAAAGGACACATATTAATTATATAATACGGGCCACATTCAATAATAATTTTAACACCTTTAAAACCACGCAGATCTGCGAGAAACCAAGTTACGAAGAAACAAAGTTCGACAGTTACCCAAGCATAGTACTAAGCTCAAATGGCTACAGACAAATTTTAATATTAATGAATCATTTGAATATAACAAGATAAGGATAACGAGGCTAATAGAAAAAGGATATTAAAAGAACTATTGTTGCGGTCCTGCCAAACTAGTAATTAAAATAAAAGCAAAGCGGCTCTGTTTGTTTAGGAACAATAAAATAAAAGCAAATAAACTGCTCTTAACTGCAACAGAAGAATCGCAACAAGTTAATTAATGAGCAAAAGAGTGTGATATATAGGCCTTCTCATTCAAGTAAATTTCCTATCAAAACTAAAAGCAGAAAACATAAAATTGCTTGTTGCATAAACTTATACCATAAAAGAACATGATGAAATCATTCATCCTTCTCTACAAGCTAAATGCCTACTTGGATTGGCCTTTTTTTAACGAAAAAAATAACTTTTTCTTAAAAAATTAATCTCATTTTTGTACTAAGTATTTGGATCAGGTTAAAAAGAGAAAAGCTGAAATCACATAAAAGACTCAAATTCAACTTTTTTTAAAGAAACCAAAAATTTTATATCTCAAAAAACAGTTTTATCAAAAGTTATAGAAAAAACACTTTTATCAAAAACAATCCATACGAGCCCTAAACATATTTGAATACATTCAAATACAAAGAATCTGAGCAATCACCGTTGTTAGTGTTAAAATAAGCCGCCAACACCAATCGATAAACATCCAAGCCACGTTAGTACTACATGCAAAACCCTAACCGAACTTTTATTATTTGATTCTTTGAATACATTCAAATACAAAGAGCCTGGTACACCATACTCTGTGTTATTGCAAGTACATAATATAATTTGCGTAGTTTATATGTCTTGGATTCGACCGCTGGGTGGACCAGTTGGGCTTCTGATACTGGGCTTTTTATTATTATTCGATTTATTTGTTAGCTAGTGATATTATTAGCATGATGTCACGGGTATTATATTTTCATTTTATATTTTTTTGTAATTAATAAATTATGTGAAAGTTAATACGTTTTATTGGGAAATATTGATTTATTTAAACTGTATTACTTTTAATTTAAATATTCATAAGATATAAAACTTTTTACTTTCTTAGTTTTCTGTCTAATTGTTACGGTACTCTCTCACCCATTATCATTTAGAAAAGCAATATGAAAATTTTGAAGAAGTAAGATGTAGAACGTCCAAGGGGGCAATGCATGTATTAGAATAAATGCTGAGAAAATTAATAAAAAAAATATAAAAAGTTAAACAAAGTGATTGCGATTAGTATGCAATAGAAAAAATTAAAATGCTCGAGGGGTATCACATGGTACACCACTAAACCATTTTAACCTTACCAAGGATTATGGTGTATGGCCAGAAAGAAACAAAATGAAAGAAAAATAAAAAAAAAATTGAAGAAGTAATTTGGCTCTTGTATGTAACGCAAACAAAAATATTATAACGTTTGAAAGGATACCACTACACAATTGTAATAATATATAGATCGATCGAGAGCCATATCAAAAAATTAAAATTATTGTGTACACATGGTAGCTTCAAGATTTATAATTTAATAAAAGAAGACACAAAACATTAAAAATTTGAAAAGTACTTGAGAATTTTTATACAATGTAAGATGAAGAAAAAAAAGATAATGCATAAAAATGATTATTAAAAAAATAATGAATAACATTATTGAGTTGGAGGCACATGTCACACCTACTCAACCATTTTATTTATGTATAAATAAAGTATTTGAGAATTTATATATTATGAGAATTTAAGGAAACAAAAAAGAAAAAATATTAATGCTTGAGGACCCTTGAGGAGGTGGGTGCCACCCAAGGGTTTAGTTGTATTTAAAGGCTAATGTGTGGACTCGTGCAATTCACAGGTTCAATTTAAATTTGATATAATCAAGTTTTATATAGTAAATAATAATAATACTTTAAAAGTTAAAAAAATATTTATAGCTAATTTTACTAAAAATCAGAAAAGTTTTATTCATGTTATAATGGTTTGCCTTAAAGTAATGCATTATAATGGTCTTAAAGTTGGAAATTATATTCAATTTTACTAGTGATTAAGAAGTGGCATGTATTTTCGAGAATTAAGCAACAACAATTTGCGAAAGAGTTTCTGAAGGAAATAGAATAGTTGCTCAGTTTTTGTTTTAGAAATTAGAATATAAATGTTAAAAAGTGAATTTAATATCGTCATTCGTTTTTAGAAAATTAGGTTTTTCATCTTCTTCTTTGTTAAAATGAGTGTTGTTTATTTTCTATTTGATACTTGGATAAGATATTACGTGGCCCCCTTTAGTTGCTAATTTATTTTTTATATTTTATTTATTTTTAATAGTTAATTATTTTTTGTTGATAAATTAATTGCTAAAAAGTTCAAAAGATAGACTAATTTTTTAACTTTTAACCTGAGTATCGCTTGAAAGACAATGAACTTTCTTTTATTTTTTATTTTTTGAATGTTTTCTTAGTGGTAAGTATAATATTTTTTCAAATATTGTGAAGTTAGGTGCCATATAAGTGTTCCATTTTCCGTTTGATAGTGGGATGATTTTGTTTAATATAGTGGGATGATTTTGTTTAATCTAATGTTTAATTAGGTGCAAGTCACAGTACTCACATCTTTATTTTTCGTATTTTATTTATTTTTTGAGTAGTTAATGTCATTTTTTTTAACAAAAATTGCCTTGATCCCAAAGAAAGGCGAAGACGTTTACATTATATATTTCCACCCAAGTTGCCTGATGATAAAGAATTATAAAAAAATAAATTAATTTCTTGACCTTTAGCATTTCGATTTAAATCTAATGAATATTTAATTAAAATAAAGATATAAGTTCGACACATTACTAAATTTTTTTATCATTATTAAAACTAATTCAACATTCATCTATATATGATTGTCTAAATTACACAAAATATAGAGTATAAAAATAAATTACACTCACACACCATCGTCGCGAGGGTGAACGTACTAGTTTAATCTACAATATTATCCCAAACTCTTTCACAAAATTCAATTTTTAATGGAATTCTCTCATGCACACACTAAAATACTATTAAAGATGAAACAAGCAAAAAAAAAAAAAAACACTTTCTCTCCCTCTTTATGCATACGTACACGCACGCGCGCGCGGACACAGACACAGACACACACACACACACACACACATATATATATATATATATATATATATTCTCACAATGGAGGTTCTCCATCTCAGATGCTGATTCATCCTCTTCTTCTAAGGCTCCATGGCCATGACCAAAAGCCCTTATGTGGTCTTTGAGAGTCCTCTTGTGCTTGAAGTCAGAACCGCAAACGCAATACCAAATCTTGCCGCAGTTCTTCTCATGGGTTCTCCAGTCACGCTTCACTGCAAATTGCTTCCCACATTGTTTTCTGCAGATGAAGGGTTTGGCTCCATGCTTTCTCTTGTAGTGTGTTTGCAACGTTCTGAAATCTTTCAGTGGTTTTGATCTTGGATGATCAATGTTGTGCTTGCACCCTGGTGCACAACAGTAGCATGGCAGCCTTAGCAGTAGTGCAGCTGGTTGGGTTCCTCTTAGAGATTCGGGGCCCCTTCTGTACTGTGATCCATGACCCCACATATGCATCTGCTCATCATCATCATCATCATATATATATATATATATATATATATATATATATATATATATATATATTCCATAACTCGCCTTGAGAATTAGTATCAACCAACTCATATAATATATTTCTGTGATTTGTGCGATGCATGAATTTCGATTTTAGTTTGTCATATCAAGTGTTTATAGTTAAGAAATTATATTTTAAATTAATTGACGAGATATTGTTAAAATTATAATGTAATGATAAATATAGTTAAAAAATTAATAACATTAATATTAAAAAATTGTATTTTAAATTAATAACATTAGAAATTATATTTTAAATTAATAATATTAGAAAATGTACTTTAAATTTTAATAAATCAAACTTTTTCGTTCGCTTTTACAAATACGAATAAGGACAAAAAAGAATTATACAGATAATGATAAATATAGTTAAAACATGCCATGTTCACATGGTATGATAGATCAAATTGTGACAAATTCAAAATAAAGAATAGTTAGTGGCTCTTGCTTAAGTTTTTGTGTATAGGTAATAGGACCAAATCAAACTTGTCAATTAATAAATGCTCGAGCTTGTTAAGAATTATTGAGATTCTGTATATTAATAGAAGGAGTAGATTATGACGTGAATATAACAAACGGTAATTTTTTTATGTGAGAGAAATGTTACAACACTTCAAGACAAACACAGACTAGATAAGCCCTACACTGCTGTGCTGATACATCAAGTTTTGACTACCATTTTAGCATAGCAAAGAGAATACACGATAAGATCCAAGGTTTCAGACAAGGGTCATTGACTAGCTAGTATTGGAATAAGCAAATATACCTGCAGGTTGTTGTATCGGTTGAAAGTCTTGCTGCAAACTGGGCATGAGAACTGAGTTGGGCCTCCAAGAATCTGAGAAGGAGTAGGAATCCAGTATTCACCACCTTTGCTCAGCTTCTTCAATGGCAACCCTGAAGAAACTACATAATCATCACCTTCCTTCTTCACCATCATCATCTTCTCTTCATGAGATGAAGAAGATTGCCTAGAGATCACATCAGCACCACTAGGGCTTCTTATAGGTAGCCCAATTTGTAAGGCTACACCAACACCTCCTTCATCATCTTCATTTGTAGAAATGGCACAATGAAGAGAGCCTTTGTCGTGTTCATTTCGATCGCTAAAAGTCAGTTTTCTAGTAGTAGGAGATACATGCTCTTGTTCAGGGAGGCTAATTAAGTTGTTCAAAAGAGGTAGAGCTTCTGTTTGATGATGATCAGGAGGTGAAGAAGGCAACTTTAGTTGAACTTCATTAACAGATTCTTGGTTCAACGTCATGTCATTTGAGTTCATGTTATAGGTAATCTGAGGATGGTATAAGTAATAAGGAGAGTCGAATGAAGAATAGAGTGGATGGAGAGGCGTGAAATTATACCATCCAGTAAAGGAATTGTAGTAGGGCTGTGTCATGTTTATCACAGAGAAGAGTTCTTGAGTTGATTGTTGATTTTGAACTGATGAGTCTACCTCAGATTTGCTTCAAGAAGATTGTATTCAATATTTCTCTTTGTTTGTGCTTATATATAGAGATCATATGTACACAGACACACAGGCAAAGACACTACCACTCACTTAGGGATGTGTGCATATGCGCACACATATACATGGGATTCAATTATAAATTTAGGTTCACACATCATAAGGTGGGTGTATGTTGGTGGGTTATAGAAAATTATTGTGTAAATGTAGGTCATGTTAAACTATGTTAAATTCTTATTTTTTGTTTACCTTCCGCTGCATATGTATACACATGTTTTTATATTTTATCTATCTATGTACACGATCCTTATCGCAGGTTGTCGGTTTAATTGGAGGGTACATGACGACCTGAAGTACATATGGAAGTTTCCAGTATCAGCTTAACACCAAATACGTGGACTAAAATGTACTTCCCTAAGAAGGAAAACAAATCAAAAAGCGGGGTCTAAAATTCTAAGTTATCTCATCATTTTGACGCATGGAACTCAAACAATAGCATGAAAATGAAAGGCAAAGTTACAAGCTGCTCATGACAGAAAGAAGTGTAAGCAAAGAAGCCAGCAAACACCATGGTGGCCAAGTACAAAACTCTTTTGTTTTCTACTCTTGAGGCCAAAAAAGGAACCAATGGTATAAAATCCAGGAAGTGCTTATAAGCACATTTAATGATGGTAACTGTCTTGCTGCAGCAATAATATTAATTTACTCTTCCCTCTGCACTTCATATGGCACCTAGATCCTTCTGGCTCTCTTAGCACATTATTGGAAAAGCCAAGTTTAGAGAGAAGATAGTGTTAGACTGAATACTGGGAAAGCAATCAATGGCCACGCAACCCTTTAAGCCTTTCATGTGAATGGGACAATAAGAATTGTCTACTGACAATGGCAACCACCGGGCAGTACTGTTACACACTGTATACAGGGCAAAACGCGCATATAAGCCAACGATATTTATGTCTTGGGTCCCATTTTAATAGTTAACATTTTACTAGAAATTTAATTGCAGTGAATTATTCGAATTATTTAATTATAATCAAAATTTTCTCGTAAAATTATGAGGTTAAGAGAGTTTCAGATTATATCATGGCCAGAAGAAACACCCACAACCATTGAAATGTTTTGATCTTGTTTTCAACTAATCCTAGCTATTTGTGATTAGAAACATAATTAAGTCCGAGAAACATTGCATATTACATATATAATATAACATACATGCATATATAGGAGGAGGTCAGGATAAGTTTAAGCACAGTCAACTAAATGGAATTTCATTATTCAAAGCAATTATAATTAAAATTTATGATAATTAACTGCTACACTGTAAAATCTATATCTACTAGACAAAAGAGAGATTTTTGTACCCGATAAGAAAAAGTTATGTTTTCGCTCTATAATTACACATTAATGTTAGATACATCATGTTAGTATTGTGTGTTTAAGTAATAACAATTTTGAAGACATCAATTTAAAGTTTAAATAACTTTTTTAAAAAATTGCGTATAATAGTTTTTTGCGTACAAGCATCTGATTTCGAGCCTGCAACATACATCATGACAAAAACAAAGGATACCAATTATATAATGCAATTTATCTGAGTTAAACCACATAGGATTTCTTCCAAAGAAGTCATTCTAAACCCCCAAAAAAAAACAATTATCGTTTGATGTTTTCAAGAGTTCACGAGTGTGTAATCTTGAGGAACAATTCGAGGCTTTTAATTTGGTTCTTGGATTAATGTTCATGTTAAGATTTTCCGATAGTTTCAAAACATTTTTCCTCCCAATTTGGAAATGCTAGGACGACAAATAAATCTTCTAGGTCTTGTTGCTTTACCATTAATTTTGGGTATTAATAAATGGCCAAATACGTACATGGTGATGTGATAAAATGAAAATATAATTATTACAAAAGAAGATAATTTCACTTGCACTACTTAATTAACTTATAAGCTTTTCGCATGCATGCAAATTCATTACATGTTTAGAGGCCACTTTTCCTATTAGTTGTAAAGGAGAATCAGGAGATGATATATGGTAACGGTAGCTAGATAATTTCCCATTGCTTGAAGAAATTAAAAAGATCATTTGACTTGGATTATGTTTGGCCTAACTATAAAATTTTAGCTGTTGATTTATGGAACTTTTAATTAGCGATTGGATTTTGGGTATAGGTGTTGTTGGCTAAAAGTTGTTTGCTATTTAACTTTATATATTTTAACTTTAACTTTCAAAAATATAAACAACCCAAAAATAAAAAATAATAATTTCTCACATGATATAAAAATAACTTTCTAATTTAGATCTCATTTCTTAGCTTTTGTTTCTTACATTATTTCACTTAGAAGCTTTTTTTAAAAAAAGAATGAATGAAGTTAATTTTAAATGCACAAAAAGTATTTCAAGATGTTTGAAAGTTAGACCAAATACAGCAGCTTATGTTGTTATACGAGTTCATATGTCGTTTTACAAGTCTGGCCTGATGACCTGTGAATTGGTCGATCGTGAAGGATAAATGAAAACTTTTTAACAAAAGAAGAAGAAAAAGTACTAAGGATTTCGAGAAACTTCAAAATTGAAATGCAATCACATATATACATGAGAAAGATATTAGAGTTATTACCTCATCTAAAAGTTTGAACTTATAAAAATGATATATATTAGTTTATTAATTTATTGTATTAGCACTCACTTCACGTACAGCCTGATTTTTATAGAGTTTACACTTAAAAATTTTAATATTTTTAAATAAGTGATTTTGAAGTTCGAACCTCATATTTTTTGTTTTAATTTACGGTATTAACAAATACAACTAAATGATTAGAAGTCACTGTAGACATATTAACCTGATGTCACCAACACTTTTACCCAATCGCTTAAATTTCTTCTCTTTTCGGTTTGCTGGTACCTGCATGAAAGTGATACTACTACTGTAACGTCTCTTTCTGGTCCTTCCAGATTAGGGCGCATGTAATGCGGTCAAGCTTCGACAGAGACACCGTTGTGATGATTACCCAGACACATTCATTTTTCAGTGGAAAATTTTCATCATATTGCCATGCTGCAGCTTATCTCTGCAACAATGCATCCATGGCACGACGATTGTCAGTAATGGAAGTGTGTTTCGTTTGTGTCGATTTGTCTAATTAGCTACTTATTCCCTATCTGATAGAATGAATCTCATTAGTCACTTGTGCTTCTCAAAATGAATCTCATTAGTCACTTGTGCTTTTCAGACGGTGGCACACAATTACTTTATTCTTTATTATTTTATTAATTTGGTTAATAAAACTAGCATAAAAATTATAGCTGATTTAGAAAAATTACGAGGGGCCAGGTAGTTAATATTCATATATAACCAAGGGGCTTTTTTGGTCAAATTTATAATCATATCATCCAAATTTATACCCATAATTGCAATAAATTTGCATATGATACGTACTCCATTAACTTGGCAGGAAATGTGAAAGAAGAGATTATATGTCACCTTTTGAAATTATAAAGGAATTATTAGATCCTGTTTACTTATGAGAAGTAAAATTATTTTTTTAAAAAAAATTAATAAAGAACAAAAACCATAATATCATGTTCATAAAATAAAATTTTCGATTGAAAACTGAAAATTAGTTTTTCAAAAATTTCAAATTAGAGTAGTGGAAAAAAAAACCTCCAAAGTTTTTTATTTTTAATAAATTTGAAATGTTTTCTTAACAATTCTCCATTTAAAAAATATTCTTAAAATTTCAATATCTTTAATTAGTTCGATTCTTCTTGTTGTCTTATTATTTTTTCCTTTACTAATTTTTTCTTCCTTTTAACGTCATGTACTTTTTAATTCCAACCCTTATCCATCTTATTATCTTAACACATAATGAGAAAAAAAATGACAATAAATTTAATAACAACAAAACATAATGAAGGACATATATACACACACATACTTATATACATATATACAAATACACACTCTTTTAGATTAACTTGAAGAATAATTATAAATTTTTTTTAATCTATTTTCTACGTTTATAAAGGAGAAAATATTTGAATGATATTAACAATTACATGCATTTTTTAGTTATAGAAAATTGTTTTTCATTTCCAATTAGTAAACGTATTTGCAACTATTTTCACAATTTTCTCTATAAAAAAATAAGAATTAAAATTTTCTTAGAAAACTAGAGTTAGAAAACCGAAAACGATTTTTTGTAAGTACATATGGCTTTAGTTTTTTAAAGACAAAAGGGCAAGTAAAGAGGTGCCTTCCTAAGACTATTAATACCAAGCAAGATTTTCTCAATATTACAAGAAATTAAACTAGTAGTTATTCATATTTTAGCTCTTAGTTATGTTTAGAAGTGGAACAAAATTAACTAGTTATACTTTATCCAAATATAGGGGTTTTCAGTGTAACTAAGAATTGATATTACACTTAGAAGCATATCTAATGTTTATTACATTTGGGAGTGTATATAATGTTTATTACACTTGAAAATATAGCTAACATAAGTATGCACCAAATGAAATTCAAAGTTTGTTATAACATAGGTATGCACCAAATGAAATTCAAAGTTTGTTATACATTGAGATGCAACAAATACAGTTTTTAAATTTATATTAGTTATACTCTCAAGCATAACAAACTTTTGTTATCTTAAAAAATAAATATATAAATTCAAATATCATTTTACAGTTGTAAATATAACAAATATTTTGTCACACTTAAAATTACAGCTAAAATAAAAGTTATCATTTTACTCTTCTACGCTTACTTCAAGCATAAAAAGAAAAATATAGTTATTGGCTGAAAGTCTTGTACTGTCCCTTAAAGTCACATTACTATTTTTTAAGAAAAATGGTAATATTTATGGATCAAGACCTTCTTATAGTCATTAGTGTTTTGAGTGATTAGGCGATAAAATTTTATTAATCTATTATATCCTAAATTAATCAATCTAAGCCATGAATTTTTGAAATTTTAGTTGCAGTTCCTCCTTTTTTCCTTTTCTCTTTCTATATCCTTAATCTTTTTTCTTTCTCTCTATTAATACCAATCATCTAATATGAACCCATAAGATTTTTACCTCTTAGTTACTCTCTGTGACACTAATGATTAAGAGAGGATCCAAATCTAATATTGAACCACGCCTCTTGCACGTTTTGTTAAAAAAAAAAAAAGGGTAATAGATTAATTTCGAACTTCTTGGAAGGATATGTGTTAGTGTCCCTTAAAATAAAAGGAAATATAGACGAACTTACAGCACTATCATAAAATTGTTTTCTTCGGCGGTAATAAATTATTTTCTTATGAAATCTTTGATTAGATATAAAGATAAATGAAAGCTAATATAAGAATTACGAGTCTCAGTTTTTTAAAAAGAATTAGTGTTCAACTCTCATTTTTATAAGAAATTTTAGGGGTTCTAGATTAAAATTACCTTTTCCTTCGCCAACCTATAATTAATACAACTTAATTGACGTAATCATCCTTTCATCAGACAGGAAAACAAATGGATTTAAGACAAAATTGGTTTATTAAATTTTATTTTCAGAAAAAAAAAAACGTGATTTTTTTCTTACAAAAGATACAAGAATTATCCTCAAAAGGAGAAACATTAACTAATGGCTTGTGTCCACCACCTGTCGAGCAAAGTATCAACTTCAAGCATTTTTGGGTGACGAGGTCAATATCCATATGTAATAATTCGGTGACGAGGTCAATATCCATATGTAATAATTCATTCAGAATTGTGACAAATCAAAATAGGTTTTCAATTGACTTTTAGCGCATTTTAGCAGACAGCGAGGGATAGGTACCAAGTGTTCCATGGCTATAATAGTGTGATCGTTTACAATTAGCAAATTATTTTCTTACATCAACAGTTCGGATTTCACATGGTGAATTAACCAAATTTCATCATTATGGTCATTATTTTTTTGAGAAAGATAAAAGAAATTTTTAAAATAATTTATTTCTAATCGATTGATTAACCTGAAATTTAGAAAGTAACTCAAATGATTGAAAATACATTCTTGAGGAGTGATGGATTTTGAGTTGAAATTCTATAAAGGCCGAGAAATGGGTTACGATGGACCAACTAATTAGGGCCAGTTTGGTTTTTCATTTCGGAGAGAGCAAACTGACTTTTACAATCTAAAAGTTCATTCGGAAAAAAAAAAATTGTTTTGGTTTTTCATTTCAAAAGATGATTTTGGGTAGAAGTTAACGGAGTTTTGGACTTTTAACTTCTCCCTTTGTGATTGTGCAAATGGTGTTTTAAGTGTTTTATGGACAAAAGTATCTTATTTAATTTTTATTATCTCACATCTACCCCTCTTTAGTTTTTTAATTAGTTCATGGAAATAGAAGGCGTAGACTATTTTAAACATCATATTATTTTTAATTGATGAATAATTTTTTATATAATTTTATTGAGTTGATATAATAGATAGTAATGATCTTTAGTTATATTTTTGCAAAAAACATTTTTCTTTTGTTATTGATGTTTTAAATTATAACTATAATTTTTAAATTTTTTTTCAAACAAATAGAAAAATATGAATAAAATAGCATGTTTTAGAAAGCATACAATATATTTTATTATTAGTTGCAAAATACCATTTTCAATAATTTGGACAATCAACAGTTATTTTTAAATATAAAATCAAACATCATTTAATTTGGTAAAATTTTCTTTCATATAAAAATAACCAAACACATTTTTATTTTTATCAAAAATCCATATAACAAAAAAAAATTTTCAAAAAGACTTTTTTACAAGATTATATTTTTCAACTGAAGGTCAAACTAGCTTTAACCTCCATACATTGACAAAAGGTTGAGTAACGAGTTTGTATAGACAAAAGAACCCCAGATAAACAATGAATTCCAAGGGTTGATAATTACGTATGAACCCCCACGGAAAGAAATCAAAGAGCAGCAGGTTCCAATCAAACATCAGGCGCTCATGCTAGATGACTGTTTTAACATTAATTAAGGTCTAGTATAAAATGGTTGAAGATAGACCAATTAAAAATCTATATACCTTTTTTTTTTGGTCAAAAATCTATATATTCATTCGTTAAGTAATTTTTTAAAGGAAGTTTTGCATTTGCATTACCAATTTTTATCATCGATCAATATATTTAGACATATATTACCAATACGATATGCATAAAAAAGTAATAAGGTGACATAGTGATCGAGAGGCTATCGATTAAAGTCTTACCGTCACCCATTTATGAAATTATATATATGGTATAAGCTGTTTAACAGAAGACAATCAAATTAACCTTCAAGTCAAAGTCATAATTCCACCTGCATCGTTTCTTGTAGCCCTAGAGCCGCAAGATACGTTATTAAGAAACCAAGTTGGAGTAAGATAAGAAGGAATGTGCGAAATTTGTGTAGTGTGTGTATATAAAGATCTAATAGACACAAACAAATCTTTTAATTTGTATTAGTTGGAAAATAGTTTTCACTTTTCTTAACTAAATATGTTTTTCAAAATAAAACTGAAAATGAAATTAGTTTTCAAAAAAATATATATATTTTTCAAGCCAAACGCAACACAACACTAATTTAGAGAGAAGATAGAGAACATGATGTTCAATGGTAATTCACACTCCACGCAATGATATCTAAGTTGAAATATAGTATTATTTTTGTTCAGCTTTCCATAACCATTTTATTTATTTTCCTTTAAACTAAACATATAGTACATTTGAATTTAGATTCAGCACATTACATTCTTCCTCTAAATCCCGTATACATATACTATATACATATACGCGTGTGTGTGTGTGTGCATATTAAAAATAATTGAAACTACACACTATTTAAAAAGTTTATATCAATAAACAATTAGCAGTAAAATAATACTTACAAGCATAAATACATAATTAATGTTTTGTTCATTGAAACACTATAACTTAAAAAACTTTTTTTTTAATTTTTCTCTCATTTTCTAATATGCTAATTAAAAATACAGATATAAGATGATAAATAATTACATTAAAAGAAAATATGCCATATGTAAGCTATATATAGCAAATGCTCAAAGGTTATTGCTGTGCAAAAGTAACACTTGGAAAGCGACCAAAAAATTCAATGATTCTGCTCTCAACAAGCCGACAGCAGATAGAAGGTATTTGCTATGATAGTGTGGCATAAAATAGACCTCAATTTGCACAGGCATATATGGAGACAGCTTCTACAAGCTTCGAGTTCATTTGAGTAATAATTTTACGAAAAATATTTTAAAACATATGATAAATTATTTAATTATTTATTTAAAATATTAATTTATTGTTAAATATTTCACATTGTACTATTAATTCACCGCTATTCATGTCAAAATAACTGATAGGAAACGGCCAAAACAAAAGGGGGAAGCAGGGTGCATAAAGGTGATTTCTTTATTTGTATGGAGGTAAAATATCACTTTTTCTTTTTCCTTTTTTTCTTTTTTCAATTGTATTTAGATTAATAGCTTTAATTTGGAGCCTTTCAAAAATGATTTATAGTTAATTTTACCCTTAACGTAGTCTATGCTATAACAAAACTTGAACAAAATGCTGCAATCTTTGGATAAATAAATTGACAATTTATAGGCTGAGTAATTTTTTTTCACCTTAAGGGAGGTCAAGGGCCGATCAAAATATATATCTAGCCGGAATTTGATCCCTAAACTGCTCACCTTAAAAATGAGAGACGTGCTATTTCACCGATCAATTCTCGATGTTCGAGTAATTTTAAGGCGTGAAGCAAAATACAAAATGTAAACAGTGGGGGGTTGTTATCTGCTACCTGCCAGATTGAAGCAATTGATCACGAAAGGTGAATCCCGAAAATCTTGCAGGACATGGACACTCTTTGAGGAAATGGCTTCTGACGCAGTCGTAAGGCCAACTTGAAAAAATAAAAAATAAAGAAACAAAAAAGTGTTACTAACATCTCCTTTTTTTGAGGTTTAAAGGAGGTCAAAAACTTGTATTTATTATTACAAAAGAAAATTAAAATGGTTGTTTTGGTGCTTGGTTTATAAAATATGGAAATAAGGGAATGAGTTTCAAAATCTTTAATGTAAAGGTTTGAGCTTATGAAAAAGTAATATTTTGCACATCGTTAAATAACATTGTTAATTATTCATTTATGTGTCATTTTTTCCCTTTCAAATATTCGATAGCATTTTATTCTTCATTCATAACTTAGATAGATTTTTTTACATGGCATTCTAAATTTACATGGCATACGCACACAAACTTACAAGTTATAAGTTTTCGTCTATATGTGCATATATTTTTTGTGAGCTATAGATATATAAATTAAGTTACATTTTTTTTGTTACTAAATATAAAATATTTAAAATTTGAAAAATATAAATGATTTGTGAATTTTAACTATTAAAAAGTGACAAATCTAAATAAATCATAATAAACCATAAAATAACATATTACTATTTATATAGTTTCTAAAATGAGCATATTATTTGTAAAATTAAAATGACCATATATTTATGGATTTATTTTTTGGTTTATTATGATTTATTTAATTTTTTCCATTCTTTCAATACTTAATTCACATAGTTAATTAATTTTTTAAAATTTTAAATATATAAAAAAATTTATTAGTAACACAAAAAATATGTAGATTAATTTATATTCTCATAGCATACAAAAAACGTCTAAAATTAACATATGTGGATATATATGAGATAACTTATAATTATAAATTTTTGTGTGTATACATTATATAGATTTGGAATGCCATATATAGGACAATCCACCTAAGCTATGAGAAAAAATAAAATGCTACTTAAGATTTGAAAAGGAAAAAAAATGTCATGTAAGCAAAAAAAGTGCAAGTCTTATTTGTACATGTATTTTTTTCTTTTTGCAACATAAATTTACGATTAATTAAAAGATATTTCTATTATAAAATATTTTATATAATATTAATGAAACTAATTTATCAAAAATAATTTTATTATACTCTAATAATAAAATGTTACTATAAGAAACATATATTTAATTATAAAAAAATTATCTTATTTCAATATTAGTAATAACAAATATAGTTATTATAACAATAATAACACGATATCAATGTTATTTAATCATTTTACGTTCAATAGCTAATCCAACAGCTAATTTTATCAAACACATTTTATTTAATCAACTAACTAAATAGCTATTCACTAACAACTAAAATTCAATAGTTATCAACTACCCAAATCGCTATTAGCTACTCTAATAGCTATTTTCGTTGAACAAGCCCTAAATAAAAGTATTTTAAAATATGGAAAAGATAAAAAAAAAAAAGAACAAAAAAAGGTCAAAAACTTGTAGATATACCAAGAATTAATTTTTAATTTTTTTGCACTTAAAATCAGGAATATATCACTAGAGTAACTAATATTATTATGCATTTAAGTATTTTGTATTGATTAAGTTTAATTTATTGACAAGCCAATTCTATAGGCGTGGGTGAAGAAAGGGACATGGATCCTCTCCTATTTTTGATTCTCTCGTATATTATGGGCTCATAGTTTCAAATTCCTATGACCACAATTATTCATATGTTTACTTGTATCGAGGAATGCTATAAAACTGTGTGGTATATCAAAAATATTCTTGCAAAAATTTTAGAGTATTTCCAAGAATGTTACCTTGTTACATTTTTGGGAATTTTGAACTATTTTTTTTTATAAAAAAATTCCTAATTAAAAAAACAAAAATATCATAAGAAAAATACAAAATTAGTGAAGGAAATAAGTATAGGATTCATAATTAACAATACATATAAGTGATGATTGGTATGCAGGAGTGGACTAGGAATGGAATAGCATTCCTAGCTTTTTCTTAAATTCCATACTTGGTGTGTAGTAATGACTAAAGGAATTTGATTCTCATGGGAATCCCATTTCCATAAAGATGGGAATAGCCATTCCTGACAAACCCATTAGAATGGCTTATTGCCATGTTCGTAGGAATGAGATTTTTCGTCAAAAGTCTAAAATAATCTTTTAAATATTAATATTTAATGTTAAAAATAAAAAAAATTAAAATTAAAAATAAAAATTTAAAAAATAAAAAATAAAATAAAATAGAAAAATAAAAATTTGAAAAAAGATTATAAAAATAAAATTTTAAATATAAAAATAAAAATAATACTTAAAACAAAAATAAAAAGTTTACTAGATTATATATTCATATATATACACATATATTATCATCATTATTATTTTTATTTAAGTTTTATATATATATATATATATATATATATATTTGGTAGTATTTTAGCAATATTGTGTAATTAATTTTATTACTATAATGTATTATAATAGTATAATAGTAATCTTAACTTTTTATATCAATCATTTTCAATACTATACTAGTATACTAATTACCAAAATTAAATTGAGAATTAATACACCTATTTCTACCATCATTCCTAGAATATGCAAAACATGGTATATTCATTCCTAAGTCCATTCCATTCCCAAGCTCATTCCATTCCTGTCAACTTCATTCCATCGTATCAATTGCCATCATATAGTTTTTTTTAAACGCCAACCTAATTCCTAATTCTCATGGTATTTGAACATAGGTCATCACTCTTGGAGAAGTAACCTCAGTCACTTGAGTTGCCCCTTAATGCCTAATTAAAAATTAATTAATTAATTATTATTAATAATATTTATTATTAATTATTTATTTCATTCTTTTAATTTTTAATTAACTATTAATTAATTAATTAGTCAATTATTATTAATTTTAAATTTTTTATTTTAATTAATAATTGATACTTTCAATTTATTTTTTATTTATTTAATACTTAATTAATTATTTTAATTAACTAATTAATTAATTATAAATTATTTTATTTTTATTTTTTATTTTTATTTTAATTAATTTTTAATGTTTATTTTTAAATTAGTTAATTAATTATTTTGATCTATTTTTAGTTTATTTATATTTTTAATTTTTATTTATTTTTTTCTTTTATTCTTTAAATTAATTAATTTTCTAATTTTTTTAATTAATTATTTTTATTATTTTATTTTTATTTGATTAATTATTTTATCATTAATAACATTAAAATGATAAGAGAGCCCATATTTAATTAACAATACATATTCAATAATTAACTAATTAATCGATTAATTTAATTATTATTGTTTATTAATTGATTATTTATTATTATTATTAATTTTTTGTCATATGTGAGAGGATCTTAATTATGGGCTTTTTTGTCTTTTTAATTTACTCTAAATATTCCCACAACCCAGAAAAATTGGAATCCCGCTCCCACATAGGAACGAAATTTGAGCAAATCACGAAAATATTGCATTCCTAGGAATCATTTTTTGTGTTGCTAAATAAATACAAGAATATGACATTCTTGAATTCACTTTTCTAGAAATTTTCTATGATTCCGTGAACTAAACACCCCGTAATGTGGATCATAAAGCAAGATAGGGTGGGGTTTACTAATCCCTACTTTGCACTTAATAGAAAAATTCCTTTTTCTACCCTTATGCACCAATTGGTATTGCAAATCTTTGGCACTGTCCCCGCCCCTATCAATAAAAAATTCATGCCCCACTGGGCAACCAGATTAAAGCCCCTATATGTTAAAACTTATACTTATTAGTGATGTAGGAAAAAGCAAAGTGTTGCTAAGGAGATTTCAAATTTTAGAGATCAAAGATGCATAAAAAATTTTAACTAAATTAAAAAAAATCAATATTATAGCACTTATAAAAGAACTATTAAAACTATATAGTTAAAGAAAGGAAATTAAAATATATACATACATGTACACACACATACCAGGGTTAGGTGGGATGGATAAACCCATGCCACTCATTGCCCCTGTATTGGGGTAGGGAAAGAAAATTCTATGCAATTCCCTATGGAGCTGAGTGAAACAGGATATCATTGTCGTCCCTATTTAATTAGCAATGGTTCTATGGTTCACAAAGATGAATTAAATCGAGATAGGCGGAAGTCCAAAACACAGCCTGTTCTATAACTTAG
The DNA here is from genome assembly GCA_028554755.1 of Cordia subcordata. Lineage (NCBI taxonomy): Eukaryota > Viridiplantae > Streptophyta > Magnoliopsida > Boraginales > Cordiaceae > Cordia > Cordia subcordata. The sequence goes on along the minus strand of JAPTOF010000013.1, from coordinate 9,271,761 downwards.
CGGGAGGGGGAAAAAATCTATAACTTCACAAGGAAAACAAAAAGAAACTCAAGATGCAAAAATGTGATAAAAGAAACTTTTTTGGCATATACATAAATCTTTTCGATGGAAAAAAAGAAATTCTCCTTTTCTTATTTCTTTGATATAAAGAAACTCTTCCATTACTCGGACTGATATCAGTCCGACTGGAAATTTTATAATTTTTGAACAAAAATTTATAGATCAAGAACAAAAATTCACAGGTCAAAAACAAAAATTTTTAAGTCAAGAACAAAAATTTTTACCTATGAATTTTTGAACAAAAATTCTTAAGTCAAGAACAAAAATTCATAGGTAAAATTTTTTGTTCTTGACCTATAAATTTTTGTTCTTAATCTATGAATTTTTATTCTTGACCTACGAATTTTTATTTAAAAACTACAAATTTTTAGTCGAACTGATGTCAGTTCAAGTAATGGAAGAGTTTCCCCTGACATAAATAGATGAAACTAAAACAAAATGTGCAACTATCTTATTCTTCCATCTAAGTCAGCACTATCAATTAAGGATGACATGGTTTTATTTGATTTCGAACTCATCTCAAATCAAACTAAACTAGTTAATTAGTTAAGTTATTATAAACTAATCAATCGGTTCCTATTCATATGAAATAATCAAATCAAACTAGCATCTCTAAAGTTGGCTTAGTTTCATTCGATTTTTATAAAAGAATACTTTTAAATTTTATCAAAAAAATTAGAAAAAAAGAAAGAAAATAAAAATTTATCCAATAACTTCAAGAAAAAAAAACTATTTTATGAACTTTGATTTACTATCTATATTACAAGTTTAATTTATATAACATAAAAATCGAGATTAAAGATAGATCGTACAGTATAACACAAACTAAACCAAACCATTTAATTTTTTGTCATTTAAAATAATAAAGCCAACCAAAATTTTGGATTGATTTGAATTGGTTGGATCAATTTAAAACTAAATAGACCAAACTAGCCGCTTCTTAAATAAGCAAGTTAGAGTTACTGCCTCATCTAAAACTTTAAGCTTGTAGGTGAAGTGGTAACTCAAAATGGTACTAGAGTCTAAAAATCAAATGGTTTCAAATTTGATCCTTATTACCAACTATTTAAAAAATATTAAATTGTCCACATGCAAGCTCTAAACAAATTATGCTACACATTGGAGGGCGTGTTAGTATAATAAATTAATAAACTAATAACTCTCTACAAGCTAAAACTTTTAGATGAGATAGTAACTCGATAAAGCGCACAAGCACAACCCATTCAGTTGAGACAATTTGTTTAAGTTAGCGCAACCAAATGCTTACCAACAAGAAAGGCTTGGTGGGGAAAAGACTAGTTGTTGTCAAATCCTTGCTTTTAGTGTGAGTTGTCTAGATATCAATTCCTATTAAATACAAGTTGTAATCGACATTCTTTCTCTCTTGAAGCGAAAAAAAGGAAAAATACACCACGTCCAGAAAGCTCACACTTTGGTAATTTAAGCACAGTCAACTAAATGGAATTTCATTATTCAAAGCAATTATAATTAAAATTTATGATAATTAACTGCTACACTGTAAAATCTATATCTACTAGACAAAAGAGAGATTTTTGTACCCGATAAGAAAAGTTATGTTTTCGCTCTAAATTGGGCTTTAAGCCAATCTAAACACCCTCTTAGGGTTCTTGTAACATTAATTGCAAGATCAATAGCTAACAAGTTGAGCATTAGCTCCCAATGTTTTCTTTGGTTTTCAAAACTTTTTCCCTTTTTTAATTCTTGTGATATTGTTTGTCGAGAAGATAGCACATTAATTTTCACTGTTGTTTAATTTGCAATTATTTTAATGTTCGATCAGACAGTCACTCTAAAAAGCATCAAAATATTAGCAATATTCCATATATATAATTTTTTAAAAAACTTAAAATTAGAGGGTGTTGAAGGAAAAATAAGTACTTCTGATTTAAATAATTGTGTAACATCCAATTTTGATGGAAAGAACTGAAAACGATAGGTAAAATTAAGATAAAAGATCAAGTGCCAAATTAAGACAAATCACAAAATTATGAAGAAAGTCTAAGGCGTAACCTAATTTTAAATGTATGTGTCAATTGTACGGCACGAACAACTTACATAATTAAAACAAAACTCCATAATAGTAGCTTTCGATGAATAAAGTATCATGGAAAATTCTCTCTTGACTTTAATGCTTATATACGGTTCTTGCTTATCAGATTTTGAATGCTTTTATATTTTGACACAGGAAAGAAAATACTATTGTAATGATCTTTGACGAATCATGATATATTTGAAAATAAAATATTCGATGCAACGACGGAAAAACATTAGAGAAATGTAAATAAGTTACATTATGTTGATTTATTTGATTAAGTAACTCACATGAAGAAATTAATTAATTAAAATCCCCATTTTACATTATGTATTTTCAAGGGCACTTGGGACCCCCTTCCTTGGTTTTCCAATTGTTGTAGCAATCGCAACACTCTTTGTTGCCAAAAGTTCCGGGAGGGACACAAAGGCATCCTTGACAACAATAGTTGCAGAACAACAAGCAATTATTCGTGTGAGATGTTGCTGAGCATCGTCGAGCACATGCATCTCCGCAATCTACAAAAGTTAAATATCCTCCAAACTAAAAAAATCAAAAGCATTATATAATAGCATAAATTTTTACGAAAAATTTGGCATCGAAAAATAAATATTGACCTGTTAGAGCCACTGGACATGTGTTTTTGCCCCATGGGGGATGAGCGACAGCAAAACCAGGCGCGTCGGCAAGTAAATGAGAGAGAACCAAGTTATTCTTTTTCGAGGCCTCCCGAGCAGCCTATGTTTGCAAAATCGAAAGAACAAATTAAAATAGAAATAGACTTCATAGCTTTGGTGCAGAGATAAGAAAATGCTAGGATTAATATTAACTTACATGTGAAACATAGAATGTTGACATCAACAAGGTGAACACGACACAAACAAGTTGATATCTTGGAATGTGGGCCATGCTCAAATTCTCACTTTTGACTGTTAAGCTCTAGTTCACCTTATCTTTGGGGGGTGCAAATTTGACAACATTTGATGTGTTTTGACACCCTTTTATAGCACACAAATGGACTTGATCATTCCTAACCATTGTATATTATTCAAATAATTAAATTACAGTAGATCTTGGAAATATCGTTAAATAAATTAATCTTCTTGAGCATCCATATGAAAAAAAAAAGAAAAATTAAAGATATCTAGTTTATAAGTTCCTTATATGGTAATTAGCAAATCTATCCCAAAATATTTTGTATAAGACATTAAATTACAGATTGTAATTGATTGATATGTGAGAAATCAATCTCAATTCTCAAATCTATTTTGAAAATCTTATTACAAATTAATTAGCCTTTTGTAAAGCAAAGTGAAATTTTTTAAATCATATTAGTGACCGGCTAATAAAGCTTCATAGTTGGATTATGAACCGCATGATATCATTTTGCTGTCTTGTAAACATGAACATTAAGATTGTAAATTAATTAAACCATATAGCTTTCACGTGAACCAATTGTAATTGAATAACAATCAAAATACCTGAATACTCGTGTCGAACTATCTTGATTAAACAAGAGTCAAAGACCTAAAGAACTATGCCAAAAATTCGGGATTGGACTAGACGGAAATTCTCTTTTCGTGGTAAGATTTTGTACTAAATTTTTTAAGAACCGAAAGTTTGATACAGTTTTAAAAACGTTTAGAACCCCAAACTATATTGAGTCACGCTCACGCTTACAGGAAACCGACTAAACCTATAGTGGTCAGTCAACTTTAATCCCGGTCCAGCTATTTTCGTGCACTTCATGCCGGGCTTTTGGGCCTAAATTGAACCTTATTTTTTGTCAAGGCCCAGATAGCGCCTAATCGGTTAGAACTCGAGTCTCTCGCAAACCCAAAAATAGACTAAAGAATTTGAAAATGGACAAATTAAAAGTAGGAAAAGCACACCTGTAGAATAAATAAATATGGCATTCGGCAGTTGTCTGTTATAATCATGAACTTTTAGTGTTCAACTTTTAACAATTAGTCACATGTTGATTTTATTGTGATATTTCTTTTAAAAAAAGAATTGCATTTTAAATTAAATAAAAATAAGGATTAGAAAGTAATTCAAGTAATTAAGATTAGATCACTCACGAGTGATCATTTAGTTTTAAATCTCATACAGAAATGAGAGTTAAGCCAGAAGTAAAGGATTAAAAAAATAAAAGTAATAGTAACTACAGTATGTGAAACTACAATTTCAAATAGTATTTCGCAAAAACAACAACAAAAAAAAAAAACAATTTCAAAGAGTGATTTGGTACAGTTGACTTTGCTTTAGCTATATTTGCTAAGTTGGAAATAGTTTCGGTCTTACTTATGGTTCATGTTCTTTTCTTGTGGCTAAGAAAATTTAATATTGATGGATCTCAAGAAAACTTAAAGACACTTGGGTTGACTTTTTCCTCTTCTATGATTTTTAACTTGAAATTTAATTAAAGAAATAAAAGCTATTTTGCCCTTTGGATGCTTGACCCAATAAATAACCAAGAAATTGTCCTTTTAAACCTTCTTATTGAATTGCACGTTCAACGAATATTCTCAATATGATATCTTGAATTACAAGTGTTATAAACTAGTTATAATGAAGATTTATAATAACTCACAAAAAAAAATCTATAATTCTTGGATTCACTTGTCAGGTAAAAGCAATAATCTCAAATCCAAAATGACAATTTAGCCCTCGTACAAGAGACAAAAAGAGAAAAAAAAAAAAGATAATATACATATACATATATATGTATGCATATATATTCCTTGATTCTCGCAACGCCTCCCATCTCCACATTTGTCTCCGCTCCACTCCACCGGCAGTGCCACGCCACAATAAGGCTTTCACACGCAGCGCACACATCAACATTCGAAGTTCTCTTCACGTTGAGGTAAAGTTTACGTTACATGATTTCTCTTCAGATTTATGTATATTTTTCATATTTAAGCGATTGAATCAAGTTACACATATATACATTTGTTGTATATATACTTATACATCACGTGCGAGGTAATACATATGGTGTTATCTTAACTTTATGCCTCAAAATGAATCGCGATTTGATGAGCTGTTGAATATTTTGTTCATTTTTGTTACAAATTGTAGATCTGCTGTACTTTCATCTCGTGTGTGTGTATATATAGTTATATTTGTTATGTTTGTGTGGTATATATACTCAGATGCTTTTATTAAGATTCATGCATCGAGATTTATACGTAGTTAAAACAATCGAGAACTCTGACCTCAATTTTTGTTGCTCGGATGGTTGTTGATTTTATATTATATCTGTTTCTGTACAATTTGTGTATGTATATATGTGTTTCTGCGTGTGTTTGTGCGTGTGGTCCAAATTGTTGCATCTTTTCATGATTCTGTAAATATCATGTACTTCATTTTTCGTAAGTGACCACTGGATCTAAAAGTTTAACTCACTAGAGAATGTATGTTTAATTAGTTTGGCACTCCCTTCATGTATAAACGGAGAGTTTTTAGTTTTGCACGTTGCAAATAGGTTATAGTGGTAGCTGGCATGGCTTGAATCTAGAATTTTTTGTAATTAGCTTCCAATTCCATATAATTGACTGCGTGATCTAAAAGTTTAAATTGTCTTGGGATGCATATACGACTAGTTTGATGTCTTCAACATCTGTTACCTTTTAAATTTTGCGTGAGTATATTGGATTGGTATAATCCCTTTTCGTGTTTTAGGTTGGATAATTCTATATATGTCTTTCCAAAATACCGTTTTTAAAAGTTTGGGTCCTTTTGGTCCGTTATAGTTTGTAGATGCTGAAGCTTATGATTTGGGATATGTACCATGCCATAGTTGGTTAATTTGCCGGCAGTCTCTAAATTGATTATTCTTTATTGATTGCTTAACATATGTATGAGATATTAGCATGCTTTGCTAAGTTCTGGGTCGTTGGTCTAGAAGTTACATCACTGCAATTAAGAAGTGGCTGTCATTGCAAACGAATGGCCTTTTACAATTCACAATTCTTGGTTCTTTTTCTTCTAACTTCTTTCCTTTTCTTTCCCTTTTTCCTTTTTGGTCTTCTTGGCATTGTTTGGTGAGTTTTTGCCATCTCAGACATGCTTATTCTTACAATTGTCGCGCATAAGAAAGTTGTCTGATTGGGGATCACTCGCAGCTGAAGGAAAACTGTTTAATACAGAATCAGATTCTAATATTGGTGTATGTAAAATCATAAATTTCTATGTATCTGAAGATTATGTGATTTCTGTTATGAATGTGCTTACTGTAACTCCTATTTTAGATGCAACATATGCCTGCTTACTTCATACTTGCAACTTATCCTGTAGATGATGTCTCTGCACTGTTTGGGGGAATCTTGAGTATATTTTAATTAATTTGGATATCTACTTTTGTTCCTCTACCATTCTATTTTAATTAATTTGGATATCTACTTTTGTTTCTCTACCATTCATATTGTTCTTGTGAGCATGGGATTTCAAAGAGTGGAAAGGAAAACAAAGTTATAAGTAGCTGCAGTTGCAAATGTGTATATTATACTTGGGAGATTTTTCATTTGGGTGATCTTCATATCTTTCTTTTATGATTTTCTAATGACAAATGATTCTTAGATCTCTTATATGTTTAACTAATGTATTCTCTGTTAATATTTTCTGATTAGTCACTTAATACAGAAAGAAGTTTTATTCTGATGGGTATGGTTTTCTTTTCTTTGTTTCTCTGCAATAGGTACAGAATGACAGTTGATCAGTATCCTTCTATCGCTCAGAAGGTTGCTGGCAAGCTCCTTCTTGGAACTGCTGCACCTCAAGATCTTCAAGCTTGTAGGGGTGTCTCCTCTCAGCCTTCTTTTTACCAGAGGCAGTTTAAATATGGGAACTACACAAATGCTGCACTGCAATACCCCATGTTGCAGTCAAGCCAAGCCACACATGACTTATCTTTAGTTGCCTCGAAGATATCACCAGTGTTTGTCCAAGCCCCTTCTGAGAAAGGTTTTGCCGGCTTTGCCATAGACTTTCTCATGGGAGGGGTCTCTGCAGCTGTGTCCAAAACTGCTGCAGCTCCCATTGAGCGTGTCAAGCTTTTGATACAAAACCAGGATGAAATGATCAAGAGTGGAAGGCTGTCTGAACCATACAAGGGCATTGGTGATTGTTTCGCCAGAACCGTTAAGGATGAAGGAATTCTGTCTTTGTGGAGAGGAAACACTGCCAATGTCATCCGTTATTTCCCAACTCAGGCTAGTCAAAGTTACCAGTTCCACTGTTAATACTGCATTCTTCTCCTTAATTTTGTGCTTAAAGCTTTTGTACATTCTGTGCAGGCCCTGAATTTTGCGTTCAAGGATTACTTCAAGAGACTTTTCAACTTTAAAAAAGACAGAGATGGTTACTGGAAATGGTTTGCTGGAAACCTGGCTTCAGGAGGTGCTGCTGGTGCTTCCTCTCTCCTTTTTGTCTATTCTCTTGACTACGCCCGAACTCGATTGGCGAATGACGCCAAGGCTGCAAAGAAAGGTGGAGAGCGGCAATTTAATGGTCTGGTTGATGTGTACCGGAAGACTGTTGCATCTGATGGTATTGCTGGACTTTATCGTGGATTTAATATTTCATGTGTTGGGATCATTGTGTACCGTGGTCTCTACTTTGGAATGTATGATTCTTTGAAGCCAGTGGTCCTCACTGGAAAGCTGCAGGTAGAATTCTTAATTCTCTTTTACATTCTATAATTGTGTTCCATATGATGTATGCTTGTGTTTCTTTCTGGATTACTTTTTCATTATTATGAAGATCACCATCCATTCGTACAGGAAATTGCCTCCTTAATTAGAGTGTTTGGATTTTTATCCAGTTCATTGTTACTGACATTTTCCTCCTCCCATTTGTTGCTTTCAGGATAGCTTCTTTGCTAGTTTTGCTCTCGGTTGGCTAATCACCAATGGTGCTGGCCTTGCATCCTATCCAATTGACACTGTTCGTAGAAGAATGATGATGACATCGGGTGAAGCTGTCAAGTACAAGAGCTCACTTGATGCATTCTCCCAGATTGTGAAAAAGGAAGGTGTGAAATCTCTGTTCAAGGGTGCCGGTGCAAACATTCTTCGAGCTGTTGCTGGTGCAGGTGTGCTTGCTGGTTACGATAAACTGCAAATGCTTGTCTTTGGAAAGAAGTATGGATCTGGTGGTGCTTAATGGTATTTCTCATCAGTTGACCCTTTAACATCCGAAGGTGATAGAGAGAATGAGTTTTTAGTCCTTGACCCACCGTTTCTCTTGTGATTTTGAAATAATTCTACATTGAGGTAAACATGTTTCTCGGAATACGTTACTGAGTAAATACTGCAAGACATGAGATACAACATAGCAGCTGTGAATGTGGTTGCTTTTAGCTTCAGATACTTATTTTTTTTTGCGTGGACTTCAGATACTTATTTGCATGCATCGGTTTGCACTGCTCGACTTCAATACGAATTGAGAGATATGCTGCATGAGTATGCAGCTCTTTCTGCTTTACTTGAAATGCTCTTAGTATATGTAGTTGTCGAGATCACAGATTCAATTTATATTTCCACCGAAGGTGGTCTATCAGGACTTTTTATTTCCCTTCTGCCTTCCTGTTGCACTTGCACTGTATCGTATTCGTTGGCTTGGTAATTTTATAGATCTTTGATTAGTTGATACATTGCTTGTATATCCCTTATGATGGTCAGGAAGAATTATGGTAGTTGGACTTGCATATGAACTAGTTTCTAGGCTTTCAAGTCACCTAAACAATTTACTCCAGGATCCAGGATTTGGGTAAAATTGTCCTGACATGTTTGGTATGTTAAGGAGGCCAATGCTTTATTGTGTTAAACAATGCGATTGTTTTAGTGCTTCTGTTAAATCTGATTCATGATACTATTTGGCTTCCTCAAAATATTAATTGACGAGGAGCAAATTCTTTGTACCTCCGACCATATAGGGATGTTAGTTTCACATTCCGGGAACAGTTTCGTTGTGTTTTCATCTTCTTCCGGTGCTTCTATCCTCTTCACTTGATACAGCTCCCTACTGTCGCTGGAGTTTGACTCTGGTGCGTGGTACTTCCAAGGTATGGAGTTCACTATCGGCCGGACAGACCTGCCAACACCAAACAGTGTTCACCTTAGAAATGTCACACATAACACAGAGAATCTGCCATAAACAAGGTTTATGGTTTTCTCTACATGTTCACATGAATCTTCATACTTGTCTTGTGGGTCTTGATGGATGCCCTCTGGGGACTAATAGAAATTATCCTCCAGACTTTGAAGATTTTAAGGCCACATCTGTGCGTGCCGTGCTAACTGGAGAAAGAAAATTCCAACCTCGGGTGTCCGGGTAGGCGGACGTAAAACCTTCCCACGGGAGGAACAGAAGAAGGGGCTGGTTGTGTTTTCTCTGGTGATAAAATTAGCTGGATTTTGTGGTTGAAATTATTAAGCAGACCCAGGAAAACGATGACATAGATGAATCCACCACTTAAATAGGTGAGGTTAGTGAATATCAAGGTTTCTTTTATTATTATTGCCCTTGTGTTAGGTAAATAGTTTTAGGTCATCATATTGTTGCCCAGGGTGTTTTGTCGTCAAGTTGCCTACTGGTTTGAAGTAGTGAACTTTGAGCTCGAAGAGCTTGAGCGGATATCGAGTGTATGGTAACCTCGTCCTTGTGTAGGCTTCCCCCCCCCCCCCACCAAAAAAAAAAAAAAGAAAAGAAAAGAAAAACACACGCACACTCAACAAGCTTGCTGCACATATAAACGTATGATTCACAACATCACGGGGAAGATTTGATAGTTTTAAACTGATTATACTGTTGTGATAGACCAATTTAAATATTCGAAACCATCCAATTGTTCTCGTATTGTGTTATACTTTTAGACGGTCTATGCCCATTTAATTATGATGTTAATTGAGTGCAAGTCCACTTTAATAAGGACCATTTGTGACTCTTGATACTTTCACGCCAATAACGCTCCTTTTAGATACATGAACACTTGCTGTATATCTAATAATAATCCATTCCTAATTAAGCCATTAATCAGGGGGGTTGGGATAAGCTCTTCTTCCACACCTTACTCTAAAAAGGCAAAGAGTTGCTCAATCGTAAGAAAATCATAATCATTGCAATACAAGAAAAGATACGTTAGTATCAACTGATTATTATTATTGAATCTCTCCTATAATATATTCAGGGCTCATTTAAATTGGTTTTTCTGAAAAGTGTTTTTTTAACAGTTTTTGAAAAAAAAAATTTAGAAGCTAAAAATTTTGGCTTTTAAAAAAAATTGTAAAGTTTTAATTTTTTTGGAAGCCAAATCAAATAGTTATTGCAAATTTAATGTAACTTTTTTAAGAAAAAAAATATTTTTTCTTAAAAAAATTAATCCAAACAAGCCCGCAAACTGTCTTGCTAAACAATCATTTTGAGTAACAGGATTTACAATAAGAAAAGGAAAAAAAAATTGAGTACAATTCCCAAGAAAGAAAAAAAAAAAAACTTAATCCAAGCAGGCCCTCAAACCGTCTTGTTAAATAATCATTTTTGAGTTACCGGATTTACAATAAAAAAAGGAAAAAAAAATTGAGTACAATTACCAAGAAGAAATGTAATACCTAGAAAAGCGGAAGTGTGGTTATTATCAGAATTTTTTCTTTTTTAATGTGTGGGAGCAAAAAAAGAGCTTTACTTAATACACTGACGCATTATGACACGAAGATATTGTCAAAAGAAAAAAGATCAATTCCTCGTCTGCAAACAAGGGTCTCTAGTCTAGTGTGGTCCCAATGGATCCCATGACATTATCTTCTTTCACGTCCTGTTGAACGTAGCTTTTTACATCCTCAACCAAAAAAGTTGTTACATAAAAAAATAAAATAGAATAAAAAAAACAAAAAAGTTGTTTTCCTTATCTAATTAATGTAAGATGCATGAACCTAGAAGGTTTCTCGTTTTCTATGATTGCTGTTTTTCATGATGCCATTTGTTTTTGGCAAACACATATAAAGGGGTTCTACTACAGTTTACTAATATCTGAATCGAGGATTAATTTACAAAGGAATCCTATGAGGTATAATTAAAGAGAATTTCTCTTTTTTTGTATTTTAATCAATTAAAAAGATAGTTCTACTTGAGGTCAATTCCAGTAAATCTAGTGTTTAATTAACGTAAATCAATTTCAAGTTATTATAAATCTGGCCCTTATCAAGCCACGGATTGGATAGCAGAAAATTGCAAACTTGGTCTTCTATCCTTGGATTGGATGAGTAATATTCCTAATGCTCTCGAAGCTATTGTAAATCTAGACCTTTTTGGCTTTGGAATTGGTTAACATTTGCTTTAGAGATAATGAATACCATTTTTCTCAATCAAAACAAGAAACGAATTTCAAGTAAGGTCAAAAATTCTAGATTTAGACCTTAATATAAGTCCGAAAAATTTGCATAAGTATCTTCAATCGTTACTAAAAACAAAAAAGAAGAAGCTCATGTCCATCTAATTTGACTTTCACTACAACCATAGCATAGCTTCGAAGAGAAATCCATCTAGCTATCCTTCTTTCTCGTGTTCCAAAATTGAGTAGGGGACATATCTATGAGATTACTCGTTTCAACTGCTCCAACACATCTTTGTCTATGGACTTAATGGTGGTATAAAATTTCTTCATGGGTGGCATTGATGAAATCGATCAGTGAAATTATCAAAGCCTTTGCCTATTTAATTTGAACAATATTGCTCACCAAGTAGGTGTCACACCATTGAAAATGCTAATTGTAGAAAGCTATAGATCAACTTTAATTAGCTCACTAAAGGTAAGAAATTTAATAGAAAATAACCACCAACTAGTTAAAAAATGGAACTACAACTACCAATATTATGGAGAATTAATTATTTTTCTCCCAAGACTACATAAGCTCACAAAATAACAAGAGAAAGAAAGCAAACAAGATAAGATAAGGGTAAGCACGAGCATTATATTGGATCTCCTTGATAGCATAATGCATCCCAAGACATGTTACAAGTCCATGAACGACTAGGCATATTTACGATTAGAAAGACATAGATTTGAAATAGAACTTTTGAATTTGTTCCTGGAGACTAATTTCATCTTTTATACCAAAACATATATTTAAAAAATTGAGATAAATATACATATAACTTTTAAATATATTGGACCAAATTCGAACCCAATTTAAAATGTATTGTCTACTAGCCTTTCTTGTACCCATTTAAAAAACAATAACAATAAATGAGGATTGATAATTCTAACAACTTGTAACAATCAGCTTTATTTGTGATGGCCAAATTTAATTTGTCGAGTCTCAAAAACATGGTAGCTTTTCTTTTATGATGGTTTGCTCTTGACGTTTTCGTTTTGGGATTTTGCATCGAGCCGTAACTAAGAGAGCATGGTGTTGTTGGCATCTATTAACGTGCTCCTTTCTTTTCCCCATTACATTTTTTCCAAGTTAATTAAATACACTTTTCTTTTAAGCAATAAGCAAAATTAAATTCTTCATTTAGTTTGCAAATTCAAATCCCAACATTGAAAATTCTTAAAAGGGAATATTTTTTAACTGCAAAAATCATTACAAGTCAATATAAATAATTTTTTATAAATTTTCCCAAAAGGAAAACAAAATCAAAATAATATAAGCAACCTCGATAACCAAAAGATTTTAAATAAGTTTTGGCGTTAACTCCCTTTCCTTTTTCCAAAACCCCGCCACTCCCAATCCAAATTTCACCCTTTATGAGATTCGGACTAAAGTCATCATTTTTAGGTAAAGTAGTTTTATTTATTGGAACTATTTCTAATTAATCTCTCCTTAGCATTAACTTACTGAATTTAAAGTTCAATATGCTTTTTGTGTTTGAGAGAGAGAGTTTTTGTAAATTATGAAGAATAGAACTTAGAAATGTTTAACAATTATTAAGTAATTTTCTAGTTTACTTTTCATGTATTTTCTTGTCATTCCACATCTTACCTTTTGGTCACCTCGATCTCAATTTGCACAAAAGAAAAACAACTAATTGTGCTATATCCCACCCTCAGACCTAAGATTTTTAATTGCATATATCTAGTTAAAAGGGGTTGGATTGTTCTATCTCAATTATTAGTACGAGAAGATAAAACAATATATTTTCGCTATTTTCATTAATTCTACTTATTAGATTCAATTTCATCAAAGAACTTAATAAGTTGCATTCATGATTGGAGCCATTTTCATTAATTGTAGATTTCGACCAATCAATTATGTTCGCCTTTTTGTTTGCTCGAGAATTCCGTTTGTATAACAAAGGGAAAATTTCATAAATGATGCCTATTTTCTTCCCTTATTTTCATAAATAATGGGGAAATGATCCCTTATTATTTACTAAAAATATCAGTATTATTTTTTATTTTAAAAATGACCTATCTGATATTTAATATTTGCAAAAAAATAAAAATTTAATCTATATTATTTGACAGGTAACCTACCTAGTCTTCGATATTTGTAAAAAACTGTCATTTTCTTCCCCATTAACGAATCATGCCCCCACCGTCCAATCACATGACTATCATTGCCAGTGAAAGTGGGAACAAAATTAATACTTCTTATAGACATTAAAGATTAAGTGAACCATTTTTAAAACAATTGAAGCCAAATTGTTTCTTTTTACAAATGTTGGAGACCAAATAGGTGACATTTAAAACAATGTGATTGACATTTTTTAATAGATATTGAGGATTATTTATAGAACTTGCCCAAAAACAAAAAAAAAAAAAAGAACAAAAACCTAATAGTTAGACATATAATGGCACTAGTGTGTTTGGAGCTTGAGGTTTTCCCTGTCAAGGGAAAATTATGTAATAGTTTAAATTTTGTATTAGAGTCAAATTACAATATTAAATTTTTTGGTATCATTTGATATTGTTGTATATACCTCAATGAGTTTAATCCTTTGTTTTAATGATTAACTATTATTTTTTTAGCGTTTATGATATCTTAACTAAGTAATAGCTAGCCTATGTAATAACTTTTTATTAATTGTTTTAATAGAAAAAGGTGATTTTGTTGAAGTTGAAAGCTTAAAAAGAAATTTGATATATCGTCTTTTATTTTTTGTGTAAAAGGAGACGAAAGATCGAGAATTAAATATTTTAGTTGACTTCCGCTTTGCTCATCATCAATTTCAAGTGTATACAAATTGACTGTCATTTATTCTCATATTAATTTATTTGGCCTCTTTAAAGAATTTAAAAACTCGGCTGATGTATAAATTTATTGTTACTATTATATAGATGCCTTTAGGAGAGGAGTGGGTAGTTCTTCTTTCATTTAGCAATACGAGTAAAAAGAATTATATTTCACCCTCTTCGCCTATAAAAATTATATTTAACCGAGAAATTAGTAAGCAGCATTTAAGATTCGACCCATTTTTTGTTAATTATAAATTTCCAGCAACCATCTTAACTTATTTCTCATCGTATATCAAATAATGCTCTACATACTCTCACTTTCCTATAGATAGAAGGCTACTTAATTGGGAAAGAATTTGTTCATAATATTATGATGTTATAAATGAGATTTTATAATTGTGAACTGATAATGAATTATGGCAATCACAATGTGAATAGTTGACAATAGTGAGATCGTAGGATCTTTTTGGCCTAGTTTTTAGGCAATTAAAAAGTGAAACTAACTAATTTGATCTATTTTTAAAATAATTTTTACATTAAATCTAAAATTGAAAAACCCAAAATTCAAATTTGGAGCTTTCCAAACAAGGTTTTTGGTAAGTTGTTTTTACATTATGCAAGTTTCTTTCTTTTTTTTCTCTAAAACACTCGTCCATATTTTTAAAAGTTCAAAATTACGCTCGAAATAATTAAAAACTAAACTTTTAAAATACAAGCCCAAACAATTTTATTCAACACACATTTACCCATATCTATACTGTGAAAAACTCTACAAAGCAATAGTTGAAATCTAAACCAAACAAGACCTAACTATGAAGAATTATGGAGTTTCATCATAAAAACTAATTGGTCAATAAGAGCAATAGCCCAGGATCTTAGATTTTATGAAGTTTCTATGTGGAAGGAACAATACTCTAGCACTCTCCTTCACGTGTGACCTAATTTGGTAATCGAAAGAAGGATCACACTTGGACAATTTTAGAGTGTCACTCATGGATGAAAATGAGTTACACATGAACAAATATAACTGGTCCATAACTTGGGCTCTGATACTATGTGAAAAATCATGGGGTTTCATCATAAAAATTAATTGGTCAATAAAAAGAGTAGCTTAGGATCTTATGAAGTGATATTAGATTTTATGAAGTTTGTATGTAAGAAGAATAATACTCTTAAGTCCCATTTGGATTGGCCTTTTTTTTAAAGTTTTTTTTTAACAGCTTTTGAAAAATAGCTTTTTTTTTCAAGCTGAAAATTCTGGCTTCTTAAAAAAATTATATTTGAGCTTTTTTCAGAGTCTCAACTTTTTTGGAAGCCAAATCAAATAGTTATTACACATTTAATGTAACTTTTTCAAGAAAAAAAGTACTTATTCCTACAAAAAAGCCAATCCAAACAGGCCCTAACACTAACTCATAACTCTATGATATTATAAAATAAAATCTTTGCTCAACCTAGATATAAATTATTTGTATTTTATAAAATGACAAAAAAAAATATCAACTAGTGAAATTCAATTATTAAATGATCCATAAAATCCGACCGCCAACTAGCAACGCTAGTGTACCTACAAGATTACCTAAAGAAACTCAATGGTTAAACCAATTCTTGTATGGATGAATAATAATAGGAGCATGCTAAACGGCCAAAAATGGCTAAAATGCTTTTGAGACAAATGTAAAAACGTTTTTATCCGATCTTATAATATTAATTCATAATCTCTTTCCTTATTATAGCATTCATATCAACACTACACACTCTCTCTCCCCTCATTTCTCTCTCCTCTCATTACAATCTTTCTCTCTCATTGATCACCACTTTCTCTTTCTTTGTCTCTCACACATATCTTTACTTTTTTTTAAGTATTGTGATAATGCCAAATAATTATGTGTTATTAGTTTATACAATACAACAATTTATTATTTACTATTTATCTTCTTTTTTTAATTATTTTTTAGCTTCATAGATATATACAATCAATTTTAATTCAAAATTAAATGATCAATCAATTAATGGTTAATACAAAATTTATTTGTCAATCTCAAATGATTAATTTTCTTTTGTAATGGATATACAATTATTTCTTTAATTTAAAACTTAAATGGCCAATAAAATAATGCTTAAAATTATATTTAGTTGTGAATACTAAAAGTTTGATTTCTTATCTATTGTGGGTACATGTTATTAGTCTTAATATAAATTAACTGCCAACCAACTTAAGTTTCAATTGATATTTATTTGTGAATTTAAAAAATATATATTTCTTATGTATTATAGATACATGTTATTAGTTTTAAGTTAGAAATTTAATTATTAATCAATAAATGTTAAAACAATATTTAATTATATATTTTAAAATATTAAATCTGAATAAATTTAAGGTCTACTATTAGAAAAGATTAAGTTCAAGCAAATTTTACATCTACTAATTAAAACTAACTTGTGCAAAATAAGGTTTTAATGACTAAATTTGTCATCTATTATTAACAATAAATAAACTTAACTAAATGAAATGCATACTATTAAAAAAGGGCAAAACATATATGAAATCATTACTTTAACATGTAAACGAGGTATACCCCATACAATACACAAGAGAAATGTGTGATTTCAATGTCTTTATTTGTTATCGATAATAAACTTTACATGTTATGTGAGAATAGAATGCAACTGTATCTTTGCAAATTTTGTTCTTGTTAAGTTTCTAACTTTAATCATGTTTTTATAAGAGATATTTAATAATTGAACAAGACAACTAAGTTGAGAAATTAAAATAGAAAATAATTTGATATGGAAGAGAAAATTAATAAAAATTAGATAATATACTTATTGAAATTCAACTCTTTTTTGGAGCCAAAATATTTGATAGAATTAGGATATGTAGCATTCAAAAGTGAACACATACTCTATTTTATATATAGTTTGGTAAACCTGTTTATAATAATTATGTATTTTGTAAGACATATGTAGTAATTGAACAGAACATTAAAATTAAAAAAATAAAATTAGAAAACGATCTCATTTAGGAAAAGACAATAGAAGAGGCAAAATATATTTATTGAAAATAAACTAATTTTTCTTGAAAAAAGGAATTGGCAAAATTAGGAGATTTAATATTAAAAGATAAGCTTGAACTTTATTTTATACAATAGATAAATATATGGATACATAAACTGATAAACATGTATTGTTTAGCTATTACTCATAAAAGAACCAATTATCAAATATCGGTCAAGAGTTTTTCATAAACCATGCCCTAAATCAAGACTTTTAATATTATTTTAATATGAAAAGCAATACATAAATATGGAATAACATTATTCCTTGGTCAAAAATATTTAATATTAAAAATCTTGACAAGTGACATATATAATCATTAAAATCCATTTTTTTAATTTTATAAAATGAGTATTCATTACTTATAAATCACAACTATTAAAATTCTAACATGATCTACCTATTCAACTAAAACCATGATGGTTGCTACATTTTTTCTTATTTTACCCTACCAACTTTCTAGTTTTGTATTTCTCTCGAATTATAATAATATTATTTTATTAGATATAAAATTTAATAATTACTCATATAAATTATACTTATAAGTAAAGTGATTGTCTCTTTTTTAATACAAAAATAAATATTTCTTACCCATAGATCATAAAAAATGGAAGCATGATACATTTCACAGAGTGAACCAAAACATGCTATTAGTTAAAAGTTTCACAATATCTTTTACATATCATATTAATCCTTTAGTATTTATGCATTTCTCTTAAACCATAAAGCATTTATTTGGTGAAAAATAAAGTTTAGTAAATAATGACATATATAGCTAGATCGATGATTTATTTTCCAATTTTGCATAAATGAGCATTCCTTCACTACAGATCATAAATTATATCTATAACTAAATTGACTGGTGAGCTTAATCCTAATATTACAAAAATAGATCTTTCTTGCTTATAGATCATAAATACTGAAATTTTAACATGATTACCTGTTGGACCAGAACTATGATGATGATGATGATACCACTAACAACTACAACTTCACATTTCTTTTACTCGCCTCGATCAATTTTTAAATTTTTTATCTTTCTCTGAGATCAAAAAAATACTATTTGGTTAAAAATAAAACTTTAGTAACTAAAACCACGTAAATTATACATGTAAATAAATCAACAATATATTTCCAATATTACAAAAATGAATCTTCCTTGCTTATAGCTAAAATTTACTTAATGGTTCAAAATCATATTATTCATCAAAAGCTTCACATTTTTTTTAACTTACGCCTATCAAATTCTATTTTCTTGATTTTATCTTAAAACATAATAATATTTATTAAATAAAAAATAAAATTCTTTATAAATAACCATATACATATCTGTATAACTAAATCGATGATCCCTAGTTAGTTTTGCAAAATAAGTCTTCCTTGCTTATAGATCATAAACACTAAAATTTTAATATGGTTTACTAATTGGACCAAAACCATAATAATAATAATAATAATAATAATAATATAAATTTCTTTTACTTGCCCCTATAAATTTCTTTTTGAAACTCTCTCTCTCTCTCTCTCTCTCTCTCACACACACATCATAATACTATTTGGTTTAAAATAAAAATCTAATAACTAACAACATAATCATAAATTATACTTGGAGTAACACATAGGATCTCGTTATTTTTCCTTTAATTTTTTAGTACTATAGTATTCTTTAGATGATATTAAGAAGCTAGAAAAGTACTTTTTTTGGGTTTGATGCTTGAGGGTGATTTTTTATTTTATTATTTAATATTTAGGTGGGAGACCACATTGCACCAACGGTTACTTCTTTAATTTTTAATATATTATTTTTCCTTTTAATTAATCTTAATTTTTCATTCACAAATTGAAAAAAAATTAAAAGATAAATTAATTTCTTGACTTTAGTTTATTTTACACCATGAATATTTAGATAAAAAAATACTTTCAATAAATTAATAAAATTTTTTATTTATAAAACTTCTTGATTTTAACTAGTTATATTATTACTTAAATTATACAACAAAAAATTTAAAAGAAAATCCCACAGCAAATCAACAAAGAAAATCAGAAAAATCACAAATACTAAAACTAACACATTTCAAGTGTGATACAAATCACATCTATCTTGCTTACAGATGGTCATGCGTTTGGTCACTCTTTTCTTTTTTCTTTTTTTTTTTGGTAATAACCAAAAAATGCATTCATATTTGAGAAGCTCAAGAAACAAAAAAAAAAAAAAGGTCATAAATAAAGAATTATTCTCTGATTTTTTGAATGTACAAGTTATGATCAACAAAATCTTTTAGTCTCTTATGGCACAATTTTCAAGTTTTGAAACTCTAAAAAGTTTGTAATTATTAGGTAATTAATAATGATCAAAGAGGAAAGAAAACTAAAAATTTAAACCTCAAATCTTGCTTTTTATATGGGATAAAGTAGTTATGAGGTAAATGATATTTCATATTTACCACCATTTTGGCTGATTTTTTTTTTTTTTTGGCCACAAATCATTTCTCATAATAATAATGATGATGATAATAATTGTAAACCTAACCTTTCCATTGACTAAGGACACTGTAATAAATGTTTGGAGGAGACCCAACAAAACGGATCTGTAGGGACCAATATTCTCACTCACGCCTTTTTTCTTTTTTCACGGCTGTTACCGGGTTAAATAGTACAGCTGTACGGCCAAGATCAGCCCAGACACTCTTCTGGGAATGCGGCTTCCCCACAGTTCTCACCGGCTGCGAAAACGGCTTTTTTGCTTCACATGCATATTCCAACGAACCCAGCCCCCACTCCCCACACAACGGATTTTTTTTACAAATAACACAATTTAAATAACTAATTTAAAAAATAACTTTATTTTTAATTAGGTTTTAAAGATAACACTTTCAGTTATTCAATAAACAAAAATAAATATTCAAAAATCGAAAATGTAAAAAATAAATTCCACTATTTTTCGATTTTTGAATACCCGAAATCGGCTATTGAATAGCCGAATCTATTTTCGGCTATTAAATAGCCGAAAAATCGTCCAGCACATATTCTCCTGACAGATTCCTGATTTTGAAAAGCTAATTTCGGCCATTGAATCGGCTATTCAATAACTCAAAGCACGAAAATCGAGACAAATAAAAAATTGTGCATTTGCATCAAATTTTTCGGCTTTTGAATAGCCAATTTCGACTATTCAAAAGCCGAAATATCGTCCGTTACAATACATTATGTATTTTTCACGTTTTCATTTTTTGAATACCCGATTTCGTTTATTAAAAAACCGAAAGTGCTAGTTTTGAAACCCAACAAAAAACAAGGCTAATTTTTTAAATTAATTATTTAAATTATGTTATTTAAAAAAAAAAAAATCCCCGCACACCCCCCACCCAAGCAAGGCCACAACATGCCCCACTTTTATCAATTTCGAGCCAGTTTGGCTCTGCTTATTTTGCTGTTTATAAATTTTCAAAAGAAAAAAAAAAAAACCGTTTTAAATGCTTTTTATTATTTATAATTTATACATCCCAAATAAGCTCAGCCAAACTGGCTCTTCATCCTCTCTCTCTCACACACACCGATTCATGTACTTCACAAGTATTTTCTTTTTGAAAAGAGCACGAATAGTTTCTTATTTTTGTCGCGTCTATAAGTGTCCTTTTTTTTTAATCTTTTAATTTTAAAAATTTTAATCTCAGATATTACATGTTTTTTGTTTGTCACTATTGGTTCTGCTCGAGATAGGGAGGAAACTTTATCTGGAATACATGTGACTTATGTGGGAAGCTCTTTATATTAGTCATCCAAACCACTTAATACATAAATCACGTAAAATGATGGGGCAGTGTTTTTTAATTTTTTTTTTTTCCCTCTGCGATGGTAGTTTGGGGGATTGCCAGTTTATTTATTTATTTATTTTACCTTACACATGAGTTTACCCTGTTTTTTTCTTTTTAACAAAACTTGAGCTCTTGACTAACTTTGATAGAATTGACTAAAAATATTACAATTAAAAGATAAGAAATGGAATTGTTAAACATAACAGACGTAAGATGCCATTCTAATTATACAAAACAATCAACGAAAGCCTTTCATGTTCATATTATGGTTCAAGATCCTTCATAGAAGATGCATGATCGAAGTTGAGGGTTTAAAATGCTCATTGTAGGCCTTGCCCCTTGTTAAAAAAAATGTCGGGCCCCACCCAATTAGCGAGACACAAAATGTTAAATAAAAGGGCCTGCATGTCACTCTGTTCAAATTCTTTTTTGATGCCATTATTGCGGAGAGAAAATAAGAGAATTCACATAGGGCTTTTTGTAAAGAAGAGCATATTTTTTATAATATTGTTAAGGTTATTAGAATTAAAATTACTACTTGTAGAAGTAGTCCATTAATTTTACGTAGTAGGAATATCTAGAATTTTGTAGGACATTAGTATACATAACTTTCTTGTGAAGATGATTGAAGTTTAATATAATTACTTTTGCTTTCCTAGGAAAGAGGGGAAAAAAAATAATGATATGATGCCTTTTGATCGACGTGATTTGCATCTGGTTTCCCAAAAAGGGTTTTTTTTTTTTTCAACATTGGATCAAATTTCAATGGGTAACTTCTATAATTTTAGCACTTCAACTTCGAAAAAAGTGGAAATATTTAAATGTATTCATGACGTTTGTTAAAAAATTATGTGTACTTTGTCCAAATAGTTTAAGTAGTTGTTGTGATTAAAATTTTTATTTAATTAATATCTTAGGGTGGTATATATTCTGAAGATAAAATTGAGATATTGAAGCACTAAAAATGTGTTTTCTATGCATTAATAGGCCATAATTCTTGTATTATGAATTAAATACAATTATTAATTTCTAGAGAAAAATAATGCGTAATACTTTGTACTATTATTTTTTTGGCCAGACTTTTGTGACATAATTGATAAGCTAACAATTGTATTCTTATAATCTTTTAATAGGTAAATCTTTGTTTTTTCTTTCTTAATCGGCCCCCCCCTTCCCCCCAAAAGTGTCAAACTTGGAAAAATTAAAAAGTAATTGAAGTTAAACTTTTAAAAATTTTAATTCTTTAGGTTAATAAGATCACAATGGTCAACATCGAGGCCGCTTAAGTTCAAATGATCATTTCACCAATAGTCTTGGCAATTTTACAACGTTTACAAATCATTTTCATTGTTTCACTCGTCAATGTTATAAAATCTCTTGACATCTATTGATATACCTTTCTTTGTATGCTAATTAACATATAGTAACATTGCTTTAACATTAAAAAAAGTAAAAGAAGAAAATTGAATTAATGAGGGTTTAATTTCTTAATGTTAAGTGTAATTAGTCTCTGACCCCTTTGTGATTTTACCATAATCATCATTTTGTGGTCACAAAATAGATACCAATTCTCATTTGAAGGGACACGTGTTCTACACATTTTAAAACCACAATAAGGGTTCTCATATGTTTTATGAAACAGGTATGCTAAAATTTAAGCAAAACAAGGTGTCATCATGTCTATTTTCAAATGGCGAGGACAAATCATAGGAGGGATATGGTGTGATTTACTCTAATTTTAGACGGTTAGCTCCCTAGGCGAGGAGATTAGGTATTTAGCAAGTGAACTTGTAGTGTACACATAATGTTTAATAGCTACTAAAATTGTTTACAAGCATTAAGATTGCTTCTTACTACTACCAACATAGGTCTCAATTACTATTTAAGCTAATTAAGTAGGTCAATATGTTGTCAAAATGGCAATTATATCTCAATGAAAATCTATCAACCTCGTCAAGGGAACTAATAGCCAATAGAGACTAGGAACATTTTGGATTGATTGTTGATTACCTACTTTGGATTATAAACTTTCGAATTCATTATCATGACCCCACTCTTACAAAGGTTTGCTGTCTTTGCTTTTTGGACGGGCGTCAGTAATTTGCACATAAAAAAAAAAAGGTCAAAATATTTTGGAATATCACTATGGTGCCAAAAAATAATTGGAAAACATCATTAGGATTACAGTTGGATTGATTGCTTTGCTAAGTATATTACGAGATATTATTTCTTGAAAGGTTAATCACGTTATGGAAACGTCGGTTTGCAATCAATATTTGATGTGATTAGACTTAGCTAAAACAGCGTATCATTTGTGATATCGTTAATTATAAAATTTAATTGCATTGCATGAATCACACGCTAGTCTAATTAAAATTCATTGAAACCACATTTTTGTTGACAAAAAAAAGGAAAAAAAAAAGAAGAAACCACATTTTTTGTCCGTAAGGCGATAGGGTTACACTTTTTATTATAAGTGTACTGCAAATCTTGGGTCGTCATAAATTTGCGAGTTGCCAACCCACTCGTGCTTATTCGTTACAAGCAAATGTCGTTGCCTTGTGCTTGGTGACACTCCCCCTACACATTATTAATTAACTAATTAATTCAATATCTCGCGAGATTTTACACACACATACATATAATACATCACACATGCACAAATATATCATATTCATGTTCTCGCAGCAACCATTCGTCTACAAGTTTAAACTTATCGAGAGAGATTTATTACGTTTATTTATTATATTAATGCATCCCTTATATTTAGAGGTGATACGTTTCGAGCGTTGCGCATAAATAATTCCAATGTTACCTTGCAATGAATTGTTTTAAATCTTGAATAGTTTTAGAGGGTGCTTGGCTTTGCTTTTTTTTTTAAGCTGTTTATAAGTAGCTTTTAATGCTTATAAATAAATACTAAATAAACAGAAAAGTTTTTAGATAAAAAAATATTTATAAGCTGCTCACATATTTGATAAATATATGCTTATAAGCAGCAAAATTTGTTAAAATAACTAAAAAAGAGGCTTTCATTAATTAAGAGGTAGGTATTTTTGTGTGTTTAAGAGATATAAATGTAATTGTATTAAGTCACCTATTAGGCTAACTCCAACAGCTCCCCTATTTTTTTCCCCTAAATTTAAGTGATTTGAGTTATTTTCTTATATTTTGGGATCCCCTATTTTTAATTTTATTCCAACAACTCCCTTATTTTTTATCAAACATTCAGGTTAGGGAATCTCAATTTCAGTTTCATTCCAACAGCTCCCCTATTTTATAATGTTGTAGTCTTAAAATTATGGGGATGGGGATGGGATTTGGAGGTTGGCTTTGGGGATGAAAAAAAACCCCTATATATAAGCGTTTTGGTTTGGGATTGGGAAAAAACTTAAAATTTTGGGATGGGATAGGGGAGCTGTTGGAGCACTGTACTACTAACAAAACCCCTAAATATGAAGTTTTTTGTATTTTAAGGAATTTGTTGGAGTTAGTCTTAGTACTTATACGTAGCCAAAAAACATTTGGAGGAGTAGTGCTTCTTTTTGTTACTTACAAACTAACTTTACCCATTTACAAGCAAAATTTATCAAATGTATAAGTTCCAATTTTTTTGTTTTTAAATAAATTTAACTAACTTATAAGCTCTCCCAAACACCCTGTTGATAATTTCAAATGATTCTGGTTGAATTTTGAACCATACACTCTACTTATCTAAAAACTTAAATTTGTAAAAAGAAATTTGTTGCATTTATTTATTATACATATATATATATATACGCCATGTATATATAGAATGGGTATAGAGAGTATATACATATATATATACATATATATATATATACATATATATATATATATATATCTGGTTAAAAGATGGCGTGTCTCTCAAGTCCGTCATAAGCGCCTGATACGAAGACAGAGACAAAATAGATAGAAAGAAAAGAAGAGAGAGAGAGAGAAAGAGAGGGAGAACAGTCAATACGTGTTTTGCGTGTTTCTGCGTGAAAATTAAGAGAGAGAAACAAGAGGAGAAGAAGAAGAAGAAGAGAGATCCAACAAAAGCCTCGCCTCCATTTTTCCTCTCACCTCCTCATCTCATCAACAATGTCCGTTCTCTCCCTCTCTGCTGTCATTTTGTTTTCATTTATATATGCATATATATGAATGTGTGTGTATGTATATATGTATTTGCACACTGTGTGTTTTGTCGCGGCGCTGGTGGCGCACACTTGTTTAGAACGTTGTGTATGCGATACATATCTCTGCATTTATTCACATTTTGTACTTTTCTGTGTGTGTTTGTGTGTATATATATACATACACATTTTGTGTACATGTGTAAATGTGCTATGTATGGGTGCTTTGCGTTCAGTTGTTACGTGTGAAGAAATCGCAAACAAAAATTTCATCAGACGCAAACTTGAATAAAATAGAACTTTTTTAGTCCGTGAAGATTGTTTATTTTGCTCTTGTTGCTCCTGCATTGTCCAATTTAGCGTGTACGCAACGGAATTTTGAAGGTTAATTTTTCATTTTTTTCAAAAAATGTTTTGATTATAGAACATTCTGGATACTTAGCGTCAAATTTCGCGGTTTTTTTTCTTTCTTTTTCCTTATATACATATATATGTATACATACATATATACATATATATGTATACATATATATATGTGTGTGTGTGGGTAAACTTTTTTCCTTTTTTTTTTTTTTAAAAGAGTGGTGTGAGGTAACAAGTACTTGTGCAAGCTTAGGCATTTTCTGAATACATTGACTGAAATGATAATAATTTGTATGGACTGCAAAATTTGTGACCTGGGGTTTTATGAATTTCGGCGAATAATGTAAGTAGAAAAGAAATCAGATTAGACAAAAGATTGAGAGTTCACTTGAATTTACTCAATGTTCATCTGCATTATATTTTTACTCACAGTTAATCAATTATTTGCACATCGATTCTTTCAACGTTCTCTTTTACCTTACCGGAACCCTGCATCTGGAGAGAGTCTTCTGCATTAAGTATGACCTGCTTGTACTCTGAAATATTATATTTTTTTGCACTGTGTTTTCGTTTTTCTTTTATTTGTCAACTTCAGTAATGTTTAATTGTTGTGTTTCACAGAGTTTTTTTTGCTGTGTGCTTGTTTGATAGTGTTGTGCTTTGTATTACCATTGGCTTGTCTTTATTGACATTTTCAATTTTCTCACTTATTGTTTAATCTTGACTTTGCTTACACATCATTTGCTATCTATCTTCAGCCGATTCTGTTTTTCTTTTCTAGTAGTCAATCTACTTATATAAATGTTATGTGGTTTTACAGCAATTTCACGCAAATTAGGTGAGAACTCTTGTTAACAAAAATGAATGGAAATCATCAAGCAGGGGCGCATTACATAAACCCCAGCTACTACCCTTATACTGTCACAGAGGGTTTTATGGACTTCTTTCAAGAGCCTTCACAAGCCGCACCACATTATGCTCATGACGGCCATGTGCATGATCAGGTATTTTCTTTGCCTTTACTGGCTTCATATTTGGAAGCTAGAAATATGTAAAAGAGACTGTAAATGCTGAGGAAGTAGTAATGTCTAGGGTATAAGGAAAATGGACATGCGGTGTTTTGTTCATTTAATCAGCGTTAAATTTGCTTGACAGAAACCTCAATGTTTAGCTTATTTTGTTTTGTTTAGGTTTTCTGTGTTCAGCATGATGTTCACTATCCTAATTCACTGTACAAGCATTTTTGTTTGCATCATTTTGGTTTTTGATGATCTCTTAGAAGTGTTACATGGCATTTACAGTTTATCGTGTTTGTGCAACACTATGGGGTAATTTGAAGTTTGAACGCTAAAGTATCCCCTTTTCAATAATGAAGAAACTAAAATTGTGCCGTGTCCAGGATGCTGCCTATTGGTCAATGAATATGAATTCGTACAGATATGGATTATCTGGTCAAGCAAGTACTTCTTATTACGGGCTTTATGAAGTGAGTCATGCTATACCGAATATGGATCTAGGAGGGAGAGCCTGGGAGTACCCATCAGTGATGACAGTTGAAGAGCCTACAGCAGTTAATGTAGTACCGACTGAAGAAAACAGAGTCAACAATATGAATGCCATTCCTGAAGAATGTGAGTTCTATTTCTGTTTGCTTTGATTTTTAGTTAAAATTTTACGAGTAGAATATTTGCATTCTCATGCTGGGTTGTGATGAAAGATTTTTTATTTGTCCCTATGCTCTTTATATAAATGTTGGGATTGCTTAATTGCTCTTTTTGTTCTTATGAACTCATCTTTTTGGTGACTTTTGTTGATTTTCGTTCAGGTATAGTTGGAACAAGTTATTTTCATGCCCCTTCTTGATTCACAGCTCTTTTTAGCTACATAACTTTAGTGTGCTTCTCTATGGTCATACACAATTTGGCTCTTAATGGATTTTTCTGTTGCTTCCAAACACTGCAGGCTCTCCAAACCATCAAGATGTAGATAACTCTGAGGTATGGAACCTTCGAAAAATCAAAATAAATGTCTCTTAATACTCTATTATACATAAGCTATAATTAGGTGCTGATCTTCCACATATAGCCTCATGAGTTGTACAGAATTCACGAATAAGGTAGGAATTGAATCTTGGTTCCTGCTCTTTTGTAGTTCCTATTTACCAAGTCTGAAGGCCCTGGTTGGACATTTCTCGAATATAATATTGTGTGTCATGCATTTGATGCATTACAAGCATTGTAGTTTGTTACGATCTGTAGTTGTTTTGTGAAATGATCTGCACTAGTCTATGGCTGCAACCAAATACTAGAGATGAAAAAATTACGAGAACAATTATGCAAGATTTCAGTATAGAAGGCAAGGAAAACATTTAACATACACACGCTTGTACATGAAAAGGAGAGCAAATCCACAATTGCTACCCTAAAAGGAAAAACAAAAGAAAGGAGCTCTTCATAGTTCTCCCATCACTGGTAGGCTGAAAGATTTTGGTCCTTAAGAGAGAAGTTAGAATTCTATCATAAAGCAAAGAATTCTACCAGAAAGCAAAGAAGGGGCTCTATATGCAATTTCTCCGATGAGAACCCAAAAATTTCAGAGTATGAAAACATTTTGTTCTCATCAGCAAATGTTGGAAAAGAGGAGCTGCTCTGGTATCTGTATCCTGCTTGAGAAGCAGCTCCTGAAACATACAGTAGAATGCATCTCTGATGCATTGAAAAAAGAACAATGCAGCTGCATTTCATTTTTTAAAGTACTTTAAGCTGCTGATGATTAGGTGATCTCCATTATCTATTTATCACATTGTCAGCTTCTTCTGATATTTTGCTATTGGAAATGATTTGGCCACGGTAAATGTTGCTTATGTATGTGACTTGCTTTTGGCATCTTTATGCATGGACATGCTGAACTACATTTAGATAACCAATGCTGGCTTCCTCTGGATATTATTGCAGGTCACCTGGCAAGATGATATTGATCCTGACAACATGACATACGAGGTTTCTGCATGATTATTCTTCTTCATTCAAAATTTTCACCCTCCTCTGCTTCCGTTTTCTGTTACATTTTTGCTTTCTCCTCTGGGCCCTACTCTTTTATTTTTAATTTTTCATATTTCCACCGTTTTCTCATACTTTCATCGATTTGATTATGTTATGTTTTTTTTCCTTACTTTTCGAAAAAAGATTTGATATGTTTAGTGCTATCGGAAGTTTTTTGTTTTGAATCTTATAAAGAAGCATATGATCAGTGATAAAATTAATTTAATCCCCTGAAAGGAAAGGGCTGGAAATTAATATGAAAAATGAATCCTTATTGACCCATGTAATCTGGAAAATATCTGAAAATGAGTTCATACTCACCCTTGTAATCTGGCAAAAGCTGGTCCCTAATCATTGAAACATAGGCATGCATGTATCTTTCTTTTGTCCTTTCCCTGTTGATAGAGATACTGAAGCTGCCTCTTTTAAAATCTTTTTCTTATATTTGTTTGCATAAGCTCATTGCTTTTGTTCTCTTGTTAGATGTTGCTTCAACTTAAGGCACTTTATATAGCTTGAAAGGTGGAAATTTGCCATTGTTCATCTATGGTGAAGTCAGCTCAATTCTTAGAAAATTAAATGTAATAAATTAATCAGGCCGACACTATCCAGAAGCATTTGTTGTGTATGGAATTCAAATAACAATCTGATGAGCAGAACAATGAATGAATATTTGGGCAGTTATTTACTAACGTACTCCTATATCTTCACAGCTTTGCAACTGCCGATACTCCCTTAGTTGTTTGAGAGCAAAATGAATAAGGAAAATAAAGAGATAGTGAACTTAGTCAACTGTAAGTTGTGGGCGGGGCCCAAATAAGCTTCTCCTTCTTGTTGCTATTTGCTAAGTATATTTGAATTGTATATACTAGCTGCAGATTTCGTAGTCAGGGACTATGGGCCATAACTTGCATTCTTGGATAAGTCTGCATAAATGTGACAGAAGATATGCGCAAGTGTCTCGTATGTTTCTTGCATGA
The DNA here is from genome assembly GCA_028554755.1 of Cordia subcordata. NCBI lineage: Eukaryota > Viridiplantae > Streptophyta > Magnoliopsida > Boraginales > Cordiaceae > Cordia > Cordia subcordata. Next base: position 9,242,069 of record JAPTOF010000013.1, on the reverse strand, counting down.
GTTGTATGTGGATGAGATTTCTGATTGTTTATATATAAAATGTTAGTAATTTTCAATGAACCATAAGCCAATTACTTGAAAATAGTTGCCCTTCAACTTTCTACTGGGAATAGCTTTTCAAACTGTTGTTAGCTCAACCAACTGTTGCATTGATCACTTTATTCTTGGAACTGAATTATCTCTTTCGTTGCATCTCCAGCTTCAGTTTATCTATATGTATTTGTGTTTGCAAGTGGATGCTACATAAAACTCTCAGAAGCCATCTGGAATGGTGACCACTGGTGGGATGACTATACCATTCTATTTTGTAGGAATTACTTGATTTAGGTGAGGCAATTGGAACTGAAAGCCGAGGTCTTTCTGAGGAGCTTATTAGTTTGCTTCCTACCTCAAAATACAAATCTGGTGGGCTTTTCTCCAGAAAAAGATCAGGAGAGAGGTAATGTTTTAGCCAAGATGCTCCTTTGGATTATCCTCTATTCCGTATCTGAGGGGTGCCAGTTCTAATCCTTTACTTCTGGCCTCTTTATTGGTATATTATGTGGATGATATATGTCTATGTATCTGTTTGTCGATCTTGTCATTCTGAGAGGAATTCACCCACCTGCAAGGAGAAAGTAGTAGAAACAAGTTTTTTTCATATGCATTACTCCTATTGATCTGATGTATTAATTCTATATCTTGGTACGTCATCATTGTATGCTAAGTGAGTAACTGGAGATGGATATGCTTTATCAACTCATTCATGTGCCATGGCCCTGAATGTGTAATCTTTAAATGCACATTGACCATCATTTGCTCAATCACCTGCTCAAAATTACTGAGGTGTTTACTGACAGTATATTGGTTGTCACTGAGTGAGAATTTTTGCTCTGCAAACTGATTTCTGCTTTTCAGTTTCAAAGTTTCATGGCTTCAAGGTATCACCCAAGTATATGTATACTTGGTGAAAAATCTCAAGAAGGTTTCACCATAAACTTTAAAAATAACATATATGACGAGCCTGTATAAGACAGGAACATCAAGAAACTATAGAGGGTACCAGTATCTTCCCTTACAAGGTGTTTCTCCTTCTTGAGGAACTTTTCGTATCTGTGGTTTCTGCCTTTTCCTTCTCTTACAAGTAAAGACTTTAAAATTGTACTGTCACAAGTAGAGATCAATCACATATTCATTTCAACAATCTATGCAAACTTTTCCATCTTTTAGTTGGAAAAATCACTTTAGACATCTAACTTTGGCATGCTACCTGTGTAAGTAAATAAGTTTTAGGCTACCATTTTGGAAGCTTATCACTAGAGATTTAAGCAAATGGAAATGAATTCAAGCGACCACAAAGATTTTATGAAACTACTACCATAAGTTTCAGATTGTTTGCATTAAATATTATGAAAGTTTCTATTTGCTTTGCTGTTGCTTCCAAAAGTCAGCTATGCCTTTACTTCACCTTTTTTCTTGATAAGTAAATTTAACCATGCTTACTTTCTTATTTTCCCGAGTATCTGCTTTAGTGCTTCTTGCTACTTTGCTATATTAGTTCAAACATTTGAATGGTTGTCTTCTACTTGCAACCAGATGCGTAATCTGCCAGATGAGATACAAACGAGGGGACCGGCAAATAAGTTTGCCATGCAAGCATGTATACCACACTGAATGCGGCTCCAAGTGGCTAACAATCAGCAAGGTGAGTTAACAACAGTATCTTGGAATAATCTGTTTAGAATTCCAAAAAAAATTCAGACAAATGGCTTATATAGTTCTCCTTTTATCAGACATGTCCAGTTTGTAACGCTGAAGTATTTGGTGATGAATCAAAGCACTGAAGAAGAAGCATCACGAGCAGGATATATAGATCAATATATTCAATTTCTTTACTTGCAAGGCTTTTTCATTTATTCTTTTTGTCTCTCTCTATTCCACATACGTGTCATAGAGCTAGCTACTCAGTTCAAGACCTTTTTATTTTTTGTTCACAATGAGGTTATGTGTTTACAATGTAGATGAGCCAGACTTCTTAGCTTCACTAGAGATGATTTTCATAGTAGAACCTGTGACGTTAGAGGCTTCGGTTATGTGATCCTTGAGCACTTATTCATTGCAGATCCATATGCCCTTTTTACAAAGTTTGAACCTGTGTACCTGCAATATGTTCTATATACCATCTTATAATCGATACTGCAGAATATATTCATGTCAGGGATCTTGCTTAACAAAGGAAAGGGTGCCTCAGTGCCAATCTCAATTCTAGGGAGCGCCCCGGTGACATGTTATTATGGCTGAGCCCTACAACCTCCTGCCAGAATTTGCAGGTTACGACTTCGTCCTGTTTGGCATCTCGTAGTTGCTTCTTTTCTTTGTATGTGCATTTAGATAGGATTGGAGGACGCTCTTTATAGTAGTTTTTGGTTGACCAAAATTTGCAGGGAGATCTATTACTGCTGAAGATAAAAGGAGAAAAATATTGGGGAAAGCATGGAGGGACGAGTTCTCGATTTCTCGTATCATTATACTGTCATAACGTGTCATTACGTTATAATGTTATGAGCTGATCAAGTTTGTCCTTAACCTATCCTGAATAACGTATTCCTGATGACATATAACACTGTAGCTTGTCTACTCCTATGCTGAAACCATAGGTAACCATATGTTCATTGGTCGCTGTATAAAGTATAATCAACAGAATTTAACAAGAAAAGTTGAAAATGGTGTTCATTGGTCAGCTATATAAAGTATAATCAACAGAATTTAACAAGAAAAGTTGAAAATGAGAGCAAATTGTGCCTTAGATGGTGAGAATACCCGAATAATTTATATAAATCGACTTATCACGATTGTGTTATCAATGTTATTGAAGGATTCAAATGCACAAGAAATAGAGAGCATAAAGAGGGAGAGTAGCGACATGTACGAGACACCAAACAATGTAGAAAGACAAACAAACAGTCAAAAAGAGGATTGTCACTTTTAGAGGTTGTTTGGGTAAGCTCATAAGCTAAAAAATATGGACACATTAGTAATAGGGTTTATGAGCCACTTTTAGGAGCTTATAAGCAGATAAAAAATATGCTATCAGACCAATTTTTTCCATTTGCAGCCTAGAAGTAATCAAGTTTGACAATTTACAAAAATATTTCTATTTTTTAAACTTCACAAAATTACAATGTAAGTATTCTCACTTAACATTAATCAGTGGCATATCCTATTTAGTCATTTTAATTTATATTGTTACTTGTAGCTACTTATTTATCAAACATATTAGTGGCATCTCTACTTATTTTTTAGCAACATATATATAACTTTTTGGCTTATAAGCACTATTTGCTTATAAGTAACTTTGTCGCAACAAATTTAAAATTCAAAACAAATGAGGTTATTTCGGTATTTCAAATACTATTTCGGCATTTCAAATTCCGAAAAGATTAGTTTTAAAAACGCTTTTCAAACCGTGGTATTTTTTTAATAGGAATTTGAAAAAAATGGTAGAAATAAAAAAAATTCCCAAAGCCAAATTGAGCACTTAAGTTCTATTCCTTAGGGGTTGTTTGGATTGAGGGGAATGGGGGGAAAGGAAAGGGAAAGGAGGGATTTTGGTATCTTATCCCTTGTTTGTTTTGAAGGTATTGGGAGGGGGAGGGTTTTGGAAGAAAAAACAAAATCTCCTCAAATCCTTTATTTTCAATCCTTTCAAATTGGGGTAAAATGAAGGGAAAGGATTCTTAAAATCCTTTACTCTTAATCTTTTACATATAAAATTTATCCATTCCTTCCATTTCCTTCTTAACCAAACACAAGATACTCATAATCCTTTATGTTCCTTTCTTCTGTAAAAAAATTTTAATCCAAACATGAATTACCTATTTCCTCTTATTTCTTTTATAATCCTTTCTTTTATTAAAATTTCCCCCTCCAATCCAAACACACCCTAAGAGATGGAAAGTGGAATCACGTCATGTGTCTTTTCAATCCGCTCCAAAATGATTCCCCAACTAGCTAGTAGTCGAGAAAAAGCCTTGATCAACGCACAATTATCATAATGCATAAGGTGTTGTGAAAAGAAGTAAATGCCTAAATGGACATTCACATCACAAAGTCAAAAATGGTGGCTTTGGTAATAAAGTTTGAAGCAAGAACAAGAAATCGGTGCATGGGAAAAGATAGTTAATTGCAGGCTAAGGAAGAAAATTGAGCAATATTGTGCACATGCAATCACCCAACATTAAATGAAGCAGATCCTTTGTCTCCCATTTTACTTATAAATAGCTGGGATTGAGAGAAGCCAAATGATCAGAAGAAGAAGTAGAAAAAGATTTCAGAAGAGAAAGGTTTAGGTTGAGTAGTAAAATTCTCTGAGAGAAGTAGAAAGTATATTTGAGAGATTGAAATAAAGTTTAGTTCTCTTTATATTTTCTCCCTATATATTTCTCTCTTTCATAATTATTTTATAACACGTTATCAGCACGAGTCTCTGCTGACAAGGAGTTCTGCAAATTATTAAAAGGAGCACAATCCTGCAAAAATTTCGGTAACGGTTCATATTTTATTTTTGGCATTACATCATATCTATCGCATAAAATTTTTACTATCCTATTTATTTTACATTACATTTATTCTAGAAATAGAATTCTGTTATATTATTTCTTGTAGAATAGATTATTGCAATACTTCATCTTTAATAAAATAATAATGATAAAATTAAATAATAACAAATACCGTAATTTTTCGTAAGACCTAATTACTGTGACTTTTGAGAATGTGATCACCTTGACTTTTGGACATGTGATTATGATAACTTAATTAAATATATATATATATATATATATATATATATATATATATAAAATAACTTCTAAGGACATAAACACTAATATAATTATATAATGACTAATTATAATAATTACGCTAACATGTTATTTATATTTGAAATTAATATCGTTATATTATGTCATGCTTATGAGTCTCATATGCCATATTTGTAATATTTTAATTTCTTTCTATATGCTTATATTTACTGGTCAACGAGACGTCAGGAAAATACATTATTATTTCACTTACTAATTTATTTTTGAAATATGCTAGATTTATAATGTCAAACCTCACGAAACTTAAATTTGTGGCCCTTGATATTTCTGGAAACAATTATTTATCATGGATCCTAGATGCCGAAATACATTTCAATGACAAGGACCTTGGAGAAATAATTAAAGAAGGAAATAGCGCATCCTTATAGGATCGCGCTAAAGCATTGATATTCCTTCGTCATCATCTCCATGAAGGGCTTAAAGCTGAATATCTTATAGTAAAGGATCCACAAATCCTCTGGCAAAATTTGAAGGAAAGATTTGATCATCATAAAACAGTGATCCTTCCTAAAGCTCGCTACGAGTGGATTCACCTGCGATTGCAGGATTTTAAAACTGTAAGCGAGTATAACACCGCTGTATTTAGAATTACTTCACAATTGAAATTATGCGGAGAAAAGATCACTGATGAAGACATGTTAGAGAAGACATTCTCTACTTTTCACGCATCTAATATGCTCTTACAACAACAATATACAGAGCGTGGTTTCAAAAAATATTCTGAGCTAATCTCATGTCTTCTTGTTGCTAAGCAAAATAATGAACTCCTGGTGAAAAATCATCAAATAAGACCAACTGGCTCAGAACCATTTCCTAAAATAAGTGAAGTTGCATCTCCTGAGGTGAATGCTACATCATCAAATAATTATGGTCATGGACGTGGTCGTGGATATGGATATAGTCATGGTCGTGGTCGTGGCCGTGGTTATAGACATGGTAATGGTCATAATTTTCACAAGTTAAATAGACCAAATTTCAAAAGACAAGAAAACCACGACAAAGGAAATTATCCATGAAATAAATCTTTCTAACGTACTGAAAGTACTTGTTATAGATGTGGCATGAAAGGGCATTGGCATCAAACATGTCGTACTGCTAAACATCTCGTAGATCTTTATCAAGCTTCATTGAAAGAAAAAGGAAAAGGTGTATAGACAAATCTTGTTGAATAGAATATTCAAATGAACTACACACACCTTGACTGCTCTGACTTCTTTGAAGATGCCACTGAAAATATTGAGCAATTGATTGGTGATAGAAATATCCATCCAAATTAATCTTTATGTAGAATGTTTCTATTATGTCGGATTGTCTGTCATTTCAATGCTTAATTTTAGCTTGAATGTAATATCTATCTTTTATAAAATGAATGTCATATTTTTGCTAATATTTTTCTATTTCCTTTATTATTATTGTGAAGAAATATGGATTTGCGTCATATCACTGATGGAGAAATATGTTTAGCTGATAGTGCTACAACACATACTATTCTCAAGAATAAGAAATATTTCTCCCTGCTGAAATTAGTTGATGCAAATGTCAATACAATAGCTGGTTTTGCAAAATTAATTGAAGGTTCTGGTAGAGCTTGTGTTTTGTTCCCTGAAGGAACAAAGATGATAATAAGTGATGCTTTATACTCAAGTAGATCACAAAGAAATCTACTCAGTTTTAAAGATACAAGAGAAAATGGTTATCATATTGAAACCACGAAGAAAGATAATAAATAATATCTCTATATCACATCGCTTATATGTGGCAAAAAGCATATATTCGAAAAATTGCCAACATTATCTTCTGGACTATATTGTACTTATATAAATCCTGTGGAATCATATGCTATGATAAACCAGAAGATAATTGATCCAAAGAGTTTTACTCTTTGGCATGATCGCCTTGGACACCCAAGTGCAATAATGATGAGACAAATTATTAAAAATTCACAAAGGCACTCATTAAAGAGTCAAAAAGTACTCTCATCAAATGAATTTTCATGTGCTACTTGTGCCCAAGGGAAATTGATTATAAGGCCATCCCCAACTAAAATTGATGCTGAAAATCCTGCATTTTTAGAACGAATTCAAGGGGACATATGTGGACCATTTCGATATTTTATGGTATTAATAGATGCCTCCACACGTTGGTCACATGTCTCCCTATTATCCACTCGAAATGTGGCATTCGTAAGACTCTTTGCACAAATAATCCGCCTACGTACACAATTTTCGAATTATACAATTACGAAAATTCGTCTTGATAATGCAGGAAAATTTACATCCCAATCTTTTGATGATTATTGTACATCAATTGGGATTATAGTTGAGCATCCTGTAGCTCATACACATACTCAAAATGGTTTAGCAGAATCTTTTATTAAACGTCTACAGCTAATCGTTAGATCACTACTCATGAGAACTAAGTTGCCTAGTTCTGTTTGGGGACATGCCCTATTGCATGCTGTAGCACTGGTTCGGATAAGACCAATTGCTTATCATAGATATTCCCCTTTACAATTAGTTTCTGGTCAAGAACCAAATATATCCCATTTAAAAATATTTGGTTGCGCAGTATATGTTCCAATTGCTCCACCACAGCGGACAAAAATGGGACCACAAAGAAGACTGGGAATATATGTTGTTTTTGAATCTCCATCAATCATTAAATATCTTGAACCCTTAACTGGAGATCTTTTCACAGCACGTTTTGCTGATTGCCAGTTTGACGAAACAATATTCCCAGCATTAGGGGAAGAAAAACAAAAGCTGAAAAAGCAAGAAATTACATGGAATGCATCATCCATGGCTCATTTTGATCCTCGCACAAATATATTTGAACAAGAAGTTCATAAATTATTCATTTACAAAGGATTGCTCATCAATTGCCAGATGCATTTGCTGATACAAAGAGAGTGACTAAGTCACACGTTCCAGCTCGAAATGCTCCCACTAGAATTAATATTTCGGAAGAGCAATCTAATATTCTAGCACATAAGTCTACGGCACGTCAAAAATGTGGTAGACCAATTGGTTAAAAATCCTCGAAAAAGGAAGGAGCCGAATAAGCAAGTTAGCATTTTCGAGATTCTTAATGATCCTATAGATGTCGCAAAAATTGCTGGAAAGGCAACACCAGTAGAGAATCAAGTACCCGAGTGTGAGAAAAATAGCGACAATATTGAAAATAAAGAGATCTCAATTAATTATATCTCTACAGGAAAAAGATGGAACCGAAATGAAATTGTTATTGATGAAAAATTTTCATATGCAGTAGCTACTGAATTGATGATAGAAAGCAAGGATTATGAACCAAAGTCCGTTCAAGAATGTCGACATAGAAATGATTGGCCTAAATGGAAAGATGCAATGAAAAATTAAATTCTCTTGCAAAGCGTAAAGTTTTTGGACCTATCGTCCAAACGCCTCAAAATGTAAGGCTTGTAGGTTACAAGTGGGTATTCGTGCGAAAACGAAATGAAAACAATGAAATTGTAAGATATAAAGCACGACTTGTGGCACAAGGTTTTTCACAAAGGCCTGTAATTGATTATGAGGAGACATACTCTCCTATGGTGGACGTAATTACATTGAGATATTTAATCAGCCTAACAATTTCTGAAGGACTTCATATGCATCTTATGGATGTAGTGACAGCATATTTATATGGGTCACTTGATAGTGACATTTATATGAAAGTCCCTGAAGGATTGAATATGCCTGAAGCATATAAGTCAAATCCTCAAGAAATGTATTCCATTAAATTACAAAGATCCTTGTATGGATTAAAACAATCTGGACAAATGTAGTACAATCGTCTGAGTACATACCTTCTAAAGGAAGGATATGTTAATAGTCCCATAAATCCATTTGTTTTTATCAAGAAATCAAAAGATGGGTTTGTTATTTTTGCTGTATATGTTGATGATTTAAACATCATAGGGACTATTAAAGAGCTTAAAGCTACAGTTGCATATTTGTGTAAAGAATTTGAGATGAAAGATCTGGGCAAAACTAAATTTTGTCTCGGGCTGCAAATTGAGCATTTGCCAAGTGGAACTTTAGTCCACCAAAAGACTTATACTGAAAAAGTTTTGAAGAGATTTAATATGGACTAAGCTCACCCATTGAATACCCCAATGGTTGTTCGATCTCTTGATATAAAAAGGACCCTTTTCGTTCTCGAGAAGATAACGAAGAAGTAATTGGCCCTGAAGTACCGTATCTTAGTACAATTGGTACATTGATATATCTTGCTAACAATACACGCCCATATATTGCATTTTCTGTAAATTTATTAGCAAGATTTAGTGTTGCACCAACACGAAGACATTGGGTCGGTATTAAACATGTATTTCGTTATCTTTGTGGAACAATTGATATGGGCTTATTGTATTCAAAACATGCACATCCTGCATTAGTAGGGTATGCAGATGCTGGATATTTATCTGACCCACTTAAAGGACGATCTCAAACTGAATATCTCTTTACATATGGTGATACTGCTATTTCTAGGTGCTCAACAAAACAAACTATTGCTGCCACTTCCTCAAATCATGCTGAAATACTTACATTACATGAGGCAAGCTGAAAATGTGTATGGTTGAGATCGTTAACTCGACATATTGAAAAAGAATGCAATATTTCAACTAGCAAAAGAGGACCAACCATATTATATGAAGATAATACTGCTTGTATTACTCAAGTTAAAGGAGGCTACATCAAGGGTGCAGAACTAAGCATATTTCACCAAAGTTCTTCTTTACACATGAACTACAAAAGAAAGGAGAGATTGATGTTTGTCAAATTCGCTCAAATGAAAATTTAGCAGACTTGCTTACAAAGGCGTCACCTGCAACAACATTGGAGAAATTGGTACACAAGATCGGCATGCGACGACTCAGAGATTGCTTCTGATTGCCTTCATAAGGGGGAGAATTATACGCGCTGTACTCTTTTTCCCTTAGCCTAGGTTTTGTCCCACTGGGTTTTCCTGGCAAGGTTTTTAATGAGGCAGCATGAAGCGTATGACGATAATATTGTACTTTTTTTTTTTACTAGGTCTTTTTTTCCCACTGAGTTTTTCCTAGTAAGGTTTTAACGAAACATATTCTTGTGATGAATGTCCAAGGGGGAGTGTTGTGAAAAGAAGTAAATGCCTAAATGGACATTCACATCACAAAGTCAAAAATGGTGGCTTTGGCAATAAAGTTTGAAGCAAGAACAAGAAATCGGTGCATGCATGGGGAAAGATTGCTAATTGTAGGCTAAGGAAGAAAATTGAGCAATGTTGTGCATGTGCAATCATCCAACATTAAATGAAGTAGATTCTTTGTCTCCCATTTTACTTATAAATAGCTGGGATTGAGAGAAACCAAATGATCAGAAGAAGAAGTAGAAAAAGATTTCAGAAGAGAAAGGTTTAGGTTGAGTAATAAAATTCTCTGAGAGAAGTAGAAAGTATATTTGAGAGATTGAAATAAAGTTTATTTCTTTTTATATTTTCTCCCTATATATTTCTCTCTTTCATAATTATTTTATAACATAAGGATTTTTTTTTTACCCTCTTCTTTTTCAAAACTTTCAAAAAACCTTTCTTTTCAAAGGATTTTTAAAAATACCCTTTTTAGAATTTTAAATTCTATTTTGGAGATTAAATCTTTGAATTTGGTGCGACAATTTGAATTTTAAATTAATCCATGATAATTGCACATCGAAATTCAAGTTCGGTGAATGAAATACCGAATTGGTAAATCAAACACCTAACAGTGATTCAATTACCAATTTGCTGTTTAATAATGATTTTCGTGTGCCCCCAGGGGCATAGGTGAGTTGGTAAGTGGCTAGGTGACTAGGGTGGAGGCACCCTGACAATGCGGGATCGAGTCCGTGTGGGGGCAGTACTCCGCTGAAATATTGCGGGGGCTGTTGCTGGATTTCCACGCCCGTTGGTCCTCTCCCTGGTCGGGCTGCCACTCACGCACACCGCCTGGTTAAAGGGCCTCTGATCAGGTGGGAAAGGGATTCTCCTTTGGTTAACCCTTTTTAAAAAATAATGATTTTCGTGTTGAGTTGTTGTGTAGTATAATGTTTTTTTTTTTTTTTTGGTCAAGGCTTTGTCATATAATGACAGAATTGGGGTATTCATTTTTAGGACATAAAACTTGGAAACTATTCGCCTTATCTATTTATTTATTAATTGTCAATACGACAAATAGCCTTCTTTAAAGAAAGTTAAATTTGTAAATTTTATATTCTTTTGATATTCATCTTTGTATTAATTTTGATCTAAAAGTAACCAAATCACTTGTTTATCGAGGATAAAAAAATGAAAGTAGAGTATTTGCTTTTTATATATAGATGCGTAAGTTTTGCAAGGATAAAGTATTTTTAATTTTTTTTTTAAATTTGCAAAAGATTGGGAGCAGATCCTCACACTTAAAAAGATCAATTTAGTTGAGCTAAAGAATCCATGAAAATATATATACATATACATCATTTAGCTTTTGCCTTATTTTCGCAGGCAACATTTTTTATGTTAGCATTAAGTACCGCACGCAGTCATTACATGATAAAGCACAAGAATGGAATTCTTATTCCTTTCCTCTTCTTTTTTTGGTCAAACTAAAAAATAAAAAAAATATACTTTTTTCTTGCAAAACCTACGTGTGTATATATATATATATATATAGAAAGCAAATACTCCATTTTCATTTTTTTCCCTCGATAAACAACCGACTCGGTTACTTCTAAATCAAAAATAGTATAAAGATGAACATAAAAAAAATACAAAAATACAAATTTAACTTTATTTAAGGAAGGCTACTCGCATCGACAGTTAATAAATAAATATATAAGGCCAATGGTTTTCAGGTTCCGTGTCCAGAAAATAAATACCCCATTTTTGTCATTACATGATAAAACCTTGACAAAAAAAATTACATCAGACAACACAACAACTCAACACGGAAATCATTATTGAACAACAAATCGGTGATTGAATCACTGTTCGATGTTTGATTCACCGATTCGGTATTTCATCTGCTGAACGTGAATTTCGAAGTCAAATTATCACTGATTAATTTAAAATTCAAATCCGCCACACCAACTTCGGAGATTGAATCTTCAAAACGGAATTTGAAATTTCGAAAAGGGTATTTTTAAAAACTATTTAAAAAGAAGGGTAATTTTGAAAGTCTTTAAAAAAGGAGAGGAAAACAAATCAACATAACTAGTCCATGACTTTGCTTGACCAAAATTCCAACACCACATTCTTTCAGTTGCTTAGCAACAAAATGTCCCAATACAAAAACTGGAAAATTTTTGTTATTGGCCAAATATTTAACACAAAATGAAGAGACTATTGGATATTTTTTTCCCAACAGGAAAAGTTTTTTTTTTTTTTTTGAAAAACTACATCTTATTTTTTTAGTAAGTATTTGGATTAATTTAAAAAAAAGATAAAAATTTTGAAAAAGAAATTCAATTTTAACTTTTTTAAAGAAGTTAAAATTTTGAACTTCTAAAAAAATTATTTTTTCAAAAATAATTTATGTATTTTTTTGAAAAATAAAAGCAATTCCAAATGAATACAAAGTGATTGGAGGTTGAAGAAATGAGATGTATATCATTTAATAAAGTCATAACGTTTTTGAAAAATGTCTAATAATCATAATTTTGTCAGGGCCAAATAATATTATTGGATAATATGATGATTATTGTAAAATGATTGATTATGTCACGCAACCAATAATTATCATCACTAGGAATCCAAATCCAGAACAGCAGGTGGGAAGTTGCCAAAAACCAAAACGCAAATTTTGATGCTATTGATGATAAAAATGATCAACCTAACACAATCATGAAACTTCATCCCAAGTCTACCTCTTGGACCTTTTTTTTAACCTCCGCCCCTAATTTAATTTTAAATTTGAATCCAAATCATCACTTAAATTATTCTCTAATTCTACTTTTTGGACTTGAGTTAGCAATTTTTCTCTTAACTTTTCACTATCTCGTTGATCCTACAAGAGCCATTTAGAAGCAAAAGGTAAAAGAGTTAGGTTTAGTGATGGCAATGGTATCGCCCCTTACTCCACGCCACACGAACAAGGGCGGGAGTTTTTGCCAAATTCCCCAACTAGGGACGGGGTGGAGTTTTCTTCCCCTAATCCAATGCAAGGGTGAGGGGGTAGGGGTTTATTTACACAGCTATGTAAGCATTATTTTTTACTTTTAATATATATTTTAATATAAACTCTATATTATTAGAGATTTCTTTAGTTTCATAGTAAAAGTTAATTTATTTTTAATATCTTCTTATTTATAGTATTTTTGAGAATCAAAACTCATATTATTGATTTTGTTAACTGGTACTAAGTCCTCCATCCAGGTGGAGCGGGAATTTTTTCATTCAACAAGGACAAGAATGGTAATAAAAACTTACCAGGTACTCAATTAAAAGTTTACCTGATACCAAATATATAATAGGGTTAAAAGCAAGAATTTTTATTAACTATTGCGGAATAAGAATAAGCACAACCTGCCCCTATTCCAGCCCATTACCATGCTAATCACTTTCATATAGAAAAAGAAAAACAAATCACCTAGGAATTGCATATGATGCTATAGGATTGTACATCAAATATCCTCAAACTGGACCTTTCGGCAACCATATTCAAGATTCCATTAAAGCCAAAACAGATAATAATGCATAGAAACTGAACAAAAAGCATTGATGCTTCCCCCCCAAAAAAAACAAAAAACAAAAAAAAAAGAAGCTAGACCATGGATAAAAAGCAGCAAATAAGGTAAAATCTATTGAACGACTTGACCATCCATTGAAGATTCTCTCTCATTTACATAAACTGTTGTTGACAAAACTCCCGAACATCAAAACAACGCAAACAAACCAATTGTAACGACTCAAGTCTAATTACTATTTTATTGCAACATAAACCCTAATCAATTGAACAAAAATATTTAATCCCGAGTAAATAATATTGGAAAACCCAAATCATTATAAACCGTAAACATACCTTTTACACCACCAATATGGAAAATTAAAGGAATGTTACAGCAACACTACAACTAAATAACAAAGAATAACAGATCAAGACTAAGAAAAAAAAAAAAAAAGAAGAGAAAATTTGTACACATCTTTCCATCGCAGCATCCAACTACTACTGCTGGGGCAAGAGGGCGTAACTCAGTGGTAACGATTTACGGGGTGGTAATCGAGTTCGAGTTATCAATGAAAATATACATATACTAGTGCTGCAAAGGCAAGCATCTGAAGATACAAGAGAGAGCATACCGGAGGCGAGGATTCATGGAAGCAGTATACCCAGTTGACTCCCTCCATAGATCCTGCATGGCCGCCATGAACAGAGTCAAGCTTCTCACAGGTGGGATGTACAAAGTCAAAGGCACTGCAGAAAAGGCCAGAGAGATGAACAAGTGCGGAAACATCGATGTTTATTAGAGATGGTGATGGTGATGATGATGATGATGATCAAAAACGATGAGAATTGAAGAAGATGGGGGGTGTGGTTGAATAACTATGGATTTGTGATTGTGTGGAAACTTTTGATATTTTTTCTTTCAGTGGTTTTTTGGATTATTCTGGGTTAGCCAATATGGTGGTGGGTTTTTTCCTTTTTCTTGGGGGGGGAGAAGGGGGCGAGAGTGGGGGTGTTGCCTATTATTTGCATTCACGTTATTTTCGGTTGTTCCATGACGCGTGGAAACGAGTTACTAGAAGTTGCAACTCACGGGAGACCCCGAGATTGGTGCTCGATCGCTCTCGAAACGCGTAAATTATACTATACACTTACATCATATTACATTCAAAGGTGTATAGTCCATTATTCAATACATCTTATAATTTGGCTTTCGGATCACTGTTAAATTTAATGAGTTCATTTATCTCACACTGACGAATACAACACAACGATTCAATTATCGATCGGACATTAGTAACACATTCGATTGCAAATTCCGACATCATTCACAGATTGTGAGTACGTTGTTTACAAGTTGTGAACATATCACTTACAGATTGTGGATATATTTTAAAGAATCATAAATAAATAAGTAATTTATTATTGTGAACATATAATTTAAAGTTTTTGAATATATAATATAAGATTGATGGATAAGAAACTTATGAACAATTAAAAGTTTTAAACATAAAATATTAAAATTATAAACATATAACTTGTGATTTGTAAATAATTAAAAATTGTGAAAATATAATAAAAAGATTGTGAATAGGTACACTATGTTATGTTGGTGCACATAATTTAGGATGTATGATATCCTTATTCCTCAAAACATTATAGTGTTATTAAAATTTTAATAACAATAAAATGTTATAAACTATTAATTATGAAAATTAAATGAATATTATATATCCTTTCATTATAATTCTTTTAACAATATTATAAAATTGCAAAAAAAATTCAAATATGAGAGACATTGACATCGGTCCAACAGTAGTAAACCATCAATATTATTATGTGACGACTGTTTGAATTTTCTTGTAAAATCATATCTTGATGAATACTTTCACGCTCACTGCTGGCATTGGGACTTTAGTTTTATTTATTTATCTATTTTAACCTTCACTTTTCTCAAGTTTTAACTCATCTTTCGCTCCTCATAGAATTCAACTTTAAATAATTATTTTAAAAAAATAAATTTAATTACTTGAACAATTCTTTAAACCCTATGAGAATTTTAGTTGCACAACCGAATCACCAAATTTTATACTTAGAGATTAAGTTGAGTGAATTATTATTTTATAGGGAACCCAAATTATTGATGGAGGGGAAGGGCGTGTTTTTGGCTTGGGATTTTTAATTAGTTGAACAACGACAGGTGAGCATTTGTCTACCACAAAAAATGCTTGAATTTTAATTTTTTTTTTCCTAAAGCCAAACCTAACCGACCGGCAAGTTGTGTATCTTTTTATTTTTCTGTCTCGTGGAGATGACTTTTAGATTTTCATCTTCCTTCTTTAGAGTTCCATTATTTTTAATCAAATTTGCGGAATTATTTATTCAAGTATTCGATATTTGAGATTATTTTTTTCAAAAAATGATATCTTGAGCTCAAATTTCATAAATAGCAAAAATTGAGTAGAGAGGTGGAATAAAAAAAATTTAAAAAGAGTTTTTAGTTCGACGTCAAAAAGGCCAGAGTCTGGTTGCAATATTACGAAACCACCTTATAGGAGAGATTTTCTTTTCTTTTCTTTTCTTGTAATATTAAAAAGAGAGACAGTACAATATTTCGTCATAACTGCACTGGGAAATCAAATCTCCTTTAGTTTTTGTTCAAATTACCTTATTATATTAAATCAATAACGAGAAAATCCAAGTCGCGCCAAAATCATTGCAAATCTACTGTTATAGTTTGTGAAGTTGGACTTTAGAGGATTGTCATTCCTTTTTTCCTTTTATTTATTTTTTCGTCAACAATCACTAAGAAAAGTTTCGATGTTGGTAGGTAGTGCAAGTTAGGTCAAATGGCATTAATACGTCTGCTTTCCATTAGTCGCCACATATTACTATATCAAGAATCCGATCCATTGATGACATGTATATAGAGAGAAAACGACGTGAGAACAGATAATGTTGATTATTCTACTTTTCATGTTCTTGAAACTACTGGACAGTCCAGATTGATTTCTTGTTTTAAACTTTTAATACATCAATTATTTACGAAATTAAAAGATAGCTTAAGTGGTTGAGACTATTTCTTCCATATGTAAGGTCCTGTACAATCTCATGGAATTAGAGGGTTTAACCAAATATGTAAATATATACATACATATATATATATATATATATATGTATGTATCAATTATTTGCTTTACATATTTGTATAATAGGCTAATTCAGCACCAATTATGAGTAGCACGTTCAACTGTCTCAGCAGCAATAAGTTTCCTAACTAAGTTGGATTTTGCTAGTATTACCTAAACGGCAGGTAAGTGCAAACGTGCCTCTCGCCTCTCTCACCCATTTTTTATTATTAGGTTGATGGGTACAAGTATTGTGTTATTGATTATACAATAATACAATAGAGTACGAATTTGACAAAATATAAATATGGAACCAGGTTAATCTGACCCAATGCACAACAAAGCACAAATTCGACAAAAAAAGAAAAGCAATTAAAGCACAAATTCAACCCAAAAAAAAAGGGGGAGAAATTCTACCCAAAAAAAAAAAAGACAACAAAGCACAGAGGGGTGGACAACACGAAAGAAGGGGTCCAAGTAGAAACTCGAAGGCCCATGCAGAAACACGACAGTCAACCAAAACAACCCAAGTCCACAAACAGCAAACCTTAGCTAAACTTTCGTAACAAACTTTACCATACTCCTTATTTTCAATTTCTACTTTGAAAATTTCACTTTCTTGTGAATGATAGACTTAAGTTGTAACATAATCTATTATCCATTATTTTTTTAATTTAAATTTCTTCATTTCTAAGCAATTTTAGAGTGTCATATAAGTTTATTGCAATTTTAGAGTGCCACATCATTATTTCTTTTTTAAACCATATAAGAATCTGTTTTAAAGAGCTTTTCCATATAAGATGAAGCTAAAAAAGTTGAAAAACTAAATTCTTCAAATTTGAACTTTTTAGAAAAGGCTTTTAAAAAATTATTTTTACATCATGTCAGAAATTATTTTTATTCATTTTTTTTCTCAAAAACACTACTACATATTTTTGAAAGTCCAATATTACTCTAAAAATAACTGAAATCTCAACTCTTAAAGTACAAGGTCAAATAATCAATGTCTTTTCTTCAACAGTACTTTTATCTAAAATTCTACAAGTCAATAACTGAAATCTCACGGCTGGGCAAACAGAGTCTAAGATGCCACATCAGAGTTTGCATAGCATGTATTAAATATTGTCATTTTTAAGTCATTTTAATGCATTAGTTCTTGCGTAGTATATTTTATGAATTTAATAAAAAGATTACAAACAAAACTTAAAAATAAAAATAAAATAAAATAACAAATTTAAAAAATAAAAAATAGAAAATCTAAAAATTAAAAATATTTAAAAAATAAAAAAGGTCAATTCTAGAGTGCCACGGAAGCTTCTTGCAGCTCTAGAGTGTTATACCATCACTTCTCTTTTCAATCCATTTAAAAAAAGCTACATCAGTGCTTGAATGACTTATATTATTTTTTTTTTCATTTTTAAGTCATTATAATACATTTCATTTTTTAAGTCATTATAGTACATTAACTCTTGCATAATATATTTTATGTCTTAGATAAAAATAAAAATACTAAAATTAAAATTATAAAAATAAAATAAAACTAAGAAATTAA
Organism: Cordia subcordata; assembly: GCA_028554755.1. Lineage (NCBI taxonomy): Eukaryota > Viridiplantae > Streptophyta > Magnoliopsida > Boraginales > Cordiaceae > Cordia > Cordia subcordata. The sequence goes on along the minus strand of JAPTOF010000013.1, from coordinate 9,223,856 downwards.
AAAAATAGGAAAATAGAAATTTAAAAATAAAAAGGAAATAAAAAATTTAAAAATTAAAAAGGTAAAGAATTAGAAATTAAAGAATAAAAATACCAAATTAAAATTAAAAGTTAGAAACAAAAAATTAAAAATTGAACGTAGATAAAATAAATAAACAAAACATTAAATAACAAATTTAACTGAACATATAACAAATAGTTTTATGCAATAAAACTTTTCATTTTTCACCAAACAAGTAAAAAATTTTGCTAATTGCAAAATTCTGTTCAACATTCTTAAATAACAATAGCAAATTGTAACAACAACATTAAAATGGTCATTAATGCTAATTACTTAATGACTAAATAAGATTTGTTCGTGAAATAAGAAAAAAAAAAGAAAAGAAACTTACAACTAAACTCAACATTTGATATACAAACAAAGAAATGTCATGCAAAGCACAATCGATGTTCAATATAAAAAACAAAGAAATGTCATGTAAAGTACGGAATACAATCGCACTAGTTTAGTATTAGGTGTTAGCTTCTCACTAGTCTGACATTGTATTCTTCAAATAATTTATTGAAAGGATCAATTAGGAGTATGTAATCTAGCCTTAGGTCAATTTTTCCTTTATGCAATTGATAATTTTAAGCATAGTGGAGAATATACATGCCATGCAAAAGCCAAAATCAAATATGCAATGGAAATGTGTTTGATGAAGCACCTTACAAAATGCAAGAAACTTGAAAAATCTCAAAATGGAGGTGAGTGAAACAAGCTTAGCCATTATTTTTAGCCTTCTTTACTATCTTGGTTTAGGTTTTCTATGAGCAACATAGAAACAAGTCTTGAAATGTTTGCCCATGTTTCTTACTATTGCCGGGTATGGGAGACTGCACTTGAAGAGATTATTATTTTTCTCTACTTCTTTGGTCAAATCAAGAGTGTATGTGTGTGTATTGGTCCAGCCCCCTTGATGCTTCAATTGCAATGCAAGGCAAAGCTAGCTAGTAAATATATTTAGTCAAAGTCCTTTAATTCCAAACACCAACTATCTAGCTAAGAATAAGGAAGACTTGGAGAGAGAAAGCTTACAATTTAGGAAACAACTCCAGGAAATCTCTTTAACCCTAACTTCCAAATTAAAAATAGTTTTCCTTTGACTAGACCAAGCACCACACATCTAAGATCCCTCTATAGTCATAATCTAGGCACCCTTAGCTTGCAATTATGAGCCATGGGTTGAAGCTTTACATAGAGTCTTAAAATTAAAATATGTGAATTATCTTTTAAATAATAATTTCATTAGACAACTCAATTAACAAGTTTTCAAAGATAATAGTATCCATTTCTACAAGTTAACACGCTGAAACATTAAAGAAGAGATTAAAAAATAATAATAATAATTGACCATGCATAATTTTAAGCCAATAGAAAATAAAATAAATCAATTTCCTATAATCAAAAGTCCTAATGCAAGTTAAACTCTCCCATTTTAGTAATTGTCTAACTAGAAACATCAAGACAAGAAAACTTGCTCAAAAACATTAATCGATGAGTAGAGAAACCAAAAGACATAATTACCCTTGACTTCTAATTTACCAAAATGTCTTTGTCAACTCTTGTTCGACATTAGTACTATTTTGACCCTAGTCTATTTCACCAAAAGACTAAAGTTATACTCCAAGGATAATCATTGCTTGTTGAAGTTTGTCACATACAATAGTAACCTTTGTCTTTGTCCTATTAAACAGAATGACAAAATACCCCTCTATGTGTACACGTAATCAAGGCTGATCTTTTGGCTATACTATCACCTCTTTAATTCCCTCTAAACCTTCGCATGGCTAGTCCCACATATCAATCATCTTGTGATCACATTACACTTGATATCAAAAGCGACCCACAAACGAAATGACCAATATACCCCTGAAGGGTAATATCACTAAATCTAGATTTGGATGTGTTTACACCCAAAATCTGCAACTAGTCAGCCTAATGGTCAAAGAGGAGAATTCAGGATGAAAGAAGTTTAAGGTTGACACCACAGCTAATATTGGTTTTGAGGTTGATTCTCGGCCAAAGGTAAGAAGTTGATGCATAATACATACATGCCTAATTCAAATAAGGAAGACCAAGTCTATTATAATGTTTAGTGCCAAAACTGAAGGGATGAGAATGGAGTAAGAAACTCAATCAACTTCAACAACTTCAGAATCACTAACTGATATGAAAATTTCAGGGAGCAGCAACTATAAAAGCTAATCGAGGCCATGAAGAAAAGGGTCCCATAGCCACCATGTATTAATCAAATATCTATACCTTAGCTTCATAGCTCCAATACTTAGTCCTATCCTTAGCTTAGTTGTAGCCTAGTCTTAACTAGCGTAATGTTAGCTTAGCTTTGTCCAAAACACTGCTATAATTCACTTTATGATCTAGATTTTTCTTTTTCTACTGTAATTCAGTTTATGGCTTTGTTGTAATTAAGTTTATGACCTTTTTAGCTTCAGCTGCAATTAAATTTGTGGCTTGGCTCTCATTACTTTTCTGAGCTGTAATTAGGTTTATGGCAGGAGTGATTCACTGTAATTAGCTTTATGGTGTAATTTGGTAAACCTTTACTTTGTATCTTTCATTTGTTTGAGGGTCTATCTTGTTCATATTCACTATTTCGATTGTAATAAAGTCCATGACTTGGTTTCATTGTGATTCAATTGTTTTTTCTTTTATTCTAATTCGATTTATTATAATTGAGTAGCCCATATCTTATTCTTTACAAAGTCCTTGGATGGAGTTTGGGGCAGGGGATAAAGAACCCACAATCGTGAAATTGTCTATGGAGACTCCCAGGCTGAAACGACGTCGCTATAAGGTTCATTTTTCGCACTCCATACGCACCTGGCCAAGTCTTTGGCCCCAAGTGTATGGCCTAGTGTAGGTTTTTTTTTTCCATGCAAACAGGATGGCTATACGGACAAAACCAAAACACAGAGACTCTACTATTACATATACATATGCTAGTTGATCAAAACTCAACACCCAACACATAGAGTTGTTAACCCTAGCTAAGCAAGGTCTCACCTAGTGGATCAAAATGGTAAACTTTCACTTTGTTAGTTCATCTATATATGCTAAAGATTTAGAGCATAAGCCACTTAGTAGCAATGAGTATTATGTTGCCTATCTTTAGTAGTACAGCTACAAAACAAAAAACTCATAGTAGCCCTATCTAATGTGTCACACACACACTAGAGAGACAAGTTCAAAAAGACCTCCAATAACCTAGTTAGGTCACCCTAATAAGGAGACTTTTTCACTATAGCCTTATCTTAGTAGAATGTCCAGCACTATCATACGGCTATGGACTTATTTATGATAATACTAAGACTAGACTTTGACCTATTATATGTCCAATATCACTATACACCCAAATCAGTAGTTTATGTCATAGGGCCTTTACATATGCATCACATAAACATACTTCAAAGACAATTTATGAAGGAAATTCAAATAATATTAACCAAAAACAAGTTTTATGATGTACACCATCCACAAGGAACTATCCAAATAGTCTTTAGGGCATACAAATTCCAACATTTATAAAAAGGAAAAGGAAGTCAAAGATTTAAAACATATAGACTACTATTCTTATATATATATATATATATATATATATATGGCACAATAGTGACTAATTTCTAAGTTGATGAAAAAAAATAGAAAACAAAGACATGAGATACACACGTTACTATTCTTATAAATACATGACAGGTATGCACAAATTTTTCTTTAAGCCAATTAGCTGGGGGCAAGCAAAATCCAAGTCGAACCAAATTGATTTTGGTTGATTTGATTTGGCTGTTTGGTCTATTTGGTTTGATTCAGTTATTTTTTAAAAATATTGAGGTCTATCTGGTTCAATTGAGTTAGGAGTAAAAAAGATCTATAACAAACTTAATTAGGATTGATACATTCAATTATGCACATGATTTCTTTAATATTGTTTATGATATAGTTCAATAAATAAGGGTGATTGATTTGGATTTCATTGTATTTCCATGCAACAATTTGTCTTTTCCTATTTTTAGTTTTTTTTTAAAGTTTTTGTTGTACAATTTTGATTTTGACCAAACCGAACCGAATAAATAGAAATATATTTTGGTTTCATTTTATTCGATTTTGAGAAACTTCGGTTTGGTTCAGTTCAGTTTTCAAAATTAAGGGAAAAAAATTAGTTGATCTATTTGGTTCAGTTAATAACCAAATGCTCGCCCCTATCCATTAGCTAATAGCATGTTTCCTTTCCTTTCTTAATGTATCTACAATGAGAAAGAAAAGAATACGCAAAGTGCACTTGTCAGTGCTAAACTTTCCATCAGGCAATGGAGCCAGCTTGTGACTTGAATTTTTAAATTTGTGAGATACACAAACTACTGCTTTTATATGTGCAATAGTAATTTCTAAGTTGACGAAAAGAAAATAGAAGATAGAGAAATGAGATGCATAGATTAGCATTCTCATAAACATGTGACACTGATATATATCCAGATCTCTTAATTTACATAGAGCTACTGTTTGTTTTAAAAGTTTAAGCTTGTAGAGAGAATATTGGTGTATTTATTTATTGTATTAACACAACACACCCCATGAGGATATTGGTGTATTTATTTATTGAATGGCGTACACTACTTGGATTTCTAGGTTGGATTTTGCAAGCCTTGGCATACACTACCTGGTTCTTGAGTCATTGAAAAATCATTAGCAATAGTGGTCAAAGGAAATTTTGGATTTGGCTTAAAAATGTTGTACTTGGATAGTGTTTACATGTGATGTTTGGGTTGCAGAACTTGAGGAGAACAAGGGACATGTCATCTATCTTCAGCGACTTCGGTAAGGGGACATGGCATGGTACCATTAGCGTATCCTACCAAGTCATAACAAAAAAGAAAGGCGTTACTAAGCCTTCCACCAATGACAGTTCTGAGGTGTTAGCTTCAATGCGAGTTAAATTGCAACATTTATGGCAATTAAATTGGATATTTGTTGTGTGGCATTTGTGGACGGAATGGTTGTAGTGGTAGAGGGTGGAGAATTCTTTAAAGATGTTAAGGAGAAGCCACAATGAAGCGTGTGAGAATAAAAGATCAAGAAGAAACTCAATGGAGTTTAGAGTAGACTACTGATACCATATAGAGTAAGTTAGGTTGGAACAGATTAATTCTATGGATTCAAGTGTATGTATAAATACAACAATAACAAGTACTCAAAGTAGCACTTCTCTATTCAAGAATTGAACAGAGTAATACAGCTAGGAGTCTTAATAGTCTACAATATGTCAAATGTTCCAATTACGATAGAGGTATTTTAAATTTTACTCTAAAAATAATTTATTTTCTAATTCAAATAAATTTAAATGAATGTTTTAATAATCTTCAACTCGTAAAAAATTGAAGATTCAATTGGTGATGAACACAAAAATGAAAACCAAGAGCAAAATGTGTTTGTTTCCATGAATGTGGAGGAAGATGAAAGATCATATACAAATTAAAAACAAAGTGATATTGATAATAATAGCCCAATTAAAACTGATAACAACCCTATTTCAAGGAAAAAAACAACCCTATTTCAAGGAAAAAAAAACTTATTTTTTATTGAACATATTTGAAAAATTATTTTCTAATTTTATCATTAATTTCTAAAAATAAGAGTCAAGAAATCTAAGCAAGTAATTGTAATTGTACTTGATTGTTTCCCTTTTGTTATTCAAGGCCCCACTAGTTTTGTTTAATTTCTAAATATACCATACCCTATCGTAATTCTATTACAACTCGTTTTAATAGGCCTTCTTTAAAGTAATAAATTAGCTCGTGAATCAATTGATGGCCATTCTTCTTCAAAATCAACATCAAACTCCAAAGATTTACTTATCAACTTAAATTCGTCTCCAAACAAAAAATGATACCTATAATCGTCACATCTTTTCTTTGCTTTAGAACTGATTTTATCATCTAATGTTCCTCTCAAATTCCTTCAACAATCGCGTAACTTTTGAATTACGCTCTCTTTCTCACAAAAAAAAAAAAAAAAATTACAATTAACTCATTACCCTCGACAGTTGGGTTGGGGGTTGTCTTATTTAAAAATAGGGACAGTTGAGAAAATGAAAAGAAACATTTGCCCTTTTTTCCATTAAATTCTAGTTGACCGTCAAAAAGCGCTTTTGGCAGTCCCGTGAAAAGCATTTTTATTACTCGCTTGCTTACTCACTTCTGTGTGTGTGTGTGTGCAAATGGCGAGGAAGAAACGGAGAGGAGAAGTTCCGGAGGTTCTATGGAGGCTGTTCCACAAGCGAGCCCGTACGCTAGCCGACACGATCATCGCCTTGATTCCTTCGCCGCCACCTCCGTCCCCGGCGGAGTGCCGTTGCAAAGGGCGGCGGTGCCTCCGCTGCTGCCGCGTCGGCGACGAAGCCATCTCGTTTCTCGTCAGGCCTAGTGACCCTCTCGATTACCGGAAGCTCCTCAACAAGTGCTTCGTCGTCGTCTCCGATACCGCTCCTCCCTTCTCTTCCTACGATCATCATTGCCGGTGGTCTCAGCTTGAGGTACTCTCCTTCCTCGTAAACACACACACATGTGTGTGTGTGTGTATATATATACACACACACATATATAATATGTATATATGTCGAACATGTGGAGCGGCTCTTCTCCGTACAACTTTTCAAATTTTGGCGGGAAAATTTGACGAGGACATTTGTTGTCGTCTTGATTTTTGGCTGGAAAACTTTCTATATGTATGTACGAATATATGTATATGTTTACACGGATAAATGTATACGTATACGGATAAATATACGATCTATATTTGTTTATCTGTTACTTGATACTGTCGCATTTTGTTCATCAATTAGACAGCTAGAAGAACACATAACATAGATTATCTACGATTGAAAAACTTAAAAATGTGTTTGAATGTGTAATTGCCTTCTATGGTTTCTACCATTATGCCGAATGTCGGTATGTGAACCTGGTAATGTAGCTTTTGATAATTGTATGGATGCTAAAATGAGATAAAGGTGCAAGGAATTGAAATAATTGTCTTTGGAACGTGAAACATTGGGATTATTGTGGTCATGGGTCAAAATGAAATAGCGAAGCAAGAAAATGAGGATGAACGTCTGATGGAATTCAGTCTTAAGCCGATAATCAAGCCACACAAAGATCAAATTTCATTTTTATTTTAGTTGTCTTCTCCAATCATCACCAATACATTGCATAGAAGGCGCCATATGACAATTGGAAAAGAATAGCAAGATGAAGCCGATTATTTCAGAGCAAAATCCTTCTCTCGATTCCTTCGTTCATCATTTTTATCTGTTGATTTGTTTTTTGCGAAAGAGCATTACTTCTTGCAGATTTTGAAGTTCATATCCACATTATCTTATCTGAGTGTAGGTTAATATGCTTGTGTATATAGTGGGGGTATCCTTTAAGTGCCAAGTTTCATTTTTTTCTTTTGGTTAGGTTTCTTTCAAATTTTTGTGCTGCTTAAACTGCAACATACAACCATTTTCTTATCTTCTCTGCTATATACATCTGCAAAATAGATATTGGACAATTGAATTTGCAGGTAGAAATTAGAATACTTTTGTTGGCACATGTAAAACTCATTGAGCAATTATGTTGGTTTTTCGTCTGAAGGATTTCACCTGTGAATTGTCAAACATAAAAATGTGAGTACGTCGGTAATATGATGTCCAAGCCACTCGAGATAACATGGACACAGATGATTAACCTTTGTTTTTTTCCCTCCCTCTGTACATGGTAACAAGGTGTTTGTTGGTTGGCTACTGGAATTAGACATCCTCCTTTTCTATTTAAGATGCCTTTCATTCATCTTGGTAGAATGAGCCTTATCAAATCTCGTGTCTATTATGCTTTTGATTAATTGTATGTAGAATGAGAGCAGTATTTGTGTAAGATACTTTTAGTGTGAATGTTAAAAATCTATTTTACTTTAAATGTAAAAAACCAAAGTAATATCAGCTATTCTAAGCAACATTTGTGATCATATTCCTTTGTAACTTACCATTTTATAGCTAACCATCTTTATCCTTGTGATCAGATTGTAAGAAGGACAATTGAAATTGTAATATCAGAGCAATCCTCTTCTTCTAATTTGGTATGTGCTGGCTATGATAAGGTGAGTACACGAGGTTGGCTAATTGATTTTTGGTTTCTTTTATACTTACAAAGGGGAAGCAAAAATCTATGGTTTCTTTTTGAGTCATTTGATTCTGATCAATTTTTGAAGTCCTTAGTGGATCTGCCTTATTGTCAGTGCAGCAAATTGGTTGCTGGAGTTTCAACGTTATTGTTGCTTTTCTGCTGATAAGATGTACAAAACTTCGCCTATTTCTTTTCACTTCTTTAATTTTCTTTTTTCTTTTTGTTTATGTGGCATTTTTTTCTTTGTTAACTTTTTTTCTTTTTCTTTTCTAATTTCTGTCTTTTTTCTTTTCTTTCCATCGTGGTGTTTGGACTAAGGATTATTAGATTATTGTCAAACTTGTCTTCAGCTTTCTCTTTCATGTTCATGGTTTTCCTTTTTTGTTTCTTTAATAGAGAAGTCGCACAAGTGCTGTATTAGATCTTTTAACATCCTCAGCATGGAAACTTCTTTTAACACGGGTGAGTAAATATGCATTCATTTTCTTACATTACGTTTGTAATTATCTTGTTTGCTTCCAACCACGTATACATAAATTTACTTATTTTGTATCATTGATCTCGAATTATATATCTTGCAGGTTGGGGATGTTCTCATGGTTTATTTATTAATGAATACTTCAATGTTTCTGCCACTTTCTCGAAAGCAATACCATCAGGTGGCAGGTTATCCAATCAGTGACATGTGTATTACATTATCTAAGCATGTGTCTAGTACTTTGGATCGGAGTTCAGCACGCCATCTTGGTAAACATTGAATTGGTTTCTTTCATTGAAAAACTTATAAAGCACCAGCTACTAACTTTACCATAAAAATGTATCTGTGTGTTGGGGTGTGTTTGAAAGAACGAGATGAAATGTGTATTCACAAACTTTTATATTGTTCCTTGGATTTGTTCTGGAGCTATAGTCACTTGCCTGGTGTATATTATACCATATTTGGAGTTTATACCATTGGAATGCTTTAGGGTCAACTTAGTTATCACTATCTGCATTTGCTAGATTGATATTTCTGGCTTGGCTAGTGCAACTAAATCTGTGAGTTAGGAAATGCCCAATGGAGAGAATTGGGGAACTACTGAGCTGATATTTTATTGGGACAGTCTGTGTTTTCAGTTGCAATGAACCAGTTACTAGTACTACAGCATATATTGGACTTCCTATCTGTGTTTGGTTTCTTTAAACTAATTGTCTATTTCATTTCAACAATTAGATGCTGAGCATATTAAAAACTGTAAAGGGAATATAGGTAGTTTTGTACTTTATCAATCACTTGTATAGATAAATACAGTGTACTTGTGTAGATAAATATGATTGAAAATTACATGATTTTTGCAGTAGGGCGAGAAACTTTGCAGAGTCTAACCTTGTTATAGATAATATCTCGACTATAGAATTTCCATAGATCTCAAAATCCTTGAGAATCCCTTAATTTATCAGGCGGCTTTTTTACACCCTAAAATTCTGCTGGTGCAATGTTGCCAAGTTTCCTGACTTAGTTTTTAGATGCTGTGAGTTTGACTATGTGGCCGCTTTATTTTCTGAAATTATAGACTTGAAAGCATCAAGGATATTTTTGATAACTGACTTAAAATATATCTCAGACTCTGGGAAGAAGAGAAAAAGAGTTAACCAAGTTAACCTAGAGTCGGTGAAGCAGCTGGCCTTTAGTTCTTTGGAATCCGAGCTCTCAGGTTCTAATACCTGTGTTGGATGCAACAGTAAGGCATATCTAAGACAACCTAATGGGCATCAGAGGGATGCTTTTCCCCAGACTCATCCTGAAAAATGCAATGTTGCTGATGGAGATAAAGGTGCCAATAAGAAAATCTGTCCTCTTGAGAATAGCCTGGATAGCTCAAACCAGACTGTTGCATTACCTAAGAAGCGTGTGAGACAATGGAGTTGGCAGCGTCATAGAAAGCGTAGGCAGTTAAACTTGCAAGGAAGCTCTTCATTGGTTCCCTGCACTGAAGGCTTACTCGACAAACATCACTCAACCCAAGAGCTTACCGACGAGCTCCAATGTGAGTCCAACCCAAGTTCAAATCGCCGTGAAAAGGTAATTTATTAGAGAAAGCTTCTTCTTTGTCTTCTGCTTTATGCTTCTATGATGTTTCTGCTTTTCACCATGACTAAATACATAAACATTTCATCCTCAACTCCTAAATTAAGGAGGATCATGTGTTGTCACTTGAGTTCTTCTGTGACCACCTTCTTTGTTATGGTGTGTGTTAGTCTAATTCATGTACAATGCTGATGTTTTGAAAATCTGAATCCTTCTGCCACCACCTTCTTTGTTATGGTGTGTGTTAGTCTAACTCCTGTACAATGCTGAAGTTCTGAAAATCACCAAGAAATTATAATGGTTGATTCTTTCCCTTCCTAGTTGGCATGAAAAGCAAAAATTACGTTTTGAACAGGATAGTGCTTATTGGCCTTGATTAACATGTTAAATGTTCATAACTCTGTAGCTACTGGTTATTCATAGATGTTGTATACTTTTAATGGAAAAGATGGCCTTTGGTCTTGGCTGATGTACAGACATCGCTATGGTGTTCTTGTTGCTTGGTTTTTCAAACTTTACCAAAAGTCACTGAAGAAGCTGGGATCGACAGGCGGAGCTTATTCTATAAACTAGAGGATCACTCATCACTGTTCCCACGGAACCGTATCCTCTAGACAGTTGGTATGTTTTATGCTTGTCTTGTCTAGGCATGCTTGTCATTGTCGATATCTAACTCTTCTTTTTCTGATATAAAATATAAAGTTCTAGAATCAGTTTGTCTTTTGCTAGTTAATACTTGTACAAGCCTCTCTTGGCAAAATATGACGTATTCTTATACTTTTAGTTCCCCATCCCACTCCTTGGCACCCCCAAAGATATACAAAATAGAAAGAGAGTAAAAGAAATGGAAGAGATATAAGATATAAAAGATCCAAGATAATCCAATATTGTTACAGCTTCAACATTATTCAGATATATTGTATACTTTGAAGCCTAATTCTTCAGGTGCAAATGTTCTCTTCAGAGAAATCTTTGGATATTTTGAGTCTGATATCACTGCTCAGTCATTGCCATGCTCCCACAGCACCAAATGTTGTTGCATGAAATCTGTATGCCTGTAAGCATCCGTTTTTCATTAAGTCAATTATGTCTTATTATTTATTTTTCATATAATTTTTTGTTAAATCAAAATTTAATATTTTGTTTCCTTCGTATGTAATGTCATATACTATTTATCTATCTAGAACAGAGAAAGTATAGGAAGCTTTGGTCTTTCACAAGGGTTGCTTTGGAAGGTTGGAGAATAAGTAATTTTCAAGTTATTGCAATTGAAGGTCTTCCGGAATCAATTAGGTCTGGAATCAATTAGGATTGATTTACTGCTTTGGAGCTGTTGGAGGCTTATAGAGATTGACTACTTGGATTCCTGAAATAGAATTCCACTGCCTGTGTTTGAATTGAAGTGACAGTATCATTTTCTGGACTTGTCAATTTGACATGAGTAAGTTGGCCAATGCCAGTCATTATTGAGGATATCTTCTTTTTTTTCCCCCCACTTTTCCTTTCTGCACTGGAGCTTATAGAGAGGAATAAAAAATAAATTGTGTGATGACTCCACTTTACATTAAATGGATTCATTGAAATGAATGGGCCAGAAGTGGTTTTGAAGGAGTTGCAGGCCCTTAACCAGAAGATATCTGAGATTTTTGAAGATTTTGTACTACTGGATCGATAGACAAATTTTGAAACTCTAGTATATCTTCTGCAGATATCTTGGGATAGCTTCTATAATTTTATATATTGATATTGATAGACTTCTGATCTTCTGCAGTTGGGTGGCACCCTTTGGTACCTCACATTAAAATTCCTTTCACTTAACAAAAGAGTCGTTCTGCATCTCTTTCATAGTCCTTATTGACTAAATCTAACCCCTCGTTTAAGGTTTTGAACAGAAGTAATATTCTTTTGATATCTTTTTCACATATCAAGGCCTTTATGTGCAATACATTTTCTTTCGGTCTTGTTATCTAATAGCTAGGCTCTAATTGGCGATATGGGTCATTACCAACTTGCGTGCGATGATATTTTTCATTTCAAGATTTTGACCTTTGACACTAGTTCAAATTATCGGCTCAAATGCTAATTTTAGAAGATCCAATCAGGCCATTCTATTCTTCACCTGTTATATGGATTGGGATCTAGGATGACCATGGTTATATTCTCCAGCATCATCAGGCTGTACTTTGTTTTGCGCTTAAACTTTCTCTCTAATTAGTTGGTTTTCAGATACCACTCTCTCATAAGGCTGCTTAAACTGCTTATACGTAATGCTCGCCGCTGCCAGCTTTTGAGATTGTTAGATAAGCACTGTCCTATTCCATTTTTGGATCAAAAAGCTGATGGAGATGCTTGTTCTGTGTTCAAGGTCAGTCATCATTTGAAACGTCCAAAAGAACATGGTAGTACTTTCTAATTATGTTTTATTTTCTCTATTCTATTTCTTCCTTTCGGTGCCATTACATCATTTATATCTGTTAACAGCAATTGATTCTTAGTTTCCATCCCCTCAGAGGAAGTTCAGAAACGTTTAAATTATGACTTAGGCTTTGCGTAGTATATACTCCCTCCATCCCACATTTAATATCCACACTTGACTTGGCACATTGTGATGAGAGAATAAAAATATATAAATAGTATTAAGAGAAACGGTTGAAAGATGTTGATGTTTTAGCTGGAGAAGTGGACATCCATTTTGGGACATCCCAAAGGAAAAGCGAACATTCAATTTGAGACGGCGACAGCATACTAGAATTTATATTTATGCACACAATTCTGCTGACTACTTGCATCATCTTTTTAAATAGTCTTGCTTGTGTTGTTTTGTGGTAATGTTCAAGGTCCTTTCTCTTCGGAACTTCTCATCCTAATTTTTATTGTTCTTTTTATTCTACATAGAAAAAAATGGTAACCATGTTTTGATTGAAGAGTGAGTGACTTTCTTTTGTATTTTTATGATAAGGAAAATGCTTATCATGGTATGGCTTAGTCTTAAAATGACTTCTGACTATTTCTTTTGTCTTCATTGCCACACTACTTGTCTAAACTATTCTGATGACATCTCCATTCTACTTCAAGTCAGTAATGTAACATATTTAGACTTTGGATTCAGGAAGATGATCCCGGGGGAGCTCTTCCACGAAAAGAATATAATGGGGTTCATCTTGAAGGGAAATTGCCACTTGAGGAAGTTCATGGTTTTGATGTCAATTGTGGCAAGAGTCAAACAGAAACTCAGTATTGTCAATTTGAACCAAGTAAATCCTTTTCTTCACAAAAGCAGGTTTCAGCATTTCTCTGGGCTGTTTGTAGAAGCATTGTTCCTCCAGATTTGCTAGGTACTCCTTCTAATTGGAGAATCCTGAGGAAGAACATCTCTATGCTTGTCCAGCTGAGACGATTTGAGAGTTTCTCTGTGAAACAGTGTCTGCATAAAGTGAAAATGTCAAAATTTCCTTTATTGGCTAACAGGCACTCCTCTTGCTACTTGGGCAATGATATATTGGAATTTTCTGAAGGATGCAGAGTAAATTTGTGTAAGGTGCATGGTAAACTTGACGCCACGGAATTTATTAAGAACAAAATTCTAGAATGCTGGATATATTGGTTATTTTCATCTCTGGTGGTGCCTTTGATACAAGCCAACTTTTATGTTACAGAAAGTGAGCATGGGAAACAAGAGTTGTTTTATTACCGGAAGCCTGTCTGGCAGAAGCTGGTTACCAAAGCTGTCAGTTCCTTGAAAAGTCGGAGTTATTGCCAGCTAAATGATGCATCTGTCAGAAAAATATTGGGAAACAGGTCATTTGGTTTCTCAAGGGTTAGACTTTGTCCAAAGAATAATGGTGTAAGGGTGCTAGCAAATCTTAAATCCTCATCAAGAATACGTGTACAGAATTCTTCTTTGACAGTCCAATCTTCTAGGCTGAAGAAGACAGTTTGCAGGTTGAGAAATGTTAAATACAAGTATTTTAAATCTGCAAACAGTGTCCTGCGTGATGCACATTTGGTTCTAAAAGGTATACAAATGAAAGAACCAGAGAAGCTAGGTTCATCAGTATTTGACTACAATGATATCTACAAAAGGCTTATCCCTTTTATACTCCATCTCAAGAGTAGATCCACTACCACGCCTGAAATGTTCATTATTGTGTCAGATGTATCAAGAGCTTTTGACTCTGTAAACCAGGACAAGTTGCTGAGTGTGTTAAATGATGTTATAGCAGATGATGAATATATACTGCAGAAGTCTTTGAATGTTGTCTGCACAAAGAACTCTTTGTGGGTCCATCAGCACCTCTCACCAGCAGATCAAGATGGCATGCCTAAGTCTAGAAAAGGCACACCTGCGGTTTCTGCTTATTCAAATTCTGTTCTCGTAAAACAGGTAGTGCGACCAGGATGCCACCTGCATCTGGTATTTGATCTTTTCTTCAGTTAATTGGTAATTGGAATTAAGTATTTTATTCTTCTGAAGCAGACACTAGGTCTGAGAATTTTCAAAGCAGGCTATTCCACCTTCAGAATTTGATGCTTTAGTCTTATGTCAGTGCTCTGAAAATTTATTCTGTTTAAAAGATTCCATGCTTTTTGCCCGTTGAATTGTGAATAATGTTGGAGTTGATATTTCCAAGAAGATAATAGTGTGCTATTAATCATAGAAAAGATACAAGATAAAAGAAGAGAAAAGGGGGACTGATATTAAGCAGAGGAAAAAGTTCGTGTTCCCACTGTTTCCTCTTCTGACAAATAAGTACATCCTCGACCTCAGGGAGATGCAGAAAGGACATTTGATCTCAAGTTTAGTCATGATTGAACCATTAACCATGACACCAGCTGTATCATATTAGTAAATCCTAAAACACTCGTTACTACAGTTATGAGCTGGACTTTTTACTTCTATTGGATGCAGAGGAAATTGCAGATTCCAATCCAGAGGAAATTGTGGAGTCCAATCCATCTCCCTCTTGTTTGTATAGTCCAGCATGAAAAGTTAGAGCCCCTAATATTACAGTGCAACTTATTAATTATGATGGCATAACCTTATTACTGCTTTCTCATTCTCATGAATCACATCAGCTACCTAATTTAGGGCATTGAATCTTGCTTAACAGTCTCGTCTCTATTATGTATATGGAATATTTGAGTTTGGTAGGAAGTCTCAGGTATAATAGTAACTATTAGCCATTTTAGAATAAAATTGTTTTACAAGGTTTTTGCCCTCATTGGAAGTTGTATAACATCTACGGTATCTAATTAGCTGCATACTAGATTTCTGGTACTTTGTGCTTAATCTTCGGTCAATATTAGAGCCCTGAATAGAAAATGAAGTCTTCAAATAGTGGAGAATGACTAACGATAATAAAAATTAAATTTGAACGCGAGGGGTTATCAACAGTGAGTTCATTGGAGTCCTAAAGGGGCAAAGTTCATATCTTCAATTTGTTTAGTCATTTTATGAAACATGTCATATTACTAGAAATGGGAAAAGTAGAAACTCCATCACTTAAGGGTCGAGATGTTTCTTTTGAGGAGCTAACTGTTGGATATTCACCATCTTAACATTTCAGGGATGCAGAAAGGCAAAGAGGGAACAGATTCTTGGTGATCTATATGAGCACATAAAGTGCAATTTGGTACAACTGGATAATAGATTTTTCCTGCAATCTGTTGGAATACCTCAAGGAGGTGTTGCCTCTCCTCTGCTCTGCTCCTTTTACTATGGGCATCTAGAAAATAATGTAGTCTATCCATATCTTGAGAATGTGGGTGAACCTCATGCTGGAGATATTTCTAGCGAAAAATATTCTTGTGGTGGTTTGACTGGTGGGACTGAATGTAAGGGCAACATTATTTTGTGGAAACCTAAGTATCTTCTGCTTAGGTTGATTGATGACTACCTTTTCATTACAACATCAAAAGAGCAGGCTTCTAGGTTCTTCTCACGTCTAAGAAGAGGATTTCGCGAATACAACTGTTACATGAACGATGAAAAATTTGGCCTGAATTTTGACATGAATCATACACCTGAATCTCGATCTGATAGAGTTTCTATTGGTGAAGATGGTATCTCATTTCTTAGATGGAGTGGTTTGCTTATTAATTGCTGCACCTTAGAAATTCAGGCAGACTACTCAAGGTTGATTTCTTTCTTGTTCAAGTCAATAACTCTATCACATGTCAAGTGTTTCTTGGTTTGTACCTTTTCTTCTGATTTAACATGTCTTAGTGGGAAAATAAGATGAGTACAAGTCCTATCTTGTCTTAGTATGAGTCATATCTTGTCTTACTGTCAAAAAGATCCATTTATTTGTTGAAAATCGTAATATCTGTTCGGAAAAAGCCATCTAAGTAGATGCCTCATATCGATTAGAGAAGCATAACAGCTAAATATGGTGGACATTAACTGATTAACTGGTTTTCATTTTTGGCTGAATATTGCTTATTGGAGCTGCATTTCATTCCTATTCCAACACTAGAGAACCTTACTTTTTGTTTATGACTATGGTTCTCAAATTGCTCCATTGGTCTCTCTCATGTATCTATATTTTGCAGTATTTTCTTACATATTGCTTTATTGCTCTTTTCTACTACCTTCCAATTGCTTTTGGCTCCAGAGGAGCCGACATTGGATGCCACTGGTTATTGTTTCCTACATCAACTAATTCAATGTTTTTTCCCTTTCTCCTATGTGCTGCTGTTATACTTATATTTTCCCTCATGCCATCCGTCATTCTTGTGGTTTTCCCTCTGGCTCCTAAAGTTTTATTCTAAATGTAATTATGGAAATAAGAGAGTAGCAAAGTTTTAGACTTGTAACTTGTAAATGACAGTGTTGAGGTAGATCTTTTATCTAGGGTGCTGGTCCTGTATTTAGGTCTCTTGAAATATTGTCCCGTATTGCTTCAGACTGAAGTTTTAAGCTGCTTTATTCTCTTACGGAGAGCATAAAACCACCTTAACTATTATGACACCTTCTAAAAATTAACTTTTTTGCTCCTTCCCTGCTACTTCTCCCTCTTTGTTTTGTTTAGAGCAGAAATATGCTGCTACTAATTGATTAGCAATGAACGATACATACTGAGATTGAGTTAGACATGAGTTCTGCAATTCTCTGGCTTGTATGCTAACAGGAGGAAGATTTAATACACGATTGGATATGAAAGTACGTCAAGTTAAAATCCCATTTCCCTTTGGATTTTTTGAACAATAGAGACACTGAACAAATAAAAGCATCATGTCCTCAATATAGCAACTGCTTGTAATTCAAAACGATCACTTTTCTGCTGTTACTGTGTCTGTGGCTTTGCTTTGATGTTGGACTGGTGATCACACTAGTCATTGGTTTTGGCTATTTGTGGTTGTGGCTGTAGAAGTTTACTTTGCTTCATCATTTATTCAATGTGTCATGTAGATTGTCTGATTATACTCCACATTTTTTTTGGCATGGATATTATCCTTCTAGCATGAATTTTCCAGGCTTAGCTAACAAATGCTATACAATTGCTTTGAAAAGCTTACTGATTAGTACGGCAGTTTGATTATTCACATTTTAGTATTGATAATTATGATTCTACTTCAATTTGTGAAGTCATATGGCCATGATAGAGTGTGGTAGCGAGTTAGTGCAAGGTAAGGGCATCCATAAATGATAAATTCACCTTTTCTCAACTTATTGATTAGTGTGTTTTTCTTTTTCTTTTCTTGTTTTTTTGTGCTTGTAATTCATATATTGGCAGGTATCTGGGTTCCCACCTGAGCTCAACTCTCACAGTCAGCTGGCGAGGCAAAACAGGACGTAATCTGAAGGCCAAACTGCATGGTTATCTACGACCAAAGTGTCATGCCATATTCTACGATTCAAACATAAATAGCCCAGCTGTTGTTAGGCTCAATATCTATCAAGCCTTTGTGCTTTGCGCCATGAAATTCCACTGCTATGTCTCTGCTTTGTCCAATAGATATAAACTGAATGCCAACTCCTTCATGCCTATTCTGGAGTCATCATTGAGGTGGATCCTCTAATGCTGCCTTAATATTCCTTTACTAGCTTTTCTACTTTTCCTGCTGCTCTTTTGCTTGTTTTAAGTAACTCATTGATATATAATTAGGTACATGCACAAGCTCATTAAGAAAAGGATGCATTCTTTGGATCTTGGTTCTGATTTTCGACTGCTACTCGAAGTGGGAAAGTGGGAAACAGAATGGCTTGGTCTAGTTGCTTATACCCGAGTGCTGACGAGAAAGCAGTCGCGCTACAGAGGATTGTTATCTTTGTTGAGGTCGAGGTTAAGGAAACTCCAAAGAGCAGAAAGCATATCGCCCGCATTGGAGTATGCCACCGATGATACACATTCTTCTCTTGTTTGGAAGATTAAGTATTGATATCTAGATTGTCAATATGGTATGAATGAATGATCATTGTTCTTGTCTTCAGTTTGCTACTTGGCTTATGGTTCCGACATGAGCTTGAAAGGAATTTCTTCATGCTTTTTGTGTAGGATGAGAGGTCTTATCAAATGTTTCTGTCAGTAATGGTGTTGGTAAACAGGAACGAATCTACAATACGAGCGAGAATTAGTGATAGTAAATTGAAGATATGATTATTGTAAATGATATTTACAATTTACTATTCTTGAATCTTGCCCATAATGTGCTAATTATAATGTTTTGAGAGATCCTCGCTCATTGGCTTCTTGGATCTACTTGTTCAGATTATACCTATATATTGATTGATGAGATGCATCTCATAGTTGCTAAAAAGCCATGATGTCAAGTGATGACTTCTGAAGAAGAGCTACAGGGGTTTTTGAATTTCTTCTACAATCTTACTGTTAATAAATAAAATTGCACGACACGAAGAATTTACAGAATCAAGGGAAGGTTAAAATTGACAATGATGGTTCTTTCTCTTTCCTTCCCCCCCCCCCCCCCCCCTTCCCCGTGTATCATTTTTCTCGCAACAAATCTAAGTTATTTTTCTTTTTTTTCCTTTTAAAGTAAGATTCACGGCAAATATGTAAAGAACTATCTAATTGTTGACTTGGTTTTACATTACTTCTATTTAAAAAGCTAAATAAATGGTATTTTTGGTACTTCAAACCATAATTATTCTTCTTGAAACAGCTACTTGTTCTATTTTCTTTTTGTCGGAGCAGGCATGTGTGTATATCTACGCTTTATGCCTAACATGCCCACTAGTGCAGATATTCATAAGGTTTTGATTTTGCTTTTTCAAAATCATTAAATATATCACTGGTTGATGATGAACTGATTTAAATATTTCTGTTCTGGTGAAATAATAATCCAACATTTTGGAACTCTTTGGTAGGATTATGAGAGTGTTTGGCTTTGCTTATATAATACTTATAAGCACTTAAATAGTAAAACGTATTTGAGAGAATATTTTTTTTTATGTGCTTATAAGCACTCTAAATAAGCCAAACACCCTCTGTACATAACAATGCTTTTCTCCAAATACATCAAATTGACACTATAATAATGTAGAACAAGTTAATTATACTCAATTATATTTCTTTTTATTTTAATTATTAAAATATTTTTATTATGCACTTTTCTACAGTAAAATATATAGTCCATGCCTTACATGGTACGAGTTGGAACACTAGAAACTAGTTAGTGCAATAAATAAAACCTCACAAGTTATTCTGGAAAAATTCCAATTATGTTGGGGAGAAAATTACAATTACAACAACCTCAGACGCCACGTGTCACATTTTAACCATAGTTGCTTGTAAAGGTCATGCCTCTATAGGTCACAATTCCAACACCTGCCTACCCAACGGTATAGTCCAGTTTGGCTCTCCATTGTTTACACCTCTGCGAGCAAAAACAAATTTCAAAAAAGAAAAAAGAAAAAAGTAAATAAATTCTAGGGTTAGGGTTTACTATTTCGTGCTATTATCTGAGAAATGGTAATGGCTGGACGCTTCAGATCGAGTCTTCCTCTCCTCCGGAAAATCGTCGGCGCCGATTCCATCTCTGCCGCTCAGCGATCCACCGCTGAACGAGCTTGTCTCAGCGCTGCCCTCACTCATCCCGAGGTAAAGAAAAATCTTAAATGAATAAATCAATTCTATTATAGATGATGAGCTAAAAAGATGACTTCTTTTTTTTTCCTTTTCTCCAAATTTATTTTAGCTTGTCGATCTATTGATTAAGTGTATGCTTTGCTGAGTTCATTTTCATTTTACTTTTAATTTTACATTTTATGCATCTGAAACTTTAAAATAAACCATGTTTATCGTTTTCTATATGGGGTAAAATCGTAAGTGCTTATATATGTGTGTGTGTGTGTATTATGTTTATGTGGGTGTTATTATAAATATAATAATAATGTGGGCACTGTTAAAGTCTCTAAAGCAACCTGCGAGACGGAGATGGGTTGGTTTCTAAATGTTGGTTAAATTGGTCTTGCAGTTCACAAGGAACTATGCCACTGCGTCCGCATCGAAAGAGCAGAAAGTTAAGGTAACTATGTTCTTTGAGCTTTAACATTTCATTGGGTTTCTTTTGATTATTTGTACCAATTTAGGGAAGTAAAAGTTTTTAGTGTGTGCCGTCAAGATGGTGGTAAAGTAAACTAATGAATAGGATTTGGGTTTGCGGTGATATGTATGGGTTGTGTGGAATTAATAAATTTGTCATCAAATCCAGTCTCCTGACTGTTTACGCTATCTGCCTATTTTGATTATGGGTGTGTTTAGAATGTATGAAGAGGTTGGGAGTTATATGGTTTTGATAAGTATGGCTTGTAATGTTGTAACTGATTGTTTCTGGAATTTATTTTCTTTTATTTATATATATATATATATATATATATATATATATTCCAGTGATTGAAGTACATTGATCATCTTCTAGGTGAGCAATGCGGCAGTTGTTTACAGGAAGATCATGTGAAGTACTGTGCATTATCTGTTGAATGTTCAAGGAACTAATATAGCTATTATACCTTTTCTTCACCCCCCCCCCCCCCCAAACAAAAAACTCTTTGCAGTGTGCAATTCTTCCCAAGTATGCTTATCTTGTTTGTTTGCAGCTGCATCATTCTCCTGAAGCTCGTCCTTAATTTTTTAATCGTTTATATTTCTTACTTGAGCTTGAGATTTATTTTGAATTGCTTGAACAAAAGTCTCATACTGACTTTGATGATTATCTTTTCATGTATAATCCTTTGGGGTGTCCCAGCAATGAGTTTTGAGTTCACCTAGGCAGCTAACTTTCCCTCTTTGTGTTCCAGAATGAAAAATCAGTTTGAATTAGCATAAAGTCTCTTACTGAAATTTCATGAGATAAGTAATGCTGGACCAACTTTTGATGTATGATAAATTACAATTGGAAGTTTTAGGAACAATATTAGATAAATTCGGGTGGCACTGTACATCCTGTTCAAATTACTCTTATAGGCAACTAAAGATTCAGGAATAGATGATCATTAAGAGTCGAGTGAGGTTCTGTTCATAAGTTTTGATGTCTTACTAGGTTCTGTTCATAAGTTTTGATGTCTTACTATGAAAAGTTATTAGTTCCCTTATTTCAATGACATTGTATGTCTGTATCAATGTAATTGATAATTCGCATGCACATCCCTTCTACATGTCCTATTTGCGAGGACCTCAGCTTTTTCTTCTATATTGTAATAGTTGTTCCATAATAGCTGCAGAAGTACACTATTGGCATTAGATTTAAGATTCAGATTCACAAAGCCTTGTGTGTTTTTTCTCATTTTTCTGATGACCTTTAACTTTTGGATTTTGATTAGTAAACAAAAACAACTCAGGGGTCTTTTGTTGAGAAAACATTATTTTAACTAATTTAAAAGGCACCTAAGTATTTGCATAGAACAGTTACCCAGTCTTTGTTTCTCTCACCCCTTTGTTTCATGTAGGTGTTTGTTGCTTTTAGATGTATGCTGTGTTTGTTTGGAGCTTATTATAAGACACTTATCTTATTTGACAACTTATGTAAAAAAGATTATTTGTTATCAGCATATTATAAGACACTTATAAGATACTTTTCATAAGATGTCTTATTTGTAGTTTTTAAAAAATAAGTTGGGTTTAGGGTACTTATATCTTATTTTATATTTTATCAGATAGAAAATAATTAAAAATAAAAATTTAAAAATTTAAAATTAAAAAATTAAAAAAAAAATTAAAATTTAAAAATAAATTATTAAATATTAAAAATTAAAATTAAAAATTAAAGAAATTAAAGATTAAAAAATTAAAATAAAAAATAAAAAATTTAAAAATTTAAAATTTAAAAACTAAAAAATAAAAAATAAAAAATGTTAAAAACTAAAATTTCAAAAATTTAAAATTTTTAAAACAAAAATAAAAATTAATTAATATTTATATTTTATAATTTATTATTAAATTATAAAATTAAAATACCATGAGTCAAAATTGATAATATTATTATCAAAGTAACTTATAACAGCATTCCAGCTAACAAACCAAATAGCTTTATTGTATCAGACACTTATTTTTTATAAGACACTTATCAGATAAGATGCTTAAAAAATTTCAAATAAGACTATTCCAAACAGGCTAGTAGTTCTAGGGTCTCAAATCCTTGCAGCTACTTCTGTTTGCCTTTCATTTTGTTTTGTATTTTCTTCATTTTTTATTTTTATTTTTCCCCTAAATATGATTTCTTTTATTGTTTTAAAAACGAAAGAAATTGGTTGTCATTTATTTACTCGTAGCTCGCTTGCTGTTGCTTCCAGATATAGAAATAAAAATATATGGCAATCCATGTCATCAATTTGAAGTGAGGCTGATAAAGGGTCACTCACTCACTTGTACGCTTTCTTTTAAATACAAAGGATTCTTGTTTGCTGATCTTCTGTTGTTTCTCTATGTTATTCTAGGTGCCGTTGACATTGTTCGGCGTTTCCGGTAATTATGCCTCAGCTCTGTACATTGCAGCAGTCAGAGCTAATGCATTGGACAAGGTTGAGTCTGAGCTCAATGACCTTGTTGAGGCTTCAAAAAAAAGTAATACATTTTCTCAGTTCATGAAGGATTTGTCAGTACCTGCAGATACAAGTGTAAAGGCTATAAATGATATTTGCACTCAAGCCAAATTTTCGGATGTCACGAAGAACTTCTTGGGTATGTGTGCTGTTTGTGGTCTTGTACATGTTACAAGATTATTTATGAACTGACAGTAACCTATGTTCATAGGATATCTTGGTCTAAGCTTAAGTTTATTCTGGCATTGATTCAAGGTAGTTATGCATGTTGATCTAAGTATTCTTTTTCCAAGAGACAGATAGTATCTAATTTTTCTTATACCAGTTAGTAGGTAATTTTGACTCTGCGAGACCATATAACTCTAGAGGACATAGTTGGGATGTAGTTTTGCTTTTGATAAACCCATTGCTACTAAATAAATGAAGTGCTTATCTGCTGTGGTCAAGATATGCTTGAGTTTTGAAACTTTTGCTTGGTTAATACATACACATTGTAGCCATAAGTGCTTTGGATTCAAATGGACACTTCTAATTCATAATGTTCTTCTTTTCTTTGTGTCAAAATGATTTGTAGATATCACATTATTGGTTTATCACTTCAGTGTTTACAGAACAAAAGTTTTCAAATATGATCCTCTAAGGGGCATTTTGAGGTGTATGATCTCCTGTTAATATGAAGAGTGAACAGGAAGGCTCTCCTGTTGTTCTCTAGTAAGCTACTCTACAATGTGAAAAGTGACCAGAAAGGTTCTCATGGGCTCATTTCTTCTGCTTCTTTCCCAAACTGATTAACAGTTCCTTAATGGTTGCTTGTGTGTTGTGATAATTTTTCAAATCATTTGTACCAGCTGTTTTGGCTGAAAATGGAAGGCTGAGACATATTGAAATCATTGCAAAGAGGTTCGCCGAATTGACCATGGCACATAAGGGAGAATTGAAGGCAACTGTTACAACTGTGATTGTAAGTTCTTTTTGAGGATTGTTGTATCTTATTGATAACCTCTGATCCATTCAGAGGGTCTCCAAACGTACTTACCCATAGTCCCTTCCTCACTTTTAACTCATTTCTCCTTTCATCATTTTGGTGGCGTTTGCATCTGACGCGGCTATTTTACCTTTGTCATTATCATGAGATTTTGGTCTGAGTTTGCTCTTTAATGTAACACCATTAGTTTCATTTACTCTCACATAAATTTGCACTGATGTTTTGGTCAAGAATTTCTTGGTGACGACAGGATTCTCTTGTTAAAATAGGTAAATTGGAGTGTCTTGATGTAATAACATTAGTTTCTTCTCCCATCACATAAAAGTAATCATATAAAAAAAATATGATTATCTTTATGAAAACTTCTTCTGGCAAACTGCACAGCAACAATATTCCCTTGTTAAAATATATAAAAAACTGCAAGATAATGTCGTGTTATAATCACATAAAAGTAATCATATAAAAAAAATGATTATTTTTTATGAAAGTCTCTCCTGGCAAACTGTATAGCGACACTATTCCCTTGTTAAAAGTATATAAAAAAGTGCAAGATAATGTTGTGTTATAAGCATTGATTTGAAGGTCTAAGTCATGTAATTCCAGTTCTTAATTTTCTTACCGATTTGGAGATGCATGCCAAATCTATTGTCTACCTTCTCTTATTTTCCTCCTCTTCTGTGATCATGATGAACCTTAATTCCTTTTCTGCCAGCCACTTCCTCCAGATGAGGAGAAGGAACTGAAAGAGACATTGCAGCATATAATTGGACAAAAGAAAGTTAAGGTTGAACAGAAGGTACAAATTTATCATTCAAATTCACGTGCTGAAGACTTTAAGCTTCCTCATAATGGGTTGATTTCTAATATTGCTTTATTCATGTCAGATTGATCCCAGCATTCTTGGTGGACTGGTGGTGGAATTTGGACAAAAGGTTTTTGACATGTCCATAAAGACCCGGGCACGTCAGATGGAGAGATTCCTTCGTGAACCTATCAATTTCGACAGCCTGTGAAACTGTTTGAACTTATTTTCACCTCCGCTTCTCAGGTTATTCCCCAACAATGGCTAAACACTTTTGACAGAAGAAAGTCAAGTATTTACCCTTGGGCTACTGACAGACCCCTGTTTTTCAAGTAATATTGTCCAGCTGCTTGCAAATAAAGGGAATTTTTTGTTCCTGTTTTTTTTTGTTCCTGTTTTTGTTCAAATCTACTCATACGATGATAATGTTGCTAAACAATATTGTTCCCATCCTGTATGGACTTGTTCATGAACTTGAAAATTGATAATCCTTCTGAATACATCTTCGTTGTTTATCCCATAACCTTCAGTTTTGAAATAAGGTGTCTTCTTTCTTGCGTGGTCTGGCCATTGGAATTTCGCTGTCTATTCCTATGTACTTGTACCAATTTGACATTTATAGGTGGCTTGAATGTTTATGCTATCGATGGTTGCGTCTAATTAGTCTTTGAGTTGGTTATTGGAATTTTTTTGTTCCGTTCAGTAAATTTCTTGGTCCAGTTTCTTTTCCAGCCGGGGGCATCTGTTGAGAATAGCTGCTGTTCTGATTACCATGTTTAAATGCACGTTTTATTCACTCCACACGATGGGAGTGTCCCTGCAGTTGCTGGTGGATTCAGAACTTTTAATCCCTCTCTTGAACCTTGGCATCCAATTGAGGAAAATGGTGGCAGAGAAGGAAAGGGAAGGTAAAGCTTTTGTTGGCCTTGGATTTTCCCTCATCCGTTGTACGAGGGAAACTAATAGTGGTGAAGTGATGATACAATTGGGGTGAGACCGTGAGTTAGAGTAAAAGTGATTGAGACTACTCTCCGGTAATGATACTCAAGTGCTAATCCGATTGGGAATGGGATTAGGTTGGGTTTGGGGGATTAAAACGAAAAACAAAGTGACGATATTAGCTATTGGATCCTTGAGTTCAATTATTTAGACTTTAGTATGATTATATTGTCACTTGATCATCTCATTAGTCTATGTGAGGAGATTCCAATCTTTTCGGCCTGACACAACACTCAAAGGAAAGATGATCTCTAGTTTCAGAAGCCAGAAAATACAAAATGGGTTGATAGCCATGCCCCAACAGGGTAGAATTGCTACAAACCAGAATATATCCTTCTGTGCTGCCCCTCTTTATCTGTATTCGTATTCGTCTGATAATTTTGCTGAAAAGCAAACAAAATAAAACGAATATTTACTCGTTAATGAAACAGTTAGTCTCCCAAATGCTTTCCGGCCAATTCCTAGGAAGATGTTTAAGCACCGGCAAATGCTGGAAAGAATGCATGAAGCGTTCCATTCGTCAGCTTAATCATGCATGTATACGTTATTAGTAGGATTCAACAATTGTGAAATGTGTATATTATTTTATTATAATTCATATTAATAATTCATAGTTATCAAATTTTACTTATAACGTTATGCCTTTATAAGCATATCTATTCCAGTGATGCGTTGCCTCAAGAGGACACTTAAAGATGGAGTTTTTGACCAATAAAATGGCAGAGTGACGTGGACGCCATTTTCACATACCTAATATAAGTAAAAATTGTTGTCCACCTGTTTTTTCATTTAATTACACAAGCTGTTTGCATAAGCTTCTTATAAAATGTCTTTTGATATAAAAAAATATGGTTTGTTTTGAGTTTTCATAACATGCTTGTGATAAGATGTCTTATCTATAGTTGTATTAAAAAAAAAAGAGACAAGGATAAATTACTTCTATTTTATACGATAAAAAATATAGTTTGTTTTGGATTTTTGTAAAATTTTAGTAATAAAATGTCTTATATTTCATTAAATTAAAAAAATAATAAATATTGTCTCATTCACGTCAATAAAATAAACGTCTTTTATAGTAAGCTCATTCCAGCAACAGCATCACCGCAATTGGCTAGTCTTGTCTCTAAACTCTAGGAATTGGACATTTATGGAGAATCTATATTTAAGGATTTACTTGGATTGATTTAAAAAAAAATTTAAAAATATTTTTTGAGAAATAAAAACTTTTAATTTCTGAAAAAATTTAAATTTAAGCTTTTTTTCTAGAGTTCTATATGTTTTTTCAAAAAGTCAAGTAAAATATTAATTGAAAAAAATGCATTTTTCTCAAGAACAAAAAAATATATTTCATTTATGAAAAAGTCAATCCAGATGAACTGTAGCTTATGGCAATTAAACTATGGTATGCTTTGCCTCAAGACTCAAGAGCACAATTCAACCAAGTATGCAAGGGAAGGTTAAGCCCATTAATACTACCATATCATTTCCTAATTGTATGGCTTGCATTTAGCACACACATGAAACATATGCAATATAATAATAATAACAATAATAATAATGATAATAATAATCATCATCATTTGACTTGTGTTTTCTGGAGAAAAAGAATAATGATTCGAAACGGGAAAGCAACTCCATAACAAACGCCGTCCCTTTAACTGCTTCCTCAAGTTTCCATTAAACAACAAACCAAATAATTTGTTTGGTACTTTGGTTAACCTGAAGTAAGTTTTGCAATCATTAGTTTAAACTGATTTTAATTATATATATATATATATATATATATATATATATGTATACATGTATATGTATGTATGTATGTGTCTATATTGAATCGTGTGATTTTAATCTCAACTTCATAAAAATCCTAGACCAGTAATACATATGTGTATTACGCACCAACTAATTAATATTTTTATATGTAACGAAGTTACTACACTACAAAAGGAGATAAAATATATCAACTGGAGATTCTGATCAACCTTGAGAGGGGATATAGCATTATTGATCTATTCGTACAATATAATATAATTATGATAAAATGATTCGATTAATTTGTTATATTAAATTTTTCTCATAATATTTATGAAGTTATATTTTTAAAGATACTACTACTCGTCCATATCAAGTACTCGGGATATTTATCGTGTGTTTGGAATAAATGAATTCCATAAAATTTTATAGAATTCACTTGTAAACCTGATTTTTTATGTTTGGTACCATACTTTAAAAGTATGAAATTATTTACAAATTCAAGATTTACAAATATTGGATTTTCTCAAACATTACTTAAATCCTAACCCAAAGGTGGAATTTGTAATTCTATAAAAGTTAAATCCACAAAAAATCTTTAAAAAGATTAAAGTATTCTTAGAAAATATACACAATACAATATTATCCTTTTCCATTCCTCTTTTTTATAAGCTTAATAAGATTGTAAATAGAAAACAACAAAAATTAATATTAGTTAATGAACTTTTGGCAAATTTAATAGCAACAAATAAGAATAAATAAAGATGAAATAGTCCTTATATGACAAATTTAATACCAATATAATAACTAAAGGATATTTAGATAAAACATAGATATGAATTCTGGTTCTACACATACATCCTAAACACAATTTGAATTTGTAAATAATAGAATTGAATAAAACCTATTTTGCAGTCCCAAAATAACAGAATTAATTTGAAAATACAAATCTGAATGGATGAATTTCATACAACAAGTGTTTCTAAAGACTATGTTAGCATTTAGCAAATATTCTTTATCTTCAACATTAAATATTCTTAAGCCGACCATTAAAAGGAAGTAGGAAAACACGATAAAGGAATACGCTAAGAAGATTTAGCTCAATGATAATATTTTTCACTTAAGACTTATAAATTTTAAGTTCGAATGATCACCAAGTGTATCAAACAATGCGTACTTTTACTTTCCAATGAAGGAGACACGGACTTTTTCATTTTTCCCTTTTTTTCCCACACCGGATTTTTCGCAAGACATATTCTACAACTTCTTTTGGACCCAACTCCTGACTTTTTGCACAAATTTACAACGAAAGTCATTCGGGAAAGTTCATACATTGAATTTGAGCTCCGTCATGTTCCCTTGATAAATAAGCTTGTCGTTAGAAAAATTAAATTATTCAAGTCGCAATCATTACATGTCACAATTTAGCAACTTCAATTGGTAGAAAAATAGTTAATATAAACTAAATACTGCAATAAGTGATTACTCGATGAGGCTATAAATTTTAAATTAATTCTAGCCAGTGGAACTTAGCTATCGGTACATCCAACGGAGCCTGACTACCAACTGACTATAATATTTGAATTATCTTGTCGATGGTAAAACATTATAGAGAGATTAATAATGTGCGCTTTAATCATTTTAGTTGGCTAGGTTGATAGCTGAGCAATTTTACCCATTGGACTTTTATGATAGATGTGGATTCTACGGACACATAGATCCATAGGCTTGACACAAAAACTTGGTCTTTTATGATGTGAATACAACAATAATCTTGAAAATAATGTTTTATGTATAGATTGGAGAATTAGTTTCACACAAAGTTGGTTATATAGAAATGTTGTGGTGTTTGGAGAATTAGTATTTGTCCTACTTGAACTCCCAAATACTAGGATAGAGCGAGATCTTTTACTCCTGTCTCAGGAGCAGTAAGATTGGATTTTACCTACCTGTCTTATCCAATTCTCATATTTCTTAACTGTATGTATATGTTCTCATATATTTCTACTTGGGTATTGCTTAAACAAAAATTCATTTGATTTAGTGGTAAAGTTTATCTTATTTCACCATAAATATTGTTATTATCTACTATTATTATATTATTTGGCAGGTTGAATATCAAATTTAACACTTGTTACTATTTTCTTTTAAGTGCTCTTTTCAGTTTATTTTTTAATGGTAGGAGTTTTGTGCCGCCCTATTGACCATATTGATCAATGCCCCATTAGAAATTTTACCTCAGTAGGAGATGTAGGGCCAAAGTAGGAGTTTTTTATTCACAGGGATGGGGTATGTAAGGATAGATACAGC
This sequence comes from Cordia subcordata, assembly GCA_028554755.1. Lineage (NCBI taxonomy): Eukaryota > Viridiplantae > Streptophyta > Magnoliopsida > Boraginales > Cordiaceae > Cordia > Cordia subcordata. The sequence continues at coordinate 9,193,724 of JAPTOF010000013.1, read as the reverse complement.
TTACTCATCTCCGCCCTGTTATCATCCCTAATAGAGAAATAGAGAAAATAATCATGGCAGTAATCAAAGTTAACATTCCTTTAGCATCCTTGCTACATCTAACTTATTTCTTCCTTCTGGTATTATGGTCTTCCATTGCATCATCCAATTTTTGTTCTTTCCTCATTTCTAGTTGTTTACCTTTTGCTCTTTTACATTAGATGCAAACTTCTTCTCTGTCTCATTATACTCAAACAGATAAGCAGATTAATTAGCTTCCTCTCTAATTAAACTTAAAACTAGATGATTGCACATGAGAAACTACTCATTATAAATTAAAATCCTCCTTCACAACTCCACAGAAGTTGCTTGTGGTGTCTTCTTTCTGAAGCCAAAAAGGCAAAGCTAGTCAATAATTCAATAATTAACACAAAAGTTCAACAGATTTTCAACAGATTTTATGGCACTAATTTAATTATATTGTCTTTTGTTGGCAGCCCATTAATTTGCTTAAAAAGTGTGTAACCTCAGACATCGAGTCAACATTCTTAGAATGTTTTCCTCGTTTGTTCATGTAGCAAAACAGTAAAATTCTAACGGAAAAAAACAAACGAGTTAAATGTTGCCACGTCTTCCACTTTTTCCATTAGAGAAGTGTTGGCACCAAATTAAATGTGTTTCTACTATTCTCCTTTCATGCTTGTTTCCTTTTCTATTTTAATTTCACACGTACAATATTCTTTCTTTCTTTTCTTTTTCTTTGGTGCACACGTTTACAATATCTAATCTCATATGTTAGGTGGGATATATTGAGATCTCATTATAGCATTAAAATATTTGGTTGAGATCTAAATATGATGGTAAATTAATGTACTATAATTATGATAAAATAACTTGAATAATTTAGTACTGTTATAGAATTTTCTTTATAATGTTATATGTTACAAGGGATTGAGTTTGAAACTAGTGGAGAGTGAAAGGCTTCATGAATCGGAAATGGTGATGACGGTAATGATGAATGGATATACATACATACATACATATATATATATGTATATGTATATATATGTATATATGGGAAAAGAATGGTGTAAACATTCTTGATTTAGTTTTGAAAGAATGAAAAAGAATTGTCAGTTTAATAGGTGGAGTGGAAAATGGACTTCACACTCACATACAAACATACATCCCTTCATATAACATATATTATATATATATATATATATATATATATATATATATATATATATATATATAGAGAGAGAGAGAGAGAGAGAGAGAGAGAGAGAGAGAGAGAGAGAGAGGGAGGGAGGGAGGGAGGAGGCTTGTCTTCTTGTCTTTGACTCAATCCAAGTCTTTTTCGATGTTTTTTCCTTCACTCACAAGGTAATCATCAATTGTGTATGTGAAATGGAACAATATTTTCGCTTCCACTTCACATAATCCTCCCCACCCTACCCCCAACCGCCTACCACCCTGCCCTCCTTCCCCCCCCCCCCCAACAACACACACACACACACACGCGAACCCACAATTTCACACACATTATGATCATCTATATAGCTCCATATGTGCCCATCTCCATCAGAGCCCGTCATACATATATCAATCTGCAGATCAAAAGTGAGTGAACTTTATAGTAATAATAATAATTATTATAATAATGAGGAAGCCAGATGCAACAATGGTGATGATCAAAGACAATATGAAAGCGAATAACAAAGTAAAACTGAGGAAAGGGTTATGGTCGCCAGAGGAAGATGAGAAGCTGCTGAAGTACACGCTCACAAATGGCCATGGCTGCTGGACTGAAATTGCACAAAATGCAGGCCTCCAAAGGTGTGGCAAGAGCTGTCGCCTTCGCTGGATTAACTACTTGAGGCCTGACCTCAAGCATGGTGCGTTTTCACCTCAAGAGGAGCACCTCATCATGCAATTGCATTCCATCCTTGGCAACAGGTTTGATTTTTAAATCAATCCTGAAACGCTTATTTGTTGTAGTGTCTAAATATTAATTGATTACCCTCTTCATCTTTTTGCCTTCGGATCGTTTGTAGGATAAAAATTCGATCTCTTCTGATTAAACATTGAATCTATTTGTATTATAAAAATTCGATCTCTTCTAATTGAACATTGAATCTATCTTTATCGTATATATAGAAGTCGTTTTATTATGTAAAGGAAGTAGAAGAATGAATTGAAGAAGTAATATGTAATAATGCACGAATCGAGAAGTGATACGTGACAATGCTCGTCAAGAAAAAGTATTGCTCAATCGAACATCTTGCTAGAAGGAGCACAGTTCTCTATTCACCTAAAGGTAGTAACTTAAAAGTCATCAGAGAAAAATTTTTAGTAGAAGAATCTGAAGGCATTGGCTACGCCGGGGGGGGGGGGGGTGTATATATAGTATCCGGATAATGGAACTTCTTACAACTCTTAGTTTCAAATACATAGTGCTTAAGATCTTTAAATAGCTAACTAATTAAATGGCATAGAGAGTCATTCATATATAAGAAGTCATGCAAGCATCAATACTTATCTGTTTATGTATAATATCTTATCCCACTAATAATTGGTTTAGTACTCATTTGGATTAGCTTTTTTAAAAATGTTTTTCTTTATAATTTTTTTTTAAAAGTAGTATTTTAGAAGTGCTTATGAAATTAAAATTTTTTTTGAGAGTTTCAACTTTTTTTAAATTTAATTAAATACTTATTTGAAGAATATATATATCTATATATATATATAGATATGTATATGTATATGTTATGTATGTATGTATGTACACACTCTTCTGCAGTGGCCTTTTTTTTTTTTTTTTTGTTAAATCCCCCACTCCATAGGTAGAACCCAAGACCTCAATCTTGGAAGAGATTTATAAAACTCAGTATTACTAGCAATGCTTTTTGGGAAGTGCACCAACACTAATTTTGATTGCTCAAATGTGTATATATATGGTATTATTTAGTTAGTTATCGTGTTTATTTTCTTTAGAATAGTTTAAGTCAAAGTTCTTTAATTAGTCTAATATAGTATATATTTCTAACCTTCAATTCAAGAAAAATTGCGAGGACCTATTTGCTGAAAAATGGAATAGGAAATACAAGTGTTCGCTATTCGCCACTTTACTCTTTTATTTTAGAAGAATAATAAAATACTAGTTACAGACTTTAATTAAGTAGTGCACTTTTCTTAAATCAACAAGAGGCATATATGTTTAAAATATATTTTATATCGCTTCTTTACCCTTTCTTTGCAATATATAAACTCACATCTTAAATGTCAAATTTTGCATATACATAATAAAATTTTTATTATACAAAAAAAGTGACTAGGGGATGAAAGAGTAATATATAGACCAATTCTGCATAAGAATTCTCAGTTTGAAATCTAAATTTTCAACATGTAAATCCTAATGAAAAAAATAACTTTCCGAATTAAATCTTAATTTGAGATGTTATGTGTTGTACACAATGCATGTTTGATATTTAAGTCTGCGTCAAAACGTGTAAAGTTAGAAACTCAACGTAATGGAAAACGATGTATCTCAAGTGCATGTATCTCTTGCGTCGATTATTATGCTTTTGTTTGACCATTTTTTTTTTCTGCTCAAAGTTGTATGCAGTATATGGCAAGATTATACTTTTAGACCTCTATGTGCATTATTTTTGAACTATTGCATCAATGCCACTCGCCTTAATCAAACTTCTTTCTGAACTAAAAAAGAAATAAAAAGTATAATGACAAATGTGTATAAGATAATAAGACCCATCACCCCTTGTGATTCTATAGAGAAAAAAAAAGAATGTATTGATAAATTAATTACTACATTATAAATTCTTGGTATATGCATGTTAATATATTTACTGATACTAGAACTTAGCGAACAAGACTGCAGATGAAAAGAAAATTAGTATAACAAGAAAGCCTAATTCTAGATTATAGTATAATTTAATACAAGAACGTAACATAAAAACTTGTCCTGATTAAAGACCTAATACTTCATCCTATCTTAACATAATAACACGGTATTCCTTGTTTGTATAATAATAAAATTTTTACGTGTTATTATTTGATCTGAGTAATATATAACAATGTTCGACTTTCTTACGTTTCAAATCTTTTATGTGCATTAGGTGGTCTCAGATCGCTGCTCGCTTACCAGGGAGGACTGACAATGAAATAAAGAATTTCTGGAACTCCACAATCAAGAAGCGACTCAAGAATAATAATAACAATAATAATAATATCTCTACGACAATAAACATGAGTCAAAGTGCAATATCAGATCATCAGCCCTGCCAAGGCGTCAGCTGCACAATGCCACCCATGCAGATACAGGGAAACAACGTGGCTTCAACGTCGTTAGTGGTGGATAATGTCACAAGAGGTATTCCTAAAATCTCGTAATTAAAAATTTTATGAACAAATTAATATGTTTATCGTAAAAATATTTTATTCCACTCTACATATTGAATATCATTTCTAAAATACCACGTTTTCTAACAGATAATTATTCATCATCGTCGTCGTCCACATCATTGTCCTCCATGCCAGCACAAACTACGCCGCCGCAGCTTGCCGCTTCAAGCAATTTCAGCCCTTTTCCTCTGCTGCTTAACAACAAAACTTACAATGTTAATGGTAATGGTGGAGTGGTTGATATGTATGGAGGGTTTGGTGTATATGGTGGTGCTTTGGAGCCCTACATGTTGGGGTTAGAAAGTGACCTCTGTGTTCCTGCATTGGAGAGTAACGTTAGTGCAGTTGAGAATATTAATGATGCTTCAAATGACTATGAAACCTTTAACAATTACTACAATGATTACGATGGTGAAAACATCATCAAAGTGGAGGATCAATGGCGTGGAGAAACCTTAAAAAGTACTGGAGATTATTTGGATTGGGAAGGTTTGTTGGCAAATGTTTCCTCCTTGCCTTACCTTGATTTTCAAGTTGATTAACCTTTTTTTTAAAATTCTTCTCTTTGTTTCTCGACCTACTTACGTTAAAATTGTACTATTTCTCTCCATATCAATTTGTTTTAGGATGAAATCCTCTATTTCTTAATGATAATGCAAAAAGTTATCGGTCAATATTTTGCCCTAATTAGATTCGCCCGATCTAGATATAGCATTTAAATAAAAGAAAGCACATTCACACCAGAATGTGACTTACAAAATCGAAGAAAGCACAGGCCGGTTATCTTCAGGCACCGGCGTGGTGCAAGTAAAAAACCATTTGACGTTTAAGTCAGTATGATGTGCTTTCTTTCTTTTTTGCAGGATACGGTCAGATCGAGCGGATCAAATTCGGACAAAATATTTATTGGTATTTATTTGCATTATCACTCAGTCCTAGATCCATCCATCAATTCATGGATTGATTTGACAAGCATGCAAAAATACTCTCCTTTCAACCTCACCAAACAATAAGACAAAAGAAAAAAAAAAATCCTCTCTCTCCTAAAATAAACTTCTTTCCTTCTTTCTTTTTTTTTTCATCCCTCTTTTCGTTAGTCAAAAAATTCTTAATTGAACTCGACTTTTAATCTCGTGTACTTCTAGTACCTGTTGTAAATTTTGTGCTTCCTTTGGACCTTGAAGCTGTGAGGAAAAAAAATCTCTCTCCTTAAGCGAAGTGTGAATATTTTTGTATACAGAAGCGGAGAAGAAATAAAGTGTACCAGCTGAGGCATCGTAAATAGTCTTCTGAACGGACGAAATAACGCTGCAAACATGGACGCTTAAATCATCTGCAAAGTCATTTTAGAATCAGTGTGGAGACTATCAGATATGTAGACCATTCTTTTCACGTAATCAATAATTAAAATAGTCTCTTATTTTTCTAAATTTATCTTTGTTTGTAATGTTTTGTTCATCTATATCTATCTCTATTATATACTAAAATTATTGCACAAACCTCACTTTTCTTAGGCCGAAATTACGGTGGACTTGAAACTGCCACGTGTACAACCTTGACTGTTATGCGTACAACAAGACCTGCTTTTATAATTTATCACCTGGTATTGCATGCAGCTAAGTGGCACTTAAAAGGAAAACAAAGTTCACTTGTTAGATACATACATTACATGCATTTAAAAAATTTAATACGCAATTCAAAATTCTGCATAAGCTAATCCATACCGATCTACCATTTATAATGTAAATTAATTTATTCAAAGTATAATGAAATTTATTACTTTTAATAAGTTATATATTCAATCAAAACTTTATATACTTATATCTTTAACTTAAATTACAGGATTCACAATACATACAAGCCCATGCATCGTAGGAGTCACATACTAGTCTGTGCGTGTACATATATTCAACTGGGGATTAGTACGATTATATATATAGTACCTTGTTGTTTCGTAGCTAACTTGATATCTGTATTGGTGAGAGACATGATAAATCAGTAATTATAAGTGAGTGTTATAGGTTTAATCAACAACCCAAGCCAATTATTTTAAATATTTTAATAATTAGATTTTGCACTCAAGATACACTAGTCTTGCGTGTATGCCTAAGAGTTCGAGGCTTGAGACACGATAACCTTATTATCGTTAACTGAATTACATGTCAAAATCACAAAATGCAGATTGTTTTTTTACCATGCGGGGAATAATTTTATACATCAGTTTAGTTAATTACTATCAAGTAATGCATTATATGAGGTAAGTTAACTACCTCTGAGTCTTATTAATTATAACCATTTCATCCTCCAGTAGTAATAATTCAATCTTTAAAAAAGAAATGTTGCAATACCTCCCAAGGGTATATAACCAGTGATAATTCGAACTTATTGGAAATTATCATTCACAACAAGAGTGTAATGCTTGTAATATATTACGTGCCGTATACATAAATGTCAATTATATCCATTCTAAAAATTCGAAGTTATGTGCGTTAACAAAATAGAATCGAAAGTTATAGATGAAAATAAAGCACTAAAGTGTTTCTTTTCCATTTTTGGGTCAAGAAAGTGCTTCTTTTGCCACTATTTTTTAATTTGAATGCAGAAAACAAAATTAATAGCAGTGAATTTTGTGCGAAGCAGAGCAGAGAACAGAGAGAGACGATGGCTAAAAATGGAAACGCGTCGCCTGAGAAATTCGAACTCTCGCGGAGAAACCCCACGTACTTAGCAGGGACACGCCTTAACCACTCGGCCAAAGCGACGCTTTACGTCATGTATTTCGAGAAAAGATACTTCATAGACCAGGCACAAGTGCGATTAACATAATATCTTGGTTAAATGTACACATAGGAGGTAATAAATTAATGATGAAAATAGAATGATATTTAACATTTCCTTAATATACTCAATATTTTTAAAGGTTGAATACGAAACAACCTACATTATACTCCTAATCTGATCCTAACATGATTGCCACAATTTTAGTCTTATTTAGGTTTATATATTCAACTGTTGATCATTAACGTCATAGATGCACATTTGGGATGTATGTCGAGAAAAATGAATTACATACCATTTTTTGGTGTTAATAGAGAAGGATTAAATGCATTTTTTTTTCTTTGAGTTAGGGAATCCCAAGTTATATTGGAGTTAAGAGTAAATACTATTGGGCGAGAGCGGTAAAAGAAAAGTCACTATATTTCACCATAAATTTACAAGATGCTTTATAGCACCATAAGTTGTTGAAGGGACGAGGGAGAGTGAGCTAGTTAAAGGAGAGTATGAGAGTTGAGGCGCATGATATAAGAACCAGTAAAATGTATTTTGCCCTATTATAATTCATTGTACACTTAGGGTTTGTTTAAATTTATTTATTTATTTTTTTTACAGAAGAATACATTTTTTTTTACAATAAATATTTGAATTGGTTTTGAAAAATTGAAATTAAGTTTTTCTGAAAAGTAAAAAATTTTAATTTAAAAAAAAAACACTTTTTTCAATAGTTTTACAAAAAAAAAAAAAAAATTCAAAAAAAAGCGAAAGCTACGATAATCATTATAATCATAAAAAAAAATAACCACTCATGACAACCTTCAAATCTGCATTACAACTAAACTCACGCCCTCCCACTCCTGTGACTGCCACACGGGTATATAAGTTAGTCTTTAGTGGGTCATTGGTTTCACCTCTTATTTCTTTTTCGTATTTCTTTATCGATTCAATGTCATTCTTTGTAGCATACCTAATTTTTTATATGTGAGTTAGCTTTATGATCTTTTTCTAAAAATATGCGTGTACGTAGTTCAAGTTTTTGCCCAATTCACTAAGGAATGTGTTTGGTTGCTTTTTACAGATCCTAGTGACTCCCATGAGGAAGCGAAATCCTTGAGTAAAAGGGCCCCGCTTACCCCTTAGGCCAAAAAAAGAGTAAAATAAACAAATTTAATAAATTGGATATAATTCAAAAAAAGAAAAATTGTATTGGTACCAATCTCTTTTAATAAAATCTCTCGCGGACATCTTTCCTTTGCACCTCTCTGTATATGCGAGCTTTTGGGAAGAGGAAATAAAAAAAAAAGAAGTTGATAAGCACCATCGAGTATTCTTAACTTGTGCCTTAGCGTTAAGCAAATAGATCTGTTGATCAACAGATCTGTTGTTTCGAATGCGTTTATTCAATTGCATTTTGACCCAACTTAAACTCCAACACGTTCCAAATCAGTCACGTCCAACACACGTTCTAAGCCAGTCATGTCGAATATCATTCACGTCCAACACATGTTCTGAATCAATCCTATCGATATCATAGATTATGCAGAGGCATTGCATAGAATGTGGTTTATCAATTATTAATTTGGGAACTCAAAGCCATATGCCTTATGCAACAGATGCAAGAAACAAAACTCACGACTATTTCATGCCCTACAATCCTATTGCCTTATTGGATACTAGTCATACAAAGTGATATATCCTCGTGTACATATAAGGTTGCCTTCGAAAAAGTAAAAAGATAACACTTCAAATAAATCAACATTAGAATAAAATAAAATTGTAAAGAAGGGCTCCAGTTTTACATCAACCGAGACAAATACAAGGGTGCATATCCATCCCTACTAAAAAGATCACATGATCAGTGACAACAAAAACAGCACTAAGAGAGAGAGAGAGAGAGAGCAATACAGCAAAAAAGCTCCTCATCTCCTAACCAGAATGGCTTATTTCACCGCGGTATCAGGGAAATATATGAGATTAACGAACGCCCTTAGCGATAAAAATTAATCATGAGATTAACGATACAGGAGATTAAAAATTAATCGCGCTGGACCGCACCTATTACATACAGCCCCAGCCAACAATTTTAAAATTTCACTGCTGTAAATAATGAATAATCAAAGTGAGATAAAAACTTTTAAATAAGTCTTGGCCTCGCTTGGTACCTTTTCTTTTCCTTCCTCCAAATCGCAATCTTCTGAACAAAGGCCTTCACCGCTGACAAAAAATAATTCCCAAAGAATATATACTTCCAACAAGGTTTTGTTTGTTGATGTTGAAACAAATTCATGTTATCAACTAGGATACAGCTGATCAAGTTGCATCTGCTCAAGCCAAGCTCCTAGAACAGATTGATCAACAGTATCGACTAGAGTATTGGATTTTAAACCCTCGCCGGATGGTGCAGCAGTAGAAACAGGAGCCGCGACCTTGCCTTTCATCTCAGGTGGTGATTCCTTGACAAGAGATTGCACCCACGAGACATCCGGACCTTCACCGTTGTCTTTCAGCTCGAATGAGGAAGACCTTCTCAATTGACCCATTTCATCTCCATTCACAGACCAATCAACTTTTCCATTGGGGGATCCCCATTTTGTCCAAGTATTCACAGGAGAACCAGCAATAGAAGCACTGTTGGATCCAAGTTCCCGGGAGCTGAGGCTGCGCAGCTGTTGATGCTGCTTCTCCCGTTGAGCAAATGCAGAGAGACGGGCGCTCATTGGGGAGATCGGCTCCACACTTCTCGGTGACATGCCCCTAGGTGAAGAGACACCAAATGAAGCCTGCAATAGAGGGCGCTCGATATTTTTTGGAGGAAAAACGTTAGTATTAATTGGTGAAAGCATACTCTGCTGCTGTTGAAACGAGTTAAAAACAGCTGATTTGTGTGATGGAGAGAAAGCACCAGAAGCCGCTGCGTGATCAGCATATCGAGGAGATGAGGTGATCTCAGCAGAAAATAGCTCATCAAGGTTTGACGGAGTTAGCGTCTTAGACCATCCAGAACGATTCAAAGTAGCACCATTAGGATGTGGCTGTGAAAAACGAGCCAAGTCATTTAGAACTAGCTGTTGGGCATCAAAGTCCTGCAACATATTCAAATCCTCAGGTGGAATATCTCGTGCACTAAGGGAAGATCTCAGGCGACTGGAATGGAGGTTACTTCCCGGGAGATGAAGTGTCGGAACATTTGGCGGGGGCCAAGCTGCAGGATTCATTCCATTTGCTGTTGGAGACATAGGTTGATTAAATGCAGTCGGGGACATCATCGAGTGTGAAGAGGGTGACCCCGGGAAAAGACTCAGAGCAGCAGCCATGTCCATAACACTCGCAGCTGAAGCTGTTGACCTAGGTGAAGGAACTGCAGAACCAGTAGAGACATGCAAAGGACGGAGCTCTTCAGGAGCATGGGCAAAAAAACAAACTCTTCGTGCACAACTTGTCCCATCCTTGCACAGCCTTGTTCGATACTGTGCAGGGTGCAGCCAAGATTCAAACACACCATGAGCATATTCACACATATCACCTCTCCTACATGAACCCTTGCGAAAATCAGGACATGGCACACAGCTATAATGGTACTTCCTAGGATCTCTTCTGCGAGCATTTTCCCCAGGGTGAACAAATGGACATTCTGTCCAGTCATGAGAATATGCCCTTGAGCAAGGTCTGACCTTGAACGAAAACATACGGAACTCATCAGTTGCATAGATGCTGTTCTTGATGTCAGGAAGTGATGGATCAATAGGGTATTCTTTCTTTTCGGGCGCAGTATTAGCTGGTGCATCACAGAACTTTGACGCCATAGGAGACGACTGTGATTCAGATGGAGAAAAGGGAGACCCGTTTTCTGGTGACGAGGAGAGATTTGGTGAGGACGTATTAGAGGTAGTTATTGACCCATGTAGACGTCGTTCAGCAGCTGAACCATCTGAAGTATTGCCCATAAGCAATTCTTCAAGAGAAAGTCGACCATCTGGAAAATTTCGTGGAACAAATATCACATCAACTGGCCGAAGACCATGAGCATCCTCAATATTTGGATCAGCACCAGCAGACAGGAGCTGCTTAACAATCTCAACAGCATTGGTGGATCCACCAGATGTTGCACAGTGAAGGGCAGTCCATTTGTCTTGGCCACAACTTTGATTCACGTCAACATCAGGCTGAGAGATAATGAACTTCACAACGTCAATACTACCAAAACTGGCAGCAACCATCAATGGGATCCTCTCCTCATAGACGGTCTTGTTTGAGAATTTCTTGCGGACTAACCAAAGTTCAATCTCATTGATTGCAGAAGCATCACGCTCAACCCTTCGTTTGAAAGCCTCCAGGTCATTGTTCGAGGCCAGATCAAGTATGCTGGTAAAAGAATCTTCAGTTTCAACAGTCAATTTATTCATTTCCCTTGAGTCAGTCGTGGTATCAACAGGGCACTGGTTTGTCGAAGTAGTATTTGATCGCTCTGGGCCACTACACATGCTTCACAAATCTGCAAGTCAATCACAAGCAAGTTCCATTCAGACAGAGGGAACGAAAGAGAGTCCCCAAATTAAACAATCCACTCTCACCATAGAAGATGTCATATCAAATATAAAGAAGTTCATGAAAATATGGCTTAACAGAAATAGATCAACAATAGAATCACTTTCAAAGACGGAATGAGAAACGAGTACGATGGGCAGAGAGATTAGAGCATACAATAGGGCTTATTTTAGCAGAAATCAAAGCAGTTATGGCAACTCTCGCTTACTAGAAGTCAACTACACAAAATCACAATCTTCTAATGTACTTCAAATTTATGATCAAATCAAACGAACAAACAAAATTCCTCTGCCTGCAATCACTAAAAGGAGATTCTTCCCTACTTTCGGAGCCACACGAATCGTGTTCTTCCAGATATATACCATTATTCCACTTCTTTTTCAGTGAAAACAATTCAGATTCGATCCGATTTAAACCATCTGACTAAAAACTAAAAAAAATACATCGACGCTTGTCCATAACTAGGAAAAGCTTTGCAGAGAATCGCATCCTATACTCCACAAAACCCTTAAGTAGATTCATTTTCCACAATTTTCAACCATATCCTGCAAAAAAATCGCATCTTTCCTCACAAGAAGAAAAAAAAGAAATATATTCTAATAAGTTATTCGATGACACCAAAAAAATGACTTATTATTTAAAAAAATAGCCATATTCAATTAATAAAACCTTAAAAAAAAATGCATCCAAACCACTATAAACAACAAAATATCGAAATTATTCAAAGTGCAAGAAAAAATCAGCGATGAATAACTAGAGAATTTAAAGTCAACGAAAGTCAAGTACGAGCTAAAAACACAGTTGACTAGCCAAAACATCAGCAAGATATCTAATCTATACTGCTTCTCACATACATATACGTATATACATACATACATGCATATATATAAACATATAGAAACATATATATCTGTAATACTTACCGATCTAACCGAAAAATGGGCGAAGAAGATCGGGAAGTGTCCGTACAAAAGAATCGCTGTTCAAAACCATGAAATTCAAACCCTACGAGAGAATAAAAAAATATTAACTAAAATGCAATTATATATACATAAAATATATTGATTGGCCATATACATTCATAGGGGTCTCTGTGTGTGTGTGCGTGAGAGAGAGAGAGAGAGAGAGAACGAAAGTAATGTGGTTGTTGTCTAGGGAGAGAAAGTGGAGACCAAAGACAGAGAGCGTGAGAGTGAGAATGGGCGGGGGGAGGCGATAATGGAAATGAAATTGAAATGCAAATGAAATTTGAATGAAATGACGTTGAAATGCACGTGAGATGAGAGTCAAATGAAGTGGACTGGTCGAGGAGAGACGACCGTGGAATTCAAGTGACTTGAATAATAATAATTTAATAATTTTAAATTATTAATATAAATATGATAAAATATTTCAAATAATCTATACAATTTTTAAATTTTTACTTATAAAAATGTGGATTCTTTGTAAGTTAGGGCACAAGTATAATTTCGTACATTTGATTTTAAGACTTGTTATTTCCGTATTAAGAAATACATAAGGAAAAGGAAAAATCAAAATTATTTTTTGACCTATTGGCAATCTATTAACAAGGTTTTCGGCTTGAGAGAATAAATTAAATGTCCCCTTTTTAAAAAAAAAAATCAAAGTTTCATTTTTTTAAACTAATGAATAAAATGTTACAAAATGCATTTTCCTGTTTTGAAAACTCAAAAATTGGAACTTTTTTTTTTTTGAAAAACAAATCTCCAAGTTTTAAATTAGAAGAGAAAACTCAAAGATTATTAATCTTCAGTTTTGTGACATTTTATTTATTAGTTTGAAAAACATGACATTTTAATTTTTTTAAAAAAATAAGATATTTAACTTATTTTCTCATTTGGCTTTGTTTATTTCAAGTACTAAACACCAAGAAAAAAGTATCATTTTATGCACTTTTTACTGTTTATTACTTATAAGCACCAAACAAGTAAAGCCAAACACCCTCTAAGTTTGTTCTCTCCAAATAGTGGGGTTTTTTCCTTTATCTTTTTGTTTTTTTAATCGAACTCTCCAAATAGTGCGTTGAAAATGAAAAGGAAAAAGGAACAGGAAAGATATATTTTTTTCTTATTATTTTATTTAACATTGTCTTTTGGGAGGAGGAAGCTATTATTTATTACCTTTATTAATAAATAAATGAATCTTAACCCTCGATGTTGACTTTTCTATTCCGTCCCTGTTTCCTTTTATTTTATTTTTTTATGCTTGTGAGGTGTCATGTTAGTTTTTTATTTTGTAATATTTTCTTTTACTTTTTAATAGTTAGCCAATTTTTATTTTGTAATATTTTCTTTTACTTTTTAATAGTTAGCCAAATTTACACTATTAACAAATTAATAAAAATTGTCTCAAAAAAAAAAGATAATTTCTTAACGTTAAAATTTTGTAAATCTCATGAATATTTATATGAAAAGAAATTATTATTTAATAAACTAATGAATTCGATTCACCTTTAATTATATAATTATTCTAAAACAAAGATCAGATAAATAATAGTATTTGCATCACGTGGATCAACACATTTGTTATACATAAAAAGAGGCGGCTAATTCCACCGAGTAATCCTATTTTGGTCAAAAAGTGACATGTATCGACCCTTCCTTATATTTATAGCGTGTTTGGAATGATCTTATTTTAAGATGTTTATCCTATTGAAATTTGAAAATATCTTATAAGATTTAAGATATCTTATCATATGCACCATGCATTTTATAGTTGTAAAAAATAAGATAGGAAGAATTACTTATTTCTTATAAGATAAAAAGTTTGGTTTTGTTTTAAATTTTCATAGAATGCATGATAAGATTTCTTAAATCTTATAAGATGTACCCTCATTTCAATAGGATAAGTATCTTAAAATAAGACTATAACAAACAGAGCATTAGTTTTAGCTTACTTATTACCGTTTAGCTTAGGTCAATCGTAGCATAATTATATTTTTGTTGATAAAGGTAATGTATTACTAACTTGACCTTGTTCAAATTTTGCCTTCAAAAATTATTAACTCTTTATGTTTACAAAACATAAACAAATCTAATGAACATCACTTCATTTGTGGTCTAATCCTCGTGGGACTATGTTAACTAGGCTTTTTACTTTGGGCCTTGATCTTATTAAGAAAGGTCTGAAAACATAACTTGGCTTTTTCTTTTGTAAGAATTCGTCCCTTTTATTCAAATAAGTTTACAATTGTTAAGTAAACTGGAATATAGATTTAAAATCATACGATTCTGTATATAATTATTGACAATAAACATATTAGTATTATATGTTTGCATTATATATTTGAAAGTTATAATTTTATAGCATTGATAATTTCATTTTTTATTTTATTTATATTATAACGAACCCCGTACAATGCACTAGTGTGTGTGTCTATACATACACACACACACACATACATACATACATATATATACATATAATATATATATATATATGTATATATATATATATGTATGTATGTATAAAGTAAATTGGTTGAGTGATTATAGGCTAATCACCTTATCTTGAGACATCGATGTAGTGCCAGTCAAAAACTCTCAGTAAAATACAGGCGTAATTCTGACATAAACATAAAAATGAACTCAATAATATTGAGTTACCTTAAGCCTATATCCCTTGCAATATTTATAACGAGAAGCGGATGGTTTTTGGATATGTATGGAACTCCTAATATGTATTTGATAAGAATCTAATAATAGAGTTTGATATTTATTCATATATTAGAATAATTTATTAATATATTAGGATAATAATCCTTAACACCCGTAAAATAAAGATTTAGTTGAGTCTATATAATAGTCTTCTTTAGATAGAACGTATCCAAAATTTGATAAAAATATAAGGCGAGTCGGATATGTCCTTATCAAGTATTATATGTTTGCATTATACATTTGAAATTTATAATTTTATAGCATTGGTAATTTTAATTTTTTATTTTATTTATATTACAACGAATCCCGTACGATGTCCGGTGTGTACCTCTCACCCTACTACCCTTTAACCCCCTACTCTACACCAAGTGAACCCACCCTCATGCTATCTTGAACCCAATCGTCCCTCGTCATGCTTTTAGATAAACTTACATGTATATGTTTATATATACAACTACCCATATATGTATATATTTTGGTGGGTGTATGTATGTGTACTTTTGGTGTGGATCTCTATGTGTGAGTAATGATAAAAAAAAAAAGAAGTGGATTTTCTATTTGTGATGATGATGACGATGAACAAGAAAAGAAGAAGATGAAGGTGTACTTTGATTAAAGTGCATATGTGTTTTGTATATGTTTGGTATTGAGATCAAAAAATTTATATATATATATATATATATATATATATATATATATAATTGGCGTAGGGCTGATATCGTCAACTCTTCACTAAGCTCATCGTGTCTCTGGAACATTGCAAGTTATTATGTTTTACAAAAAAATGAGATTACTTGCAAGCCCTTTAAATGAGGAGGTAGAAGAATTGAAACAGTTCTCAGATTGGATTTTGAGCGTTAGAGATGGAACGACTTCCGATTCTTCTGACTCAGATATAATGATAGAAATTCCTGATAAGTTGTTAATTAAAGATTACACAAATCCTTTATCTGCAACTGTTGAAAGCACATATCCTGATCTTTTGGAAATTTCATGGATGCGCAGTATTTTCAAGATCGAGCCATCTTAGCACCGACTCTTGAAGTTGTGAAAAAGATTAATGATTTTATGCTTTCTTTAATTCCAGGTGAGAAACATGTATATTTGAGTTCTGATAGTGTATGCAATGCTGATGAAAGTGCTAATAGCCATCAAGATTTGATCACTCTAGATTTTTTTAACAGTATCAAGTGTTTTGGTATGCCAAATCATGTTTGGAAGCTTAAACTAGGTGTACCGGTTATGCTCATAAGAAATGTAGATCAAAGTAGTGGTTTATGCAATGACACAAGGTTGACAATTACTCAATTGGGAAAACATGTTCTTGAGGCTCAAATTATGAATGGTTCAAAGTCTGGGCAGAAAGTATTCATCCCAAGGATGATACTAATACCATCAGATACAAGTTTGCCCTTTAAGTTATAGAGACAACAATTTCCATTGGTGGTTTTATATGCAATGACAATTAACAAAAGTCAAGGTCAATCATTGTCTACTGTTGGATTATATTTGTCCTGATCAGTTTTCACGCATGGTCAATTATATGTTGTTGTTTCTAGAGTTACAAGGAAAATAGGTTGAAAATATTAATCCATAATGAAAAAGGTGTGGCTTCAAACAAAACCGAAAATTTTGTATACAAAGAAATTTTCCAAAATTTGTTGTGTCATTTTTTGTTTTTTATCATTTATTCAGTCCCATACATGTATTAAACATTTTAATTTATTAACATTATGCCCTTCCTTTATATCTATATATATATATATATATCATATTTGTTTTATTAATTCTATAGTATATAATTATTTCAATAATTATTTAATAAGATGCAAAAACTCTATAGTTTTAATATATTCAATCACATACGTCGCTCCCCGTGCATCGTACGGGTGTTACACTAGTGTGTGTGTGTATATATATATATATATATATATATATTTATATATATATAGAGAGAGAGAGAGAGAGAGTTATAGCTTGAATGACAAGGGTACTTTAGTCTAAAAAATATGTAATGCTAACTTGCTTATTAATTTTTAATAGCAATCTAAGAGAAGATAAATGAATAACGAAAACTAAATAGAAGAGTTAATATTAGGGTTATAGATGAAATTAACTCTAAGAAAATGTTGAGACAGAATGTCAAAATCGAATGGAAAAATCAAGACATCTAGGATAAGAACAGACACAAGAAGGTAAGATCCTTGTTAAACATGTTTCATTAGTTCAAGTAACCTTGTCTCAACTGCCTAGGACCCCGACAACTATGAATTTAATCTATTGATATATATTTCTCAATTTTCACGCAGAAGGCTTGAATCAACTTTTTCTAATGCATGTAAAAATTCTTTTAAAATTTAATTTAAAATAATTTCGAATCTCTTTTAAAAAAAGAAAAAAATAAAAAAAAGAAAAAGAAAAAGAAAAAGACTCCCCAAGCGATGGAGATTAACAAACATAAACACCTTTTGGTCCCCACTAAATTTTGGTGGCAAGTAATATGGCATGTAGCTATGGATGAGACATCTCGGTTCATAGGAAAAATGACATTAAATTGGGCGGTTTGTCTTAAGTAAGAAAAGTGGAACCATCAGGACCAACTTCTACTAATGTCTCATCATCCAACATTTGGTATATCTACTTTCCACAATCTTTTTTTTTTTTTTCTTTGAACTCATATTAGAAATGCTAAACTCAAGGTACATCTTTCATCAGGACAGAACTGGAAATTTTTTCGTCAGGAGGCCAACATATATTTGAACGAAAATTGCAGTTGAGATAACGTTAAGTAAAAAAGAAAAAAGCATTTCTCTCTTCTAAAGAGAATATATAAATATATAAACAATTATAACAATAAAGGTCGGTAATATTATTTTTGAAGTAAAAACAATTGTAAAAAAAATATTATTTAGAAAATAATATAAAATTATATTAAAAAAAGTTTACTGATTTAGACGAAAGTGAGTTCTTCTCTTCTTTATGAAATTATCTAGCCGAAATAAATACATAAATAATAAATGAATAAACTTCCTAAATAAATAAATTATTTATTAAAAAGCTATCTAAAATTTATAAACTTTTTAAACTTATCTTGGAAGAAAAAAATTCTAACCTAATTAGTAAAACAAATAAATTAATGATTACAAACATATATTTGCTAAAATTACTTATTTATTACAAAATTTTAGCCATTGAAATATCATCTACATAGAAAATAGGTATTAAGAAAGATTTTTAATTACGAAAATAATTTCCAAACTAAAGAAAAGAAAAAACTAAGGGAGGCCATAAAAAGAATTCTAAAAAATTTTACATATATAATAATATATATTTTGTTGATGCTTGGAGGGGGCCGGCCCTTAGTGCCACCCCAGTCAAGGCGTAATAATTTTTAAGAAATAACTTTTTGACTAATTTAAGTCTGAAATTTAAATAAAATTTTTATAGGGTCTAAAGTGCTGACTCTACCACTAAATTACATCATAATACAAGTTAGTCAGAAATAACCAACCTCGTTTGAATTAAATTATCGTATTAAATAAATTGCCTGCCAATATATCTTTAAGAAATTATTCCAAAGCCCTCTCTGGACCATTCGTGTGCTGCCGCAAATTTAGTGTAGTTCGCAGTTGGTCGTTGAGGATAATTAATTTTAAGTCAGAGACTGTCATTTTACTTGACATGCAAGGAAATTAAGACGAATAAATGAAGTAAAGATCTACGTCCCTCCTGCTATGAAATTCGTCCAGAAAGTCACACTACTAGTTTTCATGCATCTCTGTCTAATTTGACGTTTACCTTCGCCTCACGTCTGGAGATCTGACGTCAATTCTCGACAAGTCCGATATCGATATTTAATAATCTTGTTATTACTTTTAAGAAAAATAATTTTAACCGATAGTATAATATTTTATATATATGGTACACTTACCAAAATGGGTGCCGCGATATGTCTGCTAAATCTTAGGGTTATAAAGATCTTATACTCCCACCGTCTTACAATATTAATCGAGTTTCTTTTGTCTCAAAATATCTGTCACTTAAAATAATTTAAATAAGTAATAATTTTTTTTTTATAAATTTACTCTTATTTTATTTTCAATTAAATCTCATTAATATCAAATAAAACAAAAAAGAGAATTTGTCAAGTAATTACAAATTTATTCAAAAATGAGGCTATTAATTAATTTTATTGATCTGAGTATAAAAACATTGACGTGGAGTATATTATTGCATAAAACTTCTATTATAAACGGAAAAAGTTTCCCATGAACATACAAACCATTGCCAAAAGAGGGAAAAAATAACTGCTACTGCAATGTCATAAATTTCACTCTCCTCTATGTCTTTTATCTTTAAAGAATTAAACATTTAAGCTTTCAACCTTTTAACATTAAGACAATTAAATCCTGTAATTTATTTTTTTTTTTTTCTCTCAGGAGGTCCTCCAAAACTAATTTGAGAGACCTTTCAAGAGGGGGAAAAAAAAAATTGGACGACCCAACTGTCCCAATAATAAAAAGGACTTAAACGCCGTATTATTCGCTTTATCTATACAATTTGATAGGAGAAGAGATCAAGCGAGAGAATTTCTACACGACCCTTCTTAATTATTCCAACTCGTTTGTCTGGATTAACTTTCTTTGATGAAACAAAGAAAGTAGACAAGAAGTACATAAATTTCGTAATAAATATTTAATTATGAAAAAAGAAACTAAAACTATAAAACATGTCTGAAAAAGACCAATTCAGACGAACTATACATGAGTTGAATATAAAGGAATAATTCTCTCAAAAATTAGATAAAGAAAGCACTTAAATCTTATCTACACTTGCAATACATTCTCAGGAATACAAGAAAAGCAGATATCTTCTTTTATTCCTTCCAAGTTTGCGCAAATAAACTTGGATTATAGTTTGCAAAACGCTCTAGTTATGCACAACGATCAAAAACTGATACGTCACAAGACCACACATATAGCAACAGTTTTTTTACTTGTTCAATTTAAACGTTACGAGAAAAATACAACGACGCAAACAGTAGGAACGTGGAAGATTCATGTGCATCCTATGTCTTGGGGTCATGGTTTTTGCTTTTTACTTCTGCTTTTGTCTTTGCCTTTCACGTAGGATTTCAGCAGCTGCTTAATACCCTTCTTGTGATGATGTTTCTTCTCCTCTGGTGAGATGTTTTCTTTGTTCTTCTTCGCTTGCAATTCTTCTTCTAACTGTGAATACAACTGATAAAAAATCAGATCAAATTAGCAAACACATCATGATCAAACACAAACACACACACAGTTAGTACACACATCATAATCTGATATGCGACTTCGTCACGTTCTTTTGCTTTCAACTTCAAGCCACTTTTTTTGGGGGTCTTTTTTTTTTTTTTTTTTGGGGTTAAAGCCCCACCCCCAGACTTCAAGCCACTTATTTCAACTTAAAGTGGGTCAACATATTATATTAGGTTAATGTCCCATTTAGTCACTCATCTTGTCCCCTTTTTTTACAATTAATCCCTAACCTTAAAAGATTAAAATCAATCACTATAATTTGTGAGATTATTAGTTCTTAGGTCAAAAATCATCCCAACATAAACGGTTTAGATATATCAAAAAATACATAAAATTCTTCTCATTTCACGTAATTGTGTCTCCAATTCATTAATTCAAATGCATATAGCATGTCCAAATTATTAACTTCTTAAAACCAACAGTACTACAAATTTCAAAGATAAAAAGTTGATTTGTTGTTTTAATTTGTGTGTTCAAGATGAGGACTTAATTATCAAAAAGTAAAATTGAAAATAAAGGACTAAATAAATTGTTGACCTTTTTATACCACTTAGTACGAAGTACACCGAAAAAACCCTTCTACAAACAAAGCAAAGAAAAAGCAAAACCAAAGTTTAAAATTGCAACGATCGGGTGACTATATTTTCTCACAATAAATCTTGTACCTAACTAACTCAAAACATATTCTTCCAAACAGGTTACGCCCCTCAAAGTTTTGGTCCGAGGCATGGCTTATATAATTATATGTTTCAAAATTGGACATACGAACTGACACTCGCCACTCGACCCCGACCCCACCATGACGAATGACACTTGACCCCGACCCTACGGGACTAGAATAGTTTGGAAATTTACGTCGTCGAATAATATGACTGGAGTTTAAATCTTGTGGGGCGAGAGGTTAGGTTGGAAATAGACGTATATATAAGTAAAAAGAAAGAAAAATGCAATGTTTTATTATTTAAAAAAAAAGAAGAGAAACGTAATCTAGAAGTAGCCTCATCACCTTGATCACACGATCCTCCACATGCATCAGCCTTTCAATAAGGGTCCCTTTTGCCCCAGTCTCAGTTATCACATCATCAATGGGGCGACAATGCTTCTCTAAGCTTTTTGGGGAGAAATCAGTCATTGACGATGGTTGACCATCACTTGTGAGAGTTCCACTTGAGGGTGTAGATGCACTTGAACTCTTGGGAGAGTGCTGATGACTTATTCCTCTTATATCTTCCAACTGCTTTATCTGCATTGAATATTATTTCATCGTTAATATGTCAAGAAAAACCACTAATATTAACAAAAAAAATATTACATTTATATAGTTGCTATTGCTTCAATAGTCGAAACTACCTTTCATGAACTAGATCTAAATTTAGACAGATAGAGTTGAAACTGATGAGTAATGACTTAGATTAGATTTAAATCTCGCGAAAAAGGGGAATTCAAGACTTTGTATAGAAAAAGAAAACCGGGACACTTACAAAAAGTTCAAATTAGATCTTCCTCTTTTCAAAAATATAAATTTGGACTTCTAAAGGTATACTTTTTCAAAATTATATAAAAGATATTTTCTTTTATACACCAATCTAAAACCACCCCAAAAAGTTGATGAAATCCATAAATCAATTTTTTTCAGAAATCAAAATCTTAATTTTCTTAAAACAAATTTTTGAATAAACTATAAAATATATATTTTTAATAAGCCAATCCAAACTAACATCTAACATGAGAAAATCAAAGCACCCGCCCCTTTGGAAAGGAAACTTGAATGAGAAAATAAAAGAAAACTCCAAAAAATCACTAAAATTTGTTGAACTTACAATATAGTCTAGTCGATCAAGTCTAGAGAGCATTGGTTCCTCTATGGTAGCCATCTATTTCCTCTTTTTCTTTTTTTCTTTCTTTTCTTATTTTTTGCAACTTTTTTATTTTCTTATCTTTTCCCCACTTTTTTTTTTTTTTTCAAGAACAAGGAAGAAAACAGGGGAATAAATCATGTTCACATGATATAGACGGGGTGGACCATGGGGGGACACGTGGCGGACAATGAAGGTGATTGGTCATGGTTATTTGCATACGTGTCATTCGAGTGTTCGTTTGTTGTATGTTATATTGACACGTCTTAGATTCATGTTTAGAAACAACAGCATGTGGCGTCATGTGAATGTTGCAAGTTGTAATGCCCTTGTCTTGGATATATTTAAGATTGTTAACTTAGGGGAGATTCTCTTTTGTAACATAAGGCTCGTTTTGGGTTGATTCTTTTAAAACTTTATGTGATCTTTTCGGAAAGTTAAAATTTTGGTTTTTTTACATTAAAAAAAAATGAATTGTTATTAAAGCTTATTAAGGGTTTGATTTTTACTAATTATTACTTTGATACTAATAAATAAAAAATTATATGATAATTTTTAATTATTTCAATTGTTAAAGTTAATCCTCATTATTACTTAGATAAATTCATAAAAGAGGACAAAATAATTGTTAAAACATTATTTCTCTAAATAAAAAATTCAAAAAATATGGAACCAACTTATGAGATCTTAGACTATTTCATCTATTATCAATTTATTATAGATCGGAATCTTAATAATTATTAACATAATCGAAGTTGGATTTCACCTCATTTCCTCTCATGTCCATGTGACCTATCTCTGTGTTTGGCTCGTCTAAGCTCATCTGAAAATTTGGCTCTTTTGAGCTTGATCTAGTTCTTTTGCCAGTTATAGGTCACTGTTAGTTCATCTTGTTCTTGTTATAGGATCTCCTATTGTTTGGCTCTTTTAAACGTGATCTCATTCTCCCACTATATAAGGTCATGGGTGTGTACACACACATGCGCGCGTGTTTACATAATTTTAAGTCTACAATATAAGGTTTACTAGAGTTACCTCCTCATATGAAAGCTTAAACTTAAAGAGAGAATATTGATTTTTTTTTAATTACGAAAACACATCTTCTCACCTGTAGCGTAATTTATTTAGAAGTTTGTACTTGGACAATTTTAATTTAAATAGGTAGCAGTGAGTCTCGAAGCTGAGACCGTTTGGTTTCAAAGCTCTGATACCATATTGATATTTTCACCTCATCTAAAAGCTTAACCTTGAAGGAAAGATATTGGTTTATTTATTTATTATATTAAACAAGGTCCTATGCAAATTCCTCAGATTAACCAATTGATTTCTAGAACCTCTTAACGTGGTATCAACCTGGACCCTTGGTCCTTTTATATCTAACCACTTCCTCGTTTGAAATTGATCTCATTCTTCTACCATTTAAGGTCATGGACTACTAAAATATATATTGTCAAGTTTCAAGTCAACCGTATAAGGTTTTGGGCTATTCTTTACATTCATCAATTGGCTTTTAGGATAGAACTTTAGTTATATTAATATAATATCAAAGCTGGGCATTTGGTCTAATTATATTTAACCACATGTAAATATCCGTCCAAGTGCAAATCATGTGTTCCTATCATCCATGTTCTACTCATCTTCGCTCATGAAGTTACCTCACATATGAACGGTTACATTAGGATATTTTTCCTCCTACATGAAAGAATAAAATAATGGTATAAGAAATACTACAAAAAAATAAAACACTATTTAATAATTCATTATTCTATGATTCTTTCTAAAATATTCTATCATATTTACCAAACAATTTATTAAATGAAGGAAAGATTAGAAAAAGAAAGAAAATACAACGTTATGTAACTATCAACTTTAAATAAGACAAAAAAAAAATGACACAAACCTTTAAAGTTCATATTCATAAAATGACTTTAAATATTTTAATACTATATTTCGATCCTAATGCTGTCCCCAAGCATAAGAACTCTTCAATAAAAGGCCCGGTCTACAATTATGAGTCAAAATTCCATCATAATATAACAACATCATAAACAAGATCCAGCTATTATTTATTTTACACGTCATTTTATCATAATTATATTAACAACTTACACTTGTTAAATTTCCACTTTGCACCCTATTGTTTCATCTAATATAGTTCAAACTATCATAATTCTTAGAGGAGCAATAGGGTAATAGAAATCAAGTTCCTGTGTGAAAAATGCGTTCCCTGGCTGAAACTATTATCATCATTAAAACTTTCGAACCAAAGAACGCTTAGTGAAAATATATTTCGAGCATTCAAGTTTTGTGTTAAGGATATGGTAAACTAACGGGTTTGTGAATCGATTATGATAAATTAGATCAGATTCTTTGGTTTCTTTTTTTCGAAAAGTACCTTAACGTAACATGAGCGTGAAGTGAATTTGAAAACAAGTTATGCATTCAGTGGTAATTGTATAGATTCAGTGTCTGTGCAATCAAACATTGTTGCTGTGCTAAGATTTCACCCTCTTGCGAGCATGGCAGTCTCCTTAGACAATCTTTTGGATTATATCCTGTAAAAAGCATAAGATATTAGGAATTTGGTTGACAGATCCAAAAATGACAGCAACGGAGGCTATTGCCCAGGAAGTAGCTCAACCAGGATGATATCATAAACTGCTTCCGCGGATAGATTTGGATCCTGTCGTAAAAATATAACTTTACAAGGGAATTCAAGCTCACATCCTCAGGCTGCAGGTGTGATCCGCTACCGGGATGCGCCGAGGCCCTTGACATTCTCTGCAGTCCAAGAAGAACGTTGCATCTTGGGGCTCTGGCATTGCACCAAATTTTGCCCGTTAGAGAGGATTAGATACTCTAATCAGGCTGAAATTTTCAGAATGCTGGAATATGTCATTCTGTCCATCACATCAATTCTCGGTACTCACAAATTCATCTTTTCGTCTAACCGCATTATCTACCTTGTAAATATACAGACACTTGAATCAAGTAAAGTTTGCAGCAACTCAAAAGGAGAAATTAGAAGTTGATAACAAGGTAAAGCTAGGAGAAAGTGATGGCAGCTGTAACATATTTTGTCCCTCCACTGACAAACATGGGGGTTGTAACAGTGGACAGACAGGTGATCATCCAACAATAATCTGCAGATGTTTTCACTTTCTTCTCTCTTCTCGGACATATAATATGCTGAACCATTTACAAACCCTTTTGAACCTGCTGCAATATGGAAGGGCGATCAACAGAGAATGTAGAAGAATAAGACCGTTAAAATGAGGAGAGGACCATCTACACTCCATCCAAATTACTAGCGTCATCTGATGGCCATATGATGGTTTCCATTAGCCTCTCTCGCATCAATTGCACGTTTTCATCAGAGATGTCTTTATATATTTGAGCATGGTCACAGGCCTAAACATAGAGGGAAAGAAAACCATCAGTCCTCCGGATGTGGATCCGATCATATTTACTATCATAACGTTTGGGAGAGATAATAAAAGTGAACTATCGATACAGTTCTGATAAAATAATATGAACACTTGATCACCATTAAAAATTCCTCAAAAAAGTGATGAATCTGATCATACAAAACCAGCAAGTAAAGCAGGCGTACCTTGATCCATTTTCCATACAGGTGAAGGCGTGTAATCATCACTCTTTCAGCAAGCGCCTGATTTTCCTGGAAAAAATATTGGAAAACTCTTTCAGGAGTGTTCGATCAATTGACAAACCTATTACTTCAAAGAGTATCTTCACAGTATAAGGTCACCCTTTGCTTAGGAATTTATGGTGATGAACTCACGATATAACTAGGAAAAGATAAAAAATAAAGTTTACAGCTATTAGATCCCATCATGATGTTATATATTAGAAGGGGATCCATATCATCACCATTTGGTCTGTCGAGTGATTAAATACTTCATGTTGCCTATGGATCATTCCAACCATTGCATGTTAGAAATCAGATTGTTTTGTTTCTAGAATTTACCTTGGCAAGGGTCTGAAGAAAACGCTTTCCTTTTTCAGAACCAGTTGATGCGACGAAGCTGTGAAAAGGAGAATAACTTCAAACATCAATCACACACAAAATCCACATAGGATCTATACACAACTAAATGACAATTTACCCAAATTTCAATTTAAAACTTCAGGAATTTATATTGAAAAGCATAACAACGGCATATTTGTATTTAGAGTATATTGTTTGTGATTGGAGGTAAAATGCTTGATTTCAATAATCATTCTGCATAGAGCTTAGTACAAATAGCAGTTCTTAGAGATAATTCTCCAAAAGATCCCAATTCTTTTGAAGTCATAAATCCTTCTCGTTCATAGAGGTAAAATACTTGAATTTTATATCAACAATCATTCTGCATAGAGCTTAGTCCAAGTAGCAATTCTTAGAGATAATTTTCCAAAAGATCCCGATTCTTTTGAAGTCATATATCCTTTCCGTTCATCTAAATGAACAGGAAAATTAAGATGCATTTTAAGCACATTCAGCACCGAGACTGCAGCTCAAAAGAAGTTTATATATGAGTGTAAAAGTTTCTGCCATAGTCCCTACTAGAACAAAAATTTGCCTGTGGATTCAGTCGTTCACTTTCTACCACATGGAAAACTAGACATGACAAACAAATGAATGGAGCAGAATCAAGAAATTGGAAGTGCAAAAGATTATCATTAACTTACTTGTACAACCATATATACTGGGGTGGATTCATCTCATAGAGCTGATGGAGAACAGTCCGTACAGCTTTATACGTAATGTAGTTGATTATTTCCTACAAGCGAACAAAACTTTGTTTTAGTTGCATAATATCCATAGTTCAAATTACAAGAATTATATGGCTCCTAGTTTTTACAAGTGAATGTCAATTTCAATGTGGAAATCAGTCAGAAACGCAAAATCTAATAGGTAGAAAGCATTGAAGGCGTGATATATAGTAACGTTTGGTGCGAAGATTTGTTTAGATGTGTAATTCTAATGCATTCTTTCTGAAGTTGAGCTAAAATGTTACTTCAATCATCATGGATTTCCTTTGACATATACGCATCAACATAGAGCAGGCAGTGAATTCAACTCACGCAATAAAAGGAATTCCTAGTTGGAGATCAGGGGAATTAAAAAAGGTAAATTTTGGTCAATCAGGAAAAAGCAGTCCAGTCAGTAAGAACACAGAGGAACACAAACGCACCATTATAAGATAGCGCAAAACGCGCTATATCCCCTGTAATTTGTCGAATTAGCTAATTACATACTCCTATGCTTCTCAATAATCTTGTAAAAGGATTTCTGTTAGCTGGTTTGTCCAAGTTAACCAACTAATGGCCTTGATTATGCGCATTGCGCAATATATTAACATCTACAAAAATTTATGAGATTATTGTATAATCATAGGAATAACTGGCTTATTCAGCAAAAACCAGAACACAGTGATTTTACCCTCATAAAAAATAAAAAAAAATCTTGAAAAGAAATGAGTCTGCTACTAAACTTTTACAGAACAATTAGTTATGAAGTGAACTAAAACAAAAAATAATGATAATAATAATATTTTCCTCACAGTTTTGACGTCATCAAAGCCCTCCTCATATTGACCACCCAACTCATCAACAATGGTGAGATTGGACAGCTTCTGTTTCTTTCTTGAACAACCAGTTGCAGCATAGGGAAAAACCTTTGCAGACAATCTGCATTCATACCATGCATCCAAGAAGGAGCTTCTCAAATCCACTGACTTAATCTTCTTCAAACTCCTATTATTCCCAGATAAGTTCCTCAACAAACCTCCATACTCCATGTTAGCCTTGCCACTCAGGCTGCTTGAATACATGGTGTCCAGACACAAACATGGGCATGAATGTGTGTCAGCAAATGATCTGACACCTACTGCTCCAGCCATCCTTCCAACTGTTAAAAAATGTGGTATTTTTTTAAAAATTGACATTCAATAAGCACAGCGGAATAAATAATTTCACGATAGATATATTAATTTGTTCATAAATTTCTTAACTACGAGATTTAGGAATACCTCTTTATGTCAAAAACTTGGTAAAGACAAATTCCACTATAAATTATACAAAGATTTAATGTAATATGTGATGCTAATACTCAAATTCAGCTCAGAAATGAAGAATCTGCAGAGAAAATCTTTGAGGGTATCTGCAGAAAATGTTAAGCAGGAAGGCACAAGGAAACAGTAGGGTGTGGTTTATAGTAATGTATGAATCTTCTTTTTGAAGTTTGAAAAGACTTCTATCAGAATCTCTGTTCTGATTTTTCTTTTTTTTTTTTTTTCCTTTTTTGGTTATTTCTGAGTAAAATTATCCTACCAATTCACATGTGAGGTCCATGTTTTTCTTTTAAAATGAAAATTTTTGGCCTATATTTCGTGTATCATTTGGCTCCAATCACGTGTGCAATGTTACCATCCAATCTAGGAAAGTATTGGATCTTCTCCATTTACATCACCAGACCAGGCTAGATTCGATGAATCTTTGGTTAAGAATCGATTGAATCTTTGGTTAATAATCGATCTCACTTAGTGAAATAAAATTCGACTTGGTTTTGATTTTATAATTTTTTATTAAAAAAACGGAGAATAGAAAAATAGAGATTAGAGAACTCTGTCAAAAGCTCTTGATGATATCGCTTATTGGACAAGTAATTCATCGGTTTCTTCTTTGATTTTTTAACTTTTTCCATTTTCCTTTGGACTAATTCGATATCTAGTCAATATATAAGCAATAATGATGACAAAACTTGGACCTAAATGTAATAAGCACAATGAAACTTCCCATTACGTTCTCGACCTTGTCTCATGAGATAAGCCTTTCTTTTTTTGGGTTTACTCGGTAAGAAAGAGGACATATGATGAATACAACAGATTACAGATGTATATTCTTTCTTTCATTCCGTTTCATTCTAAGCATAGTTGCTACAATGCATATAGAACATAACAAAAGGAACAAACAAGGAAACATTACAACATATAAGACTGCATCTATAACTGGTATAAACAATAAATAAAGCTTAAGTTTGTGCAGCTGGTGTTTCTTTTACAGATGCACCAAGAACTGGAACTGGTTTCAAGATTGATCCTGGAAGGGATATGATACATGATATTGCCATTTCTACACAAGATGTAAACTTCACATAGACAAAATGGTATTGGTACCGATAGAGTAGGAGTCGCGTATGGCAGAGTTTATCCGGGCTGAACTTTTGCATTCAGGAATGCTGCCTCTTAACAGTTAATTCCACACAGCTCAACATCCGGACCGGTAACTCTGGTAGTGAAGGGATCAACCCTCACCCACAGCAAAGAGAAAATGGAAGCAAGAAGAATGGACCACACAACAACGATAGTGGGTGTCCGGTTCTGGCGCCCCATCAGACCTTTCAGGAAAGGATACAGATGAATAATCACCCAGAAAGCAAAGAACAGTTTTCCAAACAAAGGACCCCAAGACTGATAGCCACTGTTGATGGCATATGAAATGCCCGCGACAACACCCACCAAATTTATGATGAGCAGAGTTGTAGGGGGTATTAAAAGAGTCGTCCACTTGAACATGTAGAGTTCAGCAAAATCTCCTTCTTCGTCTGATGCCTTTGATGTCACAGTGAAGTTGGTGTCAATTCCAGCAAGAACTTTGAGCAACCCTTGGAAGACAGCAAAAAGGTGAGCCGAAACGCCACCAATGACCCAAAATTGTTCATTCCTCCACCATTCATCAATCCCAACACCACTCCATCTCATCTCTAGTATACCAGTAGCAAAGATGGAAAGGAAGAGAGATAAAAACCAGATACTGGCAAGGTTACTGATCTGCAGCCAGAGAAAAGAGCAATTTAGTCGGAGAACAATCTTTTCCAAATTTATAAGTATTTGATGCTCAAGGAATAATGATAAAATGCTCTAATGATGGCTGATAAATAAGCCCATATATTGCATTAAAAAATAATTTACAGCAAGCACAAACAAGTAACCAACATAATAACTCAAGACCCTTCTTTTCTTTTTCCCTAAAAGTGTTATATGGTTTCTCAATTTTTGTTGGCCTGCTTTTTGTAGGTATTATGGAGAAACATCTTCTTGAGAAGGTGAAATATATATACTTCAGACCAACATTAGATAGTACAAAAGAGATCTTTGCAGTAAATGGTCAAGGCAGAAAGGTGCACTCAGTAAGTGTGCTTTTAGAAAAATCATGCCAAGCTGGCTTCTAATAAACATTAATTTTTAAAGTAACTAGGAAGCAAGACAAACCTGGGGTATAATGAACTTCCCAGTCAGTAGACAGACGGCTGGCAGAGTACAATAAAGAAGAAGAGGAATGGCTGTGATTGGGTAAATAGTAGTGTTGACATATGCAAATCGCTCCAACCACTTCAATCTTCCTTCGTAACCATACCAAATAGGACAGTGTCTACTGAAAAGAATTTCGACAGAACCCAAAGCCCACCGAAGCACTTGGTTTAGACGATCTGAAAGGTTAATAGGAGCTGACCCCTTGAAGGCAGGTCTCTGGGGCATGCAGTAAACTGATCGCCAACCACGGGCATGCATTTTGAAACCTGTAAGAATATCTTCTGTGACAGAACCATAGATCCATCCTATCTGCACATGTGGAGAATAAAGAAAAAGATGAATCTTTGCTATAGAAACTCAATCAACAATAATTTCAAGTTATTTATCTACTCTTGAATATGTACTACCCAAAAATACAAGGTCAGTGGACTAAAACCTTTAACATGTCTCAAACTTAATTCTTCTTGTCAATCTTGAAGTTTACATGCAGCAGAAAATATGGAAAATACAACATTGAAGCAGAAATCCATTAATCACTTGAAAGGTAAAGAAAAAGAAGAGGCTGTATTTACAAGGGAAAGAAAAATCACGTCATCGAGTAAATGGACTAGTTTGCTGTTTCCCACAGATGTATAAAGTATTTCCATATAACTATGGTTTAATTCCCTATCAAACAAGCATTCCAGGTAACTTCAAAAGCATTTCAAGAAAAGGCAATACTAACAAGGTAAGACAGGGAATAAACTCAAGGAAAAAGACCAACCTCACTTCCCCACTCTGTCTTATCCTCGTATCCACAGCTGATAACATGAATGGCCTCTTTGAGCAGATTCTCTGGTGTGGCAGACTCAGGAACTCCACCATTCTCCATGAGTGTAGATGCAACAAAAACAGCAGATTGACCAAATCTTTTCTCGAGGCTCACTTGTGACATAAGGAGTGACTTCTCATCATCAAAGCCAGCACCTGATTTTCGAGTTTAAAAATGAAGATTCTTAAACAACAAAGAGGAATCAAGAGAAAACACAGATAAGAGTCATCTAATATATTAGGGGACTACATAAAAAATTGCCCTTCTTCTTTTGCTTGGTACAACTTAATATAAAATGGCAACTGGGACCTCAGAGAACTTCACTATGTTTAGAGTTAGACAGAGACATGTTAATTCTTTCCTGTTCACATTCTTGTCTTCAGTTATGCAGCAACAAGTACATAGAAATGGAGTGCAGGAATAATCTTATACTTGACTAGTAATGAAAGTCAAAAATTAAACAGCAACTGCTACAAAGAGAAGAATTAGAGATAAAATTAGTAGGAAATAAAGAATATAAGGATCAATAGTGATCTCTGGCAGAAACTTTCCACGTAATTGAATCCTGAATACGTAACTCACAACATTGTGTGCTCACTTAAGGTATACAGAAGAAACGCTTGCTCAATAGGGGCCTTTGAGGCAGTTACACGTGATAAAATCACTTTTACTAGAATGTACTTTTCCTACCAATGCCCTATAAGACTGAATGTAGATCAAGCCAATCCGTGGCCAATTTGCCAATCAATAAAATGGAATTATAAACTTTTAGAAACCTCTGTAATCTCTCCTCCAGAAAGAAGATGAATCAGTTTTCACGGATTGAAGACACACTTGGCTAACAAACAATCAGATTACAAAATTAGCAAATTCCAATTTGCCATTGACCAATGAAGATCACATATAAAATTACAGCAGAAGCAGGTATTATATATATCTGGAATTGCATGGGTCATAAAAGAAACCAAACCTTCAACTCCTTCCTCTATGTCATCCAAGTTGAATATTGGCACAGTGGGATCCACATGCTTACTGGATTTCTTTTTGTCGGAGCCCTTCTTACTTGATTTAGAGCTTTTCTTTCTTGAACCACCACAGCAAGAAGAGAATACCCCTGGTTTCTTCTTCTTAGGTTTTAGAGGAGGCTCGTAGCCATATAAAGCTGTTCTGTTGAAGACACATCCCGTACCCACATAAACGGGTCCTTGGATGCCGTCCAAACCTCTCAAGTTGATCTGATTTCAAACAGAATGAGAATAAGAAATGGCAAATGGAAATAAAGATAGTTTTTCAGTCACAAAAACTTTTCCATTTTCTTCCCTACCATGCCTGAGACACAGAATCTTACCCATAACATCATCAACACTACTCGGAGAAATACCAGCTATAAGATTTTGCCATGAGAAATACATATTAAGAAATACTGGAACTTACATCAAAGAAAACGGTATTACGGTTGGCATATCGATCATTCCTGTCAATACCATCAAATCTCTGTGGGAATTGAACATAGCAGACATATTTTCCAAGGTTAGGGTCCATCATGAAGCACATGGCTTCTCTCAATGCCTTGCTGTTATTTATGTAGTGATCACAGTCAAGATTCAACAAGAAAGGTCCATTAGTGAGAACTGCAGACACACGAACCTGCAAGGCAGCAGTCAGAAATTGTTAAATGCACCACAACTACATAAGAAAATAAATGTGAGTTCCACTTGACTAATACTTACAAGTGCATTCATAGCACCAGCTTTCTTGTGATGTTGGAATCCAGGCCGCTTCTCACGAGAAACATAGACTAATCGTGGCAGCTCATTGCCCTCACTGTCGAGCCCACCACTTTGGCCCAAGAAAACCTGCAAGCATACACATTGTCATCTGCAACTATAATAATATGCATGTGAACCCACATATATTTATAACTAGAAAAAAAACAGTCAACCCAATATTAATTCACAAGGAGCTGTTAAAATTTCATATTTAACATACCCAGATCCAAAGATGAGTAACGAGAGCTTTATACCCCAAATGTTTGTAAAGTGACAATTCCTGAAATTACCTGAATCATTCCTGGATGATCTCTGGTGTTATTTCCAGGCCATGGGGTGCCGTCCTGCATGATCCATCCTTCTTCAGGAACTTTCTGGGCTTTGGCAACAAGGCCATTGATACGAATTTTAAACTCTTCATACTCTCTCTGCAGTTTCAGCAGACAAAGAAGTATAATGACATTTTTAAGCAAACAAAATTCTAAGATTTTTTAGCATTAACAAGACCCCCACCTTCATGGCCCTACGATCTTTTACAAATAATGGCTGAACTTTATCCTTCAAGTAATCAATCTTTTGAGCGAAGTACCATTCAGGAGCTCGTGGCTCAATGTTGTACTTTTTGCAGAAAGGAACCCATTTCCTTGCAAATTCTGCAGTTTCTGACAGAGCTTCAAAAGTCAACATAGCAGCACCATCATCAGAAACATAGCAGGAGACCTTGTCAACTGGGTAGTCAACAGCAAGAATGGATAAGACAGTATTTGCTGTAACAAGTGGAGGCTCCTTTAATGGATCAACAGTACTAACAAATATGTCAACAGCAGCCAGTTGTGATGGCTCTCCTTCTCGGTCATATCTGTTACAGAGAAAATGGGTTGGTATAATTGATGAAAATTATGAAGTTCTTCAATCATAAATAGCAGGACGATAAACTCACCGAATAGCAAGCCTATCAAGATATGTTTCACGGTTTACTGGAAGCCATTTAGGGAACTGATCCAATATCCAGGATATAGCAAACCAGATCTCACAGATGACAGATATCAACCATAAAGCATATGCATTGGACACAGGATTCGTTATACGGTAGTGCAAGAAAATGCAGAGAATAACAAGTCGCAGGACAATGACCATCCTGTAAGGGTTAATCCTAGATGATGGAATTGAAACCTTCCTTGAAAGAGGTTGACGAGCTTCATCATTCCTGCACCACAAAAGAGAAAATAAGCAAGTAAACTCTAGGAAATCTCCAACGGGATTAACATGCCACTGAACTGATAAGAAAGTGAATATCCTACCAACATAATACTGTTCAAGAATTATTATCAAATGTCGCATGCAAATTCTGTCAACTTTATGTCACAAATAAGATAAAAGTGCACAAGAGTGCCTCATAACCTTCTTACAAGTATACATATTTAAGCAATTGCAGATCAACTCAAGTGAAGACTTGCTCCAGGGTTGTAAATGATTTAGCAATTGCAAAATGATAAAGAAGGGTCTCATGAACTAAATTCAGGAATACTTACAGCAAAGAGTCATCCACCAGCACATCAGTACTAGCATCAATATCACCAACCCCTCTTTCAGAAGGAGGATGGCTAGTGGTCATTGGGGCAACATTCTTCTCCTGCTTCATCTTCCATCCGTCAACTCTCTCTTTCCAGGCAACATTGCCCAATCCTGGGGATCCAAATTCTCTGACCGAATCTGCAATCCTAATATTAGCTGCATGAGGTAAAAGTTATACTTTAAATTATTAATCATGTTATACTTTAAATTATGAATCATAAATAGAACAAGAACACTGCAGGAACAAAATTCATGAAAGTTAAGTTTATATACGTGATTGGTTTATATCACTCCCATAATGGAGGCGTTTCCCCCCACCAGCAGGTCCAGGAGATGCCATAGAAAGCCTTTCAGGTGATGCTGCAGATAACTCTCCAGAAACCTAAAAGCAGAATAATCAAAAGATTAATTCAGGCAAATTACATGGAAAATCAAAAAAGAACATGAATGAACTAATAAACATACATCTGTGCCATTTGTTAGCAGAGGAATGTGATTGCGAGAGACTTCCTTATCATATTTTGGGGCTCCAGCATATTCGCCTCGTTCATTATTCATATGCCAGCTCAACATGCGTTCTGCAATCTTTTGCTTTTCTTTCTGACTTTCTGAAGAGTAATGAAGGTCACTGGCACCATCTTCACCGCTGCCATCCTCTGCACTGTCCCCTAGAATTGCAGGACTTCCTACAGATGTGTATACAAGTAATATATTAGATCATGAAACACATAGTTTAAGTTTATCTCATCAACTCTATAAAATAGTAGATTGACCAATAACATAAGAAGGGTCAAAGGAAAGAAGCTTGTTTCAAGCAAGCAGCATTTTTTCAGATTCTAGTGCTTGCATCCAGATCTAGTCAATGCAAATAGCTTTCAGTCTATCGTCATTGAGCAAAGTAGTACTCAGTTAAAACAAAATCTCCAGATGGTTTTCCAAATAAAGAAGGCACTTAGATCGTGTTTGTTTCTGCTCAGTGAATCCTCAATTGACCATATACACCTACGATTGCATATAATATTGATCTAGATTTATTTAGGCAAGCAGAAGCTAATAAGGCTGACATACCTTTGTGTCTTTTATATCTGGTTTTACACTGAGGGCAAGACTGATTCCCATCCTTCCTCTCATACTCATAGCACGGCCTGCAGACTGGAAATGCACAGACGTTGCACGCAACAAAAATCTCACCATCTACTGTTGTGCCAACACCATCACCGCAGATCTGGCAAACCTGTCCACCCAGGTTCTTCAAACTCTTTCCCTGAGCAAAGCACGAATGCAATTCAGCAAATTTACAAACCCATGTAAGCGGTAAGCCATTATTCGGACTCATACAGGGTCTCAATCCACTTAACTACCAACTCTGATTAGACCAAAAAGCCCCGATAAAGTAAAGAATTACAAAAATCTTTGCAAGCCGTATCACAATTTCATGGGCGATTCCTAACCAAGTATTGCTATCAAGATGTTTCAATACTCGGGTAGACCACTCAATTGACCAGACGAAGTATCTTAACTAGATCGAGATACCCAATATTGAAAAATCATTGATATGCTTCATAACAATAATTCTATAAACCAATAAAGGAAGCAACTTGAATGCATTATAGTTATCTTTGAGAATTATTATAATACTGACCTTAGTTTCTCCTTCAGACTCCATTGTAACTCCGCTTAAGACCAACAGATTTCCAATTATATGTATAGCACCTTCACCACATAACGTTGCCAAGCAACATGCACAATTCCTTCAAAAGCAACAGAATTCACTTTTCTTTTGCAAAATCTCCCACTAAAGCAAGTCCCTTTCTTCACTAAAAATCCCCTCAATTCACAGATCAGATCCGTCTTTAATCACCTAAAACAAAAATTCATATACAATTACATACAAATTGCCTTCTACATCAAGTTAACCAGTGATCATATTCACAAATTTCAGAATCAAGTATTGAAAAAAAAAAAAAACTTTATTTTTCTTTCTGTAATTGTTAGCAAACAAAAATTCCGGGGAAAAAAATGAAATTCAAGATGAATTCTCAGCTGAATTAAAGTAAGACACTAAGATCAACCTACTGAAAATTCAATTTTTCTCAAACAATTAGCTAGCAAATCAAGCACCCAATCAACATATACAAACTCAAATGATATAATCTTTTATATACGGTAAAAAAGAAAAGGAAATGAGTACCTCAAGATCCAATGTGTCACCAATAATTGATGCTAAGATTAGTCAATTATCCACCAGATCAATCAAAAACCAAAACATTCCAGCATACACACACACATATATAGATGTCTGATAATTATAGCATCAGAAAATCGGAAGACAATCAAGATCAATCACAATGCAGAAGAATCTTATTGTCTGGACTGAAGTGAAGACTTTTAAATGTAGACTCTGTAACCACCACCTCTTAGAATGCAATAATGGTAGTACTAGTATGTCTCTGTGTGTCTCAATATATATATATATATATATATATATATATAAATTTATACATGTAATATTACATATACACACATATATATATATGTAAATATGTATGTATATTATATATGTGTGTATATATATGTATGTATAGCTGTAAGCAATGGAAAGTGACGTTGCAGCAGCAAGGACTTTTGTAAGCGGGGCTTCTCACTACTACCACTCCACCGACAGCTGTTCTCGTTGGCAATTTTACCCTTTTTTTCCAAATCTTTAATATATATATATATATATAAATAAGTGGGGTAAAATATTTGAGAGACCATTAAATAATTTGTCTAGCCTTATTTTGGCCACTCAACTATTTTTAAATTCAAAAGGATCATTAATTTTATCAAAATATTTTATTTTGACCACTCAATTATTTTAAATTCAAAAGGACCATTAAATTTATCAAAATTATGTCATTTGCTAAACACACATCTTTGTAAGGGTAAATTAGTCAATTAAATCAAAGATAATTAAAAAAGAAAAAGTTGCTGAATTATTTCTTGTGTGCACCTTTACTCCTAACCACTCAATTCCTTTTAATTGTCCTTAAATAAACATTTTTTAAATATAATTTAAAATTTTCCATTTTTTTCAAAAACTAATGGATACACCAAATTTGTTTTGAATTTCTCATTATTTTCTCCAATATAAATAAAATCTT
This sequence comes from Cordia subcordata, assembly GCA_028554755.1. Classification (NCBI taxonomy): domain Eukaryota; kingdom Viridiplantae; phylum Streptophyta; class Magnoliopsida; order Boraginales; family Cordiaceae; genus Cordia; species Cordia subcordata. Next base: position 9,155,554 of record JAPTOF010000013.1, on the reverse strand, counting down.
CAAAATTCTTTTTAATTCTTTTTAAAAAAATTTATGGAATCTATAAAATCTCCATTTTAATTAAATAAATTTAATCAACTGTAAACAACCTAAAAATCATTAAATTTTCAAAATGAGTAAAAGCATTAGATGTTAAATCGAATCCACTTCATTTCCAAATATCTGAATAGACTCTATACGTTACATTTTCCGGCACCTAAAAAAGTTAAAAGTAATTTTGAAGATTTAATTTATATTGAAGAAAATTATGAGGAATTTAAAACAATTTTGGTGAACCCTTTAATTTTTTTAAAAAATAAATAATTTAAATAATTTTTACAATTTTTTATTTAAGGACAATTTAAATAAATTGAGTGGCTGGAGCAAAAGTGCACACGACAAATAATTTGGCAACATTTTTTAATTATCTTTGAGTAATTGACCATTTTATCCTTATAAAGATGTATGCCTAGCATATAACATGATCATAATATGATCATTTAATAAAATTAATGACTCTTTTGAATTCAAAAATAGTTGAATAGCCAAAATAGGACCTTTTAATAAAATTAGTGGTCCTTTTAAATTTAAAAATAGTTAAGTGGCCAAAATAGGACTAGTCAAATAGTTTAGTGGTCTCTGAAATCTCTTATATATAATTTGTCACTATTTAAAAGATGTTTGAAAAAGTATGTCTTTGAGTGTTTTTTTCCCCCAAGATATATATAAGCACCTAAATAAGCAAAGCCAAACACCCTTGTAGTTGGTCATATCATGCCGATATGACATATTTTGACTATTTATATAAAATATTTTAACTATATTACATCATTACATATATAATTTCTTAGAATTTTAATCTATATGTAAAAGTGAACAAAAGGATTTGCTTCTATCAAAATTTAAGTAAATCTCTAATAGTATTAATTTAAAATATTATTTTTAATATTAATATTCTTCATATTTTGATTGTAATTATTATTACATGGTAATTTTAACCATATTTTATAAATTAATTTAAAATATAATTTCTGTTATTAGGTATATAAAATTTGATAATATCAAATTAACACTGAAATTCGTGCATTGCAAGGTTAGTTATCCTTTTGAAAAGTGAAATTCACCATCGAGCTTTCATCAAAAGAAAAAAAAAAAGAAAAGAAAAAAAAAGCCATTGAGAAAATGTAAAAACACATATTTCATGTTTTGGGTTCTCGTAAAGTTATTACGTTTTTTTAACTGCATCACATAATTTTCCTTTAGTAATATTACGAGACCGTTGGGCTTTGTTACTTTAATGTGGTTATTAAAAGCGGCCAAGTTTGGAATAGTCAAAAGTAGAATAAATAATTCTGATTAATTTTTCTTAAATTAGTCTCTGATATTACTAAATTAATGCACATGATTTTTATTATATGTAAATTGTTACTCAATTAATCCACCACATCAATTTAAGGTTACAAGTAACCAAATAAATAAATAAATAAGGCATGCCACTCATATGGCCCTATGTTGAAGGCTAAAATGGTAAAAATGCCGAACAAATTTGAAAAGCACCACAGTTGGTCCATAATGTTAAGGAAGCCCTTTAATTCTTCTAGACTAAAGTCAGTCTAAAAAAATTGTAAATTTAGAACAAAAATTTGTAGATCTAATATAAAAATTTGTAAGACTTTTTAGAAAATTTTGTAATATCAATTTATAAAAAAAATATTATAGGTCTGAAATAAAAATTTATTCAGTCTATAAAAAGATTTTGTAGGTCTAAAATAAACATTTGTATAACTACAAATTTTTTTAAAAAGTCCTATAAATTTTTATTGTAGTCCTACAAATTTTTATTTTAACCTATAAATTTTTTTCTTTTATAGACTAATGTTAGTGTCATGGATGGAAGAGAAATCAAATTGAAATAGTCTAATATAACATTTTTAAAAGGATGATTCGTATAAATTCATACAGGATCAATTTTTTAAGAGCAGACATGAAAAAACATAGTTAGATTCTTATTTTCTTAATCACATGTATGAATTAAATGAAGTGACCAAAAATAAGAATTAAGATATGAAAAAAGGAACGAATAACAGTATTAAAATGAAGTACTTGTTGGTCATCACATACAATTGTATTATCCGTTTACATTTCAAATCTAGGAAGAATATATCAGCGCCTGCTTTATATATCAGGCATAGTAATTTTTTTTTTTTGGTTTAAGAGTATATTGGTTATTTTGTCGTAAATTGGATAGATTGGAATTATTTTGCATTAACTGAGGGTATTTAAGTAATTCCAATGGCATCTCACGTTTTCTTCGTTAATTTTAATATTTTGATAAGGATCAATCCAATAATATCTTGCAGAGAAAGGGATAATTTTGTAATAATGGGGATTAATTTGGGACAAATAATAGATATTGAGGATCGTTTGTGCTAATTTTGTGATAGTGAAAACTAATTTGAAAAAAATGGAAAACATTAAGGACTGATGGTATTTGTCATCTATAAATGATACGCATAGGTAGCTTTTGGTGTTATAAATAGGAAATAATGAAATAGAGAACTCTTTGGATAATATGTGCTTACAAGTGACTAATATGTTTGGTAAAGAGTACTTATAAGTAAGTAATATTAGTTAAAATGATTGAAAATGACTTTTCATTCATTAATGTTGTAAGTTACTAAATGACTAAAAAAATTTATTTGGTCAAACTATGTTGCTTATAAATAGATTTCAAGAAAAAGCACAGAATGTTCTTTTAGAAAGAAAAAAACTTGCTTAACTAAGCATATGTAACCATATAATTACTTTTATTTTCTTATTTATAAACAAATTTGATCAATTTATAAACAAAGCTAAAAACGAATAGAGGTGAGTGATAAAGAAGTCGAATGAGCAATCAAACTCGTCCATTTTATAGTAGATGAATTATTTGTGTTATACGGTCTTAATCTTTTGTAAGGGTTAATACCACTCCCTTTTACTTTGTCTTTTAATTTCCATTCGCAATCTATACTTCCCATCCTTTAAGAAATTTAAACTCAAATCATCATTTTAGAAGAATAATTTTAATCACTTAAGCTACTCTCTAAATCTCGATTAATAATACTAGACATCCTCAATTATATTTAAATAGATTACATATGAAGTGGAAGCTTTCTTCTTCGTGTTCATTTTTTGTATCACTTTATTTTCTTCTCTTTATTTTTAAATGTAATTTTGTTAATTAATATCTTTGTGTTTAATGTAAAATATCTCTCTCTCTCTCCCTTTATCTTTTTTTTTCTTTATCCACTCTTTGGAATCAAGCATTTGTATTTAGACATCTCTTTTCAATTCTCTTACAAACTCTCTCTGTCTGTGTGTTATATGTTGCAAGAACAACAAGTCAACAAGCAAATGGAGTTTTAGGGCTTGTTAAGCAAAACTAATTATTAGGGTAGATGTTAGCAGTTTGAGTAGCTGATTGCAATTTAGGTAGCTATTAATAGTTAGCAAATAACTGTTTAACTAGTTGATTGAACATAATGTGTTCAGTAAAATTAGTTGTTGGATTAGCTGACGAAAATAAAATGACGAAAAGAACATTAATATTATGTTATCATTGTTATGATAATTATAACGAGTATTACTGTTACTGGAGTAAGATAATTTATTTTATAATTGGATCTAGGTTTTTTGTAATAATATTGTTTTATTAAAACATAATAAAAATATTTTTGATAAAGCATGTATATTAATATTATGTAAAATATTTTTAATAAATTCAAAATTTATTTTCTAAATTTAAAAATAAATGGACTAATAAACTTATACTTTTAATTGTGGGTGCAAATATCTTAAGAGGGGGGTGAATTAAGATATTAATACTAATTTTTGTTTTTAAAATTTACAGAAAATTTACAACTTCTAACAAACAATATATCAAACACAAGATAAGTAAGGTAAGAAGAATAAAAATAGAAATGTAAGGAGAAGAGAAACAATTGATTTTAAGGTGGTTCGGCCAAACCTACGTCCACTGCCCAAGGAATCTTCCCTTAGGACTTCAAAGATCTCCACTAAGATGCTTCTTCAAAACTTGGTGAAGCACAAACCAAGTTCTTTACAACCTCTTTGAAGTCTAACTTCAAAGAACCCAAGAGATTTACTCTATAGGATTTCCTCACACTTTACAAGCTTAAATGAATAAATCTCACAAAGATTAAAACTCTCAAAGTGTGTATGTAGAGAAAAGATTGAATATGAGATTTTCTTCAAGAAGAAAATAAATAAGCTCTTGAAAGCTCAAATATATTGCAAGAATGGCTCAAAGATGGATTGAACGATGATAAACACTTTAGCACACTTCAATTGATGACTAGAAAGTGTATTGAATGAGTATTTAAAGAGATTTGGGGGTTAGGGAAATGGTAGGAGAAGAAGGAGTGATTTTTTCGGCCAGAACGGTAATAAACGGCTAGTGCATTTATTACGCTCCGTTCAGGTCGGCCACTGGTCGTCCGCTTACCCTTATCCTTCTCTGACTAGGCCGGACGCCTTAGCCGGTCGACCGGCTAAGGGGTCCGGCTTTTCCCTTCACCTTTCTGTTTAGGCCGGGCGACCACCTAGGTCAGCCGGTCGACCGACTGGGGGGTCCGGTCACTCCAGAATGTGAAGTGAAGCCAGATTTTTGCAGAAAAACAATTTAAGTGCATTTTCACTACTCCAAGTCATTTTGAATAAATATGTAAACACATGTTGTGAATTGAAACACCCCAAAAACTCATTTTATCTCAATGTGTGCATTTAAATACATTTGTGCATATGTTATTTTCAAATGTGCAATACTTGAAACTTTTTGCTATGACTAAGAAAAGGATTTTGAGCCAAGTCAACACAATATATAGGCATTTCACAAAAAGAGCAAGAAGAAAAACAAATCCGGTACCCCTTATGGCTTCTCTTCTCCTCTTTATGCCTTCTCATCTTTTCTGACTTCAAATAAGGCTTTTTACACATTTTCATATCTTTCAAAGCTTCATATTGATGTCATCTCATTTTCACAAGAAGCTATTTAGTCAAATAATATATATATATATATATATATATATATATATATATATATATTTTCATCATCAAAATCAATAATGAATATTTAACTAACAATCTCCCCCTTTTTGATGATGACAAAATTTTTAAGATATGAGACAAAAGTACTCCCCCTTAATATATGCATTTCTTTAAAAAGTGCATTTTTGAGAAAATGTTTTGACTATCAAATTTAAACTCATTTGCAAAGACAAACAGGTAAACATAAACTCATTTGCAAGAACAAGTAAACATATCAACAAAGCATACCATTCACCATTTACTTCTCCAAATAGAGCTTATGCATCCACCATTTAAACTAATGCAAATAGACAATACCATTCACCAAGGCATATATCACCAAAGCATAAATACCACACTATAACTTACAATAACTTCTCCCCCTTTGGCATCATCAAAATCAATATAAAGGCAGGAAAAGAAATGTATAAAAGAAATAACTTGGTAACCAAAGTCAAGATTGTAAAGATCAACTAAAACTAAAAATTGTTTTCAAGTGGAATGAAGAATGTTTTTTCAAAAAAAGAAGAAAATTAGGGTGCGCGATCATGATGATCCTTGAAGTAGTCTCTCGTGTCTGATTTCATAGCAGCCACTTCTGAATCAATATGTTGCCTCCAAATAGTGAGCTCGTCCCATTGGCTTGTCATGGTAGCGCTCATTTCGCCCATACCAGTGTTTAAAGCCTGTAATTGGGACAGAATCTGAGCCATCAAAGAAGGGTCTTCCTATTGTCCCATCGAACTAGAACCAGCACCATGACGAATTTGTCTTCGGCGTAGCTCATCAATGTGCACTTGCTCCCTAGATTCTCTCAACACTCGCCTAAGAGTTGCTTCCTCAGTATTTTCCTCTTCTTCAGAGGTACTAACAACCATGGGTGTGGTTCCTGGTATGCCTATGTCGGGATTACCCTCAATTTCCGGCCCTTCATCTTCTTCAAGGGTGATATCTACCCCACCAAGTATGTCATCAAGGTTTTGTCTTTGTGGTGCCAAAGGCAGTCGGTGAAAGTAGTCCCCTTCTTAGTCCTATTCCTAATTGCAGCTTGAGTGCTTTGGGGCAAACTTTTGAAGGTCTCTCTATTTATGGGCTCCATATTGTACCAATAAATGCCCTTGAAGTTCATATACAACATATCAAAATTCCAGCAAACACTTTATATGGAGTATTTAAAGATATGTTGAAATGAGAGAAAATATGCATTAAGGTCATACCATAACCAGGAGTGGTCGTTTTTCCTCCATCCTTTCCACTAATATGTAACATATGTTGAAGGATTAGGAAAGGCTAAGCTATCTCCTTTTTCTCCCTAAGGCTATAAAGGATATAAGCATCCATGATTGGAATTTTGCCATCATTGATATTTAGGGAGAATTACTTCACTCATGATTTTAAGAGCAAGTCTCGTATTAACATCAACATCTCTCAATAATGAAAGAATCAAATCTGGATCCTTAGGCCCTACTTTCTCCCACATATATTTTATGACTTCACCCGGGGTAGCGGTTCCCTTAATTCCTTCTGGCCATCCTTAACTATTGTAGTGGCCTTCCCCATCAACAGGTAAATGAAATATTTCATGTAAAGTGACCTCGTTAAGCACAAAATTTACCTCACAGACTGTAGAAGATAATTCAAGTTTTGGGCTTCTACAATGTATCTCAAGATTTTCATAAAACTCAATTACTAATTTATCTTGCACATCACAATGCAAATGTAGAAACGCAGACCATCTATCAAATAGTGGCAAGATATCGGTGCCAGCAAAGTCAGAGTCCACGATATATTTACCGTATAAAATTGATTGCTTGCCTTGAATCTTGGATGCCGGAGGTGGTGATGGTGGAGGAGATTAAGTTCTTGGCCTTTTTCCTTTTCTCCCACGTGCTTGACTTTTTCCTCTCGAATTCACCATGATTTCGCGTTGTTTTTGTAAGAATAATCGGTGAAAGCTTTGTTTTTGAAGTGGGCAAGCAAATTTTAGGAAGAAATTTGGAAGAAAACGGTTGAAAATTGAAGAATTTGAAATGGGTTTTAGAGAGTTTTGGCTAGGGTTTAAAAAAATTGATAAAATGTAGTGAATTTGGGTTGAAAACCCCTAATTTTTAACCCTGTCCGCGTTCAGTCGGTTGATCGGCTGGGTCGACCGGCAGGATCAGAGAGCATATTAAAAAGTTGTGTTTTAGCCAGACGCCTAAGGCCTTAGTCGGTCGACCGGCTTGGTCGGCCGGCTGGGTCAGAAGGTGCACAAATTTCTTATTTTTCATACCCAAGCCACATAAACATATATATATATATATATATATATATGCCATTTAACCACATTTTATCATTCCAATTTCTCTCCTAATCTTGCAAAATTGATCCTCATGCAAAGGTTTAGTGAAAATATCAGCAACTTGATGTAAAGTATCAACAAATTCAAGAATTATATCACCTTTTTGTACATGATCTCTAATGAAATGGTGACTAATCTCAATATGCTTAGTTCTTGAGTGTTGAATTGGGTTCTTAGTAAGATTAATTGCACTAGTATTATCACAATATATAGGAATATGATCATACTTCAATCCATAATCAAGTAAATTTTGTTTCATCCACAATATTTGTGCCACACAACTACCAGCTGCAATATATTCAGCTTCGGTGGTAGAAATGGCAACGCTATTTTGTTTTCTACAAGACCAAGATACTAAGGAATGTCCTAAGAATTGGCATGTTCCACTAGTGCTCTTACGATCTACTTTGCAACCAGCATAGTCGATCGGAAAAACCACATAGATCAAATGACGTTCCTTTAGCATACCAAAGCCCTAAATTAATTGTTCCCTTAAGATATCTAATTATTCTTTTTACAGCTGTTAAGTGAATTTCCTTAGGATTGGATTGAAATCTAGCACATAAGCACACTGAGAACATGATATCAGCTCTAGAGGCAGTTAAATATAATAGGCTACCGATCATACCTCTATATTTCTTCTCGTCTACTGATTTACCTTTCTCATCTTTATCTAGCTTTGTTGAGGAACTCATGGGAGTTCCAATCTCCTTTGCATCTTCAAGTCCAAATTTCTTGATGATTTCCTTGGTGTATTTGGCTTGATTTACGAAGATCCCCTCTTTTGCTTGTTTGATTTGGAGTCCGAGGAAGAAAGTTAATTCTCCCATCATGCTCATCTCGAACTCCTTGTGCATGTACTTTGAAAAATTCTCACACAAGGAAACATTAGTAGCACCAAAAATTATATCATCTACATAGATTTAGACAAGTAGAATGTCATTGCCTTTTCTTTTGATAAATAAGGTTGAATCAAGTTTTCTTCTTTCAAAATTGTTTTCAACCAAAAATCCACTAAGTCTTTCATACCAAGCTCTAGGAGCTTGCTTTAAGCCATATAAAGCCTTTTCTAGTTTAAAAACATGATTAGGAAAACATGAATCTTCAAAACCGGGGGGTTGTTCAACATAAACTTCTTCTTCAATGAATCCATTAAAAAATGCACTTTTCACATCCATTTGATAAAGTTTAAAGTCCATGTGACATGCAAATGCAAGTAACATACGAATGGATTCAAGTCTAGCTACAGGAGCATAAGTTTCATCATAATCAATTCCTTCTTCTTGATTGTATCCTTGTGCAACTAGTTTAGCCTTATTCCTAGTCACTATTCCGGCTTCATCTAGTTTGTTTCTGAATACCCATTTGGTTCCAATTACCGGTCTATCTTTAGGTCTTTCAACTAGCTTCCAAACTTTATTTTTCTCAAATTGATTGAGTTTTTCTTGCATTGCCATTATCCAATTTTCATCTAGTAGAGCTTCTTTTACATTTTTGGGTTCAATATGAGAAATAAATGCATGATGCTCACAAAAAGTGCTAATATTACGCCTAGTTCTTACACCTTCATTTGGATTACCGAGAATAAGATCTTGAGGATGGTTTCTCACAAACTTCCAACTCTTTGGTAGATCTTCATGAGGTTCTTTTGTTTCATCATCTTTGTTTGAGCAATGTTTGATTTCCTCATTTGCTTGAGACCTCCTTTCTTGAAGTTTTTCTTCTTGCTTCGTTAGTTTTTCTTTGTCTTTTGGAGTTGGATCTTCAAGCGTTGTCTTTTTCAAAAGATAACCTACATCATCAATTTTCTTTCTCGGCTCAAATAGATTAGTCTCATCAAATGTGACATGTATTGATTCTTCTACAACAAGAGTTCTCTTATTATATACCCTATATGCTTTGCTCTTTGTGGAATAACCTAAAACATATTCCTTCATCGGATTTAGAATCAAATTTTCTTAAGTGGTCCTTAGTGTTTAGAATAAAACATTTACAACCAAATACCTTGAAGTATGATATTTTAGGTGTTTTGCCATGCCATAGTTCATATGGAGTTTTGTTTAAAATAGGTCTAATCAATACTCTATTTTGCACATAGCATGCGGTATTTATGGCTTCACTCCAAAAATATGTTGGCAAGTTGTGTTCTTTTAACATAGTCATTGCCATTTCTTGTAATGTACGATTCTTCCTCTCTACTACCCCATTTTGTTGAGGAGTACGAGGGGCCGAAAAGTTATGCTCAATGCTATGTTCATCACAAAAGTTCATGAAAGGAGTATTCACATATTCGGTGCCATTATCACTACGGATGCAAGTTATAAAATAGCCTTTCTCATTTTGCACTTTTCTACACAATCTTGCAAATTCATTGAAGGCATCATTTTTATGTGCAAGAAACATGACCCATGTAAATCTAGTGTAATCATAAACTACAACAAATATATACCTAGATCCTCCTAAGCTTGCCACATCAATGGGTCCAAACAAATCCATATGTAGTAGTTGTAATGCTCTATTTGTTGAAACCTTATTTAGGGATATGAAGGATGTTTTATGTTGTTTTCCTAGTTAGCAAGCATCACAGATTTTATCCTTTTCAAACTTTAGTTTTGGTAGGTCTTTAACTAGATCATGCTTTGATAAATCATTCAATAAGCTCATGCTAGCATATCCTAATCTTTTGTGCCATAACCAAGCATTATCATGCACAATAGATAAACATTTAACATGTTGACATATAAGTTGATCAATTTCAACAGTGTAACCATTTTCATTTCTCTTAGTTACAAATAACACATTTTCATTTCCACATTCATACACAAGACATTTAGACGATTGAAAAATGACTTTATGACCTTTGTCACATAATTGACTAATGCTAAGTAGATTAAATTTTAGACCTTCTACTAGTAGGACATTGTGTATAGCAAGAGAATTTTCATTACCAATGCTTCCTTTTCCAATAATTTTTCCTTTGCCATTGTCCCCAAAGGTAACATTTCCTCTTTTTGTCCTTTTTAGTTTGTAGAAAAGTGAAGAGTTCCCCGTCATGTGCTTGGAACAACCACTATCCAAGATCCATTTTATTTTGCTTGAATTGCTTTCATTGCATACCTACACACATGAAATTCAAATGCAATTCTTTATTTTGGGGTCCCAACACCTTGGGTCCTTGGCGTTAGTTTAATTTTTGTTTTGACCACCCATTTTGGTCTTTGCCAATGTGGAACATGTGATCCTCTATCACGAATTTTCTTGTAATAACAATGAGTAGATACATGTCCTTTCTTTTCACAATAGGTACAAATAACATTTGTCTTCGGTGAAGAGAGGGATGTAGAGGTAGAAGCTTTGACAAAATAGGTTTTGAAATACTTTTGATTAATACTAGGTTTGTATCCAATACCACTCTTATCAAAAGACATTTTTTGACTTCCAAGAAGCTTTTCAAAATTTTCTTTCCCATTTGTAAACTTTTGAACAATTCCATTCAAATCCTCATTTTTCTTTTTTAAATCTTTAACCTCTTTTTCAAACTTTACAAAATCTTCGGCATATGAATCATTTTCTTTTTCTAAGATGTCTATTTTTTCAATAAGAGAAGCATTTTTCTTTTCCAAAATTTCTTTTTCATTAAGAACAAGTTTCAAACTTTTATGCATTTGCTTGTTTTTTGCCAGGGCTAAGGATAGATCATCATGTAATTTAGCAAATGCGTCTTTTAGTTCATCAAAACTATATTCCTCTTCCTCTTCTTCACTAGATGAATAATAAATAGATAAAGATGGTGAAGATAGTACCTCATCCTCATTGGCCATGAGGCAAAAATTGGCTACCTCATGATGCTCTTCCTCATCTTCTTTGGTTTCGGAGAAGTCCTATGTGGCCTTGAGCGCCTTTCCTTCCTTCTTCTTTGAAAGCTTAGGACAATTTGCTTTTATATGTCCTAGCTTGTTGCAATTAAAGCACTTCATTTCATCTTTTGTATCTTTTATCTTTTTGAACTCTTTGCCTTCTTTTCCTTTCTTCTTCCAATTTGTGTTTCTTGAAGAAGCCTCTTTTCTCATCTTTCTTAATTTCATAAATTTTTTGAAATTTCGGGCTAGAAGTGTAATCTCTTCATCTTCTGGGTCCTCATCATCTTCTTTATCGTCACTTGATGAATATTTTGATGCAACGAGAGCAATGGACTTCTTTGCTTTCCTTTCTTCTTCTTCATGATCTTTTATCTCAAGCTCATGAGTTATGAGTGACCCAATGAGCTCATTGAGCTCCAATGTATTCAAGTCCTTCGCTTCCTTTATTGCTGTGACTTTAGGTTGCCATAATGATGGCAAGCTCCTTAGCACTTTCCTTACCTTCTCTACATTGGAATAATCTTTACCAAGAGCTTTCAAACCATTAGTGATTTCAACAAATCTAGAAAACATTTGTTTAACATTTTCATTTAGAAGCATCTTGAATAATTCATATCTATGTACAAGCATAGCAATCCTAGATTCTTTCACTTGGCTAGTTCCTTCATAAGTTACTTCTAATTGATCCCAAAGTTCTTTAGCCGAAGTGCAACCCATTACTCTAGCAAATTCGGTGACATTCATAACATTAAATAAATAATGTAATGCTTTTTGATTTAACTCAAATAATTTAATATCTTCATCATTCCATTCATTTTCCGGTTTGGGTATTCTCCTATCACCCTCTAATTTTGTAGGTAAGGTAGACCCGTTTTCTATGATTTTCCAGGCTTTATAGTCATATGATTGTATAAACACTTTCATTCTCATTTTCCAAAATACATAATTTGTTCCATCAAAAGGGGATGCTTGTTTAATAGAAATTCCCTCCATATTTGCTAGAAATTCTACTAGTTGTTAAACTATTATGTAGAACCCTAGCTCTGATACTAATTGTGGGTGCAAATATCTTAAGAGGGGGGTGAATTAAGATATTAATACTAATTTTCGTTTTTAAAATTTATAGAAAATTTACAACTTCTAACAAACAATATATCAAACACAAGATAAGTAAGGTAAGAAGAATAAAAATAGAAATGTAAGGAGAAGAGAAACAAACGATTTTAAGGTGGTTCGGCCGAGCCTACGTCCACCGTCCAAGGAATCTCCCCTTAGAACTTCAAAGATCTCCACTAAGATGCTTCTTCAAAACTTGGTGAAGCACAAACCAAGTTCTTTACAACCTTTTTGAAGTCTAACTTCAAAGAACCCAAGAGATCTACTCTATAGGATTTCCTCACACTTTACAAGCTTAAATGAATAAATCTCACAAAGATTAAAACTCTCAAAGTGTGTATGTAGAAAAAAGATTGAATCTGAGATTTTCTTCAAGAAGAAAATAAATAAGATCTTGAAAGCTCAAATATATTGCAAGAATGACTCAAAGATGGATTGAATGATGATAAACACTTTAGCACACTTTGATTGATGATTAGAAAGTGTATTGAATGAGTATTTAAAGAGATTTGGGGGTTAGGGATATGGTAGGAGAAGAAGGAGTGATTTTTTCGGCCAGAACGGTAATAAACGGCTAGTGCATTTATTACAGCTCTAGTTCAGCCGGTCGACCGGCTGGGTCGTCCGGCTTACCCTTCTCCTTCTCTGACTAGGCCGGACACCTTAGCCAGTCGACCGGCTAGGGGGTCCGGCTTTTCCCTTGACCTCTTTGTTTAGGCCGGGCGATCACCCAGGTCAGCCGGTCGACCGGCTGGGGGGTCTGGCCACTCCAGAATGTGAAGTAAAGCCAGATTTTTGCAGAAAAACAATTTAAGTGCATTTTCACAACTCTAAGTCATTTTGAATAAATATGTAAACACATGTTGTGAATTGAAACACCCCAAAAACTCATTTTATCTCAATGTGTGCATTTAAATACATTTGTGCATATGTTATTTTCAAATGTGTAAGACTTGAAAGTTTTTGCTATGACTAAGAAAAAGATTTTGAGCCAAGTCAACACAATATATAGGCATTTCACAAAAAGAGCAAGAAGAAAAACAAACCCGGTACCCCTTATGGCTTCTCTTCTCCTCCTTATGCCTTCTCATCTTTTCTGACTTCAAATAAGGCTTTTTGCACATCTTCATATCTTTCAAAGATTCATATTGATGTCCTTTCATTTTCACAAGTAGCTATTTAGTCAAATAATGCATATATATATTTTCATCATCAAAATTAATAATGAATATTTAACTAACATTAATATATTTTGATTTGAATACAATTTGAAAATAATTTTTGTATTTTTTTTATTTAGATTTGTGAAACAAAATGTAAAAAAGCAGAGAAAATATTGAAGAGAAATTGGGATTTCTTACATAAAGGCTAGAATTACCAAAAAGAGATAAACACTATAAGCTTTTTGTGAAATATTAAAATATTTAACGTCCAAGAAAAACTGGTTGAAACGCTACTTCATAAAAAACTACTTGAAATGCTATTTTGCTGAATAACAATAACTTTATGAAATAGTTTTTAACCCACTTAAAACACTAAAAGCTAATAAAAAAATTTTTTTTTTGGGTTGCTGATCACGCACTTAATATCAAGGACAACACTTTTGGTATTTATGTGTCTTTTTCCTAGTTTCTAATCATTTTATTTTTTAATTTCAATTTATTAAAATTTATTTTTTATTTTCCAATTATTTAATTTATAACCTTGTAACCTTAATTTTTTTTTTTCAAATTTTTAAATTTTTTAGGGAGTTAGGTCAAGGGGTGGGGATGTAGGTGGGTGTAAGGAGAAAATTTACTATTCCATTTTTTTTCTTCTTTGACCTCTAAAAAACATTTTCTTTCATTTTAAACTAGAGTTTTATTTTAATTAAAAATATTTTTCTATTAATTTATTTTCCTGAATTACCAAACACTGAAAAAATATCTAGAAATAATTTTTTGAGAAAACATTTTTTTACAAACAAACAGAGACACTATTTTAAAAGAGGTACCCTGACAAAAAAAAAAAAAGGATGTGCCTCAGTCATTTTTTTTTTTGGTCTAGTTTACGCCCACTGAATTATATTTTCCCTAGTACAAATTTTCTGACAATTTTTTTACTATTACAACAAAATAAATAATCAAAATAAATATCTAGCTTAGCATGACACAAGAACGCTCCATAAAATCTTTAAACCCACACTTCTTATGTCTAGGTGCGATGTGGATTCTCTCCTATTCTTATTCTTTGCTATAGACCTAGGAGGATAATTTCAACCATCTATCATCGTCAATTGTGTTTCATAAGCCTAGTTGAAGTGAAGAGTTGAGATTTATTTGATAATTTAATCAATAATTTGTATTAATGTAAGCTAATGGTTAATATTTTAAGATCTTGTTTGGAAGAGATTTATTTTAAATTTGAAATCTCATTTTATCTCACAAGTGTCTGACAAGACAAAACTGAGACAGTCTGGTTTGCATTTGTTATTAGCCTAAGTTAAAGTATGTATTAACCTGATGGTAAAAACCTCAACTTCAAGTTATGATAATACAATTTTATGATTAAGAAAAAAATTATAAAATATAAAATATCAATAAAAATTGATTTTTTATTTTTAGTTTTAATTTTTTTGAATATTTTACTTTTAAATTTTCTTAATTGGATTTATAAAATTATAAATATTTTATACATTTTCAAAATACCTAACATGTCTCAACTATAGCTTATATAAGATATAAACATTTAAAACCCATCTTATTTTTATAATTGCAAATAAGACATCTAATAAAAAGTGTCTTATAAATAACATGCAATAAATAGATAGTGGTGTCTTCTTACGAGTGCAAGTTTTAAAAGACCCGCAAGCGTACGGATCGTGCAATACAGTGTTTACGAGTGCTGGTGTCGAACCACAGGGAGGCGTGAATATCGTGAATGTATCCTATGCTTGGTGTCCTAAAAGAGCTAAAAAGAAAGATCTAAACTAAGTGTACTCTTTCTTGTGAAGGTTTGGATTGTCGGGAGCTCTAAGTAAATGAAAGAAAACTAAACTATGAATAAAAACAAAAAGGGACGCAGGTTGATTAAGAATAAACTAACAATTGGAAAGGGATTAGGGTGACTTGGACTTATGAATGGGTAACTCCATACTCAAATGCTATGGGATTAAGGGATGATGGCTAACTATCAAAAGTGCTCTTAACTAGGTTGTTAGTTAGTGTCCTGATTTTCCCCTAGGACTCGGTGCGAGTCCATCCCTAGGCGACGTCTCCTAGAGCTACGGCGTGGTCCTTATGACCTAGGGCCTCAAGAGGGACTGACTAACTTCCTAGGTGGCTTAGAATGAACCTACCCTAGTACCTAAACCGTTGGCTGGGTTTAAAGCCAAGACCTAGTGTTGCTAAGGTCGACTAAATTTATCCTGAAACCTATTGGCTGGATTTAAAGCCAAAGGAAACTCGACCTAGATTAGCCCTAAATTATACTCCGTCATTCTAAGATTACTACAGCAGGATTTGACTAACATTCATACACATGTGATATTGAAATTATGCTTGTTACTAGGCATGCAAATACGCATATAGACATGAATAAAAGCACTACCCACTTCGTAACATCCATGTATAAACACATAGACATGAGTACAGCACGGATTAGATGTGTTTAGTAACAAACAAAATGCAATTAATATATATGTACTTATCTAGGTATTTTATCAAACACATAGACATGAATGAAAGAACACCCAATTAAACAAAACAAATCAAAACATATATATATATATATATATATATATATATATATTCAGCCATCATATCCCATATCATAAGAGTGTAAAATTAACCCATTATATAAGTTTAATCACCCTATACAAGCCTACTCAGACATAATAGAAAATAGAATGAAAGAGATATAACGAAACTCCCCTTTCATCCTAGCGATTTTAGAACACAGCTTGTAAACAATCTCGATTCCAAAGCGTTTGAATCCTCCAACGAAGCTTGGTTCTTCGTGAAAAGTATGTGAAAAGGGTGTGTGAGGCGGCTAGGGAATACGGTTAAGTGTGTGTGAGAATAGGTGTGAAGTGTGTGTCAAAACTCTGTGTTTTCTGCTCCGCATCGGGCTTTATTTATAAATTCGCGCACTGGAGTACTCGACCGGCTTTCTTCAAGGGCTCTCTGGAGTGGCCGGTCGACCGGCTCTTGAAGGGGGGTCGTCCGGCTTTTCGACGAAGTTCTCTGGAATGGCCGGTCGACCTAGTCGGTCGACCGGCTATTCTTCCTTAGCGTCCGGCTGACTTCCTTCATCCAATTTTTTCGTCATTTCGGCCTTTAGTTTTCTCCCTTAGACCCGTGCATGTCCTATCTTCATCACCTTTCATTGTTCAATCTTTATCTTAACCCAAAGTCACCTGAATCATTGAAAATAAGCTATTAGTGTAGCATTTTATCTCTTAAACTCAATATGCACATTTATTCACACTTAAGCCTATTCCTATTAAAAGTACTACACTAATGCATCATTATAAGCATTCAACACCTCTAAAATAGAAGTAAATGGCGATGCAAACACACACCAAATCACAACTCATCAACACCCCCAAACCTTCTCCTTGCTTGTCCTCAAGCAAGCCTAATCTTAAATCTTATTTCTAAAGCTGATACAATGGATTGCCTGAAGGACTGACTCACTATCAGCATTAGATTGAGAAACATGAAAAGGCATTACTATTGTGAAGAGATCAATAAGCCTCTTTGAATATTCACTCTACTCATAAGGGGTCTCGTTCCTCATGGGAATTTCCCAAGTAGCCAATCCACCACAAGCCTAGGATTCTAACTCACGCACTCAGGATATTGGTATTTCGTGCTCCCTCAATTGACATGGTCTCCCTAAAGGATAAAAAAGAGAGAATATACAAACACAATGGCTTTTTATAAGCCTTATTCACATGCTTGCAAAGATGATAACTTATGCTAAGTTGACATTGTGTCACTTATGCACTTATTCACTAACTTTTAGGTGCTTTTGGCTTTTCCTCTTTTTTACTTCATTCATAGAATTTTGCACCCTTTTGCCTCTTTTTTTTTTCAATCATTTTTTTTTTCATTTTCATTGTATTGAATTCTCAAAATGGAAGAAAAAGAAAGGCTTAAGCATATCAACAAGAACCAATCAAAGACGGGGCACTCACATCAATAATCCTTTTTCGACACTCTTTCCTACCAAGCTATGGGGTGGCTACAAGGGTTATTCTTTTAAGGTTCTCACTCCCCACAACTTTTAAGGACATCTCCTCCAAGACTTAGTTTTCAAACCACTCTATTTATTCCCCCACAATGTCTCTCATCTTAATAAATCAATAGAGTCAATCACAAAAGCCAACACAATGATCAACAAAGAAATAAATGACTCTATATGCATCAAAATTGAAAAATTTTCACCATTTAAACGCATGATGCAATCTACGCTAAGTAAAATATAACAAGAAAGAAAACTAAACTCCCACACCCCCAAACCTAAACTTTGCTTGTCCTCAAGCAAATAGAACAAAGCACAACAAAAACAAGCAAGTTATCATTACAAAACAAGTAAGGGTGGTGGGGATAGGGTGCGAACAGGGAAACAAGTGGAGAAAGGATAGATACAACCTTGCATTTTCTTCAAAGCTTTCTATGCCAACGTCATCTCACCATACTGCTAATCTGTGACTTACAATTCATAAATACTCACAAAGAAAACAAGATTAGTAGCATTGCCCATGCATACTCGCATTGGCATGTGCAATATGAAGCAGTGGTGTATCTTACAGGACAAAGGATTAGGATTCAACACTTTAAGTTGGGTGCAAAAAAGATGAAAGAAAGAAAATAAAAAGAAACAAAAGTCAAACAAATGCAAGACTATAGAATTGAACCTAGGTTGCCTCCTAGTAGCGCTAACCACCAAGTCATCGGCCAGGCAAATACCACTCATCTTCAACTTCCATCTGCGGGATCACGAAGCTTTAAAACCTCCACACGAGCCATGCTCGGATCATAAGCGTGCTTCAGCGTTGCCCATTTACCGTTAACTCTCGGCCATCCTTTAAGTCTTTAATCTTGATCGCTCTGAAGGATAGGCAATCATCACCTCATATGGACCATCCCATCTCGTCTTAAGCTTACGGAAAAAGCTTGATCGTGAGTTAAACAACCAAACTTTATCAAGAGGAGAGAATGATTTCTTAATAACGTGTTTATCATGGATTCTCTTCATCCTATCCTTATAAAGTTTAGCGTTCTCATATGCCTCGAATCTAAGCTCTTCCAGTTCTGCTAGGTCTAGCCTCCTTTTCTCACCCGCTTTTGCCAAGTCAAAATTTAGGGCTTTGATTGCCCAATACGCTCTATGCTCAAGTTCAACCAGCAAGTGACAAGCTTTACCAAATACCAATCTATCTGAGAGACATACCAATAGGAGTCTTAAAGGCGATGCAGTAGGCCCACAAAGCATCATTTAATCTAATAGACCAATCTTTTCTATCAGGCCTAACCGTTTTCTCTAGAATGTGTTTGATCTCTCTATTGAACACCTCTACTTGTCCACTAGTCTGCGGGTAATAAGGAGTGGCTACTTTATGGGTGACTGAATATTTCCTCAACAAGGCCTCTAAAGTCCTATGGCGAAAATGCAAACCCCCATCACTAATTAAGACTCTAGGGACTCCAAATCTAGAGAAAATATTCTCTTTAATAAACTTAACCACTACCTTATGGTCATTAGTGCATGTAGGAATAGCCTCAACCCATTTGGATACATAATCAACGGCCACGAAAATGTATTGACATCCAAAGGAAGGTGAAAATGGACCCATGAAGTCTATACCCCAAACATCGAACAACTCACAAGGAAGAATAGGGGATAAAGGCATCATGTTTCTCCTAGAGATGGACCCGGATTGTTGACATCTAAAACACTTTTTGCAATATTCACAGGCATCCCTAAAGAGAGTATGCCAAAATAATCCACTTTGCAAGACCTTCGCAGCATCTTCTTCCCACTAAAATGACCCCACACCCTCATCATGACACATGCTTAACACGCTCTCAAACTCCTCCTCAGCACACACCGAATCATTTGATCCGCACACACTTTAAAAGATAGGGGTCCTCCCAAAAGAAATGCCTAACTTGTGCTAGGAACCTATCTTTTCTCTTTTCTCCCAATGAGACGGAAAACGCATGTGGCAAGATAATTAACTATATGAGCGAACCAAGGTGTGTGATGAGAAATAGCAAATAATTGCTCATCGGGAATGAATCATGAAAAGGAGATGGATCACTAGAAGACTCGCTAACAAGGCGGAAAGATGATCCGCAACTAAATTCTCTCTACCCTTCTTATCCCGAATTTCTAAGTCAAACTCTTGAAGGAGGAGCATCCACCTAATCAAGCGGGGCTTAGATTCTTTCTTAGACAACAAATACTTCAATGCCGCATGATCGGTGTAGACAATTACTCTGGATCCTAGGATGTATGACCTAAACTTGTCGAGAGAGAAGACTATCGCTAGAAGCTCTTTTTCCGTAGAAGTGTAATTCTTTTGTGCTTCATCAAGAGTCTTGCTAGCATAGTATACAACATGGGGCAACTTATCCTTCCTTTAACCTAAAACAGCTCCTATTGCATAATCGGATGCATCACACATAACCTCAAATGAGAGCGTAGTCAGGTGGTTGGATAATCGGGGATGTAGACAATAAGGATTTAGGCCTATTGAAAGCTCTAACACATTCATCGTCAAAGTCAAAAGGAACATCTTGTGCTAGGAGCCTAGACAAAGGACGTGCAACGTGACTAAAATCCTTAATGAATCTACGGTAAAATCTTGCATGTCCTAGAAAAGATCTAACATCCTTGACACACTTAGGGACAAGCAACTTCTCAATTAATTCAACCTTAGGGTCGACTTGAATTCCATTAGATGAGACAACATGACCCAGACTATCCTCGTTGCACCATGAAGTGGGATTTCTCCCAACTTAACACTAAATTCTTCTCCACACATCGGTCTAAGACTAAAGAGAGATGATTCAAGCACTCATCAAAGCTATCTCCAAAGAGAAATCATCCATAAAAATCTCTAAGTGTCTCTCAATCATATCACTAAAAATGGTCATCATGCATCTCTGAAAAGTCATTGGGCATTACAAAGACCGAAGGGCATTCTCCTATAAGCAAAAGTGCCATAGGGACAAGTAAAGGTGGTCTTTTACGGTCCTCGGAAACACAGGATCTGGTTATATCCCGAATAGCCATCTAGAAAACAATAGTAGTGTGCCCACTACTCTATCTAAAATCTGGTCTAGAAAAGGTAATGGGAAATGATCCTTCCTAGTTTTGGAGTTGAGCTTCCTATAATCAATCTGAGACCCTCCATCCCGTAGGAGTACGTGTAGGGATAAGCTCTCCTCTCTCATTCTCAACAGCTGTGATCCCGGACTTCTTAGGAACAACTTGGACTGGGCTAACCCACTCACTATCGGAGATCGGATGAATAATGCCTGCATCCAAAAGCTTAATGATCTCATTCTTAACTACTTCGCTCATGTGTGGGTTTAGCCTCCTTTGCATCTCCCTAGAAGGAATGGCTCCATTTTCAAGGTGAATACGATGCATACAAATAGAGGGGTCTATACCTCGTAAATCATCAATCTTCCACCCTATTGCATGTTTCCTAAGGACCTCTAAGAGACGCTTCTCATTCTCACTAGAAAGATCGGAAGCTATGATAACCGGAAGAGTCTCACTAGAGCCTAGGAATGCATACTTCAGATGATCTGGAAGGGGTTTGAGCTCTAAAGAAAGGCTAGGCTCAACCAAGGGGGACTTAACCTCAGCATCATCAATGCGTTCATCACTAGAAATGGGAGTAGAAGAATTAACCTTGAGTGACTTATTAATCAAACGACTCTCAATTAAGGAAGTAGAAGCTACACATTTCTTTTCTAAGGTCTCCAAATCAAAGCTAGAAAAAAATTCTACAAATTTCATCAAATCATCTCCATCATCATAGTCATCTCTATGAAATCCTCAATGCAAGAATCAATCACATCTACTTTAAAGCATTCTTCTCCATCCTCCTCTCCTATACTAGCTCTATTCACCGCCTCTGCAACCTTCATAGTGGATTTCAAATTCCCAAATTTCATCTCTAATATCCCCGACCTACAATGGATAATGGCATCTGTGGTGGCAAGGAATGGGCGACCTAAAAGAATGGGTGTAGAATGTCTAGAGTCGTGTCCCGAATCCATATCTAACACTATGAAGTCAACAGGGTACACGAACTCACCTACTTGAACCATAACGTCCTCTATCACACCCTTAGGTCTACGCTCAGATCTATCACTAGTCAAGAGTAACATACGTGGGAGACAACTCACCTAGGCCTAACTGCTGATAGATAGAATAGGGAATAAGATTCACACTAGATCCTAAATCTAACAAGGCGTGATCAATTTGCGTCTCACGGATCCTACAAGGAATGGTGAAAGCTCCGGGGTCACTCCTCTTGGGCGGAAGGCCCGAAGTACAAATACTACTCACCTTCTCCGTAAGCCTCACCTTCTTAGGAATGGTCGATGATCTACGTTTCCTTGTACAAAGATCCTTAAAGAACTTAGAGTAAGATGGGATGGAAATGATCGCATCTATCAAAGGAAGATTGACCTTAAGATCTTTGAGATGCTCTAAAATCTTGAAGAACCTAGAATCCTCACTAGATGTAGGTCTCTAAAGCGGATGGAAAAGGAACTCTAGGCTCTATATCTCTAGATGCATGGGAGTTATCCATAGGTTCTTTTCCCTCTCTATGTGGTCGGGAAGTACTAATCTCTCCCTGATCTCTAACGGTCTCATTTCTCTCAACAGGACTCTCTCTAGAATTTCCCCCAACAAGGTTACCATGTTGTACTTTAGACTCGAAAGGACCACTAGGTGCAGACACTGCAGAGTCAATTCCTACCCTATTATCCACTACCCGACCGCTCCTAAGAGTGGTGACAGCTTTAGCTTGAGCCTAAGAAGGGTAAGTGGTGTCAGTGGAGGAACAAGATTGGACTCTAGGGTTTACTTAGTGAGAAGGCAATTTCCGTGGTCTCTAGTGCTCAATTGACTAGCAATCTGTCTAAGCGTGCCTCAAACGGCCATTTGCTACCTATTTTACGCCAATTCTGTTGTTGGCTAGCCAATGCACATTCTGATTCTGAATAAATTGCATTATCTTCATCATGTCATTACTAGGAGGTGGCTACTAGAGGAGCAGTAAAGCTTGAGGTTGAGGAGCACTAGTGAGGCGGGGTTGATTGACTTGATAGAAACACAGGGGATATTGCGGGCGAGTCATTCTTGAGGTGGAACTTGAGGATGTGAACTAGACTCATGCTGTCCTTGTCTCGAGAAAATTTGGATTGTCCCTCCAACCCGGATTGTACGTGTTTGAGTATGGATTATACTCACAAGAATAACCTTGTGTGGCACACACTTGCTCTTTCATGAATTCAGGAAATTGGGATGTTAAAGGGCAAGCTAGGGTCTCATGAGATGACTCGGAGCATAATGCACAAACTTCAACAACTAAGGGGGCGGAGGAAGAACTTGAAGAACTAGTCCTAGGACTCTGAGATGAAATGGACAAAGAGATGAATTGATCTAGTTTATTTGTTAACGCCTCAACCTTAGAGGGTAAGTCTAAAGAAATTCCAACCTCACTAACACTTCTCTTGTTACCCCCTCGACTAGATCTTTCCATTGCACAATTTTGAAATGAATTCTCAGCTATCATTTCTATTTTCTCCCATGCCTCAGTTGGTCTTAAAAGATAGAAACCACCACCGGAGGCGGCATTGACCATCATCCTATTTTGTTCGTTTAGACCTCGAAAAAAGTATTGCATTAGGTCATGATTGCCGTACCCATGGTGTGGACATTGTCTAAGAAGATCTTTGAACCTCTCCCAAGCTTCATGAAAAGATTCTAAGTCATCTTTGGGAAAAAGTCATGATGGCGATCCTAAGTTCTACTGTCTTGGCCATGGGATAAAATTTACGGAAGAATTTAGATTGAAGCTCAGCCCATGTAGTAATGCACCCATTAGGTAAGGAGTGCAACCAAGTCCTAGCCTTATCCTTAAGAGAGAAGGGAAACAATCTTAGACGTATGACCTCTTGGGAGACATTGGGAACATGGAGAGTAGAACTCATTTCAACAAAATCGATAATGTGATCAAGAGGACTCTCATTGCTTCTCCCGTAAAGGAGGAAGCATAGCCAACATATTAGGCTTAATCTCGAAGTTCGTACCCCAAACCTGGAATTTGAATAGCTGAATTAGGCTCAAATGTTTGGGAGAAAGAATTGCCTAAGAGTGGGTTCCTCATCTAAAGGTGGACACAGTCTACGGGGTTCCTGTCTAAAATGAGCTTGGGCTTGATGCCCAATGTGCTCATGAGGTGGAATGGGATTCATTGGGGGATTAGGTGGATTATGAGGATGATTGGGATCGGCCATCTCCTCAGGAAGATCTCCTAAATTCCTGAAACGTCTAGTGATTCTTTCAGGTTCGGGATTAAGAGGAATTAAGGGATTCTTAAGGGATCTCCTACCAAGCATGCACAAACTATCCTAACTCCGGCCACTTCAACCCCCAAACACTTCAGTATTCCTAAACTACAGTAAATAATCCACAATCCTAAAAAGTCTACTAAAAAAAGTAAAGTCAAAAGCTGAATTAAACTAACAAAGAGAACTAAAACAAGATAATATAAGCAGTAAACGAAATAAGTAAAAACTAAACAAACTATAAAGAAAAAGCAAGAAAAACAACTATCAAAACACACAAGCACCGAATGCAAATCACCGTGCCTCCCCGGCAACGGCGCAAAAAATTTGGTGTCTTCTTACGAGTGCAAGTTTTAAAAGACCCGCAAGCGTACGGATCGTGCAATACAGTGTTTACGAGTGCTGGTGTCGAACCACAGGGAGGCGTGAATATCGTGAATGTATCCTATGCTTGGTGTCCTAAAAGAGCTAAAAAGAAAGATCTAAACTAAGTGTACTATTTCTTGTGAAGGTTTAGATTGTTGGGAGCTCTAAGTAAATGAAAGAAAACTAAACTATGAATAAAAACAAAAAGGGACGCAGGTTGATTAAGAAGAAACTAACAATTGGAAAGGGATTAGGGTGACTTGGACTTATGAATGGGTAACTCCATACTCAAATGCTATAGGATTAAGGGATGATGGCTAACTATCAAAAGTGCTCTTAACTAGGTTGTTAGTTAGTGTCACGATTTCCCCTAGGACTCGGTGCGAGTCCGTCCCTAAGCGACGTCTCCTAGAGCTACGGCGTGGTCCTTATGACCTAGGGCCTCAAGAGGACCGACTAACTTCCTAGGTGGCTTAGAATGAACCTACCCTAGTACCTAAACCGTTGGCTGGGTTTAAAGCCAAGACCTAGTGTTGCTAAGGTCGACTAAATTTATCCACAAAACCTATTGGCTGGATTTAAAGCCAAAGGAAACTCGACCTAGATTAGCCCTAAATTATACTCCGTCATTCTAAGATCACTACAGCAGGATTTGACTAACATTCATACACATGTGATATTGAAATTATGCTTGTTACTAGGCATGCAAATACGCATATAGACATGAATAAAAGCACTACCCACTTCGTAACATCCATTTATAAACACATAGACATGAGTACAGCACGGATTAGATGTGTTTAGTAACAAACAAACTTCAATTAATATATAAGTACTCATCTAGGTATTTTATCAAACACATAGACATGAATGAAAGAACACCCAATTAAACAAAACAAATCAAAACATATATATATATATATATATATATATTCAGCCATCATATCCCATATCATAAGAGTGTAAAATTAACCCATTATATAAGTTTAATCACCCTATACAAGCCTACTCAGACATAATCGAAAATAGAATGAAAGAGATATAACAAAACTCCCCTTTCATCCTAGCGATTTTAGAACACAGCTTGTAAACAATCTCGATTCCAAAGCGTTTGAATCCTCCAACGAAGCTTGGTTCTTTGTGAAAAGTATGTGAAAAGGGTGTGTGAGACGGCTAGGGAATAGGGTTAAGTGTGTGTGAGAATAGGTGTGAAGTGTGTGTCAAAACTCTGTGTTTTCTGCTCCGCATCGGGCTTTATTTATAAATTCGCGCATAGCCGGTCGACCGGCTAGGTCGACCGGCCTCTGGAGTACTCGACCGGCTTTCTTCAAAGGCTCTCTGGAGTGGCCGGTCGACCGGCTCTTGAAGGGGGGTCGTCCGGCTTTTCGACGAAGTTCTCTGGAGTGGCCGGTCGACCTAGTCGGTCGACCGGCTATTCTTCCTTAGCGTCTGGCTGACTTCCTTCATCCAATTTTTTCATCATTTCGGCCTTTAGTCTTCTCCCTTAGACCCGTGCATGTCCTATCTTCATCACCTTTCATTGTTCAATCTTTATCTTAACCCAAAGTCACCTGAATCATTGAAAATAAGCTATTAGTGTAGCATTTTATCTCTTAAACTCAATGTGCACATTTATTCACACTTAAGCCTATTCCTATCAAAAGTACTACACTAATGCATCATTATAAGCATTCAACACCTCTAAAATATAAGTAAATGGCGATGCAAACACACACCAAATCACAACTCATCAGATAGCAAACAAAACTTTTTGCATAAGTGTCAAAGTATGTATAAACCTTGATGTTCAAGATTCATTCTCTGCACAATCATTGTCAATCTCTACTAGTGCCACGTAGCACTCTACCATGCAAGAAAAATCAGCGTTTTACACAAACCTATATATAAGCAAGCAATGATTCTATACGAATATAAAGCAAGTATGTGGTTTTTTATGGTAAAAACGAAATCAAACCCATATGTCATGCTTCTCATGTTTATGGCAATTAATTATTTATTTTCTTTTTTTGGTAAAGAACGAAAGAATTTGTTTTTTTTTTAGTGAAAAACAAAATCAATCCTATTTATTTGCTTTATATATTTATGGTAATGTTTTTATTTTAATAGATTTGTATAAAGTGTAATTTAATATTTACATTTTAAATTGCTTTATTAATATATAAGATACAAATCAATTTAATTTATCTCTTTTATCAAAGTATTGGTTACATAAAAATCTTCATAATTTTGTTTTAACATAAACATATTTATTTGTGTCCTTACCTGTGCAGACACACGGGTGTTATACTAGTAGTAGTATCATATAAAGTAAGGTACATGTCATATTTAAGAATGCCCATGCATTTTTTTTGTCTAAAATTTATTTTCATTAATTCATGTCATACCTTAATTGAGAAATATTCTTAAAATCAGGTAATTTATATTTATTAAAGTCATATCCATAGAATGATTTTATTTCCTCATCTAAAGTGAACATTATCTGTTCAATTATAAATTATTTCATAATTAATTATTCATATATAATTGAACATTATATTTTTTGTCAATTAAGTTAATATCTATGTATGTTACGAAATAATGCTTTTGCCTTTTTTTAAAAATGCGATATTTTTATCATGTCATACATTTATTTCCCTAAAAAAATTTTAATCTATATCTTATTCATACAAAAAATACTTCCTCCCATTTCGTGTACTTCCATCAATTTTTTCTAAGATTATTTGATTTTACAAAAAATATAAAAATTAACTATATATCAATAATGAAGAAACACATAAAAATACTAATTTGTTCCGTGTATTGCATGAGTTAATATATCATACTTTTTGTTACATATCATATCTTTTTCCACTTAGCTATAAAGTATATATTATTTAATTCCTGAATTTTATGTGGCATTTTAATGTATATTTGAATTGTAAATAATTTATTAAATATTAAATAATTTTATCCAAACCCTTCTATTTATTTTCATTATTAAAAAAGTTGCCTCTATTCAATGTTAGATATTGATATTTCAATTTTTTCATGAATAACTAAGTCATAAATTTTGCATTTCTAAAACAATTTTATATCTATATCTTGGAGGTTAAAAATAAATTTATTATTAGAAATAGGGTACATGACTTTCCATATATATATTTTTATAGAACATTTTAAATTATATATTATATTACTTTTAACTATATTCTTTAAAATTAGCACATTTAGATTAATTCTATCCCTCTTTTTTATTTTATAATGCCTATACAAAAACTGGAGTAATGGCTTTAGTGAGGACAAGCCAAAGAGACTAAAATATCCAAATTGAAATGTGAAGGACCAAAGTGTCAATCACAGTAAATATAAGGGGTTATTTAGGGTATTTTCTCTATGAAAAACATTAAAATTTTGATGGGATTTAGTAATTGGAGTAACGTTGTGACTTGGGGTCAAATCTAAGAAATTAAAATGTTCAAATTGAAACGTGAGAACCAAAATGTCAAACAGAACAAACATAGGAATTACTTAGGTATTTATTCTTTAAATTTGTAGGAAGTTGTTTAGCTTTCGTGGCAACTGATTGTTTGTGTCACTTGTTTTGCCTTACTGATTGGAAGAGAGCTTATTAGATTCTTTGTGCAATAGTTTGATTTATCTGGCCATGTGATTTTAGATATATAAAGTTAGCTTTACTGTAAGGTTTAATTGTTGTTATCAAACTCCTTGAGTATGACTTTTAGGTTACATTTGGTAGCCATTCCAGTTTCCAATTTTTTTTCTTTTGTTTGGTGGCATTAATTAAAGTTGAAATGTCCATTCCCATGGAATGAATTTTCTAGGATAAAGTTAGAAAACCATTCCTTATCCTAACCCAAGGAATGAGTAGTCCAATTTAAGTGGAAATGAATAAAAAATAAAGTAAAATCACAAAAACAATTATTTCTCATTCTCAATCCTTATTTAAAAATTAAAAGACAAAAAGATTAAAAAATTTAAAAATTTGAAAAAAATAGAAAGTTAAAAATTTAACATTTAAATAATTAAAAAAATAAAGATTGAGAAATAAAAAATACACATGTGTCTTTCAATTTTTTTTTATTTTTTCTATTTGAAAAAACATGTTTACCTTTATTGGATGGTTAATTTTGTCTCCCAATTATGTTAAAAAATTAAATAAATTGAAATACGATGTTAAAATAAAAAAAATGATAGAAAAAGTAATGCTATGTTTTATTGTTGATCATGTTGGGGAAAAAAATGCAAACACGAAGAATACGAGAAGAAAAACGGGTACGAGAATTATATGGTTCGGCCTTAAAGCCTATGTCCACGGGCAGTGGACAATAATTTATTATTGATTACGAATACTACGAGGCTTACTCTGGTTTCTCTCACATGCATAATACTATGTGTATTGCCACATATTTATAGTACAAAGGTTTTCTAAAACCTATTAAGCAAAAAAGACAACTAATTAATTATGTTTTAAAAAATGTAACAAGCCAATAAGGTAACGCACACAAAAGGTAATTTACTATTCTTATTGCCTAAGAATACGGGCCACATTCAACAAATCTCCACCTTGGCAAGTATTCGCTTCAATCAACACATTATCGTCCCTACTGCCAACTGCCCCTAGGGGTTCAATGCTCCGCATCGCAAATAGCAACCGGGTCCAAGTAATACTTGAACTTTCTGACTGGAACCACCTTAGTCATCATATCTGCTAGATTCTCATGGGTAGATATCTTCTGCACCAATATGATCCCTTGTGATATAACGTCTCTGATAAAGTGATATCTAACGTCAATGTGTTTAGTCTTCTCATAATACATCTGATTCTTCGTCAGATGAATTGCACTCTGGCTATCACAAAAGACTGTACTTGTATCTTGCTGCAGTCCAAGATCACGAACCAGGCCTTGTAACCACATAGCTCCTTCACAGCTTCTGCAATTGCCATGTACTCCGCCTCTGTAGTCGACAATGCCACAGTAGACTGTAATGTTGCTTTCTAACTGATAGCACATCCAGAAAGCGTAAACACGTAACCTGTCAGAGATCTTCTTTTATCAAGGTCACCTGCAAAGTCTAAATCACAATAACCCACCAACCTCGCGTAATCTCCAGCCATCTTGCTAAATAGCAAACTTACATTTGCAATGCCATGCAAATATCTCATTATCCATTTCACTGCTTCCCAGTGTACTTTCCCAGGCGATGCCATATACCTGCTTACAACACTAACTGTATGTGAAATGTCAGGACGAGTGCATACCATAGCATACATCAAGCTACCAACAGCACTCGAGTATGGAATATGAAACATATGCTCCACTTCCTTCTCGATTTTAGGTGACAAATCTACAAACAACTTGAAAAGAGCAGCAAGCGGGACACTCACAGGCTTTGCTTTAAGCATCCTAAAATGCTCCAGTACCTTTTTAATATAACTCTGCTGAGACAAGAATAGCTTCCCGGCGTTTCTATCTCTGTGAATCTCCATGCCAAGAATCTTCTTCGCTACTCCAAGATCCTTCATCTCAAATTCATCACCCAGCTGCTTCTTTAATTCGTTGATTGAGACA
The DNA here is from genome assembly GCA_028554755.1 of Cordia subcordata. NCBI lineage: Eukaryota > Viridiplantae > Streptophyta > Magnoliopsida > Boraginales > Cordiaceae > Cordia > Cordia subcordata. Next base: position 9,125,625 of record JAPTOF010000013.1, on the reverse strand, counting down.
TGTTTTTAGCAGCAATGAGCATATCATCGACATACAGCAACAAGTACACAAACAAACCATCTGAAAGCTTCTTAATATACACACAGCTGTCATAGGCACTCCTTGTGTATCTAGCACCTACCATAAATGTGTCAAATCTCTTGTACCATTGCCGAGATGACTGCTTCAACCCATACAAGGACTTCTTCAGTTTGCATACATGATTCTCCTTACCAGGAACTACATATCCCTCCGGTTGACTTATGTAAATCTGCTCTTCAAGATCACCATGCAAAAACGCCGTTTTCACATCTAGCTGCTCAAGCTCTTAGTCATGAAGAGCAACCAAACCAAGTAAAACCCTGATGGAACTATGCTTCACAATAGGAGAGAACACTTCGTTGAAGTCAACACCCTCCCTTTGTGTATAGCCTTTTGTCACCAATCGCGCCTTGTATCGAGGACCTTTAACCACTGGAGTACCTTCCTTTTTCTTGTAAACCCATTTGCAACCAACAACTCGCTGTCCCTTAGGCAATTTAACAAACTCCCATGTTTGATTCTTCTGAAGAGATTCAATTTCTTCACTCATGACACCTACCCACTGAGCAGAATCGTTTTTAGATATAGCCTCTTTGTATGAATTCGGCTCATGTCCTTCAATTGTTTCAACAACAGTCAAAGCATAAGCAATAAGATTAGTGTATCTATACCTTTGAGGCTCTCTAATCTGTCTCCTTTCTCGCCCAGCAGCAATGCTGTACTTCTGTTGTTCAGGCACATTTTGATCATGCACCTCAGTTGGCTGAGTCGGCTGAATTTGACTACTATTATTGCTAGATAGAAAATTTGGAACATCAGCAAATACCTCTACCTGCTCTTTGACACCGTGGTCTAATCCAGCTGCCGCTTTCTCCTTTTCTTGGTTTAATGAAGCAGACTCAATGAATGTGACATCCCTGCTGACAAGGAAACTTGAAGACTTTGGATCTGTGCACCACGACCTGTAACCTTTCCTCTCGGACACATAGCCTAGGAATATGCATTTCTTTGCCTTGGCCTCCAATTTGTCATCCTTCACGTGAGCGTATGTAGGGCAACCGAACACCCTCAATCGAGAGTAGTCAGCAGGCTTACCAAACCATAACTCAAAAGGAGTTTTCAATTCAATAGTTTTAGATGGAGACCTATTCACCAAGTAGCAAGTCGTATTAATAGCTTCAGCCCAAAAGTCTTGACTCAAGCCAGAATGGGAAAGCATACAATGAGCTCTCTCCACCAGAGTTCTATTCATGCATTCTGCAACTCCATTCTGCTATGGTTTCCCTGCACATGTGCGGTATCTTACAATGCTATGTTTCCTGCAGAACTCATCAAATTCTTTATTGCAGTATTCCAACCCATTGTAAGTCCTAAGATGCTTGATCGGTTTACTAGTCTACTTCTCAATCAACGTCTTCCAATTGACAAATGTTGGAAATGTCTCATCTTTAGTTTTCAAGAAGTATACCCACACCATCTGAAAGTATGCATCAATGAAAGTGATGTAATACCTGGCACCTTTCTTGGAAGTAACTTTGTTAGGACCCCAAAAATCAGAATGAATATAATCAAGTGTACCTTTGATATTCTCTTGCCCCTTGCTGAACTTCACCCTGGTTTGCTTTCCAAAAACACAATGCTCGCAGAATTCAAGCTTTTTCATTTTTTGCCCACAAAGCAAATCCCTCTTGCTCAGCTCGGTCAGTCCCTTCTCGCTCATATGGCCCAACACGTAGTGTCATTATCACTCTCCTCAGATGTAACAACTGCAACACCTGTAACTGTACTACCTTGAAGGACATATAGGCCGCTAGTCAAGTTCCCTTTCAAGAGCACAATTGCACCTTTGGTCACCTTTAAGACACCATTCTCACTTCAGAACTTGTTCCAATGAGAATCCAAATGCCCAAGAGAAATCAAGTTTTTCATCAGCTTTGGTACATACCAACACTCGAGAGATCTTGTAATACCATCAAACATCTTGATATTTACGATACCCATTCCCTCCAGCTTCAACGAAAGATCATTGCCTAGAAAGACTTTCCTTTCTCTTTTGGAATAAGAAGAGAACTAGTCACGCCTAGGACATATATGGAATGTTGCACCAGTATCAAGAATCCATTGATTATGCCACTGTGAGTGCATCATAGTCAAAACATCCCCGGTACTACTTGAGTTATCTCTATCACTGTCAGCATTCTCCACGACATTGGCTGAATTCTCCACCTCTTTCTTTCCCTTTTTCAGTGTTGGATATTCTTTCTTAATATGACCTTTCTCACCACACTCGAAACAGCGTAGCTTTCTTGCTCTTGATTTTGACCTTGACTTGCTTTTCTTTCTACCTGAAGATCCCCTTTTATTCTCCGATCTCACTCTACTCACTAAACCCTTCCCATGAACTTTTTCTCTATGTCCCGAAATATGTGTTTAAAGATTCTTCGATTTTAATGAAGCAATCACATCTTCAAAGGTAATTTTATTCCTCCCATACAATATAGTGTCCACAAAGTTCATATATGAGGGTGGTAAGGAGCATAATAGGATCATAGCTTGGTCTTCGTCATCAATTTTAACACCCACATCCTTCAAAGCAATAACACAAGAGGTAAACTCATCAAGGTGTTATTTTAGTGAGGTACCTTCTTTCATTCTAAGATGATACAATCGCTTCTTCAAGTAGAGGCAATTTGTGAGCGATTTAGATGCATACAATCCACCAAAGTATTCCAAGTCTCAACTGCTATCGTCTTCTTAGCAATCTCCAGCAATACTTTATTCGTCACGGACTTATGTATTGCACTCAAGGCTTTTGCTTTAAGTTCTTCTCTCACTGCTGGTTCCGTCTTCTCCAGGATCACTTCTTCAATAACTTTCCAAAGTCCTTGCATTGTCATAAATGCCTTGAATCTGATCATCCATAGACTGAAACTCATTCTCTCATCAAACTTCTCGATTTCAAACTTTCCACATGTGGAAGACATCTTCATTTTCTCAAAATTCATACTTTGGGATGGAATTTGGCTCAACGGACTGCAAAAATGGATTCAACATGTCAAAAAACCTTAGGAACACCCCCGATCAACTTTGCTCAACACCGATCAAAGTCAAACCTATTGGGCAAAGTCAACACCGTCCCTAAACATATACTTCGGAGCAGAATCTAGAAAAACAGAGCTAAAAAAATGGACTCAGCACGTCGAAAAAACGTGGGGTAAGGCTCTGGTCAAACCTGATTAACCCTTGGTCAACGGTCAACGTCAAACTTCGGTCAATACGGTCAAGCAGGTCAACTGGTTAGATTTTTTTTTTCAGGACTAAATCTAAGCCTAAATAAAAATTCCTTTTTAATCCTTTGGCCTAAACTAAGACCAAACCCTAAAAAAAAAATTATTATTTTTCTGGCCTAGAACCCAAGCCCAACAAAAAATTAATTAATCCAAGACCCAAGACCTAGCCAAAATTGGACAAGGCCACTACCCAGGCCCGATCCAAATAAACCCAAAGACCCAAAGCTTACTAACCCTAAACCTGCTTTACAAACTCGAACCAATTTCCAAAAAAAATACCTGAATACCCAAAAACTAACCTCAAGAACATGCGAACTCTATCTCCTTCGCTTGTTCTTCAAACCCAAACATGAACCATGACCCGTCGACATAAGCTTCCACTCCAGCCACCAAAGCTCAACGTAGACAACACCGGAGCACTCCTTGCCGAGCAAAGACCTTTGTTTGGTTAGGCACCATTTGGTTTGATCAATTTTGGTTTCACAGTGAGTTTTGATTTTTTTTTCTCTCAACCAGCGGATTAATACCTAAGCTCTAGATACCAGTTTGTTGGGGAAAAAACATGCAAACATGAAGAATATCGGAAGAAAAACGGACATGAGAATTACGTAGTTCGGCCTTAAAGCCTATATCCACGGGCAGCAGAGAATAATTTATTATTGATCACGAATACTACAAGGCTTACTCTGGTTTCTCTCACACACATAATACTATGTGTATTGCCACATATTTATAGTGCAAAGGTGTCCTAAAACCTATTAAGCAGAAAAGGCAACTAATTAATTATGTGCTAGAAAAGGTAACAAGCCAATAAGGTAACATGCACAAAAGGTAATTCGTTATTCTTGTTGCCTAAGAATACGAGCCACATTCAACAGATCAAAAGACTAGCAAAAGTATTTATAGCCTGTTTGGAATAGTCTTATCTGAAATCTGAAATCTGAAATCTGATAAGCATCTTATCTGATAAGTGCCTTATAAGAAATAAGTGTCTGATACAATAAGACTGTTTGGTTTGTTAGTTAAAATACTGTTATAAGTTACTTTGATAATAATGTTATCAATTTTGACTCATGGTATTTTAATTTTATAATTAAATAATAAATTATAAAATATAAATATTAATTAATTTTTTTTGTTTTAAAAATTTTAAATTTTTGAAATTTTAATTTTTAACAATTTTATTTTTTATTTTTTTAGTTTTTAAATTTTAAATTTTTTATTTTTATTTTTTAATCTTTAATTTTTTTAAATTTTAGTATTTAATATTTTATTTTTAAATTTTAAATTTTTAAATTTTAAATTTTCTTTATTTTTAATTTTTATATTTTTAAATTTTTATTTTTAATTATTTTTTATCTAATAAGATATAAGATAAGATATAAGTACCCTAAACCCAACTTATTTTTTATAACTACAAATAAGATATCTTATGAAAAGTATCTTATAATAAGCTGATAACAAACAATCTTTTTCACATAAGTTGTCAAATAAGAAAAGTGTCTTATAATAAGTTCCAAACAAACACAGCATTAGTTTATGCTACTATTGTATAAAATTAATTGTCATGCATAATCTTAAACTTTTGTCAAATTAAAGAACACGTGTATTTTGGTTAATATATGATTTTCATTGCATTCTAACATGTTAAAATAATTTTATCTAACATATGAAATAAAATGAGCATTTCATTATAACTTTTTTATGGTTTTAACCAAACACAACAAAAAGATAAGGATTCCATAAGCATTCTGTCTTAAATTCCATTCCATCGTACCAAATGAGCCATTAGTTCCTAACTGATGGTTTCTTGGAGGAAATTCAAGTAATAGTTTGGTTTTCCCGGTTACATTTTGTGTTTCTTGATCTATAAGAACCTAGCTTTGGTGTGGATTGGGATCGTCACTAGTTGAATAAGATAAACTAAACTTTGGTGCAAATTATACTGCATACCCCCACACCATGTACCACCCTTGCACAGTATACGTACTCATAAGTGCATTATACGCGCCTGTATTAAAAAAAAATGCAGATTCTCTCTCATTGTCATTTGCTCGTCATATGCACTCTGCCTTTCAGTTTCCTCTGTCTCCCTCTATTGTCTCAGGAAAAAAAAAAAAAGAAAGAAAAACTTGTCACCATCGTCATCGTCGTCTCTCTATTGTCGCTGTTGTTTCACTTTTGCTCTCTCCGCCATTCTCTCTTGTTTTCCAGAGTTAATTCTCTCAGATCTTTTTTTTTGGGGTGTATATATACATACACACGAACAAATCTATTTGTGTGTTATATATAGATCTATTTGTGTGCGTATATATGTGTATAGAAAATTGGTGAGAAAGCTTATAATGTCAAAGCTAATACGTCATCAAAGGAAAATAATGCAGAGAAAATGTTTGATGATTTGTTTAATGAAGCTCATTATTATTATTATTATTATTTGGATTTGCCAGGTGTGAATAGAGCTTTTATACGATGTGAACATAGTTTTGACATATTGTAGATATAACGTTGACAAATTGCGAACATATCTTAATGAGTCGTAAACATATAATTTATTATTATAAATATATAATATAAAAATATGACTAACTAAATTGTGAAAAGCAAAAAATTTTGAAAATAAAGTGTTAAAATTATGAATATATAACATGCAATCTATAAATAATTAAAAATTGTGAACGTACAGTATCAAAATTGTGAACATATAATAATAATATTGTAAACGTGCTATTGGTGTGATATTTTGTTGTTTGGGTTGTGTGATGCATGCACAAAATGGTGCATGGTCCTACAGTATTGTAACCCATTAACATGGTGATGTGCAGATAGTTGGGATTATCCTTCTCATATGTATATGAGGATAAAAATAAGAAAAGATCCGAATCCATATCAGTAGTGATTCTATCATGACTTAAATTTGAGACAAACATGGACCCAATTCAGAGGCCACGGTTTCTAAATTATAAATGGCCTAGAGTTTGTTTGTGAATTGCGTTTGAGATTTCCAGCCTATTGCGTTTTCCTTTTCTCAAGAAAAATCATTTCCCTTTTTTTAAAAAAAGTAATTCTTGTCTTATAAATTATAATAAGTATTTGTATTGATTTTCTAAAAACCTGAAAAGAAAAACTCAAACACATATGGCAAAAATTTAACATTTTTACCAAAAAATACATAAGGCAATGCAGACATTCCTTGGTTGGTTCCTGGGCAGCATATGATATCGAAGCCCATGAGCCATGGATGTTTGTTCTTGGCAAAAGGGCACGTTGAGCAATCAACGATAATACTGATGCGAGACCCAACTGCATTATTTTTATAAAATTTGAACAAATGATATATTGTTATTTTTGCACTTCAAATAAGAATTTTGCTTTTTATATATCAATCACCAACTTATATTATACGGATTAAAATTCTCTTATATTAGTAATTCTCTCATATTGATATAATGATAATTCTGACAATTCATGAGTGGGTAAAAACATATCAAGCATTCATTTTAAATTTTTTAAAAAAAGTTTCTCTCTCCCACCTTTCACTTTTTTTGGGGATTTGAATGCTATCAATGGTCTAGAGTATATCGTTCAAATTTCAACAGTTGAGATGATCCTCTCATATTAATATGAGAGAATTGTTGATATGAGATGATCCTAATATGTACTCTAGGGGATAAGTTTTTTTCTTTTTCACTATTCGATACGGCGTTAGTTTAAGGCTTGTTCGGTAAATTTAGCTACCAGATAGTTGATAGCTGTTTGAGTAGTTGATAACTGTCTGAGTAGCTATAACTGTTATATTTTAATTGTTAGCTAATAGCTATTTCATGAGCTGATTAAACAAAATGCGTTTGGTAAAATTAGTTGTTAGATTAGTTGATGAATGTAAACTAACGTATAAGGACATTGATATCATATTATTTTTATTATTGTTGTTGTTATAATAATTATAATTATTATTACTATTATAGGAATCAGATAATATATTTCATAATTAGATATTTATTTTTATAATTATATTTTATATTAAAGTAGAACTAATTTTTTGATAAAATATTTGTATCAACATTATAAAAATTAATTTTAATATATTCAACTTTGTTTTGTCAAAAAAAAAAGTACTAATAAAACTTATGCTTTTAGTAATGTTGATTATATGTAATTTGAAATTCATTTTTATATTATTTCTTATTTATATTTGTGAAAGGAAAGGTAAAAATATAGAGAGAGATTGAAAAAAGAATAGAAAAATAAAAAAGATACAAAAAGAGTAAAATTGCCAAAAAAAATCGAAAGCTAAAAGTTACTTGAAAGCTTAAAATTTTTAGCTTTTGAGAAACGCTAAAAGTTATCTAAAAAACTACTTGCAACGCTAGTTTACCGAATAGTAGTAATTTAACAAAATAGTGTGGTGACTGACTAATCAAAATATAAAAGGCTACTTAAAAAATTGTAGCCGAACATGCAGGGATGAAATTTGGAAGTATATTCAACCTGATTTAGACATGCCGGGTCTTCTTGTCCAAAAAGAGAGACCCAAGTCTCCATCAAACAAACCAGTAAAGCTTAGGTTTGCCTGAGCCATAGAAAAACTCTGATAGGACTCCAATATACTACACCCTTATCATCAACATTTGATGGGCATGAGTTTTGACTTCGACTCCAAAACTGTGAATAGGTGCATAAGTTCAGGGTTCAGGTATAGAAATCTTCACAAAGTATACTCATAAGTACTTTTCACTCTAGATTATGCTTATTCCTAAAGCTCTAGTTCATTTGATTATTGAAAAGTCTTTAGTTAAACATTATACTGGTGTCCCTAATAATCCAATCCTCTTATGTTGTGTTTTGTTCGTTGCACGTCCACACTGCTCAAGCAAATAGGAAGGTCAGGGTGAGGTCGTTAATAGATAATCCAGTACAAAAAAGTTTTGAATTTGACTTAAAAAATTGTGTCTCAAAATGGATTTGAGACGGAAAATTTTCGTTCAAAAAACCCTCGTCTCAAATTTTGATAATTGAGATGAAAAATTTTCGATATCATATTTCGTCTCAAATATAAATTAACTTGTTAAAAAATTTTGTCCAAATTTCGTCTCAAGCCCATTTCATTTGAGACAGATTTTGAGATGAAAAATTCGTCTCAAATTGAGGCAGAAACCTCAAATTTTTGGTCCCAAATCTACCAATTTCTATTAGTGAGCCAATCTTATCATATAGTAATAAAAATATTCAAGACACTAGCATACTTTTTATTCAATCTTCATGTTTGAATTAGTCAGGAGAATAATGTTTTAGGCTAGTTCCGCTAAATCTTTTGGTTAACTGACTTGAACCACACCTTCTTAGGACAATGTCATACATTCCGAAATTTAAGACCCTTTTTATGATTTCAAGAATTTCTTTAAAAAAAAAAATCTGTCTTAAAAATAAAATAAAATTACCACATTGTGCCTTTTGCAGATATTAATTCCACGGACAAATGGGACCAAACCAATAAAAAAAAAGAAAATCATAATAATAATAATTTTTAAATGTAAACTTCTTTTTTTATTATTATTGGTCATGAGATATTATTGAGATGCAAACTGAAAATTCTATTGCTTAACCACTAATCTCGGCGGGTGATGAGGTGTCCGAAAATACCACGTGTCTCCAGTTAGCCTCTTCGTGACATGTGACCTCTTACCACGTGTGCGGACGCACATGCCAACTGACGTACACATCTCACCCGAATGTTTGTTGCTTCCTAGGAGCACGACAACTCGCCGTCAACAAACGGCGTGCGGCCGTCGGGCTGCCGTTAAGTGCACCTACCCCTTGTTGTCAACTTGAGATAGACACCACGTGTTCAAGCACCAAAAAAGAGTGGGCCCCACAAAGCAAACTCATCACTCATCATGAACCTGACACGTTGTGGCCTCCAAGTGCGTGGGGCCCATTACTGCCAAACTCATTAATTAATTAATTGGATCGGTTACCTTTAAACGTTGATTTTGACTTTTTACTTCTCAGTTGGGCCTTTACAATTACAAGAATAACCCTCCCTCTCTAAACGCACCTTTTTCCATGATGCTACCCAAAAAAAAAAAGAAAAACAAAGAGGAAAAAAAAACATCTTCAAATTTGCTACTCACGTTGCACTTATATCTGCGCAAGCAACAAACACACTTTTCAATAGCTTTTGGTATTTATTGGCAACGGAAAAATGGGGGTTAGCACTATTGGAATATAATTAAATAATTGAATCAAAATATAAAATTTGGTTTGATTATTTTTGTATCCGGTACTGCTTTTGTTATAAAAAAAAATTGATTTTTAGTTGGGTCTCTTTTATTTCTCCCAAAGTTTGGTTGATAACAGAACAATCAAATAGCTAATTAAAATTTTATTCAATTACTATTTTTCAAATTTACATTCATATATATTTACAAGTTTGTATCACTCTTATGTATATAATGTGAATTCTAGTGATGGATATTGGAATTTGGTTATTTTAATTAAGAAGAAATTTGATTATTTTGGTTATAATCAAAACCGAATTGAAAGATTTGGTTAAGTAATTTCAGTTATTAATATAATATAATTCAATTCAATTTCGCTTATTAATTTTTAAATACTCAAAAATTCAGTTACTAAATCAAATTTCGATTTTGGTTAGATTAAACTGTCTGCTCACCTTTAACAAAAGATTTTTTCACAACACCATAACATTATGGAAAAAATTGAATGATTGGGAATTGTTTACATCATTTTTTCATAATTTGTCAACAGTTTGCATTCGGTGGTAATATCATAACAATATGAGCAAATCTATTTGTTCACTAACAGCTTTGTGAACTCTCTCTTCTCTTTTTATTTTTTTCAAGAGGCGGGGTTTATCACCCAACAAATTGTAGCTCTTTTTTTTTTTAAAGCTATTTACCCAATCATAGACATTTCTCGAACATCTTTAATAGATAACCAAACAGTCAATTTTGAAAAACTTATTTCAATTTTTTCAAATATGAATCTATTTGATTCAAAATTTTTCATAAATTAACATACTAAAATTGCATCTTTTGATATGTATAAATCTCATTTTTTAAATAAAAAAGAACATTTACAAAAGTTTATTCTTTTGTCAAACAAAAGTGGTGTCATAAATACTCCTATTTTTTTCTCGCCAGATATAATAAACTGCTGGCCCAAAAAAATAACTTTATGCATCATAAGTTGACCCAAAAATCTGACATCATTTTTAGGCAATTGGAAGTTTCGAACAACAAACAAAACATTATCGTAATTAACACCAAAATACCAAGGGCATTTATGACTTTTGACCCAGACCCAATGGTATTAAGTAAATCAATTTCACTTAATTAATTAACTAATCCAAGTTTATTAACCAAACAAAAACACAGAAAGAGAGTGATGTTGTCATGAAACCATAAATAAATCCAAATATCAAAATCCAAAAGCCCGGGAGGATAATATACTCACACACACACACACACACTTTTTTTTTTTTTTTTAATATAAATATATACATATACATATATACTTGTATATATTTATAGATATATATGTATGTATCTATAGATTTCTCTCTTTTGTCTGCAACCACTTTTGTTCAGTTCTTTTGCTGAGTCAATTATGGATTTTATGAGCCCATAAAATTCAAAATAAATTAAAAGGAAAAATAAGGTTGGAAAAGGTCTCTGTATTCATTTTCCAGTGCTCTCATCTTTCCCCACAAGGAAAAAGAAAAAGAAAGAAGAAGAAGGTATGTTTTTATATTTTTTTGGATTTTATTTATGGTATGCTATTTTCTTTAATTTCTAGCTTTTTTCAATAAAATTTTTAATACCCAATCAGGATTTGGCAATTGGGTGTGATATATCTTTTTGTCTTTTTTTGGAAATTTCGCGGGAAAATTTCATCTTGAGGTCTTTTTTATGCCCCAGAAAAGAAAATAAATTGTTGGACATGAGAAGTGGATGAAAATTTGAAGCTTTTCAGCGAATTTGGATGAAAAATTTGAACTTTTATTGCTTTTTTATATGCTTACTAATATCAATAAATGGTAATTTCGTGGCATTTTTTAATCTATTTTTTTGTCCCGAAATTTATAGTTTGAATACTTAATCTTGATTAGCATATACTAGAACTGAAGTTTATTTAGCTAAGGTTAAAATTTTTATGTAGAATTGAAGAGTGAATGAGATTGAAGATAAGTCAAATGGGCTAAAATCTGATCGCTTTTTCCCTTGAATTTCTTTTTTTTTTTCTTTTTAATTGACTTTTTTGTAACTTGTTCAAAAAGTAAAAAGAGGAAGATTATTATTATTAATTACAATAAAATTTTCCCTTTTTGGGTTGGTTTTATGAGGATTATTAATATATATTGAATTGATATTAGTATAGAAAACTGATATTGAGATTTGTGGAGCTAAGGAAACAAGAGGCAATCATTTCTAGTACAGTGGGAGCTTTGTACAGTGGACTGCACTGAGTTTCAGAAATTAGAACACAAATATTGCTCTATGTCTTCGAGTTTCTGAATGGCCTTTTTTCATTAGTTTTTATAGTTCAGGTGAGGGTTTCATTTTGTAGAAGATGATTTTCGGGGAATGGATAGGTGCTGAACTTGTATCTTATTAATGATGGTTATACTTGTATATGATGGAAAGTACATACCTAGTAGTTATGGCTTAGAAGTTTCTTGATTTTATTGAACAGCGCTGGAAAGCAAGAGGTCTCTCAATTTTATGGTTTGTTTGGTTGATGAGAAATTAATTTGGGTGGTCTTTGGGGTTGGATGAGGGGACTCACGTTCACATACATGCAGAGTGGGTCTGAGCCGAAGTTATCGTTACTTTCCAGGAAGCCCTTTACTTATTCTGAGAAAATAGATCTCAGGGCATTCTGTCATTGCAGAATTTGATTGACTATTCGCTTGGCTTTTGGTTGATAATCCAAAGGTTCGGTAATCTGTTTTCCAACAGTAGCCCACTTTCTTATCTGTATACTGGTATCTGCATCTCTAGAAGCTAAAAGAGTTGAAAGAAATAACTCTTGTAATTTGTAATAAGCTCCGTTACTATTTCTGGTTGTGCATAAATTCGATGGCTATTTCCCAAACGAGTATAACAGAGCAGTCAATTGATCCTCGCAGATATAGCCCTGACCTATTCTTATTTGATGAAACTAGAGTAACTTATAAGCTAGCAGAGCTGTAGTATAAGGGCCCTTTTGGATTGGCTACTTTTTCATTAGAAAATACATCTTTTTTGCAATAAATGTTTGATTTGGCTGTGAAAGAAAGCTGAAACTTTTAAAAAGCTCAAGTTCAGCTTTTTCAAGAAACCAGACATTTTAACTTCTCAAAAAAGCTTTTTTTAAGAAGGTTTTAGGAAAAAGCCAATCCAAAGGAGCCCTAATTCCTGGATGGACTAAAGCCGAGAAGATTGTATTTGAGATGCTAAGTATTACGCATGATGAAGGGCAGTGTAGGTTTTCTTTCACGTTTCCAGATCTTTTAGACGGAGCTTATGTTTTGGACGGTGTTGTGGTTCATTATTGCTATGTTGCTTTAGCTCTGCAAGTAATTTTTCAAATTCAAACCTAGTTACAGCAGTATGTTAGCTCGTGTTTAAGATTTGTGCCTCTCATACATTTCCTATTAACTAGTAACTTCTATAGTTATTAGGGCAGTGAAAATTGGGAGAGAGTTGAGGACAATGCCAACAATAGCTAATAATGAAGGTAGACAAATAGAGACCGGATCACGAAGCATTTCGACGTCAACTTCGTATGCACAACCTTGGTGGCGAGGATTTGGAAATGATGTGTCTTCTGGAGAGAACACAGTGGAATGTATGACGCATGGAACCATCCAGTCACAGGATAATGGTCGAGATGTTACGAAAGAAACAGGAACTGGTTTGGCTCCAGAATCAGGTGTGCTTTCTGCTCCTTGCTAATTTAACCTACTTTTGATGTATATGTGCCGTACATTTGTTACTGAATTTTGTATTAGTTACTCTCTGAAATATTGGATTAAGTTTCATGTATATATCTATATACTACCACTATTCTCTTTTGCTAAGATATTCATGATACTTTTTGGTCAGTAAAGTGACACTTTTTGGTTAGATGAGAATAGGATTGAATTTACAATGATATATTTTCTTTTTAATATTAGATTGATGCAGGTTGTGGATTTTTTCTATTTCAATCTATAATGTGGTATTTGTCTTATATGTTAGAATTACCACCTCATCTAAAAGCTTAAGCTTGTAGAGAGGATATTGGTTTATTTATTTATTATGTTAACACGCCCCCTCACGTGCAGCGTGATTTGTTTAGAGCTTGCACGTGGACAATTTAATTAAATGGGTGGCGGTAAGGATCGAACCTGTGCCGTTTGGCTTCCAGGCTCTGATACCATGTTAGAATTACTACCTCATCTAAAAGCTTAAGCTTGTAGAGAGGATATTGGTTTATTTATTTATTATGTTAACATTATATTATCTTGATGCAGAAAAAAAAAAAATTGGTTAGATTTATTATTGAAGACAAAGATGACGGTTTTCTTTTCAGGATCAAATGGAAGCAATAGCCAAGAGCAGCAAAACCTCAAACATGTTGCATCATCAACGTTGCCAGTTGCTGGGGGGCTCATGGATGCTAATTCCCAAATGGAACTTGTTGGCCACTCAATTGTGGGATCTCCCTCCCTCCCCTTCCCTCTTCCTCTCCCTCTCCCTCTCCCTTTCCCCACCTCTCTTCCCCCCTTCCACCCATCTTCTCCCCCCTCCCCCCCTCTATCTCTCACACTGTGCACACCTACACCCACAGTTGGCTGCATTTACTTGTGATCAATAATATTGTCCCTTCCATTAAGTATTACATGGATTTGAGTTCACTTATACGAGCATACTAGTTATATAGCTTTTCTTTGCAGATGTTAACACCATCGTATCCATATCCAGATCCACAATATGGGGGAATAATGACTTACGGGGCTGCTGTAAGGACAACACACTCTCTCTCTCTCTCTCTCTTCCCCCTTCCCTCTCTCGTCCTTCCACCCCAGGACCCCTTCTTTTTTGTCCCTAAAGCATCTCTTCATACATGTGCATTTGGTGATGTGCACATTGAGTGATGTGTAGATCATGCATTTACATATTCAAACTAAAGAGTGATCCTAAACTATGTCCAAGTTGCATCATTTTCTTCCCCTCTTTGGTTCTTGATGGTGGGCATAACAAAAGATATTTCTTGAGAAGAAATAAATGATTTTCATTATTATGATTCAGTTACAATGTCAAGTATATATAGGCACTTAACTACAAAGAGTGAGTTAGTTGTAACTAACTGCCAGCTATCAACTCTTTTAATGAGTTGACTTTGATTCTAATACAATCAATAGTCGATTGAACATTACACAAAAATTACATCAATTGCGTATGCTTTGATAGCCCCCCTCAAGTTGAACTTTGGTGTGAAGCCACCGGCAACTTGCCTTTAAGATGTTCAAACAATTGACTAGAGAGTGACTTAATGAAAATGTTTGCCACTTGTTCACTAGATTGGAAATAGGAAATGTGAAGCTTCTTTGTCACCACTTGTTCTCTGATGTAGTGATAGTCTAGCTCAATATGTTTGGTCCTGTCATGAAACACAGGGTTAGTAGCAAGAGCCAAGGCTGAGATATTGTTACAGGATAGTGGAGGTGTGGTGATTGAGACATGAAGAGCCTATAGAAGATATGTTAGCCAGGATATTTCTGCTACAGTTGTAGCCATGGCCCTGTACTCTACTTTTGTGATAGACCTTGCTACAGTAGGCTGCTTCTTACTACCCCATGAGATAAGATTTGATCCTAGGTAGACACAGTACCCAGTAGTGGATTTTCTTAGTGGTGTCACTGGCCCAATCATTGTCTGAAAAAGCATGGAGAATGAGTGGTCTTGGCACAAATTTAAGTCCCATAGATCGAGTACCTTTGATGTACCTAAGGGTTCTTTTGAGAAATACATAGTGTCCTTTTGTTGGATTGTGCATCCTTTGACAAATTGCGTTGACAGAATATTGTAAGTCAGGTCTAGTTACAGTAAGATACTGTAATGCAAGCACCAAGCTCTTAAACACAGTAGGATTGAGATAGGGTTCAGTAGCATCTGCAGTTGGCTTGGAATATTTGGAGGCTAATGGTGTGGAGACTTGTTTACAGTCTGAAAGACTTGCTCATTTTAAAAGTTCAGTAGCATTCTTCTTTTGTTGAAGTAGGAACCCCTGAATTGGTGTGTTCAATTTCTAATCCTAGAAAATAGGATAGAGTACCAAGATACTTCACGGAGAATGTAGTGTGCATAGTTGATCTAAGTTGTGAAATGGCTTTGGCAGAAGATCCAATGATGATAACGTCATCAACATATACAAGTAGTATCAGAGTATGAGTAAGGACTTTAAGTATGAACAAAGATGTTTCTGCAGATGTTATGACAAATCCTTGGCTGGACAGAAAAGATGAAAGCTTAGCATACTAGGCCCTTGGGGCCTATTTTAGTCCATATATGGACTTCTGTAACTTGCACACATATACAGGGTTAGAGGGATCCTGGAATCCCTAAGGTTGCTCCATATAAACTACCTCATCTAGGTTGCCATGTAAGAATGCATTTGAGATGTCCAGTTGATGCAAAGTTAGGACAGTCCTTATAATGGGTGCCATGACCACAAGACTGAGAGTCTTTGAATAAGCAATACCATGTTCTTGATTGTAGCCCTTAGGAACCAGTCTTCCCTTATATCTTGCTATAGAACCATCAAGCTTTCTCTTTATCTTATAAACCCACTTACATCCTATTGGCTTTCTGTCAGAAGGAGGAGGAGGAGGAGGGATTAAGGACCAAGTTTCCTGTTTCATTAATGCTTCAAATTCTTTTTTCGTAGCAACCTGCCAACAAGCCATTTTGGAAGCTTGTTTATAGGTGTCGGCCTCAGTTTCAACGGGTACTAGCTCTAAGGAATGCAAGGGATAAACAGGTGGGGGTAAAGAACTAATCTTAGATCTGGTTAACATTGGATGAGTGTTTGATGGTTGGCTAGGATTGATAGAGGACTTAGAATTAGAGGAGATAGATGCAGGGTTAGATTGGCCTGGAAAGAAATCAGAAGATGAACTTGTAGAAGGCTTAGATTGAGGCATTATAACAGGTTGAGACTTTAAGTGAGATTGTGTGGTTTCAATAGGATGGTGAGACTCAGATTGAGATGGACTTTGATTGTTGGAATGCACTATAGGAAAACTCTGCGACTGGACTAAAGTGGTGACCAAATCAGGATGACATGGAGATGATGATGTAGGAGTTTGAGTAGAAATGCGGAGAGGAAACTGATATGATGTTAAAAGAACATAAGAGTGATTGACTATAGCAAAGGGAAAACTATGTTCAATGAATTTCATATGTCTAGACAAGTAAATCTTGTTGGTTTCCATGTCTAGACACTTGTAGCCCTTGGTTGTAGAGGAATATCCTAGAAACACACAAGGCTTGGACCTATTCTCTAGTTTGTAGGCTGAGTATGGCCTAAGCCAAGGGAAACATAAGCAACCAAACACTTTAAGAGCATTGTAATCTGGCAATTCTGCGTATAAGCATTCATAAAGAGAGTTGTTTGACAAGGTAGGTGTAGGAAGTCTGTTTATTAGAAAATTAGCTGTGGTTAGGGCTTCAAGCTAGTATTTAGAAGGCATTTTACTATGATTTAGTAAGGCCAATGTTGTTTCTATAAGATGGAGATGCTTTCTCTTCACCTTACCATTTTGTTCAGGTGTGTGTGGACAAATTGTTTGGTGAATGGTGCCTAAGGATTGAAATTGATGGCTTATGTATTCACCACCATTGTCAGTCCTAAATAGTTTAATTTCAATGTTGAATTATGTCTTGATCATAGAATGAAAACTGATAAAAGCAGGAAAAGCATTAGATTTAGATTTCAGGGGATATAACCATGAAAATTTTGTACAATCATCCAAGAAAATGATGTAATATCTGTATTTCATGCAAGAATAAACAGGGGAAGGGCCCCATACATCAGAGTGTATCAAGTCAAAAGGCTTAGAAGTACATGTAGTTGATCTAGTAAATGGTAGCTTGTGTGCTTTAAAGACAAAACAGTCATTACAATGCTCAGAAAAACATCCTAGCTGCTTATTGATACATGAAGAGATAACATTGAAAGACTGTGTAGCAGGATGCCCTAGACTAAGATGCCAATCTCTGTCCACTGAGGGTTTTGGAGTAGTGCAAACACAATGCAGTACAGAAGGATTGTTGAATGACGGAGATTGCAGCTGGAATGGAATGGGATATAGTCCTCTGTCACAGGGGTCCTGGAAAATCACCAAATTGGAGTGGTTGCCCAGGATGACCACCTCCTTGGAATTAAACACAACAGTGCAGTGATTGTCCTTAGTTAGTTGATAAACTGATAAAAGATTTGAGGATAAAGATGGAACATAAAGAAGATTAGAGATAATAAGACTACCACAAGGTGTTTTGAGAATACCAGACCCAGTGTCTTGGATAGGGAGTTGAGCTCCATTGTCTACTGCCACTGAAGATGATCCTGTGTAGGTTGAGGCTGGTGCAGCTGTGACAAATCAGATGTTACATGGCTTGTGGCTTCTGTATCAAGGTACCAAGGAGCTGCAGATGTAGTTGGAGGAGTGGCAGAGGTGGAAACTTGGGCTGTGAGAGCTGTTTGATTTGGCTTCTCATAGTCGTAGTTATCTGTGTCAAGCCTATGTCAACATTGTAAGGCATTGTGGTTAGGCTTGCCACAGTTTTGGCAAAAAAGTTTGGCTCCTGGAACGGACTGATTGACAGAGGAATTTGTAGCTGGATTAGGATTGCATGTTGCTCTGCCTTGCCCTCTGCCTCTATTGTTATTGGTGAATGTACCTCTGCCTCTGCCCTGTTGTGAGGCAGTGTTAGTGTAAAGAGCAGTTTGTAGCTCTGCAGAGGCAGAGTTAGTGACCTGGAGCTTATTGTTGAAGGCTACATTAAGTAAAAAACTGGTGAGTTCAGGAACTGCACTAGTTTCAGGTCTGACTCTTATTGTGTTCGTAAGAGAGTCATAGGCTGAAGGCAATCCTTGAATAATATAATAGACTAGATCTTCCTCTATAAGAGGATCACTGGCAGCTGCAAGACAATCAGCTAAGGCCTTCAGCTCATCTACATAGGCATTAATAGACTTTGTGCCTTTAGTCATATTCATCATTTTATGTCTGATCTGATAGATTTGTGATCTGCTGCCTGATTGAAATCTCTTTTTGATAGTAGTCCAGATCTCTGGTGCATTTGAGAGATGATAAATGTGTGAGAATATTGAAGGTGAGACTGAGGCAAACAAGCAAGACTTTAGATATTCATCTGTTGTCTGCCAAGCTTTGTACTCAGGATTGAGAGAAATTGAGCCATCTAGCCTGGTAATGTCCTGAGGAGGACATGGAACAAGACCAGTAACATGATTCAATAATTTGCAAGCTTTGAGAAAGGATTGGAATTGTGTTTTCCGGAACAAATGATTGTTAGACTCCAGTTTGATGGTAACATAGGTTGGAAAATGTTGGAGAAGATGCTTTACAACAAAAGGTAAAGCTTCATCTGAAGGTAGGGCCATGTTAGGGTTTTCACGAGGTGAGTACAAGAAAAACTTGATGATTTGAGGTATGATTTGAAAAACTAAACCAGCAAAGTTGTTTGCATACAAGAAATGAAGAATCTGCTAAATTTTGAGTTCTAGATGTGATGATTGGATTAAGATATGAAGATTTTTGGATGTTAGAAACCCTAACAATGAAGAACTGAAGAAAAGAAGCAAAAAATTGTGTTTTAGAGATGAAAAAATTCAGAGTTTGTGGTGTTTGATGCTTTGCTTAGCTGAAAGGAAGCTGATCTGCACTAGAAATTAAAGCTCAGCAGCCATGGAAGCCATGGTTATGGAGCTTCTCAAGCTCGAAGAGAGAGAACCAGGCTTCGAACCTGCTCTGAATACCATAACAAAAGATATTTCTTGAGAAGAAAGAAATGATTTTCATTATTATGATTCAGTTACAATGTCAATTATATATAGGCACTTAAACAAACAGAGTGAATTAGTTGTAACTAACTACCAGCTATCAACTCTTTCAATGAGTTGACTTTGACTCTAGTACAATCAATAGTCTATTGAACATTACACAACAATTACATCGACTGCCTATACTCTAACAGTACATTCTATGCCAGTGATACTTTTTATAATATTAGTTATTACATATAATGAAAGATTTGATTACAGGTCTTACAGATTATCATTAATTGGAAAAATGTTAGTCCATATTGTTCTTTTCCTTAGTGTTATTGGTATTTGACTGCTACTTGCTCTCCTTTTGACAGTATATTTGTTTTCTTAAGAATTCCTTGAGAGCTGATCAACGTTTAATAATGCTTTTGTATTAAGGTACATCCTCACTTTTATGGAATCCCTCAGAACAGAATGCCTTTGCCTCTTAAAATGGAGGAGGAACCTGTCTATGTGAATGCAAAACAGTATCATGGAATATTAAGGCGAAGACAAATGCGAGCTAAAGCAGAGCTTGAAAAGAAAGTGATAAAATCCAGAAAGGTAGTTTTCACTTGTTGTCTCATGCAAGTTGCATAACTTTCTTATTTTAGAATTTTGGCTTGCTACGTCCACATGGTAATTTATTGGACCTATTTATTTGTCTCTGCTTCAGTCAGTGTTGTACCCTCAAAAATACTTTGCTTTTTGCAACTATTTGTTAAATGACATTTGTTTTTGGATAAGAGGTTCTTGAATAGTTGACATGAATAGTATACAAGAACAGATAACTAGTTTGAATTGCTAAGACAAAAATATTTTTGTGGCTGCTTCTTGCACCCCCTTGATGCATATTAATAAAATTCTTCTCAAGAAAGTAAATGACTAAAGCATTCTTAATTATGAGGATAATTTTAGGTGGATGATATTCGTATATTAAACAGTATATAACATCAAGGATATCTAGAATGCCTAGAGACAATGTAAGAAAAAGGTGCACTTGGTGATTATTTTTGCACTTGGATATGTTGTAATAAAGTATGCATGCTCCAAGGGTTTTATGCTTGTCATTAAGGAAATATCTCTATCTGAAAATAGATACATGTGTGAATTAGTTAGTGTCAAGTTTTGAGGCTATGTTTATCCAAGATAAGCACGTGTGAATCAATATCATTTGCATATGAGAGTGGAAGATTGTTGTGGCCATTAGGGCTTAAATTTACTTCAAAACCTTTGTCCTGCCAGCCACAGGTATCACAGGTCTATTTCTCTTTCTCCACGACCATGCTTGTTCCTATTTTAATATACAACTGTAAATGTCAAATACTAACGACATTCTCATTCAGGCCCAAGGCGTAGTTTCGCAAGACTGGATGTCTGCTAGTGTAGGTCCTCAAAGAAAGGTCTTAGGGTTAAGTTGCCTCATACTTCTCTTTTTCCACAATCATGCTTGTTCTTATTGGAATAGCTAACCGTAAATCAGGCCCAAGACTCAGTCTGGCAAGACCTTGGCTGGTGGTGGTCCTTACAGAAAGGTAGTAGTGTTGTGTTGCCTGTAATATGAAGGTAAAGGCTTAAAGTCTAAGAGGAAAAACTAATAAAGATGTATCACCTTTGACATCACGGTGGCTGTAGACAAGTTTATCCCACTGAAAAGGGAATTCGTGGATACCGTCCAGAATTTGCCATTCTGCTTTGTTTGCTTGAATTTGTTTTTCTTCATGATAAAGCAATGCAGCTTTTCTACTTCATCCATAAAAATCTCTGAGAAGATCTTAGCTCTTTTCTAGTGTGCTTGTTTTGGATTCATGCAAGTAAAGGTGCAAGTTGTACTAATGTACACGGAGAGCTGTTACCATGCAATTTCATCCTGCAAACTATGTATGGGGGAGCATGCTTCTTTCTTGGAAATATGCCTCATATATTTCTTGCAACCACCAACCACCCCCTGGCCTGCGATATCTAAAATGTCGTTTCCATGTATTATTTCTTATGATGTTCATTTGTTTTGACGTCTGGATCTTCTGAATGTTGCCTGTTGGATGATCGCTGACTTTCATTTGTTTTTTCACCAATAACTGGACTCATCAATCATAAGAAATGAGATATATTTAAGACGAAGGCTGATGTGACTGTTTGCTATGCATAGCAGCTGATATCAAATGTGTTTTTTACTTACATGGAACTGCATACATCCCCAATTTCTGCTTAGCTGTGACTTGGCTGTGTAACGTTCTATTTGTTTTGCTATTTATTTTGGTCAATGTAGCCATATCTTCATGAATCTCGGCACCAACACGCTATGAGAAGGGCTAGGGGTTCTGGAGGCAGATTTCTGAACACCAAAAAACTTGAAGGTAATGCCACCAACTCCTCGGAGGGGAAAGCGAGATCTGGTGGAGCCACTTCCACACAATCAGGCAACTCATCAGGTTCCGAGCATTTGTCCACCAGCTGTGACGGCAATTCTGACAATCAAGTGGAGAGAAGTTCAGGACTTCAAGACATGCATGAAGCAGAGACTTTCTCAAATGGCAATGGCAATGGCCTATCATCTTCATACTACGTACATTCTCTGGGGACTGCTCCGGGAAGAGAACATATCAATCAGGAAAAATGGAGTTCGCTTGGGGATCGGTCCCTGCAAGGGGCTGCTCCCAGCAAATGAGAAGCTGCTTTCTTGTGGAGTAGTGGGTCTTCCAGCATCAGGCATGTCCATGTCGATGAATGGGCTTCGCATATGTTAAGAAGACAATGTTTGATGCAGGCAATGCTGGTGCACCGATCCATCCTACTCATGCAGGGGAGAGCTTCCGCGGCATGGCCATCAGGCAATTCATTCTTGGCTTTGTACTTAATTGGGGAGGAAGGAGGGAAGAACATGCGGTGGAACTTGTTACTTGTATAGTCCTACCACTCGTTCCATTCCCCTTATCTTTCCATTCTGTAAAATAGAATTGGATTATGTGGTGATCAGATAGGAATAAACAAATGTGGAGATTTAGATATATCTAGTCTTCTTTGAGATTTCTACTTTGTAACAGAAATAATAGCTGGTTTGAGTTCTAATATTTGGTTGGAATTTGCTTTGCTTTTCGTTTTCGCTTCATCGTAATGCTCATTTGGGGTTTATGTTTATTGTGTCAAGAACACTAATTATCAGGCTTGTTGGCTGCATGAACTTTGGCTGATTCTTCGTTGTGTGTTCCTTCGACCCATTGACTTGCTTATGCATCGATAGTTGAGTCTGAAAAAATATTGTGTTTATTGTGTCAAGAAAATTTTGAGTCTGTCTGAAGAAATGTTGAGAGAGAGAGAAAATATTTGGAAGATCATAATTCTCGTTACTTGCAAATGATTACATGTTGTGTCCATTTACAGAAGTATAGCACATACCACCTCACCATAACTGTTTTACATAAGACAACTATCACTGCTCATTACAGTTGTCAACAACTACAGCTATCATTTACAACTCATTTATAATTATAACTAACTTCTGATTGTGTATCTTATCATCCCCCTCAAATTGAACTTGGGTAATAGCCAAGGACAGTTTGTTCTTGAGATAGTTGAATTTAGCTGCTGATAAAGCCTTGGTAAACATGTTTGCTACTTGTTCTTGAGTAGGAATATAAGCAAGCTTGAGTAGATTATTGACCACCTGATCCCTCAGAAAATGATAATCAATCTCTATATGTTTAGTTCTAGCATGAAAAATGGGATTAGCTGCCAGAGCCATTGCTGATTAATTATCACAATAAAGGACTAGAATAGAAGTTTGAATCCCTAAGCCCTTGAGCAAATATGGTAGCCATTTGACTTTAGTGGCTAAAAGAGCCATAGCCCTGTATTTAGCTTCAGTAGAACTTCTAGCCACTATGTGTTGTTTCTTTGAGGCCCAGGAGATATGATTAGGTCCTAAGAAAATAGAAAAGCCTGATGTAGACTTTCTATCAACTTGATCTGAAGCCATATCCATAGAGATTGAAATTACCAACAGTAAACTTAATGCCTTGCCAGAGTGTACCCTGTATATGTCTAAGACACCTCTTAAGACTAGCAAAATCTGCTTGTATAGGGGAATGAATTTTTTGACATAAGGCATTAATAGCAAACTGCAAGTCAGGCCTAGTAATAGTCAAATACTACAATGCTCCTACTAGGCTTTTAAAAGTAGTAGAATCAGGATAAGAAGTAGTAGCCTCAGCAGATTGAGAAGGTTTAAGAACTGTAGGGGTCTAAGTAGGATTACAATGAAACATGCCTGCTTTTTGCAAAAGATCTGTGGCATACTTGTGTTGATGAAGAATAAGAGACTGACCTGTTCTGACAACCTCTAAACCCAAAAAATAGGTTAATTCTCCAAGATCCTTAACTGCAAACTGAGCACTCATTGATTGAAGTAGCTGAGTAATATAAACAGGTGAACTACTTGTAACAATAATGTCATCCACATATATTAACATGACAGTGAAATCCTGATCAGTCTTGTGAATGAATAAAGAAGAATCAGCCTTACTATTGTAAAAACCCTCTTGCAGCAGAAAAGTAGAGCGCCTTTAAAACCAAGCCCTTGGAGCTTGTTTCAGTCTATACAAGGATTTCCTAAGATAGCAGACCTTATCAGGATTATCTTTATCTATGAAACTAGTAGGTTGAACCATGTAGACAGTTTCCTGTAGAGAACCATGTAGAAAGGCATTTGAAACATCCAACTGTTTGATTTGCCAATTGTAATGAAGAGCTAAGGCCAACACTATTCTAACTGTTTGTGCTTTAACCACAAGACTAAAGGTTTCTGTGTAATCAATCCCTGCCTCCTGTAGATAGCCCTTAGCCACAAGTCTGGCTTTATACCTTGAGACACTGCCATCTGCATTTCTTTTGATTCTAAACACCCATTTATTTCCAATAGGAGTTCTGCCAGAAGGACGAGAAACAAAATCCCATGTATGTTGATTAAGCAAAGCTTGATATTCCTCCTGCATTGCCTTAATCCAATACTTATACTTAGCAGCCTCTTTATATGTCACAAGTTCTGTTACTGGAGGAGTAGTAATAAGAGTGTGTAATTGATAAATGGGAGGTGGTAATGAACCTGTTTTAGATCTAGTCTACATTAGGTGGTGATTAAAAGGATGAACATATGAGGAGCTAGGAGCCTATATATGAGAGGAACTGGACTATGCAGAGATAGATGCAGGATGTAATTGAGAAAAATTAGATGAAGTGTTAGACTCATTGTGAGTGAGAGGACTAAATGATGAAAGAACCAATGGTATACCAGATTGAGAAGGAAAAGTACTGGCAGAATTGAAAGAAGAAGATGCAACAGGCAAGGACATGACATCTGAAGTAATAGCTTCAGTAGTATCAGGATTAGGAAAACTCTGTGAAGTTTGAGGTCTGTTAAATTGAGGAGTAAAATAAGACTGAGATGCAAAGGATTCAGTGCTTAGATTGGAACAAGACTTAGAAGCACAAGGGAACTGATCTTCTACAAAGGTTACATGTCTAGAAACATATACATTCTTAGTTTTAGGATCAAGACACTTATAACCCTTGGTATTGGGACAATAACCAATAAAAACATAGGGTTTTGATCTAGCTTCAAGCTTATGATGTGTATATGGCCTAAGCCAGGGATAACATAGACATCCATAGACTTTTAAAGAATGATAATCAGGTAGCTCATTGAAAAGTTTGTAGAATGGTGAGACATGATTAAGTACAGGAGTAGGCATTCTATTAATGAGATAATTTGCAGTTGCTAAGGCCTCCATCCATAGAAAAGAAGGAAAAGTAGCTTGATGTAATAAAGATAAAGTTGTTTCTATGAGATGCCTGTGCTTTCTTTCTACTTTGCCATTTTGTTGAGGTGTATAAGGACAGGAAGTTTGATGGATAGTTCCCATTGATTGCAACAAAGCATTGAATTTATGATTTACAAACTCAGTCCCATTATCTGACCTAAGCACCTTTATTTTAGCATGAAATTGAGTAGAAACAAAAGCAGTGAAACCAAGAAAAGCATCAAAGGCTTCTGATTTGGATTGCAAAGGGTATAACCAACAATACCTAGAAAAATCATCAAGAAAAATTTGCAATACCTATACCCTTTATTAGAAGACAAAGGAGTAAGGCCCCATACATCAGTATGTATCAAGTCAAAAGGAGCTTTAGAACTTCTATTTGATACAGAAAAAGGAAGCCTATGTGCTTTAGAAGTAGCACATGCAGAGCAATGCTCTTTTATTCTAGAAACAAAAATGCCTAATTGAGATATCACTTGATGAACAATGGAACTGGAATGATGACCAAGCCTGGCATGCCATAGCTGAGCTGAATCTGAGAGAGTGAGAGAGGAAAAACACTTGTACATATTGGACTGTGAGGAAGATGGTGATACTACAGCTGTGAGAGAGTAGAGTTCTTGCTTACATAGGGCCTGTAGCAGGACTTGATGTGAAGCAGTGTCCACAATTTTGACTCCCTTTACATCAAACATTAAAGTACAATTATTATCTTTTGTTAGTTGATGCATTGAGGAGTAGATTTGAGGAAATTTGGGGAACATGTAACATATTAGACAAGTGAAAAGAAGAAGATAGAGTATTTAAAGTTGTATTACCAATGTGATAAATAGGCAGTGTTTGACCACTTTCAACAGTAACAGTATCTTGACCAGTATAAGGCTTTGCTGAATGAAAAGAGGATACCCTTAAGGTCACATGAGCATTAGCCCCATTATCTAGCACCCAATCAGTTTGTTGAGCAGAGTGTCCAACCTGAGCAGTCATGGTTTAAGGCTGGGATTTCTCCTTGTAATAATTTTGAGTATCCAACCTATGCTAACACTCCAAGGCACAATGATTAGGCTTGCCAAAAATTTGGCAATAAAGCTTAAAACCAGTTTTATTGCCTTGATAGAAGACTTGCTGAGAAGCAGATGTTACATTAGATGGAAGAGGACCAAAAATGCTTAATGAATTTCCTCTGCCATTAGTTTGTCTGCCTCCTTTGCCTTGTTTGCCTTCTCTACCACCTCTACCACATCTACCTCTAAAAAAGGTATTGACTTGAGGAGAAGTAGTAGTAGTGTTTAGAGTAGTGTCAACCTCAGTAGCAGTGGAAATATGTAGACTTGATGAGGCCTGGAGATATAGTTCCTCAGCAACAAAAATGTGTGTTAATTCTGCCATGGTGACAGGGACAGATCTCACTCTAAGAGAGGATCTGATAGAGTCATATTGAGAAGGAAGACCTTTCAGAATATAGTATGTCAGATCATCATCTGTAGTCTCCACTGCTGCAAAAGCCAGTTGATCACACAGAGATTTTGCATGATCTAGATATGCATTCATGGAGAGATTACCTTTTGTGATGTTATGAAGTTGCAGTTTAAGATGCTGCATATGAGCTCTACTCAAGGAAGTATACCTTGTTGCCAAGGTATGCCAAATAGCAGATGTAGTAGTGAGATGATACACCTGAGGATAAACTGCAGCTAAAAGTATTGCAAGAAGACATGGCCTGAGGTGCTCATCAATAACTGACCAGGTGATATACTTTGGATTATCCGGTTTAGATCCATCTGGTGCCATAATGAACTTTGATGGACAAGGCTTTTTGCCTGTCACATGATCTAGTAGTTTATTAGGAGATAGAAGAGCCTCCATTTATGTCTTCCACATGATATAATTGTTGTTGTCCAGCTTAATAGGAGTAAAAGCTAAAAAATTTTGAAGAAGATATTTGAGACCAGAAGGTAATTCCACATTATCAACCATGGAGAATGAATCAAGTGAATAAAGTGAAGAATCACCAGCAAACTAATGGAAATCGAGGAGCAAAAGCCAAGTATTGAAGAAATAGAGGAAAGAGAAAACCCTAATTTGAGAATTTAGAGATTGAAAGAGAAAAAATTTGAGATAATAGCTGGAGAAGTGAATCGAAGACTTAAAACACCTTTGCGAACTGAATTGTGAAGACAACAAACTGATTTGAAGATTTGAATTTAGTTTTGATTGAGATTTGTAGAGTTTTCGAAAAGAGAGAAACTCAATCGAAGAAAGAGAAAGCACAATCGAAGCTTAAGCAGATGAAGAAAAGCTGATGATCTTATTGTTTGATTGTTACAACTGAACAAAAATTAGGAAGCTTGAGAATGATGTAACTGCCAGGAAAGCTTCCAAGAAAAAAAGTTCCAGAATCTTCCTGCTCTGATTACCATAAAGAAATGTTGAGAGAGAAAGAAAATATCTGAAAGATCATAATTCTCATTACTTGCAAATGATTACATGTTGTGCCTATGTATAGAAGAATAGCATATACCACCTGACCATAACTGTTTTACATAATAGACAACTACCATTACTCACTACAGCTGTCAACAACTACAGTTGTCATTTACAACTCATTTACAATTATAACTAATTTCTGATTGTGTATGTTATTACTATCCCAATCAGCCACCCATATGGAAGTGCCTGTTTCATAATGCTAATTGAGTAACTTCCAACAGC
Source organism: Cordia subcordata (assembly GCA_028554755.1). NCBI lineage: Eukaryota > Viridiplantae > Streptophyta > Magnoliopsida > Boraginales > Cordiaceae > Cordia > Cordia subcordata. Next base: position 9,097,685 of record JAPTOF010000013.1, on the reverse strand, counting down.
AATCTCATATTAAATATGGAAAAGTATAAGAATTTAGAAATTTACTCGGTGCTCCCATCATACACAAAGAATATCAAGTGGCCGTCATCTTCTTCATATGCAAGATCAGGTTGACAGGGGACAAAAATGGCCTCTGAACCAAATCTTCCAGGCCCCAAATCAAAAATTCCCTGAATATTAGCTCCAACTTCTAGCTTTGTCTTTCCTGCTTCAGGTTCTGCACGTAGATCAAATGTGATAATCCCTGGTATTTTTTCGACACCATCCAAACCATTGTTTCCTAAATTGGCAAAAGTTGTCATACTTCAAATGATATTAGTGGAAGTGTTTCAATGAGGAACCCATCAGATAAGATTGGTAAAGGAAAGAACTAAACATGATTTTCATAGAGATGAGATATTGTAACGGATGTTAGGGACATGGTTATTCATCTCTTAGCAATTTCCTTGTACTCCATTTTTTACTTGTATCATGAATTCTTCTTGCCAAATTATTAAGAAAATAGAGCAGCTTACCTTCCAGTATAGCTCCAGTTCACCCTTGGAAAATCTTCTGTAGGCTCTGATAGTTTCTTCTAGGAAGCTTGACCAGTTTTCTGGTTCAATCTCATCTCATACCTGACAAGGAGAACATGAATGACAAAACACTTCAAAAATCCTTTAGACATCTAAAGGTGAAGTTTTTTAAGTTCTCCCACAATTGATTGTCCATATTCTCGATGTTCTCTCTAAGGGTTCCGTTGAATATTTCAAAATCTACACTCTTCATGCAGCAGGTGATCAGAACAACTTCATCCCCTTCCTCCCAGGAATTTGCTACGAAAAGATTCTGATTAGGTGTCAGATCTTAAAAAAGATTCTCTTGGCATAACGCACTTCATGCTTACTTGGAAATTAACTTAGAAATATCAAGCAAAAACATTAGTTAGCGCTCAACTATGACGAGTCATTGGCTTCTGCACTCTGATAAATGTGTGTGCTCGACAGACTTCTAGTGTTAGACGTTGTCTTGGGCCAAGGAAGGGGGTCTGAACAACGACCTTGGGATAAAGTTCATGATCAACTTAGCAGACTCAGATACAGATGTTGCTAGTGATACTAGTATGGAATGGCATCCAAGAAATGACAGTGACCAGACAACCCTCCAAAGCATGTGGATCCCAGAAGACAGGAACAGGGTGTAGAATAGGAAGAATTTGCAAATGTTACTATATTAAGCAACGTGTAGTATAAAAATTATATATTATATTTTAACTGGTAATATAAAATTGAATGAGTTAAAATTGGGATGCCATAATTTACATTGAAGAGTGTTTGGAAAGTTTAAAGCGCTCACCGTTGTGGACTATAAAGCAGCTTGGGAGCTCAAAACATTTGATTAGGTCTTCATTTTTTGCATACCAGGGCCAAACTGAGCCTTTTAAGTAGCATCAAAAGTTAAAATCGACTTGTTATACTTCACCAAGTCCTGAAAAATAGATAATCACAGTCAGATCTTTTGTGAGACAACTTCCCCGATTGGCAACTATTATAAAGAAGATCTTTATTTTCATTTTAGTTGTTTCATAATAGTCAACAAAATCAAAATCTCAATCTTAAAGTCAAAGCATCTTCTTCCTTATAATAAATATCTTGTTGATTGTGCACTAAGAGTTTCATCAACAGTTTGTTATTGTGAATCATATCGTGAATGAAAATTATACTTTCCAGCCTCATGAACCAAAACAATTCGTTTCAATCACATTGGGAAATATAAAACTAGAATTATATCCCTACATAAACCTTAGAAGTAGATCCGCTGAAAGGCCTTTCAAGAACATCATTATCACCAAGAGAAATATCATTAACAACTTCGATCTCCCTTCATATCACTTTCACTTCCACTGAGGATTCTGGTCGGCGGCGCAAACAGGGAGGCGTTTGATGTTGGTGTGATTTTAATTAAATGCCGGTGGACTATTTTTGATTCAGATAGGTAGATGTTCCATATATGGCCGGCCTTAGTTTATTCTGGCAGATTGAGCTTCATTATGGTATAGACATTTTCTTTTTTTTGGGAAAGACCATGTGGCCTATCCTAGATACTACATCGAAGTGCATCATACCGAATTGCTGAATCATACAATTCAGTGCTATTCAACTGTGACTAAAGCAAATCTTAGATTCACAAAACTGATACAAATTTTATTTTCTACTAGATTGAACGGAATCTGGACAGGCGAATCAATAGTAACATGTAAGTTGTTTATAACTATGGTTGCACCATATAAAGCTCCCTCCCACATGGGAGGCGGATAAAAAAGACAGTAGATACACCTTTAGAGATCGCTCTGAGCCACTGATGGGAAATGTTATTAGATTCCACTAACTTCAGCTGGTTCAGAGTCTTGTTTACCCAAGCGACCTGAAATCTCTTATGCAGTACACCTGGTCAAACCTTTAGGATGAGCTCTTTGTTGACTCATTTTGCTGCAGTTTTACAGAATGTGCCATATGTGAAAGGAACTTATCAACTTCATTTTCCTTCCTAAACTTCTTTAGAATTGCACTTCTCCCTGATACTGATTGGGAAGGAGCCCTGCTAATTTACAGTCTAGTATTTTGAGGCAGTTCTTCATGGAACTCTACTCTAATGGCAGAGAAAGAAACTAATTATTGCTTGATCCAGTACTCATATCATTCACTGGCTGAGACAACTGATTTGGTAATAATGGTCTTTATTACGGGATACCAGTGTGGGACACAGAAGTAGTACTCCAATTTCCTGTGATATCAGAAGTGCCATTTGAATAGCTAATAATAGTATCTTTCATAAGCACATTAAGCATATAGAATCAACTCTCACTTATTTCTCATCATCTGACATTTTCTGTCTCCATCTCTGCACCCTACATCTATCAGATTGCGGACTTCAAGTCACACCCATCTAGACATATTCAGATTATTATTTGTAAACTCAAGTTGATTCCAACTCCACCACCTTAAGCTTGAGGCAACAAAACAAGAACTGCTAAGATGTAACCAAGTTAGCTTTTACTAAATGGTTACCGGCTAGTAGTTGGAGGTTAGAAGATAAATTAAGAACATTTTATGCAAGGAAGTCTTCACTCAGCCATGTAAGGTAAAGCATAAAGGCACATTAAGAACATTGTATGTAATGATGTCTTCGTTCAGCCATGTAATGTGAAGCATAAGACATGCAACACGTGTAAAAATTTATCTTCATTCTCCTCTCTATTCTTCAACTTAATAAGCCATTTAATGTTCCAATCACATATGAGAGTAACATTCTTATGAAGGACTGGTAGAATCTTACAAGGAAAAAAAAAAGGAAAAATGGAAAAAGAGAAAGGACTAGAATCACATCTCACTAGGGCCATCACTTGCAAAAAGTCCTCTTTTCTTGAATTTCTCATCATACATAATCTCCAATTATTAGACAACCAACTGCATTTAATTAGCCTGCTTGATACATTTTCAAATAAAGTAACGGAGAAACAAACTAATTTTCTCATGGAGTGCTATCTGATGGCCAACACAGTAACCAATTAGTATTCGTTGCTTCTCATATACTGAAATGATGAACGAGATTCTAGCTATGTATCAGCAGAAAGGGTTAATATGGCAAAAACTATCATACCTCTGGTCTGAAATAGAAAGGGATGTCCATGAAAATGGCACAGTTCTCAGTAATGGCAAAATCACGCATCAAGATAGGGCCCGAAATTGTTATTAGCACTGGATCATGCATGTCACTGTCCTTTGAGATAACTTTGTATGTTATACATGGTTCTGTTGGTGAATAACCAAAGCAAAACATTTCCCCTGCAGGGAAGGGTTTTATAAGTTTGCTAAACATTTACATACAAGAAAGAGGTTATACATCTCTCTATTCATCAAGCTTGGCATAGTGCTTTGTTCAATTTGATGCTGCCATATTATTATAAGTCTGCTCAAAGTAAAATTCTTAATTTGTTGCAAATGACGACCACAAACAGGAGAAATTCATAAAAACTTATACATTATTAATTCATCTATATGGTTCTGTCGTGACACTTGACTCGGTAAACTGTATAGCTCAAAAGCCAAATCGCCAACATCCAGCTCAATTCGCACCTTCAAATAGCCTATCTTCACCTCTAACTTTAGCACACCTCAGACCTTACCTCCACTTCCACTGAGTCTCATCTATCAATTTCTAGCCTGCAGCTAGTCTCACCAGATTTGACTTCATTTGTTTTCCGAAATCCACCATTGTTTACAACTCATCAATCCACTTCTATGATGAGTTACAGCAACCAGAACGACCATCAACATGAACACACATATGCTGTCCTTCAAGTATCTATCTTCACCATATGTTGCATGCCATCTACAAAAACTGCAGGACTAGCATCATCTGATTGAAAGTCATGTTTTAAGCACCAGAATTAGAACATTAGACTTGATTAGTTCATTTGGTGAGGTGAGTTAATTTCCTAGCTTGTTACTTAAGTCAGTCAATGAGCTAGAGGGTGGTTACCTAACTTGAGAGTTGAGAAGGATAAGTGGATTCCCTCCTGTCACTTGTTGATTGATCACAAAACAGTAGCACATGAATGCACATAGGAGAATTTTCTTACCTGTGAATGGGTCAAACTTTGGATGAGCTGTGAAAGAATGCGCCAATCTTTTGTCGTAATCCAGCATACCTAGAATCTGCAGATCTTCATCTTCTAGAACTCTGATAACATCTGCATAAGATAAAATATGATATTTTGTTTGGCAGTATATTATGCAAAAATGCCGATGTACACAAATAAGTTGATCTCTATATAGAATTTTATTTGGATTCCATGTAATTAGTTTGACTGAAAATCTTTTGTAAGATTCCACTTTAATAAGCTGTTGGAATTCGGTGTTTAGGTTGAAGTCTAGCATCTAGCGGTATACTGGTAAGTGATAACCTTCTCATTTCTTTACTGGTTGTAAAGGTCACTATATATATATATACATACATACTAGGAATTCTGATTCAACTTAATTTAACTTAAATTAAGTCAAATCAGAATTCAAAGTTGTCCTACAAAAGTCCATCGTCAACTATTTCCAAAATGTATTAGGCTCCCTGAAGTTTTTTCTGTTGAGGCATAAGTCCTAATAGGATTAGGAAACTGTCTTCCCATAAATATTTGACTAATGTTTCAATTTTAGTGGTGAAATCAATGTTTCATGCTTGTGATCTTGCCGAACCCTTGCAAGGATGAAACACTCTCTTTTCTTCTTCTCTTTCTTCGTTCTCTTTCTGTTCACGTACACTTGCTCAAAATCCTCTTTTTTACTTTTCTTCAAGTTCATAACTCTATATATCATTCCATGCTAAAACCAGAGCCTCCACTCATACTTTTGAAGCTAAATAACCAGTAGAAACCCATTCTTTCACTGCCAATTCTAGGAGAGTGATCTAATAGTACTTGTTCCTACATAATATGTGGTAATTGTTAACAGAGTTTCTTATGCAATACAACAAAATCATGTTAACAGAATGCAAAATCTTTCAGAGTTATATCTTGCAACAGCTCAAAATTTTAAGCTGTAGCAAGATATAAGCCACATCTATCCAACCACAAATGTTATTTAGGATATTATTCTGAGAGAAGAGTGGATTAACTTGACACGCAGTGGATCCATGGTAGACATTGTCATTAATAAGGGGGATATGAAACTTTTTACATATCTAATACCTGCAGCAGATATGTGAAGAGTTTCTAGGAAACAATAACTATTTTCTGGAAACTTTAGAGGGGTAAGACTTGCAGTGGTTGATGGTTATTTATCCATATTCAACATTACCAAAGACACAGTGAATTTTCTTAGAATTTCAAATATTTCTCAACAAAATTAGGAAAGGAGGAGAAGCTTGTTTTACATGGTTTATCTCCCTCATGAAGCGCCAAAAGCTTTCCACAATTATATATCAATCCCGTATTTGCTGCCTTAAGGGTTCACGGTTTAGTCCTCCGTAGCAATTTTTATCAGAGAGCAATGTTATAACTTCATTTTTGGTGATTGATGTAACAATAGAAGGAAAAATCAGCCTAATGGTCAACATTACAGAAGATATCATATTGTCACGGTATAAAAGTATATAAAATTGACTTACCAGTGCCATAACCATAGGAAAAATCTAGTACTTTAAGCTTTTTCCTGAGCATATCAATGGTAACCATGAACAGTCCAAAAAGCCCTTTTACATCTCCTACCTACAAGTATGCATTGACAACAAACCGCAAAAAATAATTGACTTTACGTTGAGATGGTTACAACCAGGCACTCGAACATTTTGGTACGTATGTGTAGAAAATATACTACATAGTGATTCGACCAAATAGATCTGTTTCTCTTTTTATTCATGTTTGTATGTAGTTAAATTCCTTCAGATATATGTGTAGTTATATGCATGTCCAGGTATTCAATTTATGAAACTTCCATGCCTTTCGAAGTTTATTTGGTGGAAAACTAAAAACTTGATACTTAGATGTAGGTATTAGACACAAAGATTTGGAACAGAAGTAACACACTAGACCAGACCGAAAACTCCACCCCCTTGAATTGTAATGCACATACATTGAGAAAACTTGGGTTCTCAAAAGAACTCTTCTTGTTTAAGGCTTGATGTCCTGACATAGCTGCAAGCATATGATGGCAGTGATTATAATCATTAGCTTAATGGTATATGATACTATTAAGCTTAGGGAGACATGAAATCCTGGTAAAATTTGCAATGTAAAACAGTAAAGAACATCACTGAGACAGGAAAAGATGAAAGGGGATTCACTAAACAGACAGACATATATTCTATTTTCTTCATAAAGTAAGATTGTCATCCAACAAAACTAGCAACCAATTAGCACCCATAAAATTAATATGTAATACAGCAATCAAATGCAACTGCATGCATGAACATGGTGATCATTATATATCATTCTTTCCCTCAAATTATCCCTCTCTCTCTCTCTCTCTATCTCTCTCTGAATACAACTAAAGTGAAGTACTTTCAAAATTATCACTCAAACAATTTCCAGAACACATAAGACAGGATAACAAATGAGAAACTAAAGGAAGAGTTGCAGTCCAATGAAAAAGAGGAAGTGCACACACCAGTGGTAGCAAACATTGGATTTGAACCAACCCTCACAAACTCACCATCCATGCATTCCTGCAAAAAAAAACACTAATAATAGCTAAAGAATCGGTGTTGCACGTGTTCTAATAACTCGAGTTAATCATTTTGTGCAAATTTTGCATCCCCAAGATTTGACATTCAAATTAATTCTCATGGTAGCGTGTTGTAATAACTCGAGTTAACCATCTTGTGTGAATTTTGTGTGCCAAGATTTGATATTCGAATTATTCCCCATGGTACTAATCTAATTGCCATTGGTGCATACATAAATTGATAATGGACGTGGTTGGTATAAGCAATAATCCTAACTTAACCATCTCAAATTAGTAAATTACAGACAAAATGCTTAAGCACATAATTAGTGTGGTGAGCTTAAGGAATGACGTAAAATCTCGTCTCTCTTGTTTACGTGCTAGTCCAAGACTAATAATAATTGATGGTCAATTATTTAAATCTTTCATAAAATTAGTGAATAACAATAGAGAGAAAATATTATATCATTCCAGAAATAGTCAAGGCATCGTCAGGCCCCACCTATACGCAAAAGTTTTATGGCAAACTAGAGTATAACTCATCTAATGCAGGAACAAGTGAGTAATTTTTAGTATCTTTATTTGTTGTTGGCAGTCAATTATTTCTTAATAATCTATGTAAGAATAAAATATAATTATGATTTATAAAACTTAATACTTGGTAAATTTTTAATGTTAAATCATATTTTTTTAATAAGAGATCTCTAGTAATTAGATAATACTTTAATTCGAAAGATAAAATTGGAGAAATGCATGGACAACGGTGAAAAAAGTCATAGATATGTAACATTTACAGGACGGCATATATTCTATTCTACAATTACATATGGATTGCAAATAAATTCATTAAATTATAATTATTGTGATGAAGGAAATCTTTGTAGACGAGAAAAGATTATGTGACAAGATGATAAGTGACTTTGACTAATATGTCATGGACTCTCCTTTGTCTTACATGTATAGATTTTGATGGATCTGAGAGTGTGTCTAGCATCAGAGCAAGCTTTGTAGTTTGAGAAAATGGCAAAAACAACTCTTTTCCAGCTGAACCTCAAAAGCGAGAGGCTCCAACTGCAATAGTTGCTGTTAAAATCCAGAAGACAAAGTACAAAGACGCAGATATTACTCCATCTCTGATGCCATCCAGAGTAATTAAACAATCACAATCATCTAGTAATATCAAGGAGACAGACAAATATAAACTCACCTGAAAGAAACATATGTTCACTTAACACTAGGAATTTTATTCCAACCACCATTAGATCATTCATCATTCCAAACACATAACAGAAGAGCAGAAATAGTTTTCAAGTGCCACTGACACTGGCACAATGGAACCAATATTAACCATAATATCCACATCAGCAGAGAAAATAAACCAGACAACACAGAGACCTAGCACAAAACAGCAAATGATGCCTCCTCAGAAACCACCACCACGCAGACGGAGGACAAGGTGAAGAGTAGACTCCTTCTGAATGTTGTAATCGGCCAGAGTCCTTCCATCTTCCAGCTGCTTACCGGCAAAAATCAGCCTCTGTTGGTCTGGTGGAATACCCTCCTTGTCCTGTATCTTTGACTTGACATTGTCGATTGTGTCCGAGCTCTCCACCTCCAGGGTGATGGTCTTCCCAGTCAAAGTCTTCACAAATATCTGCATACCACCACGCAGCCTCAGTACCAAGTGAAGGGTCGACTCCTTCTGGATATTGTAGTCCGCCAGTGTGCGACCATCCTCAAGCTGCTTCCCGGCAAAGATCAGCCTCTGCTGGTCTGGTGGGATGCCTTCCTTGTCCTGGATTTTTGACTTCACATTGTCAATCGTGTCTGAACTCTCCACCTCCAGGGTGATGGTCTTTCCGGTGAGGGTCTTGACAAAAATCTGCATACCACCACGAAGACGAAGCACCAAATGAAGGGTTGACTCCTTCTGAATGTTGTAGTCAGCGAGGGTGCGCCCATCTTCCAACTGCTTCCCAGCAAAAATGAGCCTCTGCTGATCCGGTGGGATACCCTCCTTGTCCTGGATTTTGGACTTGACATTGTCAATGGTGTCGGAGCTTTCAACTTCAAGGGTGATGGTTTTACCAGTCAGGGTCTTAACGAAAATCTGCATACCACCACGCAGCCGCAGCACCAAATGGAGAGTAGACTCTTTCTGAATGTTGTAATCGGCCAAGGTGCGGCCATCCTCCAGCTGTTTACCAGCAAAGATCAGCCTCTGCTGGTCAGGGGGAATACCCTCCTTATCTTGAATTTTGGACTTAACATTGTCTATTGTGTCGGAGCTTTCAACTTCCAGGGTAATAGTCTTGCCAGTGAGTGTCTTAACGAAGATTTGCATCCCACCACGCAGCCTGAGGACCAAGTGAAGGGTAGATTCCTTCTGGATGTTATAGTCTGCCAGGGTACGACCGTCCTCAAGCTGTTTACCAGCAAAAATCAACCTTTGCTGGTCTGGAGGAATACCCTCCTTGTCTTGAATCTTAGACTTCACGTTGTCAATTGTATCGGAACTCTCGACCTCAAGAGTGATAGTCTTGCCAGTCAATGTCTTAACAAAGATCTGCATTCCACCACGCAGCCGGAGGACCAAGTGAAGGGTGGATTCCTTTTGGATGTTGTAGTCAGCCAAAGTGCGGCCATCTTCGAGTTGCTTCCCAGCGAAGATCAATCTTTGCTGGTCTGGTGGGATGCCCTCTTTGTCCTGAATCTTGGATTTAACATTGTCGATGGTATCGGAGCTCTCGACCTCGAGAGTAATGGTCTTTCCGGTAAGGGTTTTCACGAAAATCTGCATCTGTTATGAAAAACAACAGCAATTCAATTGAATCAGCATATCACCGAAAAATGATTATAAACAATATGATCGGGGAAAAAACAACGATATTTTCTTTTACATGTTCAACTTCTACCTAAATATTAGCAACATCAATCTTAAGCTAGAGATCGTCATATCTATCAAAATATATACGGAAGACCTAAATTGAACCCTAAATATCCCTAAACCGAACTCTCAAATTATCAATAGATATTTGATTAGATAAAACTTTAATCAAAACACCGACATATCTATCAACATCTATACGAACAGATAGAACACTAAAATCAATATACATAATCAAACCGAACTTTCTAATTATCAATAGATAATTGATCAGATAAAACTTTAATCAAAATACCAACACATATATCAAGATCTGTACGAACAGATAGAACCCTAAAATCAATATACATAATCAAATCGAAATCTCTAATTACTAATAGATATTTATTAGATAAAACTTTAATCAAAATACACCAACACATATCTCAAGATCTGTACGAACAGATAGAACCCCATAATCAATATACATAATCAAATCGAAATCTCTAATTACTAATAGATATTTGATTCAATAAAACTTTAATCAAAACACCAACATATCTACCTAAATCTGTACGAACAGATAGAACCCTAATATCAATATACGTAATCAAAAGATTAATTTCTAACAAATATATCGACTGATCTTCCAGAATTCTCACAAAAATTTCAATCCTAGGATCGAATTACACCCTAATAAGAAATAGGGAATTATTCGAAATCAAGAATTAACTGCCACAATTTTAACCAAATTCAGACCGAAATTTCGAATCAGAAAACAAGATCGAAGAGGAAAAAAAAGAAGAATTGAGAGATCTTCTTACCTTCAAGAGGTTAATTGAGAACGCGTATCGAGAGAAATTGACGAGATTTCAAGATTGAATAATGATGTGAGAATGGGAATGCGAAGGGAGAAAGGACCTCCTTTTATAGGAGAGATTGGCCAACTAGGCGCAAAGGATAGACCAATGACAGATTGCCACGTGTCTCGGTGACCCAGGACTTTCTGGAACCTACACGGTAGGAAAAGCTTTAGATCTATTACTCAGTCCTGTGGTGGAGAAAAGTATTCCCCTACCGACTTCTATGATGTGTCCAGGTTCAATGCATGGTAGATTTAGTTTTAGGGTGTTTGAATCCGTCTATTCGGTGTTTACAAGCACTTAAATAATAAATAAATATGTAAGAAGATTTTTTTTAAATATTTATAAGCACCTTAAATAAGCAAAGTCAAACAACCTGTTAATTTGTTTTGTATAATTAAGAATTAATTCCTCTTATACTCCCTTAACTAGCTTTGTCATATTTTAGTCCATTAATTTTTAAAATGAACCTTTTAGTCCCTGGATTTTGATAAGTGAGATGTTGTTAATCCTTTTAGCAAATTCTGTCAAAAATTTAACGTTTACGTCACGTGAAATGCATGAGCTGCTTAAAATGGCCATTTTACAAGGGCAAGTTTGACATATCAGGTCTATTAGCGGGAATACAACACGTATACAAAATCGACTCATTTGGGATTTAGGGTTCCTTTCTCTTTCTCATTTGGGATTTAGGTTTTATCTTTCTCTTTCTCTTCCAAGGACCTGTTTGGATTGGCTTTTTTTTTCAGAAAAAAGTATTTTTTTTTCCTGAAAAAGTTATATTAAATTTGCAATAACTATTTGATTTGGCTTTCAAAAAAGCTGAAACTTTGAAAAATGCTCAAATGCAGTTTTTTTTAAAAGTTAGAATTTTCAGATTTTTTTAAAAAAGCTATTTTTCAAAAGCTGTTAAAAAAACACTTTTAAAAAAAGTCAATCCAAACGAGCCCTAAATTAGTGAAGTTCATGCACAATTGAGTGTGAAGAATTAAACTTTTGGCTATGGTGAAGTGTTCTAGAAAGCGAAGCTCATCAATTACTACAGCATCAAAACCCGAAATGGAGTATAGTAAGTTCGAATTTTGTTTACTTCTTGCATAAATGATAAGTCCTCAATAAGCTTTTAATTCATAGTTAATTGTGCTTAATTCTCAAATTAGATGCTCCTTAGTTGGTGTTTTTGCTACGTTTTTACATGTTTATACTTGGGAAAAGGAATTAGATGCATTATATATGGAGTCAAAGGCTTTTTGGACATATTTGTAGTTGATAAAATTGATCCTGTCACCTTAAAAAATACCATGCAATTTCTATACGGGATTGATCAAGCTTTGACCAAGACTAGAGATATTCTTATAGCACTGATGGAAAGGAATTGCATTGAAGACTTGCCATATTTTGGAAAGGAAGGAGATAAATTCTAGAAGAGTTTTACGAAGGATTTTTACATTTTTATTTTCCTTAGCTTTAAAGAGTTTCATTATTCGATAAAGACTCCAGTTAGGAAATTCTTCTATATATTTTCTTACGTACGATTCATAGAGATTTAGACTTTATTTAGAATATTTCCAACAGACTTTTATTTCTCTAAGGCACCATCTTCATGGAGATAGAGTTCTAAATTTCTTTCTAGCAAAGGATTAATCAAGATTTCGATTCTTCAATTTCATGATATCTAATTGTTTTATTCATTTCATGCTATTTTGATATTTGCGTATTTACTATTTCAAGAATTATTATTGTTTTGTGATTATTTAATTTTGCATGCAGTTATTCAATTGCATGACAATAGTTGACAAATTAGATTAATTTAATTAATATAAGAATAGTGGTAACTAGGTTTCCTGTGTAATTATGCAATCTAAATGAGCGATTACTACAAGAGTGTCAACTTTTAAAATAAGGTCTTTCTAGATTTTATTTTTGCCATTAGATAGATTTCGGGTATCTCCGGGGATTAGAACGTCTAATAGGTAAGGCGATAGCTGAAAAAAATCGAAGAAGATTTAAACCATTATTAACGTTGTTAGGAAAGATGAGGCTCTTAGGTCGAGCCAATAACCATAACTGAATTGTCAAAATAGTTGGAAGTATCTTTGCATCTAGGATCGGATTTGTGGACTAAAATTGCGATTATACCTTAGGCTAGATTTAATTCTCATTGATTTCTTATTTTTCCAGCCTTGCATGAACTTAGGATTGCGTGCTTTATTCATATTTATTTTTATTTACGTTTTTTTTATTTTCTGCCCAGTTGCATGCCCATGCTCAGCGGACTAGCGTGTTGGACAGTTTTGTTTATTTTCCTTTTTCACATTTAAAACCCCTTTCTTTGATTGCAACTTAATTGATTAATCCACTTGGCATAACTAGTATATTATAATCTCCTAATTCCCGTGGACTCGACCCTTTTCTCTCTACGTACTCAATTTAAATTCGCAAGGTAAGAATTGGTATTTTATTTTTGGTGATTTCGACGCCCATCAATAAAACCATTTTAATTATGCAATTTCTGTAATATCAAAAACTCGTTTCATAATGTTTTCTTGCTAATATGCATTTTTTCATCCTTTAGTTCTAGAACCTTTCTCCATAAAGTTACACTATGGTGGAAAATTTATGAAAATTCAAAGGCATATATATGTGGGAGGGAAGATTATATTTCTTGATCGTTGTCACTACAGTTCATTGAAGATGGAAACATTACTTAAATTTGTTGAAGAGAAAATTGACACGAATGATGATAGTCTGTACATTGGGTTGTATTATCGGAAAGCTGGGTTAAAATTGGAGAATGGGTTGTCTAGCTTGACTTGTGATGATGACGTATTCGAGATGTGTAAGGTAAAGTTTGAAAATGAAATTGTTGATATGTATTATGAAGTGTTTGAGAATGAGCCGATTACAATCAGTCAATTAACTCAAGAAACTCAAATTGGTTCATGTAGCAAAATATAGATAGGGTAGCCAATGTCTCTTCTAATGGGCCAATGGGTGATGTAGTTAATGAGGATATGGTCAATGAGGATATGGCCAATGAGGATAAGGTTACTGATGATATGCTTATAGAGAATAATGATGATAAAAAGGGGAAAAGAAAGATAGTTGATGAAGTGAGTACGATAATAAATCTGATAATAATGATTCCTCCTTTCATGATAATGAGTTTAGTTGAAGTGAGGATGATGATGATAGGCTTTTCAAGCAAAATATTAATTCTCAGGTGGAGTTGTTAGAATCTATTAAAGCTAGCAATGAAAATGTTGAATTTAGAAGTGAATATAAAGAGGATATCCCATAAAGTGATGGCTCTATTGATTTAACAGAGAGTGAAGATGAGCTTGATAGCCATGAAAGCTTGGGAAGTAAGGAGAACAAAGAGGGAAAACCACCCAAAAGCATGAGCATTTGCATGGATACATGTGTTGTCACTCGAATGTGAATGTCACTTAAAAGCAAGTTTATAGGACAATTGCATTGGCTAGGAAAAAGATTATATAAAGATCAATATAAATTCCTTTGGAATTATTGTGAAGAAATCAAGAGAACAAACCCAGGGTCAACCATTTGGATGGATACATGTGTTGATGAAGAAAGTGGTAAAGAGAGATTCTTAAGATTGTATGCTTGTTTAGATGCTTATAGAAGAGATTTTTTGGATGCTTGTAAACATGTTGTAGGTTTAGATTGATGTCACTTGAAAGGACCATATCAAGGAATTCTATTAACCGCAGTTGGTATTGATCCAAACAATTGCATTTATCCTGTGGTATATTGTGTTGTAGAGGCAGAGAATAACAATAGTTGGAGCTAATTTCTCAATTTGTTGGTCCAAAACTCAGAGATTTATGACCAAGAAAAAGTAGACATTTATAAGTGATAAGCAAAAGGTATATAATTCCTTCAATTACTCTTTTTTATTGTTCCATCTTTTCTTATTAAATTTGTTGTACTAATTAATTACCCTTACCCATATGTTGTAACTTTGATTCACAGGGTCTCATTCCAGCACTTCATGACATTGTTCCCAATGTAAAGCACAAGCATTGTATATGGTACCTTTACAATAACTTCAAGAAAGTTCATTCTGGCCTTGCACTTAAGGATCATATGTGGATGGCAGCCAAGGCCCTATTTGTTCAAAAGTTTGAAGTTTGCATGGTGGAATTGAAAGAATATGATGTCAAGATATTTGAATAGCTAGCTAAAGAACCAGCAAAGTATTGGGCTAGGTCTTACTTCAAGACTGAAATTCTTCTCAACAACTTGTGTGAAAGTTTTAATGCTGCAATAGTTGAAGCCATGGAGAAATCCATACTTGTAATGCTTGAGAAGATTAGAGTTTATTTGATGAAGAGAATGTAGTCTAAGAGGGAGTGGATGAAGAGGTATCAAGGATTTGTTTGTCCTAAGATTTGTAAGATTCTAGAGCAAATGAAGAAAGATAGTGCCTTATGGAATGCAATTTTCTGTGAAGACAACAAGTTTAAGGACACATGCATTGGTAATGAACAATACATTGTTGATTTGACTGGAAAGACTTGTTCATGTAGGAAATAGGAATTTTAGGAATCCCATGTGCAGATGCTGCGACTTGTCATATGGGGTTAAAGCCAGAAGAGTTTATGCATAATTGCTATAGCAATGATGCTTACTTTAGAGCATATGACCTTGTAATATATCCAATAAATGAGCTAGAATTCTAGCCTGTTTCTGAGAGGAAGTCTAGTCATTACACCAAAGGTGTTGAGACTTTTGGCAAGACCAAAGAAAGCGAGAAAAAGAGAGCCTGAAGAGCTTCAAAAAAGTCAAAGTAAAAGAAGCAAAAGACTTGTAACTATGGAAAGATTTGGTAGAAGAGCTATGGTCCTAAAATGCACTTTGTGTAAGGAAACATGTCACAATAGGAGGAGGTATGGTCAAAATATGCAAGGTAATAAAGAATGCTAGTGGAAATAAAGCAACTGATGGCATGCATAATGTTTCACCAGCAAATGAAGTCAATGATGTTGCTAACGATGTGGTAAATATAGATGAGCCTTAAAACATGCCACCTATTACTCATGAAGCAATGAATGCACCACTCAATGGGAAGGATGGTGAAGTGCATGTGAAGGTAAGAATAAGTCGTGTTAAAGTGGATTCTACAGTTAGTAAGGTTCAAGTTAAAGCATTTTTTAGCAAGGTTGACATATATTCTATTGAAAGTGATGCTGATGTCGATGCTATTAACAATTATCCAATAGAAGGTGGAAGTAACTTGGTGCTTTGTGAAATTGTTTCATCTCAACCTAGAAAACAAGCCAAAGGCCAAAACAAATTAGCAATCCAAAGAGGAAGATACAGCACTTGTCTTAAGGAGGGGCATGATATTCAAACATGTCAAACAACCCAAGTTAATTATATGAGATAGATAAGAGTAAATGACATGTTTCTTCCTACCAATTTGGATGCATCGAAGCAAGTAAGTCTCTTTCAAATTCTGGTTTCTTTATACATTTCAAGTAATGTGTTTGACACCAATTAATAACTTATTTTAGGTTTCGGACATGCCTAATACAAACAAGAAGCATCCTTTTATTATAGTTGCAGTAGGTGTATACATCTGACCTCCACCATCGAATGCATTGACTAAATCATCCGTTAATAGGAGCATCTTGCAGCCTAACAAATCTAACCTGTCTAATGCCACTTCCAAGAAGAATAATTAGTGAACTTTGTGGATTGTTTCTAAGTGACTTTTTGTGTTTGTGTGATGGTTGTTATCTTTCTATATGTCATGTAATGGTTGTATTTTGAAGACAATTAAATGTTTATGTGATGTAACATTTCTAATTGCAGCCTAACAAATCTAACCTGTCTAATGCCACTTCCAAGAAGAATAATTAGTGAACTTTGTGGATTGTTTCTAAGTGACTTTTTGTGTTTGTGTGATGGTTGTTATCTTTCTATATGTCATGTAATGGTTGTATTTTGAAGACAATTAAATGTTTATGTGATGTAACATTTCTAATGTTATTTCGATGAACATTTTGTGTAATGGTTGTATTTTGAAGACAATTAATTGGAATGGCTTTGGTGGGTTTAAGTGCCTTGAAAAATTGTTCATGTTGTGAAATTTACATCCCCATTTTCTGCTTAGTAAATTTAAGTACCATTTTCTGCAAAACAATAGCAATTAAACACATAAAACACTAACAAATTAGTAAATTTGTCTTATAGTATACCAAAATGATTGTATACAACAATCTTGTTGAATTGGTCTTCAAACTAACATTACAAAAAGTTTTAACTAAAAGCTACTATAACCAATAAATCTTCAAACCAACATTACAAAAAGTCAAGTTAAGTAGCCACAATACATACAACCTTTACATATATAATTATTGCTACTATATCAGCATTACAACTTCACTTCATTGCTTTCTTTTGCTAAAATCAACAACTCAAGTGAAACCAAAAAAGAACAACAACGCAATGAAGAAAAAAATGCCAAAAAAGCCAGCTTTCAAAGTCATGCACACTTTTTCAACTTTGCAATTTCACCATCTTTACAATTCATGGACCTCAACAAACCAAATATTACCTTCTTGCTACGATCGAACATGGAAACATCAACCCACTAAAAAAAACCAATCTATCGGGCTCTCCATACCCCTTGCATGCAAGAAATCTTCTTCGAGGGTTGAAATCAGTCTAATAAGTGTTGTATTTTGAAGGTTTGTTGCAAAAACAATGGCTGAAATGATTAAGATAAAGAGGGGTTAGGACTTGGGCTTTTAATTGAAGAAGAAATTTTGGAACGGGATTAAATATGGGTTGGGGGGTTATTTTTTTCGTTGAAAATATGTGACATAATTGATTTGCCCACATTAAATGGCTATTTTACGAGCCTTGTGTGTTTCATGTGATATAAATGTTAAATTTCTAAGGGAATTTGCTAAAAGAACTAATGGCATCCCACTTATCAAAGTTTAGGAACTAAAAGGTTTATTTTGAAAGCCAAAGGACCAAAATGCAACAAGGTTAATAGTTGAGGGACTATAGAAGGAATTAACCCTATAATTAATAAGGGTTAATCACCCGGATAGTCTCCTACTTTTGGTGCATTTGTCAGCTTAGTCTTCATCTTAAAAAATGCCATCTTACAATCACTTGCGTTTTATAAGTGTATCAGCATTAATTCTTTTTAGACGATGTTGAAATTTGGACGGAAAAATCATGTTTGGACCACGTGATGCAATCATATATGTCATTGTGAGGGCAAAAATGTTCTTACAACCCTGATAACTAATTAAAACCTAATTTTTTTTTTCTATCTTCTTGTTCTTCTTGAAAAACTAATATAACTAACATATAAAAAATAAATTAGAAAATTTAAAATTTAAAAAATAGGAAATGAAGAATTAAAATTTTAAATAGAAAATTTAAAACACTACAAAGATAAAGAATTGAAGAATTAAAATATCAGAATATTTAAAATTAAAGTTAAAATTAAAAATCAAAGGTAAGTATTTAAATAAATAAATAAAAATAACTTTAACCAAGTAATTACAAAATATTTTTTTATAAAATAGAAACTTTCATTTCTCACTAAATAATTGTACAAATACTTTAACTGCAAAACTAGGTTCATTACTACTTAAATTGTAATAGTAAATTGCAATAATAATATCAACTGGTTGTTAATTTCCAATTACTTAATGATTAAAATAAATCTTTTTTGAAATTAAGAAAATTATCACTACAATGAATATTTGATATAAAAATAAAGAAATCAATCACTCTAATCTAAAAGAATAATGAAAAGAATCCACATATAATACCCTATCACCATGACAATTTTGGGACAAAGTAGGTGACAAGGATAAACCCTTTTTTCTTAAATTTTAATATAAGAGAAATCTAATTGGTTAAACTCTAAGGTTTTAACATTTACATATATATAATATGAGAGAAATCTAAGTAGTAAAATTCGACAATCACATGTTGAATCCCTAATGTTGTAGTAAGCTTGTAATCCTCCTATAACACAAAAAATGTACACAAAAGGAGGGGTGTTTTAGAACTTTTTTTCCGAATCTAACACACAACGAGAATTTTGTGTATCGAATTTCTAGTTGAGCAATGGACTTGTCGGAAGGTGGTCTTTGACAGGAAGGTCCTTACAAGGAGGAGTTTCTTCAATGACAAGTGCAAAGGTGCTAGATAGAAAATGAAGAGGCTCTTAAGAATCATGCGTGAGATTCACAATTAACTTCTCCAGTATGTCTATGGCTTTTGAAGTGAACCCTGTTTAGGCTACGGGTTCACTACCACCAGCCCAACCTTGGTTATCTCCACGTCCTCTTCTTTCTCCCTCATTATTTTTCCCAACTAAATTATTTCTTTCTCTCCTCTTACTGTATAAAATGTATGTCTTTTATTTTATTTTATTTTCAAACACCCCCACCCCCAAACCCAACCCCCGTCCCTCGTGAAATTTGAATCCAAGACCTCAAACTTAGGTGGAAGCATTCTCTACCACTTGAACTATCCCCTAATATCTGGTGGATGTCTTTTATGATAATTTGTGTACTGTACAGAGTGCATGAACTAACATTAATATCTGTTTTGGATTGGAGAAGTCACTTTTTGTGGTGCTTACTCAATCCGGAAAATCTATTCTGTGACACTGTGATGGATAAATTTTGCTTCAAAGTTATTTGTCACTTTACTTGGTATAATTGAACTTGCTGACATTCCAGCTCATTTCTATAATCATATCCATGCATGATTAGATTTTTTTTTTTCATGAAAGAGAAAACTTGTTAGCAGCTTTTGGCTTCTAGTCTTCGCATTCAGCAGAGCAAAATCAAGCATCTCGTGAAATCTAGTGATTATTTCTCAAATTGCTTCGTAAAAATCATGTCAGATTTGAGTTTGGGTTGTTGTCTTGCTAATTTTTTAATCAAACTATTTGGGCGGTTTAAAATTTAGTAAATTCAAAATGTCCAAAATAATGAACAAAACCGACGGTTTCGGTTAATTCGATTTTTTTATGGTTTTGGATGGTTTTAACCCGATTTTAAAAATTGATTTTGTATATTTAGTTATGTAATATACTCAATCTTGAAATTTTAAATTGCTAGATGCATGAAACTTTTGCAATTTTGGGTAGAAGATACTATCAAATCATTTTATATATAATATATATGCATTTCTAGATTATAATATATAATATATGTGTATGCGTGTATGTATATGTGTGTGCATATAAATAAAATTTAGCAAGGGTTTAGTTTGAATTGTGATTCTTACTCCCAAAATTGACAATTAAATTGTCTGATATAAACTAAAACTATGACCAACCAAACTATTTTAAAAACCATCAACTTATGATCGACTCGATCAAAACGATTTTAGCAGTTTTTACATAGTAGTCATGGATTTCTTTACCATTCAATACAACGTCAAATAGTCTAAGAACCTATTCTGAAACTGCTTTTCATTAACGGAAAATTGGAACAAGTCCTCATATGATTTATCATAAGTTCATGTCACCCTTTGTAGTACCAAAATAGGTGTGGAATATCCTGTGGTCTTAAAATGTATAACATACATACCCCGAAAAATAGGCACGAGACCATTTTGTGGTTCTCAAAATATGTAGCAAATATGCCTCTTAAAAGGAGTGTCCGTACTTGTTTGAAACAACAAGAGGTGACGTGCACTTATGATAAACAGTAGAGATATCCGATGCAATTTACCCTTTTATTAGTTGAATTAATCCAAACTCTTATCTATGATAACCCTAAAAACAAAAACGAATTAAACAACATTTGAAACGAGAATGTGCGAATTTGGTTTGAATAAATTAGATCAAGAGCCAATTTTGACATCGTATTAATCGTAATAAGATTAATCTCAAAGTTTCATTCAAAAATCAATTGATGCTAAGTAAAGTAATCCAAAATTTGACAAATTCGTCTTAAAACCCCAAATTTATCTATGAAGAATAATTGAACAAATACTTTTTTTCATCTCGATGTAGACAAGTGAGTTCTAATCACTTGAATCATGCATATTGAAATCTAAGGATACAAATGTACAAGATTGCCGAGGGAGATGGGAAGTGTAAGCATACAAAAGGGAATGAGATCTGTTCGCGCTCTACATTGGATTTACGAATGGAAATATACTTTTGCTTAATATATATATAATAGTAAATATGATATATATATATATAATAGTAAATATGATGGGAATTCACTTCTAGCACGAGTAACTAAACTCTTTTTGCAAGCGGCTATCTATCACTCTTGGAGAAAGAGAATCCCCCAGCTTCACCAAACTGATATACCTAGAAGTGAGGAGCAACCGTTTAACATCATCATTTTTGAAGTAGGACTAGACTTACCTTTGATAAAACGTGCTGGAATACTCACTCTAATAGACTTTTGTGCAATAGGTGCTGCAATACTAGCTTGGATATTTTGAAATAAAGGTTTTTTTTGGTTTTTTTATGGTTTGACCGGTTGTAAATGTTTTTGAAAACTAGACAGGACCTTTGGAGTCTCTCACTTGAACAAATAGTATGAATAACTATCTTGCCTTTTCCGTACATAAAAGGTAGAAAGATGAACAATTTATCAATCTATATCGATCTATTTATCTATATCTCCATATATATTAAAGTTAAAGATTGTCACCAACAATTCACATATTAGCTTTTTAGGTAGACGAGAGATTCACACATCAGCATAAAATTTAATCAAGTAAATTATTATTTGTTAATTTTGTTAAATATTGTTTTGGAGAATAACTCATAAATATAAATTTTACTTATTTTAACAAAGCATGAATGCAATATTAGATGCTATGCGCACCTATGTGAATGCAATATCAAATACTATAAACATCTATGAATGCAATATCATATATTATGCATATGCGGTTGAGTTCAATTCAATGACTGAATATATTTAGTCACATAAATTGATATTAGATAGTTTGTATATGATATTCACTTCTATGTATATCTACAAAAGAATATGAAATATGGTTAAATCCAAGTTAGAGTATTCAGGATGTAGATTGTATGAAAAGTTGACAAGAATGTTGAATGTATTAGTTTGAAAATGCTACCACTGTGTTAATTAGATAAGTTAGTCATTTTTTCATTTATTATTTATTAATAAATTTTAATTGATAAATATTGTCAATGATTCCTTACTGATGATTCATCAAACAATTGTATCGAATAAACTTCTAGTATTACTTATAAGAAAATATAACGAGATTTAAGATTGATAGGCAAAAATAAATTGGAACCCAATAATCTATATATCTATACTAAAGCCAAAGACTGTGACTAGAAATTGGCACATCTATTTTTTAAGTAAATGAGAACTTCACACGTTTAGCATGAAAATGTTAATTAAGCAGTTTTTTCTTGGTTACTTTAGTTAGATATTGATTTAGATAATAACTCATAAATATAACTTTTATTGATTTTAACAAACTATGAATGTGATATTAGATACTATGTATACATATATACGAATGTAATTTCAAATATTACGTACATCCATGAATGTAAATATTAGATACTATGTACATACATGAATATAGCATGAGAAATTATATACATGTGTGAATGCAACATTAGATATTATGGACCTATTTGGATTGGCTTCTTTTAAGGAAAAAATAAATTTTTTCTTGAAAAAGTTACATTAAATTTACAATAACTAATTGATTTAGTTTTCAAAAAAGCTAAAACTCTTCAAAAAAAAGCTCAAATACAGGTTTTCTTTAGAAGTCAAAATTTTCCGCTTCTAAAAAAAAATTATTTTTCAAAAGATGTTTAAAAAACACTTTTAAAAAAAGTCAATTTAAACAGGCCCTATGCACATGAATGTAATATCAAAAATAATTGTAGACATTGTTGAGTTCAATCCAATGGCTAAATATTTTTACTCACAATGATTCATATTAGATATTTTGATTATGATATTTACTTTTATTTATATCTAAAGGAATATAAAATATGGTTAAATCTATATTAGAGAATTCAGAATGTGTTTTATGAATAGTTGACGATAACATTGAATTCACTATTTTAAAAATGCTGCTTCTAGATTGTCATTAATGATTTTTTACTATTAATTGATCGAACAATTTTATCAAATAAACTTTTAATGACACTTTTAAAAAAAAAGTATAACAAGATTTAAAATTGATAAACAAAAACAAATTGATACCTGTGCATAACACGGGAAAAAATTCTCATACACTACTATATTTGGCGATGTACAAACAACACTTCTTTCCAAACCACGTTCACTCTCATGTGTTGCTATTGGAACTGTCGAGAAACTTGCATCACTTCAATAGTTCCATTCAACAACATACTGAGCTTTGATTCAAGCAATGTTTTCAGTTAAATGTTCAACAAAATGATTTCATAGGTAGCAAATTTGAAGCCCTGAAGCCATATATCTTGTTCACTGAAATAGTTGGGGAACAAAAGTTATTTCTGTTGACTATAGGCTTCCATCTCGACTGAGATGGTATGATCATTCCCACTTTCTTGTTTGGTTTCAAAGATGAAATTACCTCAGAACGGAATGCTGATTTTTGGATCGGTTGTTTCCCTTGCTCCTTGAGTTGTTCCTGTTAATCAAAAATCGAGTTCAAACACCTCGAAATGAAAGAAACCAAAAAAAAAAAAAAACAATGAGAGCTGCAGAGAGACTAAGACAATTGCAGTGACATGCATCGTTATATGGTAACTTTGATGGTTAGAACTAGCAAAAATGTGTATATATATTAGATCATGATTCATTTATGCAGCAATATAACTCAGATGCACAAGTCTTATGGCGACAATTGACAAAAGTACTGCTCTTTATCAATTCATATGACATGAAATAATGGCTTTTGCTAAAATGCAGAGCTTAACGTTATAAAGTTACGCGACATTCAAGTCTTCTTAGACGAGACTGATGTAATGATAACACCAGTCATACAATTCTTTTCAAGTCTACATCTGAAATGTAATTGATAGAGAAGCAAGTTAGTATAGCATAAGAGGTCATTGTATCTGCAATAATAGTTGTGTATAGCTGTCAGTTAGGTGGTTAGGATAACTACCATGTTATTAGTTATTAACTACTTGTATTTGCAAGTCATTTTGTTCTATAATTACTTGATGGACACTATGCAATTCAATTAGAAATATATTTTCTGCCTTGTTCTTTGTTTCTTCATGGAATCAGAGCTAGGATACTTTCTTTTTCAAAGCTCAGCCCCATGAAAGCTGCCCTCGGTTCAACTTTATCTCTTCTAATATTGCTCATTAAGTACACAATTTGTACTAAGCCATTTTATTCAATTCCAATGTCTTGTCTCCTTCAATAGCTTCACGTAAGAGAGATCTTGTCTGATATAGACTGTCTAAGTGTCCCATCGAACTCATATATTGTGATATATATAAGAAATAAATATATCATTGAAAGAAGGTTTTTAAATTTTATGTAATGGAGCTTTTTTTAACTGCATTCCACGTATTCCAAATGCAATTTAACATTCAGTGACAATATTTATCTATCAAAACCATAATGACCATAGTTTTGGATGGCTTTGACTCTTAGGGGCTGCTTGGATTGAGGGGAATGGGGGGAAAGGAAAGGGAAAGGAGGGTTTTTGGTATCCCATTCTCTGTTTGTTTTGAAGGTATTGGGAGGGGAAGGGTATTGGGAGGAAAAGCAAAATCACCCCATTCCCCTCATTTTTTATCCCTCCAAATTGGGATGATTTGAGGGGAGAGGATTCCTCAATTTTGTGTAAGGACAATTATAATCTTAGGCTTTTGTCTTATTAGGATATTGTAACTTGGATACAAAATAAGAAAAAGGTCACATAAGTAAATTTACAAAAACAAAATTATCCTTTCCTCTCATTTCCCTTCCAATCTAAACACAAGATTTTCATAATCCTTTATGTTCCTTTTCCTTGCAAAAAAAATTCTAATCCAAACATGAATTATCCATTTCCTCTCCTTTCTTTTATAATCCTTTCCTTTCCTTTCCTTTCCTTTCCTTTATTAAATTTTCCCCCCTCCAATCCAAACAGACCCTTAGTGAAATCACCAGTTATTTTAGCAGAATATCCAAACTTACAGTGTACCTTCTTTGGTACAACAACATTACACCTCTGGAAAGTTAAACTGGTTGTATTTGTAATTGTAGCTTTTCTAATGGTAACACCACTCTACTTCATCTTGCACATTGATATTCCATGTTCAACTCCTTCCATGGCATGTATAACAAACCATCAAGAATAATAAGATCAGTGGCTTACATCAAAAATATTAGACAGGATTGGCAACTCCAAAAATAGATCTAAAGTCACTTTGTTTACTAATCCTTAAATTATGCAGCCATAAATCAGAACAAGAAAATGTAAAGAGGAAAACAAGAAAGACTTGATGGCTGACCTCTGTCACAAACAGAGCATGGAAACCACTTGGAACTCTATTGGGTAATTCAACTACCGCAACAGGATCAGGTGACATTGTCTTAGCATCAATAACATTCACCTCTGATTTCCTGCAAAATTCTCAGAGCATATATTTTATTAACTTCTAGGAATTGTAAATTTGAATTATAGGTCAAAATGCTCACCTAGAAATATTTTTATAAAGATTTCACCTTGGAGTTTGAAGCACAAGCTTTTACATTTTAACTTTTCACAGTGCGCAAAAATAACACCCTAATTGCACCTCCACAAGAACATTAAGATTGGCTGCAATTGATGAAATACTATGTGCTCTTTTTTTTTTTTTTTTCCACGAGTTATTTAACAATTGGCTTGATGCAACTAAGTCACATGAAGAAGTTAACTTGGTAGAAAGTGAATTGGGTTTCAAATTCATGTGCTCAGATTTCACCACAAGTGATGTCCAGTGTACTTCCAGAATTGGATCTCAGGCGACACAAAAAAGCACGCATTTAGTAAGCACAATCCCATTTCCTTCGACGGACAGACCCTATCATATAACTCTTATCAAATTAAACAACATACCAAAATTCAAAACATTAATTTCCTGGAGCAACATTTCAAATTAAATATGCAAAAGTCTCAAGAATGTAGGAATGTACCCGGTGTTCTCATCATGCACAAAGAATATCAAGTAGCCATCATCTTCTTCGGATGTAAGATCAGGTTGACGGGGGACAAATATGGCTTCTGAACCAAATCTTCTGGGCCCCAAATCCAAAATTCCCTGAACATTACCTCCAACTTCTAGCTTTGTCTTTCCTGTTTCAGGTTCTGCACGCAAATCAAATTTGACGACCCCTGGTATTCTTCCAACGCGGTCCAATACTGTTCCATACACATAGCGTTGTTTCCTAAATTTGCAGAAGTTATCATAATTAAAATAATGGAAGTGGAAATTGTTTCAATGAAGAATCCATGAAATAAGATTGGCAAAGAAATTAACTAAACATGATTTTCATAGAGATGAGATATAGTAATAGATGCTAGGGACAAGGTTATTCATTTCTTATTGACTTGCCAAATCATAAAGGAAAATAGACTAGTTTACCTTCCAGTGTAGCTCTCATTCACCTTTGGAAAATCTACAGAAGGCTCTGATAGTTTCTTCTGGGAAGCTTGACCAGTTTTCAAGTTGAATCTCATCTCATACCTGATAAGCAGAACATGATTGACAAACACTTTGAAAATCTAACATATGTATATATTCAAAAGTAAAGCTTTTTAGGTTCTCTCACAATTGGTTGCTTGTATTCTCAATATTCTCTCTAAGGGTCCCATTGAACATTTCAAGATCAATACTCTCAAGGCGGCAGTTGACCAGAACAACTTCATCCCCTTCTTCCCAGGCATTCGCTGAGAAAAGATCCAGATTAGGTGTCAGATCTTAAACAAGAGTGTCTTTGTATAATGCATTTCATGCTTATCTGGAAATTAACTGGAAAAACAGCAAGCAGAAACATTAATGAGCGCGCAACAATGGTGAGTTATCAGCTTTTGAATTGGATGAAAATGCACGGTTGTCAGACTTCTAGTGTTAGACACTATCTTGGACCAGGGAAGGGGGTCTGAACAACGACATTGGGATAAAGTGTCAAAAATCAACTTTCCAGAATTAGACACAGATGCTTTTAGAGATGCTAGTATGGAACTGCATCCAAGAAAAGGATGAAGTTGTATATGTCACTGTATTAAGCAACATGTAGTATAAAGAAATATAATATATTTCAACTGGTATATGAAATTGAGATGACATAATATACATTGAAGAGAGTTTAGAAAGTTTAAAGGTGCTTACCATTGTGGAATATGTAGCAGCTTGGGAGCTCAAACCATTTGATTAGGCCTTCATTCTTTGCATACCGGGGAAGGATGCCAAACCGAGCCTTTTTAGTAGCATCAAAAGTCAAAATCAACTTTTTATGCTTCACCATGTCCTGAAAAATTTAATAATCACAGTCAGACTCTTGTAAGACTACTTTCCCAAATGGCAGTGAAGATCTCTATTTTTATCTAATGCTGTTTCATGATAGTCAATAAAACCAAAATCTTAATCTCAAAGCACCTTTTCCCGTACAGTAAGTATCTCATTGTTGTCCACCAAGAGTTGCACCAATAGTTGTCAAATTTTGTGAATCATATCGGGAACCAAAAATTTAATTTTTCTACATCATGAACCAAAACGATTCAATCACATTGGAAAATGTAAAATTAGAACTATATCCTTACATAAACCTTAAAAGTAGATCCACTAAAAGGCCATCAACAACATCACTATCACCAAGAGAAATATCATTAACAAGAATAATCACCCTTCACCTAATCACCTTCATCTACACTGAAGATTCTTAGCAGCAGGAAATGGAGGCGTTCTCCGTTGCCGTGACTTTAATTAAATGCTTGTAGCTTATTTTTCATTAAGCTAGGTAGATGTTCCATATTTGGCCTTATATTATTCTATGTTGATTGGGCTTCATTATGTATAGACAATTTTTTTTTTTTGGGGGAAAATACAATGTGACTTCACCTAGATACCATGTAGAAGTGAATCATACCGAATTGCTCAATCATAGAATTCAGTGCGATTCAACTGTGACTAATTCACTTCTTCAATTCACATAATTGAACAGAATCCAGACATACAAATCCCTAGTATAATATGTGTAACATTCCAGGCCCAACTACTAACCTGTCACCACACTTGACTCTAACCAACTGACCCAAAATGCTTAAGCTAATGATGATAGTAATAGTGACCCTAAGTCATTATAAAGTGCACACAAATCTCACAAAGAACCGATGTGGAATAGGGCGTTACAATATGCAAGTTGTTTATGCTTTGGTTGCACCATCCAAAGCTCCATCCCATATGTGGAGATGGATGGAAAGACAGTAGATACACCTTTATAGACCACTGTTAAAGCTCTGAGCCACTGATGGAAATGTTAAAAAGACTCCACTAACTTCAGCTGGTTCAGAGTCTTGTTTACCCATCGACATAAGATATCTTATGCAGTACACTTGGAGGATAGAAGGCACATCAAGAACATTATAAGTAAGGAAGTCTTCATTCAGCCATATAATGCAAAGCATTACACATTTAACATGTACAAAAATTTAGCTTCATTCTCCTCTTTATTCTTCAACTTAATAAACCATTTAATATTCCAATCACGTATGAGAGTAGCATTCATATGAAGGACAAAAGAATCTTACAAGAAAAGAAAAAAAGACAAATGAAAAAAGAGAAAAGACTAGAATCACATTTCATTGGAGCCATCACACTTGCAAAAAGTCCTTTCCTTGAATTTCTCATCACAAATAAGCTCCAATTATTAGATAAGTAACAGAATTTAATTAGCTTCATTGATATATGTTCAAAGAAAGTAATGGGGAAATACACAAATTTTCTCAGAGTGCAATCTGATGGCCAACACAAAGTAACCAATTAGTATTGTTGCAAAAACTATCATACCTCTGGTCTGAAGTAGAACGGGAGGTCCATGAAAATGGCATAGTTCTCAGTAATGGCAAAATCATGCATCATGATGGGGCCTGATATTGTTATTGGCACTGGATCATGCATGTAACCATCCTTTGATATAACTCTGTATGTTACACATGGTTCTGTTTGTGAATATCCAAAGGAAAACATTTCTCCTGCATGGGAGGGTTGTGTAAGTTTGCTAAACATTTACATACAAGAAAAAGGCTATACGTCTCTCCATTTCATCAAGCTTGGCACAGTGCCTCGTTCAATTTGATGCTGCTGCCATATTATTGTAAGCATGCTGAAATTTAAATTGTTAATTTGTTCCAATAACAACTTTTTCCAGGCAAAATGACTATCACAAACAGGAAAAATCATTAAAAAAAAAAAAAAAAACTTATACATGATTATTACTTCGCCTATAGGTTCTGTCGTGACGATTGACTCAGTAAATTGTACAGCTCAAGAGCCAAAATGACCACATTGCTAAGCTCACTTCCCACCTTCAAACTACCTGTTTTAACCTTCAACTTTTGTACTCCAACCTTACCTCCACTTCCACTGTGTCTCCCCTATCAATTTCCATCATGCATCTAGAGGGTGTGTGGAAGTGCTTATTTGTGACTTATAAGCACCAAATAGTAAAAAGTATGCAAGAGGGTGCTTTTTTCTAAATGTTTCTAAGCCACTAAATAAGCAAAGCGAAACACCCTCCTAGTCTCACAAGATTCGACTTCCAAATCCGCCACATTAATACTAGCCAGAACGACCAA
The DNA here is from genome assembly GCA_028554755.1 of Cordia subcordata. NCBI lineage: Eukaryota > Viridiplantae > Streptophyta > Magnoliopsida > Boraginales > Cordiaceae > Cordia > Cordia subcordata. The sequence continues at coordinate 9,067,953 of JAPTOF010000013.1, read as the reverse complement.
CATGAACATATATAGATGCTTCCTTATATCTATCTTCACTAAATTTTGCATGTCAGTTGAGCTTAGTATTTTATTAACATGCAACAGGTGCAAAATCTAGTTGATCACAAAACAATACAACTTGCATGCACATAGGACAATTTTCTCACCTGTGAATGGGTCAACCTTTGGATGAGCTGTAAAGGAATGCGTCAATCTTTTGTCGTAATCCAGTATACCAAGAGTTTGCAGATCTCCATCTTCTAGAACTCTGATAACATCTGCAGAATATAAAATATGATCTTTTGTGGCAAAAAACGTAGATGTACGCAAACAAGTATACAAGTACGAGAAGAATAAGAGAGCACTTCTATATAGAGTTTTATTCAGATCCCATGTTATTAGTTCGACTGAAAATCTTGTGTAAGATTCCACTTTAATAAGCTGTTGGGGATATCTTTATTTAGTTTACTTAAGTTGAAACACAATTGCTAGTTGTCCTAGAAAAGTCCATAGTCAACTATTTCCAAAATGTATTGGGCTCTCAGAAGTTTGGTCTTTTGAGTCTTAAGTCCTAATAGGATTAGGAAACTGCCATCCCATAAATATTTAGATAAACTTTCAATTTTAGTGGTGAAATAGATCTTTTGTGTGTGTGATCTTGCCTAACCCTTGCAAGGATGAAGCACTCGCTTTTGCTTCTCTTTCTTCTTTCTCTTCCTGTTAGCGGACACCTCTAATTAGCACCTAGTAACACCTTCAAAATCCTCTCTTTTATTATTCTTTGAGTCCATAACTCTATATATCATTCCATGCTAAAACCAGAGCCTCCGGTATTCTTCCTCATACTTTTGAAGATTGTTGGTATGTATTAGTATTTATTAGTAGTGGTATTATAATTCTCCCACATCAGAGAATTAGAAAACTTTGTGTTACTATCCAATATTATAAATAAGGCTAAGTATATAATATGTACCAATCTATTCTCTTCAAATCCTAATGTCTTTTCTATTTAACATGGTATCAGAACCAAGTTGAGACATTAGCATTTCTTCCACCATATAAAAAAATTTTTTCACCATGAAACCAAAACACAAAAAAGCAAACACCCACCCATCTCTCTCAATCCCCAAACACAAAAAAAGAAAAAGAAAACCAAAAAAACAAAAATAACACGTTACTGTTCACCGTTGTTCAGAATTTAGACATCGCCGGTAAGCCCTACCCCACGCCATCACCACCAGCCTCTTTGCCATCCCTCAGCAACCCTTTATTTTCAGCGCCGCCCCTAGATTCTGTCAAAAAAGTAAACAACAACAATCTACCGTGATTTAGCCTATCAAACAAGCTTCTTTTAGCGTGTGACCAACCTCAACGGCTTTCTCACCCCTGGTCGACCACCACCAATTGCTGCGCGTGAGCTTCACACGCCACCTCCAGCGTATATGTACTCCACACGCCTCCGACGCTCCCGCGATCTGTCTTCCAAACATACTCGATTCTCTCTACCTTTCTCTTCTATTGAGTCATTTTTTGCTTGCTTTAAAGTTTTGTTAAGTTTTTCCTCTTGACACTCTGTCTTTGTTTCTATTAACACAAAAAAGGAAAAGAAAAGAACAAAGACAAACGAAGCTGTCATGACAACAGGTTGTTAGTCCACCTTTTTGGTGTTCTTTTATTTGTAATTCTGTCTTGTTGCCCTGCCTTTTAGTTTGTTGAGTTTGATCTTCTGAATAGTATGGATACCTCTAAAGCTACTACCAGTGATTCTGCTACAACTGCTATTATTGCAGTTGATACTTGCTAAACTTATGGGTCTTATTCATGTTAATTATATTTTGATGATGCCATAATTGTGTTTTATTATTTGCTATCTTTAAGCATCTTATATATCTTAGCTTGAGCAAAATGAAGGCATTTGAAGAAAATGATACATGGAGCTTGCAGATTGAAGTTCCATGGAGCTTTCTTGAAGTTGTTTGTTTCTTAGCCTTTTTGTTATATTGATCTAAGTACATAAGCAAATACTATGAGCTCAATAACCTATTGCATTACATACATACCCATTCAAATTTTACTTATGGTTTCTTGTTTATACTTGATTATCTTTTCTCTTTAACCTATGTGCATATAACATGTATATGAGATCATGTAGTTACACTTGCATGAAATGTCTTTTCCTGTAAAAAGTAAAGTCTTACGGTCCATATTTTTGCATTATAGAGTTGCATGTACATAACATATTCTATTGCATTGGAATTTGATACCTTGATATGTTTATGTATATGAATATATGTCCATACTTGCATGAAATTCGCAGTAAAAGTGCATATATAAGCTTTATACTTCAGATATTTTGTTCAATATATATGAATCTATAGGTAAACAACTTGCATAAACCTATTCCCTATGAAAAATCTATAAAAATCTTGATTATGTGCAAGTTTTAGCTTTACATTTAATGTTTATACAAGTTGGTTGGTATTGCATTAATGGAAATATGCTAAACAAGTAGTTGCATTGAGCTTCCAAAATCTGCAGAAAATCGTGGCCTACTGTTGATTTGATATAAAGTAACTTTTTGGTAAAAAGTGTACCTGCTTTTCAGCCTTTTTCTACAACTACCGGCCCACTTATGCGGTCGACCGGTAGTGTCTTCTGGCAAAAACAGAGAGCATAAGTGCTCTACCGGAACACTTAGGCAGTTGACCGGTAAAGTGTTCCAGTAAGGCCTTTTGCCTTCTAGAACTGCCGGAACACGCAGAGGGTCGACCGGTTGAGTGCTCCGGTAGCCCCTCTGAGTTGTTTTAAAATTTGACCGTTGGAAGATTTACTTTTTGGGCTTATAAATACACCCCTCTCCTCCCAACTCAAATATAACTTGTTCTATATATCTTTCTAAGCTCTCTTGCATTCAATACACTTCATTTACTGCAATCTTGCTCTATAAATTGCTATCTTTATTGATTGCATATCATTGGCATTTAAGAACAAGTTCTTGAGTTTCATAACTTACTTATCTACTTAGAGCAACATAGGAAGGTTTAAATACCTTTGTATTCTTGCTCATAAGAAGTTCATTGTATATCAAACACTTTTTTATCTTATTGGGTGTGGTTTTCTTTACTCTTGGGTAGCATAGTTGTAAGTTTCATCTTTCAAGAGTGAAGGGTTAAAATCCTCAAGTATTGGGCTAATACTTATTGTCCTTGTGGTGACGCAAGGGTTGTGATCGTTGTTCTACACTTCTACAACGTACTAAACAAGAAGCCGTTTCACTAGTCAAGTTTCCGAAACCTTAAAGGAAGACCTTAGGTAGTGGACTAGGCCCTCAGGAGTTCGAACAACTCTAAATCGCTGCGTTTGATACTCTTAACTCTATACTCTTTATATTTCAAATATTTACTTTGAATTTTGTATGTGCTTTATATGAAATAATTGTTAAGACTTTTAATTGCTTATTTGTGCCAATAATCCAATTCACCCCCCCCTCTTGGATTCATTTTCTGGAGCAACAATACTGAATTGGTTACTTCTGTTGTTATGCCGACATTCAATGGCACTCCTGTAATTACAATGACCAAACTCACAGGTCGTAATTTTTCTCGTTGGCGTTATGCCGTTATATTATAGTTTAAAGGGTAGGGATTGGAAGATCATTTAACTAAGGATGGGTCAGCTACTTTGTCCGCTGCAAATAAACGGATTTGGGAGCGTGTTGATGCCCAACTTACCTGTTTACTATTGCAATCTAGTGACTCAGAATTGCACAATGTCTTTGACGAGTATCTATCTTGTAAGGCAATATTGACTTTGGCAAAAGAGATGTACACTAGCAATGTTAGTAGTATCTATTACGTCGTCAATGATCTCCTCAAAATTTAGTTGGATGATTGTAGTCTCCAAGTTTATTTTGGTCGCTTTCGATATGCCATATCTGCATACAATGATATCTTCTCTCTTGATATAGACATTGCACGGAAACAACGTGAACAATACTTTGTCTTGCTTAGGCTTTGTGCCCTTCTTCCTCAGTATGAGTTAGTTCATTCTCAAATTCTTTCTGGTCCAGCACTACCACCAATATTTGAAGTTTATTTGCACCTTGATTGCACTCCTATTGGTAATCTTTTCCAGAATCTGTCAGACCAATTCACTCTGGTTATACAGCCTTAGCCTTGTAATGACAATACAATGCTTCTCGAGGTGGACGTAGTCGTGGCCGAGGTGTTAATCGTGGAAGCAGGTGATCTGGTAATGCTTCTTAACCACAGTGTACTTATTGTAACAAGATGTGTCATACTAGGGATAAATACTGAGATTTGCATGGGCGATCCTCTAGCAATACCAATGCCGCCCATGTAGACGACAAAGAACACTTGAAGAAAAGGTATACATGGAGTAACCACCAGGGTTTGTTGCTTAAGGGGAGTTTGGTAAAGTATGTCGGTCGAAGAAATCTTTGTATAGCCTTAAACAGTCACCTTGAGCATGGTTTGATCGATTTAGTGAGGTTGTCATCGAATTTGGATTGACGAGATGTAAGGTTGATCATTCGGTCTTTTATCGACATACTTCCGCTAGGAAATGCTTATTACTAATTGTTTATGTTGATGATATTATTATAACTAGGGATGATCATACAAGTATATGTGATTTAAAGGCATGCTTACATCAGCATTTTCAAACAAAGGACTTGGGACAATTACACTACTTCCTTGGTATCGAGGTTGCCCATTTTGATCAAGGTATTTTTATTTCTTAGCATAAATATGCACTTGATATGTTGATAGAAACAGGAATGCTTGAGAGCAAACTTTGTGAGTCACCAATGGATCCAAATGTCAAACTTGTACCAAATGAAGGAAAGTTGTTACACGATCCAGAAAGGTACAGAAGGTTGGTTGGCAAGCTCAATTATCTCACTGTAACTTGTCTAGATATTTCCCTTATAGTAAGTGTGATCAATCAATTCTTAAATTCACCAAGGAAAAGTTATTGAGATGCTGCCATTCGAATCCTACAATACATTAAGAATGCTCGGGAAAGATGGCTACTATACAAAAAGAGAGAAGGCATGATTATTGTTGGCTATTCTCATGTAGATTAGGTAAGATGTCCAGATGATAGGCGGTCAACTTCTAGCTATTATGTTTCCATTGGCAGAAATCTCATCTCTTAGAAAAGTAAGAAACAACCAATTGTAGCTCACTCAAGTGCAAAATCTAAGTATAGAGCGATGGCATTAGTAGTATGTGAGTTAATTTGGGTGAAACACTTGCTATAGGAACTTGGAGTGGATTGCTCTCAACTGATGAAGTTAATATGCAATAATCAAGCAGCAATGCATATTGCAACCAACCCGGTCTTTCATAAAAGAACCAAGCACATTGAAGTAGATTATCACGAATAAAGTGTTAGCTAAAGAGATTGTTACATCACATGTTAGTTCAAATAATCAGTTAGTTGATCTCTTTACTAAGTCCTTAAGAGGTCCTCGTATTGAGTACATCTGTAACAAACTGGACATATATGATATTTATGCTTCAGTTTGAGAGGAAATGTTAGTAGTTATTAGTATTTATTGGTAGTGGAATTGTAAATCTCACACGTCGGAGAATTAAGAAATTGTTATTACTCAATATTATAAACAAGGCTAAGTACATAATATATACTAAGCTATTCTCTTCAAATCCTAATGCCTTTTCTGTTTAACAAAGATAAATAACCAGTACAAACACATTCTTTCACTACACTATAAATGTTCTTATAGCAATTGTTCCTACGTAAAATGAGGCAATTGTTCACAGAGTTTCTTTTGCAATACAACAAAATCATGTAAATAGAACACAAATTCTTTCAGAGTTATATCTCGCAACAACTCAAAAGTTTAAGCTGTATTCACGATATAAGTACATCTAGCCAACCACAAATGTTTATTTAAGATATTATTCCAAGAGAAGAATGGATAAACTTGACACATGCACTGGATCCATGTTAGACATCGTCATTAGTAAGTGTAATATGCATCTTCTGACATGCCTAATACCTGCAGATATGTGAAGACTTTCTAGGAAAAAATAACTATTTTTCCTGAAACTTTGTAGGTGTAAGACTTGCACTGCTTGGTGCTTCTTGATCCATATATTCTCAACATTACCATGGCACCCCAATATTATAGTGAATTTTCTTATAATTTCGAGTGTTTCTTAATGAAATGAGGACAAGAGGAGAAGCTAGCTTACATGGTTTATCTCCCTCATGAAGCGCCAAAAGCTTTCCACCATGATACATCAAAGCTGTATTTGCTGCAATAAGGGTTCAGGGTTTAGTCCTCCAAAGCAATTTTCATCAGAAAGCAATGATATGACTTTGTTTTCGGTATGAATTACATGTTATCCATTGATGTAAACATAGAAGGAAAAATCAGCCAAATCTTCAACATTATAGACAATATCTTATTGTCACAGTACAAAAGAATATAAGGTTGACTTACCAGTGCCGTAACCATAGGAAAAATCAAGTACTTTCAGTTTATTTCTGAGCGTATCCATGGTAACCATGAACAGTCCAAACAGCCCTTTTGCATCTCCGAACTACAAGTATGCATTGACAACAAGCCACAAAAAATGAGTAAGTTATTTTATAAGTATGAAACAAATTATACCAGAGACAACTGACTTTATATCAAGATGGCCCTAACCAGGCACTCCAACATTTAGGCTACTAAATTTAGAAGATATACTACATAGTGATTCCATCAAACATTTAGCATAAGGGGGATGTGGTAGTAGAAAATATTGAAAAAGGATTCTCAAGAAATGGCATGAGTTACATTTTATAGTCATTATGACCATACTGATTGTGTACCATGATAGTTGTGAGTAATTGTCTTATGACAATTTTGAATGATAAAACAATGCTAACATTTGGATGGCTGGTAACCCAACCAGTAACTATTGCCCCCAATGGACCTCGAGCGCAGTTACCAGAGCGGTATGAGGTTTCTGTCGGGAGCGACTCGGGACCACATTTCGTCTATTCCGTTTTCTTCCCATTGACTGATAATTATCTTGGTTAATCCTTTTTTTTTTTGGGTATAAATACAAGCATCTTTGCATGGAAAACTACTACTATTTTTTTTTTTTAGCATTTAGTCTTCATAGATTTTCCAGAGGAGAAAATAATTTTCAACAAGGTTTCTTTTTCATACGTTGATAGCATTCTATTAGTCGGTTAGGACACTATAAAGAGAGAGTTCTACACTTCCAGTTCGCAAGTTCTTGCAAAGGCGTGCTACCTAACGTGAGAGATAAAACTTTTGTATCTTGGGAGAGATGCGCCACCCTTAGTATAATTGTGGAGGCGTAAATCCCTTAAGAAAATCGTTTTATAAGCCTCAGTTTATTTTATTTTTTTCTATTCTTAATGTACAACTTTGCATTCAGGTTATCTCCTTTCAGTTTCTAAATAATAATGTTTTGTTTATTTATTTTTGTTTCTAGCATATCTTATTTTTAATAGAAAATTATTGAAATAATCATTAGAAGGGGCCATACTAGTTCTTCAGTTGGTACAGTACTTCTTTCTTGTACATTAGTTTATTCAGTGTTTCCCCAAGCACGTGCAGTCTATTTACATTGAAAAGTAACATTCTCCAGAATGCTAGCCATTTTCTTCAAAGGCATTTGTACTCCTTCAAATGCTCTTCTGCTTTCTCCTAACCATGCAAAAACCAAAAGAGAAAGTGCGGCTTTCACTATGACGATCTTTTCCACCATTTCCCCTCCACCTATCAAACAATCAATCTTTTCGAAAAGGTTCTCTCATTGGTCTAGGGCAAAACCCAAAATATGCCTAAGAAGGAATCTAACACCGTTTCTTTCCACGTTGGAAAGGAGAAGTCTTTTCATCTGGACATAAGAGGCTAACTTGGTTTATACATGCAACTTGAGGAATTCCATTTGCAGTGGGCTAACTCAAACATACATATGAGAGTCAGTGGCCAGTTGCTGCAGTGAATTGGCCAACTTAAATGTACATGTGAGGCTTAACAGCTAGTTGCATTCTTCCGAGTCAAAGGGTCAAGTTAGAATTACCACTTCATCTAAAAGCTTAAGCTTATAGAAAGGGCATTGGTATATTTATTTATTGTGTTAACACACCCCCTCACTTAGAACGTAATTTGTTTAGAGCTTACACGTTGACAGTTTTAATGTTTTTTTTTTTAAATGACTGGCGGTGAGTTTTGAATTTGTGCCGTTTGACTTCCAAACTCTGATACCAACTTAGAATTACCACCTCATCTAAAAGCGTAAACTTATAGAGAGGATATTGGTTTATTTATTTATTCTGTTAACAGGTTATAAGAAAATCATGACCTTAACAGAATTCTAGGATCTCTACAGTCAAAACAATTGCCATACTACTTATCTTTTGTCAATATATGTGTAGTGTAGTTTCCAAGAAGTGCCTGAATAGGAGTTAGCATTACAATCCTAAGACTAATTGGTCTCTGGTGGAGTGCCTAGAAACTTCCATCCATGTGGAATAGTTTAATACTTCATTAGAACTTTGCAGTCTAAGCATTTGAATACTAAATCCATCTACAGTGGAGATACATAGATTTATAGGCTATATTGAACTTATTAAATTCCTTTGGATATGAAATCCCACATCCTTAAAACATTTTAATGTACACACCTTGAGAAACTTGGGTGCTCCAAAGAACTCTTCTTGTTTAAGGCGCGATGTCCGAACATAGCGGGAAACATATGTTGCTTTTCCACCTTTGATGCGCACTCCATGAATCATGCTGGAGAACAAGTCAGTGATTACCATCATTAGCTTAGTGGTACATGATACTATTAAGTTTAGAGAGACATCATATCCTGGTAAAATATGTGATGCAAAATGGTACGAAAGTTCATTATTGAGTCAGAAAAATTAAAGATGAACGGGGAAATATCTAAACAGATAGACTTGATAATTTCTTCATAACATCAAATTGTGATCCAACAAAACTAACCACCGAATCAGGACCTACAAAATTAACATCTAAGACAGCAACCGGATGCAACTGCATGCATGAAGATTTGATCATTGTAAATTCATTCTTTTGCTTAACTCTATAACAGGTTGGTGGACTATGAACATCCAAAACATTCCAGCTATTAATAAGAACACTCGTCAGGATGATCAACTTTGGGATGTGGACCGTATCATTTATTCTCTATTTGTTATAGTCTTTATTTTAAAATACTTATCCTATTGAAATGGGGGGAAATCTTATAAGATTTAAAACATCTTATCATGTATCTTTTAAAAAACTCAAAACAAACTATACTTTTTACCTATAAGAAATAAGCAATTCATCTTTCCTTATTTTTTACATTATAAAATGTATGGTACATGTGATAAAATATCTCTAAATTTAATAGATAAGCATCTTAAAATAAGATCATTCCAAACACACTATTAAAAGGTTCTGACTTTTAGTAGTGTGGACTAAGATTCAAAGACCAATAGCCATCAATATACTGACTTTAATAACAAGAAACAAGTGCCATATATATGTAAGGCCAAACATATCAAGACACCAAGGAACTCCTCAAGTAAAATGCTCAACAAAGAAAAGAATGCTTGCCTTTTCTTGCGGATCTAAATATTTCAACTGATGCAATTGCCTTTATCTTAATATTTCAGCTTGCACGGAAAATGAAAAAAGTTAAATCAGTGACAAAATGATTCAGGTATTCGACTACTATATATATGCCAAACTGCATATATTATCATCACAGTTGTTGTTAGTAAGTGTATTTGTTGGCGAGGGTATTTATCTAACCATGTTTCTCCTTCAGGCTAATATAAATAAAGATTAAGGGTTTGTTTGGATTGACTTTTTTCATGAAAAAGCATTTTTTATAAAAAGTACATACTTTTCTACATAAGTATTTGCTTTGGCCTTTGGGTTTTAGAAAAAGCTAAAACCCTCGGAAAAAGAAAAAAGAAAATTAAATTCAACTTTTTCTATAAGATAGAATTTCTGGCTTATCAAAAGCCCATTTTTTTTATAAGTTGTAAAAGAAAACACTTTCTTCAAAAGTTTAAAAAAAAAAAAAAAAAAAAGAAGAAGAAGAAGAGGAAGAAGTCAATCCAAACAAGCCCTAGTTCTCACTCATATAGCACCATACCATTCTCTTCCCTCTGTTCATCTCTCTCTCTCCCTCTCCCCGTCTCTCGAGACAATTAAGTGAAATATTTTCAAAATTTAACGCAAACAATTTCCAGCACACATAAGAAAGGATTAATAAATGAGAAACTAAACACTATGTTTGGATTGAGGAGAGAAAATTTAATAAAGGAAAGGGAAGGATTATAAAGTAAAAGAGAAGAAATAGGTAATTTATGTTTAGATTGAGGTATTTTTCTAAAGGAAAGAAACATAAAGGACTTTAAGTATCTTGTGTTTGGTTAAGACGGAAATGGAAGAAAGAGATAAATTTTATATGTAAAAGATTGAGAATAAAGGATTTCAAAAATCCTTTTCCTTCATTTTACTCTAATTTAGAAGGATTGGAAATAAAGGATTTGAAGGGATAGAGCTAATTCCTCTCCATTCCATTCTCCTCCTAAAACTTCCAAACTAAACAAAGAAAAGATTTTCTTAGTCCATTCATTACTATTCCCTTCCCCCCATTCCCCTCAGTCCAAACAGGTTGAAAGAGTTGGACTCCACTGAAAAAGAGAATATCAAACTCAAATGGTGTTGTACGTTAAATCTTCAAATGAAGATGAAATTGAAGAAAGTACGCACCCATCTCCATCAAACCTGCAAAGGGTGACACAAGAATCAAAGTTTAGGATTCTGCATTATATTAACAATTCAATTGTAATTTATATGACTTATATAGTTTGACAAAGAGAGAGTGCACACCAGTGGTATCCAGCTACTGGAGTAAACCTTGGATTTGAGCCAACCCTGACAAACTCACCATTGAGGCATTCCTGCAATGAAACACTAATAATAGTTATAGAATCCGTGCGTTGCGCGTGTCGTAATAACTAGAGTTAATCATTGTGTGCAAATTCTAAGGCATCCACAATTTGATATTTGAATCATTCCCCATCTCCCTAGTTAAGAATTACCAAGGTTCAGAATTTGATATCCGAATTTAAGAATCACTTGTTACGTCACAAAAATTAATTGGTCGAGGTCCAAGAACTTGTGTGGAATACTTGAGACTTTTTCATATGAAACAAGTATATGTTATTAGACCTTCTTACAGCCAACAAAAATGCAGCTCTGGTGGGCTTACAAGAATGGGCCATCACATGAATGAATGTATATGCAAATATACATGATGAACGAGCTAGACAGGTTGCACATGGATGAGACAAATATACGCTGCAACACTCTCTCAAGTGTGGACCAAGTATTTGTACCACTTGACGTGACTTCGACGGTTGTGTGACGTAGAACAATGCTTTACCACTCGGACGGCTAAGATACAGCTTTAGTGGGCTACTTGCAAAAATAGGTCACCATGGCTAGAATAAATGAGATGCAGCTTTAGTGGACTATTTGCAAGGATGGATCTTGAACAAATGTACACGATCAATGAGCTAGATAGGTTGCACGTGGGTGGATTAAATCAAAAAGTCAACTCTAATACCATGTTAGGAATCATTGAGGTTCCATTACAGAAACCAGTTGGTCAATATGAGAGTGACCTAGGACGACCTTATATAGTGGACTCCAATTTCAACTTATAAATCTCAAACGCAATAAGCTAGTAACCCTCCCAACACCATTGCACCAAGACATCCAACATAAACTTTTTAAGGTTAATTCCTCCACAAGTCCCTAAATATGGCATATGGGATATTTTGGTCCTTGAATTATCAAAGTAAGCCTTTTAGTCGTTGAACTATTAATTGTTAAACATTGTTAGGGCAAGTTTGGTTTTCAATTTGAAAATACTATTTTCTAAGAAGATCTTTTAGAAATAAACTTTTGGTTAAAGTGACTTTTGGTAAGAAATAAAATATGAAATAGACTTTTATTAAATGTAATGGTGTTTGGTTTTACATTTGAAGATAATGGCTAACTATTTAAATTACTAAAAGGGTATTTTGAAATTGGTAATAATAAATAAACTATTACTTTCTCTATATGATATAAATGAAAATTCATTAAAGTACATTACAAATGCATAAGATATTATTAAATTAAAAATTAATATTAAATTATTATTTTTAATTGAATTAAATTTCTTTACGCTTTTTTCTTTTTATTCATTTTTAATTAATTAAATTAATGCAGTTCTTTATTACTACATTTTATTAATTTTTGGTATTTTATTTTTATTAAATTTAAAAATTTTATGTTTATCTTTAGGTTTAATTATATTTATTATTTTATTTATTTTTTAATTATAACTATAGTTTAAAAAAATATTAATAACAAAAATAATGAGGGTATTTTTGTTCAAAAAATTTCGAAAACTCTTTCTTAGAAACTGGTAAATAAGAAGTAAAAAAATTTTAACTTTTCCGTTTGAACTCAAAACTCCGTTGTCTTTGGGTTTAAACCAAATTCCAAGATGAAAAACCAAACACCTTATTTTTCTCAAGATGGACTTTTAGGCAAAAAAAGTCAATTTGGCTATCCAAAATGAAAAACCAAGTGTTACCATCCTTTTAGTTATTTATATGACATAATCACGTGAATAATATTAGTTTTTGGATAGAAATAGCTAAAAATAATTAACTTTTAGACAAAAGTAATCAAAAGGAATAACAATATATAACAATTAATTGTTTAGGAATCAAAACAATCATTTTGATATTTCAATAACCAAAATGTCCTACGTAGTATAATTTAGGGATATGAAGATTATGCAGGAATCTATATAATAATTTAAATTTAAATTTCTTATTCTTTAAGTTTTATGAGACTTCCTACATCAACATTTCAACATGCTATTTTTTGGAGCTCAAAGAGATATGTCAAGTCACTATGCTAACGTTGTGTTCTCTCTCTTCATTTACTTTCTCTTTAGAGAGAGAAAAAAAATTGCTCTCCCCTTTATTAATTTTATTTTTTTCTATTTACGCCTTCTTAAAAACTTGTAATATCATTTGGAGGCTGAAGCTCATATGATAACTCTTATTTCGTTATTAGTTAATGCATTTAATTTAATTATTTATCATTTATTAATATACATTATTATTTTAATTTAAAGATTTTATTATCAATCAATTAATACTTAAAATAACAATAATTTGTGGATTTCAAAAATTCATAACTAAATTTATTATCTTTAATAAAAACAAATAAACTTAATAAAATCCAACATTTATTATTAAAAATAACTTAATTCGTACAAGAGCCAACCAACTTTCCAACAGAGCAAAGAACCTCAACAACACACGTGGGACAACCAAGACTTTACAAACAATCACGCAGGGGGCACGCTTTATTATTAATTGGCTCTGTGGAGAGTTATCATTTTTGGTGTAAAGAATCTTTATTGTCTCCACCAAAGATCATGATAAGATAATGAAAATGACAGGAAAAAAAAAAAGAAAAAAGAAAAAGAAAAACGGAGCCAAAAGGGAAAAGTTCCCCGAAGCAAAATTCACTTTAGGATAATGGCTTTTATTCATCTATTTTGATGACTTCTTTTCCATTAATTCTTTCATAATTTGAAAAATAGAGTTAATCATTTAAATTACTTTACTAGCTAACACTAACACATGGACAAAAAGAAGGTGACAAACTTTTTCTCCTATTTAACACATAATAAGAATTTCGTGTATCGAATTTTGGAATGGACTTACCGGAAGGTGGCCTTTGACAGGAAGGTCCTTACAGGGAGGAGTCTCTTCAATGGAAGGAGCAAAGATGCCAGAAACAAAGTGAAGAGGCTTTGAAGAATCATGCATGAGATTCACAATTAACTTTTCCAACAAGTCTATGACTTTTGAAGCCAACCCCTTTTCAGGCTTCGGGTTCACTACCACCAACCCATCCTTGCTTCTCTCCATGATCTTGTTGTGTGGAGTGTGTGTGTTTTAATTTATGAGAATGTGTGTTCTACACACAGTGCAATCAAGAGCTAATATTCTGTGTATTGTTGGATTGGAGAAGTCGACGTTTTTGGTGGTGCCTACCCAGTCTGGAAGAATCAATTGCCTTCAACAAGTCAAATTTGTTTTTGTCAACAATTTTTCTTTTTTTTTTTTTTTTTGTGGCAAGATTTAGCTGGTGGACAAATTTTGCCTCAGATTTTCATGTTATCTGTTTCTTTCTTTCTTTTTTTTTTTTTTGAACTACTCATGCCACCAAAAAGCATCCACCTCCCTTTAACGTTGCAAAAGATCTAACATTATTTTATATATATATACGCGCACCTCGATGTCAAAGTCTTTGCCACCTGGTGTAATGACCTATATAATTGGTACTCGGGGTCTACTAAGTTGGGGTTTTAAAAATATATATATAATAGAAATAGTATTCGATAAATAAAGTCTTAGTTTTTGTGGACTTCTTTTTTTTTTTTGGTGTATTAAAGAAAAAAAAAACTTGGCTATTGAGGGGTACGCTTTTTTCAGAGTAGAGAGAGCTCACTTGGAAAAAAAATTTCTTTGCAGGGGAAGAAATCGAAAAGGACGGAATTCCTTTTACGCTTGGTGATTAACGGAGAGATTGGTGAAGGACTGAGGTTCTGAAAGAATTGAAGATTTATGGGGATTTAAAGAATTGTGGTTAAAGTTCTAAATTTGAGTTGAGGTAAGTGGAATTACTCGCTTCTTAGTTTGATTTGATGTATAGCATATTAGTCATAAATCTAAATTCAAACATCATAAAATAATCCATCAACACTATCATCCGTTACTGCATTTTCGTAGCACATCCAAATTCTCAATCGCAGTCGTGTTTGGTCCGTGCTTGTAGAATCATTCCAACTTGGTCATATTTATTTTTCAGATGGCGTCATGGTCTTATGGTCTTAAAACAAAGTTTGATTTTATTTCTTTTAACTTTTGCTCAAATCCTAATAATACTAGTATGTCTATCTCTCTTCATATATTGTATTATAATATATATATATATATATATATAAATGCATGTATTTTTTTTTAATGATCAACGTCATAATGGTCTACAGTCATACATGCTTTTATAATATAAATGTTTATATACAAAAATGAATCACATGATTTGGTGCTGTGATTTGGTGCTGCTGCCTTGTATTATATTTTTCCTTTGTTTAGATACTCTTTCTGTATATATATATATATATATATATATATATATATATTTATTTATTTATTCATTTGTCATCCTAATCTATTAAAGTGCTCATGTCCCTTGGAGTTTTTTTTTCTTATTTCTTTTTCTTTCCTTTCTTCTTTCGAAATATTTTATAATTTAATATTCAATATTCAACTTTGAGTTATTTGTTGGAAATTTATTTTACCATGCTTTTGGTCTACTGTAATTCCATCGACATCCTTAATGTCTTTCCTCCACTACCTTAGCTTATTTTGGTAATTGTGTTTGTATTCTTATTGATCACTTCTATGTTAATGTGCTTTCCTAATAACATAAAACTCTTCATTAACACTCTCAACTCTAAATTGTATTTTGCCGTCAAATATGTTCATACCTATATTCATATTCAGTGACCTATCTTTGGCTGTGTACTGAAGGTACTGATACTATTACAGTACCGAACACGGATATTCTTACCGTGTTGTATTTGCGGATACTGTTACCGCTGTGGTGTGATTGGGGCCCCCACTTCAATTACTGGACCGTACTGCACGGGTTAATTGCAATCACAACATATAGGTAACGAGAATATGACTAGTGGTAATAATAGCTATGTGTTTTGGAGTTCACATTGTTATCGGATCCTTGGCTTGCGAAATGGTATAATAAGTGAATAGTGACATCTATCGAGTAATGTATTTTCAGATTATTTCATTCAATCATATAATACTCGACTTGATCATCTATCATATATTTTCGTGGGATTAATACTCTCACTGAGCACTCGTTCGCTCATTCTCTTGTTTCCGCCTACTTTCTTTGTAGTTAAGACAGATTAAGCTCTAGCTTTGGGTCAAGATAATGACTGTTCGACAGAAGCTTGATTTGGAGAACCGAAAACATTGTTTAATTATTTATTTATTTTATTTATTTTATTTTTATCAAACTTAGAAGTTCCCAATGAGATTTAGTAACTGTAATAATTGAAGAGTATGGCCTCACAATTTGGATATTTCTCTTTGGAGATTGTCCCTAGAATTTTTTTTTTATATATATATTTTTGAAGAATTATTATTAAATTGTGATTTTAGCTGCTCTGAACTGAGTGAATCTTGTGAGAGCGTCTTGTACGCTTGAAAGGTTGTTTCTATTAGGCATATGGCAAGTCACGTGCCTTGAAGAGGGCGTGACACCTGGGGCTATAGTATATTCCAAGATCTGAACTGTTTGCCCATTAAAGCGATAGCTATACGTGAGATGAGTTCGAAACGTTGTAAAATAATTTGGTCCACATCTAGTGTGGGCATGTGATATATAATATTAGTAAAGCTGAAGCCACTTACTTCTATGGTTTCTCCCCTAAAACTAGACGGTGCTCGTTTGTTCGTTACTCTCATGCTAGAGTGTTCTTTAAGCATTTTTTTGTCTTTTTTTTAATCTGGTAGCCCACTTTCTTCTTCGTACATAGATGTGCTGTTCATGTGATACTATACCTATGCATTCATGCTCAGAGTTCACTCAACCTAAGCATTACACGTGTCACCATCCATTGATGTTGACTTCAAAGATCGTTGTGTGCGAGAAATTTTTTTTTTTAGAAAAAAGAGGAGAAAAATTATCATCATTATTATTATTATTATTATTATTATTATTATTATAAAAGAATCTTTGAAAAATCTTCGTCTTGCTACAAACGGCACCGTTTTTTGATCCTGCTTTTGCAGGAAACAACTTCGCTAAACATCGTCTTTGCTCTCTCTCTCTCTTTCTTTCCCTTTTTTCAATCTTCCATCGAAAATGATGCACACCTCCTGTGCCTCTTGTTTATACTTAGAGAATGTTTTAAAGCTAATAACAATTCAGTTTGTGCTCAAGAAATTCACACTCGTATTTTGAAGTTCGGATTTGTCAACAATTTCTGTGTTTGTGATGGTTTGCTTTAATGTTTATGCCAAAGGGTTGAGGAATTGCTGGACTAATTTGATTTTTAGTAGGCAGCATCTGGTCAGTATGAGGAGGCTTTGAGGTTTTTTTTTTTTTTTTTTAAATTTATGGTGAAGGAGAATGTTTGAAACAATAGAGATCAAAATTGATTTTTTGTGTAAATATTAAGGACTAAATAAGTTTCTTTTGAAATAATAAGGGTTAAATTAATATTTTTTTAAACGATAAAGATCATTTGTGAAATTATCTTAATTGTTTATATCTTCGCCTATTGCTATAAATTAGGTGAATCACTATAATTGTTGAATAATTGTATTTTTTGGTCAACTCTTTTAGGGCTCATTTGGATTAGCTTTTTTAAAAAACGCTTTTTTTAGCAGTTTCTGAAAAATAGCTTTTTTTAAGAAGCTAAAAATT
This sequence comes from Cordia subcordata, assembly GCA_028554755.1. Lineage (NCBI taxonomy): Eukaryota > Viridiplantae > Streptophyta > Magnoliopsida > Boraginales > Cordiaceae > Cordia > Cordia subcordata. Next base: position 9,050,330 of record JAPTOF010000013.1, on the reverse strand, counting down.
CTGACTTCTAAAAAAAACTATATTTGAGCTTTTTTCAGAGTTTCAGCTTTTTTGAATGATAAATCAAATAATTATTGCAAATTTAATGTAATTTTTTCAGAAAAAAAAATACTTTTTCCTGAAAAAAAGCTAATCCAAACAGGTCCTTAGTTTATTTGCTCCGGGCCTTGGGCTACAAAAAGGGTGTATTTGGTGCGCCCCAAGGACTATACTGATTCATAGTCTTCTGCTAAGTGTGAATTTATGTGTATGTTTGTACGGTGATCACACTTTTCTCTTAAGGCAATGTGGGCGGAAATTATTATTTGGTCAATTGTTACGATACTAATCAAAAGAATTGACCTCAAATTTGAGTATACAATATGCATGCATAGGATGTGGTGCAGTGAGCTGCTTTTGCAATTTTTGTGTGTACTCATCCTGCAAGTGTGTGGCGTTGAACTTCCCCTTATATTGGTTTCTGAATTGAGATGCCTCCCATATCCGGAATTTTATGGGCGTCGTTCAAAATTACCGCAAAATCACAAAACATAAACATTGCAGGATGACGTGATTGGGCTGTGGTCCACTCTTTAGTGGATTGAGCCCATAAAATTCCCTGGGCCTTCAGTTGCAAAGATGCAAACTCAGAAATATTTGACATAGGCTATTATATCCGCATTCATATATTTTGCAATAGGCCTATGGGTCAGCATGACTCGCGTTTAGCCCATCCAAATTAGTGTTTTGGTGATTTTCTCATGAGTATAATGATCGAGTAATTCACAGAAGAAATGAATCTTTCAACGTGCATTTACAAAGGAAGGTCCATAACTAACAATAAGACTATAAGACACAAAGAGCGAGCATGTACTTGCAACTCTTACCAATCTTTTCTATTTTGATCTCTTCTTTTGACATTTCAACTAAGTATACAAATATACATACATATATGAAGCACCCAAAAAAAAAAATGAAAAATGAAATGGAGTTAAGAGAATATCTTAAGTAGTTGAATTAAATTGCTTTTTTCAAGAGTGATAAATTAGATTTGAATCCCGTAAGGTATGAGTTTGGATTAAGAGCAAAAAGTTTAAATAAAGAAAAAAAAGAAGATGATGAAATGAGGTGGTATCAAACATTCTTTTTTACTATTTATGTCACTAATCATTTTCAAAGTTATTTTACAACTTGCATAGAGACACCGTACCGAATCTTCAATTCTCGTACTGTCATAACTTAATGCACGAGATTCATAATTATAAATTATTCATATCCTTATATTATAACTGGGAAAAAGCCATTTTGCCTCATAACATTATAGCACTATCCCAAAATCCCCTATGAACTTTAATTTTTACCCACATTTCTCCACGTACACTAAGACCATTAAAGAAACATTAAGTCATAAGATTTTTTTAGTCTTTTTTTGATGTATTACAAAAAGAAATAAAAAGAAAAGGAGATCCTGAAAGAAACACTAACTATTAAAACCTAGATACAAAAATATACATATGTTTCTCGCTATCGCATGACACAAAATGTCATTGTTCCCCATGTTACACGACGCCACAAGAAATAAGTTGTTAACTTTCTATCACAACATGTAAATAGATTTGTCGTTTTCCTGCTCTTATTATTATTTTTTTTCCCTTTAGTGAAAAATTCTCAAATGCCGTCATTGCTTTCTGATATGCATACGCACTGTATGTTTTGTTTGCCAAGGTCATTGTTCAATTACCCAACCAATCTAGTCGTACCTTAAAAATTCATGTTATCAACAAGTTAATCAAGACCTTGTTTAACATTAAGCTAGTAAGGATAAATTATTCCTACTATCCCTTATTTTTTCATTGAATGACGCTTAGTAATTTATATTTCAAAATGAATCTCTTACTCCTCTAGTTTATATTTTATTGACGCTATTAGTACAAATCTAAATTTTTGCAGAACGTCTTGTTTTGTTTTTTTTTTTTTTGGGTTAATTACAGAAAAGGGACGGAAATTAAATAATAATAAAATATTAATTAAATGCTGATTGGATAAAAAAGAGCTAACGTGGCGGATATGTGACAAGTAACGTGGCGACATGTCGACCGATGATGTGACAGAATTGACGGGGCACCAGGGTCCCTGCTTGCACCAATTTTGAAATGACAATTTTCGACCCCCAAGGCAAGCTTTCGAGAGTGTTGCCATGAACATATCCGCAGGGAATAATTTCCTCGGATATTCAATGCGTTATTCGCCTCTGTTATTGAAATTGCTTTATTTTAAAAAGGGTTAACCAAAGGAGAACTCCTTTTCCACCCGCCAGGCGCTTAATTAGCGAGGTAAATCGGCGACGCGTGGCGGCCACTGCGAGAGGATCAACGGCGTGGAAATTCAAAGAATCGCTCGCAATATTTCAATGGAAAGATCGCCGCCACACTGACTGACTCGCGTTGTCGCTGTTTCCACCCTACCACCCCGCCACTTACCAACTCACCTATGCCCCTGGGGGCTTGAAATTGCTTTATTGTGATATTGCCGGCTTGGCCCTCTTGTTGAAAAACAAAAAGGAGTAAGTTCTCTTCCTAATGATGTGCGGACAATGTTATTTTGATTGCTGAAGCCAGCCAACATATAGCTGTGTTTTTAACTTTTTTTTTTTTTTTAATAAACCCCGCCTCACAAAATTTGAACTTCTGTTTTTTTATTATTATAAACCCTCAACTCTCACAGAATTTAAACCCAAGACCTCGTTCTAAAAAAAAAATAATTTTAAACACGTAAGTTACCTTTAATCCCAATCAGTAGCTATATTTGCGAAGGAAGAAAGTGATTCTCATTGATAGCAAACCAGCAAAAACATGAAATCCTTTCCAAAGGAATCTTATTACACAAGAAATACTTATAGGAGTTGGACCGATAGACATATATGTAATTATACTAATAAAACATTCTTGATCTACCTCCGTGAAAGGATAAGTGGATCGATGATTTACTTGCGTTTAAGGAGCAGAAAAAGGTTAAGAATTTCTCCCAGTGGATGACGAGATTCTTCATTCAGTCGCTGTTCAACCAAGTCAAAGAGCTCATCCAAAATGTGGTGTCCAAACTTTTCACTGATTAGTGTCTCGAATACAGCCCTCATATGCAATGTGGATTCACGAATTGTGGAAGAAGTGTTGAATACACTTGAGCCCGTTGGCAAAATCTCTGTTCTTTCAAGGCTAAAACATCCATTTTTAACTATAACTGCTTGTAATTCATGAGCAGACACTAAATATATTGGTATATTAAAAGAATCCACCTCTTCTTCATCTATTCTTCCCTGCATTTAAAATAATAATATGATAGACATTGTCAAGGAAAATAATCCACCATGAATACGGTATAATATTATTTAATTTTCTATGTTATTCGATGAAATAATATTTTATTTTATTCCTGTGTCTAGTAAAAATTCAGATACCAAATTTCAAATTTCTCATACATATATAATATTATTGATGTGTTATTTAAAAAAATAATATATTAAATATCAAATCTCTCACGCATAGAATAAAAGTTTAACATACAAGTATTTAAAATACATTTTTTTCCACTTTGAAAGAACATTCGAAATCATAAAATTATAGAATCAATAGACTTTGACTCTATAAAATCATAAAATTATAATATATTAAATATCAGGTCTCTTGGATATGGTAAAAGTTATGAATATCATTGTTATGATCTAATATTAAATTAAGTCTATTTATCAAGAAATGTGACATTCGATAAATATCAATCTCCATTTCAGTCACTTCAAACATGCACAAAGTCCATGCTGACTTGATTATATTGATCCCTCCACTTCAACTTTTTCTCACAATTTCAACTCATCGACTGATCAAACTTCAGCACAAGATAATCTTGAGATTCACCAGCTCCTGTCACCTCATAAGTAGTTTGTGTTTAATTTCTAAGTCAATTGAATTACTATTAATCCAAAGAAAATGCCTTACTATGCACCCCGACTAATTATGTAAGAGAGGATGAAACGTCCAAATAGAACGTATAACATTCATAAAAAATTACGTGATTAATTACTTAAAAGAAAATTGAATTTGAAACCATCTACAGCCCGTGAATTGCATGGGTAGGTGTGCTAATTACTTGTAAATTCATTACCTTCCTAGCCAACTCCATAAGGCAAGATCCAAGTAGGTCAGACGTAAAGTTTGCATAAACTTGGGAATGAGGGATACCATCTGGACGCGCGGGGATGATAATCGCAACCAATCCACCTGGAACCATCTATAATATCCCATATTGATAATAGGAGACATGATAAATAACGGAATAATTTTTAAATAGATAAATGATTTATTTAGTCGCTTATCTTTGATTTTTTTTTTTTAATAACTGAGTTTATTGCCTTTAAAACTCAATAATTCAATCTTTTTTCTTTGCAATTAATGACATAAAAAAAAAAAAAAATCAATCCCTTATCTTTGACTTTTCTAATGTCATCTGTCTATTAACTTTATAACTTTTTACACCATTGCTAATTACAATAAATAAATAAATCAATCAATATTCTCCCTACAAGCTTAAACTTTTAAATGAGTTGGTGATTTTATTTCTAGAAACCAAATGGCGGCCTCACCTTCGAAACTCACCACCACTTATTTTAAAATATGTAAATCATGCCTACAAGTGAAAAGGGCATGTGAAATACAATAAATAAATAAACTAATATCGTTGTTTAAGGTTTTAAATAAGGTGGTCTATTAGCTATCAATCTCTTATTTTTGCAATTGTGACATCAATATCCTAACAATGTTAATCTCTAGACTTTTTCTTTAAAAATGTCAAGATCTATGTCACAAATTGCAAAGACATAGATAAGCCTAAACTATTATGTTTTAAAGATAAAAGACTTTACAGATATAGCTCCTTTCCAAAGAGACTTTACAGAATTAGCTTCAATTACAAAGATAAAAGATTAAACTATATTGTTGTGTTTTAAAGATTGCAATAATAAGAAATTAAATTGTCACGTTTTAAAGATAAAAGACTTTAAAGAATGAGCTCCATTCCAAAGAGACTTCACAGAATTAGCTTCAATTGCAAAGATAAAAGATTAAACTATATTGTCGTGTTTTGAAGATTGCAATAATAAGAAATTAAATTATCACGTTTTAAAGATAAGCGATTGTTTTGAGTTCAGACTACCTCTTGTGCTCTAGCACTCAAAAAGCAATCCACGTCCTTGGCATGTTGGTGGGAATATGCTGCAATAACCTCCTCTCCAGCTCCGACGTAGTAAATTCTTCCCTTGTTCCACGCCGGCGAATTTCTGTTGGTTATCTCGTCCGGCGATTTGGAAAGCCACTGGAGAGCAAACGAAGAGTGGACGAAATGGAGAGACGAACGAGGCAACAATCGGCCGTGAAAAGAGCCTGGAACACCAGAGGCATAATATTTCCTGTCTTTTGGAAGGGATCTAAAGAGGGTGTTGAAATCATTACATTCATGGTCATTGAAAAAAACTTGAAATTCAAGGTTATTTATGCAAGTTGTAGGTTCTAGGTGGCCTTGATGATACTTGAGCTTCACTGCCTCAATAATATTTTTTACTACAAAGAAAGTATTAGGCCCTGTTGAGCATCCTAAATCAGCTATGCGAAAGGTGTTATCAGAAAAGTTGGTGATGCTAAGTTTCTTGGCTACAGCGTCTTGAATTAATAGCTTGGCTGCATCACAAATACTTCCCTGCAAAATACAATAAATTGGAATATGTTAGTGTACAACAGGTAATTATATTCTCTTGATGTTTTCGACACGCTCTCTCACGTGCAAGTGAAGTTCTTTCAAGCAACAAGATTTAACGGTAAACGACTACTTGATCTAAAAGTTTACGTTATTGGAGGTAAGTAAATAATAGTTAGCTTAATCATGGTTGCTTCATTTATATCATATATAGTGTAAACACCATTTTCATAATGAGAATAGATTTCAGAGAATTAACAAACCTGGTACGAGGAATTTTTGTTATAGCTGAGAGGGCCATCTCCACCCGCCATTGCATGTCCTGAAGTGCCATTGCTCTTGCTTACTAACATCTCTCTGTCTGCACAAGTGTCTCAGATTATACAATCTAGAGAAATTTCTCTCACATGCATGCTTATTTATACACGTACACATAATCTTACAACTCTAATTATCTATCTATTTATTTGGTTAAATAACACCAACGGTCCCTTATCTTTGCAGGCAGTAACATTCTTATCTTTTACCTGTTATTTGTGACAATTTAGTCATTTATTTACCATATATGTGACACTATTAGTCCTAATTCCATGCTCTGTATATTAAAATTTATTGTTAAATATTACATATGTGTCACGTGAAACGAGAAAGTTAGCCTCGGCAAAACACTAAAAGTGTGCATCACACGACTTACATGTGACATTTAATAATAAACTTTTTTTAAAAATAAATGGAATTAGGACCAAATGAAAGATTAGGGATAAAAATATTATTGTTGGCAAAAATAAGGGACCATTGGTGTTATTTACTCTACTTATTTTTATGGCAACAAAGGATTTTATTTTGTTAGCTAAGAAACTAATTTGTTACAAACAGAAGTTAAGGGATTAATATTGTTATGAATGATAGAGATAAGGGACGATTGACGTAATTTGCATAGAAAATAATTTTACCTTCGGATTTTTATTTTGATATTTGCTCCTATTTTATTTTTGGCAAGTAGGGGATCCTCCTGCTTTCATTCAAGGTAAATTTCTGATTAAAAAAAAATCAAGGTAAATTAAAATGGGAAATAAAATACATCTGTAAATCATAATTCATAGCTAATTGATCTTCACACCTTTGAAGGTTAAGCCGCACCAAAGTTAAAAGACTGACAACATAGTTTACATATTTAAGATTTGTCTAAACCGCATCCGACCCTCTAATGTATCAAAATTTTCTCATAATTCTTTTCATTTTGTAAAATTCCTTGATACTTTTCCTATACTTTTTTAAACATAACGTACATCTAGTTTTTGCAAGAAATTATCCTGTTTCAAAAAGTAAAAGAAAATTTGAGAGAAATTTAAAATACAATAGTACAATACAATTTAGATAAATCGCACGCGAATACGGCAAATAATTCTACCCGTGATTGATGGACAATTGGGACTTTTTCCATTGTTTAGTGGAAACACAGCTGCATCCATGAAGGTGAAAGAAAATTTTGCGTGGACAATAAAAAGATGTGCATAATGCGCAAAACATTTTTTTTTTTTTTTGCAAAACATTATTTTTCGTCTTGAAAGCAACGAAACACAGGCGTGCAAGATTGGAAAATAGGAAAATTCTAATAGACGGGACGTTACGTTCAAAACATCCCGGTCATAATGCGCCTAACATTATCTTTTTGTACTTCAATTTTTTTGGAGATGACTATATTGCTCCTTGAAAAAATGCGTTAAAAAACAAATAAAGTAACTGTCATGGTGATTTCGAATGCAAGTAGGCATTTGTGCCTGTCACACATGTCACATCAACTTGTTTTCCAAAATTTAAACGTTGATTTGTGATGTGCGTATATATATAGGATTTTTTTTAATCTAATTTTTAAAAATTCATGCAAAACCAACTCAATTTATAAAACGATTTGAAAAATAACTCAAACTAATGCTGAAAACGCATTACATGCATTCCCAGAACGCAGAATCATGTTTGTAATGGCCACATGAACACGACCGCATTCCTGAAACGCAGCCGCGTTCTATAAATTCACGGCAAAACCCATTTTTTCCTCATTTTGCCCTTTGCATCTTCAAAAAAATTCCCCCAACCCCCAGACAAAATCTTTAGTTTTCTAGCCTCATTGCGAAGGATATAGCCTTGATTTTGTAAGTTATTATTATTTTATGTTATTTTTTGCAATTGTATTTAACGTTTTAAGTTATATAATTTACTTTTAGTTTGTGTAATTTTTGTTTTGAGAGTTAATTTTAGTTTGTGTTAATTTGTATTTTAATTGTTGTTAGTTTAGGGAATGAATAATTGTTGTTAGAATTATAGATTATCATTATTTATTATAATTTTTATTATCATTATATTATTATTATCATTGTTTATTATTATTATTATTATTATTATTATTATTATTATTATTATTATTATTATTATTATTATTATTATTATGTTGATGATGATGATGATGATGATGATTAATGTTATCTTTTAGATGTTATTATTAATTTTATTATTACTATTATTGATATTATTATCATTATTTATTATGATGATGATGATGATGATGATGATGGATTATTAATGTTATCTTTTAGTTATTATTATTATTATTATTATTATTATTATTATTACTATTATTGATATTATTATTAATAAAATTAGTGTTATCATTATTATTATTTGATAAGTTAGAGATTTAATGTTTAGAGTCAAGTATACTTAGTTAATCGTTATTATTATTTTTTATTTTAGGACTCATTATGGATACTTGACCTGCACCAGTAGACACCACGTTATTGTGCCACTTTCTAGAGCACCGGATGCAATTTTTGCAGGATCCACACCATTTGGATACCTTTAGGTGCTACAGGTCAGATCGGTCTTTGTTTAATGATCCAGAGCACCCATTGATACAATAACAGTTAGTGGGGATAAGATTCTATGGGTGTTATAAATCCTGCTACCATCAGCTTAATCACGGATTGATTACTGCCATGATTGAAAGGTGGCGGCCAGAGACCCACACATTTTATTTACCGTAGGGGAGGCTACCATCACCCTGCAGGATGTGGTCGTGTATCCCGTGACTGGTACTCCTATTCCGATGCTTGATACGATCCCATGCTCAAGGGAGGATTGGGTTGCCACAATTCGTGATTTGTTGGCGATTGATACAAATGCGGTTGCAGACGACGATACCGGTCGTATTGACATTGTGGGAAGCTTGATAAATTTCGTCCAGTTGTGGGACAGGTTTGTGATGCAAGGTACTCCGGATAACCCCACTCAGTACTAGGCGCAGCAGTAAACACAGTTGTGGATATTCCTCGTGATTTGCTGTCATCTTTTTGCGAACATGAGTACGAATGACTGTAATTTGGCCTGGTTGATGTTATTGGCAAACTTTGAGCGTATCCAGCAGTACCACTGGGGCCCAACTATACTAGCATATTTGTACCAGCAGCTTGATCATGCCTCCTTCCATCAGTATAAGGGTGTTGGGGTCCCATATTATACGTTTGGTGACCTCATACCTGCTTATCATATAGAATTCAGCCCTAGTAGTATGGAACTCCACTGCTTCCTCCTCATCTACCTCCGGCTCTGCATCGATAACCGGTCCTTTTACCTCGTTCTCAATTTGGTAGTGCAAACTTGCTTCTGAGACCGCATCTTCTTCTTCTTGATCGTTCAATTCACCGTCCTCGTTTTCTTCGTCTGCCTCTGACAAAAGAGTATATGCTGCGACATCACATCTCTCCTTCGTGCCACTGCCATGATGAAAGGGTTTTTCGACTTCAAAAGTGGACTGTGGTTGCGGGGAAAGGGAAAAAGTGGCAAACTCTGTCGCTGTTGTTGCAATATTGATATGTTCATCTTCTTCATACGATGGTGCTGCATTTAGGTCTGGCATGTTGGACTGGTACGAGACGTCAAGCATTTGTTGCGGCACATACACGTCATCAGACTGAACTTCCACTATTACGTGCGCCACACAACGGTTCCAATCACAGCAAGTTGTGCCATACATCTCCCGCATATCTTCATCATCAATTATTGCACTTGAATAATAATAAATCCACTGTAATGTAGCATCCCATCTAGGGTCATGATAGCATAAGTTAACTTTATCAATGGTCAGACACTACCCTAGTTTTCTAATTACACGAGAAACAAATTGATCGTAAGTTGTATCGGGATGAATTTTTATTTTGCATGGTATATTTGGACTTCTATAATCAAGACCGTAATCGGTCATTATTGTGTGACCGCCATAGTATAAAAGAACAGTAATCTCGGTTGAATTCATTCTTTTAGGTGCTTTGGTGGAAACTTATACTAACAAATTGAATGAATTTGGTAGAAAGTTTATGTGGTAGAAAGTGGAATGATGAGTAATGGATTGAATGATCCAATGGAGGATTGGGATTTATATAGCAAAAAAAAAACGCATTTAGGAGTGCGATTTCTGAAATTTCCCGTGACGTGAAGTGACAAAAGCATGATTGATGGCAAGAATATATTCCGGATACTGCAAACGCACTCCCAGAATGCGCTGCTAAGAATAATTTCTCTTCCCTTAGTCAAATCAATTTTGGAATGAAATCAAATCTGGTAGGGTTGCAGGAGAAACCTAGAAAACGGGTTCCGGAAGTGCAGAACGCACTTCAGGAATGCGGGCGCACTCCTGGAGCGCGTTCTGGGAAGGCGTCAAGCTCGTTTTCAAACTAGTTTGAGTTATTTTTGAAAGTTTAATACAAATTAGGTTAGTTTTGCATGGTAATTTAAAAATTGGGTCAAAAAAATAAAAAAATCCTATATATATATATATATGTGTCCGTTTGCATTAAGAAAAATATGTTATGAATCAAAAAAATATATAAAATTCAAAATTACTAATGTAATTTAATTCAAATAATTTATTTACAACTGTTCAGTTGAGTGAGAATTTATAAGTTTACTATGAATATTATTAAATAAAAAAAAGCAAGGATTATATATACTTGAATCTTATAATTTTTCAAAGAGAATGCATATCTAATTCTAATTATATTACGTATTTGGTTAATTCTAGTAGAAACAAAAAAGGAGGAAAGAAACAAAGAAAGAGATTAGCAGCCTGTTTGGTTCCGTATATTTTGGGGCTTGTAAGTCCCACGACAAAAAGTATGTGAAAGGAATTTTTTACTGTTAGAGCTTATAAGTCTCAAAATAAAAAGAGCCAAACAAGCTCTTGATTTGGAGGATTAGTGAAGAGAGAAGGAAAAGAGAAAAGGAAAGAAAAGAGAGCGACGAAGAGAGAGCTACTCATTGAGATTTTTCTTCTTTTTTATTCCACTTGGGAGTAGGAATTATGATACACCGTTTAGAAAGAGCACCATACTCAAGTTGTCTGCTGTGACTATGGGCTTGTTTGAATTGATTCTTTTTTAAGAAAAATATTTTTTTTTAAAAAAAGTTATATTAAATTTGTAATAATTATTTGATTTGACTTCTAAAAAATTAAAATTTTGAAAAATGATCAAATACAACCTTTTTCGAAAGCCAGAATTTTCAGCTTTTAAAAAAAAAACCAATTCAAACAGGCCCTATGATGAACAACTAAAATTTGCGGCTGATGGGTGTCGAATCCACCAAAAATAAAATTTCCACTTTACCTCACTATTTGCAATAGTGGTGAGAAAGGTCGAACCCACAGGGATTGATTTAAAATATATTCTTTTATGCCAAGATGAAAGAACAAGCAAAATACAAGAAAGGGGATTGACAATTAAAATTAAATAAATAAATAAAACTAAAGAACTAATAACAAATTAAAATCAAGCAAGATAATTAAGAAAAAGAATTAAATGATAAACTACCTAGCCGAGGGTGTATTCTCCGTTTAGGCCTACAAATCTGATCTTACATACAAAGATAACTTTCGCCTATTTTGATAAACCAATTACGGTCGTTGGTACGGCCTAATAACCTCATCTTTCCTTTCAGTGTTGATAATGGTTTAAAACTCCTACGATTTTTCCTACTATCATCTTACCTATTAAATGGCCTAACCCCCGGATATGCCCGCAGGGTCTATCTAATGGCAGCACTAGATTGTAGAAAAACCTGATTCTAAAAGTCGATTCTCTTACGGCAGTCGCTCAATTAGATTATGTGTTTACACAGGAGACCTAGTTACCACTATTTTTAGATTAATTAATTAATCTATTTGGCTACCTATCATCAAGCAATTGAATAATCGCCAGCAAATTGAACAATCACAAGACAATATTAATTTTTAAAATAGTAAACACACAAATACCAAGATAAAGCGAAAGGAGAAAATTTGTTAGATCTCACAAATTTTGTAGAATCATAAACTTCGAATTAACCCCGGCTAGGATAAAAATTTGACGATTAGACGCCTAGAAGAAAGAAAAATATTTGCTAAAAAAAATAATGAATAAAAGCTTCAATCATTCCTACGTAATTCCCTAGAGAACTTATAGAAAAATATCTAACCTCGGAGTCCCTTCAGATAAGGAAACTCTTTTAATGTTAATGAAAATAAAAAGGTAAATAACCAAAAATCTAATCCTTGTTAAAATAAAACCCTTCCAAAATATTATTTTTTCTTTTAGAACTAATGCTTATTTTTTGTCGACAATTCCTCTCCAAGAAACGTGCAAAATATCTTCCAATTCCCTGTCAAACTTGGTCAATCCCGTGTAAAACTTTTGGGCTCGCTTCCAAGGTGGCAAAATCAATTTTAACAGCTCCAAACATGTTGAAAAGTCCCTTCAATCCATATATATCACTTTCATCTTCTTTTCCAAGCCTATTTATGCCAAAATATAAGAAATAACATCAATTAGGAAGCATCTAATTTCAAAATCAAGCACAAATAATAATGGATTTAAAACGTATTTTGGACTTATCAACGGCCAAACGTACATGTAAAGTTATTATTTCTACTTTTTCTGTTACAAATGTACTAAAATTTTAAAGTAATAAATGGGAATACTAAAATATGGCATAAAATAGTATAAAATTGGAACGTAAAAATGATAATCTCTAAAGAATTTCATGATCTTATTCTTTTGATCAAGAGATTACATGCTATTACTAATATTTTGTAATCATTTTACATGAATATTTGTCATTTATTACTAATCGTAGTAGATTTAAAAGATTCATCAATAATATACAATTGTGCTTAATTAAATAGAGTTCAAAATATATATATATATTTATTTATGAGTAATATTTTGAAAATTTATGATATTAAAAGAATATATTAATATTCAGTAGCGATGTACGGATATTTACGCATTGAATACGAAAAAGAAAAAAAAAATCTTATTCTACTGTAATTCTCATAGCTAATGAAATTGGTTGAAACTTGTTTTAAATGTTTAAAATTCGATTAGCATAGGGTTATGTTTGTTGTCCACTTGGAGACAAGTAAATAAATCATTTGTATTTAACCCTTGTTTAACAACTGTATTTATACTTCTCTTTTGTTAAAATTTAGTTTGTGTTTTGAAAAGTTTACATTATTTAAATTAAATTCAACGTGTCATAAAATTTAAAAGAATAATAAAAAGTCCAGCAATAATCCCCATCACAAGACTGTTTTGGGGAGGGTGCAGGTGATGGTGGATAAAAGGGATGTGCGGGAGCTTATAGGTGACCGAATTCCAAGTTTTTGACCATCAACTGGTAAATTTCAAATATAGTAAATTAGTGTCCCTCCCAACACTATCGTACCAAGACATCCAACATACACTTTTTAACTGTAATTATCCTTTTTTAGAATTGCCGATATAATTCATATATAAATTGCTAAAATTTTTCTTATATTAATATAAAAGAACATTAGATATGAGAGGATTTTGATCCCCTGAAATATGGCACGTAGGACATTTTGTCCCTAAATTATTAGAATAAGTCTTTTGGTCCCTAAACTATTAATTGATAAACATTATTACTCCTTTTAAGCATTTCTGTTCAAAAACTAATGTTAATTCACATATTATCTATCTATATATACTATATATTAAAGCAGAACCTATTGCACCATTTTTATTCCTTCCATTTTCTACTTTTCATGTACTGCTACCACATGTCATTCCTATATGCTCACTTGAAAGAAAAATGTATTAGTGTTAATCAAATTTATATATGGTAAAAAATCAATAAAATCTAATTTATAATTCATTATAATTAGTGTTGATTAAATTTATATGGTAAAAGATCAATAAATTTGATATGACACGACTGTTTTTTATTAATTAAAATAGTACTCAATTTTTTTTGAGAATTATATTTGTTAGTTGAGAAAAAATTTATTATTAAGAGAGAGAGGTTTCTAGGCGGGAAAAAATTAAATGATATTATAACGGATAGTAGAGCGAAACTAGGCATGGACTCCACTTTATAATATATGAGCATTTTATCCTGGGCTCGAGGTGAGTTTTACAATTACAATGATCTTAAAAAGAAAATTATTTGTTATTTATAAACAATGAATATTAATAAGAATTATAAATCGAAAAAAGAAAGAAATTATAATCTAAGGCAAAATAGAGTAATAGGGTAATTAAAAAAAGAAAAATATATTAATATAGATATAAATTTTCGATATTCATATTATATAAATATCGAAACCCACGGGAAGACACTTTGGTGACACATAAATTACTAACAATATTTAGGGATCAGAATTTTTTTTTTAATATTTTAGGAATCAAAATATCCCGATAATTTAGGGAAATGTGGAGGAATCTATATATAATTTATGTTTATTCTTTGTAGAGTTCTATCAGACATACTACATCAATATTTTATCTTTTAGAGCTCAAAGAGATATGCCGTGCAACATGCTAAAATGTGTTCTCTCCGTTCATTTACTTATATATATATATATATATATAAAAGCCATTTACTCTCGCCCTTCATTAATTTAATTTGCTTTTTACTCATGCTTTTTCCAGAAATTAAACTTGTGATATCATTTGAAGCTTATATGGGAAGCTTTATTTTGTTATTAGTTTATGCATTAAATTTATTACTTATTATCTATTTTATTTTTTTATTATTCATCTATTATTAATATATTATTCTTATTTTGAAATTTTTGTTGTCAATCAATTAATACTTAAATAAAATTAATTCATGAATTTCAAAATTTTGTAATTAAATTTATTATCTCTCAATAAAGAAATAAAGTTAACCAAATTTAACCATTTATATATATATATATATATATATATATATATAAGTTGTACCCAATAGATCTCAAAGTGACTTGCCACATCAACTTTTATTAAGAGAGTACAAACTAATTTTATACTATCGCAAGTAGTGATGTGCAAAGTTAAAAAGATCATTAATTTCAATATAAATTATAATGTAAGCCCTAATATTATTATTTTTCTCTAACTAAGCTCTTATTGTTTTAAAATGTTCAAATTGATTCATAATATTTTACTATATAGTCAAATTAGTCCATAAATTAAATAATCAATTTAGTTTTTATTAGTTAAGAAATTTTATATCTGTCTTTTATATTTAATAAAATTATTCAAATTAGCATAAATATGAGTAAAATAATGAGGACTTTTATACTATTTAAATTAGTCGATAATATTTTAAAGACATAGTCAAAACAGCCAGTAAAGCGAGTTAAAATTTTCATTATTTCAATATATTTATATTAATCCTTAATATTTCACAACTTATTCGAATTAGTCCCTAGATATAATATAATATTATATGATATAGATTTTAGAGATATAGTACACTAACAAATGAGAAAATTATGTTATAAGTACCATTATTTTTCTTAGATTAGTCCCCATTATTTTTAAAAATTCAAATAGAAATAAGGGTATAAAAATTACTATAGAAAATGACATGATATATAGTAATTCTTCTATATGATTATATTATTATAGTAGTAGGAGTAGTAATAATAATAATAATAATAATAGTAATAATGATGATGATGATAATGATGATCATACTTCATTTAAAATTTAAGAGACTTTAGGAGATGCTATATCATCTTTTAACGAATTTTTTTGATTTATTTTTATTAAATAGTCTTTAATACTAATAAATTTCTATGATCATTACAAGTCCCCGTTATTTGCTTTTATATCCAATCTTTATTATTTTGAAATATCCAAATCAATCATAATTTTTAAAGAAACATTCAATTTAATCTATCATTAAATATTTAACCAATATCACTAAAATAACTTTACTAATTTAGTGAACTAAAAAGTATTCTTTAATTGTAAATATTTCTTAAATAAAATGGTTAAGACATATCATTGTGTTATTCAAGTAAATATTAATAGTCATAACTAATTTTTTTAACGTAGTGGTATCATATTTATAAGATATTTCAAAAATTAAAAATAAAAATAAAAAATATTAGAATTAATTTTTTTAGATATTTAGAAATAATAAAAAATATACAAAAAATTAAAAATAATAAAAAATACATCTATAAATATTTAAAAAATTAAAAAAAATACAGAGAACCTCAATAAGTCCGTACAAAACACCATATATGAAAGCAGTAATTATTTAATATAACTTAACTAGTGTAGGGCATGAGATGTATAGAAAGCACCAATTATCCCAACTTTTTAAAAAGAGCCAAGACTCTCAACAACGCACGCGAGACAGCCAAGCCTCTTCCGCCAATCACGCAACCATTTTTGTGCAAAGAATCTTCATTTTGAGAATATGACAAAACAGAGATCATCACAAGATAATCAAAAGGACAGAAACACGAGGCTCATGGCAAAAATAATAATAATAATAAATTGCACTTAATCCTTTTATCATAAATACATGTTAATTCTATAATTTTAAAAATAAACATGAACACTCATTTTAAAGAATATATGTATTATATATTTGAGAACTACAAAAAGGTCTTGTACCTATTTATAAGAATATGTTTGCTATATATTTTAAGAATAGGGTTTAACACCTATTTTGAAACTACAGAAAATAACTAGTATTTCTAATAAATCATAAGGGTTTGGTGTAATTTACTGAAAAAAAAAGACCCAAAAAGACAAAAGTTCCAAGGAGTAAAATTCACTGTAGAGTATACAAAGAGGATGTTTGGACTTTTTTGGGGGAAAAAATATTTATCGTATAACGAGAATTTCATACATTGTGTTTTTATTCGAAGTAAAAGACTTAGTGGAAGGTAGCCTTTTACAGGAAGGTCCTTTGCAAGGAGTCTCTTCAATTCTTCAATGACAGGTGCAAAGGTACCAGACAGAAAGTGAAGAGACTTTGAAGAATCATGCATGATATTCACAATTAACTTCTCCAACAAGTCTACAGCTATTGAAGCGAATACTTTTTCAGGCTTTGGGTTCACCACCACCAACCCATCCTGGGTTCACTCCACCTCCTCTTCTTTCTCCCTCATGATCTTACTGTGTGTAGTCTGTGTGTTTGTGTTTTAATTTATTAGGATGTGTGTTTTACACACAGTGCATGAACTAATAAAAAATTATTATTTGTGTTGCAGTGGATGAGTCACGTTTTGTGGTGCTTACAGCTTACTCAGTCTGGAAGAGTCTATTGCCTTCGACTAGACAAATTTATTTTTCTATCAACAATTTTGTTTGAAAAATTTAGCTGGTGGAAAATGTTGCTTTTTTTTTCTTTTTTTTCTTTCTTTCTTTTTCTTTCTTTTTTTTTAGGTTATCTCTGACCAATAGATCCACACTTCTGACCTTAGTCAACCACTCATTCGACCAACAAGAGCAATCCACGTCCTTTACTATATATATAAAATCTCTCTCTCTATTTATGTATATAAATAAATAAATAAATAAAGTCATCCTTATTACATGATTTTTTTCCCTCCTATCGTTCTATTCATGTAAAAATATTTCTTAATTTACTTATTTAAAGATGCTCACTAGCTGTATAAATGTTTTTTTCCATATAAGACATATATGTTGTGAAATACATACATACATACATACATATGTATGAATATGTATGTATATATATATATATATATACACACAAACATACATATATATATATGTGTGTGTGTGTTTGTGCGTGTGTGTTTATATATATGTATGTATATGAAAATTGGAGAAATTTTCATAGAATTAATTTGCAGCATGGTCATTTTTTAATGTAAATAAAGGAGGTGGGAGAGAGAATATAGTGGCATGGGACGACGACAATGTGCGGCTGATACACACAGGACAAGAATGATAAATGCTATGAGGAACAGATTCAAATGGGTTGTTGACATCCCCTATCTTCATTAATAATTATGATATTTTTTGTGCCTATCTATTATTAAAATGACTTTATACTTGTTAAATGATTAAAATGTGCTTGATAAAAAATAAACAAAATATTTTTGAAGTAAATAGAAAGATCTTTTCTATTCTATGTTAAGTTATCTATTTATGTTCTCTCTCCTTATTATAAAATTTATAAGCAAGTGTAATTATCAGTACCTACACTGTGTACTATATGCACAGCGCTTCACTTGAACACTGTACAACGTACTGAGCGTGACCAGTACGCACACATACGTTATAATACAGTGTTCAAAATTTTTATATTTTAGGTTCAAAATTTTTATATTATATGTTCAAAACTCTCATATTAAGTTGTAAATATGTTCAAAACTCTTGTATTACATGTTCAAAATTTAAAAGCAAATTCACAAAATAAAAATTATAATCTCATAAATTTTTTACTTTATGTTCAAAATTCTTAGATTACATGTTCAAAATTCTTATATTATATGTTCAAAATTCTTATATTACAAGTTCAAAAGTTTAAAAGCAATACTAGTTAACAAAATAAAAATTATAATCTCATAAATTTTATATTCTATATTTAAAACTCTTATATTACATGCTCATAGATTATACTCTCTGTTCAAAGCTCTTATATTACATATTTAAAATACTTATATTATATGTTCAAATTTCTTATATTATATGTTCAAAACTCTTACATTACATTTAAAATTTTATAAGGAAGTTCAAAAAATAAAAATTATAATCTTATAAATTTTATATTCTTTGTTCAAAACTCTTATATTACATGCTCATAGATTATACTCTGTATTCAAAACTCTCATATTACATGCTCAAAATTATTATATTATGTGTTCATTCAAAATCATGAACATGTTTACAGCTTAAGATAAAAGTTTTGAACATATAATATAAGAATTTTGAACATATAATATAAAAAATTTAAACTTATAATATAAAATTTTTTAATAAATGTACTATTACATAATGTGCGCGTGTACTGTTCACGCACAATGTGATGCACAATGCTTTGTGGGAGCACCATCTCTAGGGAGCATAGTGATAATTGCAAATAATTTTATTATTTTATAAGGATAAAAAACTATTGATATTGGATCCTAAAAGGATCTCTCTTGGTGAGAATTCCACCTAAGTAGCTAGCTCTTCCCAAGTCTTCAAATTTTGATCAGCGTTCAGTAGACTCCAAAGCCTGTCGTACCTATTTAAGAGGGTATTTGGCTTTACATAAAAGTAAATCTACTCATAAGTTAAAAAAGAAAAACTATATATTTGGTAAAATATGTTTATAAGTAAGTAAATAGAAAAAGCAACACCCCTTTCCTTTTTTTTACCTGTTTATAAATTATAAGCAAGTTAGTTGATCAAACACCATTACTTTTTATTCAAACACTTTTTTTTAACCTATTTTTCATTTTAATACCCATATCAATATATTATTGATCAAAGAATTAATTTATATTAGTTGACTAACACAATTGTTGTTATTAACGATTCTTATTTGGTGGATTAAATCTCTTAAATTATGTAAACTTCTTTGTTTATCGACATTCAATTATTATTGTATCTTATTTCACATTAAAGAGAGGAATTTACACTATTTTAAAATCTAAGGGGGAATTTGCCGTATTTTTGAAATCAAAGAGGAGATTCTTAGAAACAAAAGAGGGAATTTGCACCAATTAGTTGAGTTTTTTGTTATTAATAAGTCAAAATATATTGTAGGTGTATTTTTTACACTCTCCTTCAATTTTAATGGAAAAATTAACTACAGGGGCCAATTTGCAACCTTTCTTAAACCATGAGGGCTATATGAGTTTTGAGACCACATGGGAGCTTATGCAACTTTCACAAAACGCAGAGAAGTAAAGCTCTTTTTAATAATAGATAACATATGTAATTATTAAAAAATTTAGTTGCATAAAAATAGTTTGCGATATGTGCGGTTGAAGTTTTTATTTAAAGTTTCATTTATTTATTTATTCATTTAAATTTTTATTTATTTTAAAATTTTAAAATATATATTTTCTAACTTCTAATTTTAGAATTTTAGTATTTCACATTTGAATTCTTTAATTTTTAAATTCCTAATTTCTTTGATTCTATAAATTTTTCATTTTTAATTTTTAAAATTTTAAACTGTTTAATTTGATTTTTTTATTTTCTGGTTTTTCCTTTTTAGTTTTTGGTTTTTTAATCTTTAATTGTTTTTTTTAGATTTTTTTAATTTTCTATTTTCTAAAATTTTATGTTTCTTTTTTTATTTTCTAAATTTTAACTTTATTTCTAATATTTAAGTTTAAAATTTTAAAACTTTTCAATTTTAACTTTTTAATTTTTTTAATTTCTTATTTTTAATTTTTTTTTCTTTCTTGGTTTTTTAATTTTTAATTTTAATTTTTAGTTTTAGTTTTCTTTTTCTTTTTTTAATTTTATTTTTTTGCCAATATATTGCTTAGTAATAATCATTTCATGATTTATTGGTTAATCTCTTTAGATTCTCTATTGACTAATAATATGGGATAGATAACACGGTTAAACTAAACTTTGAAGTCTAGACACAACATGGTACTCTTTCTACTACTATGTTAATATAGTGTGTTGTATGTGAAAATTGCAAGATAAGAGAAAAAAAGGTAAATGGAGTAGAAGATAAATTGTTTTTGGACAAGTTACTGCCAGAAAGCTATCTTAAGGATAATAGTTTTCTCACTATATATGCAGATGGACTCTTAGAAGCGCTATCCCCGTGATACAATGACGAACTCTGAGAATTTAACAAGGTTGCATTCCTTGTAAATTCTTTGAACTTGAAACTCTGACTTAAGAATGTGTTAATTCGTTCTAGTCCCGTTGAGGATAGAATCATTGCAAGTACTTCGTTGGGGAAGGGTTTAGACTTTTCTGTCCGTGTAAAAAGTCATCACCTGAGTTGTAACCATTATTGTTAAATAGTGAAATTTATCCCAGAGGGAATCGTGAACATAAACATAGGGCCAAACCACATTAAAAATATTGCGTGTTCTTTGTACGTGTTTTCCGCTATGATTTGATGTGTGTGCATGTGTCATCGATTTTCCCAACATTACTGTTGTCTTGACGGTTATTCAGGTTTTCACTGGTAAGCATTTTTTCGAAATATGTGGAGAATATCATCAAAAATTTCATGGAGGACTTCACGATATATGGTGAATCTTTTGATAAATGTTTACACAATCTAGCCTTGGTATTAAAAAGGTGCCTTGAATCAAATCTGGTTTTGAATTATGAAAAATGCCATTTTATGACAAATCAAAATTTGATTTTAGTTTATATAATCTCTTCGAAAGGGTTAGAGGTGGATAAAGCGAAAATAGATGTTATAAAATCCTTGCCTTACCCCACAAATGTGCGAGAAGTTCTTGCTTTCCTCAGACGTGCAAGTTTTTATAGGCATTTTATCAAGGATCTTGCAAAAGTTTCCAACTGCTATGCAAGCTTCTTCAAAAAGATGCTGTGTTCGAATTCAATAAAGGATGCAAGAAAGCTTTTGACAAGTTAAAGGAGAAGTTAATTTCAGCCACTATTGTACAACCTCCTACCAGGATCTTCCTTTCGAAATCATGTGCAATGCGGTAACCATACGCTTAGAACTGTCCTAGGTCAACAAGTTGGGAACCAACAACAACATAATTGATGCTTTTCAAAACTTTATTTTAAACATCTCAAACTCAATTGTCCATAACAAAACACCTAATAAAACTACTTTTTTATTTTCATAAAAACCTGTTTTTTATTTGCTTAACCTCAATTCTAAATAGGCTCTATGTAACATTTCTGCACTGCTGACTGCACTACTAAAAATTTGCATAGAATGCCCTACTGCATCCTAGTGTTTTCATCTTTGCCATACTAGATGAAAACATGTAGAACTTGCAGAAACTAGACAATTTGAAACGACATCAGATGACTGAGAGAAAATGAAACATCATATATCATGGAAATACATCACCGGTGAGCTCTACATCTGCAGCTAGAATTTTACATTCAACGTCAATGTTGTTGCTGCTTCGCCGGCTGCTGCTGTTCGTATATTTGCATGTACGCCTCGGAGAGTGCAACCATCTGCGGGAGGGTCTCTGAAACATGAAGATCCTGCATCTCATACCTAGGGAAAACAGTGAAGGGACTTGAGGTTTAAAAAGCCATAAACATATCTGGAACCTGAACAAAGATCAACAATATCGTATACTTACCATAGTTCTTCTGACTTCCGCTGAACAAACACTCTGTAGGATCCTTCCCCTGGCTTACCATCATGAACGATATTAGCAATCAAATCATACTTAGAGCGCAGTTTCTCATTCTCTTTGGGCACTGGCAGGGGGATATAATCTTTCAGCTCTAGATTCTTCACAGGAAAATTAACTGACAATCAACAAACCAACCATAAAGCAATAAGAGTTGGCCCATAAGAAAAGCTACAAAGCCACAAGTACAACTGTGAAGGGAAAAACTAGGAAAATCACAAATAAGAAGTGAAAAAGTCGATATGAACTATGCAGGAAAATATGACACTAGGAATAGGACCTAGAGATTACAAATTACAAAATGATTCCAACCAAGGGAACAAACAATCCAATTTCAGTATTAGCACCATTTCTTGATTCAAACAGGCAGATCAATCTAGTTTTGTCATCAATCAAATTGCAGGCAGTCTGGAAACAAAGGACTTAATTAGGTGCACACCAGATGTTCAAATTCCAATTTAGCAAAGAAATAAACTTTCCGCATGGGGATAGAAATTATGCACAAAATCAGAATATCAGGCTCAAGAAAATCTTTAATACATAGCAGAAACATGATACCAGGTTAACTACTCTTTCACCCAGCACTCTATTATTATTGTCTCAACTAGGTCTATATAGCTTGCGCTTGAGGGTAATAATCCAGATGGAGATGCACTGAGTGTATCACAAGTATGCATCACCTTGGTTCCAATCTGTCACTCTCAACCTTCACCCCCAGATTTTACCATTAATAATGACAACAGGCTATAGCAACACGTCCTCATTCCTCTATTTTCTTTTTCATCTTTCTATAGTTTCTTTATCATCTCTTTTCCAATTTTTGTTTGGAGTGGGACAAAAGGGATTGCTTCTTAAAAAGTTGGGTCATTCATCAGAAGAAAGCTTGTATTGCTCAAAAAAGCACATGATTTGACACAAATACCTATGCATCAGATCAGTGATCTACATGTCATCTGTGTGTGAGTGTGTTTTAATGTTTGTACTTTTCATCATATGCATATGAGTGATATGGTGAGGGCGTAAAAGGATAGAGATAACAAGTGACGTTCCTAAGTGCAGAACCACCAATATAACATGAGAAAAATGTAGGTCCAGTGATAGCATCAGTAGTAAAATTAAGTACTCACCAAGTGTAGGATTTTTCTCCACGAAGAAATTGTTTTTCGTAAACCGACGCATATGAAGAATTAGATATTGTGGTAGCTTCGTGACACGATATCTCATTCTTGCCATATGAGGCCTCACAACTTCAGTTACTGTCTCACCATCAAATTTCTTCAGTATGTTGAAAAGCGGAACCTAAAAGCATTGCAGTACCAAGAAATTAAGTCCATATAATTTACATAGATTCCTACATGAGTTTGTGATAAGAAATACAAGTTTTTGCTTTTTTAGTTTTAGAAAGCAAGCCTTCGTAATAAAGTAAAGGAATTTAGAGATTTATTGCAACTGATATTGGATCTGAATTCTTCCCAGGTTTCATAGAAGGAACACAAACAAATGGTTAAGTAGCTGTCTTATGCTGTATTTTCTTCATCAAAACCAACTACTTTGAGAAGCAAATACAGAAGAGTACTGAGAAGGAAGCAATGATCATACCAAACAAACTAAAACAACAAAGTTGCAACACTTTCAAGCAGGAAATGAAAGCAAGCCAAAATCCTAGAAGATACTAACGCACAGCAGTTACAAAAGAAAAGCAGCTGCCTTTGCATGCAGAACATCTCATTTTTCACCCCAGTGGAGTTGGGCAATAGGGGAGAAATCAATGCCTTTTTCTACTTGGGGATTAGTCAATGTATGTTAACAATTATACTTCTACAATATCACAATCAACAAGCCTCATCATAGATAAGTGCTTGCATTTTATAAAACATAAATTAGCTCCATAACAAAGACGCAAAGGAATAGAAAAACAACATCCACTCCAATCCCCTGCTTTCGGGATTGGACCAGAATTTCTCTTTTCATCTTTGGTGGGCAAGATGTGCAAGATTGTAGAAACAGTCTCAATCTCTATATGTTAGAAAGGTCCTGTGTCTACAAATAGATCTGGTACAATCACCAAAAATATGTGAAATTGGGCACAAGTACTGGATATGGATACGCGAGCAAGTGTCAGATCCGTCTACATATAACAAAAAGATCCTGGATATGATAAAAGAGCCATATTCTTTAAACATGACTCTATCCGTTTCAGATAAGAATAACATAGAAAAAAAATACTAAATGCATTATTTAACTTATTGCTATGCCTATACAAGTCTGGGAGCACTCATAACCTTGTTGGGGTGCCAAGTGTCTGACATAGGTACAATACAGAAGGATCCATGTCCAAGATGCCATCCTTCATCATAGACAAGTAAGCACATTTTATAGATGCTATCCTTCATCATAAACAAGCACATTTTATAGACGCCATCCTTCATCATAGACAAGTAAAAGCACACTTTATCACACATAAATCACTCCCTAAAAGAACAAACAACATCCAGCAAGTGGTTGGAAACGGAGCTAAGGAATTGGGGGCATAGATAGAATACAACAAACAGCTACCACACAACAGTCAAACCATAATACATAGTTTTACATATACATCTCAGATGTGGTAAAAGTTCAAGCAAGAAGGAGACAGATCTAAGCAAATAATAGCAAGCCTTTAAGTCAGATCAGAAAAAGGACACAAGCATACAACTGTATACAGGTTTACCAAATAAACACAAAGACCAGGTCACATACCTGAGGGATTATGTTCTTCTCCATGATGTCCTTGAAAAGGGGTGGCGGCGGTAAATCCAACCCAAGCATTAGGAAGGGCATCCTACTGGTCTCCATTACAACATTATGTGTTTCAGTTCCACCCTCCTCCTCGCTGCCATTATTTTGTGCATCTCCATTTTCTTTCTTTTCAGTAATAGGTTTGGTGTGGATTTCTTTAATAACCTCCAGTTCACCCTGGAAAGAAGAATACCAAAATTCCATGAGAATCAAAAAGCATGCTGGAGGGACAAGAAGAAGGATATCACCTAATCCACAAAACAGACCTGGAAACACTGATGAAAAATGCTGGTACTTTTCTTTGAAATTTTGAGATCTGAGTGCAAAGTGTTAAGAAGCCAGGACATAAATTCCACCGGATCAGATTGTGCACCAATCCGAAAGCGTTTTTTGCTAGCTTTCATAACAGCTTGCAAGAACTCATGAGGGCTCACCTGCAAATGGACATCATCATAAGACCATTGAAACAATGATTGAACACTTGACCTACATTGACTACAGCAGTTCCTTCAGACCTGTCCTTTGAAGTTACGTGCATGCCAAATCTTTCGGGTGAGCTCTCCAAACCGATGAACAAGCGGAGATTTGCAGTGCTGATAGTTTTCAGGAATAAGGAAAAAGTTTCTCAAGGGAGTGACTCTCATCAAAGATTGAATTGTGACATTAACGAAATCAGTCTCCTTAATGTTGTTCAGCCCAACCTGAAAATATTGAGATTCAGAGAAGGACATTAATGATGAAAATAGAGCCTAAGCTTTTAACTTTGAGAAGAGTTGACACTCATAAACATATCAGCAGGAATGAAAGCAGTTTCTGATGAGATACCATCCCAGGAAGATAATCAGACCCATCAAGTGCCCTAGACCATTGCTTGTTTGTATCAAGCAACTCAACTTGCTCTCTAGTAAACCTGTAATATGGCATCAGGAGAAAGCAAATTTACAATAGTGTACACACCTAATAGAGCAAAGGAAAGCACCAAGTATGATGTTCATCATGTAACAATTAAAGAATAATCACCAGAAGAACTGTGAACCTTCAAATCATCACATCAAAGTGGATCTAAAAGATGTGGGGAAAATTTACTAGACACATTGATGGAACCTAACAACTTATACACACTTAGACAGTTTCCACACTTGCCAAGCCACGCAACCACAGAACATGATATTACCAAATTCCAAGGAAACCAAGAATCACCAGAAAGCAATAAAGCATTAAGATATCATTTCAACAAACCTTGGATTGAGTACATGTCGGATGTCATCCAGTGAAGGATCCAGAATCTCATATCCATCTGGAAGGCAATAAATTTTCTCTGTTCGAAGATTGATATACACATGGTGACCTGCTTCTAAACTGTGAGTATAAGCATGAGACTTCTGGCCTCTTCCTTGGTAATATTTTCCACAGACCAAACATGCATACACATTCAAATTGGAAAGAGATACTGAACAAAATTTCTCGAAATCAAAATCCAACACCTGCAAAATTCCAAGAGAAGAATTGGAAACAGGATACAGATTAATTGAGGGAAGGACAGAGGTTTGCAGAGAACTAAGCCCAGAGAACAGAAGCATGCAGGTAGTTTCTAGGTTCCAGAACAAGTGATAATATATACATGTTATTTCCACATACTTTCTTCATAGCTAAATTGGTACAAAGAGGAGAAAAATCAATTTATACTTGGGGAGAAAGAAAAAGACAAAAAACATGCAGCTTATCATGATCACTAAGGGCTCGTTTGGATTAGCTTTTTTCAAAAGTGCTTTTTTTAACAGCTTTTGAAAAATAGCTTTTTTTGAGAAGCTGAAAATTATGGCTTCTAAAAAAGCTGTGTTTGAGCTTTTTTCAAAGTTTCAGCTTTTTTGGAAGTCAAATCAAATAGTTATTGCAAATTTAATACAACTTTTTCAGGAAAAAAAGTATTTTTTCTTGAAAAAAAGCCAATCCAAACAGGCCCTAATACTTGGTGGAAACAAGAATCTGAAGGGAAAATAATTTCCATCATCAAATTCAACCCATTAGTAGAACTCTGCAAACCATTGCTATTAAACAGGGAATTGTTTATGTATTCTAATCGATACAGTACTAGATGGACCAATTACCTGGCGATTCACAGTGTCAAGATATGGACAGTCCCTCCTTAATTCAACAGTCCGATTTCGCCTCCCTGTACTCTCCTTTCCACTGTAATCCTCATCATCTTCATCGTCCTCATCATCATCCTGATAATGATTATAACCATTTTGCTCCTTTCTCCCACTATTGTCCACATTATTCCCCCTATTTCCCTCTCTTCTGTAAGCATATTCTTCCTCATCATCATCCTCATATGAAGCAAGTGGTAGGAGGGGATTGTCAAATGGAAGCCTTTGGGGTGAAGGAAATGGAGATGGCTCCTCAGCCAACTTCTGCCTCTTTCTATTACCATATTCCGTCACATTCTGATCTTCTTCTTCTCCTCTTTGTGTGTTCATTCCTGTAACACCAAAGTGTGTTCCAATTTAACTGCCCATAATTGAATTTACAATTACTTCCACATCACAATCTAGAACTGCATTTTCAGTCGATTGCTTTATGGACAATGTATATTTGAACTGAAGGAATGAAGTTCTGTAGGATTGTTAAGAGAACAGAAAAATGAAGTAAAACTTGAAATATGATATAATAATCTTAAAGTTGACCAACCAGTACCAGAAGAATGATGGCTTGTTTAGTATCAGAAGACTATTCTCCAGAAAATTACCCATCTATCTTAGAATACTATAGTGTCTATTGGAATCAGAAAATTAGGAAAATTAAGGAGCACTCATATGAAGCTAAGGTGTTTAGGGAAAACTAGGAAAATTAAGGAGCACTTATACGAAGCTAAGGCATTTTCTTTATTTACTAAAACTCTTCTCCAATTTGATTATCATTATTTTAGTCTATCGAAACCTTGTCATTTAGACGCCACATTAATCAAAATTATTTTGTAAATTAAAAAGGAAAATTTAGTCATGGAAACTCCATGGATCCTACCAACTTCAGAATTTGACAACTGGATAATCTTCAAGATTAGTTTCAGGTAATATAAAATTGTTTCATTCATTGGCATTGTTTTGGTGGATGAGTCCACAGAATACATAAATACCTGGTATATGAGAGATACTATGAAAGCAAAGGGCGATTAAGTTGAATAGATCAAAGCTAGAATATATGAAATGCAAGTTCAGCAAAAATAGCTTCAAGCAGTAAGTAGAAATAAGATTGGACATACAAAGAATCCTGGTAAAAGAAAACTACAAACACCTTGAGTTATGGTGCAACAATGGGCAAAATAATGCCAATGTCAGTCAAAGAATTGACATTGAATGAAAAAAAAAATAGACGAGCAGATCACAATTTGTACGAACTAAAAATGGCCCTCAAGTGGAAGTAATGTAAGATAGCCATACAATCAACTCTGTGGTGTGTACAAGAGTGCCTGCTAACTCAAAACCAACTTTAATGTCCCTCAAGAAATACTTAGTGTCAGAGCAAGAAAAAGTTGCTTGAAGGCCCAGTAACTAGAAATTCTAACTTGAATCATGTATTTTTTGCAGTGGTCGTGAATCACTAAATTTAGATCTTGATATCAACTCAAAAATTTTAACTAGCAAGTTCGTTGTCAAAAAATAAAAAGAAAAAAGTGGAAAATCTTACTTAGATAGGTGGTAACTGATATGAGTGGGGAAGTGTTGGAGAAGACAAAGTTTTTTTTTTTTGGTTTTCAATATACATGTATGGCGTGCATGAAAAAATACGTAAAACCAGCCTTAAGTAACTGCAATGATGACAAAAATTAATTGGTTAAGAGCATACCTCTATACATTTGCATTTTGGCCAAGCACGACGTTGACTTTTTAGCATGTAAAGACTGTCTGCAGATTTACTGTTCATGCTTTGAAACTTTACTAAAACCCTTCAATATACAAACACTATATACACAAACAAACACACAGACACATACATATATAGAAAGAAGACTAAAATTCGAGGATTTTTTAGAACACTTAATTAAGTGTTAAGCTGACGAATGAAGCTAGAGAAGTTATTCTGCTCGAAATATTTAGGCAGCAAAGCGGTAGAAGACCTGTGAGAATCCCAAACAATGGAGCTCAGTCATTAAGTACTACAAATAGTGAAACTATTAATTCCCAAAAAAAACGCATTTATTAATCTCAGCATGATCACTAGAGACTACACCATCCAAATTAATGTCAACACTTATCCAGAAAATGCTGCCTACTAAAAAACGCTACAATGCCAAAGAAACAATCACATAAAATTTTCTATATTAAATGAAGACAATTATAAAATGATATATAGGAGATTTGTAATGCAAAAACATAAAGTAGCCATTTTCAGTGCGAATTCCACAATAAGCATGATATGATTCTGGAAACTTAATTAGCATGATGACGTTAAACTATTGTGACCACAATTTAACGGCTACCCTTGAACAACGCGAATTCAAGCATGTTTATGATTTATAATGTGCCTTTTTTTTCCATTCAACAGTTGTTTAATTCTAGACAGCAAGCACGAATCTGTATGGAACTCACAGTATCACTCACAATAATGAAGAATGGTAGTTATTCTAATTAACCCTGTATATATTTTTTGGAACTGATTAGATAATTAATTATATTAAATCTTCTTCTTCATCTTTTTCCATATACACAGTCATTATTGTCAATTAATTCATCACCTTTGAACTAAAAATCCTTAAGATGGTCTCCGGATTAATGGAAGATTTGTAGACAGAAGATATAAAAATAAGAAAAGAACATCCCACCAGATGAACATTCACTCAAAAAAATGACAAATTTTGCTAATTCAAGTCAATGTACGGATATAAAATCCCAGGCCAACGTATTGAAACAGGAAAAAAAAAAACAAAAAAAAAATAACCTTTCACATGTCGCAGTGTTTAAAACTTCGGTAAGAGACGTAGCAAAACTAGGGTTTCACGCGATTGAAGAACAAAAAAGCACACAAAAACAAGTAATTTTCGTTGTGGATAATACATGACAAATATATCACAATAAGTCAATCCTTCAAGCTGTATGAGGCACAGAGCTCGTTCCAATCACACTTACCGGTCAGCGAAGAGATCGTCGATGAACGTCGGAGAGTGGTGGTGGACGGCCGCGACGGGTGGGGGACGGGGGTGGGGGGGGGGTTTTGGGGGGGAAGGGTTTTTTTCTTTTTCTTTCTTTTTTTTTTTTTGGGTTTCGTTGTTACGAGAGGGCCCCATTGGGGGCAGGGTTAATAAAATTCTCAATTTCAAAACATTAAAAGTTTTAATTTTTCGATTTAAAAACTTTAAAAATTTTAGTTAAATGTTAAAACTCTAATTTTTAATTTTAAATTTTTAAAATTTTAAATTTTATTTTCTAATTTTTAATTTTAAACTTTTAACTTTTAACACAAAATACATTATAGAATCCAAATATTTGAAAGGAAAAAGAATAAATTCAACCACTTTCGAATCCTTGGAGATACTTTTTACCTTATTTTTCATATAATTTGTTTTTATTTTTGTTTAAATTCTTTTCATTTAATTCTCATTCCATAAGTAAATGCAAGACAATATATCATTATATATAATTTATGTTACTACTAATATGATACAGTAATATATTGTAAGACTAAGTCGGTAATTGGATGTCATAATTAAAATTGATTAAATTAATCTGGTTAAGTAGCTACACGTTAAGAAGTTAATTTAGGTAATAACATTGTTATTGTCAATACAATAAAAATTAGAAAAGTTTTTAGTATACATATATCCTATGAGTAACGTCAGCAATATAATTTAGTCAATTCAGTTAAGTGGAATTTAACTCTACACTAAACCATTAATTAGCTAGTAAGTAGATGTTATGACTAAGAGCCTATTTGTATTGATTTTTTTTCAAGAAAAAATACTTTATTTTTTTGAAAAGTTCCATTAAATTTGCAATAACTATTTGATTTGTCATCCAAAAAAGTTGAAATTCTGAAAAAAGCTCAAATACAGTTTTTTTTAGGAGCTAAAATTTTTTACTTCTAAAAAAAAACTGTTTTTTAGAAGCTGTTAAAAAAAGCGCTTTTGAAAAAAGCCAATCCAAACAAGCCCTAAGTCTAAAGTTATTCATTAGATAAGAAAATTTGATTTAAAAGAAAACAAACAAAATTAAATTTTACTAGACATATTAATTAATATAATACAGATTTAGTGTGTATAATACATAATTTTGTAAATATAAATGTGAATACATTTATACGTAAAGTAAATATGCATTTTATATAGGCTAAAAAAGATTAGAATCTAAAATATTTGCATTTTCTTAAACTAGATTTCCTTCAACTATTTTTATTAATTTTTTAATTTAAAATTTGTGACTGATTTAGAAATCAGTCACTAAAATTTGCAACCAATAATAATTTAGTCGCTAGATTTTGTAACTGTTACTAATTGGTTCTTAATGACACATTAAATTTAGCAACTGCAGACATCCATGTTAGAGAAAAAGACAATGACCAAGTCCCATTAGTAATAGAATTAACTTTAACACCATTATCAATGTCAAACCCTACCAAGTTCATTGATGTAGTCTAATCACAAACTAATACAATAAAACCTGTGATAGAAGCTACCAGAGCAACAATGGCAAGGAAACTAAACATACAGAAGAAGTATGAGTTTGTTGGGTCTCATAACCCCGGACAAAGGCTGGATCTAAGAGATTTGAATTCTAAATGGTCTAAACATGCCAAAAGAAAAAACGAACCTCTAGATCTAAGAAGAATGGGTGGTGAATACAGCCCCTATTCACCTCCATGACAATTAACTGAGGGAAGTGTAAGAGTAATTGGGAATAAGACTTGCTATCAATGCTTACACGGAGTACGAGGATGAAGGAAGAAATCAAAAGTTTTTTATGAAAATCCAACGTCATCAGGAAGACTCATCAAATCTTTGCAATTTTTGCAATTTTTGCATTTTCATTTTTGTTTGTGCCTTTTTTTTCTTTTTTTCTTTTTTTGTCCTGAAAACTCTCCAAACTCCCAAAACTCTCTTTAGAAATCTTCATCAAACAAAAACTATCATCTGCCCCGGCCTTTGGCCGGTTGCTTGCTTCATTTTTTCTTTGTTTCTTATGGTTATATTATGGCCTTCTTCCCCAAATTTTTCTCTATAAGATATTTTTCTACCACATATGAAATAATAGCACCGTATTTTAGAGTCTTAGATGCTTGTTTGGTTTCCTGCAAATATTGATTTCCATTCTCCCTACTTGGATTCTTGCCTTCATTGTTACAAGTTTGGCTGCTCATCTCCTCCCTTTGATTTGTTTCCACAATGATTGGTAGCTTTGTTCTTGTGAACACGTGTTTGTTGTTTATTTGAGGAACTAGTGTAGTCAGTTTTGTGTCCCTTCTCTTGATATTTTGGGTTGGTAAACCCCCTTCTCACCCTATAATGGCGTAGCTTTAGTTTGTCATCTGTGTTGGTGTGTTGGTGTTTTGAAGGTGTCAAGATTGGTGTGTACCATGCTTTGTAAGGATATCGTATAGATTTTCTTGCTTGGGTTGTACTTAGTGATGCATATTTTGCAGAATTTATTGATAATGAAATATGGTGCTTTTGTAACAATTTTGGCTCCAATTTTGTTGTCCGGTTTTTAATTTTCTGATGCAATTGTCATGTACTTTAGCCAAAATTTTCTAATCTAACTATGCATTTTTTGCTTTATTAGTGAAATTTATTTGTGACCACCAAAAAAAATAAAAAATTACACCTTTGGTAATCACGTCAACATAGTCGTCACGGATTTCTTTACCATTTAATATAATGTCAAACAGTACAAAATCTTATTCTAAAATTATTTGGTATTATTATATAAGTCCAAACTCTTATCTATAATGACCTTGAAAAAACCATCATTAAATAATCATGATAAAAATTAATTATATAATTCTATTCGAAAATCAATTTATACCAAGCGATACAAAATCTTATAAGTTAGTCTTCGAAGTTTGAATCAATCTATATAGAATAATTGAATTTCTATTAAATAAATAATTTTTTTATTAAAAAAAGTGAAAATTTGAGGATACAAATGTACCAGCTAGACTGCTGAGGGAGATGAGACGTATACCATGCACCTGAAGTACATACACCTCACTATCTACATACAGTCACACGTGTGTCATACACACGCTCAATATAAAAGAAAAAATAAGCAATGCTGCAACTTATTTAAGACAGATAAAAAGCTGCAAGGAATAAACCAAAGCTAACAAAGAAAGAGAAAAGTTTAAGATTGTTTTTGTTTAATTTTATTTTCTTTACATTTTATTTTTGAATTTCAAAAAATTAAAAAATTATTATTTAATATATATATATATATATATTTCAATACATTTATAATTTTTATATTATATGTTCACAATTTATTTTTTTTTAAAATCATATTATATATTCACAATTTTAATAATTATATTATAAATTTATATATTTTCTAATAATTTACAAATACATGTTTACAATTTTTATACTATACATTCACAATTACTATATATATTCACATTTCAAATTTTTATATGTTCACATTATTATACTATATGTTCACAATTGTTTAATGACATGTTCACATCTTGTTACAAACATGTTCACGCTTGTAAACCTCATGTTCACAATCTTAACTGAAATGTTCGCAACTTTAAATGAAAAGTTCACAAACTTAAATATCTTTTTATATGTAAAATTCGATAACTGAAATGTTCGCAACTTTAAATGAAAAGTTCACAAACTTAAATATCTTTTGATATGTAAAATTCGATACAGAACTTCTAATATGTAAAATTAAAGTATAAAAATTAAGTGATTCATGTAAAAAAAAAAAAAAAGTCTGTGGTTACAAAGCCATAATTATGAAGCTTATGAAATCAGAAAAATATTCTCGAAAAAAATTAATTAAAAAAAGCTTTTGACTATAATATAAGTTAGTGAAGCAAATTACACAACTCAATAGTCTAGCAAAGAAGCCCAAAGGCAGACCACAGAGACCAAACTCTTCTACTGTTGCAAGAAAAGAGGAGAGAGATTGGGGGCGCGGGGGGGGGGGGGGAGAGGAGAGAGACAATAGAAGAAGAAGAGAGGAGAGAGAAATGGGAGTGTGTCGTGTGTTGTGCTGCTACTAACTTTTGAGTTAGTTTTTTTTAAGCGCGTGTGATACAATAAAAATTGGGCATACAATGCTTTTGAGTATACATAGGTTAATGTGTAGGGTATAATTTGCCAATGGAAAGTATAAGCATACGATATATATATATATATAAACAGAAAATCATATGTTTCTTCTTTATGGATACATATGTCACTAGTAATGGTTAACCTAAAAAGGTTACAACATCCAATAGATATATATACTCTATAGCTCAAACTCGTGGCCCCGTGTCTCTTCTGTCTGTTAGACTACTTGGTAATCACCAGAGACTCAAAGTTTTGCCTGTTCTTGAAGTTGTTCCTGTTCAAATAACCATCATCCTTAGAGAGTGTTCAGCAATATTTATTTCGAATACTTATAAGCGCCTTTTATACAAAGGTAAGGTAGTGGAGATTGGCTTTTTATTTTGGGTGCTTATAAACACCCACATAAACACAAAGCCAAACAGGCTGTAAGTCATTAGTACAGAATACCAAATGCTTCTGATCATCATAATTCTTTTGCATTGTGACTTTGCCAATTAAGCTGCAAAGTAACAAATGTCAATGACTTAGACTCCAGAAGAGACGGCCAAGTTCCCCACGCTATTGGACTTGGATAATACTATGAGGAATTATATCTGTAGTTCATTACTATTAAATTTCTCTCATAATAATATAATGTCATAGTGGGAAGCCAAGTGTCACTTGATGGTCAAGGACAGCATCGCCATGCTTGACCTCAATGATTTTGTTTTTAGAAAAATAAGAATATAAATATATATATATATGTAACATAAGTTCATTCTACTAAAAAATTGAAATGACTTAACTATTTTTGATTTTGAGTTTGCTTTGAACAAATATATATATATATTTTAAAAAAGGATGACAGTCACTTGAAATTCGTGCTTGTGAAATGAAGAAATAGAGAAAAAGATACAAGAAATATATAGACTTGTCAAGTTGATTGAAACAAAGAAAAATATATTGCTTACCCTTTAGTTTATTACTATTCAAATTAGCAGTAACCTTGCCAGTTGCAATATCAAATGTTGAAATAGCATTTTCCAGCATGAACATTGTGAAGGATTGAACGACAAATTGAATAGCAGATCAATTGACGAATGATTGCATTTAATAACTTAGCCGACATTTCCCCCCAAAAATTATTAGTTTAACCATTAGTCCATCTCATTTCACTCATAACTTCCTAATATCCAGGCATCTATATTCTATGCTAAAAGAAAATGCTAAGAGGGAAACGATAAAGAGTGAAAGACTGACCTCTGTCACAAAGAAGGCATGGAAGCCATATGGTACTCGTTTCGGTAATTCAATTACTGCAACAGGATCAGTTGACATAGTTTTTGCATCTATCACATTCACTGCTGATTTCCTGCATTATCACACGATCAACACCATCAATTTATCAATTTCTTGGAATCTTATATTTGAATTATAGATCAAACTTGATCCCACCAATTCTTCATGAAGAAAAATAAATATTAGACTAAGAACTAGTAAATTTTGAGACAAGTATACCTTGTATCTAAATGTTTATTTCTCATTTTTCAGTTTCAAGGGAACATGTAACATTAAAGAGACTCCAATTGAAAAATATTCAAAATGCACTTTACCCTCTATATTTTGTCAATGTTGCATAAAACCGCCTATGTTTTAGAATTCACTAATACCCCCAATGCAATAAATAATATCACAAAATCACCAGTATGAGCAACATTCTTTATAGCAAAGAGGCTATTAGCGACTTTTGGAACTACAGAGAGTAAAATGTATTCTACTCAAGTATTTATAAGGAAAGACTGAATGTACGTAACATGGAGCCATTATTAGTTATTACATACATCCACATCAAGCCTCCCTCAATAATTATAAGCTACACGAAGATTCAGGTCTTGAGTGTTAAAACCACTGGATCAGCAAGGCTAAAGTAGAGATGGAGAAGAGCTCTATCACCGTTTGAAACTGTTATGTGCCTTGCACCCTAGATATTTTTTGCGGCGCATCTTGAGTTATTAAGGAATGAGGAAGAACTAAATTTTGCTAAACTTGAGGAACAACAAATATTCAACATCTATATAGCAGAAATTATACTGTCTCCTTTCTCAACTCTACTAATATTTAACAAACACCTTGAATACATTAAATCAATAAAAGCAATTGATTTATTTTGGAACAATTTGCTGGTTGTATATAAATAGATTGACACGGGCAACAATTCAAACTTTCAACCAAAAACTGACTCTTGATAACATAGTTCAGAAGTGTTTGATGCATCAGTAACCCCATTATCCTCAAGTCTTCACGTTATATGGTTTCCTACTGACTTTGTCAAGGAAAGGACAGTAAACTTATGTCTTCAACAATTTTATCAAGGAGCCTCCAGAAGAGAAGGATAAAATGGAGAATAAAGAAGTCTGCTGATAGGTAATGATTTAATAGCAGATGATTTATGGCCTCTTTCTCAAAGCAGAGAAACCGCTTCAGCTCTTTAAGTTCCATGGGGGAAATTATAAGTTCAATATGGTCCTGGTCCCAAGTAGCATTTCATGGTAGAATGACTCTACTGATAATTGAGGCATTTCTGTCAGCAAACTAAAAGAAACTCCAGCTTCAACATTCCATGCTATATATATTCAGGCAACTATCCAGAAGGCAGAAACGTACCCTGTGTTCTCATCATGGAGGAAGAATATCAAGTAACCATCATCTTCTTCAGATGTAGTACCAGGCTGACGTGGGACAAAAATGGCCTCTGAACCAAATCTTCCGGGTCCCAAATCAAAAATACCTTGAACAGTTCCACCAACTTGTAGCTTAGTTCTTCCACTCTCGGGTTCTTCAAGCAAATCAAATTTCACGATCCCTGTGATTTTGGCAAGGCTGTCCAATATGGTTCCATATACGTAATGTTGTTTCCTATATGCAGAAGTCCTTATAATTAGGATGAAAAAAATAAAAGAGTTTTTGGGGATAAAACCAATAGATAAACCTGGCCAAAAAAATAACTAATCTTGGGCTACCAAGAGAAAGGATCATGAGAAAAAAAGATATGGTTAGAAATAAGGTTATTCATCATACAGAAATCAACATGTACTCCAGATTTTTGCCGTAAAAGGTTCAAATAGGCCAACTATTTTTCAAAAGAAGCAATCCACCTGCCAGTGTAGCTCTCGTTCACCCTTGGAAAATCTACTGCAGGCTCCGATAGTTTCTTTTGGGATGCTTGACCGCTTTTCATGTTGAACCTCATCTCGTACCTGATAAGGGGAACATGACTTAGGGACCTTCAAGATCTAATGACTATACGCAGATATAAGGGGTTTTGATTGATCTCTCTTACAACTGATTTGTGAAATCATCAAGCTTTTCTTTAACAGTCCCGTTACCCAGGTCCAGATCTAATTTCTCAAAGCGGCAAGTGATCAGAACAACTTCATCTCCTTCTTCCCAGGCATTTGCTGGAAAAGAAAATACCAGTGAGGTGCCAGAGTACAGTAAATGTACGCCTAACAATCAGATTCTCCTAACATAATTGGCTTCAAGAATATTCAGAAATTCGTGCAGAAGATATTCAACATATAAAAATAGTGAACTCTCAGTTGTTATGGCACATATAGATTAATGAGCTCTCAGTGATCATGACTCATCCAGTCTTCCTCCCTCCTGCTCTAAATGCCATGCATGACCAATAAAACTTCCAACGTAGGATGTTTCATTCTCCTAGCATGGGGCAGTGGGGGAGAAGCACTCCTTTGAAGCTTCCTTAAGAGAAGCAAAGTGATAGCTTTGTAGAATGTCATGCACAACCTTGTGAAATCATATCCCACAATGTTGACAATGCTAGTTTGGATGACATCTAAGAATAATAACCACCACCAGAAACTACTATCAAGTGTGTGTCAGATCTAAAAAGAATTACTGAATGTGGTCAAGCTTAGGAAGGCAATAATTTTCATTGAAGAGAGTTCAAAAAGTCAAAATTGCTCACCATTGTGGAATATAAAGCAGTTTGGAAGTTCAAACCATTTGATTAGTAGTTCATTCTTTGCATATCGAGGAAGGATGCCAAACCGAGCCTTTTTAGTAGCATCAAAAGTGTAGACCAGCTTTTTATCCTTCACCATATCCTGATAACTTTCACAATTTTGTCAGTAAATCTTTTTTTTCATGATCAATTCATTAATGAGATCTTCAAATCTGAATGGACATGCTATGAATAAGACAAAATTCTGAGCCATAACTTCTTTGTTGCCCTGCAGCAAACTTCAGATGAATACAAAAAGCTAGAGGAGATAACAAAAAATTCTGGGATGATAAATGGATGATGAGAATGGAGTAATAAAGAACAACAGTCTTATAGGAAAAGGCTCAAGCATAGGTTGTCAAATTTGAATACATTGAAAAAGGTGGTAGAGACAAATACAAACACCATGGTTTTCAGAAGCCATAGTAGATTGGTTATATATGCTTCAACAACGCCAAGAAATGTATTGCATCAAATACTTCAATTTATCCGGACAGTATTATTGAATTGCCATGCCAACATAAAATTTTATATCCACGGGATTTTGCATACCAAAATACAGAACCTGATATGAGCTCCTATCTAAGCGAAAGGGAAAAACCATAGTTGTCTTACCTTTGGTCTGAAGTACAGAGGGAGGTCCATGAAAATTGCATAGTTCTCCGTAATGGCAAAATCATGTATCATGATAGGACCTGATATTGTTATGGGCACTGGATCATGCATGAACCCATCCTTTGATATAACTCTGTATGTTACATATGGTGGGGTTTGTGAATAACCAAAAGTAAACATTTCCCCTGCATGCAAGGAACTTACAAATAAGCCATGCTAAATTCAAAACATGAGAAAGAATGATTAAGTCCCAAATTAGGGTTCAGCACCTTTGTTAACTTTACGCATTCAAATTATCCAGAGCATGTTGAACACTTACATTTTACAACTCATCCAGTTAAGTGATAACAGAAACATGAAGTTGTTGTATGACTTGCAAATGAAAATAATGAATCAATATGGTTCGTGCACAATATAAATAAACAAATAAATATATATATGTATGTGTGTGTGTGTATATATATATCTCAGGGAGTTGCAGAGGTCAAGTTGCCTTTCCACCTTCACAGCAGCCTATCTGATTCCCAAGTTCATTATACCACCCATGTTAACCTCCGTCTTTGGTACCCAACTATCTTTACCTCCACCTTTGGCACACCTTGTATTAAGTCAAACTGCCATATGATCTATATCATCTACGTGCATGATGTTCCGCCACCAGAATCACTATCAGTGCTATAATAAATTCTGTCCTCACTTTGTGCCTCCACCTAAGCCCAAAGCAAGCTCAAGCTAATTTTCATGCCTACCACCTAATTATCCAGACCAGGATGAACACAATCTGGTAGCAAGTGATTAAACAAAAACTGTGATCTACAAGTCAGCTATTCAGCTTGTATAGAACAAATGTAATACATATCTCATTACAAAGTAAGGAAATGATTCCAAATTTATTTTCTTGGGAAGTTTGGATGTTCAAGAAGTGGAAGTTACACTATACTTTTAAAGGTATCACCTTGTTGGGCATATTTGCTTTGATTCTTGAACACTTCTTGGCATCCTCCTATGGATATGTTATTGATATCAAGCCAAACCAAACCAAACAAAAACAAGCTTTACGCCACTAATGATGTCAGGGAAGTTGCGCAATAATTGC
This sequence comes from Cordia subcordata, assembly GCA_028554755.1. Classification (NCBI taxonomy): domain Eukaryota; kingdom Viridiplantae; phylum Streptophyta; class Magnoliopsida; order Boraginales; family Cordiaceae; genus Cordia; species Cordia subcordata. The sequence goes on along the minus strand of JAPTOF010000013.1, from coordinate 9,010,222 downwards.
TAATCATTTTTGTCAAGAGTCATCTATTTTGTTAGTCCCATGCACTAGGGATCTCGTCTAAGTGTCTATCAAATTCATATTAGGTCTTCCTCTACCCCTCTTATGGTGTACTACCTCAAACTTTTGCACCTTTCAAGCAGTAGATAGAGCATCTCGTAACATGTTTGGACTATCTCAAGCGATTCTTGCTTATCTTATCTTCAATCAAAATAGCCTCCAACTTTTCTTGCATCACCTTGTTTTCAATCCTATCCTTCCTAGTTTGTCCATAAACCATGTCAACATTATCATTCACCCACTAACATTTTTAACATGTTGGTATTTCACTGCCCAATACTTAGAACCATACTAAAAAGCTGATCCTGTAACAATCTTAACGTACTTCTTTTTAACTTAAGTGGTATCTTTCAGTCATAGAAGATAGCTTATAGACTTCTTTAGTTCATTGAGTCTGCCTTGGTTCTGTCCTGTCTTGGTTCTGTGATCAACATCAGTATTGACCACTCCATCTTGTTAAACCACAGAAATAAGATATATAGAGTTTTCCTTTTTATGAATCTTCCTGAACCCAATTTTACTTCTCACTTCTTGATCTACTTTTGCTGAAAACTTATATTACATGTACTCTATCTTCGACCTATTTTGGCTATTTACCTCGAGTTGGAAAAATATTCTATAGGGTTTTATAAATTTTATATGGATGTTCTATCCCTTGTAACCCAGAGGAAGCAAATGAAGTGGGAATTGTTCAGGAGGAAAACGAGAATACCTAAAGTGATAACCAAGTCTCGTGGGAAAACCACCCTACAATACAAGACATCTTAGTCCTATATAGGGAAGAGGACTTTTAAGCCATCATATATTTAGAGAACATAAAACGATGGCCAAGTATCTAATTAAAATGGAATTTTCATTCTTCATTGCTTACAGGGGTCTTCCATAAGTCAGCACATATGTAGAGAAGGTAATACTTGGCCCATCTATATAATTGAGGGGATTAGGTAGCTTGCTTTGTTTAGGAACAAGAAGTACTTAAAAGACTTAGTCTTGCCTTTTGTGTCTCTTTTTCTTGTTATTACCAAAGACATGAAAACCAAAGTCCGCCTTGATCGTGTGTACTTCGTTATTTCGAATTGATAAAACTTCTCGGAGTCCATGCCAAAACCCTCTATACTTCAAGGTGGAATCCATTTAAAAACCACTGAATAAAGGGGCTTTCAATAGGTTTGTTGAGCCGTGGTCATGTAATAAGGAAAATAAATACAAGTTTTGTATTAATCAGTTTATTACTTAGTTCTCAGGCAGTGAGTGAGCTAGTTGTGTGGTTACAGTGAACAATTTAAATTTTGGAGGTAGTCATTTATCCTTCCTCTTCCATGGTCACGGGAAGTTGCTGGTCTTCACGATGGGTACAATGGGTGGATCCTAAAGGTGCTGCCACTGCGATGCAGTAGGGAGGAGGACAGAATAGCATTTCTCTTGTATTGGAGAAGTAAAAGACATCAGTGGTTCATTTTACATTTTGAGCTTATCATCTTGTTGACAAGGACCAATCTAACCTGTGACTGGATCAACCTTTGGATGAGCTGTAAAGGAATGTGCTAGTCTTTTGTCATAATCAAGCAAGCCAAGTGTTTCCAGATCTCCATCTTCCAGAACTTTGACAACATCTGCAAATTGTCAAATATGATAGGTGGTTCAGCAGCATGCATGGAAATAAACACTATTTCTTTTTGGGTAGTTTCTTTGAATAATCAAGTCTTGCAAGAATACCAGAATGGTAGATCTATGCTAGAGGCAAGTAATGTCCACCACAACGATAGAAATTAAATAATAAATGGATTCTAAGTGAAGAACCAAAAAACTTTACATATCAACAAGATCCACAGTAAACATTGAAATTAAGAGATAGAATGTCCAACTTATTCAAATCTAACAAATGAAGAGTATTCCTGCGCTGTCATTATATTCCAAAATTTACAGTCATACTAGTATGGTTTAATGCTGGCTGATCTGGATTAATTGCGATGCGCAGACTCAACTTGTGCCCAATTACTACTGTAGTTTTAGTTATAATGATTAGGTTTTGCAACAATAATGAAACAAGATCAGAAGCTAGCTTACATGGCTTGTCTCCCTCATGAAGTGCCAAAAGCTTTCCATGGTGATATATAAGAGCTGTATTAGCTGCAAAAAGAATTTATAGGTCTCAAAATGTATCGGCAACTATGAGATAATGGTGAGCTTTTATTTAATGGAAATCGCTCATTGTTTTAAGTCTGGTAAAAGACTGCCTGTGCTTAAAAGTGCAAGAGTTCTAGTGTCACTGCATAAAGGAATAAACATTAACCTACCAGTCCCAGTTCCATAGGATACATCCAGTACTTTCATTTTCACTCTGAGCATTTGCATGAACACCATGAATAGTCCAAATAGCCCTTTGAGATCTCCAATCTATGTATGATGTATAAAGACAGGATTTAGAAACTCTGCATCATAGTCCCTCCATAAAGTTGATGAATCAACAGAAGAACATAAAAACAAATAACTCATCTTGGATTAGAACAGTGAAAGCAAAATTTAATCACACCAAAACTAATTCAAGTTCAATATGGATCCAATTGAGGCTCTCCTATGTCTAAATTTAGTTTCTTTGCATCATCCTCTACATTCCCTTTTGCGGAAACTTGTTAGTAGTCTATATTGTTTTGAAGTATTCCTAAAGAGGGTTATATTGGCTGCTCAGTTGTTCAAAACGAAGCTCACTTGTTGATTCTAACCTGTGAAAATTAACAATGCTTCACCAACAAGGCGCAGTTAGCATACATCAAAAGAGTAATAGCTTTCTGGAAAATGTATACAGTTCATTCAAAAGCTCCAGAAAAGAGAAATCAAAATGAAATAAAGTAGTAACTCACTACTACTTCTTGAAATATTTTCTTTACTTCAAATATAAATGCCAAGAAAAGAAAAAAAGACACACAGGTCTGCTGCTAAGATCTTATCACCATTTTCCCCCTTGCTTCTAAAACAATTGACTTGAGAGAAAGTTGTCAATGTCCACACCATGAAACACAAAAATATCAAAAAGAACATGCAGTACACCATGAAACACAAAAATATCAAAAAGAACATGCAGTAACTTTTTGAGCAACTTGGCAGTACATATAGTTAACCTGCTTATAGTCCAGATTTGAGATATGTGACTTGAGTGTTAAGGGTGCCTTGATAATGTTTTCATTGGCTATATTGAACTGTTAAATGCTTTAGATGAAATTTGGCTAACAATCTAGCACTAATTTCAGTTTTGAAAGCCAAATGATTATTTAATTTTAGAAAATTTCATGCCTACAAAAGATTCTCTGCTGGAGAACATAAAATAGACAACCATAAGTCAAACCTAAATCTGATGATAAGGTGTACAACTTGCTTATCTCTTTCCCTTCAGACTCCTCATCCATTTTTCAGCTCCCTCCTGTCCATCTCCAGATATTTCCAATCTCTTTATACAGCACTGATATGACAATTTACAATGAATTCAATAATTCCCTGTTCCCCAAGTCATACACCTAATGCAAATGACCTAAGACTTGGAACATAGTATCCAATTCTAACCTTTCTACACCAATAAAGCCCCTGAATTTTTTGACTTGCAGGAAAACCTTTAAGACCATTCTTAGATAAAGTGCCAACAGTGAAAAATGCATGTCTCTTTGTTATAATTAGTTTGAAATACTTCCACTGCATACGGTATCAATAAAGTAGGTAATAGTATGTGTTTGTAGTATACACAGAAATTGGAAAGAAAATAATACAGAATCAGATTGCAGTTGCTCACTCTTGATATTGCTATCCATACCTTCATAAATTTAGCCCCCCCAAAAAACTCCTCTTGCTTAAGGTGTGATGTCCTGACGTAACGCGAAACATATGTTGCTTTCCCATCTTTGATGCGAATTCCATGAATCATTCTATAGCAGAAAAACATAGAATAAGTTTAGTGCTGCTTAATGACCTGAGTTTCAACCAGTCAATGACCTAAGGTTCAACCAGTCAATGGCAAAATTATAACTATAGGTGAAACCTAAAGATCCATTCAAACAAATGTATTGAAGTTCACTTGAAGAATGGAGAAAGATATATGGATATGAGTTAAAAATATGCTCATCATATTTTCACTAATTAAGATAATTTATCAAATGAAAATAGTTGCCAATACAGATGAAAATGTTCTTGCAAAAATATTAAGGAAAAAATAACATGGTATTCTTTCTTTTCTTATAAATCTGTGAAGCATGTGGACAAGGAAAAGAATTTCACAATGGTCCCTCATAATGTCCAGAGGAAATGTATCTTTCCATTGCTTATCATAGCATCAATCAAACACTCTAATCATGTTGTTGACTCATCCCTGTTTTCCCTTCTAGGAAGCTACATGATTCTACTAAATATCATGCTTCAATTTACTTTACCAGTTAATCCGGCTCTTATAGCATTCTATGAGATCGTCCAAATCTCAATGCTTATTTTCTGAACTACAGAACAAAAGATATAAGACTTCACATCATGAAATCGTTTTACAATGTATAAAAATTTCTCTTCTTTTAGGTACCTCGCTTCCAATATTATGTGAAGTTATCTCTAAATCTTTGCTTACTAAGAAAAATAGAATAGAAACAATCTAAATCTTTGCTTACTAAGAAAAATAGAATAGAAACAAATGGCTAAGTGCATCAAAGGATAAAGATAGGCAGAGGAGTGTGGTTTAACTTTGTAGTAATGATATACTAAAATATGTATCACGCAATGTTGGAAGCCAGCACTCTATTAGAGAATGAAATGAGAAAATTTGGAATTTATAGATATGTCCTGTTCAAACAAACTGAATCATCAGAGATGGTGAATTCGAGGGCTTTATCCTCCAATAGCGTAAAGTTGGAACAGTAACTGATATCTCGTCATCTACATCAAGGGAAAGATCTATTCTTTGGCTCATGGAGGGTGTAGCCCATACTAACCCCACAACATGCAGTAAATTAGTGCTAGTTCTGCAGCCAGAAAAATCATTTTGCCAACACTAACCCCCACATCTCTACTAATTTTGTTTTCAGAATTTAGTCACCATCTAGATCAACACCTGTCTATATTTGTGCTAATTTCAAAATCAAACCATGATAAGGCAGAACATATTAGGTGACCTAAATTGCTTCAAAAGAAAAATGAGATCTTCTAGTAACTACAAGTGCAAGTGTTCCAATTGTTGGCACTTGCGTTTCTATTTACCTTGCCATTTCAGATCAAAAATCACTAAGCTTACATCAGCAAAGTGATTGATTTGAGTCTTCATACTACTGTAGGTAATTTGATATGACAGTATAATCTTTAGTCCAACGAAGTGACTACATTATCATCGTTAATATGTCAGAATTTCACTTCACTATTTCAGCTCGTATAGATGTAAGTAATGTGAGATATATAAGTAGGAGATGTAGTCTGAGAATTTGAAATGCTTCAACTGTGCTCGGAATCTGCAAATGTCAAAAATAGAGGGAAAACGCACCCATCTCCATCAAACCTGCAGAGGGAAAATAAAAAGGATTGAAGAACGTCATGTAATCAAGAATTCACTTGTAATTCACGTAACCAAGACGTTCATCAATATATATATATATGTATATGCAGAAAGAAGGATAAAGCACTTACCAGTGATATCCAGCCACTGGAGCAAACTTTGGATTAGGACCAACCCGAACAAACTCCCCATTCAGGCATTCCTGCAGCAATCATAACAGCTTTTAACAATGGAAATTTATAACAGAAAATATATTTGATAAGAATCACTGCATTTTCATCTAAAAAATTAATTGATTAATGAGAGGAGTTAGTCAGGACCTTATATGATAAATTTCAAATTGATAATTTTTCAATATTCCAATAGTATTCTCCATCGGACGGTGCCATGCAATAATAACAAAGATTTTTGTTAATATAATAAATAAATACACCAATATCTAAACTTCTAAATAAAGTAGTAACTCTAATATGATATGACTGCCTAGAATTTGAAAGGTATCACAGCCTAAAATTTGAGAGGGGTTTGGTTCAAAACTCATCACCACCTATTTAAAAACATTAAAATAGTTGGCGTGCAACACACAAATACTATAAGAAATAACGCACCAATATCATCTCTGTCAGCTTAAGCTTTAAGTTAAAATGTAAGTTTATCAATTTTTTAAAATCAATTTTAAAGAAAGAAAAAAGAGAGAGAGATAGATTAGTTAATTTTGAACATTCACGAGCTATCATGCACTTATGACAAAGCACTGGTTGGGTGGAATTTAACCATTTTACTTAAGCATAGCTTACAATACATATAAATGAAGATTTTAAGTATAATAAGTAAATATAATCAAATTCTCTCTACAAAAGTAAGCTTTTAAGGTGGTAACTTCTTACTAATAGGGCATGAGAGCCTAGAAAATAATTTCATGCTCAAAACTTACCACCACCTATTTAAAATATTAAGATGCTATTTGGTTTTGCTTATTTATAGTTTATAAGCACTAAATAGTAAAAAATATAAAAAATACGTGAGATGGTTCTTTTTTTTAGTGCTTATAAACACTAAAATAAGCCAAGCCAAACACCCTCCAAATTATCTATATACATACTCCAAATAAATCAAGCTATACTAGAAGGGACGTGTGAAGTACCAAATCTAAATTAGCTATTTACATACTCTAGACAAATCAAGCTATACTTGAGGGTGCATGTCAAATATAATAAATAAATATAACAAAATTTTCTCTGCGAACTTAAGCTTAGATAGTAACTCCAACTTACCGGAAGGTGACCGGTAACTGGAAGGTCTTTACAAGGAGGAGTCTCTTCAGCAACCGGAGCAAAGTTACCGGAGAAATAATGGAGAGGCTTTGAAGAAGAAGAATCACCATGCATGAGCTTAACAATCAACTTTTCCAACAAGTCTATACCCTTTGAAGCTAAACCTTTGGAAGGCTTTGGGTTCACCACCACCACACCATCCTCAGTTCTCTCCACTTGATCATCACCCCCATCCTCTTGATCCTTTCCCCCCATCTGAGTAAGTTCTTGCTTTCTCTCTCTCTGTTTCACTGTGTGGTGTTTCTAATAACAATGAGTGTGTGAATTGCACACAGATAATATATGATGAGAATGTACTTAGACTCGATCGTGAGTGGTCCATATCAAAGGGGGTAATGTTTTGGGTTTGGATTGTTATGTTCGGTGGTGTAGCCGCTACCCACGTATGACTCCCCCTGTACTCTTGCATGGATTTGTGCTCGTAAGGACCGGGATTCGTAATGGCGGATCTTGGACATTTTGAATCGCATTGGAAAAAACGTACCGAATTGTATCCGAACCGAAAGTTTCATAAACTTTTTTACAAGAATCAAATTGAATTGACCAAAGAATTCCTACATGATACGGTTCTAAGTTTTGTATTGAAAACCGTACAAAGAACTTAAAAGGATCAAATGAAATTAGACCGGATTGAAAAAAATTGAATTTTTAATATTAATAATTATATATAGCTTTTAATATTACAAAATTTGAAAGATTTAGTATTTTAATATTAATATTTTATTCTAAGGCCATAAAAAATTTTGAATTCTTACTAGGGAAAAAGAACTAAGAAAAAAATTACTTTATATTTATAATATAATCAAACTTAATCTTAGTTATACTACATACAATTAATTCTAATTGTTTTATTAACATTATTATGTATCTTAAGTTTTTAACCTTTAATCTATTAACAATTTAATTTTCTAATAATTATTTTAATCATATTAACTTTTATATACATGCTAATTAAAATTTATGACCTAATCGGTAGAAAAAGTGATTAGTGTGTAACAAGGTTAAAGCCAAAGACAAAGTTAATTTTTAGATATAACAATTATTAATCCTAAATTCTATATTAGCTCTTTATTAATATATTAATATTTGTATTATTCAATCTTAATTATGTTTCTAACTTAATTTCCTACTACGTTAAGCGAATAGCATTTAATTGATGCGAGTTATATTACATATTTTGTTAATTCTAATTATGCTACTAATTAACTCTTTTTATCTAACTTAACTCGCTAATCTTTAACCTAACAAGACTAGGCTTATTTAGTCTTAATCATATTATTCAATAGCTATCTTAATGATTTAATGTATAACCTAATCAGACTTAATTGATTCTAGTTATATGACAAAGTAAATTTTGTAATATGATTAGTCTAATCATATTAACTTAGTTGACAAAATGATATTAATTATTATTTACAAACTTGCATAAGTTTTACATATTTTGCATGTGACATTAGTGAAACTTACCGCATTACTTTCTATATTTTAAAAGGTAATACATAATCTCTTGCTTTAACAATTTTCATCCAATTAATTGAAAGTGTATTACACATGCCTTCCTTGCACTTATAAGTTTTAAAACTCACATTGTGCTGTAATTTTTCAGCAAAAGAACCTTATTTACACTTCAAATGTTTTTCTTCACCGTCTTCACGTTATAAACTTGAAGTATGCACCCCTTCATATGATTTTCATTCTGCCATGTCTAAAGAATGATTTTTGGGTTGCTTTTATTTTATTAATTCTTTTGTTATTTCCTTTCTCCTTTTCTCCTTTGTGTTCTAATGTTAAAGCTTTTTCCTCTGCGTGATAGCTTTTTCCTTTGCGTGAAAATGTGCCAACGGTTATGGTAATGTTGTAAAATTGTGCTACAGTTAATATTGTACATAAGTCTAACCGTTGTTATAGACCCTTAAATCTACAGCTAAGACCTTGACCTTCAACCTGCAATGATTGTAGTTTAAGGTCTAAGGTTCCTTTTGTCTTAAGAGGAAAGTAATAATACTAAAGTATGGTCATGATTATTTAAGTATTATATATCTATCTCTAGAATATCCTCATCTACCATTTATAATGAAATATGCTCTTGTAATTAACGTTGTCTGATCCCACCATTATCGTGTCCGAGATCTCCCCCCCATATCATAGTCTAATGATCGTACTTTCCTCATCTCGTCTTCCATTTTCCTGCCAGTTTCCATAGATCAACCCAAATTATCAACTAATTAAGGTCGAAGCTCAATTTCCTTTGGATGTCCTAACGTTCGTCGGAGGGCCCCTTTGAGCCATGATGGTATTATGGCCACTACAATTGCTAATCTTTTACTAAGTTAAAAGGAACTTTTTTGTATATCCACACGCCTTGTTAAAGGTTACTAAAGTCTAAGGGTGATTTCGACTTCTTCAAATTTCATGTAACATGGTTAATATAATAACAAAAAGAGAACGAGTGTGCCACCTTTTGAAAGTACAGCAAAATAACATGAGAGTAATGTAATAAGTTTCAAAATACAGAGACTAAAGAAATTATAGAAGATAACGTACATTTTACCCTTTTTTGAATTATACATTTTTCTATTATTCTAATTAAACGTACTTTCAATATTTATACATATCTAAGATATCTTTTCATTTATTTCTACAGAAATAAAAAGAATGGGCAGGATAAATAGTAACATCGAACATCAACATTTTTCAATAAGATCAATAAAGTTAAAAACTTGTTCGTTTCATATAATGAACTTGTTACGGCCAACTATAGTATAGAATAGTTTTCTGATACATGAGGACATATATCCCATCATTCCTTACAAGCCAAGTACACTTTTTATTTTCACACATATCAAGATCCTCTTTTCCATCAAACACATAGAAATAACCATGCAAACTAGCTGTGTCCATGTTGCAGGTAGAGAAAGTCTGTACGTGTCTTGCCCTAGTATCAACAACAAAATGAAAAAGGGCTCCAGTACGAAGAACGTGAACACCGAGGCCTTGCTCGAAATTTGTCTGGCAGTGGATGGTTAATGTGTCAGCCATCTCATTGATGATTGTCACATCATATTGAGTGTTTGAATTGCTTGATAAAACAGATGATGATGATGAGAGCAACACAAGTAATAGAGCAACTACAGGCAAATGAAATGCATATGCATCCATTTAGCATAAAATATTTCAGTAATCTATGAAGAAATTTGACTAACATATTTATAATTAATTTGAACTTATTAATTATTATTGATTAAATGTTGCTGATATTGGATCAGGATTAAATGATCCATTTAGATAAGGAATGCTATCCGCATATTTAGTAGGTCTTGATGACCAATAATAATTTTTGTGCCTTTCAAGATTTTATAAATAATGATGAATCTGAGGGTTTTAATTTTTACCACTTTTAATCTCATTTTTGTGATTATGATATTAAATCCCACACTTTCCTTAACAACAGGGGTAAATATTTGGGTTGATTAAACGGATCAAACTATCCAAAAAGTTAGGATTTGTTGGATTTTTTAATATGATCAAAAACCAATTAGTTAGTTTCAAATGAAAATCAATTAGTTTAGTTTGGTTTAGAATAGACCCACAAACCAAACTAAACTATATTCTTTCATAATTTTATGTATATATTCATCCTTAATTTTACATATTTTAGCAGTTGAACCCCTTACAAGAATATATTTCACACTTTGACCACCAAAATATAGATACACTTATGTTTGGTTTTAATGGTAAAATCTTATAACATTAAATTTGTAATACATATAGTAAATTGAGTTACTTTTTAAAATTTTATGATGAAATTTGGTTTGGTTTGCTTTGATTTATATATATGACAAAAAAAATCAATAGGTCCATTTCAAATATAAACCAACTGTTTTAATTTTAATTTGGTTTGAAATATCATTAAAACCAAACTAAACCACACCATATACACCCTTACTTGGTAATTGATATCACTTTTCAGAGTTAAAATTGTATGGTCATAATATAAGTGTGTGTGAGTGTGATAAAGTAGTTTTAATTTTTTATATTTGCGGTTAAAGTAAGAAGTTCAAAGAAATTGTATTAATATACTAAAGTTATAACTGATTGATACTTATAAACAAATGATAAATAAGTAGAAAAATATTTGAATAAAATGTATTTATAAGCTACATTGAACCTGTTTGGAAAATTAATAGTTGTTTACAAGTAAAAAAGTTAAAATGACTAAAATAGCCTTTCATTAATAAATGTTCTCATTTTTCTGTAATTTTGAGGCATATGAGAGTCTTTTTATTTGGTCAAGCTAGATTGCTTATAAACACATAAATGAAAGAACGTAGGAAGGTGTTGGTTTTCTTTTTTTTTCTTGATTATTACCAGTCATTTTCACTTACTTGTAATTAAAAGTTACTAGATATGTAACTTTTATTTTATTTTATTTTATTTGCTCATAAGTAAATTTGACCAACTTATAAGCAAAGATAGACACTCTTATATTAAAAGATAATTTAACACATTATAAGCATACTAACACATGGCATTAAATAGTAATTCAAATCTTACTTTACCCTATATTAGATAATTTACACAAAGATTCATAGAGGAAAATGACATTTACCCAATAATAAATAGTTTAAACTTTGAGCATGAAAAATGTACAAAATTATTGGCTAAAGAGATAATTAAGAAATGCTCATGCGAATATAAGAAGAGAAGGAGAAACAAAGATGTGGAAAGGTCATTAGAATTGTGATATCAGGCCACAAAGCACTGTAGAATTATTGGGCTTAGGCCTACAACTTCTGACTTTTCAGGTTCAGCCTTTGACTTGCTTTTTCAACTTTTATTCAAATTCTATATTTAATGTCCCAGCATTTACCATTGTTGAGTCAAAGTCAAAGTCAAAGTCAAACTTGAAAGTAAATTGTGCATAAAATGGGTATTGGGTTCCATGATCAATATGAGAAAGAAAACAGCATACATATGCTTAATTTTCCTGGTCAACTGAAATCATAATAATTTTGTATCTCTCAATTGGGTTGGTCTTAAAAATAACTGCAGAAGAAAATGTCATTACTATTGATATATGTTAATGTGAAGCCAAATAAAGAACTCTTCAAACTAACAGGACTAATACAGCAATAGGGAGCATTTTGTACATAACCAGTGAGTTAAAACTATTCTCTTTGATGAGTTACTCAAACTATGTCTGAAGTCATTTGTTTCAACTAGTATAATTCCTGTGCAATGCTCGGAACAAATGAATATTTTCTATACTTATTTTTTATGATTATTTTTTTATAGTTTATTTGAAAATAAAATATAAATATATTTTGTGAAATTTAATTTTAGCAAGTTATTGACAATAATTACATTTTCTTATGAAATTTATGATAGTTTTGATAGTAATTGAAAAAAAAATGATGTGATCTAAAAAGACAGGAGAAGAATAATGCATTGTTAAAATTTTTGGATTTGAAAAATCAAATGATCTTGAAAAAATAACCATGAATAAAATAGATAGATGCATTTCCATGTCTAATGAGTACTTTTAAATAAGCTAATTATGAAATATTTTTTGCAAGAATAGAAGAAGAGTGACTCAAAGTCTTTTTGGAGGGTAACAAGAGCTATACCATAAAGACACAGTATTAATTAAAAAGAGACAAATAATCAATTGCATTTGAAAATTTATTTGATATATGTGTGTGTGTGTGTGTAATCTACCATAAAGGAGGATTTGAATTTGAATTATTTTATTTTCATAAATAATAATTACAAAAGGTGGTTTTAAAAGGAAAATAAGATATGGCAGTGTGATAATATGGCATGACTAAACAAGGCAATAACATTACTTTATATAATATATAGATGCAAATAGAGATATATTATCATTAATCAAAAAATATAATTTTATTGTATTCAATTTACCATTTTGATTTTTTTTCTTCCAACATTTCTTTCAGTTCTTTTGATTGAAATATCATTAATAAAAAAAGCATGATTTGTTGTATTTAATTTAGTATAGATTTAGAGGCAATTAATTTTTATATTATTTATTTATGAGTAATTTGGACATCTTACTTTAAAAATCACCTTTTCTTTTGTTAATGATTGAAATATCATTAATGAAAAAGTATGATTTTGCTGTATTCAATTTAGCACCAATCTAGAGATAATCAATTTTATATTATTAATTTACTATATATATAGTCTCATAATAATCAATTGAATTTGAAAATGATTTGATAATACTTTTATGTTATAATTAACCAAGTAAGAATTTTAAAACTAAATTATTTTATTTTCATAAATGTACTTTTGGAGAGAAAGAAAATCACAATAGTGTGACATGTGGCATAACTAAATGAAAAATAACCTTCTTTATTTATCTATATCATATACTAAAACAATAATCTCAAATCTCAAATTAGCTTCCCTCCTAATTTCTAAAGCACCACATCATGACATATAACATGCACAATAAAAAAAGAAAATAAATCATGTTGCAAGACTTTCCTGTACTTTTGACCCAACAAAGAAAAAAAAAAAGCCTTCCATGCACCTTTTACTAAACAATTTTTTTTCCTTTTGAAAAAACGTTCTTTTAAATTAATAACTTTTTTCTGCTTTTGAAAAATTTTTCCCATTAAAAGCTTTTCAAACTATATACTTTTCTAACACACCTTATCTTAAACCAAATTATAATCAAGCTATTAATCTAATTAAGTTATTTAAAGATTGATTAATATGATAATTACTTATATAAATTAATAATATTATATTTATATCAAAATTTGTGCATTGCACAGGTGTGAGTTTGAACTACTTTTCTCGTGTACTCTCGGAGATGAGATTAAGAGCTTGTTTGGATTGGTTTTTTTTTAAAACACTTTTTTCCCTAAAAATGTACATTATTTTTTGCAAAAATTATTTGACTTAACATTTAAAAAGTTGAAATTCTAAAGAAACTTCAAATACAATTTTTTCTAAAAGCTAAATTTTTTTGTTTTTGAAAAAATACTTTATTAAAAGTTGTTAAACGAAACACTTTAAAAAAAAAGTCAATTTAAACGAGCCCTAAGCTGCGGAAATCATTTAAGCTATGTCTTTTTAAGCTATGTCTTTTGCCCAAAAACCCCGGCAAAGTTAGCTGATGCAGATACGGAAATGGCGCCCACAAAGGCGCACGCGAAGCCCATTTCTCTTACCCAGGCTTATATCATTTATAGTATTATAATTATATACTCTTTTCTTGCACACATTAAGTGGTCAAAATTACCTAAACCTGTGCTAACTTCCCTAACTTATTCTTCCCAACACACCACTTTCATCTTTGACATCATAATATGTATGAGAATTGAAATGGAATAAAATTAAATTCAAAAATGGAGTCTGATAACTAACCATTGTTCTAGACTTAATCATGTATTTGATTAAGTAAATATTTATTTCTTTCTCCATTAAGTCAAAGCAAATTAAAAGAAAAGCAAAAGTGGGGGAAAAAAGCAGCTTGTGTTGACTCAAAATGCCAAAAAAGGAGCTTTTTCTCAATGCCTAATTTACATATCGATATTGACTATTGTAACTGGTTAATTGTATTAAATATTCTTCGCGTTTATAGGACTTTTTTCGATTATCTCTGCAGTATTATATCACCAAAGGGGGCTTTGCTTAGACACCGATATTTTAACTCATATGAATCTAAAGAAAGTGACTCATATGTTATTATCACACGACACGTGAAACCATTAACTACGACCCATTTTCAACTAATTTCCATCAAGAAATCATCTAAGCATGCTTGTTAAGTTGATCGAGGGTCTACATATATTATTTACCAATAAAGGGAAAATAATAAGGATGGCTAGCTTTACAGCGTTGGTAACATTGACCATTGGATTTTAATATACAACTAGTTTGTGTCTCGGATGATGCACGAAATTAGATATTGATGATAAAAGATTTTATTTAACACAAAAATATAGACAAATAAAAATTTTCAATTCATGATACACACACACACACACACACATATATATATATATATATATATAAAAATTAACTCTTATAAAGTTCTCAATATTAATCATAGTAAGAGATTTATCATAATTGAATACAACATTCAAATTGAGAAAATAATGTAGAGAAAAATTATGGATATTAATAATAAAAGAAAATGGTATAGACTTTTTAGACGGAAAAGAACTCACTATAATGATATGCGGTATTAATCGAAAAAAGACATAAACTCTACTAATAAAATATATAGATGTGAAATTTCCTTCTAAATGGTTTTATTCTCTAACACATTGCATTGCTCTCCTTACGTGTAAAGCAGAGCTTTTATTACTTCAACATAATTACTCTCCTTTAATTTGATTCAAGTAAATAAACATATTAATTAATAATTACTTCGTTGACCAAGATTTTGCATTAATTATGACCCTTATTTGTTTCTACTTTAATTTGTTCAAATTTTTAACCCAATTTTCTTAAATTCTTTCCATATAAAAAAGATTTACCATTCTTCATATGGATTCGTCAACTTTGCATAGCGCAACCACCCAACCCCCGCCCCCCAACCAAAAAAAAAAAAAAAAGAAAACGGAAAAAAAAAACCTTGCACGCTGCCTTCGTCATTCACGCCAAATGACCAAAAGATGTATTAACCTTATGTAATAAAGTTATTTATTTACTTTTTTTTTTATGAACCCCACCTCCAATTGGACCCTCGTCCTCTCGGGATTCGAACTAAGGACCTTATTTTTTCAGAAGGTAAGATTTGATAAATCGATGTTAAAATTCTAATTACCATATAGAAAAAAACAAGAAAGAGGTAACATAAAGTGTTACTCGATTGACATAATAAGCATATCATACATGGAAAAGCCATTACATTCCTATTATTATAATTTTGTTTGTATCATTTAGGGTACATGCGTATAGAAACTCATCCCTATATGCTAACTGCTTCTTGATCATACATTGTTACATATATTCCATGTATGTTGGTAAACAAGCACAAGCCAAAACTGGCAAACCTCATTTCTCTTTTTTCCTTAGTTGAAAGATACCTGAAGGTAGAGTCAACTGTCTTCCAAGTAATCTCAAAAAAAAAAAAAACACACACACACACACAAAAAATATATATATATATTCTCCAAGCTGCCACTGTTGCTTTTCCAGAAATCCTTGGCATTGTACTCTATAAATACATCACCTGGTGATGAGATAGCATTCCAAAATTACTTCTGCAATATATATATTTTCTGCAAAAGGGCTTAAGAGAAGTAATACAAAATGCTCCAAAAGCACCTTTGTTTTACCTTTTTAATCGCCCTTTTGGTCTCTTCATCATCGAGTTATAGCATCTTGGAGAATGTAGAGAGAAGACAGATTCCAATAGTTTTTCCAAGACCATTCATCTCTGTGAGTGATGGCACGAGGAGCTCTATGCGCAGCTACATGAGTGGATTGTTTGGAAAGAAATGGGGGCAAAGGGTCGTGAATGTGGATGATTTTGGAGCCAAAGGTGATGGAGTTACTGACGATTCTAAGGTACGTTGTCCTCTTTGAGTCGATCGAAATTGATCGAGCAAAGTTAAGTACGAGTACTGTTATATGTTACCTTTTTACGGTCTTGATAGTTTAAAAGTGTACAATAAATTATTTTACTTTTTCTTTTTTCCTTCTTGAGTAGTTAGATTCGATCTAGTCGTGGTTGTTTACCATCATTGTTTTTTTTTGGTTTCCCAATTTTTCTTTGCCTAACGAAGATTCCTTTTTTGACTTGTTTCTGTTATTGTTTGATGTTTTAGGCTTTTATTGCAGCATGGAAAAATGCTTGCTTGTCCACACGTAGTGTTCTTTTGGTTCCTTCCAAGAGAACTTATCTTCTCAAACCGATCACATTTTCTGGACCCTGCAAGCCTGGGTTCACAATGAAGGTAAGCAATATATTTAAGGCTTGATTCGATTGGTATGAAAAAAACTACTTTTTTTAGAAGTCAGAATTTTTAATCTCTTAAAAAAAGCAGATTTTCAAAGGCTTTAAAAAAAACCGAATTCAAACTATTTTTTACAGAGTAAGTAGTGATATGATGCTTTATATGTATAGACCATTCAGGTCCTTTTTTATAAGAGAAATTAGTGTACTGAATGTCAAATCTCTTGTGTATATAAAAAGAAAATAGAAATATAATATATAACGATATGCTATTTTACACTAATCAGTTCATTTTTGTCTTTGGCTTTCATTAATAGATCAAAGGAACTATCGTGGCTTCTCCTAGCATGAAAGACTATGAAAAGGATGAAAGACATTGGCTTATCTTCAAACAAGTCACAGACTTCACAGTTAATGGTGGTGGAACCATAAATGGCAACGGAGAAATATGGTGGCAAAACTCTTGCAAAACTAAAAAAACCCAAGTATGTACTTAATCCAATGAAGTAATTGGTCTAATTATTTATATAAATAGTCCTTTTTGTTTGTCACACTCTTAGAAATTTGTCTCTATTGTTTTGAGATATTGAAATTAATTTTTAAATTTTTACAAAAATATTTAAGCTCATCTTTAATATATCAAAAAAATAATCATAGTAGTCTCTGTTGTTTAAAAATATTCAATTAGTCCCTGATATTTTACAAAGATAGGCAGATTAGTCCTCATTATTTGCACAGTCATATTAATTCTCAATGTTTTATAAACTTATTCAAATTAGTCCTAATTTTCTCACTCATTGAATAAATTTATAAAACATTAAGGTCTAATATGAATATTTCTCAAACAATAGGGACTAATTTTATTATCTCAGTAAAATATTAAGTACTATGAATAATTTGACTATATCTTTTAAACATTTAGGACTAATTTAAATATTATAAAATAATAAAGACTAATCTAAAAATATGTGACAATAACGAAGACTTAGTAGTGAAATTATATAACCCTTATTTATTTATTTAAATAAGACTTAGTATCATAATACATGTCACCATCAATAGTACCGTCTCGAAATTGCAAAATCGTTTTATAGATGTTTCTTTCGTATGTATATTGCGGCACAAATTGTACCAAGCAATAACATTCTTTTTCTCTTCTCATTTTTCAGCCTTGCAATTCTGGAGCACCAACGGTATGATCATGTAACCGTGACAATAGCAAAAGCTTAATTACATCACTCGAGTGACATAAAACATTATTTATCGAATAAATGTGAGGAATATTGCTTGATTAACATACCTTACTCTTTTTTTTTTCCCTTTTCCTTTTTTTTTTTTTAACAGGCCTTAACATTTGAAAGGTGCACAAATTTGAGAGTGAACAAATTAAGGATAAAAGATTCGCAGCAAATGCATCTTACGTTTTTTGATTGCGAAAGTGTTTACGCCTCAGATCTCATTGTAACAGCACCAGAAAAGAGTCCCAATACAGATGGAATTCATGTCACTGGGACACAAGATATACGTATCACCAATTCAATTATTGCTACAGGTATAAAATTGCATCTTAGTAACTGAAATAACTAATTAATAATTAATATTCTTACAAGTTCGTTCGAGTGATTTATAATCTTGGTTGGATATGACGTCTAATGGGGTTATTGATTGGTTGGATAAGAATGTTAGACTAAATTCTTTTCTCAGGACTAGGTGTTTGTCTTGCTCCTACGAGGTTATTTAATGTTTTAGATTGCGTGTCTATAACGACCGATGTTGGTTAGACTCATATATATGTATGTGTGTGTGTTTGATTAAAAAAAAGAGATCCTATGTCTACAAAATTAGTTATCATTGGAGAATGTGAATTCTTTTTGTTATCAAGTCAAGAAAATAAAGATTGAGATTATAGAAAAGGTTGGATTTTTTATTTTCTTTTTTTTTGTGTGGAAGGCGAAGAAGTTGAAAATTGTCACCAACCCTCTTTGTATGGTTTTTCTAGGCGATGATTGTATTTCAATAGTGCGTGGATCAAAAGCTGTTCGAGCAACAAATATAATGTGTGGACCAGGTCATGGTATCAGGTAAACACAATTTTTTTTTTATTTTGTTATTTTCTCAAAAAAAATAATAATAATAACATGATTCCCCCCACTTATCCTAAAAATATTTCGAACCCAAAACTCGTAAATCTCCAGTACTATTATTGCGTTGTTTCGTCCATCACAGAACCACTTTTAACAACCATCAACCCTTATACCAACTGTTGACTTAAAAAAAAAAAAAAAAACTAACTTTTCAACAGAACACCTAACTAGTTTACTTTGGTTTGATCATGTTGAAGTCATTTTTCTTTTTTTTTCCTGTGTGTTTGTTGGTAGTATTGGAAGCTTAGGTAAAAATCACGCAGAGGATCATGTTTCAGAGGTTCTTGTCAACGGGGCTACGCTAATTGGAACAACTAATGGAGTGAGGATAAAGACTTGGCAGGTATTTGTCAATTTTTCCAACTGCTTTTCTTTAACTAAAAATATTTACATATTTTCAAAAGTAAAATTTAGGGTAATCTCCTCTCGCTTCTTAGTACTTCCGCCTTTGTCTTAGTTAAACTTTTAGCAGTTAATTACGCACTCGTGTCATGCACGGGAGAAATAAGTGATAGTCGATTTTTATAATTCATACAAATATTAGAAAGAACATGAATTTACTTTATGAAATATGAATATAAATCTGTTTTTATGAAAACTAATTTTTGACAAGTTTTTAACAGTAATTACGTTTTTTATTTTACATGATTTTTTTTTAAAGCAAGACAATATGATAAGAGATTTGAATACAAATGAAAAGGAAATGATGAAACGGCTCGCATTCAATGCTATTTTGGAAGGAAAAAATTCTTGAGATAAAGACACATAACCTTAACTGAAAAGACATAAACATTATTTTATGTAGTATATAGACATAAATATAGATTAGTGTTGTTGTATTTGTAGAACAATACAAATTAATAACTCATACTTGGTGCACAATAGACTTCATCATTTTTTCGAAAAGAAAAACCATGTATATCTCAAGTCAAATTACTAATTAACCTCCACTTTGAAAAAACAATTATTTTGTATAGTTGCAAAATTATATATAACAAACCAACTGAAATAAATGCACTGCTATGCATGCACTCAATTATCTCTAACCATGTAAACTTGTTGGTCTTCCCAAGTGTTTGAGTAATTACTCCAGGCAATATATACTGCATGGATTTCACATAGAAATGTGTTATTATTATTTTATTATTATTATTATTATTATTATTATTATTATTATTATTATTATTTGATGAAAATTTTTTCATTATTTGGGTTTTTACCCAGGGAGGGCGTGGATATGCACGGAACATTGTCTTTCAAAACATACTGATGCGGAATGTGAGCAACCCCATTATTATCGATCAGAACTATTGTGACCAAAAAGGACCATGCACTCAGCAGGTAGGTAACACGACCCGACTCCATTTCCTTATGTCGTGCAAGTGAGGATCCTCTCATATCCTTATTAGAGTCAATGACGGAACATCAACGATCATCCATAATATCATATTGTTATGAGTAGTTTCTTTTTTGAAACGATTGCAGAAAGAAGCAGTGCAAGTGAAAAACGTCGTGTACAAAAATATTCGAGGGACTAGTGCTTCGGAGGTGGCCATGAAATTTGACTGCAGCAAGACAGTCCCTTGTGCAAATATTGTTGCAGAAAATGTTGAATTATTTCGTGAAGAGCATGGTGCTTCCAAAGCTACATGTGCCAATGTTAGATTAGCAATTCTTGGAAATGTTTTTCCGCAATGTGACGAGAGTTATCTATAGAGATTTGATATTGCACCATTGTGTGTGTAATATCGATAGAGAACTAAATTATTTGTTGATCGTTGTTAGTATTTTAGTGTAGCCCTCTAAGTGCTGACACAAATATTATGAGATTTGTCTCGCACTTATGAAGAGGCAAAACAGAGTAAATTGTACTAAAAAATTGGATGACAGAAAATATTTGGCGCAGCCGGTTGTCTAGTGGTGTTGTATTAGTAATGTTCTGACTGATGGCCTTTTTGTTTGTGCCCATTTGGATACTTATAAGCACTTATCTAAGGCTCGTTTGGATTAACTTTTTTTAAAAGTGCTTTTTTTGACAATTTTTTAAAAATAACTTTTTTTAGAAGATAAAAATTATAACTTCTAAAAAAAACTGTATTTGAACTTTTTTCAAAATTTTAACTTTTTTTAAAATCAAATCAAATAATTATTGCAAATTTACTGCAACTTTTTAAAGAAAAAATGTGCTTTTTCCTTGAAAAAAAAACAATCCAAACAGGCCCGTTCTTAATAAAAGTGCTTATAAGTTACACAAATTTAGCATTGCTGAACAGGCTCTAAATTATACTCCATTCTTGATCTTTCCTCCTCGAAGATTGGCCAATTGCTACAAGTAACACAATTTTCCAACCAACAACATCAATTTATTATAACTGTAATAACAATTTACAAACATCAAATCTCGTTCACGACATCATAAAATTATGAACAAATCTATTTCCAAAATTACAGGTACAACTTACATACTATTTCTGAATGTAGAGAAGTTGAACCTCGTCTGACAATTGATTTCATCACTAATCGGTTTCAGCTTACAAACCAAAACACTAGTCTAAGCCTGTTCTGGAATGGATTATCTACATGTATTCAACTAGATCTGACTTTGATCGGAAAATGAAACGAAATGGCGCATGAATAAAGCGAACCATGCCCAGCAAATAAAATCCAGACGAGAAGAATTCACTCTTTGTGGCATAAGCAGGGCGAAGAAGCCACAATGATACAGCAAATCAAGCAGAAGAAATGTGAATCTTGGCAGCTTCAGAGACTTCAAGATCTACCGATGTCAGGCAAGTTTATGTCAATGTGCAGCATACCAGATGCTTGCTTTCAATCTTCTTTTCCTCACTGCTTCCTATCCTGTCAAACTCCACATGATGGAAGAAGATGCTCTAGATGACATAAATCATTCTATGAAGAAACTACTCAACGCCTTTGCTTCTTAGAAACAAATCGAATCCCTTGCTTTCCAAGTTCCAAATTCCTTTCCGTTCCATCATCAAGGGCAATAGAAACGACCGATGTTCCTTCAAAGACTTCTGCCACAGTTCCCCTATGCCTGGACGACAGATACTAAAGATTTTAGCAGAAGCATACTAACATTATCTATGGAATGAAGATTTTATAGAAGTGCTATAATTCGAGACAGAGACAGCCTACTTTAGATATAAAGGAGCCTGGACAGTTCGAGATGTCAAAAAGTTATGATGGAAGTGATCGATGATTGCCTTGTATCTTTCATATTGCTTTTAAAGTTTTAAGTGGGGAAACTAATGCTGAGTGGACAAGAGAATACTCACCATGAATTGTCAGATGGCTGATGAACTTCCACTCTCTTTCCAATAGCATTTTTACCGAGTTTCTGCAGTATCCAGTTTGCATCCATGATCTCATCCATTGAACTGTCCTCAAAACACAGCCGGGTATCCTCAATGCCTTTGGCTAATGCTTTCTCCCTCGAGGGTGATGGTCTTCTGCGCTTTGACCTCTGACCTTTGGGCAAACTCTTCTCTTCATCCTTTGCAGAAATCCAAGAATTTTGGTTTTCTTGATGATGTTTCTTGAATTTAAGCTTCAGCAAAGGTCTGGAATCCTTCGAAAGAGAATTTGATGCTGAAAGCGTGTGACCGCTGTCATCATCCGAAGCACGAGAGACATTAGGCTGGCCTTCTGTGTACTTCATTGAAGACAATTTGTGACTTCTGCTCTCTGGAACTTTAGCTTCTGCCAACTCATCAGCAAATTTACCTCCATAATATTTGGAGGTCTTCTCAGAAACTTCTGGATTATTTTTCCGGATTTTTATCAAGTGCCCCCCTTTTCCTTTTAATTTTGAAGCTTTTAGCTCATCAGTATGATGTACATCATCTCCTACAAATTACCAGAACTTGATTGAAGTTTTTAAATATAAAATTGTTCCAAAAACACCCACACATACACCCCCCAAAACTTCCTCAAAAGTTAAAAAACTGGCAACAAATATATACCGAAAAGAGTCAATTGTCGAATATTATTTCAGTATGTACTGTATCCACTACCTATTCTATCATCAAATTTAGATGCCATGACATGCCTATCCCCAAGCCCGTCAACTGTCTGGTCCGCATCTTTACCGCCTGATGCACAGATGAAGGACATATAAGCACACAACGAATATGACTATTTATTATGCCATCACAATATATTTGCGGAATCACAACTGGAGATCAAGAGACTGCCTAGAAGTTAATAGTTCGTGTAGAGTGAAATTCACCAATAAGCGTCCTGAGAAGCACATCTGCTCTTCATTGATTGCAACTTTCTCAGACAGAGTTTGCACGATTAAAGCACACATAAATCATAACCCAAAAAGGAAAGGACAAATAAAAAAAATAAAAAAGTAAAACACATGTAAGAACAAGAAAGCTAACTGCCAGACCCAATTGCCGAGCACTTCAAATGAACTTTCAGTAAACAGTGGTAAACAATCAAGAATTAGATCATAGCAATAGTGCACTATTATTTAATTTCCCTTTCAGTCTGAACTCATGACTCTAAATACTTCACTCAGCCATTCACCTATTAGTCACCATATGCTCTCTCAAAATGGTTTATAAAAAGCACAGGACAAAGCAAAGAGGGAAAGGACAAAGCAAAGAGGGAAAGGGCAAAGGAGAGTTTCCCTGAAACGGCCCAACATTCACTCACTGTCTCCTGACACCTCCTTCTGAATGGACAAGTGAAAACAATTACAAGTACAACTCAGTACTCTTTCTTTTTTCCTGAAAAGGTACTACAACTCAATACCTACCATGGGTAGACTGAAATATCTATTTCCTTCTCAGCATTCTCTAGCGCCTTTTTCTCTGACATATCAAATATTTCCAAAAATCTCCTTTTATAACAGCAACCAGTCTTCCATTACATGTCCCGATATTAATAGCGAAAGAAAATAGCCACTCAGGAAGAAGAGTTCTGATCAAACAGAAACTAAAAAGGATGTAGGGTAGCAGTTATACCATATGAGGTAGCCATATCAGCTTCTCGTTGACAGCTTGAACCATCAGACCTCGGAGAACTAGATAAATTTTTATTCCTTGCACCTAAATGTATGACAATCTTTGGTCCTTTGGAAGTCTCAGACACACCAGCAGGAGGTCCAATATCGACCCCCGAATTGACACCATAAGGTGTGTAACTTTTAATTTGGACAGTTCTAGAAGTACTAATCCCATTTCTTTCTGTAACCATATCAATTGATTTCTGTTTCAGGGCCTCTGTCTGATTATTAGAACATATCCCCTCGTTCAAGCTTCCAGCAGCGGGAGAAGAAAAACTATCAGGCTCTTCACTTCTGTAAGATTTCAACTCTTCATGCTTATCACCAGAGCTGTATCCAGAAAAGGGGAAAGCACCATGTCCTTCAAAGTCTTGAGGCCCATCAATTCTGCCAATTATAGATGTTTGATGACCCTTTTTCTTGCCATGCTTCTTATTTGAAGATTTCTTGCCGTACCCCTTGCTCTTTTTGGGTGATTTGTCAACAAAACCTTTCAGAGAAAACTTCAAAAACCGCCCGTGTTCAGTCTTCAATGTTGCAGGGTCATCTTCTTCATCATCAGAAAAAGGTGAGATAGAAAATATTTCCTCTTGAGTTGGCAATCCAACAGCTGCCCTTAGACTCGCAATCAGATCGCGCTCAGCTTCATCTTTTCTCTTCCAAAGCTCCTGAACAGCCTCTTCAAGATTTCTAATCTGGAAAATATAAATAGCACAAAAGCAATTCTATCTTGGTAACTTATAAAAAGATTTCTGCACTCTGAAGTACGATGTTTTGACACATACTTGGTCACATTCACCTCGACAGGTTGGACACACATATTGCAGATTTCCATCCACTTGAAATTGCAGATATTTTTCATCACTGCATAAGAACATTCGCAACAGGTAAGAACATTGACGAGGAGCATTAATAAGTCTCCAGTGAGCTCAAGGAATGATCCCATTATGTGAAATTGCATGCGTATTATGAATATTCAAAAATGGTCTAAGACAAGATAAAGTCTAGTCAGAGAGAGAACTGTTATGCCAAAATACTGTAAAATGAACTTCTCTGAGTACTCCCGCAAAATCCACACCATTCATATAAATTATGATTTTGCATCATCAAAAAGTACCTAATCACAAGACCTTGCAACCACATAAATTTAAAATGTTCTCATTAACAAAAATCATTTGAAAAAGGAAACGAGAAAATCTTAGACTTTCTCAACTAGAGCATATAAATGTATTTAGTTGATTAGGTTCTAACCAGAAAAATATCAGAAATTAAAGAGACACATTCAACTTGATATCTAACATAATCAAAATTCAGATAGGTACACCCAATTAAAGTACATTTCATTTTATGTAGAGCCTAAACTTCCAAGTGCGGAAGAAGCAAGCCAATGTAGAAGTTTACATTGCTCAAAGGCATTTTGTCATTTGTTGCTCATGTATTTAGTGTTACACTATTATGGCTAGTATAGCATGAAACAATAAAAGCAAATGACAACAAAAATAATAAAAATAAAATTACAAGTGGAGGTAGAAACATGAAATTATGAACTCATATGATCAAATTTAGAAGAAAGATCTTGAGCTAACCTGATGTTATCACACTGGCAATGCACCCAGTGCTGGCAGATATCACAACAGACCATAGGTGTTGATTCTGAATCTCGGTAGACCTGCAGTGTGAATCAAAATAGCTAGCAATCAAGTTTTACCCTAGAGGCCTTGGTAATCAACTTTACTCCAAAAATATTACACATAACAGACAAACAGACGGATAACAAAGACATGGACACAACCCCAAGTGAGGATGCCCTCACCAACATGCCAGTCTCAGCTAGAATAAATGTGCACAAAAGAGGATGGTACAGAGGGGAAGTGAGAGCTGGAGAGATGTGAGGCAGAGGAAGGAAAGGAGGGGGACAGGGGGAGGGAGAGCAAGAAAGAGCATCAAGGGATGATCAAATTGCAAACCGTACTTGAACAAATATATGCCTATCCAAAAAGAAAAACTTTGTTTTCAAAATTCTCATGTTCGATATTGTATACCTTCAAGCACACTGGGCAATAGTTTCCTTTCACAAACAGTCTTCCGCAAGCATCACAACAAGTGTATCCCAAAAACCACCTGCAACATAATTACTTTGAATTAATGACAAAAAGTTCTAGGAAAAATAACAGATGCAAAAGATTACTTGCAGAATTGAAGAATGGCCTTCCATCAGTCCAGCAAACTACAACTTTTAACAAGATACTGCAAACATTTTATATTCATCAATTTAACTTTTTCACTAAATTAGTTCAGGGCATCACTTATTGTACAAATAGTTAGTCCATTAATTGCTACAGAAAACGCAAGGTGCAAAGCACTTCATCACCAACTATATCACACTTAAGAATGGTGCAACTAAGAATGAAGTTATCAACCAGACTTGAAAAGAAGGAAGACAAGAAATTTTCCCGCCAAGCCCACCAGTTCAGAGAAAGATATATACAACTTAAACATGCCCTCCTAATTCCATCATGAGTTCAGGGCAAACATCAAAATGATATAACATCGTTCCATTTGAACAAAGGCCAAATATGAGACACTTACAGAATCTTAAATGAACAACTTCATTTTCAAGAACCCATTCTCCAAGGCATTACAAGACTCTTCATATTTCTATAGGCCCACAAGTACCAAAATTCAATAATTTCCAAACTATGCCCACAAAAAGATTGTTTTATTTTCAAGATCAAAATTGTTTAAGGTTGTGACCTTCATGTTTCTGCTCAATAGCACAAACACTGAATGTTCTGCAAAAATAACTAACAGGACAACAGCTTATCTCTAACAAAATTATTGGAAAATGACAATACTTATGCTACATCTAGTGACCAAACACTCTAATAAATTACTCCAATAATTCTACAAATATCTAAAGAAAATAAGGCCTGTTATCAAATATGCCAAACATAAAAACTCCACAATATAGCTTGCAACTGTACCTCAAACTCAAGCCATTTCCCGGAACTTTAGAATCGCAGCTATGACACCTAGTGTGCTTGGGGCATAAATAAGGTCCCCTGCTAACACTCTCCAAAATAAAAAAGTGAAAGTTAGGGTTACTAGATTAAACAAATGAGATTGCAGGAAATTTGGGGTTATTAGATTAAACAATCGAGAGTGCAGGAAAGAGGTCAAAACCTTACCTTATGCGGAGGATGCTGACAGTAACAATGATAAGCAGCATCACACCTTCTGCAGAACATAAACTTATTGGGATCTCCTGTTCTACGGCAAACCTACCAACCCATTAGATCACATATCAGCAATTCATACTGCAAACATCACATAAAAAATTACATGTTTGAACTATAGTATCAAGTGGGTACTCCTAACCAAATCGGTCACACATGAGAAGGAGTTAACTCATATTTAAGCTACATCACCTTCTCCATCTATTTTTAGAGTTACAAAGAGGTCACAAAAAGAAAAGGATACTAAAAAGACAGGAAGCACTTGAAATGTTATAATATACAATCAGATAGTAAGAGTGAGACCCCCCTGAAATTGAGTATCTAAATATGATATGACCTAAATTCTGGATACCTGGCTTTCCCATATTGTACAATACATTAGCTAGAATAAACAGAAACTAGTGATCACATTATTATTGTGGAAGAGCGGTAAATGGATGGTAAACCCACCTTTCTTTCTTCTTAGCTACTCAATTTCAATAAAACGGGAAAAACCATCTTATATATATTAAAAGAAGTGTAATATGCCACCAAAACCAACACATACACTATACAAAGAAGCAGGAAAATAATTACCTCACATATTCTGCAAGAGGGGCACGCCCATGAACTCCAATGAAATAAATCTGCAAATAACCATTCATCAAAGTCTATGCCAAAAGAAACTGAAAAAGTTTTAAAGGCCACAAGTAGTACCCCTATTCTGAGCCCAAGCTTTCAGGCAGTTTCTATGATATTTCTTGCCACAACTTTTGCATGGCAACAATTTTCTTGCTCTTTCACTTCCTTCATCTTCTCCATGAAAGCATAACCGGCACATGATTTTGACATTTGATAGACCCTGCTCTTCTGCAGAAACATCCCCCACAGTACCCTACGGAAATAGTAACTTGGTAAATGGCGGGGCAACAAAAAGGTTCAGGCATCACAAACTCATGGCGTAAAACTCTTCCCCGACAGCCAATAGAGGAACTTCATAATGAAGATCTCCAGTGAACTGCCAAATCAGATATATGTACATGCAGCACAAACCAAACTAAGCCTTATCCCACAAGCTGAGGCAGCTATATGGATCTGAAAATACTACTCATTCCTGTCAAGAGTCCCTCCTCTATGATATGCCATTATGCCTAGGACAAAGGAAAATACAGTATCACTAGTGAAGCAACAGCAGCACCTAGCTTCATTTCCTGTCACCAATTTTGGTTATCACTTATAGTACCAACTTTATGATCATTTCACAAACAATTTCTCTGAGCCGGATGGATAATAACTTTATAATAAAAATTAAAAAATAAAAAAAAAAGAAGAGAGGAAGAGAGAGAGAGAGAGAGAGAGAGAGAGAGAGAAAGAGGAGAAGAAAAAGAAAAAAAAAGAAAATCACCACAACTTAACACAATGTCAGATCTACTTCCTTGTATGACAGCTTGCACTAAAGAATGATGTTTCACAAGCAAACAAACAGATAAGTAATATGCTCATAGGAACTCTAAAATCATCCAGTTGCAATCCTAAAGCATAAATGGAGCAAGAATCAAGATAAAGTCCTTTCCACTAATTGTAAAGATACATGAATCCCGCAGGGAAGCAAATTTTGTTCATAGGTTTTAGGTGTTCAATCCAGATCTTCCACGGCAACAGCTCACCAATGCCCCATGCACAGAGAGAAATTGTCAAAAGAATTTTCTCTATGTGGCTTGATAGTCAAACAAATACAGTCTCTTTGATGTTTTGAGGGAAGGAAGAAACTGCCAGACGATTTCCATCTATCATAAATGAGATCTGAACCCTAAATTATCAAACACGGTAAGAGTTGGGGCTCGTAAAGCAACAGCAGCAATTTTAGGAAATATCGGAACCTAGAGTGCCCTCAAAGTCATAGATAGTATTTTGGATCTATATTGGAGATCTTTCTTCATCCTCAATATGGGATGGTATCAATTGCATAAAAATACTGGCTTAAACTAGAATTTTACAATTAAATGATTTACCAGGTAATCAAACGAAATAACACAGAATCAAGCAAATCACTTTTGACTGCAGCAACGTGTATACATGCAAGTCTGTTTTCAGTATTTATTGGCTTTGACAGGCACATGTCATGTGGACTGTATGCAAAGACAATACGTCAAGTAGCAATTAGTCACTAGACAATGGCCGACCTCTATGGCTTATAAAGAATGGATTGCATGATTGCGATAACAGCATTTTCTGGAAATTGGTATAATCCATCAGTCTTCTAATTAGATAACTCCTGGCCTTTTCTCATTCATAGTTAACAGCCAACAGTTACTATTTGTCTCTCCTACCAAGCTAGTACCAGACTGTCATCCTGCCTCAAACCAACAAGAAATGACTACAATCTTAAGTATCTAGGTCAATTGACAGGCTAGAAATTTTCGTCCTCTAAGCAATATCATATTTTACCATCGTATACGCTACAAAGATATATCTCACCCTCATCAACAACAAGCTTAGTTCCTACTCAAAATCATTATTCCCAACAAGATCATACTTCATCCATCTTCTAACTAAATATGACATGAATCAGTGTAGTTAAAAATGTAAAATGCCTTAAAATGAAAACTTTAACTTTATAAAACCCAAAAGATTAGACATACCACTCAACACAACGTGAAAGTCGAAACCAACTAGGAGCAACAAACTGTCCATAAGTTTCCTGATTGAAACAAATTGAAACAATTCTGAAATGAAAAGGAACAAAACATTCCACTACTCATCCAACTATAAATTCACATAAAAAAGAACCCAACTAATCCCAAATTAAGGTATAATTCTGAAATGAAAAGGAACAAAATATTCTACTACTCATCCAACTACAAATTCACATAAAAAAGAACCCAACTAATCCCAAATTAAGGTAAACTTTCACAACTAATTAATAGCAACGCAAAGCTAAACAACAACTTAAAAACGAATAGCAAAGCAAACAAACTCACCTCCAAGCCTCCAGCCTCAACCCTCCGAGCAAAATCCTCGGCCACAGCTGACGCGGCCGCGGCCGCCTTCTGCAACGCGATCCTCTTCGTCTGTGCCGAAGCATTCGCCAAAGCCACTTCATCCCCATCCGCACCACCACCAACACCGCTGCCCCCATCTCCTCGCGCAACCTCCGCCTCCGCCACAGTCAACCGCGGCCGAGCGAGAGAAGAAAACGCCGACGACGACGGCAGCGGCGGCGGCGGCGCGGCAACGACGACG
The DNA here is from genome assembly GCA_028554755.1 of Cordia subcordata. Taxonomy (NCBI): domain Eukaryota; kingdom Viridiplantae; phylum Streptophyta; class Magnoliopsida; order Boraginales; family Cordiaceae; genus Cordia; species Cordia subcordata. Next base: position 8,979,736 of record JAPTOF010000013.1, on the reverse strand, counting down.
ACCTTCGGGACCTTAACCTGCACGGTCTGGCCATCATTAGCCCTACGCCGCCACGGATCCTTCAACAACTCTTCAACCATAGCCACCTCCTCCGCGTACGCATGCTTCCCCTCCTCGTTCCTCAAACCCCGCGGAAACCCTAGCTCGCAGTAACATATCCTCCGACTGCAAAATCACACACACAAACACACCCCACAGCGTGAAAACAAAAGGAAAAAGAAAACGCAATAACCAACCGATATAACACACAATATACAAATATTTATACATATATATATATGTATGAATTTAGAGAGAGAAGAAACAGATTACATATTTCTAGAGAGAGAGGGGGAAGAAAATAGAGTGAAAAAAGAAAAGAGAGGAGTGTGTGTACTGTGTGTAAAATACGTACCATGTAATTGGGCAAGCAACATGAAAAGCCATATCGAATTTCAATTTTAAAATTTTCTTTTTTTTTTAAACTAATTTTTCGAGAGGGGTTTTTGTTTAAGCTATTGTGTTTTTAGGGAGAAAAAAAGGAATAAATAAATAAATTAAATTAGTTTGGGGGAAAATAAAATGAAAAATAAATAGGGAAAAAAGCGGGTTTAGGTGAAGAGGGGAAAGAGGGAAACAGTAGTAGTAGTTGTGGTAAGAGTGACGGGATTTTGCTTTTGTTGTCTGGGTTTAATAGGGAAGGTGTGAATTTTTCGATTTGACCCACATAACTTTTTGGAAATTTTGGCTTTGGCCCTTTTGTACTAGGAATTTCACAATTGTCTTGCCGCGGTGAAACCTGTCGGCTCGTTTGGGTTGGCATTTTTAGATACATTTTTTCTTTTATAAATTTTGAAAGAAATTTTCTTTTTGAAAAGTTGAAATGTTTAGTTTTTGCAAAAGACTATATTTGAGTTTTTTTAATAGTTTTAGTTTTTTTTAAAATCAATTCAAATACTTGTTGTAAAAAAGACGTGATGTTTTCAATTGAAAAAAAAAAAGTGGTTTTTTTATTAAAAAAAAAAAAAGTCAATCCAAACAAGCCTTATGTTAGCTTTTCCATAAGCTAATCTAAGGGCTCAGTACATTGTCTTTTTTTCAAAAATGTTTTTCTAAAATTTAAAAATATATATATTTTGAAAAGTTAAAAGTTATAATTTTTAAAACAGAGCTTTTTAGTGCATGTTTGGTAAGACAAAAAATATATATTCTTGACTAGCTTTTAGTGTTTAGGTAGCTTTTGCTAAAAGTTAAATATATTATAGCTTTTCATTTTTTTGGGGCAACTCTACCATTTTTTCATTTTCTTTGGGCAATTTTACTATTTCTCCAATATCTCCATATTTTTACTTTTTCTTTCACAAATATAAATTAAAAAACATAAAAATTAATTTTCAATTCTTTCTATACCAATATATACTAACAAGTAAAAGTTTTATTAGTTCATTTATTTTTTTTGGTAAAATAAATTTTGAATAAAATTATTTTTTATAACATTGATACAAATACGTATAAAAAATTAGTTATATTCTAATATTAAAATACTATTATAAAAAATAAATATCTAACTATACAATAATTATTTTATTCCAATAATAATAATAACATGATATTAATGTTCTTTTATATAATTTTAGAATTATTAGATAGTTTAACAACTAATTTTACCGAACATATTTGATTCAATCAGTCTAACAGCTAAAATATATCAGCTATTAGCTACTCAAACAACTATCAGTTACTCAAATATCTATATGTTGCCCTTACAACTAATTTTGTCAAATATCTAATCTAAATACTTATTGTAAAAACTATGTGCTTTTTTTTTTTTTTGTCTCCTTGATCAGAATGTGTGCCCTTGAAAAAAAAAAAACAAAGAGAGAGAGAGATTTGAAAGTGTGCTTGAGTCCCTTCCTATAAAGCATATTAGGTTTTTGGAAATTGTAGGGGGTGCAATGAAATTGAGAAAAATGTGATTTTCAGTCTTGATTAGAAGGAAAATAGATTTCATGTAGGTGGTAAAAACTCCATTACATACTTAATTCAAGAAATTGTTGAGTATTAGCACATTGAGGAAAAACAGAATGTGAAAGTTATAACAATTTGGTGATTTGCTTTGTGATGGAACGTTATGGTTTAATACTACTTTCATATTTTGTATGTTGAACGCGTCTAAACTTTTCTTATTGTACTTATTATTATTACTACTACTACTAATAATGGCAACACATCATGATGATAATAATTATTATATTTAAGCTTATTATTATTATGAATATCTTATTATTTTTGATTCAGATAGTTATTGTCTATGAATATTTTATATGCTAATTTTTTTATGACCAGTACTATTGTTATTATAGTTTTATTTTAAAATAACAACATATTAAAAAATAGATAATTGTGTCATTTTATACAAGTTACCGAGATAATATATTCATTTATATCTTTGTTAGGATGGAATATTCTTTTGGAAACTCATTTCTTCACTCATTCAACCCTATCCAAATTAATTTTAACACACCAATTGTAACTTTAGTTCTTCTCACTTATATTATTTATATTGTTGATTAAATTGACAAATTATTTTTACTCAGGTTAATTAATTATATTTACAATGTTATCTCACAAAATTGACTATCCTTATTAACAGAACTCGCAAATGATTACATGAAAAATCTATCATTTGAACTATTTAGGCTACATTCTCTCACAGTTTCTTTTTTTTTTTTATTTATAAATAACATAAATTAAAGTTAAGTAAATTATTTTGATTTACATGACTACTATGTTATACTCTTTTCGATTTGGTCAGCGAAAAGAAAAACTCACATTTTTTTTATACAAATAAAAAAATAGAAAATTGTTTCCATAGTTATAATGTTTTCCACATCATCATAAATCCCTTTTTTTTAAAAAATCGAGAATGTACATATTTTATATATAAAACCAACAAAGATACAAGTTAGTCAATGCTAGCGACATCAAAATTATTCTTTACGAACAAAGATAATCGTAAGGGAGGATTACAACACCAGTGAGGGGGAAGGGATCCTATCCGAGTTGCCATAATAATTTAGTCTGCTACACACTTAGTCTATCAAGAGACATTTAAAAAAGTGACCAAAATTGGAGGCCGTGAGAGGACAAATATTTTGAGTCAAAGAATCAAAATTTCCTTCAAATTGTAAGCAATTCTGGGCAACATTTTTCATTTCCCTTTTCGTGAATAGGATTATCTTCTTCTTCATTTCAATGGCGCAAGCAATTAAATGTAGATGAATGGATATCATTATGAAAACAAAAGTGAAACAAAAACAAAAACAGAAAAACAAAAACCTACAGCCCCAATTCAATTTTCTTTTGTTTTGAATAGGGGATGACCATTATGCAATGTGAAAGAATGGCCCATTGCCACTAGCACCGTGGTCTAGTCGTTTGTTATTCATTTCCGTGCAAGAAATTTCAAATTTTATTCTATGCTATTTTGCAATTAAATCCTTTTTATCTCTATCAAACAAGGGACAATTACTAATAATGCATCAGAACTTAAAGAGTATATTTTACGAGGATTTGTTGGAGGCCACTTAATGGAAAAATAATCAATATTGAAATTTGGACGGGTTCACAAGTCTTCATTCACTTGTTCAAGGGCTTCAACACCTCCAACTAAATGGTGCACTCATTTAGAATTGTAGCTTAGAAAAGATAATAAAATTTCAGATAAGTTAGCAAATATTCTTAACCATTCTCTTAATAAGTTGAGAAATTTTTTAGGTGACGATACAAGAGGGTCTAGAGGGTGTTTGGTTTTATTTATTTGGTATTTATAAACACCTAAATAACAAAAAATATATGAAATTTTTTTTTTTTTTGTGCTTATAAGCACTCAAAATAAGCAAAGCCAAACACCCACCTAATAATTGGTAAGTTTCTAATATGCTGCAATTTCTGGGGGGAAAAAGAAAAAGGAAAATCCATATATTCTCCATCCGGAATCTTCTTCGATGACTACAAAGGCAAAACACACCCTTCTGTGTCTCTCTTGCTCTCTCTCTCTCTCACACACAGAGACTAAGTCAAACGCAAACACACGTACAAATCTAGCTCAGTTGTTGTACTAACATTTGACCAAAAAGAAATTAACAATCCACACTGTCTTGCATCTCTCTAGTTACACTCAAAAAGGTCTCAACTTTACTTCCTTTTTTTTTTTTTTTCCTTCATTAATTTTGATCATAATATAGAAAAATACGAAGACAAAACAATCCAATTTTGATTTTTTATAATACCCATTTTGATAAACATAGGCCTCTCAACTTTGAGCTTTGCATTTTGATATTTACGCTAAAATTTTGCTTAGTTGTGATTGAATTTGGAGATCTTGGAGTTGAATAATGGTGGAGGTGGAGGAGGAGCAGCAGCAACCGCAGGAAACTCCCTTACTTGGTGATTGAAAGAATTCTGCTACTGTTTGCTCCTTTTTTTTTTTTAAAATAATTTTAATTTCTTTATTTTTCACTTTTCCTTTGTGTTTTTATTTTTTTTGAGTATTTGTATTTGTGATATCACATTGGTGAGCGACTGTGTGGTTATATGTGGGGAGACCATGATATGTAGAAGTTAAGGAAATTAGTTTATCTTTTCAAAAAATTATCTTTGATCAATTTTGTCAAAGGTTAAAACAAAGGAGGTTGATTGTTAAAGAGAAATAAAAGGTTGTTGTTTCGGAGAAGTGGGTTTTTGGTACGAGATGCTTATTTTCAGGGCGTTTGTGATGTCACATTCTTGAGTGTGATATGAGTGTGGTTACTGGTGGGGAGACCATGATACGAGTGTGGTTTATTAGTTGGTGTTTCCGGGTAGTGGATTTTTGGTCCAAGACAGTTATTTCTGAGGCTTTTGTGGACATCGGTGGCCGTGTTATGAGTGTGGTTGTAGGCGGTGTGTGTGGGGATGGGGGGGCATGACATGAATGTGGTTTATTAGTTAGTGTTGCTGGGTAGTGGATTTTTGGTCCAAGACAGTCCGGGACTTGCTTGTGGTTGCGGCTTATGGGACGAGTGTAAAATGAGCTCTCTGAGATTTAGAAAGGTTGTTAGGCTTAACATCCTCTCTAAAAGATTTTGTATGGTTTTCTTTGTGAGGGTACTAAGTATGAATATATGAGTTTATCGATCTGGAAATCACGCTTGATTGTCTTACATTTGATTATTTTCTGTCAAGTATTCTGATGATTTTAGTTGTCTTCTGCTTTCTGAGTTCCTGCTAAATAACAATAAGGTGGCAATTAGTGATTATTTGGTGTATTGGTAGTTTTATGCTGATAAATGTTCCAGAAGACATTTGTCTTTCAGCGATAATTGCTTGAGATTCCTAAATTTGGCTCATCATTAGATAGAAACCATGTTTTCATTCCTTTTGGAATTTTAATGTTACGAGTACTGGTGCTTTTGTGGAATTACATGAATATTCTGTCATTGTAGAAAAAGGCGTTCTTTCTATAATTGTCTTCACATATTAGCCTGCCATGGGAAAGGTGTTGGGCATGTAGGCCTTCTCTTCTTGAATGAGTTCTCAGAAATTCTGTCTTGTTGAAGATAAACCCGTTAAATGTTCATTTTCTCCTTCTGAATGCATCAGATGAAAATGGTGTTAGTAACATAGTTATGGAAGGTGCTTCTGTTGTTCACGGAGAGCCTTCTCAAGATGATAGTGTTCCTCCAAAGGTTGACACTGAAGTAGATGCCCTCCATGAAAAAGTGACAAAGCAAATAATTAAGGAAGGTCATGGGCAGAAGCCATCAAAATATTCAACATGCTTCAGTAAGTTCACCCTACGAGTTCTTCTTGGACTTTAACTTGCTTCTTATCTGTAATCTATATAGCTATCTTCTAACTTATTACATACATATGGCATTGTTCTTTTACAATCTACAGTCTGTAAAGTAAATTCTTTCTCACTTCCACCAATAGGTCACTGGGATACAGAGTATACAATTTAACCCACAGCAGTCTTAATGAAAGTGGTGGAATGGAGGTACATTCTGACAGATTAGAGATTCCAGTAGACTCGATAAACTGGCAGATTTGGCCACAGCACAGTTGTTAGTGGTTAGTGTAGCACAGAGTAGATCAACTTAACAAAATATTCCAGAAAAGTTAATGGTGGATCTAGTGTCCGACTTTTACTTTGCCTTTATATTCTGGTTTTCTGTTGCTTCTGTAAAAGTGAGAAATGGATGCAAGGAAGATGGTATAGCCTGGGTTTGAGTTTTGTCTCAAATCGACTTCCCTTCAGAATTCCAATTGATAATGAACTACATATTTGTTTCTATCCCCACATTTAATTTTAGTCAAATGTGAAGTGGGAATTTGGGAAACTTAAACCACCCGAAACTCCAAATATAAGAAATTGAGTTTCTCTAAGGGTGCTTGAAATTTTGTAATGTACCATTGTGAAACCCCCCAAAGCTACCATCGACAGGTGCCTGTTTTCTGGGGTTGGACAAATTCAGTGGAACTGTAGATGGTGAAGCCTTTTTCTATCAGCTTATCAAAATATAAGAAGTTCAATTTCCCAATTTCCCTGAAGGAACTTGAAAGCTTCTTAATCTATCATTATGAGATCCCCAAAACTATCCTCCCCTCACTTCCACCCTGCAACCTGTTTCCAAGAACAATTTAGCGAACTGTAGATAAAGAAGCATAATTCTAGCTTAGCTTATTCAATATCTAATTCTAATAGAGCTTCAGTTATGGGTCAAAGGGAGTAGTTAATTTAATATTAAGGCTTGTTAGTCATTTGACCTAGATTAACGTAATACATTTCTCATGGTATTCCTTTTTCTTGTTCTTGTTGCTTTTTGCTGAATTGACTTTGGATAGTCAAGTGTCCAAAAATCTTTTCATGCCTTACCTTGGCCTATGATGTGATAAAATATAGTTTCAGTAGGTCATTACTGAAGGAAATTATTTTCCCTAACTATCAGTTCAATGGCTGATGCATGGTTGTCAGATATAACTAACTAAATCTGCATTGACAGTAAATTACAGGGCATGGGCTGAAAGCACCCAGCATAAATTTGAAGACACTTGGCAAGAACAACAACCTCTGGAGTTGGTCATTGGTAAAGGTGAGTACATTATTTATTTGAGAAAGTCTTTCTGGCATTAGAGTATTCACTATTTTTCTTTTGCTAGGTCGGCAAGTAAACATTTCATTCCACTTCAAAAATAACAGAAGGTATAATAATCAAACTGACTATGCATAAAGCATCATTAATAGTTTCAATAAGAATTTCCTCTATATGCCAGTCAGTACAAAAAGCTCGATTAAACAAAAAGCTCGATTAACTGAGCTATTATAACTTTTTTTTCTTTTTCTTTTGGGGTGCTAAATGCTGCATGAAATATGTACTCACCTAAAGTTGCTACTGCTTGTATTAGTAACTCGCTGCTAGATGTGGGAAAACTTTGAATATATCAACTCTGAATTTCATGAAGTCTCGTTGTAAAATATTTTATTCAATTTTTAGTTGCTGTTTTAAATTGATAAGATGGTAACGGCTGGGGGATTTTGGGATGAGTTTGGAAAAGAGAAAGTCATTTGAGTGATTGTTGTGCTTTGGTTATATGATATTAACCGATATATGATATTAACCGACGTCCTTAAGGTTTGATAATCTTATTCTATGTTCAATGTCCTTACAGAGAAAAAGGAAATGACTGGACTAGCTATTGGTGTTTCTAGCATGAAGTCTGGTGAACGAGCACTCTTACATGTGGGATGGGAACTAGGTTATGGAAAAGAAGGAAGCTTCTCTTTCCCTAATGTCCCACCTATGGCTGATATTGTGTATGAAGTTGAGCTAATTGGCTTTGATGAACCAACAGAAGTAAGTGCATTTCTGCTTCGGCTTGTTTACTGTTTGTTCTGTGCTTCAGTGATCTGGGCCTTAGCTCTTGGCAGCATTATATTTTGAGTTAAACTTTACAGGGTAAAGCTCGTGCTGACATGACAGTAGAGGAGAGAATCAGTGCAGCAGACCGGAGAAAAATGGATGGAAATGCCTTATTTAAAGAGGAAAAGCTGGACGAGGCCATGCAACAGTATGAAATGGTCTCTGAACTTTCCTATTCTTTTATATGTCCATTAATGACTTGGATGCAACCTTGTGCAACTTTCATATTGTATCTAACAATGTTTTGCTGCTCTTTATTGCTTCAGGCCATTGCATATATGGGAGATGATTTTATGTTTCAGTTGTTTGGTAAGTACAGGGACATGGCTTTAGCAGTGAAGAACCCTTGCCATCTGAATATGGCAGCGTGCCTGATAAAGCTCAAGCGCTATGATGATGCCATTGCACATTGCAGCATTGTATGTATATATTTGCTGAAAATAATATTCTGCACTCTTTATTAGTCGTCTGTGGACACTCTTTTTCTTGTGTTGGATGATTCTGTTCTTTCATACACTCTTGGCTATATTGAGTAATCTCTTATAAAACAGGGACCAGTGTAGATTGGTGCCCATAATTCTGGATACACGTTTTCTTTGTGCTGGATAATTCTGTGCTTGTCATACGCTCGTGGCTACATAACGTAATCCCTTATGAAATGGAAACCAATGTAGATTGGTGCACTTAACTTAATTCTAGATATGCATTTTCTTCTGCTTGTTGATTTTATTCTTGTCATACGGACTTGGCTATAGAAAGCAATCTCTTATGAAACAGAAAGTATTGTAGATTGGTCACATTATTCTAGGTACTTTTCTTTTGCTGGATGATTCTGTGCTTGTCATGCACCTTCAGTGTATTATAAAGTAATTTCTTCTGAAACAGAAACAACTGATAGATTGGTGCACATAATTCCTCTATGTCTAACATAGTCAAAATAATATTGTTTGTTTCTGTAATACACTGTTACAACTGGCCTTCACCCTTCATTGGAATCTTTCTTTCATGACCTTCTGCAATTCGGCATGTCACACAATGCCTGGTATAGTTTCTATTCTGCATGTTTGGATTTGACTTGGAGATGCTTATGAGAAAATAACCATAAGGATACTGCCATGTGGTTTAAGCTTTAGCTGATTGATATTAATGCTCTATGGGTTCTTTTTCATCAATTTATCTTAAGATTAGCTACCTTTCGAATCTGAGAAGGGGAATTCTTGAGATCAATACAGAACATATCGTAGAAAGCTTGTTTTACTATCTATTTTGACCAGCTATAACACTCTTTCTTCAATTGACATAATCATTTGCCTATGCTTTATAATCATTTGCTATGCTTTTATAAGTAGATAGATTCAGGGGAAAAAAGAGAGAAAAACTTATTTCTTACAGTTCGACAGATGTTACTATAAATATTGTGGGCAAACTTTCTTTAACTTTATTATATATATAGTGGGAGCTAAAAAATGACATTCTCGGTTGAATGATGGTCTTTAGGTGCTGGCGGAGGATGAAAATAACGTCAAAGCACTATTCAGACGAGGAAAAGCTAGAGCAGAACTTGGGCAGACAGATGCAGCTCGAGAGGACCTCCTGAAAGCACGCAAGTTTGCCCCTGAAGACAAAGCAGTTGCAAAGGAATTACGTTTACTTGCGGAACATGAAAAGGCTGTCTACCGGAAACAAAAAGAGCTCTATAAAGGATTATTTGGACCAAGACCAGAGCCCAAACCAAAGTCAAATAATTGGCTGGTTATGATTTGGCAATGGCTGTTGTCACTGTTCTATCGCCTATTCAAGCGTGGAAGGTACAAGGAAGACTAGAGAGAGGTTCAGAGTATGTGTATCATCAAGGAGGATTCTATTAAGGTTACCACTTACACTCTTGATTGTTTAAGCACTTTATGTGTAACATACTCAACAAGAATGGTCCTGATCCACACATTCTTATCTGACATAATTTGTCTTTACATTTTCTGTCAAAGGGAAATCTGGTTGAGAGACCTTAACATAGACCAGCTTGATATTCTCTATAATCATGTTGAATCTAATACTGCCATACTGGTGTCTTTTGCTTTTTTCCCTTTTCCCTCACCTGATTACTCCTTGCTCCCTCTCTTGTTGCATTTTGATTCTTTCTCCTCTCATCTTCCGTTAGGTAAAACCAAAGCTTATCGATATCTTTGCTGTTTATGCTTGCGACGTACAGAGAGTAAGAATTTATTACATTGTGATAGTAATATAGCGCAGCTCCCTGAAAGTTTCTTTTGATAGTTTTGTTCTGACTGATGAAGTCAATGGCGCGTGCATTCGCTTCCCTATTTCACTGGGATCGATCCTGAGAAAGCATTAAATGACAAATATAATCTCAATTAGAGTTCTTTTGGAGCCAATTAACATTAATAGAAGAAGATGCTAGGAATCTATAACCAAAGAATTAGCTATCACCAACAACTTGCAAGATCAGGAAGAAGAGTGTGAAAGTACTTGCCACTAGAAAGGTGCTGATCATAACTACTCAAATGTCCAAGTTAGTAATTGAAATTAAGAGAAAATCAATGTAAACGATAAGAGTATAAGAAAGTATAGTACTAATCTAATAGTGTAACTAAAAATAGCGCTTTCACTAGAAAATAAAGCAAGATTGACTGCAACCAGAGGTTGCCTCAAAGTCCTGTTGGGCCTTTAACATGGCTAGAAATCCTTTTTGTTTCCTAGTTTTCTCTCTATGCTTTATGGATGCCCAATGTAGTGTCCAATATCTAGTTTAGAGGTGAAATGTAATCACTCACATCGGTTTGTAGGAAGATATTTTAATGATTGACAAGTGAATAGTGTGAATATAACTATTCATTTAGATTAATCATTTTGCGTCAATTGATTTTAGAATCCAAATTGATTTTATTTATTAAATTTTGTTCAAGGGCTTGAGGGTGTGACATAAAATGTTAGGTTATTAGATCAAACAGATTACATGAATTCAGTGCCAATTCTTAATTTGGCTTTTAGATGGGGACGTAGATATCATAAAATTTGGAGAATTAAACTTAGTTTACATGCCAATTTCGCATGGCTTCTTGATCTAACCTTGAATTGAAACAATTAGGCTCTGTTTGGCCTAACTGTGTGATTTCAGCTGTTGAATTGTAGAGCTTTTAGCAGTAGAGCTTTGGGTAGAAGTGCTGTTGAATAAAAGCAGTTGATTGTTTGGCCTGGTATTGTAGAAGTTAAGCTTTCAGTTGTTTTGAGTGTAATATTGGACTTTAAAAAATATAAAATAGTATTTTTGAGGAAAAATGAAGAAAAATAATTTTTGACATGACATAAAAACTGCTTTTTAAAAGCCTTTTCTGAAAAGCTCCAATTTGAAGCTTTTGGTTTTCAGCCTTTTGCAGCTTTAGCTTTTATTTAAAAGTTCTTTTAAAAATGGGCCAACAGGTCAATTTTAGCTTTTAAACTCACAGAAAGCACTTTTGAGTCTTCAAAAGATGGGCCAAACAGACTCTTAATCATTTGCACATGAACAAGACTATATGTTTTTAATGTGAACACAAACCCATTATTTTAAAGCAAAGATTCTCCAGAAATGGTGAAAAAAAACATTATATATAGCAACATGTTATAGTTGAATGCATGTATAAGCATAAACATGGACTCCAAAGTTTTTCACTTGCTCTTGAGCTTTTTTGTTTTGTTATCCTTTTCTATCTCATCATGCCATCCTAATCTTTCACCTCAATCTAAACATGGTTTGAAATCATTCTCCTCTACTAAGATTTATATGGAGAAACTAATTGGTGCTCGAAAGGGGGGTAAGATAACTGGCTTGCATGAGATCAAGAAATATCTCACACATTTTGGCTATTTAGACTATAAAACCTCATATGATAAAGCACTTGAAGCCGATGACATCTTTGATAATTCCTTGGAATTGGCCCTTAAAGCATACCAAAGCTTCTACAAGCTTAACCCCAGTGGTGTCTTAGACGTTAACACAGTGGCGATTATGAGCCAACCTCGTTGTGGAGTGCCAGATATTTTTAAACAAGTAAAACTTGACGTCAACCTAAATGACGCAATCCTCATTGGCTCTCATTATTCATTCTTTTCAGGACAACCTTAGTGGCCAACTTCCAAGAGAAACCTGTCATTTTCACTGGGACTAGGCACCAGGGCAGATGCCAAAGACCTCATCTCGGAGGCACTAAACAAATGGGCTTCTATAATAGGTTTTAAATTACTTTTTTCTTTCTTTCATTTTGTTGGAGGCAAGAGCCTGTTATGCAACTATTCTTCAAATGGGAATGACTCTTTTTTTTAATTTTTTCCCTTTTTGTTTTGTAACAGGTTTTATATTCACTTGTACAGAAACCTATAATCAAGCTGATATAACGCTTAGCTTTCAATGAAGAGATCATGGAGATGGATCTCCATTTGATGGTCCATCAGGGATTCTAGCCCATTCTGCCCCACCAACTGGTGGAACGGTTCACTTTGATGGTGATGAAAATTGGTCAGTAATTGAGGATCATGTGATCCCAAATGAATTGACTTGGAAAGTGTTGCATTGCATGAATTAGGCCACACTCTTGGGCTTGGACACAGCAATCTCTCTGGATTTGTCATATTCCCAACTATTGGTCCTGGCGAGGAGACAAGAGATTTAGGGCTAGTTGTTTGGATTGGCTTTTTTCAAAAGCATTTTTTTTAACAGATTTTGAAAAATAGTTTTTTTTGATAAGTTGAAAATTCTGACTTCTAAAAAAAGCTGTATTTGAGCTTTTTTGGAAGTCAAATCAAATAGTTATTGCAAATTTAATATAACTTTTTTAGGAAAAAAAAGTATTTTTTCCCTAAAAAAACCAATCCAAACAGACCCTTAACTCCAGATGATATTGAAGGAATCAAGACTCTATACAATTTTAAATGAAAAGGAGGCCAGATTTTGTTTAGGCTTATAAGTGACTTACGATAAGTTAATAACAAACAATACGTTTTCACATAAGTTATCAAATAAGATAAGTATCTTGTGACAAGACCAAAATAAACACAACATTTGTTTAGGCTATAAATTTATTTGTGAATCTTGATGCACATGTATTAGCTTGATGTTACAAACTGAAATGTCCTCCATCTTTGGTAATAAAACTTGTCAGAATAGAGAAAGTGATTATTGTTCCTTCATTTTCATTTCATTTAGAAGCATATTACTTCCATCCAACTATTGGTTCCAGTAAGGAGAGAAGAGATTTAACTCCAGACGATATTGAAGGAATCAAGACTCTATAACATCTGCAATGAAAAGGAAAGCCATATTTAGTGTGTTTAGAATAAATTTATTTTAAGATGCTTGTTTATTAAAATAATGACATATTTTATAAGGTTTAAGACACTTTATCATATATATCATATGAAAATTTAAAACAAATTATACTTTATATCTTATAAGATATAAGCAATTCATCCATATCTTATTTTTTACAACTATAGAAATAAGACAAATTATCACAAACATATTATGAAACTCAAGACAAACTATATTTTTTTTATATAAAAAATGTATCTTATCATAAGCATATGCCAAACAAAACACTCATTGTCTTTCACAAGCCAAGGAGGCTGTTAAAATATGTAAAAGTCCCACGTGGAAAAATCTCAAGAATCACGTTCACCGTATAAGGTCCTAGGACACTTCTCTTATAGATTAGTTGTTTTTATGATAGAATCTTAGTGATTTTTAAGATGGTATTAAAGTTGGGCTTTTGGTCCAGTCTCTTATAGATCAATTGTTTTTATGATAGAATCTTAGTGATTTTTAACATGGTATTAGAGTTGGGCTTTTGGTTCAATCTTTGTGCTATGCATATGTCCACGTGTAACCTGTCAAATTTGCTCGTCGTGTACATCCATTCACGTGATGGCCCATCCCACAAGTAGCTGAACTGCATTTGTCCCAGTTTGTGATGGCCTATGTGGGTCTAAAACAAAAATTTGTAGGACTGCAAATTTTTCTAAAAGTCCTACAAATTTTTGTTTTAGACCTACAAATTTTTTATGGACTGATATCAGTTTATTGGATGCAAGAGAAATCCCATTGGTAATAAACTTGTGAGAATAGAACAAGGAAATGATTATTGCTCCTTCATTTTCATTTCATTTAGTAGTATTTTACTTCCATCGACTTTTATTCCTTACATTACAACAAAAAAAGGCAAAACAACTTTGTTTGTATTAAGGATTCTACTTTTTGTTCTTCTTCTATATTAATTTGTTTGTAAATTCTAGAACTACTTCACAAGTTTTTGTTGTATTTTCTTCAACAGTATGCATGTTACCTCCTTCTATTTGTTTAAGTAGCTTATTATTCCATGTAGTTTAAAACATATCACATTATCCCTTTTGTATTTTTCAAAAGTGACACATATTCCCAACCTAACTTTTTTCGTCTAAATTAATGGATAGTGCATCACATTCTTCTTTTTTACATGTATGGATATCAAATGGTAGAACTTGCTATATTTTTTCACCAAAATACGGTCATTTATACTTATAATATAATTTGTTTACCTTCACTTTATAAAATTTAAAAGTTAAAAAATAAAAATTAAAGAATTAAAAATAAAAAATAATACCTTCACTTTATAAAATTAAAAATTTAAAGAATTAAAAAAATAAAAATAAAAATAAAAATTAGAAAAAAAATTATGTGTTAAACACGTAAATCAAAGTAGTTTTATCAGAAGGTTTTTTTTTTTTTTTGTGTTTTTCATCCATACAAAAAATATACGTGTTAATCCTTGAGCACTATATGGTGAATTACTCACTGGATGTAGGTAGAGATCTAGTAGAAAACATTAAATTTGTGCACTGGTGCTTGTGTGTGTTTTTGTTGTACATGGATGTCTATGGATGTGTTCCTCAATTTTTCCAACACTAATAAATTTAAGAAAAGAGGTGTAAGAATTATTGTACTAATATTTTACAATTAGACTTTACGAGATCTAATATTTTGAAAACAATCAAGACGTATATTGTTATTGATATTTTCAAATACATCTTCTCTATTAAGTAAATAATTGACCACATACAAGGTTCTGGAATTTTATCTTGACAAAGATCTAGGTCTATCATTATTAAATAATATTATCAAATAGATGGATTTTGTCTTCGAAAAATCCTTATTAATTTATTAAGAGCATTCAATTAAAATAATACCTATACTTGTACACTAATTGACAAAAAGAGGAATCATTTAACCCTCGAAAGGTTGAAAACTTTTGCCATTTCCACCATTGCAGAGGCCCAACATTTGGAGTAAGACTCTATTTTGGCTTATCTATGAAATTTGATATGTTGAGATATAAAGCTTTTAATAGAAGAGTTTTAAGTAAAAATGTTATAAAAAATAATCCTTGACTATTTGCATTTATATCTTGAATGTTAAGCTTTCAAAGTTCTGATAACAAATATTATGTTTAAAACATATGGAGTGGTATTTTTAAGAAAAAAAAAAACAAATTCTAACATAATATAAGTAATAGCTTCTCAAAAGCCATTTTTAGAAGCTCCAAATTGGAGTATTTGCTTTTTTATTTTTATTTTTGAGTTTTGAGCCAAACAAGTGAACTTCAACTTTTAATTTCATAGAAAACGTTTTATGTATTTAAAAGTCAGGCCATCTAGATCTTTGGGAAACATTAAGGATTAATTTAAATATTTTAAGACAAGAAAGACCTATTTTAAAAAAGTGTGACAATAATGAGAACTTCTAGTGAAATTAATGTTGGAACATTTTTAAGATAAATAATATTTTAGAATAGTTGTCTTGTTCATATTAAAAGGTGTCTGTTCAACAAACAAAAGCCTATTCAGTGAAAGTTTGCACTTTTTCATAGAAATGTATCTTTTTATCTATGTATGGTATCTATTCATAGAAAGGTGTCTTTTATATAAAGGTACTTATTCGTCTGGAAAGGTTCCTATTCATTGAAAAGGTATAACTATTCAGTAGAAATGTGACTATTTACATGGAAAAATATAACTATTCAGATATATAGGCAGGTCTATATAAGGAGGTTTTCGCTACAGGGAAAACAACCTTATAAATCTTTATGGTGTGCTATTCTCACACACTTATAGAAATACACAAAATCTCTCTAGGCTAATTTTTGTCAAGTGCAAGACAAAGATTAGCATAACTTTATTGAATTCTAAAGATTTCACAGTAACTCTTTTGCACGGTTGGGATGAAATATTCTTTAGGAAAGTGACATTTTTACACGCTGTGAAGTCAGGAATTACAATTCTCATATTTCATCCCATATTTTGAAAACCCAATTTTCTAACAATTAACAATAAAAATGTGAGGATTAATGGATATCTCAAGTAGTTGAGATTATTCCTCTAGACGTGATGTCCTAAATTCAATATTATAAGGATGGAGGTTTAACAAAAACAAAACAGTTAAAATGCAAAGGTAAAAGGATGAGAGTGGTTTGCTTTAACTTTTTCTGAGCCACACTTGATATTTCTTTTTTTTTGTCCCTCCTTTTTTGGTTGCAACATTCTTTTCATTGTGAAAAGATTTCAACCATTTAGGCCCTCTTCAACAGCCTCCCTAAATGAGCCCCTATCTTACATTTAAGGGGTGGAAAAGGGGAAATAAGCTCTAGCAGCTCTCTTATCTCACCTCTCAAATTTTAAGGGCCCATTTTCAATTTGTCCTTTCCCCTTACATATAAGGGGTCTCAATGCCCACCCCTTTCCAATTCCCTAAATCTAATAACGTAAAAAAAAATATTAAAATTAATAATTAATATAATTAATTTGTAAAAAAAATCTACATATATAATAAAACAAAATGGATAACATAAAAATTTAAAAAATGTATTTAGCTAAAATAAAAAAGATATAAAAGTAGAGGCTTTTCAAATAGGGAAGCTATTAGAGTGAAACTAAAATAGAGAGTCTCTGAAATGAAGGTTTGATCGAAAGTAGGGAGCTGTTAGAATGAAACTAAAATATGAGGCCCCTAAATATAAAAAAATGAATGAAACCCATGAAATATAGAAAAAAAATAGTTAAGTTATTAGAGATGGCCTTACAAATACGCTTTGAACCTTCCAAATTATTTTATAGCACACACGAAAAAAGCAAAATCATATCCTCATTAACATGCAACCTCATATGCAATACTATTTTTGGGATAAATAATGTTTTAGGTTCCCTATTTTGTCACTTGATTTTTAAATTAGTTTTCATCATTTGAACATAATTAAATTAGTTTCAAATATTTCAAAAATATAGTCAAATTAGTCACCATTATTTCAAAAAAAAAAATATATATATATATATCAGTACTCAATATTTACAAATTTATTTAAATTAATCTTTATTCATTAGCTAGTAATTTATTAAGATACGGAACAATATGCATAGATTTGTGAAACTTTGAAGGTTAAAATAAACATTATTGAATAGTAAAAACTAATATATATATAAAAGCTAATCCAATATTTCAATTCAAAAATTATGTTTCGCAATTTCATAATCCAATATTTTAATTTCTGAGTGACCCTTGGATATAAATCTCTTATTTCGTATATCAGAAAAATGAATGATCCATCAGATTCACCATTGCTCTCTGACGAAGGATCAGATTGCACCAATATCAATCTGTTTTCTTCCATTAATCTTAGATGTCATTTCGTCTTAGATGTCACTTTTCAATAGCATCATAAGTTTATTTTTTTCCTTTTTCCTCACCAAATTCCTCCTTGCTCCCTCTCTTGTTGCATTTTGATTCTTTGTCCTCTCATCTTCTGTTAGGTAGGACCAAAGCTTATTGATTTGTTCGTTGTTTATGCTTGCGAAGTACTGATAGTAAGAATATATTACATTGTGATACTAACATGATTTCAATTAGAGTTCTCTTGGAGCCAAATTTAGATCAATAGAAGTTGATGCTAGGAATCAATAACAAAAGAATTAAATATCACCGACAACTTGCAAGATCAGGAAGAAGAGTGTGAAAGTATTAGTGATTCAAAATGCCTTTCTTCTTCTAAACTCTCTCAGCGCACGATAGCTCTGCTAATGTGCGCCTCAACCCTGTCAGTCTTCATCCGCCATAGCTGCCTTCTTCTTTCTCCTCCCCCCTCCTCTCTTTACCTTCTCCACGCTATATCCCACTGGTATGGCAAAAAAAGAAACATCCTAATAGATCTTCCTCTAACTCGTTTAACTGCACTATGAAAAAGGTAGACTTTTTCTGGAAAAATACTCTTGTTGGACAGTTCGTGGATCGTCCGCTTCCTTTTACAGTTATTAGAAGCATGGTGAATATGCGCTGGAAAAGATTTGGTAAAGTGGACATTAAGTCCTCGGAGGAAGGTCTCTTTTTCTTTCGGTTCGAGTCGTCTCAGGCTTGTGAGACCATAATTCAACAGCAATGGCACATTAACCACCGGCCGTTGCTCCTTAGGAGGTGGCACCTAGGTATTGATTTGGTCAATTTTAATTTTGCTAAAGTACCTATTTGGGTGAAATTGTGAAATCTGCCTACATAGTATTGGTGTAAGGAAGGGATTAGTTTTGCTGCTAGTGCAATTGGGACCCCATTACAGATGGATGCTAAACTTGAAAATAAGTCCAGAGTTTCTTTTGTTAGAGTCTGTGTTGAAGTGGACCTTAATACTCCATTACCAGAGGATTTTGACTTTGAACTGGAGGATGGGAGAATAGTTATTGTTAAAGCAGAGTATACTTGGAAGCCGGTGGCTTGTCCCAATTGTAATTCGTTTGGGCATAGTCTGGATAGATGTATTACTAGGAAGGTTGTGGATCAACAACCTAAAACTTTGGAAAGTACCAAAGACATGCAACTGGGAGAGGGTGAGGGTAAGCACAAAGAAATAGCTAGGGAGAAAGAGTGGCGACCTATCAATCACAGGAATAAGAGCAGATCTGTTTCGCCAAGGAAAAGCCCTGGTAAATTCATGAGGACACACAAGCAAGTCACTATGAATGTTTGAGGCTTCTTCGTCAAAATCCACTTCGTCTAATTTATTTGAAGTCCTGGTTGAGGAGCAGGAAGACATTTCAACTTCAGTGGAAAGACTGGGAATAAGGCATAATTTGAATGGTAATCTGGCTGAACCTGAGATGCCCAACAAATCCAAACCCCCAGACCCATGAAGATCCTTATTTGGAATGTGCAAGGGATGAATAAGCCATCTAGGCAGGCAGGAATAGCCAGTACTCTGAAGAATAAAAATATTAATTTTTGCTGTCTGGTTGAGACTAAGGTTAAAAAGAGCAATATCGATAATATCCTATCTTCAAGGTTTTGGAAATGGGCTAGTATTGACAACTATAACCACAACCTTTTTGGTAGAATTTGGATCCTCTGGAATCCACAAGAGATGGTGGTTACTAAGGTGGATGCAACAGAGTGGTGCATTTTATGTTCAGTCAGGGATTTGAGAAATTCTTCAACTTTCTTTTTTGTGGGAGTTTATGCTAGCAATGTACCAGAGCTTCGTAGAAATCTTTGGAAGAAAATTATTGAATGGAGTAGAGCCTACGAGAATCAGCCTGTCTGTTTTGGAGGTGATTTTAATGAAATCTTATCGTGCAATGATAGAATAAATTGCTTGTCGCTTCCCAGAAGCAGTAAGGAATTTGGGGAATGCATTCAAGAAGCTGAGCTGATGGAGCATAAGAGTGTTGGACCTCATTTCACTTGGTCTAACGGGGCCCTTGGGGAATTATTTCGAGCTAGCAGACTTGATAGAGTCCTGATCAATGAGAATTGGTTGATCAATTTCCCTGATTCTCTTCTGGTTATTAATCACCCTAATTTCTCGGGTCACTGCTCCCTTACTCTTTGCCCCTCTCATTCCTCTCCGAGAAGACCTCCCCCTTTCAAGTTTTTCAATGTGTGGACTAATCATGCCAACTTTAGGGACCTGGTTAGTAACGTCTGGAAGGAAAACATTGTTGGGAGCCCTATGTTCCAGGTGATTTGCAAGCTGAAAAAACTCAAAAAGGCTCTTCAGGAATTCAATAACAAGTTCTTCAGGAAATGTGATCAAGAGCTTCTTGTGCTGAAGGAGCAATTAAGAGAGGTTCAAGAAAACATCCTTAATGGCCAAAGAGATATAAATCTTTCAAACTTGGAGAAAGAGATCTCCAGTAAAATTAGAGACCTGATGGAGAAAGAAGTTAGCATTTGGCGACATAAATCTAGAGTTCAGTGGCTTAAGGAAGGTGATGCTAATTCAAGGTTCTTCTTTTGCTATGCTAAGGGTAGACAAGCAAAAAATGCTATCAATTCACTTGTTGGGCTAAATGGGAAACAACTGAACAATTTGGAAGATATTGGAAAAGAAGGGGTCGACTTTTATACGAGATTGATTAGGACTGTCAATCAGGATATCAAACCCCCGGCTCCTACTAATATCCGTAGTATTCTTCATTCCACAGTTAAGGAGGAGGATGCTAATGAACTGACCAATCCAGTTTTAGGAGAGGAAATTAAAAGAGCTCTTTTTGAGATTCCTTCTGATAAAAGTCCTGGGCCTGATGGTTTTAATTCTCAATTCTACAAAGCTGCCTGGCCCATAATTGGTAATGACATGATCCTTGCAATTAAATCCTTTTTTAACTCAGGTATGCTTCTGAAGGAAATTAATGCAACTACCCTGGTTCTCATTCCTAAGGTTGACAATCCTTCATATATCACTGAATTTTGTCCCATTGCATGCTGTAACACACTGTATAAGTGCATCTCTAAAATTATTACTAAGTGCATGAGGAAGTGTTTAGATTACCTGATTTCGCCTGAGCAGAATGCGTTTGTTAAAGGACGCAGCATTTCGGATAATGTCTTGTTGGGACAAGAACTTGTGAGAGGATATGGAAGGAAGAATATCTCTCCCAGATGTATTATCAAGGCTGATCTCCAGAAAGCTTATGATTCCTTGGATTGGGAGTTTATCTTGAATACCTTGGCGGCTCTCAACTTTCCACCAAAGTTTATTTCTTGGATCAGAAGTTGTATTACGACCCCTAAATTCTCAATTGCGTTGAATGGGGGTCTTTACGGATTCTTTGGGAGAGCTAGAGGAATCAGAGAAGGGGACCCCATTTCACCTTATTTGTTTGTCCTTGCAATGGAGGTTTTTTCCGGAATTATGAGGAAGGCGGGTGAACTCAAGACGTTCAAATTTCACCTACTTGTAAGAGGCCGAATATTAATCACCTTATTTTTCCAGATGACCTTCTCCTTTTCTGTAAAGCTGAGGAAAACTTGGTCAGGATCATTAAGGAATGCCTTTGCCTGTTTCAGAATATGTCAGGCCTATGTGCTAGCCAGCCTAAAAGTGAGATCTTCTTTGGGGGATGTTCTGAGGCTGCGTGTGTAAAGTTGAAGGATATTTTAGGGTTTAAGGGGGGCAAGCTTCCAATTAAATATCTTGGAGTTCCCCTTATTTCAGGGAGGCTTTACAAGAAAGATTACGATTATCTGGTTGAGCGAATTACTAGAAGAATCAATGGCTAGAATAATAAACGATTGAATCTTGTTGGACGCCTCCAACTGGTGAGTTCAATCTTAGCAAATATTGATTCCTACTGGGCCCGCATGTTTATTATTCCCAAAGGAGTCCTGAAGGAATTGGAAAGAAAAATGGCTTCTTTTCTTTGGTCGGGGAAGGAAGACATGGGCAGGAAAGCTAAAGTCTCATGGGCTGTGGTTTGTACCAAGAAAGAAGAAGGTGGTCTGGGACTTAATAGAGTGATTGATTCCAACCAAGCAACTATTCTTAGATACTTGTGGATCTTGCACACCAAACAAAAATCAATCTGGGCAGACTGGCTTGGGATTTCTACCTGAAGAAGGATCCTCTCTAGACAGCTTCAATTAATCCGAATTCCACCTGGGCTTGGAGGAAAATTATGCAATTTAGAGAGGTGGCTCGGCATGCTTTGGTTCATATTATTGGCAATGGTCAAGATACACTCTTTTGGCATGATAACTGGCACCTCTTTGGTCCGCTGATTGAGTATTTTCCCTTGCATGAATCTCTCGCGAGTCCCAACTTGAAAGTGGCGGATTTCATCCAAGAAGATAATTGGATATGCGAGGACTCCAATCCTATCTTCTCGGAGATCTTTCGTAACCTAGGATCTATGAAACCAAAAGGGTCAAGTAATGATAAAGTTGTTTGGATTAATGACCCTAATGGCAGATACTCGAGGAAAGCTGCGTTGGAGCTTATTAGAAATCCAACTCAGAAGGTGGATTGGTATGAGGTAGTTTGGTTTAAACACCATATACCCAAATATGCTCTTTATTGCTGCCTTTTATGGCATAAAAGATTCACAACGATGGACAGACTTATATCTTAGGGTCTCCTTGTCAGTCCATCTTGTGTTTTCTGCCATTTGTGTATCGAAGACCATGAGCACCTCTTCTATTATTGCCTTTTTGTTAAAAGAATTTGGAACTGTGGGTGGAGGAAGTGTAAAGGGCCAAGTAAATTAAGGAATTGGGAGGAGGTGTCCAGATGGCTCATTTCACAAGGTAATTCTCAATCTCTTCAAGTGTATGTGTCTAAGCTTTTCCTAGGAACATTTGTGTTTCATATTTGGAAGGAACATAGCCAGAGGATCCATAATAGGAAAATCTTGACAGAAGAACAGATTTTTGAGAATATCAAATTTGACATCAGAAGTAAAATGCATGTGACTAGGAAGATTAAAAATTCTCTTTTGAATCAGGTTATTCTTAGAGTTTGGAATGTTTATCCTTTATGATTGCAAACTTCTTTTTGTACATTTGTTAATATGAATGAAATCTTATTACTTAGCAAAAAAAAAAAGTATTAGTGACTAGAGAGGTGTTGATCAAAACTACTCCAATGTTTAAGTTAGCGACTGAAATTAAGAGAAAATCAAGCTAAAAAGAAAAGAGTATAAGAAAGTATAGTACTCAAAGTATATACTAAACATAGTGCTTTCACTAGGGAAAAAAAAAAAAGCAAGGTAGACTGCAAGTGGTGGTTGCCTCAAGTCCTGTTGGGCCTTTAACAATGCTAGAAATATTTTTTGTTTCCTTAGGTTTCGCTGTATCTTTTATGGGTACCCAATTTGGTGTCCAATATCCTGCTTTGAGGTAAAATGTGACCTCCTACATTGGTTTTTAGGAAGATATTTGAGTGATTGATATGTAAATAGTGTGGACATAATTACTAACTTAGGTTAATCATTTTGCATTAGTTGACTTTAAGACCCAAGTTGATGTTATTTATTATGCCTCATATTGATGTTATTTATTATGCCTTATAATGCTAATTTTGCTCGAGGGCTTGAGGGCCTAGCCTCGAGGGTGTGACATAAAATATTTGGTTGTTAGATTCATGAAATTGGTGGATTTGAGATGGAAATTTTTTTTTCACAATTTGAGACGAAAATTTTTCGTCTTAAATTGAGACAAATTTGAGATGACACTTTGGACAAAATTTTTTAATATGTTAATACATATTTGAGACAGAATTTAATATGGGAATTTGAGACGAAGGTTCTTGGGGCGAAAAATCTCTGTCTCAAATTCCGTCTCAAATCCTTTTTGAGACGGAATTTTTTAAGTTTGAGACAAAAAATTCCCTCTCAAATCCAATTCTTTTTTCTTTTGTGTAGTAATAAAAAAAATTGACATAAATTTAGCGTCAATTTTTAAGGTGTGACGTAAATTGTTTGGTTGAGGGCCTGAGGGTCCTAGACCTGGGTGCAACATAAAATGTTGGTTATTAGATCAAATAGATTGACATGAATTTACTGTCAATTCTTAATTTGGCTTTTAGACAGGAACATAAATATCTAAATATTTGGGAAATTAACTTAGTTTACATGCCAATTTCGCATGGCTTCTTGATCTAAGCTTGACTTAAAGCAATTAATCATTTGCACGTGAACAGAAATATTTGTTTTTATTGTGAACACGAACCCATTATTTTAAAGAAAAGATTCTCCATAAATGAAAAAAAAAAATCTATATATAGCAACATGTAATAGTTGAATGCATGTATAAGCATAACCATGGACTCCAAAGTTTTTCACTTATTCATGTGCTTCTTTGTGTTGTTATCCCTTTCTATCTCATCATGCCATCCTGATATTTCACCTCAATCTAGACATGGCATGAAATCATTTTCCTCTAATAAGATTTATATGGAGAAACTAATTGGTGCCCAAAAAGGGGATAAAATTACTGGCTTGCATGAGATTAAGGCATATCTCACCCATTTTGGTTATTTAGACTATAAAACCTCATATGATAAAGCACATGAAGCAGATGATGTTTTCGATAATTCCTTAGAATTGGCCCTTAAAGCATACCAAAGCTTCTACAAGCTTAACCCCACCGGCATCTTAGACGCTAACACGGTGGCAATTATGAGCTAACCTCGTTGTGGAGTGCCAGATACTTTTAAACAAGAAAAGTCTGATGTCATTCTAAACGATTCGATTCGTGTCGGCTCTCATTATTCATTCTTTCCAGGCCAACCTCAGTGGCCACCTTCCAGGAGAGACCTTACATTTTCATTGGCACCAGGTACTAGGGCAGATGCAAAAGACCCCATCTTAGAGGCATTAAACAAATGGGCTTCTGTAACAGGTTTTAAATTACCTTTTTCTTTTTCCCTATTTTGTTGGAGGCTAGAGCTAGTTATACAACTATTCTTCTAGGGAGAACGATCCCCATTTAATTTTTTCTTTTGGTTCTGTAACAGGTTTTAAATTCACTTATATAGAAGCCTATGATCAAGCTGTTATAAAGCTTAGCTTTCAACGCAGAGATCATGGAGATGGGTCTCCATTTGATGGTCCATTAGGGATTCTAGCCCATGCCTTCGCACCAACTGATGGAACAGTTCACTTTGATGGGGACGAAAATTGGTCACTTGCGTATCAAGTGATCCCAAATGAATTTGACTTGGAAAGTATTGCCTTGCATGAATTAGGGCACACTCTTGGACTTGGGCACAGTAATGTCTCTGGATCTGTCATGTTCCCAATTATTGGTCCTGGTGTGGAAAAAAGAGATTTAACTCCAGATGATATTGAAGGAATCAAGACTCTGTACAATCTTAAATGAAAAGGAGGCCAGGTTTTGTTTAGGCTTATAAGTGACTTATGATAAGTTCGCAACAAATAATACTTTTTCACATAAGTTATCAACAAGATGAGCGTCTTATAATATGAACAAAACAAACATAACATTTGTTTAGGCTATAAACTTATTTGTGAATCTTGATACACATGCATTAACTTGATGTCACAAGCTGAAATGTCCTCCATATTTGGTAATAAAACTTGTTAGAATTGAGAAAGTGATTATTGCTCCTTCATTTTTTTCAGTTAGAGGGTGTTTGGATTGGTTTGCAAAAAGCCACTTAAAGTACTTTTATTTTTATTTCATTTAGAGGGTGTTTGGATTGGTTTACAAAAAACCATTTAAAGCACTTCTAGCTTTAACCGATTTTTTTTTTATTGTCGACTTTAAGTAGTTACGTGTTTGAAAAAAAGTTATAGTTATAAAAATAATTATTTACATGTTTGATTAAAGTGGGTTGAAAAGTAAGTTATATGGTTAAAATAACTATTAAGGACATTAAAATATAATTTAAAAAGGTAAGTATAAGATAAAAGAGTAAAAATATTTTTGTAATAAAATAAAAAGGTAAGGATAAGGTCGTAAATGATTTGGTCAAACTTATTTTTTTCAAAGTACTTAAAGCTATAAAAAGCAAAAGTTAAGGTTGGGGAGCTTTTATTTTCTACATAAAGTTACTTAAAAAAGTACTTTTTTAATTAAAATAAACACTTTTATTAGCTTAAATTAGCTTTAAGCAGGTTTGGCACAAAAAAAAAAGCCAAACCAAACACCCTCTTAGTAGTATTTTACTTCCATACACTTTTATTCCTTACATTATAAAAAATTCTATTCGTGATTAAAGATTATAATTTTGTTCTTGTTCTATATTAATTTGTTTGTGATCGTAATTTTTTTGTTGTATTTTCTTTAATCGAGTAAAACGCACCACATTATCGCTTGTTCTTTTTAAAAGTGACACGGAATTTCAACCCTAATTTTTCTCGTCTAAATTAATGGAGCAATGCACTCTCCTTTCTTCCGTGTAAGGATGTCAAATGTTAGAACTTGCTATATTTTTTCATCAAACTACCCTTATTTAGATTTCTAATATAATTTGTTTATCTTCACCAAAATGCCCACATTACCCCTCTGTTCTAGACTTTTCTTTCTTTTCTTTTCTAGGAATAAATATTAAATTAAAAATTATTGGGTAATAGCTCAAAGTCCAAACAAATGTCAATTAGGAAACAAGTAGAAGTTCAAGTTAGAATAGGAAATGGTAAATAGAGGATTTCTAGCTTAATAGGTGTGCCTTAGAAAGGGATCATATCGCATGGGGGTGTAAGTGAGAGTATGAGAAGAGTTTACCATGTTTTTTGTTAGAAAAATTGCTTAGAGACTTTTTAGATCTTTTTCCATGCATAAAGTTTTATCAAAAGGGTTTTTTACGGTTTTCATTCCTACAAAAAATTTATGTGTTGTAATCTTTGAGTTCTAGATGGTGAAATTACTCCGTAGATGTAGGTAGAGAGCATACAATACTAAATTTGTGTATTGGTATGTGTTTATGTTATGCACGGATGTGGATCAGTGTATTCCTCGATTTTTTAAACAAAACTAAATTCAAGAAAAGAAATATAATAACTATTATATTGAAATCTCGTAATTAGACCCAACGAGCAGTGGCGGATGTAGCTTATTAGGGGCATATTTGGATTGACTTTTTTTAGGAAAAAATATTTTTTTTCCTAAAAAAGTTACATTAAATTTGTAATTACTATTTAATTTGGTTTCCAAAAAAATTAAAACTCTGAAAAAAGCTCAAATACAACTTTTTTTTTAAACAAGAATTTTCAGCTTCTAAAAAAAAGTTATTTTTCAAAAGCTGTTAAAAAAACGCTTTTGAAAAAAGCCAATCCAAACCAGCCCTAGATGGAGGGTCAAGTGACCCATGTTTTGTTTCAAAATTTTTTGTTTTATATAGACTAGTGTGCGAGGATCGAGCAATGCTCGGTCTGCCCGTGCCCGTAATTTCGTATCTTAATTTCAAATTAGTATATTTATAAAAAAAAATTGTATATTGCAAAATTGATATTTAAATTGATTTTTTCTCAATTGAATAAACTAAAAGTACCTTTCAACTCCGTAATTTTGTATTCAGATTTCAAATTAATATATTAATATGGAAGAATAATTATATATTTATACATTGTAAAATAAGTTTCCCAAGTAAATCAACTTATTTCAATTGAATAAATATACATTTTCCTTTCAGCAGCTAGCAAGAGAGCACAAAAGAATCATTTTAATATGGAAATATCTCTCATTTACACATGATGCTATTATTCTTCGGATCAAAATGTCATGATACCCATACACCATAGAACCATCCTTCAGCTTCACATTCTTCAAAACTTCAATGTTGTTGATCACCACCTTTAAGTACAACATCACCATGCCATAATTACTTGCCACTTACATAATGAAATCGTTCTTCAAATGAGCTCAACTATTTGAACCTCCGGCAAATATTGACATATTTAATATTGGAATTGCGTAGGAACACGTGGTAATGAATACTGATGTTTTAAGAGTCATTTCTTAGTTATTAGTTGTTACTTTCGTTCACATTTAGCACTTAGCAACATACTCTTGCATAACCATATTCTTTGTAGAGGCCCAAGAGCTAATATTTGAGAGGCAGTGGCACAGCTTAGATACAAATAACAAGCTCTTTAGAGAGATAATAAAGCATTCATTTCAAGAATGCATCATGAAGCAAAAAAATAAGGAAGTGCATAAGGAAAAGACGATCTTTGACCACAACTGCATCATGCTTGTAATAATTATTCAATACACACTTATACAGATGACATGTAGTATTAGACATATACATTTACATGTATCAAATCACCTTTGGATTCTAAAATTGAGTAATGAGTATCCTGTTAGTCATATGCTAAAGCGACCTTCTGAGTGAACTCGATAATTCCCTAATCACAATACAAATTTTCCATATTGGGACCATTAAAGTAACGACGCCTATTTATGTAAAAGCATATTGATTAACCTAAATTGCTAAAACTGCTTCTAGTTTGCCTTTGTGGCATAAGGTAACTGCAACAAAGTCACCAACTCCTAAGTATACGCAATGTCATATATTTCTAGAGAAAATGAGGCAAAGCCAAAATGTATAACTTGTAGGCATAATAACACAATCAAATATGCAAGGCTAGAGTACCATTCAAATAACTTATCGAATTTGGCTGCACAATGCCTACATTTGGCCACATGGAATATTTCTTCGGATTTGTTGACTTTACCTGCCCACATAATTTCACTATAATTCACAAATTCTCAATTTCAACAATCAAATATTCAAAAGCTAAAGAACTTTCTAGAATCTCAACAAAAAGAAGGTGAGAAAGCAAGACGAGTGACATAATCTCCATACCTTATAGGAAACTAGAGAATTGGTCTTATTCACTAACCAAACAGAGCTTGGACATTGCTTCTCCAGTTCAACTATATGAAAATCCAAATAAATAACGCATTAAGCCGCACTACTAAAATACCTTCCAATATCCATTGAAAAACAACACAAACAGCATCTCATGATTTTTCTAAGCCATGTATCACAGTGAAACACAATTCCTTTGCTTTAGCATTTACTCTAAAAATATGAGTTTTCATAATTATGATTATCACTTGTTTGATGAGAATCAAAAGACTTAGAAAGAAACCATAAATTTTTGCGGCTTCTTTGTAAGTAAAAAGGAAACCTACATCAATTAGAAAACCTCATGTACT
Source organism: Cordia subcordata (assembly GCA_028554755.1). NCBI lineage: Eukaryota > Viridiplantae > Streptophyta > Magnoliopsida > Boraginales > Cordiaceae > Cordia > Cordia subcordata. The sequence continues at coordinate 8,950,822 of JAPTOF010000013.1, read as the reverse complement.
CACCTTGTCATAGCTAGCACATACCATGTTAGAAGAAGAGGATTGCTTTGACATTACAATTTCAATTGTTCTTCTTACAATCTGGTAACAAAAACAAAGATCGTTAGCTGTGAACCTGTAAAATGATAAGTTACAAAAGAAATATGATCACAAATGTTGCTTAAAATAGCTGAGATTGCTTTGGTTCTTTACATTTAACGTAAAATAGATTTTTAACATTCCACAATAAAAATATCTTAGGCACGTAATGCTTTAGTTCTACCTCAAACATGAATAAGAGCGGGAAAACATTCATTACTTGCTGAAGCATAATGACAAAACATGTGGTATCCATAGGGAGCTTTGAACATGTCAACTATGAAAATTTAACAAAAATTAAATCCAAGCAGTATGAATAATCTTTTCCAATTTGTCTACTTATGACACTTAATTCAACCCTAACTCAAAAATTAAGCCATCCCGTATTATCATCTATTAGGGTCACAATGCCATCGAAAGTATCAATTGCGAGAAAACAAAAAGTTGATTTCTTATATAAGTAAAACGGCGCTATATGGATGAAGAAGAAACGCAGAGATTGATTCTTATATATATATATATATATATAAGTAAAATAATATAAACTAAGTTGATATTTTGAATTTATTTAATTGAACCCTCTTTATTTATATAATTTTAAATAATTAAGAACAAAATGAACATTTATCTCACAAATACCACACTCTTGTCTTTTCCTAAAAAATAGCTTATTTTTTTAAAAAAAAATGGAAAAATAGAAAAAATCCTATTTTTATAATAATCTTATATTATCTTATCTTTCCCCCCAAAAATAGTTGATTTTGTGCAAGAAAATTTCCTATTGAGCAATTCTTCCAATGCCCAATGTTATTTAAAAAACCCAACAAAAACAAAATACCCCTTTTTTGTACTTTTATATAACCGACTTTTTAGGCGTATAAAAATAACTTTTGCTTCTAAGAAAATGATCATTTTCTATTTAATCTCATTCATAATTTTATTAAATTTTGTTCCTTTTGATTTAATGTTGATCCTAAGAAAAAAAAAATTCCTAGATCTGCCACTGCTAATGAGATCTAATATTTTAATAAAACAAAAGAGTTATATTGTTATTCATATTTTCAAATGCATCTTCTCTATGTAAATAAGTAAATAATCGCTCACCAATTGATCACACATAAGGTCCTGGAATTTTATCTTGACAAAGTTTATTGATCATTATTAATATTATCAAATGGATGGATTTTGTCTTTGAAAAATCCCTTTAATTTATTGGGAGCATTCAATTAAAATCATTACTATTACTAAAGGAGAACCCGTGGAGGGACATGTGTCATTAGGAGAAAATTTTAAACATATATAATTAATTATTAATTTATTAACATAAATTCTTATACATTTTTGTTAAATTTTCTGGCCCACTAATGTATTTTGTTCTTTCACTGTGTTCCTTAAGAATTCTTTTGCATAATTATATTAGATTACAACTATGTAATTAAGTTAAAATAAATTAATTTTAGTTTTGATCATTTACAAAAGAAAAGTTATAAATAATTTTTGTTCCTTATGTTCATTAAGAAGGTTTTATTTATTTTTTACATAATTTTTTGTTCAAGTTTGTATTTTCCTTTTTTTAATATTATATAAAGCAAATTAATATTATATATAATTGAAGCTTTTAAATTCGATTTTATATTCATATATTCAAACTAAAAAAATAACATCAATATATAATTCTATACATGGCATGGGTAAAAATATTTATTTTATTGCTTTTAATAGTGTGTAATTTATAACATTGTTATGATAAAATTTGAAAATATCTAACGAATATCAAAATCCGACATTGCACGGGTACCATATTAGTAATACCTATACTTATACACTAATTAACAAACAGAGGGATGATTTCACCCTCAAAAAGTTGAACCCCTCTGCCATTTCAACCATTGCAGAGGCTCAACATTTGAAGTAAGGCTCTAATTATTGCTTTCAATAAAACTCTCTTAAAAGTGAACCAAACAAGTGAACTTTAACTTACAATCTCATACAAAATGTTTTTAAGTATTTAAAAATTAGGCCAGATAAACCTAGATCTTTGTGAAATATTCACTACCAGAAACTGGTAGATTTTTGTCTCAAATTCAAATTTTTTTTTGTAGTGATTAACAACTAATTAAATATTTTAAGACACCAAAGACCTATTTCAAATAGTGTGAGAACTTTTAGTGAAATTAACAATAAAAATGCGAAAAGATTTCAACCGACAGATTGGCTTCGACCCGTCCAAATTATTTTATAAACACACGAAAAAGCAAAATCATTTTCTCATTAATATGCCTCTTGTGCAATACATACGCTTCGTCTATTTTTTCCCCTTTTTTGGGATAAATTATGTTATAGGTTCCCTATTTTCTCACTTGATTTTTAAATTATTTTTCATTACACTAAAATATTTAAATTAATTCCAAATATTTCACAATATAATATAGTCAAATTAGTCCCCATTATTTCAAAATATCTATAAAAAAGCTCAATGTTTACTAATTTATTTAAATTAGTTTTTATTCATTAACTCATTATTTATTAAGATGTGGACCAATATGCATAGATTTGTGAAATTGAAGGTTAATAAATATTATGGTACAATAGAAACTGACATATACAAAAGCTATTTTAGAGTGTCACATAATCTTCTCGTAATTTAAAGTACCACATGAAGCATTTGCATCTTCTTCTTTTTAAACTTATTTTGAAGTGTCACATCAGTGTTTGTATGGTATATATTAACAAAAAAAATTAAAATTTAAAACGTGGAAGTAAAAATTGAAAAAAAAAAAGAAAACTAAAACTTTAAAAGATTAAAACATTGCAAATTAAAAAAATAAATTTTATAAAATTAAAAACTTAATAATGGTAACAAGCTAAAAAATAAAGAATATAAGGAATAGGAAATTAAGAATTTAAACTTGAAAGGTAAAAAATCTAGAAAATTAGAAACTTTAAACTTAACAGGTAAAAAAATCTAGAAAATTTGAAAAATTAGAAACATAAAAATTTTTAAAAATAGAAAATTAAAAATATAGACGAATAAAAAATGAAAAATGAAAAAACTAAAAAGTTAAAAAATTAAAAAAGCAAAAAGTCAAAAAAAGCAAAAAGAAATTAAAAATTAAAAATTAAAAATTAAAATAAAAGTTTATAGAATTAAATAATTTTAGGAATTGAAAAATTAAGGAATTCAAATATGACTGCTGGCCACCAGAGAGAAAAAAAATTAAAATTAAAAATAAAAGTTTATAGAATTAAAGAATTTAAGGTCTCGCGTACATTTTACGTGATCGGGGGGGGGGGGGGGGCATTTTAGAGGGAAGAGCATGGAAAAGTATGGTTGATGACAGCACCCCAAGCGGAAGCTCTCTCTTTACTTGCTCCATTGCAGAAGAAAGAGGACATAAATTAAGAAAACCGTGCAAAGTACGGAATAGGAAAGCGCTTATTTGACTATACGTAATATTGAAAACTAATTGAATATTTTAGAATGATGGGACTAATTTAAGAAAATATGACAATATTGGGAGAACTCTATATAATTAACCCACATGTTTTAACCATTTTCTTAATGACCCTTGAGACATGATAAGATATGAGCCAAACAACAAAGTTTTGGATCAAAATAACAATTGGATAGAAAAATAAATTAACCAAAATAGTGAGCATCCCAACGGAACAAGCAGGTGGAAAAAAAAAAACAGTGGCTAAACCCAACAACAACAAAAAGCACACATTTGCAAGTAAAGAAAATACAAATACTAGAGAGAGGGGGGAAAAAAGAACTAGATAAAGGAATAGCAAAGCAAGAAAATTGAGGCGAGTTAAAATCACATTACACATATTACATATATTACTAGATAAATTAAATATTTTTATTTTTTTTTCAAATTCGAGACCTTTTGGAAAATGGCTCAAAATTCTCAAGAATAATGAGCTTAAACCAAACATAACAAAATGATGAGTTTAAACCAAACATAACAAGTAAATATATTCCTGTGAGTTATCCTTAATTTTTCCTGAAATATTCTTGACATACCAAACTGTTTTAGCATTCTTGATAATCGCATTCATGGGAATGGCAACTCTCTCTTTCATATATATTTAATATATTTTCTTTTCTTTTACGACAAATATTATGAATTGTTTCAAAAGTCTATTTAGCTCTCCAAAATTAGAAACTAAGGTTGCATTTGGTTTGCTGTTAAGATTGCATTTGGTTTGGCTGTTTTCTATTTTCATTTTCTGACAAAAATTTCATTTTATGTTTTTCAAAATTTAAAGAATGTGTTTGGTTAACAAAAGTGAAAATTATTTTCTAAAGATGGAAACTAGGAAAATTATGAAAATGCATTTGGTTAGATTATTTTCTTTGTATTCCTAATTTAGTTTATGCTAATATATTGTTGCATTTTAAAAGCTTTTCTAAGCATATATCACATAAGATTTTTATGTTGAAAGTTTGATAAACACAATAATTTTTTTTCCAGAAAATATGATCAAACAAACCTATTCATTCATAAGTAGTTTCACTATTCCATTAAATAATAATATGATTAAAAAGTTTAAAAAACACAAACATATTTCATGATACATATATGTATATCTAGATAATATTATACATCATCCATAATAGCGAAATAATACTCAACAACGTTTCTTTCCTCACTAATTGTATCATATTAAACACATCTATCATTTTAAGTGACTAAAGAAAAAAATTTCATGATATCTTATTGATATTATTTTTCGTTTTCATTATTTGTAATTGATTTTAAGGTTAAAATAAAAGAAAATACCTTTTGTCTTAGATCGTTTAACTTTAATAGATTATAAATGTTGAACTGGGTAATTAGCAAAAAAATAATAATCATAATAAATGTTCCACTTGAAAAAAAAATCCCCTAATTTTTTTTCGATTTTATATGCTGACTAAAAAATTGACTTTGATGCATCACAAAGACCGACGCGTCCTTGTTTGTCTGTTCACAACGAAGGAGATGATGTAAGTTTCTTTGACCAACAAAATTACAAAATTGCCACCGCATAAAAAAAAGTCAGCAAGCATAGGGGTTTTCAAACGAGACCCTTAATTACAAAATTGCCATCGAGTTTTGATTTTATTAAAAAAATGCCACTACGTTATCAGGCATTTTCAATATAATTACCGAATTGCCACTGTTCTCAAATTTTTCCAGAAAACATTGAGAACGTATTTTTTGTGTTTTCTAATTTTCTAGAAAATAGTTTTCAATTTTCTAAAAATGAAAATGAGAACAATTTAATCAAACAAATTTGCTAACAAAATTTTCATTTTCTATGAGAATTTAGAAAACGAAAACAGAAAACAACTAAAGCAAACACACCCTAAGCAAGCTTGCCTTAAAAGGACATTTTTTTTTACGATGAATATTATGAATTGTATTCGCATTGATTTATGCTTTGTTTTCTGAAGCTTTTCCTAGGACAGCGGCTTGTAACAATTTTCAAGGATGTTGCAGCTGATGCTTCTTATGCCTTGTTCATAGGCCCGTTTAGATTGGTTTTTTTCTAAAACTCTTTTTTTAACTGTTTTTAAAAAATAATTTTTTTAAAAGCTAAAAATTCTATCTTCTAAAAAAAACTGTATTTGAGTTTTTTTTTCAAAGTTTTAACTTTTTTTAAAGTAAAATCAAATAGTTATTCAAAATTTAATGTAACCTTTTTAGAAAAAAAATATTTTTTTCTCAAAAAAAAGCCAATCCAAACACGCCCATAGTCTGCATTGGTTCTGCTTGATGATGTTCTCCTATTATTTCCTTTTTTTCTTGTTTCCTTCTCTTTTTTCCCCCTTTTCCCCATTGGATGACGGCCAAAGTTATTTTACAATTGCGAATATCCAAAGCAAATATTGAACATTTTATGCTTTAAAGAAGATGACTCCATACGGAACAACTCTTTGGTAAGGATCAAAATTTAGTCTTTATATTTCATTTTGTATCTTTTGACCTTCCTATTATTTTACAAAATTTCGAGTAGTTTCGGTTAATGATTGTTGGCCAAACTCATGATAGAAATGTACACCCGCATTCCTCTCTAAACGAAGAACATGGCGTATTGTATGCCTTTGCAATATCTACAACAAAAGAACAATTCGTTGAATGTAATGTACGATTTCAAAGTCATTATTGTTAGAAAACATGCATTACCCCATAATCTATGAAGTTTCTAGTCTAGTGTCTAATGATGTTAAACAAGTAATTTGAATTAATAAAATGTTACCAGCAACTTATATTGTCGTTCTTAAGAATTTGATGTACGGTAAAAAGTTATAATATAAATTACATAGTTTAATTTACTTTGATTATTGTTGAGTTTGCATCTCTCTCATAAAAATGCTCCAATCTCTTTTGATCATATATGTATAATGAAGAACAAATTCGATTGTCCAATGTTGACAACGATACCATGGTCGCAGTTAAAAGCTAAATTCCACTATCTAATGAAGAGCAACTTCCATGATCCAATGTCTTGTGGATTTTACACACTAAGCAAAAGTCAATTTGGGCGGTTTGGGTGTTAAACAATTATTTCAAGAGGGATTCTCTCGGGTGTCCTCTATTCATCCGAACTCCACCTGGGCCTGGAGGAAAAATCTTTAGCTTCGAGAGATGGCTCGTTTTGCCATGATTTATAGCATCGGCGACAGTCAAGGCACCTGATTCTGGTATGACAATTGGCACCCATTTGGCTCCTTAATTAATTATTTTTCCTTGTATGTCTCAACTATTAATCCTTCTTTGATGGTTGCTAACTTCATTCATGATGATCATTGGGTGTGGGATGTAACAAATCCTATCTATTCTGTTATTTTCCATAATATTGGGAACATGAGACCTAATGGTTCAAGAATTGATAAAATTGTTTGGATCAATAACTCTAATGGGATTTACTCGAAGAGGGCAGCCTTGGAATTCATCAGGACTCCACAACGGAAGGTGGACTGGTATAGGTCAGCATGGTTCAAACATCATATCCCAAAACATGCCTTCTATTGTTGGCTTATGTGGCATAAAAAAACTTCCAACGAAGGACAGACTGATTTCTTGGGATCTTTCTATCAATCCTTCTTGTGTTTTCTGTCATATGAGCATTGAGGACCATGAGCACCTCTTCCTTTACTGCTCCTTTGTTAATTGCATTTGGAATAGGGTGGAGAAAGACCAAGGGTATTGTTAATTTGAGGAACTGGACTGAAGTTACTAGTTGGATCATTCCACAGGCTAATTCCCAAACTCTACAAGCTTATACGATGAAGGTTTATCTCGGAGCTTTTGTGTACCACATTTGAAAAGAGAGAAACCTTTGAGAATATTGAATTTGATGTTGCATATGATTAGGAATATTAAAAAGTCCCTCTTAAACTTGGCAATCCTTAGATCTTGGAATGTAAATCCTTGAGGCTTGCTGACTTGAATTTTTGTACACTTTGTTGATATTTATAAAATTCTACTTACTTATTTAGCAAAAAAAAGAAGAGGTATAGGGATAAAAGAGAGAAAGCATTACCATATTTTAATTAAATTGTGATTAGGAAAAAAGAAAAAATAAGAGCCTTTTTAGAATTGTTTTTTGTTTTTAGTCTTTAAAAACCGTTTTAAAAATAGTTTTTGAAAACTATATTTAGAAATAAAAAGCAAAAAAAGACAAGCATTTGGCAAATATGTTTTGAGAATAACTTTTTTAAAAAAAATGCATTTAGAAAATGTGTTCTGAAAATAATTTCTAAGAACAAAAAATATCTATTTAGTTGCATATGTTCTTATTTTTTTTCTCAATGAAGTAAACGATATATTACTTAGATAACTTAAATAACAAAGTTCAAAACTTAAGTTTGAAAAAAAAAAGATTATTAGTCTCAATTACAGCTAAATCTAATTTCATCAAAGAATATATCTATCACCTTTATTTGAGCATGCTACTCATCAATTTTATTTTCAAGTTAATTAGATGAAATAACGATTATACTATTCAAGAAATTACTTTTTAGTTAAACATTATAATCGGTACTGTATGGTGGTATTTGGTTTTGGCAAAACAATGTATTTGAGTAGATACATGATCTATGAGATCAAAATTCTAACATAAATTAATATGATCATGCCAATTGAATCATATGATTTTAGTTAGCCACTTATCGCAGAAAAAATTGTGAACATGCACTAAATTCAAAAGATTATATAGTATATTGAGTTGATAATACTATTTGAAGGACAACAAGCAGAGGAAAGGGTTCAAGAAGAGACAGAGAATGATGGGTTTGTGAAAATTGATAGGATTTTATTTTTAAATATGTATCTTTATAATATTATGATATTTCCATTAATGAAAAAAATTGTTATCATTGTTTTGGAGTACAAAGAACGAAAATCACTAAAAACATCTAAACGTTATTTTATTTTTGTCTTTTCAGTAATAGTTTTTTGGAATTGTTTTTTAAGAATAACACCACAAATATCTAACCAAAGAAATTTTTTTTTTGTTTTGAGAAAATAAAAAATTATTTATAAAAAAAAACACTCTCAAATAAGTCCTAAATGTCTTTGCTAGATATGATTAGATTATAATTAGGAAAAATATAGAAAAGAAAACATAAATGCATTTTCTAAACGCATTAACTATATTATTAATTGGATATCCATTATTTATCTATTTTAATTAAAGAGATTAGAATACACTTTTAGTAACTAAAAGAGAACTTCTCTCAAAGAAGATTTAGATCCGGCTTGGTTATCAGGTAATGAGTCTTGTAAATGGAACTCCTAATGTGTTTGCAGAATAATCAAGAATTTACGATATAGTTTTTATTATTCATTTTTCTTTGTATACATATATTTTCTATCCACACTTTTTTTTTCAACTTTCGCAATTTCAAATTCTTATTTGACTATGCAATCATTTCAAACTTTGTGTATGACTGACGGGTCACATTAAATTTCTAAAAGCTTGAATATTTTTCTCATCTGTCAAAAAAATTAATTAATTTTATAAGAACACTAATATTTTGGGTCATTTACTCTTAGACACCTTGCGTATCCAAGTCCCTTTCACACACACGCACACATCCCAAGTAGTTTAAACTCCGTTGACTCACACGCTGGTGGGTACAAACATGAGGTATATTCACCTATACATACATTTTATCATTACATATTTATAAACCCTAGAAAAAAGGACCATTTTTATAGCGGGCCGGCGATTGACGAGCTACTATCTCCGGCGCTCCTCCGGCACTGAACGTATGCTATTTTTTCTCAACTGGGTGTCTAGTTCTGGGCTAAATGGTACAGAAAGCTTTGATCTTTGTACCTTTATTTGAAATCTAGTGTTTTGAAACCCTAGTGTTTTGAGCTGAATCTTTGTTTTGAATAAGTTAGGCTGCTGCTGCTGCTGTCGTTGTTAGTTAATCGAGTTGTTGGGATTTTGTAGGTGTTGTGATTACGCCTTATGATGATGAAAATTTTGGTCCAGCTGTAAATTAGGGTTTGCTTTAAACTAAACGAAGGTTTGATTCTTTTTGTATTTTGTTGATGAGTTAGTAAATTGTTGAATTAGCTGAAGATTTTTTGGGGGTCAAGTTTGGGTTTTGGGAGTTTTTGTATGATGTAGTGGTAAAAGCTATTTTTTGTGTGTGTGTGAAATTGGGGATTCATTGTTGGTTCTGAGTTTTCTTGAATGGTTCATTCTGGGTTGTAGTTAGTTATTCATTGTGGTTGTGGAAGTTAACTATGAAGAGATTGAGGTCAAGTGATGACCTTGCCTCGTATGGAGAAAAAGGTCTTGGTAAAGATTCGGGGAGGAGGGAGGCTGACTCGGGATTGAATGGGTCATCGTCGCACAGGAGCTTTCACTACAAGTCTGAGAGCGGGAGAAAGGCTATTTCTTCTTCATATTCTAGGTATGATCGGCTAGAGGATGATCGCGAGAGTTGTAGATCACTTAGAAAGCGATCTGATTATGATGCAGATAGTTACGAGAGAAGGAAGAGTTATGATCGTTACAGGGATGCTACTGATAGAGCAATTACAAGTTCTTCACCTCGGGGTGGTTATGGTGTGGATCGGATTCATCGATCTGAAAGCTTTTCCATGCCAAGGAGGGATTTTCCAAAGGGGTGTAGGTCAGAGAGGGACAGATCTCGGCGAGAAGGGAGTGTTTCATCATGGAGGAGGTTTGGTGAAGGGAAAGATGGTGATGAAGGGACCCAGAGTGGCAGTGAGTCTGTAAAAGTAAGTAAAACAGAATTAGATGATGTTAGAAAGGTGAAGTCTCCACAGAGACTCAGAGACGTAAAATCACCACCTTGGTCTAAGGACTCTGGTAGTGAGCAGTCAAAGAGTGTTGAATGCAAGAAAAGTGAAGATTTGCCCATGGAAAGTGGTTCTCATAGTGGTGAAATGGAAGAGGGAGAACTGGAACCTGATCCTCATCCTTTGCCGGTAACTGATCTTGTAAGTCAAGAGCAGGCATCGGTTGAGTTGAAGTCCCTGCAGAAGAAGCTTAAAGGTCAACATCAGAGTGAAAGTAAACTGTCAGAGGATAGGGAAAATTCATTGGCTGCAGAAACAGTTGATCATAAGAAGGAGCAAGCTGAAGAAGTACTGTCAGAAAATGTTCATGAAGTAGGAAAGGAAAAAAATGTGTTGCCAGATAGTCAGAACCCTTCAACTCCAGTGAGTAGTCGTAGCAAAAGAGGTGTTGAGACCACAGCAGATGATGGGAATGGCAAGTTTGATGACTATGCCAGAGAAAATAGTAAGTGTCAGGAGAGAGCAAATAATGCAAATGCTGAGAAGGCATCAGTATCAAAAGCAGAAACAAAAATTGAGGATAAGATGGATAGCATTTGTTTGCCTATGTTAAACAAGGGGATTAATGGGGAAACTGGAGCACCAGTTGGTGTTTCTTCTCCAGAAACTGAGGGAAAAAGTCCAAATTTCAAGGATAAGGGTAAAGATATGGTTGTCTCGCCATCTAATGGTTTAGTTTCAAATGAAGATGGGTTCACAATAAAAGCTGAACAAAGGGGAGTGACTGGTTGTCGAGGTGCTGACCTAGAAGGACCAAGTACCCTGGGCCTGGAGTTGTTCACCACTCATCCTGTTAACAAACCTGAAAATTCGGAGCAGATGAGTGGAAACAAGTCTAAAGATGAAAAGTTGGCTCTTGAACTCTCACTTAGCCTGCCTAATGTTCTACTCCCCATTGGTTCAAGCAATGTCGCGCAGGCTCCTGGTTCTCCTAGTCGTGCAAAAAGTTCTCAGTCATTTTGGAGCTCATATCGAACAAATTCTGATGGATTTACAACATCGTTCTCAGGTTCACAGAACTTCACCCACAACCCTAGTTGTTCCCTGACCCATAATTCATTTGACAATTGTGAAAAGTCTGTTGGTAGTCGCCCTATATTTCAGGGAGTGGATTGGCAAAGTCTGTCTTTGAAAGAGCATAACACGAAAGAAGGTCCGATATATCAAAGCATGTTTTCAGATGCAAACAATTTGCACCAGCAATCTCAAGCTTCCAATGGGGATTCACGAGGTCACCATGTCGTACAGCAACGTAGGGTTATAGAAGGTAGCTCTAAAATACCAGTTGGTAGGGAATGGCAGTTGAGTTACAGTAAACAAGTGCCTGGTGTACAATCAAGGCACCCAAATGATATCAAATCCCCTTCACATAGTGTGGGTTCTCATGAAACAAGATCGGAATATACTAAAGACAAGAAGCGCCTCATTAGAGAGAACAGTGGTGGTACTTTATTTAGGAATAGTTCAGATGGAAAAGAGCAACTATCGGCTGTTGGAGCAGATTTCGCTGAGTCGATAATTACCATGATTGTTTCTGAACCACTAAATGAAATGGCTCGGAGATTTAGTGATATGACAAAGCACCAAGTGGAATATGTAAAGGAGTCTACCCGTGACATCATCCTGAATCCGGGAAAGCAGTGGCAGCTTAGTGCTTTGCAGAAAGCATTACGAAACAGGGCTGACATCACCCTGGAGATGCTTCTGAAGTCCCATCGAGCTCAGTTAGAGATCTTGGTCGCTCTGAAAACTGGTCTTCAAGAATTTCTTCAGCAGAATTATGAGGTATCGTCTCCTGATTTGGCAGAGATATTTCTGAACATAAGATGTAAAAACCTTGCTTGCCGGAATCTTCTTCCTGTGGATGAATGTGACTGCAAAATTTGTATCCAGAAGAATGGTTTCTGCAGTGCTTGCATGTGTCTTGTATGTTCGAAATTTGACATGGCATCTAATACATGTAGTTGGGTTGGATGTGATGTATGCCTACACTGGTGCCATGCAGATTGTGGCCTACAAAAATTGTATATTAGAAATGGACGTAGTGCCACTGGAGCTGAGGGTACAACAGAGATGCAGTTCCATTGTGTTGCTTGTAATCATCCCTCGGAGATGTTTGGCTTTGTGAAGGAAGTCTTCCAAAGTTTTGCAAGAGAATGGACAGCTGAAACTCTTTCGAAGGAACTTGAATATGTGAGGAGGATTTTTTCTGCGAGTCAAGATGTGAGGGGAAAGCATTTGCATGAGATTGCGATTCACATGCAGTCAAAATTGGCAAACAAGGTCGATCTTCAAGAAGTTCAGAATCAGATCATGGGCTTCCTTACTGGTAAGTGTTACACTAGAACACTTTCTGTTGATTTTGTTGTTCTGTGAACTATTTAATTTTCTGAATGGCATAGAATAATGGTCCAACAATTCATATTTGATTGATATTTTGCATCTGTGTGTGCGAGCTGGGAAGGAAGCAATTCCATTTTCATTTTATTTTTCAATTTCTGCTGAAACGATTTTCCTGCCTTAAAATTATCCAGATCATGATTGCATGGTTTTTGGTATCATCTTCTATGAGAAGAGCATATGTCGAGAAATTCTGTGGTTGCTGTATGATATGCTAAAAAGCACAATTTCCCAGCGTCCCCAGTGACACAGCATATACTCCATGTCAAGTTTGTAATGTACATTTGCCAAATCAATACAGGACTGTTCCATTAGCCTAAATTCTGTTATTTGCCTGTTTCATATTCTCATTTCTATTCTGCACAATATTCTATTTTAAAAGATCAACATATCTAGTATTCATAAAAAAGAAAACTCTATTTGTGTCACCTGTAATTTTAAATTGTAGAACTGCATTTTACCTATTTTACCTGTTGTTACAACTTTGGGCTGACGTTTAGTGGAAGAGTTTCTACCTGTTGTTACAACTTTGGGCCGACGTTTAGTGGAAATGTTTCTCGGTCTCCTTTGGTCTATGTATATGGTATGGTCTTTTGAGAAAGTTAAAAAGATTTTGTTTCCCCTCAAAAAGCTCTACTATTGGGTAACTTCCAACTAATAGCAAGAGAAATCAACTATGTAATCTTTCTTTTTCTTTAGCCAATTTAATTCCATTCCAAGCCTTAATCTCATCTCTGAAGGATCTGGTGCCAGCTGACAGGATTCAAAGGATGTAATAGGCTATATCCAGCAACTTCTATCCCATTTACATCTGATTAGTAGATGTTCAACTGATTCCAAAATTATTTGTACATTTATTATACCTGTTAGTAAGGATCTTCCCCCTTTCATGAAAATTGTCAATAGTGAGGATTCTTCTCATAGTTGTTCACTGACAAGCAAAGAAAGCCACTCTTGACTTCCAAATATCTTTCTGAGGAAAAGATTTCGGAGTGTTGATTCCCATGGTCACTAAGCCACATTTCTGTTTTTTAATTCACTCTCTCTTTATATCTACCGAGAGGATGAGCTGGTTCATACAGGGGAGTGGTCTCTAACAGAGTGATAGAAGGAAATCATCTCTTGTGATCTTATCTAAAACACAATGTTAAGTACCACATTCCTCATGTTTATGACAACTAATTGAAATGAGACTTTAACTAGTTTTTGATGGGACCTATTTAATGAATAGAGCTTTGGTTGTCAATTTGAATAAAAATCATGGAAGTTTAGAGATAAGTAAGAAACTACGCCACTTGATCCCCCTGTGGGAAAAGTACAGAAATAATACTTCCTGATCATAGTCTAACAATGAGAGAAAAATAGCAACTGTCATAAATTAGTAGAATGAGTCATGGTCTAACAATGGGAGAACAATAGCAACTGTCATAAGTTAGTAGAATGGAGTTAACTAGCTTTTTATCATAAGTTATGTTAATGCTGAATGTAACGCATTCTTTTAGTTCGTAACTGTGGTTCTGTTTATATCACTCTTTGGTCTTACTTGGGGCCTCATTCTTGGTTGGGCTGTTAAACACATGAAACACTTACACTAGCCTCCTTAATTGGATAATTTACCCATTATTCTTAGTTCCTCTGTTTTTACATGGACCTGCACCTTCTCATATATCAATGTAGAAATCTCTCTCTGTATATTTTGTCTCTACTACTGGAAGATTCTAGAACATTTGATGCATATGTTTCTTATCTTTAATGGTGATTCTGCTGTTTAAAAAAAGTTATGATTGTGCATTGTCCCTCAATATGATGACCTAAAATTGGTGGTTTGCCAACCTGACATATTTGGCCTTGGACAATAGCTGGTGCTAGGAATTGCTTCATTTATACCTTTTCGTATTTTTACTGGGGGGACGTGTATGGAACTGAAAAAGGATGGCTCTTTATAATTGATGTGGGATCATCCTTGGTCATCTAAAGTGTGATAGCGTTGCTTTTCTACTTGTAACTTTTTGTGCTCGTAAAATAGGGCCTTATTAAATATCTCTCGCTCTTATGGCAGATGCCGAGTCCTTCAGGTCGAGCAACACTCCCAGTGTTTGTAAGGAGGAAGTTTCAACAAGGTATCATGATGGCAGCAATGGTGTTGCTGGTTCGAGCCAGGGAGTTGAATGGCTGAGATCTATAAGTTCAGGTAAGGCTCATCAATCAGACAAATCAGCAAGATCTTTCCAAGCTCTTGATTTCAATCAGAATGAGAAGCACTCTATCAAATCATCAAATATGCAAACAAGTATCCACAAGGAACCTGTTTTTGACGAACTAGAGAGCATCATGAGAATCAAACATGCAGAAGCCGAAATGTTCCAGACACGCGCTAATGATGCCCGAAGAGAAGCTGAAGCACTAAAACGCATTGCCATCACAAAGAATGAAAGACTTGAAGAAGAATATACAAGTCGAATCACTAAATTGCATTTAACAGGGGCGGAGGAACTTCGTAGACATAAGTTGGATGAGTTGCGGGCTGTTGAAAGAGCTTATCAGGAGTACTTCGATATGAAGATAAGGATGGAGAGTGATATCAAAGATCTGTTGTTGAAAATGGAAGCTACAAGGAAAAACCTTGCAATGTGATCATTCAGCAGCTTATTTTTTGGAACTCTGCGTCTAGGAAAATTCGCCCGTGTAACAGATAGCTTTTAAGTAACTTTATATCAAGGTAATGTAGTTCTCTATTCAATGCATCATGCATCTTTGTTGTAGGCATAACTTTGGATTTTTTTTTTTTTTTTTCTGCTGCTAACAAGAATGTGTATAGAGTGTGTCATCTGTTTGGGTTTAAACAAATTCTCCAGTTATGGATAGAACCTCAGCAGAAGTAGAAAGGAAAAGCACTTCTTTTTCCACATTTTGAGGAATTTGTCCCTTCTCAAGAAAATTTGTGGAAATATCATATTAGGAGGCTCACTCGTAGTTAATGTCCTGTAGTGGAACACTGAACATCTATTGTAATTAAAGTTATATTATGGTCTTCTTTCTTTCGTGAAGTCTTCTAACCGGAACCTTCTAAGCTTCATCAACTACATTAGATGGAATGTTTGTCATTAAGTTTTAAAGGGTAAAATAAACGCTAGCCTTTTTCTTATGGCGTGATCTGTCTAATTAGCTTATTATCTCATGTACTTTTTAGAAGCTAAGTAGTCTTCCCTTCTCTTATTATTTTAATACCTTCAAGTAACGTATTGAAAAGTCGAATGTCCTTTTACTATCATTAACTTTTCGTGTGATATAAATAAAGATGTTTTTGTGAAAATATATGTAGTAAAATTGAAAGTGTCAACGCTATTAAATGCAAAATAGTGTGACAAGTGCATTTAATGTTAAGGTAGAAGATTATTTGTCACTTCTAAAATTATAATGGCATGTTTGGTATGATGAAATGGTTTGAAAATAAATGATTATTTAAGGCAGAAAAGAATTTAAGGCAGAATGGTCATAGAATATTTTTTCTTTTTCTTATGTTTGGTTAAAATTATAAAAAATTTAGAACAAAATGACTATTTTATTTGATATATTTGGTAAATTTATTTTAAAACAAAATTAGA
This sequence comes from Cordia subcordata, assembly GCA_028554755.1. Taxonomy (NCBI): domain Eukaryota; kingdom Viridiplantae; phylum Streptophyta; class Magnoliopsida; order Boraginales; family Cordiaceae; genus Cordia; species Cordia subcordata. Next base: position 8,934,399 of record JAPTOF010000013.1, on the reverse strand, counting down.
ATAGTATAAAAATCAATTCAATTAACCAAAGTACACTTGTTCTTTAGATTGACATAAATTTAGATTTATATGTAACAATTATTTTTATACAATATTAACATAAACTAAATATTCTTTGTCTTTTGATCAACGATAAAACATAGTATTATTTATTCAATCAATTTTTTTTATTTTTATCACCATATTTTAATTTAAGAAAAAATTCACGTTACCCTTCTGTAATGTGCGAAAGTATTACGTTACCTCCTTGTGTTCTAAAAACTTCAGATTGCCCCCTCTGTCTACTTTTCCGTCAAATTTGAGCCACACGCGCTAAAAATGCAGCTAGTGTAATATTTTTAATTAATTTACTCTAAATTTGGACAAAAATATCCTCTGAAAAGAAAGCAATTGACCATTTACCCTTCAATCCTAATTTGTCATGTAGTTATGGGTGGGAATCGGAACGGATAATCGGATATCGGATTAGAAAATCAATTATTTGATCAGATAGTTTAAAAGTACCTATCCGGCCAGATATCGGATGTTTGGATAACGGATATTTTCGGATTCAGATAGTCGGATTTTCGGATTTATTTAATAATCAAAACAAATTTAAACAACATTATAACCATATAAATTTAGGGCCACTCGAGCTATAACAATATTAAATTATATTGAAAAGAAAAATTAACACATTTCACCTAATATGAAGTTTACCACAAATTATAATTCATACTAATATGCAATACAAAATAACAGTAGATAATAACCAATATATATATAAGTTTACTACAGATCATAATCCACATTAATATGTCATACATACTGTAGTCGATACTAAATACAAAATCTATCACAGTCTATATTTTATAACAAGTCATCAAATATTTTTGTTGTACAAAAAGCTAAACAATATTTTATAACAAGTCATCAAATATTTTTGTTGTATAAAAAGTTAAACAAATAAAATATCCCAAAATGTAGGACATAAAACTCAAAAATTTAAAATAAAGTTAAAAATTATAAAATAATAAAATGTTGACCTATCTTTAGACAATGAAGCCCTTAACATAAAATTAATATATTTTTATATGTGTTTTATTTTTCCGATCAGATTCAGATAATAAAAAATTATCCAAATTCCTATCCGATATCCGGTATTTTTATCGAATATCAGATTAGGATATATATGTATCCAAAGTTTTCATAATTTTTCTATTCAATCGGGTTCGGATACATATTCAAATTCGGATACGGAACGAATATTCCCACCCCTACATGTAGAGCTTTTGAATTTAAATGAACGGTGTGGATTTCTTTTGTTCTGGCAGATTTCTTTGTAAGCTAAGCCACTTTCTTGACCAAATCTTCAGCGTCTTTGGTTTTTCAGTTTTTAGTTTCATCATCACCAATCTTTGCTGCTAGCATCGACAATTATTTTTTAGTTTCACTTCCTTCTCTCTCTCTCTATATACACAATTATATTTTTGTGTTTTATACCATATATTTAAATATAAATATTTTTGAAAATTAACTTTATTTTTTTCCATTTATTCCTCTTCATGCGCAATCATCAATGGATTGAACAAATAATATATCTCTCTTCGATCTTTCTCTATACAAATTTAGTTACTTTCTCTCTGTAGGGTTTTTGAGTTTTTGTTACTGTTGAAGAATCTTGATCTTCCTCTCTACTCCTGAAATACAAAAATAAAATAATATGACGCAGAGAAACTCTTTTTTTTTTTTAACTTCATTTTTTTCCAAGTAAAAACAATTTCTACAAGCATGAATTTTTTTTCTTCTTGTTTTTTTTTTTTAAGAAATTCTTCGCCTGGTAAATATTTCGTCGTCATCACAGCGGGGTTGGGGGGAGAGGTGATGATGCTCATCGTCGCAACAGAGGGGAGGTTGAGGATGCTTGTCTATCTTTGTCGACAGCTGTAGTCGCACAGCTGAGGTGGGTTTTGTTCATATTAGCGGGGATGGTGGGGTTTAGGAATTAGAGATTTTAGATTAGGGATTTTTAGCATATGAAGTTTGGTTTATTTTACTTATTGATAAAAAATTCAATCCTGAGAAATTTGTTTTGTTAAAAGATCTGTCAATCAACCAGCAGACATGGCAGCAAAAATGGCTCGAGCTGAAAGATTGAAGGAAGACTAAATCCGTAGTCCACCTTTGGAGTTGAAGTTGATTCTTGAAAATGATTTTTCAGCTTATGGTATTGGTTAGAAGCGTTTGTTTTGTTGTCTTTTTGGATTATGCCATTCGAGCTCTTGTGCCCAGAGTTTTGGGTTGGTTTACGTGTTTTGCACTCCTCATGTTTGTCGATTTGCTCCTAATATATGTATTGTACTGTTTTATGAATGAATGATGATCTTTATGACCCAAAAAAAAAAGATAAAAAATATTTTTGGGTAAAAAATTATAACTTTTTTCCAGTGGCAATTTTGTCATTTTAAGTTTGTATTTAACGGTAGAGGAGAGTGTGATCAATTTTAGAAAAAACATAAGGGGGCGATCTGAAGTTTTTAGAACATGGGGTAACTTGATACTTTCGCAATACTTTCGCACGTCACAGGGAGGTAACGTGAATTTTTCCCTTTAATTTATTTACTTTCCTAACATAATTGAGAGAAAAGTTAATTATTCAATAAAATTACACCTGTTTTTTGGGTCAAAAAGAGTTAAAATGAAAAAAAAATTGTGTATTTTTAATTTTTTACTTTTTGCTTTGTAATTTTTAATTTTTTATTGTTTATCTATTTAATAACGATTGAAGATTTGTGAGCGTAAATGGAGAATAATAAATTATGTTTTTGGTTTTATTTTATTTTTTATGATTCTAACTTACGTTGGAATGCTCATTTCTTCGGTTTGACTAAAGAATGAGTTTTCTTACTTTTTTCTAGAAAGGTCATTCAGTGAGAATGGGTTTTCTGACTTCAATTAATTCCACCAAACAAAAAAAAGGGAATGAGAAGTTAGAATAACGATTCCATTTCAAGCCATTCCTACATATCAAATATACCATAAGGGTTAATACGATAAGTTCTGAAAAATAAGAGTCTAACATGCCGAGACAAATAATATGGTTGTAGTTATGCATTTTACTGAAGTCTTAAACAACATTTCTTCCATCTCTTAGGAATTTTAAATTCGGAGCAATATTGTGTTTGGAATAAGTTATTATAAGATACTTATTTTATTGATATGAAAAAAATAATATTTATTATCTCTTTTTTTATCTTATAAAATATAAGTTTTCAATTACTGGATAAGTTACAAGTATACGATCAAAAGACAAACATTGTAGCTCAAACTCTCCACTCGCAAAAACTGCAATTGCGTTAAAATAGGGTTGTACGGAAATATTGAATTTCTAACTGAATCGAAATGCTATGTCGAACCATATCAAAATTGAAAGTATAGTGTTTTTTTATTTTTTATTTTTTTTACAATAATCGGAACCATATCAAACCAGACATGACCAAAATAATAGGTTTTTAATATTAATAATACACACAAGCCCCCAGAATTTTAGATCGTATAATTTTATGAGTATCACTACTAAAAAAGAAACACCCAAGGAAAAATCCTGTGCACATATAATATAATCACACTAAATTCTAGTTATATTTGACGCTTAATTAATTCTAATTATATTATTAACATCATTTATGTAATGTTAACTTAATAATCGTTAATCTAATCATGATTAACTTAAATTAATTCTAACTATATTATTTAGTTACTTAGTTGATTGACTTAAATCTTTTTTTATATTACTAACTTCATTTTATAATAATTACCCTAATGCTATGAGTGAAATGATAGAGGATTATAAGTCTTAGATGGATGAAGACACCAATAAAGAATGGCATATCCACAATGGTGATAACAAAATACTAGAAGGAGAAATTGATGAGTATTTTCTATGAACCGGAAAGGAATAACAATCGCTTACCTACGAGGAGTTGGATAGGTATTTATATGAGTATAGCGAAAAATATATTATCGATTTTGTTTTTTGAATAGTTGAAGACCAATTTAGTAAAATATACCATTTTCAATTTGGTAAAATATACTATTTATCTAAGGTTATAGAGGATGTTTTGGTTGTTCCAAATGTTCATGTGTGGCTTCTAAATCTTCCTTTAGCACAAATAGGATTTTGGACTAATTTATGAGGGTTTTTTTTTTTTTTCAACTCCTATTACAGCTAAAGTTCTTATTTGCTGCCAAGATTGGTTGAAGAATTCTACAAACCTATACAACTTGAAGAATCAATTAAAGAAATTGAAAATTTTGAACCATGTATAAATGTTCGTTTAAAATGATTGGTATTTGGTGATTTCTATAAATATTGCTTTTTTTTATATTTCTTAAGCTTGTAAATCTCTTTTTTCTTAAATATATATTATTCAAGGATTTGAAGTCGTAAAGAATATTTGCCAAGAACCACCCAGAGTATTGATTCAATTATTTGTGACTTTTACATATTTTATAAATGGTATTAATGTAAGCTTTCTTGTATTCTTGGGTTTAAGAGTTTCAACTCTAATGATGTATTAAATCGTGCCATATTTTCATGGATATATGTTAACCAAGATTCAAGTTTTATTTTCTTTTTAATTTAAACTTTAAGTTTTATTTTCTTAATTTTATTTTTTCATGTGAAATTCTATTATTATACGAATAATCTATTGCAAATTTCATTAAAGATTATTGAACAAGTATTGAAACACCTGAATCTCCATCGTATGCCATCCTGTTGAAGAAGTATTGAAATAACTTGATATTTGCAGTAGACTATCCCAGAAATTCGGGATAGTATAAGACAAAAATGTATTCTTATAATACAATTCTAGTTTTAAATTATTCAAGAACTAAATATTCGTACACTTAATGGAGATTATTAAATTTCCAAACTGGATAAAAGCAGCATATACAACTCTAAATGAAACCAGAATTATTCAAAACTACCATGTGCAAAAACTCGAGCTTTTTGAATATTTTGGACGTGATACGAGAGAAAGAAATAAAGAGTAAATGCATAGAGGACTTGCTAAGCCAACCATATCAAAGTATTTTATTCTCTTTGTAACAATTTTTTTTTTTACATTAACTGGAAAAAAAAATATCAGTTCACTTGTTTTATGGTATTACAAAACATTTAAAAATTAAGAAAATATTTTCTTAAAAAAGTTCTAAACAAGCAAGCCTTAAAAGCATACAATTGATTTGAAAAGTTAAAATATCAGAAAACAAATGAACCTTAAAAAGCATAAACTTGATCTTGTATGTGTATGGTTCGGGAGATGCTTACACTCGCACTTTGCCCCTCCTCTATATGGGAATTAAAAGAGTCAACCTCTACTGCTAACTAATTTCTCATTTCATCTATCTAGGGGAAGAGTAAGTAGGCAAAAATATTGTAATAAAATATATATATATTTATATTATCATCTTTACAGATAATCCAAGGCATACATCGATCTAATCTAAGTGTACTAGGTAATAGGTAAAACCGACTAGAAAAAAAGGCTATTGAACCAATTGTATTTGAAATTTTCTCCATTTAACAAGGCATGAATAAATCAAGGGTCAAGAGTGATTTTCAAGATAAAACTAATTTGGCCAATAAAAGTGAGACTTCAAGAAGGGTCAATCTCAACTATGTTGACAACATAAAAACATCACAGGGATCAAAGATTAAACTCATTCTAAACTTACTTTAAATCACTTTTGCTCTTAGCTTTATTCGGATTAAGCATCCTCACATCACTCTTGAGGATTTATCTCTTTGACTAATAATATATCAGTGTCCTAAACTTCTTTCTTTCATCATTAATGTAAGCATCAAGTTATTTTGACTTGCACCGTATTAGAATCTCAAGGACTTTTCCTTTTAACAAACCCCCCACCCCACCGTAACCCCCGTTCTGACAGGATGCAAACCCTAATTATCACTTTTGAGAAGATAGTTTCAATCATTTAAACTACCCTTAATTCCTGACTTGAAATTAATTTTTTTTTATTGACACTGCATTAGCGTCTCAAGATTATTTGACCGATTTTTCTTCGTTCATAAATACCTAATAGTGACCTCGATCGCATCTAGTTCATACAAAAGATTTAAATATAAACTTCCCTCGTCAACAAATTATTTCAATACTCCAACCCAATTATATTTTCCGTAGCTGTCACCCTATCTAATTTACTAAACTCATTCGTCCTCATTGACCAAGTCCCAAAGGCATCTTTGCTTCACGACCAAAAAGAAAACGTTCTCTTCCACTTGAAATTATGAAAACTTTTGGCTTTTTTCCTGTGGAAGGTTGAAACATCACACATCCAAAAAAAAAAAAGAAAAAAAACAATTTTGACAAGCAAAATGCTGAGGTGGAAAGGCCGGAATGGGCCTGCCTAATATTTTTCAAACACCAGTTGACTAAAAGACACACACAAACACACACACACACAAATCGCAATCCTCGCTAACTTGCGCCCTCGTGCGCAGTACAACATCCCTCCTCTTCTATCTTTTTTCCACATTTTTTTTACCATTTTCTCAAAGACCCTTTGAGACCTGTGTGTTCTACGCACCTTGCGTATCCAACTTGAACTCCGTTGACTCAATAATCATTACCAATACGCCTATAGATACGTATCAATGTTTTCATGAACCCTTGAAAAAGTTTTCATTTTTATTGCTGGCCGGTAATTCTCGAGCTGCCGTCTCCGGCGACACGCTTATGGTGTACTTTTTCTCAATTGGGTGTATGGTTCTCGGCTCAATGGTACAGAAAGCTTTCATCTTTGTACCTTTTTCTTGAATCTGGGATTTTGAAAACCTAGTGTTTTGCTAGAGCTGAATCTTTGTTTTGAAAAAACTTAGGCTGCCGCTGCTGCTGCTGTTGCTGTTGTTGTTTGTTTGTAATAAAGTTGTTGGATTTAGGAGTTTTTGAGATTTTCGTTGTATGATGATGATGATGATGACGAAAATTTTGGTGCAGCTGTACATTAGGGTTTTGCTTTAAACTAGATGGAAGTTTTTATCTGTTTGCTATCTTGTTGATGAGTTAATATATTGTTGAATTAGCTGAAGATTTTTCTTATTTGGGGGGTAAAGGTTGGGTTTTTAGAGTTTTTGTTTGTGTGGTAGTGGTAAAAAGGTGTTGTCTTTATTGTTTGTGCATCAAATTGGGGTGCACTGTTGGGTTTTGATTTTTGTTGAATGGTTCATTTTGGGTTGTAGTTAGTTGTTCATTTGTGCAAGTTAACTATGAAGAGATTGAGGTCAAGTGACGATCTTGCCTCGGATGGAGAAAAAGGTCTTGGTAAAGATCGGGGGAGAAGGGAGGCTGATTCAGGATTGCATCAGTCATCTTCTTACAGGAGCTTCCGCTATAAATCGGAGAGTGGGAGAAAGGCTATTTCTTCTTCATATTCTAGGTATGATAGGCTAGAGGATGATCGCGAGAGTTTTAGATTAGTTAAGAAGCGATCAGATTATGATGCAGATAGTTACGAGAGAAGAAAGAGCTATGATCGTTACAGTGTTGCTACTGATAGAGTGGTTACGGGTTCTTCACCTCGGGGTGGTTATGGTGTGGATAGGATTTATCGGTCTGAGAGCTTTTCCATGCCAAGGAGGGGATTCCCGAAGGGGGTTAGATCAGAGAGGGATAGATCTCGGCGAGAAGGGAGTGTTTCATCGTGGAGGAGGTTTGGTGGAGGCAAAGATGGTGATGAAGGGACCAGGAGTGGCAATGAGTCAGTAAAAGTTAGTAAAATGGAATCAGATGATTTTAGAAAAGTGAAGTCTCCTCAGCGACACAGAGATGTCAAATCGCCACTTTGGTCGAAGGACTCTGGTAGTGAACAGTCAAAGAGTGTTGAATGCAAGAAAAGTGAAGATTTGCCCATGGAGAGTGGTGCTCATAGTGGTGAAATGGAAGAGGGAGAATTGGAACCTGATCCTCTTCCTGTGCCTGCAACTGAGCCTGTAAGTCAAGAGCAGCCATCCATTGAGTTGGAGTTGCCACAGAAGAAGCTCAAAGGTGATCATCAGAGTGAAAGTAAGCTGTCAGAGGACAAGGAAAATTCATTTGCTGCAAAAACAGTCGACCATAAGGAGCAAGCGGAAGTATTGTCAGAAAATGTTCATGAAGTAGGAAAGGAAGTAAATGACTTGCCAGATAGTCAGAACCATTCAACGCCAGTGAGTGGTGGCAGCAAAACTGGAACTGAAACCACAGCCGATGATGGAGAGGGCAAGTGTGATGAGTATGCCAAAGAAAATAGTGATTGTCAGGAGAGAGCAAATGATGCATATGCTGAGAAGGCATCAGTATCAGCCGCAGAAACAGGGGAAGATAAGTGTTTAGATATTGCGGATAAAGCTGATAGTATTTGTTTGCCTATCTTAAACAAGGAGATTAATGGGAAAACTGGAGCACCAGTTGCTGTTTCTTCTCCAGAAACTGAGGAAATAAACCCAAATTTGAAGGATAAGGGTAAAGGTGTGGTTATCTCACCATCTAATGGTTTAGTTTCAATTGAAGAGGAGTTGACATTAGAAACTGAACAAAGGGGTCTCGCTGGTAATCGAGATGCTGACCTGGAAGGACCAAGTACCCTGGGCCTGGAATTGTTTACCACTCATCCTGTTAACAAACCTGAAAAGGCAGGGCAGAAAAGTGGAGACAAATCTAAAGATGAAAAACTGGCTCTTGAACTTTCACTTAGCCTACCTAATGTTCTATTGCCTATTGGTTCAAGCAATTTCATGCAGGCTCCTGGTTCTCCTAGTCGTGCAAAAAGTTCTCAGTCATTTCGGAGCTCATTTCGGACAAACTCTGATGGATTTACGACATCATTTTCAGGTTCACAGAACTTCACCCACAACCCTAGTTGTTCCCTGACCCACAATTCTTTTCATAATTGTGAAAAGTCTGTTGCCAGTCGCCCTATATTTCAGAGAGTTGATTGGCAAGGTCTGTCCTCGAAAGAGAATAAGACGAAAGAAGGTCCAAAATATCAGAACATGGTTTCGGACGTAAACAATTTGCATCAGCAATCTCAAGCTTCCAATGGAGATTCAAGAGGCCACCATGTGGGACAGCAATGTAGGGTTATGGAAGGTACCTCCAGAATACCAGTTAGCAGGGAGTGGCAGTTGAGTTACAGTAAACAAGTGCCTGGTGTACACTCATGGCAGACAAATGATGCCAAATCCCCTTTACATAGTGTTGGTTCTCATGAAACAAGGTCGGAATATACTAAAGAAAAGAAGTGTCTAATCAGAGAGAATAGTGGCGGTACTTTGTTTAGGATCAATAGTTCAGATGGAAAAGAGCAACTATCAACTGTTGGAGCAGATTTTGCTGAGTCGATAATCACCATGATTGTTTCTGAACCACTAAATGCAATGGTCCGTAGATTTAGTGATATGACAAAGCACCAATTGGCATATGTAAAGGAATCTACACGTGACATCATCCTGAATCCGGGCAAGCAGTGGCAGCTTAGTGCTTTGCAGAAAGCATTACGAAATAGGGCTGATATTACCTTGGAGATGCTTCTAAAGTCACATCAAACTCAATTAGAAATATTGGTTGCTTTGAAAACTGGTCTTCAAGAATTTGTTCAGCAAAATTATGAGATATCATCTTCTGATTTGGCAGAGATATTTCTGAACATAAAATGTAGAAACCTTGCTTGCAGGAATCTTATTCCTGTGGATGAGTGCGATTGCAAAATTTGTATTCAGAAGAATGGTTTCTGCAGTGCTTGCATGTGTCTTGTATGTTTGAAATTTGATATGGCGTCTAACACATGTAGTTGGGTTGGATGTGATGTATGCCTACACTGGTGCCATGCAGATTGTGGCCTACAAAAACTGTATATAAAAAATGGGCGTAGTGCTACTGGAGCTGAGGGTACAACAGAGATGCAGTTCCACTGTGTTGCTTGTAATCACCCCTCTGAGATGTTTGGCTTTGTGAAGGAAGTCTTTCAAAATTTTGCCAGGGAATGGACAGCTGAAACTCTTTCGAAGGAACTTGAATATGTGAGGCGGATTTTTTCTGCGAGTCAAGATGTGAGGGGAAAGCATTTGCACAAGATTGCCATTCAGATGCAATCAAAATTGGCAAACAAGGCTGATCTTCGAGAAGTTCAGGATCAAATAATGGGCTTCTTTAATGGTAAGTGTTACACGAGGACACCTTTTTTATGTGTTTTTTGCTGGGGAAAAAGCAATTCTTTCTTCTGGCTTAAAATTATCCTGATCATGATTTTATGGCCTTTGATATCATCATCTTCAAAAAAAAGATATATTCAGAAATTCTCTAGTTGCTATATGAAATGCTAGGAAGCACAATTTCCATATCAACAGGGGATATCTTCTGTTATTTGCTTGTTTTGTATAGTGTTCTAACAATTACTTTTTAACCTATGCCTCTAAAGGTATCTCATTATATTTTGCACAATTTTCTATTGTAAAATGTCAATAGATTTAGTATCTATAAAAAAGGAAAGAATAAGATGACTCTATTTGCATCAACTGTAATTTTGAAGTGTAGAGTTTTTTTGACCCGAAAAAAGGAAAAAGTATAAAGTTTCACTTTTTACATATTTTGCCTCTTATTCTTTGGGCTGAAGTTAATTGGAATAGTTTTTAGAACATTGTATGCATTTGTTTTCTTATGTTCAATGGTGATTCTGCTGGTCAAAGAAAGTTTTGGTCGTACCTTGTCCATCAATATGATGACCTAAAATTGGTGAATCTGACAACTTGACATGTCGCCCTTGGACAGTAGCTAGCAAAAGAAATTGCTTCATAACTTTTGTTTTCCCGTAGGGGGAGGGACATGTATGAAGCTGAAGAGGATTGACTCTTATAAATTGACCTGGGTCATCCATGGTCATTAAAAGATTCATAGGCTTGCTTTTTTAGGTGCAACTTTTGTGCTTCATTGCAAGTAAATTAGATCCTTATTGAATATCTCTTGCTCTTGTGGTAGATGCTGAGTCCTTCAGGTCCAGCAACACTCCCATTGCTTCCAGGGAGGAAGTTGCAACAAGGTATCATGATGGCATCAATGGTGGTGCTCGTTCAAGCCAGGGAGTTGAATGGCTGAAATCAGTAAGTTCAGATAAGACTCATCTGTCAGAGAAATCAGGGAGATTTTTTCCCGCTCTTGATTTCAATCATAATGAGAAGCAGTCGGTCAAATCAAATAAGCAAACAAGTATCCAAAAGGAACCTGCTTTTGATGAACTAGAGACCATTATGAGAATCAAACACGCAGAAGCCAAAATGTTCCAGAATCGCGCTGATGATGCACGGAGAGAAGCTGAAGCACTAAAACGCGTTGCCATCACAAAGAACGAAAGACTTGAAGAAGAATACACAAGCCGGATCACTAAATTGCACTTAAATGGGGCTGAGGAACTTCGTAAGCAAAAATGGGAAGAGCTACAAGCTGTTGAAAGAGCTTATCAGGAGTATTTCAATATGAAGATAAGGATGGAGAGTGATATCAAAGATCTGTTGTTAAAAATGGAAGCTACACGGAGAAACCTCAGGATGTGATTCTTCAGCAGATTATTTTTTGTGAACCCTCTGCGTCTAGAAATATCCGTTCGTGTAACAGATGGCTTGTCTGTAGCTTCATATCAAGGTAATGTAGTTCTCTAGACAATGCATCATGCATTATTGTTGTAGGCATACCCTAGTTTCAAGATTTTCTGTTCCTGCTAACCAGAATGTGTATAGAGAGTGTCATCTCTTAGTGTTTGAACAAATTCTCTAGCTATGGGTAGATATTTAGCAGAAGAGGTATAAAGGAAAAGCACTTAATACCCTGTAGTGCGACCAACACTGTATTTCTGATTAATGTTGTAACATGGTCTTCTTCTTCTGTATTTTCACGAAGTCTTCTATTCAGGACTTTCTAAGCTTCATCTCCTACATGAGATGGAATGTTTGTCATGTGATATTCTTTTCAATGAATTTTTCTGAGTTCTAAAATTGAAGTAACTAACTCAGACCAAGTTTTACAATGTTATCTCTAACTAATGGAAACGGTTTTTTAGCTTATATATGAAATAAAACAAAAGTAGGGAAACTAAATCCATTATTAAGAACCCCAACTATTGGGGTTTGTTTTGATTGGCTTTTCCTAGGAAAAATACTTTTTTCAATAACTATTTGTTTCGGTTATTAAAGAAGTTGAACTTTGAAAAAAAGACTTTAAGTATAGCTTCTTTTAGGAGTCAAGGTTTTTAGTTTTTTTTTTTTAAAAAAAACCCCACTTTTCTTAGAAGTTAATGATTAAAAAGGAAAAGCATTTTTTAAAAAAAGTCAATTCAAATAAGTTATTCAATAAAGTAAAGCAAAACAATCACACGTCATTATAATATAACATGAAATATATAATAACAGTGAATTGATACACATACTGAAATGATTTGACCAATTCTCCACCTCGGGTTCTCACTCTTAGTATTAAAATTAAGATAGTAAATAAGTTCAAAGTATATGACCCATAAAAGGAACCCTGAGAAGTCAACGAGAAGTATCCTAATAACTGCGGTTAGTTATAACAGCAAATTTGAGATGTATAAATTAGTCATAAGGGCAGTTAGTTGCTAAACTTACATAGTAGAACAACAATGAATATATATATCTCAGAAAATGTCATACAAAGCCTTAAACCAAATGCAGGGAAACGAGGTAGTAGTATTTCCCTTTTCAACTTTCAAGGATCGGAGAAATGAATGTGAATCTAATCATCATCTTCATCAAAGTCATCATCATCATCATCTGCAGCATCATCATCATCATCATCCGCCGCATCATCATCACTCTCAGAATCACTCAAGATGTACGTTGCCTTCCCTCGGTTAGCCCTCTGTGGTCTCGTAGTACGTGGAGCAACGAATGCTTCACTAGTACCTTCTGTACTGCCTGATGCAGAATCAGGGCTTGCTTGCTCTACACTGTCAGTTGAATCCATCTCCTCTTCGGCCAAACTGGTCCTCCCTAGCATGGAGCCGCTCTTCTTGTTAAAAGGAGATGCCCTCATCCTCCTGACTTTCCTCTCTGGTGAAATCCCAGCATTTTCGGCCGGTTTCAGAACATCTGTTATCAGCTTTTGGCCGACAAGCTGAGACTGCTTACTGGCGGGTCCCCTTTTTTTGGTGGCTGCAGGAGGCTTTGCTGCTGCATTGTTGCCTGTTTTCTTGCCTCCTTTCTTTGCTCCTACCTCATTGACAACTTCCAGCTCAAAGCCTTCATCACTGACATCAACATCGTCCTCATCATCAGAAATTTCTGTCACAGTTGACAAGGTTTTCTTCTTTGCTGCAGCCCTTTTGCTTGGTTCTTTCTGCTGAGCTGGTTGTGGTTCAGTCACCTCGGTTTCTGTGGCTGCAAAAGAAAGATGGAAGATTCAAACTTCTAGCCGCATACATGGTTTTGTTTCTGCTTCACGCATACTACAGTTCTTTTATTTCTAGTAGTTAAGTTAAAATGATTTCAAATACAAATATCAATAACTGTACTTTCTCATTGCACATTCAATTACTTCCCACTTAACTACGAACAAGATCTCATCAAGTACCATATGAGTGTCATAAGTCTTAACATATGGAATAACATAGTTAACAGATAGAATTTACCATCTGAAGGCTCAGGAGAAGACGAGAGATTGTAAGCTGCAAGTCGTTGTCGTAGATCAAGCACATCCACATCATCATCTTCTTCATCTGTTGCCACGGAAGACAACTTCCCCTGAAAACAGCATCGGCAAAAGAATACGCACGGAATGAAATCATTCTCGAGGAAAGAAACATCATAGATTATATTAGCAGTACAATCACCAGCCAAGACAAAACCTTTTTACTGGGAGCTTTCCTTGTACCCGCTCTAGCTTTTGGTTTTGCCACCTCCTTAACATCTGAACAAAGAGATAACTATTGTTGTACCAACTGCAGGTAAATTATTACATAAAATCATTACATGGTGTTGAACTCACCAGTTTCCACAACAGAACCTGTAGATATATCCATTGGTTCAGGAATAGGCTCTGCATTTTTGGCCTTCTTGTTCTTTTGTGTATTATTTCGTTTTGGGGCCACCTTGACACCACCAGCTTTACTTGACACATATTTCACACCATGTTTTGATTGCGCTGCTTGCTCGGCTGTTGCAGCATCATTCTTCTCTTCCTCCTACATTATTACATATGCACATAGCTGATAAGAAAGTTTGAGGGGACCAACATAATGGGAAAGAAGGATTTTCCAGTTCATACATCAAGTAGCTTCTCGAGAGCATCAAGATCTTTCATCCATAGACCTCTAGGAGTTGCCTTTCTCATATCTTCAGTTTCTTCCTTGAGCTTATCCCTCTCAGCGCATAGCTGCTGGACCTTCTCAAGCGTCAAAGTCCCAATTGCCATTGAAACCAAGTAGTCATAATCACTTGCACGAACTCCCTTGTTGGTGACCTCGTCAAGATCCTCTTCAGTTTCTTCTGTATTATCAATTGATCCAGCAACAACAGCTGCTACACCTTTTTTCTTCGGAAAAGGTGTAAAACCTTTTTCCTTCAACTCAAGGAACAAATCAGCTCTCTTCCGGTTGCTCACAATGATGTTGCCTCCAACAACATCTAGGATAAATCTGACCTTGTTCTCGAGTTTCAACAACTCCATTTCAAGGTTCTTCAATATAGCCATCTGAATTATTTAAAAAAATCAGTGGCCATTCCTTCCAAGTAAAGAGTCAAAATGATCAAATAGTCTATTTATTGGTTTATCAAATTTATCAACTTGCCTTCCTCTTCTCATAAAATTCCAGCCTTATACTGAAGAATTCCTCAAGAACTGCAGAAGAAAGATAAGTGAAGACGAATGAAACACAGTGCAAGAAATTATTCATCATTCAGAATAATTATGTAGAGAACGTACTTTGCTCTGGCGTATCATATTTCTTTATCACGCCTTGCGGATCAAAAAGGTGCATGTTGCTTGTGCTTATAGTGGTAGTGAGTTTCAGTTTCTTCATCAAACCCTCTTGCCTGGCAATCGTCATTTTTTCCAGTGACAATTTGACTTCAAAACATACAGTCTCAAGATAACTCTGACTCTTGAACCCCTGCAGACAAGGATGCATCTCTCTAAGAGTTGGTACTCTGAAAACATATGATACTGACAGGATACCAGGGGGACCCCCCGGGGGGGGGGGGTGGAGGAGGGGGTAAAAGACATATACCTGAATTAACGGATCCTTTACATTTTCTTTCCCTTCCAATACAGATTCTAAAAACTCCTTATAATCATTTGTCCATCTCCGAATTGGGAGCTCAGTGATCCTAAGTGTTGTCTCATCAACTTCCTCAAGAATTCCACTAACAGTGTAACTAAAACCAGTTTCCTTTGTTGCTGTTTTCTCTATGGTTCCTTTGAACCCTCTGTACCAAGGATGCATAGGCTTCATGGGCTCATTATTCAACAACCTCCTCAAGTTTGCAACAATGTCTTTTGGGTTATAATTAGGGATGTATGAACTCCAGCCTGTTCCTATCCCTTCACTTCCATTGACCAAAACCATTGGTATGATTGGAATATACCTATATCATAAAATGAATGTTTTTAGTCATCAGCAATGTTTTCCTTTTTCACTGGCTCACAAGTTGAAGTATTCATTGTCACTCGTGCAAAACTCACCATACAGGTTCAATAGTTTGCCCATCTTCATTCAAGTAATCAAGGAGGACATCATCATCCTTAGGGAATAAGCATCGCGTAATAGGACGAAGCATAGTGTATATGTACCTAGGACTTGCCTGATCTTTGCCTCCCTACAAGAAGAATGATATTATTCAATAAAGATAACACAACTGATGATCCAAAATAAAGGGGAACAATTATTATTGCCCATTTTCCTCACCACAGAGCGACTACCGAATTGACCATTTGGTTGAAAAAGATGAATGTTGTTGCTGCCAACAAAATTCTGAGCCATGCCAATTATCGTACTTGCAAGACTCTGCTCACCGTGATGGTAAGCTGAGTGCTCAGACACATAACCTGAGAATTGGGCAACTTTTGCCTCCTTTACAAAGTTACGCTTGAAAGCGCAGAAAATAATCTTTCTTTGACCAGGTTTCAGGCCATCAACCATCGACGGAATCGATCTTTGAAGGTCGGCCATTGAGAAGAGTATAAGCTCCTTATTGATGAAGTCACTGTATCTGATGTGTTTTTCCTTCTGGTCAAGGTAAGTACCAGCCTGCAACCCAAAAAAAAATAAAAATGCAGTGTTGTAAGCAATAAAATTTACGAAAAACCAGTTCTTCTTTTGAAATCGAAAGCAAATGAAAGGTTAGACAACCTTAAATTGTCTGAGCCAATTCTTCCTTGACTCAATTTTTTTCTTACTGAAGGCAAGCTCTATTGCTTCCCCATCTTGGTCATCTACCCATTTAAAATCTTTCTTGTGCTTATCAATAGCTGCAAAGTACTCCCTACCTTCTTGTGACGTGCTTGTACCCAGTCCCTGCCAGCACATAACAATAATCAGCACTAAATCATTAAGGATACACAATATGATTACCGAATTTACTCATACTCGCCTTATAATACTTTATAGACCAACCATTTGCATTGCCACCCAAACTCTCCTTCCAGGATTCGTACTCGGGCATACTATAAAATGACAACACTCGCCCATTTCTGTGAGTGGCCTGCATAAAAGTATAACTCATAAATTTTTGAAAAAATGTTTCATGCTGAATATTGGTTTGAATGGTGAAATGCCATATCACGCGGCACGCACCTTAACTATAGGTGTGATAAACTCCATCAAGAAAGATGGAACTTTCAGTAGTGATGGCCAAAATGTGTGGATAAAATTGATCAGTAACCCCTTAATATGGGAACCATCATGGTCCTGATCAGGTTCACAAAGTCAAGAATGTAGTCAGAAAACTGGACAGTGGAACAAGCTCACTCAGAAACAATGATGAGTAGACTTAACATCTGCAAGAAAGACAGCAATGAGGAAGCGCAAAAACAAGAAAACAGGAAACTACCTGATCAGTCATTAGCATCAATTTTCCATATCTTAGAGACTTGGCACTGGCATACTCTTCATTGTGCTTCAGTCCAAGAATTTTCTTGATGTGCTTAATTTCTTCATTGCGCGAGATTTGATCACCGCTTGCTTCTCTTACATTGAGCAATTTACCTCTTAGTGGGAACACACCATAGTGGTCGCGCCCCACAACGGATAATCCAGCCATCTGCACAGCACTTGATTCTCTTATATACAGCTTAGACTAAATACAACTTTAGAGAAGGAAATTAGGAGCACTTACTGCAAGCGCCTTGGCTGAATCGCCTTCTGTCAAAATCAATGTGCATTTCTCAGCATTTTTTTTTCCGGCTTCGTTGGCATCATCTAGCTTGAGAATCTCGTCTACACGGTCATTCTTTCTTCCATCACTTTTCTTAAGATCCCTGTTCTGCTTAAAGTCGACCCAGGAGGAGAGGCTTTCCACAATACCCATTTTTTTGTCAGCTGAGATAAACCAGAGACCAAAGGTGCAGCAGTATTTAGTTTCATGAAGCAACAGTTAGAAGCAAGAATAAAGCTGTAAATTTCACTAACCTATTTTCTTCAGAAAATCTTCTTTTAGTTCACATGTTGAACCAAAATTGCTTTGGCGAAGTGTCAAAGTTTCCTTGGTTTGAGAATCAAAAGCCGGGTTGTCTATAAGAGCATTTACAAATACCCACAAATGGTTCTTCACATTGTGGGCTTTAAGATTTGTAGCCTCCTTCTTCTTCTTGTTCTTTACAACATTAACTAGATAATTTGCTATCTGGTTAGTGACATAATCCACATGAGTTCCACCTTTAATTGTCGCGATTCCATTCACAAAGCTGACCTGTAAGAACATTTGCAAACAAATTCAATGCTATCTTTACCCTATATAGAAATCTATCTATTCAACTGCACTAACCATTCCTTCCTATCTGAAGTACACAATATGCTTCAATTCATTTTGAGTACCTGTTGAAACTGTCCTTCACTAAGACACACGCAGACCTTCCACCTTTCATTGACTTCCTGATAAACACTGCATAATTATCAACTCACATTAGCGTTTCCAACTAAAATTTCGTAACAAACATACAATCCGATAGTAATTTGTGTCGTACCAGTTCGAGTTTTCAGGCAAGTAAAGCTTGCAATAATTTTCAAATGACTTGATAGGAATGAGCTTTCCATTGAGCTCAACCTTCACCGTCTTCCCAAGGCATCCTGCCATGTCGACCACTCGCTTCTTCATCAGTGCAACCACATCATCTTCAAGTTTTTCCATGTTGAATTTCGCCAAGTCGGGCTTAAATGTCACCCTTGTCCAATTTTCACCCTCTTTGCACTTCTCAATGACAGGCTGACATTTCTTCCCCATGTTGTTAGTGAACACCTTCATCCACCATGAAAACAGGTTTTTTATTTTGGTTACCAATCCATCAAGCAGCATAAACAGAAAAGATATGTCAAAATCTAACTAAACATGAAATAGAATCATCATCTAAGATTAAAAAAACTGTTGTTAAGTTGAAATTTCATCATCATCTATCCTCAAAAATACGCATTTCCCAAGAATTAAAAATTCAAAGCAAAAAGAGCCTAAAACTTTTCAGTGCAAACAACCACATTAAACCCTAAAAATCAACATTTCCCAGAAACAGAAATGGAAAAGGGATTCAAACATCAATACTAACAAACATTATAGGCCATCAGAATCCTACAATAGAAAACAGTTCATCCCAAAAGCACTCAAAGAACGTATACAATAAAGGCAAAAGCACACACCATTATCACCAAATAATAGAATACCATAAAAAAGGCAAAGAACTGCAACATTATCACTATTACTAGAGAGATTATTTTCAAGAAAATGGACCAAATCAATAAATCTTTAACCAACAAGTGCACACAACATTATCAATATAACAAGAGAAATTATTTTCAAAAAAGCAACAGAACAATAAAGCGATAACCAGCGCGAAAACTGCAGTAAAAAGAATTATTGAGCACCTGTTTATACTTCTTCTTCCTCTTTCCATCAGCAGTCTCGATGATAAACTCGGTCGAAAAGATATTAGTAAGCTTAGCACCATAACCATTCCTACCACCAGTAGTTTTCTTGACATTATCATCATAATTACTGCTCGTCAGCAAATGCCCAAATATCAATTCGGGCACGTAAACGCCTTCCTCTTGATGAATCTCCACGGGCACACCATCGCCATTGTTGTAAATGCTTATACAGGTCTGGTCAACGTCGATGTTGACTTTAAGAGAGTTCATCGAGGGGTCTCTCTGCTTGTTGTCGGCTGCATTGACCAGGATTTCGTCGAAGATCTTGTACAGCCCCGGCACGTAGGAGATCGTCCGGTGGACCATCTTGTCGTCCTCGTAGACCCAGAGGGTTTGTGCGTGTTTCTCGATTGAGCCGATGTAGGTGTCGGGTCTGAGGAGGATGTGCTCTAGTTGAGTTTTCTTCTGGTAAATTTCTTCGATGGTTTTTCTGGTTCCAGCTGCTACGTTCGCCATGTTGCTGGACTGCAACGGAAGGTTATCCGCCACCGCTTCCGCCGCCGCTGCTGGTGGTGCTGCTTCGGCCTTTTTCCTGCCCATTTTTCTTCTTGGTTCAAGAATTAGAGAGAGAAAGCGAGGGTTTGGGAGGGTTCGTGAGAGAGAGAGAGAAACAGAGAGACACAGAGATGGTGTCTTTAAGGAAAGTGAGAGCTTGAGTGTGTGTTGTGTGTGTTTTGTGGGAGGAAAGGGGGGTTACCGTTAGATAGAGAGAGAGAGCGTGAGGGAGGGCGATTTGAAATTTTGAAATTTGAATGGAGAGTGGAGATGTGGTAAGATGGGAATGGACGGTTGGGATGTGGTTATAGGCACATGGATCAGGTAAAGAGAGGAGTAAATCAGTAATCTGAAATTTTTTTCTTTTGATCAAAATATGTGCCTTAATTTAATCACTAGTCCAACAGCTTGTTTGGCTAAATTTATTTGGAGTTTATAAAGCTTACTCCAACAGTAACCCTAAACATAAAAAATGTCATATTTAAGAGAGTAATTGGTGCTAATGTACTCCAACAGCTCTCCTGTCCCATTCCCTAAAATTTGAATTTTTTCAAAACCCTAAAACAAAAAAACCATATATAGGGGTTTTTTTCATCCCCTAGAGTCAAAATCCAAATCCCATCTCCTATTCTTCATAGCTTTAAGACTGTAATATTTTAAAATAGGATAACTGTTGGAGTAAAACTAAATAGGGATTTCTTAAACTAAGATTTTGATAAAAAATAGGAGAACTGTTGGAGTAAAACTGAAAATAGGGGATCCCAAATTATAAGAAAATAACTCAAATCAATTAAATTTAGAGAAAAAATAGAGAAACTATTGAAGATAGCCTAAGTTACAAATGGTAAAAATTTATTAGAGGGTATTTTTTTTATGAACTTATAAGATACAAAATAGACAGGGCCAAACAGGCTAGTCAATGTAAATTTGATATTATCAAATTACGTAGTCAATAATAATATAAACTATACTTTATATCAATTGATTTATAAAAAAGTTATATCTGATTAATAGTTTAACAGTAATTATATTGATATTTTTCTGAAAACAGTTTGTAATATTTTATATATGATATTGGTTACAAAATTTTTGGTTGTATAACATTTTATCTCATTAAATTCCTTGACGTGGCTTTTTTTTTATAACAGAGAAAACAAGAGGAGTACTAAAATTCATTTTTTAAAAAAAAATTATAAAGAATATAAAGAAGGAAAAAGTTTTCGATACATATGATAAGAAGAAGCACTTGTGACAGGAGAAAAAATATAAAAGGAATAGAATATTAATATGTTTAAGGATATATAATTGTCTATTTAATTGATGTGTTTTTTTGTATATTTAGATTATAAGGATGAAAGTATACTTATATATACAAGGGTAAAATGCACCAAAATACTTATATATACAAGGATAAAATGCACCAAATCACCCTTAATATGTTATAAGTGCATAACGCCCTCTTATGGTTCCAAAAGTCTCACAACAAACCTATATGGTAACTAAAAGTTCCACGTATCACTCCTACTGTCTATAGAATTATTAAGTATGGAGTTGCACTTGGGCGTAACAGAGTCAGAGGTGAGTTAGAGGTGTTTTGTCTAGGATTTACTAAGTATTTAGACGACTAAAATAGCAAGGAGAAAGAATATGATTTTTTTTTTAATTTTTTCACTTCGTTTATCAGAGAGGAAAGAATAGGATTAGCTAGATAATAAAGTTGATTATGTGTGAGAGAGAGGTTTGTTATTCGGTTTGGATGTTTGAGAATTTTTTAGTTTTTATTAATTGTTATGCATGTGTTTGAAAAAAAAAAAAGTTGATTATGTGTGAGTGGATAAGGTTATTAATGTATTTTTGTTGTAAATTTTTAACACTATTAATAGAAAGTAGACAGTAAAGGGTGCGTGTGGAACTTTTACTCATCACTGGAGTTTGTTGTAGGACTTTGGCACCATAAGGGGGTATTGTGCATTTATGATAGACCATAGGAGTCTAGTGCATTTTACCCTATATACAATAGATGAAGGCATAAAAAGAATGCGCAGTTCTTTGTGTATAATCTTTTTAATAATTGTAGAAATAATAAGCATACTTACTAGTAAAATAGCTGAAAGCAAAAGAGAGTGTTATATGGATCTATTTGTATAATGTTTTAATAATTGTAGTCATAAAAAAAATGGCTTGGACCTGAAAGCCCACCTAGTCTATTCAAATTCAATTTCAAAGGCTATGATTCTACAACCCACATTTTAGCAAGACCTATTGCATGACTAGACTAATTTTTAATTACTTAGACATTTAATTTGTATATAACCTCTACAAGTGTTATGACTTTGGTATGCCTATCTAGAGAAGTAATCACACATGATGCCGGTAAAGCTTTAGCTAGGTTCATTTTTATCAGCATGTTTATAATTCTAATAACAATTATCTCTATCTTAAGTATAGAGTCGGGTTGGCAAGTTAAGTCTCTTGATCACCTCAATAGATAAGGAGATAGTTATAACGTAATTAGAAAAATTATGAAGAGTCCCTAACTGACATCAGACTTCCCAAGAGTTTGTAATTCAATGAGAATATGAGTCTCTGACTTCATAGCTATAAATAGACCGAATCTCTCTAGAGGAAAGGCAATCTAATAATCAAATAATCGATATTCAAACATACTACATAACTAGCATACATACAACACTCTATACCAATACTCTGGCATAATACTTGAGGTTCGTCCTATATCTTCTTAAATTACCTTCTTACATACGTTTCTACCGATTGATATTAACTTGAGCATCAGAGTGTCTTTGACTGGTATTACACTTGTGTCAAAGATTCACCTTGCTTTTCTTACTCTCTTTGTTGTAGATTGTTGGCGCACCTATCTCTTTCAATTGTAGATTTTGTGTCTATAATAGTACAATGGAAAAAAGGTGGTATGCCATATGGCAAACCAAAGAATATACTAATAATGCCACATGGCAAATTTGGTACATTTAATTTTTGGAGAGAAGTATTTGTTAGGATTAGTATGCCCTAATGTCCATTTACTTATGATGTTCATGGATATTATACTTTGAATTAATTGTTTTATTAATTGATTGTCTCTTTACATTATCTCTAGGATGTGATTTGTGATGCATGTGTGAAGGTCTATTGACATATACTAATAATTTAGGTGCATAGTAATACTGGATGTACAATAGGTCTAAGCCTAGTCTTATCATTATTATGAATGAGCACATAACCGTATAGTAGTTCTATGCAGTCTACCAAAATAAGGTTATAGAGACCCAGTCTCTTTGGCAGGATGACCTACCTAGGTCATTAGTGCTCTTCGCGAATAGGTCTCTTTAGTACATGTGACACGCAATGGACCGGACCACTGTGATCATATGTTTCTTTGTGATTATACTATCAGTTGTAGAAAACATGTTACTCACTGCTACTAAGTGGTCAATCCTCTAAATCTTAAGCATGTATTGATGAATTGACAAAGTCGAAGAAAGGGCAGGGGCCTTAGGTGTAGTAAATATTTTTTTAGCAAAAAAGACTATTATAACCTTATTTTAGAAGTTGAAGCATTCAAATAAAGGGTTTAGAAAGTGTTAGTGGTATATGTTTAGAACTTCTAAAAAGTGTGGGAACTTGAAATATGGCTTCGCAAATGTCACTTCCTTAAAGATTATTTGCCCCTACCAACCGGGTGTGCAAAGGGGAATATGCAAATATCCTTTGGGATACAATGAAGCTAACAACTTGAATTGATTTGCACTATTAATCCAAGTTCCTAGTGCTCACCGGAAAATGGCAGGGATATCAAAGGCTCTAAGAAGATTTCCTGCAATGAAATGTACTCAGAGTTTAATTTGGATGCAAGTAGACAAATAGGGTGTTTATGGATAGTTTTCGTGTGTTTTCATGCCTTTGGAGGCTTCCACTATTGTCTAGTTATAGAGCATTTCGTGTCTGATATGAACAGGAACACCAATTAAACGCTTAACTAAACATACTTGTTCAAATAGTCACCAATGGTCATATTCCGACCTTACCGGTCGACCCTACCAGTTAGGGTCGACTGGTACGTTGACCAGTAGAAACAAAATGCTCATTGGTCGTACTGGTCAAGCCTACCGATTCACTAGTACTTATCGGTCGACCTATACGACCAATGACAGACCAGTGACTTTTGAAAAGTTCTCTAATGATCCTCCCCCATTTTCAAAATGTCCAAATTACAGATATCCCTAGGAATTATGCATAAATAAATATATCTATTAGATTTAAATCTTTACTTAGTGAAAGGTATCCGCTACTCAAAATTGTATGGTTGACTAAGCATTGAACCAACAACTCTCTTTTGACTAGTTGGGCACAAATCACACATAAGACTCTATTCCATTGAATGACCAGTATCAAGTTACACTTTTAAGGCCATGGGTCTATATCCTTTTATAAGTGTTGTTAAAGCCAAGCCAAAACTCCTAGAAGCGGCCATACTTCTCACTTATACAGGTAGACCTATCAGAGGTACCCTGTAACGTAAGTACCCTAATAAACATGGTATAAGTCTATTAAGAACATAAGTTCAACCTCCCTTTAACAGTTATAGTAAATAAGCACTTAAACCGTGGGATGGGAAAAATAATTAAGCGCTTTCTGGTCATTTGGTGGTGTACTATACTCATGAACTTAAGACTTGTAGTAATTACAAGTGTTAGGTCGAACTTCCTTACAAGTAACTTGTGGTATTGGCTTGATTCCTATGCCTCTTGAGGTCTTAGAGATCTAGTCCCTCGATAATACTTTTGTGAGTGCATCCACTAAATTACGATGTGATCTTTCAAAACTTATTGAAACCATACAACCAATCTTGCGTTGGTGCATCATATTATGTCTTTGACCATTTACCATAGTGTACTTGATTATTGCATATGAAAGAACTAGAACTACCACAATGCAAACCAATAGAAATACTAATCTAATTAATTGCTAATTGGTACAACATTCAATTTGAACTTTTTTTCTCATAGATAAATTTGAAATCAAATTTGTTTAACTGACCACCAAACACTAAATACTTTCTAACTTCTAGGACAAATCATACATTATTTAGTACAAGGGCTATACAACTTCAACAACCCCTATGCCTCAAACTTATTACTATAACTGTTGTCCTTTTTATCTTGGTTATTGTTGTTCAAAATTGATTGTGCCCATTTGCAATGTTGACACTCAGCCTTGATGTGTCTGTTCTTACCACAATGGAAGCATGGTCCTTTCTTCTTTTCCTCAGTGTTATTATTGGGAAAACCATTGTTCTTCCTTCTCTTGTTTCGTTGTCTCTCTTCTAACACATGAACCTTTGATACTTCAGGAAATTGTTGCACTTTATCCTTTACTTCTTCATTCTTGAGTTTTTCCTGGTTCCGGTAATTTTCTACTATGCGAAGATAATTACTGAGGTCCTCAAAAGACATCTCTTCCTTTTTGTGCTTTAATGCTTTCTTGGTGCCTCTCCAAGAAGGGGGAGGTTTGTCAATTACAAAAGAAACAACAATAGCCTTATCCATTTTTAAATTATACTGCTTAAAACTAGATAAGATTTGACATAATTCATGAAATTGATCCATCACCGAGCATCCATTAACCATTTTAAAGTTATTAAAATAACTAACCACGAACTTTTTACTGGATGCATCTTCGGCCATGCACCTTGCCTCCAATTTGTCCCATAAGTCCTTTGCGGTGGCCTCATTCTGATAAGTGTTGAACAACACATCCGTTATGCCGTTCAGAATATGTCCCCTGCATATATAGTCATTGTCTTCCCACTTCTATCTCGTATGAACTTCCTCAAGCATTTCTCCTTCATTTTGCTCAGGCCTTATTGTGTTAAGAACATAGGCAACTTTGAGTGTAGTAAGAAGGAAATGCATTTTCTTTTGCCAATGGATGGAGTTTCCTCCCTCAAAGCAATCAAGCTTCATGAAATTGGTTGCCAATTCTTTTAGTGAAGCCATTTCCAATTTGTAGCAAAATAATCCTTAAAATTGTTAGTAGTATGTGTTTAAAACTTTTGAAAAGTGTAGGGAATTTAAAATATGGCTTCAAGGCGTACTGCAAATGTCATTTTCCTTAAGAATTATTTGCCCTCACCAACCTGGTGTGTATAGGGGAATATGCAAGTATCCTTTGAGATACAATAAAGCCAACAACTTGAATTGATTTGCATTATCAATCCAAGTTCCTAGCACTCACCGAAAGATGGCAGGGATATCAAAGGCTTTAAGAAGATTTCTTGTAGTGAAATGTACTCAGAGTTTAATCTAGATGCAAGTAGACAAAGGGGGTGTTTATGGATAGTTTTCATGTGTTTTTCATACCTTTGGAGGCTTCCAATATTGTCTATTTAACTAAAAGTCTTACAGTACTTTACAGAAGTCTATTTTCTTGTAAAAAACAACAAATACAATCGTAATAGCACATTACACAAGCACATGATGCAAGAGACGAGCTACAAACGTCATCTTTGGACAAATTTATCCTATTGATTCACTTTAATATATTTTTATGAGAAAAAAAATTCACTTTTAGTATATAATAGACACACATCTATTAGAAATAAAATATTTCATAATAGACATATTATAGAAAAACTCCAAAAAAGATAGTACTTTTTTATACAAAATATATATGAAATATGATATTGTAATTACCTTTTGTGATAATAAACCGAATACATGTTTTTGTTACCAAATAATAATAGCACTAAAATGTAAAATTTGTAATTGAAAACTGACATCAAAATTTGTAATTAAACACTTACTACACAAAATGCTTAAGCCAAGGCCTAGATTTAGTCTCTTTGAGACTTATTCATTTCGCATAGGTTTTCAGAGTCATTAACAAAAAGTCTCCTAAGATGCAACAACTACGTCTCATAATAGGATCACTCCAAATTTTGAGACTCGATGAACCAAAATGATGATGAACTCTTCCTTTTGCAAGCCTAAACTAGAATGTACATATGCAACATGAGAGTGAGAGAACTTTTGCAATGTATGAGAAGATTGTATTGTACCGTGTTAAATTCTCACCCCAAAATGCCTATTTATAGATATAAGATGCCTATTCTAAGTAGCAAATTTGAGCAGCTACGTCTAAAATGCTTTAGAACTAAGCAGACATGGCTTTCCGGCTAGATAGTGACCAACACTAGTCTTATTGACTGGTCGTACCATGACCAGGAGGTCCAATCGGCCAAGCCAATGTCCCGATCATTGTGTATTAGAACAAATTGTCTCATACTCTTTGTAACCAATTGACCGGATATAACCGGTAATAAAAATAAAGTAAGAGATTTTTCTTATAACTTGGTATTAATAAAGCCATGTAGGCCAAGCCCAAGCCCAATTATAGGCCCAACACCTGTACGCGCACGTGTTGAGTTAGTTGGGCGGGCTTACACGGTAATTAATTTTGAACCTACAATTAGGTAGGTCCTCTCCTTGTTCACACACGGGTGCCTTTTGAGGCCCAAACTCAAATCTCACAAATAAATATATATATTACAATGACAAGGTGGAATGCCATGTGTCACTCAACCATTTTTTTGTTTGCTTTTAAATTAAAAATAAGAAGCTCTATCTATTCTTTTTCAAAACTAAAAGTTCATAGATACCTTAGAAAAGGTGGATTTTTTTTATTAAAATAAAAAAGAAACACATTGACATAAGTGAAGAAAATAATATGATATGAGATTGTTGAGCTAGTCAATTAATGTATTTAGATCAAATAAATATTTTATTTTTTATTTCTAAATATCATATATATTTAAATTAAAAGAAACATACATTTAATAAATTCTTTTTCACTGAAATTGATTGATTTCTAATCATATGATTATCTAAATCATTATGCCAATTCTTTAAAAAGGTTTCATAATTAATTTTACTGTTAACAATTTAATAAAAGAATTTCTATAAATATACTTTTAGCACATCACACAAAATATAGAATAAAACAAATTTTTTTTATCTATTTATACAATAAAATGAAAGCGGGGGGGGGGGGGGGCACAGGTTACTCTTCATTTTCTTATAAGATATTTATCACTTCTATGCTTTTTTGTCTTATATTGTACAAATTCTCAATTACTTTTAATTTTTTATTTTGTTTCTTTTTTCACATACATTATAATTGTCATATGTGTTTCAATTCTTTTATTTATTTATTTATTCTTTAACAGCCAACTCAATTTTTTTAACATGGCTCCTCATCGTTTTCCCACTAAAAATAGTTGAATAGTACTCTTTCAGAAATTAAAATATTTTTTTCATCTACAATATTGTACTATCTTCAACGCCATAGAGGAATTAACTTTCCCACCTCTTGCTCATATTGTTTGTCATGCATTTATTGATCCACGTGGCATATCGTTTACCCATCATAGTGGTATGTGTCGGTTATCACATGCGATTGCGCAATTGTTATGTTTTCTATTGCCCCACGGATTAATTTTCTCCCCAGATTACCCTGTCCTCATTTTCACATGACATTGCATTGTGATTACACATGGGCTTTTGTTGTTTTATGCACCTGGCAGCTACTTTGTGTCATTTATGTGGTGCTATGTGTAAATTTTGTTGGTTTTGTTTCTTTTCTTTTCCTTTTGTAAGGGATATTAAGCTATATATATGGTGTGGAATTTGACCTCAAAAAAAAAAAAGTATTATCAATTTTATCCTTCTTCTTAATTTTTCATTATGTGTAAGTGCATTATTTTTTAGTTTCACTATAAATGCACACTAACTTTTATAATTTTAAAATAGATACAAACTGTCATTTTATGAGATATATGTATTATACATTTAAGAACTAAAGAGCTTATATGCCAACTTTAAGGGGCATGTCTCTACTTTAGAAAGTTGACTGTCCTAAGCTATGGATAATCAAGGGTAGTTTTGTTGGTACTAACCTTTTTGGTAAAAAAAAAATATTTTTCTATTTTATGGCTCGAAAATAAATCAAAAAATTATATTTAGTTAATAAAAAGATTTATGAAAAATAAACTATTCTCATGTGTTATTGCCAATGAGCAAAATTTATCACTACTTTATATGCCAATACACATTTGCACATACGCTTTTTCTCTTTTGTAATAACGTATAACTACTAAAGCAAACAAAAGAAAATAATCTAAGAGTAAAAATATATATATTCAATAAAAGAATAGATTATTTTCTTAACAAAATTAATTGACATTTAATTATATAATCATTTAAGTCAAACAAAGCACTCAATTGAAAATTAGTGTGCGGGAATTAGACTAGTTATATACAATAGCCAAATTGCTTTTTCAATATATACATACATATATATATATATATGTATATATGTATATGTATATATACACGCGCGCATTATTTATTTATTTTGTTTAGTTTTTTACCATACAATTCTTAAGTAACGCTATAATGGTTTAATGGGGTACCATGTGATACCCCTTAAGCATTGTAATTTCGTTTCTTCACATATATTATCTATGCATATATTTATCGAATGTAGTATCCTATCAATTTTTTCTTCAAAATTTTTATATTTCTTTGTAAATTATAAAAGTAGGTAAGCATAGACAAATTCATAGACAAATCAGTTCTAAGATAATAATGAACTATGAAATAAGATATTTTAAAAAGAGTGGTTTATAAGAATTAAAAAACTGAAAAGAAAAGAAGTGGTTTGTAGTGGTTTGAGGTTTATAAGAAGTAAAAAGATAGAAAACTAGAAGTGTGCTGCTATAGCATAAAAAACTTTTTTGGCCAAGAGCATTGAAAATTGAAAATAATAAAAAAGAAAGAAAGTTGCAGTGTTCAAAATAGAATTGTGCTGCCGCAGCATTTAAACTTCTCCTTTTCGTTGGAAGAATTAAAAACTAATGCACTGTAAACTTTTCTTTTCTGTCGAAAGCATAAAACGTAAAAGCTAAAAACTAATGCAGCGCTAAGAAACTACTGAAAAAGAAAAAAAACAAAGAAGCAAAATGCTAGAATTGAACTCTTTACCTTTACCAACAGAAAATTAAAAGTGAAAAAAAAAGGAGAAAAAAAAAAGAGATGCTGCTAGAATCGAACTCGTCACCTTTACTTGTAGCAAATTAAAAAGAAAAAAAGAAGAAGTAGAATAACTTCCTTTTTTTTTTCCCCAAAAAACAAAGAATATTGTTACTAACCATAGGTAAGAAATACTAGCACTTTTTTGGCCCAAAAACAAACTTCATTAACATAAAAAGAAGGTACATAAATTGGACCAATGAAACTTTGTCCAACAAGTATAGGAACATAACATCACGAACCCAAGTACTTGTCCAACAACAACGAAGGACTAATAACCACTACGAACCATGCACATCAATTGTATGAATCTTGAAGTTCAACCCAAGTAAGACCCATACATCTTCATAAGAAAAATATGGGACGCGCCTACCTGAACACCTCTAGAAAAGCCAAAGAAATGGCAAACCATGAGAAAGTCACACTAAGGTGAAAACAAGGCTCACCAACTTGAGCAAAGAAAGTTGGACAAATAGCTGGCCACTTTGACCCCCGAAGCAATCTCCTAGAAACTTTTTGAAGAAGCAGAACCACCAAGAATGGTGGAAGCAAAACAAGAGTAATAGATGAATGACCAAGTATGTAACAAAGTTAGTGAAAAACCAAATCTAGAAAACATGGAAACGCAGGTATAAAGTTTTAGATAGACAACCAAAATACAGGAACAAACAGTCCTTATTGTTAATGCTATGTTATCGGTTTGCAATATTTAGTGCAATAGAAAAATTTATGTAGGAGGATTGAGTATATCTAATCACTTATCTTGTTCATCTCATCTTATGTATCTTATGGACTTGAATGATAGAGATCATTTCTTCTATATATAAGAGAGAATAAAAACAAGAGATGATCCAAACTTGTATCTTGCTTGCAATCATCTGAAACATCATTGACAATCCTTCACTTCCAGCCTGTTTTGCTAAGCTTATTTGGAGCTTATAAACTGTGAATAGTAAAAAATATGTAAAGGGACACTTTTTTTTAGTAGCGTATAAGCTGCAAAAGAAGGACAACCAAATAGAGCTCTTCTTCTCATTGAACTTGCCATTTGAAATTCTTTGTGCATGGTCCGAAATTTTCCTCTTTCTTCAATTTTCTTTTTTGGTTTCACTTGACTACATAGACTACATAAGTCCTATGTTTCTGGCATGACGATAAATTTAATAATAATAAAATATTGATTACGTTATGATAAAATGAATTAAATAGTTAG
Source organism: Cordia subcordata (assembly GCA_028554755.1). Classification (NCBI taxonomy): domain Eukaryota; kingdom Viridiplantae; phylum Streptophyta; class Magnoliopsida; order Boraginales; family Cordiaceae; genus Cordia; species Cordia subcordata. Next base: position 8,903,400 of record JAPTOF010000013.1, on the reverse strand, counting down.
TTAATTTTGAATTTCTCTCGTAAACTCAGGAGACTTAGTTCCGAACTAGACAAATAGAACTATTTGAAAGAATCTATTTCTACCGGGCACGTGATCACACTTGTGAGGTCCACTGGTGCATTAGTTAGTTAAACGGCCGAATTCCGGACGCAAATCTTTTCCCAAAAACTTCTTAATCTCTCATCTCCCAAATCTTTCAACACAAATGAGGGAAGACGCACATAATGTGGTGCCCACATATTTTTTTTTTGAGTTAAAACTTTAGCTAAATCTACAATAGGGGTAACGACCTATTTAATTCTTTATTTTTTTTTATCTTTTTGACAATTTAGTTTCTTATTTTTAAAATACAGCATATCAATATCTTATTTTTGACATGTTATATCTCAAATTGAAAATCATCAAAAAGATCAACAACTCGGACACAAGACATGCACATGGGTTAATAATTTGGTGCACGCGGTTCAACAGGCAGGTCTAGAATCTAAAAAAAATTGTATGCTAACTTTTTTTTTTGCTTGTTCAAATTGTTAATCTTTTAATATATATATATATATATATATATATATATTAAGACTGACAAAGACTAATTCATTATGTTTTAAAAATAAAGTACAAAGGTTTTGACTTTTATGGAGAGGCCATTAAGCAATAAGATGATCAAAATCGGGGGCCCATGATTGGCACGAATATTCGCACTTCGGAGACGTGAATGACATGGTCCGCAGATCCGTTGACTTGAGCCAGTGGAATGCCAATTTGTTTGTTCTCACTTCATTAGCATTTCAGTATCTCTATTCCGAAAAAAAAAATATTAATTTCAATATTTCCACCAAAAAAGAAAAGAAAAAGCAAAAATAACATTTCAATTTCTTCTTGCTCCATGACCATAAATTTGCTTCCTCATGAAAAAGGTCTTGGGCTAAGCTTATACAAAAAAAAATATATTTTATATATATATTTGGCTAATTTGTTTATAAATTAATTTTGTATGTTTATAAGTAGGTAAAAAAATAAATCACCCTAACTTTTAAAAGATTTTTTCTTCTAAAGCTTTAGATAATTTTATAGCATTAATTAACGAAAGATCCCTTTAGTCATATTAATTAAAGTTAGTATTTGTAAAATATCTATTTACTAAACAAGTTAGTAGCTTGTAAGACATTTTATCTAAACACTGTTTTATTTATTTATTTTTTGCTTATAATTATCAAAAGCTCTTATAAGAACATAAAAGTAAACAAAGCCAAACATGCTCCAATTCAAAATAGATCTATTCATAATATGACTATATTTTGACTAAAAATAAAAGTTTTGAATTGTTAATACAATTTTAGAACAATTTCTTCACATAATTTGATCAATTTTTTCTAGACAATCTCTTTACATTTACACATAAGAAAGAACAGACTTCAATCTTGACTGTTCGCTGATGAAAGTGTTTTTGTAATTCCTACGAGATTATTATTATTATTATTATTATTAAATATCTCTCTGTCGACAAAATTAAAGTTTCAAATAAATTTGGTTACTTGTGAGCATAAATCCTGAAGGCTCAAAAGGGCTCTTAACAAGTCAAAAAATATCTTGTTAGAAATAATCTTTTTTAGAGTTAAAAGTCACTACAGTAATATACCATCGCGTTAATCTCTGGATATAACATAAATCTAGCATAGAATATTATTAATATTTTTTTCCGCTTATACACACACACACACACACATATATATATATATATATATATATATAATAAACATTACAGAAAATAAAGCACTGGTGTGAATTATTTTGTTGGTAAAAACTAATGTAATAATATTTTATTCAAACACTTCTTTTTCATTTTTTTTGCAGTTATATATTAAAAAATACAAAATTGTTTTCGAAAGGCCACCTGAAATTTTTTTGTCCTTCAAGCTCTATTGCACAAAATATTTCCATACCCCTTTTCAATAAGCCGTGATTCTCTAATTAACAACATTAAAGAAGGCCTTGAGCCACAATAATAAATATTAAAAATTTATATTTTTCCTTTACAAAAAGTAGTGCAACAGATAGTCAATCACTAAATTTGAATTTTTTCGCAATACTAGATAGTCATAAAATTAAAATTATTATTAAATATCTTATATAATGATTTGTTCGTTTTGTGACAAAGAAAATTTAACTAGGATGTCCAACCACTATAAGTGTATCTCAACTACCAATTATACTGGACACTGGTTAAGTCGAGAATACTCAACTCTATTGTTTAAACCCAGATGATGAGTTGTGTATGTCTCAATTCTTGTCATGGAGAATGTTATCTCAAACACAAAAAAAAAAAAAAAAAAAAAACGAGAGAAAAAATGGAAAATTGGAAAGACAACAAAACAGTGGACCGCACTTGGTTTTTGTCATCGTCGGTTCAAAATAAACAAACGTGCGATCTACTCTCATATCGACACTTAGTTTCAAATGAGATTTGCCAAAAGTGGATTACAATTTTATTGTTTTCCACTCTCTCTCTCTCTCTCCACGCGCACACACACACACACACACATTTGTTTCCTTCATTACCTCTCTTCAAAAGTCACACATTAACAAAGCATTCAAAAAAAAGATTTTTTTTTTCCTTCAAACCCTAAATTCGTGTCAATCCCAAAAGAAAGGTACCCTTTGATCATTTTGTCCCCATTTTAATATTTGTGAAATTTATGGTATTTGTATCATTGAATAAATAGTCAATTTTCAGCTTTTTAAATGGATTTTCACAATTCTTTAGTAATTGTTGTCTGAAATTTTTCTTTCTAAATTCCTTTTGGGGGATTTCCATATATACTCCTTATATATGCATATTCTGTTTCTGTTTCTTGTTGTTTTTTTCTCATTGTTTTATTTCTGGGTGTGAAGAATTTTTGGCTTTCTTCATCTATTCAGGCTTATCTTAAAGTTTGGTTTTTTCTTTACCTTTTTTTTTTTTGCGTTTTGAAATTTGTTTATGTGGAAAGTCTGCATCTTTATGCAGAATTATATATATATATATATATATATATATATATATATATATATATATATATATATATATATAAAGGCTTATGTCTGCTTTCGGTTTGTACGATTTTCTTGAAAAATGTTGCTGCCAATTTGTAATAAGATGATTAATTTTTAGTTAACAAGCTCATTTTTTATGTCAGATTAGCAAATTGAGTTGGTATACATTGATTAATGTAGTGCAATTTAATTTGTATGGTTGATTCCTGTTGTGATCACGTGTGGTTAATCCTTAAGTACTATTGTCTGTTGATTTGAAATGAGAAGATTCTGATCTGTCAATGAATGTTGTGGGATTGTTTGGGGTGAGGAGTCACTATATCCATTTCTACAGCATATATGGTTTATAATTCCTTTTATTGTCGAATACATTTATGAATCATCTATTGCGTTTTATAAAACTAACCAGAAGCTGCTGACTTAGCGGGACGTGGTTGGTATTCTATCCGTGATTGGATTTGTTTAATTATTTGGTTCTGGTCATTTCTGCAAAAGTTTAATTCTTTCTCTGATGAAAAGTTGACAAAAGTTTGATTCGTTCTCTGATGAAAAGTTGAGGCATACATTTCATTTAGAGAACCTTAATGGAAAGAGAAGAAATGCTCTGTTGGTTACGTAGTAAAAATGGACATCAACTCCCTTAATGTCTTTTGTTCACATACTTCAGAGAGTAGAACAAGATTTATTTAGTATAGATGTATTTGTGGTTAGCGGTTTCCCATGTTAGTATAGTTATTTGTGGTATATACAATATTCAAAGCTAAGTGTTGACCAACTGCTACGTTCGCCTTTTCGAGACCAGCATAGCATATGCAGAAACTAAAGTAGGCATCAAAACAGATCTTCACTTGATTATGTGGCTCTTAAATGTTTGTGTTGTAAATGTTGTCCTGAGATTTATTGCTGTGAGTGATGTACTTACTGATTTCCTTGTTTCCACTGCTGCAGGCACATTCAACTAACTTTGCTGAGGGTTAGTGTCTGAAACAGTAGTTCAGAAGTAAGTAACCAAGACCAAACTATTGCCGCAATAATGCTGGTCAGATAACCATAATATTTACTTTATCAATGGCTATGTAGATTCAGTTTAGATGAAGTTAAGCAGAGCAGTTAAGGATCATGGTTCTGGTGCTGTAACTTGATTATTGAAGGATTCTATCATTTTAAATTTGCCTGTGTTTAATATGACTCGGGGATTAAGGGAGTTCCTAGTATTTTTGCTTTTGGTGGGAGTCTTGAATGGTTACGGTACAGCAGAATTGGTTAAGGAGACTTCCCAAAGATTCAGAACTGCTCCCCTGAAGGATGCTGCGACTGGTGTTATAGATGGGTCAGGTACTGAGCATATATTTAGTTCTGATAGTGGAGCTGGTGAATGGAAAGGCACAAGCAGCAAAGTTTCAGTGTCAACAGTTGCCTTTTTCACGTTGGCAATGGCTGCTGCTACTGGTTTAGGTGCAGTACCATTCTTCTTTGTGGAGCTTGATTCCCAGTGGTCTGGGATATGCAATGGAATGGCTGCTGGGGTCATGTTGGCTGCAAGTTTTGACCTTATACAAGAAGGACAGGACCATGGTAGTGGCATTTGGGCTGTCTTTGGTATTTTGACAGGTGGCATTTTCATTTTGCTTTGTAAAAAGGTAATAGCTCTTGGATCAATCAACATTTTCTCTCCTTATTTTCGGTTCTTGGTTTTCAATTTTAAGGCATGTTAACTGGTGTACACTTCCATGGTCACATTTTGCTTGCAATAAAGTTGTCAAGATAATGGCTTATAATAAGTACTTTCTCTTGCATATTAGGCAGTTTCTTATGTTTGCAAATGCTGTCCAATTATGAAATCATTAACAACTTAATGTTCTTTTGGATTCGGGAGGTGTTTGTCTACCCTTTTTCTAGATCTCTTCTCTTTTTGGTGTATGGTGTAAATCATAGGAATTTTTTTTTTTTTTTTCCCAATTGTTATACATTTTATGTGAGTCTATTGGATATGACCATGCTGATGAAGTTATGTTGCCAATATTGCTTTCTGAATTTTGCTAATCACATGCTTGTTTTTTAGTTAAATATTGTTTTTGTGAGTGATGAATGAAAAACAAGCTAGACTGCAGACATTTTTGTCGCTTTTGTGTTATCTCCTAATATCTTAGGTTGCGTGCTGTTCAGTTTCTTGAACAATTTGGTGAAGTGAGCATGTTGGACATAAAAGGAGCTGATGCAGCTAAAGTCATTCTTGTTGTTGGAATTATGACCCTTCATTCTTTTGGAGAGGGATCTGGGGTTGGAGTATCTTTTGCTGGCTCAAAGGGTCTATCTCAGGGGCTTTTGGTAACCTTGGCCATAGCTGTGCATAATATACCGGAAGGCTTAGCTGTGAGTATGGTGCTTGCATCAAAAGGCGTTTCTCCTCATAATGCTATGCTGTGGAGTATAATTACATCATTGCCACAGGTAATTTATTAAATTTACAAAATTGATTAGGTTTAGTGTAAGATTAGATTTGGAAAAAAGAAAGGAATAACTATTTCTACAAGTGTGTTGAGAGATTTGTGTCCTTTCATAAAAAGCCCTTCTTTTTTTCCCCCTCCAAGTGTGATATCTACTAAATTGTCTTATTGTCTATGTGATTTTACCCCCAAATTTACTTTAAGACTACTGATATTATGAAGGGTCATCTTTTCGATCAATTTCATTATTGATAGCTACACCTCAATGTTCTGTAGGAGAGAGTTTAGGCTATGTTATTTTCTTATTGTGTTTTCTTCTTTCACAATTATTTCCTTTATGCTTGAAACATAACCAAATAGTTGACCCAAACTATGGAGCTATGAGAGCAAGAATGAGATTTACTTTCAACCTATAGATGCTACATTTAGTATAATCCTTGTCCTTTGAAAATAATTATTGTGTTAGCCTCTCTAATCATTAAAAAAGTGCAGCCCATTGTAGCAGTGCCATCCTTCATATGTGCAGATGCATTCAACAAGTTTCTGCCATTTGCTACTGGCTTTGCTGCTGGGTGTATGATATGGATGGTCATTGTTGAGGTTCTTCCTGAGGCGTTCAAGGTAAATTGCATATCGTATTTTTAGTTACTTGTGTTATTCTCAATCTTTGACTATATTTCCCATATAACTTTCTGCTGTTGACCCTTAATTACAGACTCCTGAAAGATTTGTCATTTTCTGAAATTTATGTTAGAATGACAATGTCCATATGTAATCTTACTCTGCCTCATCTTCTATTGTCATGTAGTGAGATTGATTAGGCCTCTCATTCTGCCTTTTGCCTTGATTTATCCTGGTATCTTATGTGATACTACATCGCTAAAATTTGGTTAATGTTTTCTCTTTTGTAAGTGTACCATGGGAGGGACAATATTATTATTATTTAAACTAATTTGGAGAATCCTCCCATGATCTTGTTTGTTTCGTTGTTGGATATCATTTGAAGGGGTTGGGCAAAGGGGAATTCCGGCTTCATGGAGTGGAATTCAGAATTAAAGATGAACTAGTTGAATATGAGAGGCCGTGTTAACTCTACAAGAACAACTCATGTTAACTCTACAAGAACAACTAAGACTGTCTTTAGATGCTCTGCTTAAATAAAGTTGCAAGACGCAAATGATTATATTATAAACATTGGTGAAGTTGGACTGATTTACCTTATCCTTGGTAGAATGGCTTCCACTCAAGGTACTTATCTAGGAGTTATAGTTTTTGTAACTGAGGAAAACCTCATATAGTTTAAGCATAATTTGTTGGAATGGGGAGTTTCTGAAAGTTTGCCATTGGATTTTTGTTGGTAAGTAATATACTGGTGACCTCATACTTCAAAGCGAAAATGTCAGAAAGAAAGAAAAAGAAATCCAATCGCTGACCCTCAGAGGTACAGATAGATTGGTTACACCAAAGGAAACAGGAAGACGGGATCCTAAATCGGAAGGGAAGAGCTTTTTACGCCTCCAAAGGGCATTCTATTTCGGCCCTTCCAGAGCAACAGCATTCTGAGCTTGCTTTTTCATTTTTTTTTTCTATTTCTTTTTCCCTTTTCTTCTTTTTGGGCATAAGGAGTGTAGTAGCACATAATCTTGCTGCAGTTGATAGTCCATGACAAATTGAGCAAAAATTTGAGGGCTCATTTGTGATTCTTTTCTTTGGGATAACTGATGGTACAGTAGTTAACTTTTTGATTTTCTTCGGTTTAGTAACTGTTGGAACAGATTTGCTATTGTAATGTCAAAATTCTTGTTACTGCTTTATTGGATTTTCTGGTAAAAAAGTTGGTTGACCAAGTCATTTGTAAATCACAAATGTTGGTTAGTTAATATGACTTATAAACTAATACATCGCCAGCACATTTTCAGCTGTAAACAAGAATCTTATGTTGATTCCATCTGAACAACAATTTTGCAAGATTGCTAAATTATCAGAATGAAGGGCTGCTTTGTTTCATGATATCTAAATTGTAGTGATTTTTAATGTAGACAGAAGTTCTTAGGGGGTCTGTGGTCTAACTCTAAAAGAAATATTTCTATGCACCAATTGGTTATAAGTACAAGGTAGTCACTTTTGGAGATAGACCATATAAAGAAGGGAAAGATAATCATGTGGATGCATTTGGTCAAATTGGCTTAAAATTCTGATCTTATGAAAGCAGAATAAATTAAGGGTACAGGTACTTGGACATGAGCATGATAGGTTCTTATAAGCACCTCTTACACCCCCAAACTCAACTGTTAGGATTTTGGGTGCTAAAAATTTGGTTTGACTTGCTCGTTAGCTTAGGCTGTAGCAGCCTTTTCTTCTAGTTATCTTACCACCCCTAAGATATTGTTAGGCTTCATCATCTGTTGTTTATAAAAAGAATTTATTATGATAAGTTACTTAGAGCTATTATACTTGGAAAAGAGACCACGTCGTAGGAGAAAGTAGGAAAAAGAGTTAAGAACTGAGATGATCCAAGTTTTTCATTTTTCTTTTTTTATCTGAAAATTTATTTGAAATAGAATCTTGCTTATTTTTATTCTCTCCTCTTGTTAGAAGCCTAAGTGATGTATAAAGTCTTTCCTGGCATTTCTTATTGTAGGAGGCCTCTCCATCTCATGTTGCATCAGCAGCTACACTCTCTGTTGCATTTATGGAAGCGCTTAGTGTTCTGTTTGAGAACTTTGGTCACAGCTACAGGTCAGTCCTCTTCCAAAAGTCTTGGTGGAACTCACAGGAAACAATTGGAATTTAACTCCCAATTTTACCTCTTTTTTCTTTTCTTTTTCATATGTAAACTAATATTTTTGTAATGGAGATTGTATCAACAAAATTGCTTTTCAACACAAGGTATCATATTTTTTAAATTAGTTTTCAACTCTCATTTGCTAAGAAATTAATAGATAATATCTTCTGTCAACATTTTCCTAGTCCTCTTTTCCTAACCAACTGGAGCCTTATAACAGTTCAGAGGATGCTTCCGGCTTCTTGGTCTCACTGCTCTTTGGGCTTGGACCATTACTTGGTGGCCTTTCTCTTGTTGCTTTTGCTCTTTCTTTTCGTCTTCAACAACCTCTCCTTACTGGTGTAGCCTCTGGCATTGCCTTTGTACTTGGTGCCTGGCGACCGCTCCAGCTACTACTGTCTTCGAAGATGCAGTTCTTCCCACTTGTTCTCCTCCTTTCCGTGGGATTGGCTTTTGCTCATGTTTCTAACTCTAGTGTCTTAAAGCTTGGAAGTCGCAAGAGGAATTCAGCAAATACTTTGTCTGCTGTAACAGGATTTTCATTGAGTGCTCTTACCCTTCAGTCAATCTTGTGTTGCGTGGCAATTTCCCTCCATGCTCTAGCAGAGGGGCTTGCCCTAGGAGTTGCTGCACCTAAAGCCTATGGGTTTGGTCGGCACATGGTCCTTCCCGTCTCATTGCATGGACTCCCTAGGGGCACTGCTGTAGCAAGCTGCATTTTCGGCGCAACTGATAGTTGGCAGGGGGCCCTTCTGGCTGCTGCTCTAATTGGGTTCGTAGGTCCATCATCTGCAATAGGAGCAATTCTTGCAGGAATCGACTACAGTGGTTTAGACCACTTGATGGTGTTTGCATGTGGGGGATTACTGCCATGTTTCGGGAGTATTGTTGGCAGAGCAGCAAGGCTAGATAAGAGGAAGAGTATTTTTGGCCTCGTAATGGGAATGATTTTCGCGAGTTTATGCCTGACATTCACCAAGTTGGTCTGTCTGCACACGCCGTATTGCAATTCTGCACCAGAGGCTGTCAGATGACATCGCCGGACCCGAAGCAACTGCAGATTGATGGCCCTGTTGGGTAACTATCTATTGTGTAACTACTTTGAGGGTGTCAAATGGTGGAGAGAAATGAGGGGAGCAAAAACAGAAAAGGTATTGATTAATTTGTACATTAGAATACACTAGCTTACGGTAATAAAAGAGTTTTCATACTATTACATGTGGCTATGCTTACTATTCTTTTCAAGGTTTAAGTGTCTTCTGCATCATTTAGCAAAAGATTGTATGAATTTATTCCAATGCACAATGAGGGCTGTGAAAATTCACAACAATGCATGATCAGTTGGCATTTAACCAAAGGGAAAATTTTCAAGTGCTAGAAACTAATGTTAACACAGCGGGTTTCGCATAGGTTAAGTGGCTTTTTCCAAGACTTCCATAAAATGAAAAATTTTCATAGGGTAGCATTGGTAGGTTTCGCATAGATTAAGGGGCCTTTTCTAAGACTTGGATAAAATGAAAAATCGTCAAACGGTAACAATTAATGGTAACACGTGTTACTATAGTGGGTTTCAAATAGATTAAGTGGTCTTTTTTGAGATTTCAAAAAAAATGAAAAATTTTCAAATGGTAAAAATTAATGTTAACATGTGTTAGTATACATCATTTTTGCGTTTCATGTTATCTGGAAATTGATGTGTGTGACATTTATTGTCCATAAACAAGTTGATACAACTATAACAATTAACATAATGATGCAGATAGATTACAACCGTTGACTTTGTTGGTATAATTATAACAAGATGATAAAACAGATCACAACTGCTAAATTTATTTACAATCGTTATTATGTTATGAAAGAATTCTTCGTGATTTTGCTTTGTGTCAAAATCTCTCGTCACATGCACGCTAAGTATGCTCCACATGCAACAAATAAAGATTGCCAACCCTGCATTAAGTGCGTTATAATAATGAAAGTGTGTTATTTTATTTATAGGGGATTGGAAGTATAAGATTCTTTTGTCTTATTAGAATGCAAAGTCAAACACTTCATTTTCTGCATTTTTGCTCACTTGAAAATTATCAAAATTTGACGCATTTGTTGGGGGTACATATCCAAATAAGGAGCAATGTGCATTGATAGAAATGGTCAAGAGATCACTTGCCAACAATCTAACCTTTTGTGGCTACCAACTCTGTCTTGTAATATTATTGTGTTATAATATATAAAAAAATAAATAATAATATAATTATAATATAATAATTTGTACTATTGAAGTGATGATATACACTTTACTACTATATGGATTTAATGTTATGAGCAGAAATCGGTGATAATGAGATGGTAAGTCTTTCATTTTCAATTATGGCCAATGATCCGTTTCACAAATCAAATTTAACCTTATATGGTCTTGTTAAATAAAATACATCCGTTCATAATGAAGTCAATTACAATTTACAAGTTATATTTTATGTTTCGCTTCCTAACTTATTTTCTCCTCTCTCATTTAATTTTTTTCTCAATTTCATTTAATCATTCAAGCTTTGTGGATTGTCTAGTGTTTCGAGGAATGTGGGGATTCTCCAAGTAGTAATTAATAGTCACACAAATTTCTATGCTTGTGATGAAGAAGATGTGTAGATCCAATCTTCACATATTAACTGAAAATAATTGAATATATACGCAAAAACACTTCCCAACATATCTAACTGAAAAAATTACTAGTTCAAGTTAGATTCATGGACCCTTTAATTTTTTTTTTTAATAATATATAAATCATAGTCATTGAAGCCAGCAAAATCATACTTTAAAATAATAATTTAAATGATAATGGCATTTGCATAATTGCATGGATTGCAGAGAAACATTGAAGTTCAAATCCGGCAATAAGAATTATTTGCAGAGACAAACAGACAGATCATTAAGATGCTTAAAGATACTTGTTTCCTCTCAATTTCTTCCCATCTTCTTTTCCTTCACAAACACACACTTGGGCACTCTTCATGGTGCTATAAATAAATAAATAATATATAAATGCATATAGCCTTAATGTCCCTAGGTAGCCTGAACCCTCTGTATCAACATGGCAATGGGGTTGTCTCTCTTGCTTTCTCTCTGCTTGCTTGCAATAGGCTCTGCTTTTGCAGCTTCTCATCTTGAAGGTAACCAGTTGAAATCTGACATTATGTTATTTAGCTATTTCTAAGACAAGTTTTATGTTCTAGACCCCTTTCGGACTTGCACTTAGCAAGAGTTTCATATACTAAATTATCGTTATAGTGGCTATGTGTTGTTTGTTCTTGCTTATTTGGATTGCCATGACAGTTGAGATGTATGCTAATCCAAAAAGAAAAACAACTGCTATAATAGTTTTTAGTTATGTTTATAATACCAATATCCCTTGCGAGTGTGACTTTGGGCTCGGGAGCGTCACATTGTATGTCAAGATGTGTTTGTTTATGTGTATATGAGTTTGTGGGGGTGTGAGGTCTGGGCTTGGGGGGCGTGACAATTTATGTTTAGATGTGTTTATTTATGTGTGTGAGTTTGCACTGGTGTGAGATCTAAGCTTCGGAACATGACACTAACACTATATTGAATTTGAATCAGATTTCGAATATGTCTAAACGTGTTTGTGTATGTTTGTGTGAGAGTTTGTGTTCTGCTTGCAAAATGGTGACACAATTTAACTATAGCATCATGATGTTATTTCTCTAGGCTTGCTACCAAATGGCAACTTTGAAGAGCAACCAAAGCCAAGTGATGTGAAAAGAACAGTACTCCAAGGGAAACATGCACTACCCAAATGGGAGATTGATGGCCTGGTCGAGTACATCTCCGGGGGGCCACAGCCCGGCGGGATGTACTTCGCCGTCGCCCACGGCGTCCACGCCGTGAGGCTTGGAAACGAGGCCTCAATCTCCCAAACAATCCCGCTCAAGAATGGCTCTCTATATGCACTGACATTCAGTGCTTCAAGAACCTGTGCACAAAATGAGGTGTTGAGGGTCTCAGTGCCTCCTCAAACAGGAGATCTCCCATTGCAGACTCTGTACAGCAGTGATGGTGGTGACACTTATGCTTGGGGCTTTGAAGCCCATTCTGATCTAGCAAAGATCACATTTCACAACCCTGGTGTTCAAGAGGACCCTGCTTGTGGTCCACTCATTGATGCTGTTGCTATCAAACAACTTGCTCGCCCAAAGCCCACAACAGGTATGCTTACTACTAAAACACTCAATACTTATTGGTTTGTGTAAACGATTCACGAGGTGACTCAAAGGATAAAGCAATCTTTTTGAATTTATGCCCCTTAAATTTTTTTTTGGGTCAATGATATCATAATTATTTTTTATACGATTAAGAAAAGATTAAGTTATAGATAAAAAGTCTGAGTTATTTTTTTAAAAAAAAAAGGAAAAAAAAAAAAGACTTGAAGACTTTACTAATACTACAAATCTCATTTTCTCATTCATGTTTTACAACTATCTCTTTAATTTGTCACAAATCTTTATTTTTTTCTCTTTGCATAGAAAATTGTCATTTCTAATTTTAGTTCATCAAATGTTATCTTTTATTGGTTACAACTAGTGTATTAATTTTCTGTCTTCAATATTTTCCTCAATTCCTATTTTTTCTCCCTAATTTAACTTTATCAAAATTTCTTCCTCCAATACCAATGTTCATGTTTTTTTCTCTATAAAAACTTTAGTTATATTTTTTAATTTTAAATTTTCACTCTATTTTGATTATTTGTAGTCTTCTTCTAAATGATACTCCATTTCAAACTTTCTCGTATTTTTCTCTTACTACAAGGCAAAGAAATTTTTTCTTGTTCTTATTGAAAGTCCTTCTATTCCATTAAAGAACTCCCAATGAGAGTTTTCAATCACATTTTACTATCAGTTTCCATAATTTTAAACATTCGATATTATATATGTACATATTAATTTATATTTTATTTTTTTAGATATATTTAACTTTTTGCAGTTTGCTAGAATTAAATATGTCAAATTTAAAAAAAAATACAAAAAGCCTCATATTATAGTTTTGGCTCCAAAGTTCCAAATCGATTGAGCCACCTTGATTCAACCCGGGTTTTGTTGGTGGAATTTACTGATCAGTAATAACAATGCTAGTAACTAAAATGTGATATATACAATAATCTGAATTTATTTGCGGATTCCTAATGTTATTAATTCAAATATGTTACTATGTTCGTGATTCTAGAAAAAAGATTTGATATTCAATATATAAATCGTAGGGGTGAACCGTTATCCAGAAAAAGGTTCACATTTTTCACAGAATTGTCTGTGATTTCTTGCAGATAACTTGGTAAAGAATGGTGGATTCGAAGAGGGTCCTCATCGATTATTCAACTCTTCCAACGGCGTGCTCCTCCCTCCCAAGCAGGAAGACTTGACGTCCCCTCTTCCGGGGTGGATCATCGAATCCCTGAAGGCTGTGAAGTTCATCGATTCAAAGCATTTCAATGTCCCATTTGGGAAATCTGCTATAGAATTAGTGGCTGGGAGAGAAAGTGCTGTTGCAACCATCATCAGAACAGACCCAAACCAGCTCTACAAGCTCACGTTCACTGTGGGAGATGCAGAAAATAATTGCCATGGATCAATGATGGTGGAAGCTTTTGCTGCCCAAGACAAATTCAAAGTCCCATTCAAGTCAGAAGCAAAAGGCCTGTCTTTAACGTCTAGTTTCACATTCAGAGCAATTAAAACCAAGACTAGAATAACTTTCTTTAGCTCATTTTACCACAGCAGGTTCAATGACTTTGCCACTCTCTGTGGTCCTGTTCTTGATGAAGTTGAGGTTTCCATGGTTGCTTAGATCTTATCTTGGTGTGTTTGTATCGCGTCTCGGTCTTTCTGCTATTGTCGATTAATCTCTTCCATGTCAGATTTTACTCTATGTTAGAACATTTTTGGGAATACTAGTCTGATCCAAGTGTAAAACTAGTACAACTTGTTAATTGTTATTATCCTAGAGATTTGTTTTCTCATTAGTCATGTTCTCAAATCTCAGATTTGCTGGTTAAGAAACCACTAATGATGCACATGATGTGACACTCGAAAGTGATTAAACTTTTGTTTTTTGTCTGTACAATACAAGTTAATAGCATCTTTCACCTATCTTTTAGTCAGATATTGTTATGAAAAAAATTCAATAATAAACTAATAATATAATAAACATCTATATTATCTAATTTTTAAAGGACATAAAAAAAATATAAGGCATCTAACATAAGCTCAAAGATGTCGCGACCTTTAACATAGTGGAATCTTCTCATTTATGTGTTTGTATCAATTGTTTTATGTAAAATTTTATAGATCCCACGAAAGGAAAAAATAAAAATAAAAATCATAGATTCATTTGAGTATGTTAAAAGATCTCGAAAAAGTACGAGAAAGTGTGGGCTCAACTCTTGTGGCCCAGTGATTTGAAGTGGCCCAGTTGCGTTATGGGCTAGCCCAAGTTACCTTCTTTTTTGTACTGACCTTTTGCGCCTAGTGATGCTTGGCTTTCCAGGAGGTGGTGGGATTGCAGAAGGTAAATTACAGAGAACATAAAAAGAAAAGATCAAGTTTTTGGTGAATTACCCTTTTAGTCATTTGCTTCGGTTTTTGAAATCTCAACCATTGATTAGATTCATCTTAAAGTTACAAGATTTTTGTAGGGTTCAAACATTTTTAAAATATACTCTAGTTTAGTCAAGATACATTCTATATTCATGAATGGCCTTATTTTAATTTCTTATATGTTTGTTAATATTGTCCATAACATTGGTGCATGGTTCGTTCAGATTTATTTTTTCATAAAAAATATATATTTTTTCTTTAAAACAATTATATTGTTTTCATATTAATATTATATTTTGAGAAGAGTTGCTTTTTGAAGAGCACAGTACGATAAAAATTGTATTTCGGAAAAGTTATTGTCTATTGATGGCCTTTATGGTAGGATCAGTCGGGGAACATGAGAGATGGTGGTTTACCTTACGGCGAATGTTAGCAATTTGACTTCACTTATCTCTAACCCATGAATTTAGCTGATGCAAAGCTATATAATAGAACCCAATTTTACTGATTCGACAGTTCGACCTATGATTTATCATTCATAGACATTGATAAGATCCACACATTTAGCAGCACCTAAGGATGGCTATATTTTGCAACACCCAAAGATAGCATGGCCTTCTATTATAAATAGAATGATAAAGAGCAGTTCCTTTCTTTCGTATATTCAAATAACTAGCCAAATAACTATCTGCTAATAATTAAAATACAATCGCTGTCAGCTACTCAAACCACTATTTGTTATTCATACAACTATCAGTTACTCTAACAGCTAATTTTGTCGAAACACTACTTAAAACGCTATTTTATTGAACAAGATGTATTTTAATTTGGTCAAAACACTAAATACTACTAAAATACAGTTGCCCACTAGGGGCTCAGTTTTTGGATTAATTTTGAAAAAAAGATAAAACTCTTAAAAAGCTCTACTTCAATTTCTACACAAGTGTTTCAATAATTTTTTTCTATCTTAAAAATAATTTATTAAAAAATAATAACTCACAATCGATAGCGACACAAAATACATCCCTTATCCTTTGCTTTTCTTTCTCTTTACTTTTTCTTTGACTATTCATTCAAACATGAAAAGAAGTAAACCCAGTCTCATTTTGTTTCCTTTTCTTCATGGTTACTTCATGTTTCATCCCATTTAGAGGTGTTTGATTTTGCTTATTTGATACTTATAAGTAATAAATGATAAAAAGTACGTGAAAAGGTGTTTGTTTTTAAGTACTTTTAAACACCTAAAATAAGCAAAACCAAGCACCCACTTAGATTTCCTTGAATGTTACCAAAAAAAAAAATCTAATAATAATGAAAGCAGAGCATTTCATCCTGGCATTATAAGAATATAAAAATCTTTTTTTATAGTCTTATAATTCATAATTGACTAATAACTCATTTGGTCCACATCTTTGACATTGTTTATAAATCGGTCCTTTTTTCTAAAATATGACAAATTAATTTCTTCTTTTTATAATTTGTGACACCACTACTTTTTATATAAAAAATCACAAAAAAATTAACAACTTAGACATTTGACACGTGCATGGATTAATTTTTGGGGATATATGCTGATATGTAAATGTGTTACTTTTTTTTTGACATGTCTAAATTATTAATTATTTGGCAATTCTTGATTTGAAAATTAATCGTTTCTCACAAACTATAAATATATATGAGTAAGAAACAAAATTATAAAAAGAAATAAAAATAAGAGACAAGGCAGAATGATCATGTATCATCATCAATGCGGGATATCAGAAACAGGACATGAAGCGACGGCAGAGGATTTTTGTATATCCCAACGTGAAAATGTACTTCAAACTTTTGGGACTTTTAAGGAAAATCTTCACAGCAAAACACACACACAAAAAAACACACACACAGAAGTGGTGGCGCACGTGGCATATCTGACGTGGCAACCCACACACACACACACACAAAACATCTGAGTGCTTGGCTCACATGTCCCGGTCGCTTTTTTGTGGTTGCCGTTCCACATAAAACCACTTCTTAGCTGTCCTTTTTTCTTATCTTCTCTAGCTTTCCTTCCATCTTTTGCTCTCCAGATCCTACTTTTTGACGTAAGCTTTGCCTATTACAATCTGCATTGTATTGTGTTGTATTGTATTGCTTTGTTAGTTTTCTTCTCGTGTGTGTTTGTGGGTGTGAGTTTTTTTTTTAATGTTTTTTTTTTTTTGGTTGGTGTTTTTACTTTGCATGATGAGGCTAAAATCGAGAAAACTAGAATGGTTTTTGAGTAAAATTGTGATTTGGATCTGTTTTTGATAGATCTTGAAAAAGGGTGGGTGTTGAAGGAAAAGAGAAGATGTCGAAAGCAGGAGCGTTGGATCTGGCTTCTGGTGTTGGTGGGAAGATTTCCAAGGATGATGTTCTCTCCGCGGTTGACAAGTATCTGGCACACCCTCTCTCTTTAAATGTCTTATGGGATCGTTTGAATTGACTTTTCTTATAAGCCTTTTTTTTTTTTTAATAACTTCTGAAAAAAAATGGAAAAAGTGTCTTTTTTTAAAGTTAAAAATTTTTAGCGAAGCTGTATTCAAATACAGCGTTTTTTTAGTTTGAGCTTTTTGGGAAGCCTAAATCAAATAATTATTGATGTGCTCCATTAGTGTGCTCTCATTTTCGTTTCTACAGTTTGTTTGATTGATTTAATTCAACACATTCATCATCATGTCAACATCTCTGCTATATCATGTGCTGGGATATACTTTTGTACCAAATCGGAAAAATCAGGTTACTTATAAGGTCTTGGACCACTCCTCTCGTTAACTAATTGGTTTTTCCGAAATATAATATTGTGGGTTTTGATTTAGGCTATGATGTAGTTTTCAATTTGACCACCTGCATGTTTAATGTGGTTGGAACTTTTTATTAGGTTAGGTGAGTTGTGAGTGTTGTCCTGGTAAAATTCTGTGATGAACTATTGATGAGAATACATGGAAGCCACAGGCATGGAAAACTCTTGGAGTTCCCACGCTACCATATTATTAGGTTGCACTACTCCATCAAATGCTAATCCGTGTTAGGACGAAACCTGATCTCGTACTATTAGATGTTAAAATAATTCTCTTGGAAGGTGCTATTAAAGATCATAATAAGTTTGCCTACCATACTTGAATGGATCAAAATCTTCTTATAAAGTTGCGAATAACGGGATCATATTCTGAAAATCAGCCTAATGTCAGTATTACTTCCATGAGGATCTGATCTTGGGCACTTTATTGTCATACTAAGTAAGAACAGTTCCTGGGGTTGAGACTGACGTAGGATCAATTATTGGAACACCTTGTTTAATTATTCATCAGTTGAACTACTTAGTCTTCTTCTCCTTACTCATTGATCATTGCCCCAGCTGTCTTTAAATTTCAGTTTTTGTTTAATGAAATAGGTATGAGAAGTATCATGTTTGTTATGGAGGAGAAGAAGAAGCAAGAAAGGCCAACTACACGGACATGGTACAAAAACTTCATTATATTGTATTTCAAGTTTGATCATCCTGTTCTTAGATTTTGTTTTATTAGAGCTTTTGATCACCGCTTAAACCGATGCCTTTTGTTTTTCTGGAGATTATCTTCTAAGTGCCCATTTCACACTTTGTTTACAGGTTAACAAATACTATGACCTTGTCACTAGCTTCTATGAATATGGCTGGGGAGAGTCATTCCATTTTGCACCCAGGTGGACAGTGCTCTGTTTGATATTCTTTTCCTGTGGTTTAGGCTTACTGTTAGGCTAGATATCTTTTTTATTATTTTTTTCTGCAAGCATTGCTGGTGCTTCTTACTAAGTTGCACCTTGCTTTTACAGATGGAGAGGAGAGTCTCTCCGTGAAAGCATTAAGCGGCATGAGCACTTCCTTGCATTGCAGCTGGGGCTGAAACCAGGGCACGAGGTCTTATTCCTTCTATTGGTTATGATATGAATGGTACCCTTGGAAGGATAATCAGTAGATTCTTAGTCTATTTGTTATCAATATCTGCCAGGTCTTGGATGTAGGATGCGGAATTGGTGGACCATTGAGAGAAATTGCTCGATTCAGGTGAAAAAGGAAAAGCTCTAGGTTCATGTTATTGTTTGTTTTGTGGTCCTCTTGCTGCTAGGCTAGTGTTGTTAGGAAAATATCGTGGATTACCTACACTTGTCATGGATAGGCATCATGCAGCATGTCCATTTACCACATTAACAAGGCTTTCTACTAGGCTTTGATATGGGTTGATGTTGGTGGCATGATGCTTCCTTTACAAGAAACAATTTTATTTCCTTCCAAGTTTCATATATGTCATATATGCATACCACAAGAATCGAAGTCAATTGTTTTTCACGAGTTAGAAGGTCCAGAGTAATGACATATGTAGAATAAATCTTCTGTGGCAATGTCGAAATATACATAGAGCTTCTCTTGCTCATATTCTTTACTTTTTCACTTCTGGCTTTTTCTTTCTAGACTAAGTTTCCCCAGCTTCCTTCACTACAAATTGTACCAGCAAGCATAATTTAGTATTTGGTCACAGAATTGGTAACAGTTGCGTAAAAAGATTTGTCTTTTCCTGATTCCTTGGAAATTTATTGTAAAGTTCTTCTTCACTCATTAATTCTTCTATTCTTAAGAAGTTGTTACAAGTCTAGTTCTTGTGTTGATATGCTGCAGCTCAACATCAGTCACAGGTCTCAACAACAATGAGTATCAGATATCTAGGGGAAAGGTACATTCTTATTCCTTGTTTAGTTACCAAAAAGATCACAAGTATTTGCTCCGTGTAGGCCGAGTATGCAAAATATCTGGCTTACACTGATTCTTTTCATCTCAAAATTGTCCTCTCTTTAAGAATTTATGGAATGAGAAGTTTTGAAAGTTCACAGGTTATTTTAACTTCATTAACAGATTTTCATGTTTCCCATTGTCTCATTCCATCAATTTGTATAATCCTCTGTGAAGTAACTGAAATTTTTTTGTTGTTTTAGAAAACGTCAATGCTTATTCATCTTGTTCCTTTGCAGGCACTGAATCGTATTGCTGGAGTAGATAAGACTTGTGACTTTGTGAAGGTTAGAAAAATTTGGTGGAAGTTTTTTAGCTGTTCCTAACTTTATTGCTTTCTATTGTGCTGCTAACCAATTAGCTATAATGCAGGCTGATTTCATGAAAATGCCATTCCCTGACGACAGTTTTGATGCTGTGTATGCTATTGAGGCAACCTGTCATGCCCCTGATGCGGTAGGTGAACTAAGTCTGGTCCATCTCAACTTACAAGATTTTTGTTGATTCTACTCTTCCTTGCAAGGATTATTTATATTACCTTTGCTCTGCTTGAGTTGAGAGCCTTGTTTGATAGTCCTTCCTGGTTTGAAGGTTGGATGCTACAAAGAAATATACCGGGTGCTGAAGCCTGGTCAATGTTTTGCTGCATATGAATGGTGCATGACTGATGCATTTGACCCTAATAACGAAGAACACAAAAAGATCAAGGTAATTTCTGAGGTGCTGATGCATTGTGGTTGTGTATCCATTTTGAAGGGTTGGTTTCATGTGAAATGACATGACACAGGCTGAAATTGAACTTGGTGATGGCCTCCCTGACATACGGTCCACTAGGCAATGCCTTGAAGCTCTTAAAAAAGCAGGTTTTGAAGTAAGTGGCAAATTGTTGTTTATCTGGCTGACTCTTGTCAGTTTGACAGTGGCTCAATATGGCCAGAATTAAGGAGCAAAAAATGTCTGTTTGTGAAGGTTGTTTGGGAGAAAGATCTAGCAGTGGGCTCACCTATTCCTTGGTACTTGCCTCTGGATAAGAGCCACTTCTCACTAAGCAGCTTCCGTCTAACAGCAGTTGGACGTTTTGTCACCAAGAACCTGGTAATGTGTCTGAAAATATATTACTGCGTTCCATGGCCTCTTATTTTTCCCAAGACATACCTAGGCATAGGAAAGATGAGCTGTTGTCCATTTGTCCATCTAGATTTGTTTGATATCGTCGTATTATTTGTTTCTCCCATCATGTAGTAGGTAAGTTCTCTTGATTTCCGACTTGGTAGGTCATGGCCCTAGAAAAAGTTGGACTCGCTCCCAAGGGTAGTCAAAGGGTTCAAGCTTTCCTAGAAAAGGCTGCAGAAGGACTTGTTGCCGGTGGAAAGTAAGAATCAACAGGCTCTTGTCCTCTTTATTTAGTACATTTGAATTCTTTGTACTTGCTTCTGAGATTTGTTTATTCACAGTTTAGAAATTTTATTATTAGGTGAATCATATATGCCTGGAAGAGAACTCCTACAGTATAATTAAGTCAAGTAGATTGTGTAGCCTTCTCTCATCTTTTTGTTGCTTGCGAATATTTAAGAATTGGAAATAAGGTTTACAGGTTCAGTTTCTCATATCTTAGTAGTATATTTATGTTTCTAAGCCATACCCTTTTCTGGGGTAAAGTAGAACTTCAACATGAATAGTGAATCAGGTTCCTCCATTTCGTTTTACCTTACACATTTTTAAAGATAATATTGTTGTCCGCAATGAGTCTCAGGCTAACCATTACATTATAGCTCCGTGATAAGGAATTTTTATCTCTGCAATGCAATTGACAGCAAAAAGCGAGATTGAAAAGATTTAGAGATCTTCTTGTGCTGGTTCAGTTCTGGTTAGATTTACGACTAACTGTAATCTGCAAGTCGCGTTCCTTTCAGGAAAGAGATCTTCACCCCGATGTATTTCTTCTTGGCTCGGAAGCCCCGCTCAGATAGTCAGTAATGCAGAACCGGTAGTTCTGCAAGTTTCTGGTGTATTTATTCAATCATTTTGGAGATACTGACCGGTCGAATATGGGTTAGGTCCAGGTATGACCTAACTTGGTGGCTTTTGTCTGAGATGCAATTACTAGAAGTTGGCTGTCCTTTTGATCAATCCTTGTTTTTGATTTTGAACTTGCATGGTGGCGTTAAATGTTAAATGTCAGCTTTTTGGGCATTTTGGGTTCATTCTGTTCACTTAGCATTGTAATTTTGCATCTTTTTGCCATGGCATGTATGGTTTGTATGTTTTTCTTGCTTGGCCTCTTGGTGAACGAAGTTTTAGTTTTAGTTTGATTTGGCATGGCATATATTTTCGTAAGGAATGGGTCTCCTCATAATGTTATAGTGAGTGAACAAGTAAGGAATGGGTCTCCTCATAATGTTATACGAACGAGATTCAGTGATTGTGAATTGTCTGATACAAATATGATTTATTGATATGAATAGTTTATAATTTTTGAATTCTACATATAGACGTACAAGTTTACGAGGGTCCTTGTGTGTTTTTGTTGCGAGGGCTTTTGGCTTTTCTTTTACTGCTGCTCTCACTCGATAAAAATTAGTTTTAAGTCTAATATAATTTTAAAAAATCTTAACTGAAAGCAAAGTCTAATATAACTTAAGGATATCTTAACTTAAAATAAAGGAAGAATGACTAACTAATAATGTTATATAGGACTTAATTATTTCAGATATGTATGGAATGGAAGTGCAATTTTTTTTTTCTTTCTTTGATTTCAGAATTTCTGCGTTATCGAAAACTTTCTTAGATCTAAAATCAAATGGATATTTGCTTAGTAATTTTGTAAAAAAAAAGAAAAACAAATATACTCGTTATTAATTCAAACATGACATAAAGAATTACTTTCTTTCCATTTGTAACTTGGAAAAGGGTGGCGAATATGTTGGTAGATTTTACTTTATGACGCAAGCATCGAGAGACCCTACTTGTCTTAAGGGGAAAAAGGAAAAGAGCTCAATGAGAAATCCATTTCATTTTTTGTAACTGAATTTCTTTCACAAGTCAAAAAATAATAGAATGAAGATAAAAATTGGAAAATTTCTCTTAGAAACTAAAAATAGCATAAATTTTCGTTTTATATTGTTCTTCCCATGATAATTTTGTTGACATTATTTAACCTTAACGCCTTCATATTTTAGTTACTTTAATGTTTGATTCGTGGAATAATTCTTTATTCTCCAGAATCTCATTCGAAAACATCCCACGATTGATGAACATATGAACCTCATCCCCTAACATGGGACTAACAAATTGATATGTTCATAGGTATCTTAAGCTTCTAAAATTGTAATATTTTTGAGAATGTTTTTTTTTTTCTCGAAACAAATATAAAAATGTGAGCTAACTTTATTATTTTGGATCAAAGTGGCTTTGATCTTTATGTCAAAAACTATCTTACTAACAAAGTTTTAATCAGTTATGTAAAAGCTCAAAACATTGTCAGTTATTTAATTTTCATTAATTATATTATTTAATATTTTGTTAAAAATTTAATTTATAATATCTAAGCTTAACATCTTTATTAATTATTTTTTGGTGATGATATATTTAATAGAGAAAGAGATAATCAGTAACTTCTATATTGACCTTCAATGATTTTTTTCATGTTATATAAGAGAAGATGTCGAGGTGAATATATGAATATACGATGTATAATTTTTTTGCAATCAATGAATTAGGAATAATTATGTTTTTTATTCGCTTAGTCAATAATGCATATTTTATAGTTTAATGAATAGTAAAATACTAGAACTGAGGCCATGCTCCGCACGTGGCGTGTAAGGAGAACACGAGGTCAAATTCTGCAATTTAGCATTCAATATAAATGATAAATATTTAAAGTAAATACGTGAAAAACTAAATACTTGAACCTATATTATAATAGAACACCTCTACTAATTTTTTGGAATGTTTTTCAGAAAATAATTGTTTAGTCATTTTTTATAACACTTACACAAGTTGACACGAGGCATTTGGTTCCACTTTAAATTTTTTATATGTTAAATATTATTGGTAGAATATTATAGATATCTTTTGATCTCTATTTAATTATAGATGAAAAACAAAAAGCAACTTATTTGGGAAGCTAATCATATTATTCAACCAAAACACACGAAAAAGATATGGCATAAGTGACTATAAAGCCTAACTTGTAAAATGCTTATGTAGTAAAAAGAAGGTCATGGGCACATCAGGTCTCAAACACACGACCTTCCTCTCATCACATAAACATTTTACCAGCTAGACTATACAGTCAATTATATTATACTTCCTTTTTTGGACTTTTTAGCTCTCCCCAAAATCATTTTACCAACTCGGCTATGCGGTCAATTATACTATACTTCTTTTTCGGACTTTGTAGCTCCCCCCAAAATCTGACTCCCAGAGTCCGTTTTCGGATTTATAGAGTCCGTTTGAGTCATTTTTTAAAACGCTGGTAAAAGTGAGTTATTTTTTAAATAGATTTACAAATATGTTAGAAAAAAAAAATCCCCCTCATTTTCACCATTGAGCCCCACCAATTTTGTTCGTCATCATTCATCCTCCCACTCATTTAAAGTAAAACAGTAATTCAAAACTGGTCACACTCAGAAAATTTCCAAGTGAAGTTTTCTATAACAATTTGGGCCTGTTTTTTAGAATAATTTTTTGGTTTGATTTTTAAAAAAGTTTAAATATAAAAAAAATTAAATACAATTTTTAAAAAAAATTAAAAATTTTTAACTTTTCAACGAAATATTTTTTTTAAAAAATTATTAAAAAAATACTTTTTTAAAGAATCAATTCAGACGACTCTTTGTCATATCTTTACTTTGCTTTTCATCGACAGCTTTGGGCGGCGAAGTTCCGGCCATCGTTCCGCAAAGTCTGAAATACGTGGAGCGCACGTCACGGGAGCAGACACAACATGCGGACAAGTTAAGCATACAGACAAAACACAAAGAATCTGTGCCTTGTGCTTCCTGATATTCTCTTTTGCGTGTTGCATAATTTTGTTGCCTTCGCAATTTGTTTTTTGTCCACAAATTCTCCAAAATAATTTGAATTAATTTATTCACAATTCTCGAGGTCGGATATCATAAATGAAAGAGAAATTATATATTACTCTTCTGTACTCTAGCCTACCGTTTATAATATCAAAACTAACTAATTACCCTTTATATGCACTATACACCCCTTGTAACATCAAAACTAACTAATTACCTCCTGAATTTCTTAAAGCCTGCAAAATACTTCCCTGAAGTTTCTAAAAATGGGCAAAATACTCCAGAAATATATGACGGCAAGGGGTATTTTGTGTACTTTTAAAAACTTCAGGAAAATAATTAGCTGTTTTTGATACTACAAGAATATAATGCACATAGGTCAGAGTGCAGGAAGTAATTAGTTAGTTTTGATATTCTAGGAGTGATGTAAATAGGTCAAGTACAAAGGGATAACATACAATTTACTCGAATAAAAATTACTTTTCTGGGTATTCTACGTCTTGGACTTGAATTAGACAAAAGTCTCTTCTTCTAGTAATTCGCCTCGATAGCATAGACAAAAACATTAAGCTTTGTAAAATGAAAAACCAGACTACTCTAAAGAGTAATGAGTTATGATTTTTTTTACATGTGTGTATGTAAGGAATAGTTGCTTCAAAGTGAATTTTCCTAAATATATTTGTTCAATCTAATTCAATTAGTAATTAAATTATGAATTTATTTCAAATATGAAACAACCTCTCTATGAACCTCAGAAAATAACCTTGTAACTTTGGGAAAAGGGTTGCCTTCGCACAAAGCGGGTTGCAATGATCAAGTTCAAACCAGGGGGTAGGCTCCCCAAGAAGGGGCCGCAATGATTAAGTTCAAGCGACTATTGGCCAAAAATACAAGTTTCTAAGGGTCTTGGACAAAGTAACCTCATAATTTTGGTAGAAAGGGTGGCTTCCAACAAAGGAGGTCGCAATGATCAAGTTCGGACAACTAGTTATATTAAAAAGTAGTTGTGTATGGAGCAAACATTTGCATAGTATCGAAAGGTTAAGAAAGTTAATGGCTCGATGATAGAGGAATTGGCGGCCGATAGTCATATCGCTTTGTAAATTGAGTTTAGGTGAAGTATTTCATTAATTAGAAATACACTGAATCTGTTGATGTTCGATATGCTTCGTGCTTCAGATTAATAGTGTATTTAAAATGATTTTATTTTAAGATACTTATTTTATTGAAATTTAGAGATATTTTATAAAATTTAAAATATTTTATTATATGTACTATGTATTTTTTAGTTATAAAAAATAAAATGAGATAAATTACTTATTTCTTATAAAATAAAAAGTATAATTTTGTTTTGAATTTTCATAGAATACATGATAAGATTTCTTAAATCTTATAAGATGTACCCTCATTTTAATAGGATAAATATCTTAAAATAAGACTATAACAAACAAAGCATAAATATTTACCATACAAAAATATGAATTCCAAGAATTGAATCGTAACGTATAGATTTATTCTAAGTCGTAAAAGAATAGTAACGATGACCTGGGACGAAACGTTCCTTTGACCAAAAGCATCTCTTCATGACCCCACACAGCAACCCCAACACCCCCCCCCCTCCCCAAAAAAAAAAGAATCAGCTGGATTTATATCTCACAATTAAACATTCTATTTCAACACATGATACTAAATTACTAAACTTGAATCTCAAGAACATGGCGATATTTCAATTAATAAATCGGAAATTTCAAATAATCATTACAAAAAAATTCTTGTTAACATCTTCAATTTTTCTCTTTTTTTCTCCTCATTTTTTTTTTTTTTGTGAGTATTGCACTTTCTTTTAATTTTTGATCATGCAACAGTATAAAGAATGAAATCAGTGGTGTCAATCCCAGCACCAATATTCTTCCGACCAAAACGTCCCAGCAAGGCAGCCGACGACGCCGACGACCGCCCATCCACGGCGGCGCTGAACCCATAAAAACCACCCGGCTGGCCATCCTCATGGTCGTGCTTCCGGTGGTCATCATGGCCAGCCGGAGGGTGGTAATACATGCGGGCCGTTTGAGGACAATGAGAATGAAACCTCGCCACGATTCTCACCCCGGTATCCAACATCTCCACGTACTTCGACATCTTTCTCTTTCTTTTCTCTCAAAATTTTTTTTCTTTTTTTTTTTTCTTACGAAAAGAGAGAAAAGAAAGGAAAGCTGAAGAGAGAGAAAGGAATGAAATTTGAAATGAGTTGAATTTTCTAGAAGACGTCCCAAATGGGAGATGCCATGAAAATGGGAGGAGAAGAAGATGTGTGTGTTTTTGTGTGTGTTTTTGTATAGGCATGGTGGAGAATTATATAGGTCGTGCCAACTTGTTCTTTCGGTGACCTTTCCTTTCACCTTTATTTATTTATTTGTTTGGTGCCCCCTATAGTTTAATGTAATTTTCTTTTTAGCCCCTCAATTGTTTATGTATTTATGTTTATAATAATACAATTAGTAATGATTCTTTGACCTGGTATGCCGGCCATAGTATGTGGTCAAAGTTGTAGGTTAGGGCTAAAAATAGAGACTTGTCGAGCGAATGGGTAAATTATATCGTACTCACTTTTGATGTATTTAAAGTACATCAAAATTTCTTATATTCTAAAATCCTCTCATAACTTTGTTGTTTATTTTTTAAAATAAAGCACCATACACCTTCAGAAAAAGACAATATACGTTATGTTTTAAGAAATAGAGAGTGATAAGAAAATTATAAGAGAATTTTGAAGGAGGATCTAATGTATTTTATCTAAGTAAAAATTTGGCTAGTTTACTTATTTGATCAAGTAAATTACAGCAAAAGGGCGCTCAATTTATTATCCTCATGAGTCTATTTATCTTTTCACTTCAAGAAAAGCCAAGGGCCAATAACATATAACTAGTAGATATAGAATAATTTGATTTGTTAACTATGTATTATTATGTAATGTAATGTGTCTAACGTCATATAAACTATATAGTGATAGCTAGTCTTCATCAAGTTTCTCAATACTTAAAATTTCTTTTGAAATTGTAGCTTGTCTTCCCCCCTCCCCCCCGCGCGCGCGGAAATATAACTGTCTTATATATTTAAATGGTATGGTTTGTGAAAAGCAAACAAAAAAACTCATTTACTCATCTTAAGGAGTAGTGTGTAACATAGCATAACTTGAGCACATATAAAAACCTCGGAAAAAGTTTGAGTTTAAGTCCAATAAAAATTAATCAAAATCGAGCATATTAGTTATTGAGGCAAACTTGAGCAATTAGATGCTCAAATTGATTTGGCTTATCTATACACTGAATTGTTTATACATTATACTAGTGTGTTTACTTGTAAAATTTACAGGGGTCGATATTTATATAATGTGATATAAATTAAAAATTATGTAATGATTTTAAAATTAAAAAGTAGTTTTGACAATTATTTTGGTATTTATACAATATGATAGTACTCGTATAACACACAAAAGAAATGAATATTTTTATATTTTTATAATTGTTAATGGTCAAATTTAACAATTAATGTAAGTGATAAAACATAAATATATTTTGTCATATTAAATTTCTAACATTGAATACAATTTTTATATTTTTGTAAAATCTAATAATTTTAGGAAAAGAATCATGAATAATATAGATTGATATATTCCCATAATTTGTTAGGCATCTTTTTAAGTAATAGATTACATAAAATTAAGGAATTCAACTAATATATTCTATTTATTTCTTTGATAACAAAAATAAATAGAAGAATTTGAATAAAAATATCTAATAATTGATGATTATTTGCAATTCAAATATCAATTAAAATTAGAAATTCTTCATGAATAATTAGAGTGATAAATTTTACCATTCTAATACAATTGTGTCTATATCTTGAAGGTTAAAAATAACTTATTTTTAGAAATACTATACATGACTATTTATATATATATATATATATACATTTCAAAATATATATTATTTTACTTCTAATTATAATCTTTAAAATTAATATATTTAGATTAATCATATCCCTCTTTTTTGTTTTATAATCTCTATATAAAGTTATATGCTTTAATACATGATTAGTAATAAAAACTAACAAACAATAAAATTTTAAAAGATAGCTCTGACATTTAATACATTGAGGGTGTTTGGGTTTGATTATAAGCAAGTCAAACTGTTTATAAAATTTTTTAACAAAAAAAGTTACATGTTTGGTAAAAGACAAAAAAAGAAAACTAACATAAGATTGAATGAAACCAAGGATAAAAGTAACCAACAAAACCTTCAATATCTCGTCAAACGTGGACGAGTAAAGTTCCCTATAGTTGGAAATGCCAAACTTTTCAAACCCATTAATATCAAAATGTATAAGCATAAGATTTCTTCTTTCAATGTAGGGACAATCATCCTTCTGACATACACCATGGTTCAATATATTTGTAGTTTGCGAAATTTGCTACTAGTCAAATGCCAATAACATATGATCTATGATGTGTTGAACTGATAATTATTATTAGAGTGAATGTCCAAATCTATCGGCTCCTCGCCTTATGCCCTCAATCACGAGTCCATCCATTTCTAAATGGAACCCCCCATAAAATTTGTCAATTAGCCAATAATAATAATTATTAAAGTCATCATCCTAGAGAAATCTAAAATGAATATTAGGCATGCCTCTTTATTTAAGGTTAGTGTCTTATCCCACATGGTGAATTGCTTTTGTGAATTTGTGCAAATATGCTAACTATATGCATACAAGACAAATAAATAAGTTGCACAACATTATTTCCATAGGGAAAGCAAAAATTGAAATCAATCAATAAGTTACCTTTGCTACTAAA
The DNA here is from genome assembly GCA_028554755.1 of Cordia subcordata. Taxonomy (NCBI): domain Eukaryota; kingdom Viridiplantae; phylum Streptophyta; class Magnoliopsida; order Boraginales; family Cordiaceae; genus Cordia; species Cordia subcordata. The sequence goes on along the minus strand of JAPTOF010000013.1, from coordinate 8,873,877 downwards.
TTCTATGCTTCCAAATTGATTCAGATGAGTTAAGACTTGCACAAATAATAAAGAATCCATTCTTACAAGCAAATTACAATCAAATTCTGCTGCTTCTTCCTCCTGGGGACACCTAAGCTCATAGGAGTTGTAAATCATTTGTTAGAACAATTTATCCCTACATCTGTTGTACAGAATGATTTAGGGCAACTATTGGAGTTGCTCTTAGTAGTTTTTTTTTTTATATAGTTCTTTTTGTTTATTTCATTTATCTAAAATGATATCGTAAAAGTAGTTGAACTGGATTACAAGATTTATTAGATTATTCTTCCATGAGTTGACAAATGAAAAAATATAGACTATAACAAATTATCAATTTCAGTTTTTTGGCAAGAAAAAAGGTACAATATTATACTCTTTTCATAGTAAATAAGTGAAATCAAGGCTTTTCATCTTGCTAATAAGTTGAAAGAAGATTCAAAAAGTTAAACCAATATACTCCATGATTATCATTGTTTCGAAACTAGGGATAACTCAGGTGGTTAATATTATTTCTTCTAGGAGTAGGATCTTAGGATCATATCTCATGGGAGGGGGGGTTGAGATGGGGATGGGAGGTTTGTAAAAAAAATAATTATCATTATTTCTGAATATATTACTTGAATCCAACACATATACCAAGTAACCTTTGAAGTTGCAACAAAAAACAATTATAGATACATAAATTCGAGAAGTTAGTAAAGAGGAACAACCTCATGTAATATCTCGTATTTTTTTCATCTACTGGTGCCCAAGAAAAAAAAGAGCATAAATAGATTATCTTGTAAAAAGTAGGTCGCATTTATAATTAAGCGAAAACACAAGGGCGTCTTATAAAACCTGCCCAAAAGAAAAAGAGCGCGTTGAAAATTCCCACAAATCACATGCTTGTGATCCTCGCCGCGTCCTTGGTTGTTGGGCTTCATTACCATTTATTTATTTTGATTGACTTCCTACATTCGTTGAATATTCCACTCATGATGCCTGCCCCATTAAATTCATACAAGATTTTTTACCTTTTTAATTTGTCAAAGGGCACGAGCCTTGTAATAAAATATTAAATATGATTATATATCATATATCATATTTTTAACTTTTTTTTATGTGATTGAATTTTTACTATGTTTCTAATAAGAGTAACATTGCACCCATTAATATTAGATTAATATTTTTTTATAAATATAAAAAAATGTACAATTTCTCATTATTTAAACATTAAATTTACCATTTTTAATAATTCGTCTTTTTAGGAGTTGAGTTATATTTAATATGAGAATGATTAAAAAAGATAAACTTTATATACATGGAGTTATTTAGTTAACCTTAACGGGTACCAAAAAAATTGTTATTATTATATATATGAGAAATTTGACGCATATAACAAAAATTCTTATTATAAGAAAATTCAAAAGTAGTGTAAAGCAATACTATAGAATATTTGATTGCATGATCTTGATACGTAAGAAAGGTAAACCAAACAAAGATTTGATTTGGTTGAATTAACTCCTCTTCATCTTTTCCATTTTCTACTATTTGGTAAACAAACTTTTCTTTTATGTGTCTTGAGGTCCTCAACGTGAAATTTTGTTCTTTGTTAATTTCATATTTGACATTTAGATTCCTTTCTTTTTTTCTTTCTTTCTTTTTTTTTAATATAAGTGACTTACTATTACAATATACAATCTCCTACATATGAAAAATTTTATAAGTTTTATGATCATCATTCATTGGAAAAAGAGGACTTAAGTTTTATGATCATTGCCCTCTCACACAGTTATTTGCGAGATTTATGTGTATTTTATAATAGTTTGAGTTTACTATTATCATCACGAATTTATACATTTTCTTCTAATTGATTAAAATTAATATGACAACAAGCCAATAATTAAGCTTAAGGTACGATAGATGGTAAAAATTATTACGCTTCTACGTGCACCCTCCATTAAAAAGTTCAATAAGGAGATTGGACATATTGCCCAATTTGACGTAGGAAATAGGCTATCCTTTGGGAATATTGTCATTTTTTATTCATTTGATGCCCAACGTGAACTGAAAATATTCTCATGTCTGTCTTAAAAACATCTCTTACATTAATTTAAACAACCTAAGAAGATGCTGTTAATTGGCATCTCAAACAGTACCTCCACTAGATGGTTAAAATAAAACCTTATTTCCCCTACCACATAGGGCATATAGCACCCAAAATGAGATTATTTTATGCTCATAAATTATTAGCAAGTTGTCGAACCAATGCCATTTTGGCTATTCAAGTTGTCGAATTATGGGTGTTTTGCCTCCATTAACTTTTAGAAAAATGATTCTTTTTAATGTTTGGTTGTCACACCAAGATTAGTTGAAAGATAATTTTGGATTAAATTATTGCGGATCTTTTATGATATTTAAAAGTACATTGAATTCCCTTATGGTACGAACCTCCCCTCCCTTCCCCTCCCTCCCCCCCTTCAAAAAGCGTTATTTTTAACAAATCATTAATTAAAAAAAAGCATAAGTCCCCTTGCTTTTCTCTACAATTGCATTGGGTACCCTTATGGTCCTCTAAGTGTTTTGATCCTATGTGGTCTTCTAAAAGTATGTCAAACCCCCTATAGTATAGAGGTCAATTTGTCATTATATTGAAAATGATTTTTTTGGACGGTTAAGGGGGTGTATGCTCATTTCAATGATCACAAAGGGATTATGATGGAATTTTTGTACCATAAAAAAATCTACAATTTTAAAAAACTGCAAGGATCCATATTAATTTCCCCTATTCTTTAATATGGTGGAAACATATTTCAATTGTGCATATGTTTTTGTGTGCAATATTTGGGGTGTGACTCGGAGCGATCACTCATCAATGAACACGAACTGAAAGTAGCCAAAAATGAGTACCTATCCTCTAAAAGAATCAAATCTGGGTCTTCTGCATGAAAAGACGTTGTCCTAACCACCGGAGGAAAGGGATAAAAAAGCCATTCTTCATATGCCTCAGCTCCGAGAATAGAAGTGCTTTGCTTTATTTTTGTACGAAATTCAAGATTATGTTTGCATTTATGTTGGCGATTTCTAATTCAAGATTTTTGTGAAGTTTTCAATTGAGAGCTTTTAAATTTAAAAAGGAAATTTAAAATTAAAAGCCACTTTTTTAGAAAAATGAATTGTTTTGCATTGACAAACTGTTAACTTCTTGTGACTTTTTACCCCTCTAAACTGACCAAACACAGAAAAATTTAGAAACAGTTTTCTTAAAGAAAACATTAATTGCCAAATAAGTGGAGCATAAAAGTGATCATTGAGAACAGTTAGGAATATATTAAAAGGTGAGGAGAATATTACAGTTATGGCCTCAACAAATGTGAAACTCGCACTCATCATTCCGACACCAATTGAAGTAACATACTAATCATTTATTTGAGTTTGAAGAGGCATCTCTCGATGGTTTGATAAACCGTGGACATGATGGTGTTGTTACTTCTGGTCGATGCTTTATACCTGTTAACCGTAGTGTTAATGGTATTGCTGATTGGCTAACTAAATCTGTTAAGAGATATGAATCCCGTGTTAATTGGGTTTCGTACTCACTTGTGTCTTTGAGTGCTTTGTTAACTCAAGATTGACTAATATTGTTGTATCTTGACTTCAGTTATTAATAAATTTTATTATGTTTGACAAAAAAAAAAAGTCCTTTTGAGATGTATGTATATTAAACAAAAATCACAAGTAAAATTCTTCAAGGGGATAACTTCGAGAAAATTAGAATAAGTCAAAATAAGTTTTCTAGAAAAGAATCAATATGGTCAAATCAACCTCCACAAAGAGATGCCAAATAATTTTCCGACATATTTGTTTTTTTTTTTTGAAGGAGGTTAAAAGAAATGAAATATATGTTAAGATGATTGTATATTAATCAGTTTAACTTTTTTTAAAAAAAAAAAAAAAAGATGTAAGTATTGTAAATTGCCGCAAAAAAGAATTACAAAAACAATGATCGTGTTCGGTTGAACACCCAATTTAAAAACAAATCCTGCCTTTTGACCTTAATTTGGGATATAATTGCAATATGGGATGTTATAACCATTCTTACAACTCTCTCTTAAACAATATTCTCTATTCTTCTAAACCTCCTGAATCTAAACAAGCTAATCACCAAAACCTCCAATCCAAAACAAATTGTAATGTCAACTCCAACAACTTGTCTATTTTCTACATTATATCCAGGAGAGTTGTATAATTTTTCTGCTTTTCTTGTCCAAGCGACCAGCGAAGTAACATTTGAAGCTCACCAACTACGAAAGTTCTATTCAGAAAGACGAAAAGAATAAGGGCTCGTTTAGATTTTTTTTTTTTTTTTTAGAGTTACTTTTTTTTAACAGCTTTTGAAAACAGTGTTTTTTTTTTAAAGTTAAAATTTTTTATTTCTGGAAAAAACTGTATGAGTTTTTTTTCAACTTTTTTGGAAATCAACCTAAATAAAAAATAAAACACTTTTTTAGAAAAAAAACGTATTTTTTTCTTAAAAAAAAAATCCAAACAGGTGCTAATTATGAAAAAAGAAAAGAAGGAAAGGTCAAATATGATGTTATAAATTGGGCGAAGTCACAATTGTGGGAGAGTAGGTCCAGTCAATATAATCTAGTGAAACAGGTAGCCTACCTTGACTGCTGCCTCGGTCCATTATTTGGAATAACTTTTAGAAAAATCTTTGCATTTAGGTTAGAAAATATTTTTATTTTTCTAAAAGCAATTTTATTTTCAAATTTGTAAATTTTAGAAATGTATTTGGTTGAAAAGAGTAAAATTTATTTTCCAACTAATGAAAACTAGAAAATTTGTTTGTGTCTATTATATCTTCTGCAAGCATACACTACACATATTATATGTGTTACAAATCACACGTACTACACACTCCACACACCATACACGCTATACACTACACACACTGTCTATCCTATAAGTTAAAGGCAAAATACATCAATTAAGTTCTCTGCCTCCGAAACCATACTACACACCATGTAGCATTGTTAATTGATATCTTTACTTGTCACGTTCATGCCACATAATATTCTTTTCTCTTAATTTTTTTTAAAAAAATTATCTATACAGACATAAATCTATAAAACACAATTTTTTTTTATGTATTTCCATGATTATAGTAGTACAATTTATAATATTATAACCAATAAATTTGACTAAAAAACATTTATATCCATAATGCACTAGTAAATAATCAATTCCCCATACCAATACGCTAAAGCACGCCCTCCGCGCATTGTAGCAGTGGAGTCCCTAACCGTTCTAACTTACGCCTCCCCTTAGCCAACTCCCCCTCTCCTCCCTCCAACGAATTGTTTCACTCTGCTTCTCCTTCACAGCTATCACCCCCGGCGCAATGGAGCTCCACCACATTAACCCTGCTAACCTGCGCAGCTCCACCTCCTCTTTCACCACCACCACCACACCCACCACCACAATCCACCACCACTCTCCAAAACCTCCCAACCCATTAACCAAAACCCCACAAAATTTGAGCATAAAATCATCCAAGAAAATCCCAGAAAGCAACGCTTCATTGGGCCTGCAGAAATGCTCAAAGAAGCAGCTTTCGAAAATTCTAAGAACGGAGGCCGCCATTAAAGCTATTGAAAGAAAAGCGAACTCGAAAAAGTATAATAATCTCTGGCCCAAAGCTATCTTGGAGGCCTTGGATGATGCTATTAAGCACAACAGATGGGAATCTGCACTTAAGGTTTGTATTAGGTGCAACCCGAGTCTATCGAATGGTTCGGTTTGAGTTTTTATAATATGCTTGTGATAAAATGTCTTATTTGTATTCGGAAAGAAATAAGACATAAATAGATTACTTATATAGATAAAAGTTACGGTTTGTTTTGAGAGAGTTATTATAAAATCTCATGGTTTGTTTGAGATTTTATAAGATACTTCTGATAAAATGTGTGGTAAAAACGAAGACAAGGGTAGATTACTTATATCTTATGAGGTAGAAGGTATGGTTTGTTTTGAGTTTTCACATAATGCTTATGATAAGATGATTTATATCTTGTAAGATAAAAAGACTTGTATCTTTGGCATCAATGAGAAAAGCATCTTATGATAAGCTCATTCCAAATACAGCATGGAGTTTAATATTTATGCCATTTTGACTTTCTCTGATATTGCTAAATACTATACGAATTCAAGATTCTAGTTATATGCTACTGTGATGTTCATTGGTCTAACTAATTCTTGAATGAAAAATCAAATCCTGAACTCATAGATTTTCAGTCTTCTTCGTAAGCAACACTGGTATGAGCCGAGATGCCAGACATATACAAAGCTGCTGGTGATGTTAGGCAAGTGTAAGCAGCCATATCAAGCTAGCTTGCTGTTTGAGATCATGCGGGCTGACGGGTTGGAAGCCACTATTGATGTGTACACTGCACTTGTGAGTGCATATGGCCTTAGTGGTCTCCTTGACAAGGCATTTCAAATTGCTGATGATATGAAATCGGTCACTGATTGCAAGCCTGATGTGTATACTTATACGGTCCTTATAAGATGTTGCGCAAGGCTTCACCGTTTTGATATGATACCGAGCATTTTAGATGAGATGTCATATTTTGGGATCGAATGTAGTGCAGTTACTTACAATACGATAATTGATGGATACGGTAAGGCTGAATTATTTGAATTGATGGCGAATACATTGACAGACATGATTGAAAGTGGTACGTGCCTTCCAGATGTCTTCACTTTTAATTCCGTTATTGGGGCTTATGGTAATTCTGGGAAGATTGATGAAATGGAGAAGTGGTTTGATGAATTTCAGATTATGGGAATTAAGCCGGATGCTATGACATTCAATATACTAATCAAATCATATGGAAAATCAGGCATGTATGAGAAAATGGGGTCTGTTATCGACTATATGGGGAAAAGGTTCTATTCCCCAACTGTTGTTACATATAACATAATCATCGAGACATTTGGTAGGGCTGGAAATATCAAGAAAATGGAAGAGTTTTTCTTGAACATGAAGCATCAAGGAATGAAGCCCAACTCTGTTACTTACAGCTCTCTCATTAATGCTTATGGTAAAGCTGGGCTTCTGGAGAAAGTCGATTCAATTGTGAGACAGGTTGATAATTCCGATGTAGTTCTGGATACTCCATTCTTTAATTGTGTAATTAGTGCCTATGGCCAGGCCGGTGACATAGAAAAGATGGCTGAAATGTATTTGGCAATGAAGGATCAAAATTGCAAACCAGACAATATCACATTAGCTACAATGATCCAAGCCTACAATGCTCAAGGCATGATTAAGGCTGCTCAGGATTTGGAGAAAAAGATGGTCTCTGCTGAGGACAATACAGGTATTTACATCTATATTTTGTGTTTCCAGAATCCTTCATCTTTCCCCTCCGGTATAGAAAACGATTTCTTCAAGAAAGATGTAAATTCTGTGTATTCAAAACTTCATTCTTTATCGGTCATTCTTTATTGGCCACTATGATACCATTGCCATTATGTGATGATGCACCCTTTGTAGATGGGGCATTTTCTTCATTGTTTATCTTAGAAAACTGTGATTCTCTAGTCTGGTTGGTGTAGATTAGTTCTCTAAAGTGTTTACAGAACTAGCTGATGCATGAAAGCTAGACCCAGATCATGTCACTATTTTTAATTTTATTATACTGGTTGCAGGAGAAAAGTTACTTGGATGCTAAAATAAAAGACAAGCACGCGACAAACCACCAATTAATGACAACTTCACCTGTAAGTACAACAAAATTTTCTTCCTCCTACTTAATCTAAAGCTTGTTCCCTGGTTTACTGAGAAGTTATGGACTGGAGACATGGTTATGACATATCTGATATTTGAATTTTAAGAGACTATCTACTTTTAATGTGTTAACAAAAGATTTGTCAGATATATTTGTGTTAGCTAAATATTCAACCGCCAGAATCTGGTTCTGTTTCCTTGATCTTTGATTGAAGTATTAAAGACAAAATATCATTAAGGTGATGATTAGCACGTCAGCCGTGAAATGGGTAACATGAAAGTTTTTTCCTTGAGAAGTACTTGTGGAACCTGATATCCTCTCCAAGTGTTTTAACTTCGCATGGCTTGTTGTTACTTGGACAAAGTAGTCATAGATTCCAGAAAGTGTTGACTTGTTGAACAATTTGGGCTTGTGAAATGAGTTTGAGGTTCCCTTTTCTGCATTTCAATTGACTGAATATCTTAAACTATGGTCTTTTGTTTTGTTTTGATTATCTACTATTGTTTGCATTTATATATAGCCAGCTAGAGAGATAGATTTCTGTTCTCCATAAGCTAATGAAATCTACCCGTAAAGTGTAAAGGTTCCCCAGCTCCATGTGTATGCCTGATGAATATGGATGCCTATCTAGAAGTATATAAACTCTCTTTGCATTGTCTGTTGTGTGTCAAGGAAGGGTGGTTCTGAAAACTAGATGTCTTTTTATGTAATTATAGATGTGTCGGCCGTACATAAAATCATACAAGGTAATATTTCTGACACTTGAAGAAATTGCTTCTGGTGAACCTTTATCATTGTGCAGTTGAAATATTGGGGTTTCTCTTACTAACTCATAGCCTTACCAGAAATCTGTTGATGAATATTTAATGTCTGTTTCCTTTTTCCTTTTTTATTTTTTCTTATTGAGTTAAAGTGAATTTTAAATTTCTGCTTTTAGGTTGTCTATCGTTTATTTTGGCTACAAAAATGAATGTTAACTCCCTGTAATTCGTTCATCATTAAAAACCTAGATCCCTTGATTGCATTAGGTGTCCAACTAATTGATATCGGCCAACCTCCAGTTGGCAGAGTTCCTGAATTATCTACTGATGTATGTTTCAATTTTTTCTTTTCTTTGAATATCTTGACAGTAAAGAAATGATATCAGAATAAAAAAATTTAAAAGTGCATTTCAAAGTATGATATCAAAATTAACTAGTCTCTTGTTTTTATTTTTTTCTTTTTTCTTTTTTCTTTTTGGATTTTTGTAGGTGAGGACATGGTCTAAGAAGCTTCCAGATGAAACTCAAGGGAGCATAAACGCCAGAAAGGAAGAGCTCATCTGTGTCCCTTACCAAAATTTAGAGACCAACAACCAGCTACTGGTTGTAAGTTCTGGTAGTTGTTTTCCTATAACCAGAAAATGTCCGCTAAAAATGTCCACTAAATATTTTCTTCTGTTTCATAGTTTTTTGTTTGGATAGCAAGCTCACGTGGTTCTTTTACCTGCAGGAAATCAAGAAAGAGTTGAACCACAGATAAAAATTGACCGCTCCATGAGAAAGATTATTGGCTGGGAGTTGAGAGAGCTTCTAGAGTGTGTGAAGGAAATTTTGTGGAAAACGTTCTAGGAAAGTTGAAGGTTCCAGTGGTTACAACAGAAAGAAGGCCAGATGAAGTGGCAAATAGAAGGTAGTTCAGCTTACCTGAACCTGGTTTAGGCTGGTTTTCTTCACCATGTTTATTTTGTTAGTGTCTTCCTAATCCTGAAGATTTAGTTTGGGACTGCAGTTAGCATACAAATACATGAAAGCTTATTGGGCACATGAGACTGCAAAGATTACTGGTCTCCGGGTGTTCTTACCTAAAGTGCAACCGGTTGAAGCATCAGTTTCATTGATGGACCAAGGATAGGTCTAATCCAGTGTCCAGGAAAACCAAAGGAAATCAGAGGTGGAGGGCGATGGTTCTGAGCATATCCTTGAGTCACCTGATTGAAGATTTCTTTTACCAAGGGATAGTTCAGAGGAAGGAATTATTAGATTGGAGCAGCTATTCCCTGAGATGAAAACCATCACCCCATTAAAAATATGACATCTGACACGTAGAGGGCTTTAAAGGTTCTGGGACTGATTTCATGGCAATGTCTGGCATCTACGTCATGTGTTCAGTTGGTATGCATGAAGGCTTTTCGTAGACCTCTTACATCATTTAAGATTTTGCTTGATGTAGAGTTTTGTTAAGGCCTAGAAGATACGAGGTTGACTGAACCAGTAGCTATGAATAACGTATTGATCAGATATGATAATGAAATTTTTACTGCTCTCTACAACATCTTACTATCAAAAGCTGGTGGTCCATAACACTGATCGATTTGGATAATCTTTTCTTGCTTTGATTTCCTAGTCTCAAGTATCGGTGTCCCACCCAAAAGAAAAAAGCAGTCAAGGCGCAGGCAGAACACCACTTGTGCATGAGTTCGAGCCACGTTAGCTGTTATCAGGTTAAGTGTTCTATCTTACTTGGTGTAATCTTGGGGAGAGTCAATGCACCTTGGATTTACCAACTGATGGTTAGACTACTTCGCTGAATATCCAATGGTTGCGCTCCGCCAATTAGGTTTTCCTCGTAACAAGACGAGAGAGAGAGAGAGAGCAGCTTAATGTACAAAACTCTTGCTTACACATGGGACCCAAATATGAGTGAATCCCACTTTGAGACGGTATTTTCACGATTTGAACTTGTAATCTTTAGATCATAAAGCAACAACTTTATTGTTAAACTAAAGTTTCCCTTGGTCGATGTTTAACCAAATACAAGAAAATGATAGAAATCCATTCCACAAAGAACCTGGAATATCAACCTGAAAGAAAAATATTCCACTAACCAGAGTTCAAAGTGCCTTTATTGCACAAGTTGCAAAGAAGAAATTTTTGTTTTTGTCTACACAATGAATACCGTATTCTTAACTGAAATATTTCTTGTATAGAGCTTTTGCAATGGCAAGGGCATCTCCTTTAGCCTTAACAGGATAGAGCTCTGAACCTGCTTGCCACCTGTTTGAATACGCTATCCATTCTTTTCTCCATTCCTCCAGCTTGAACTTCTCATTCTCTCTCAAGCTTCTTGACAAGAGGCTAAAATACATTGATGCTCGAGGTAGATAATATTCTTGTAGGAGTCCGCTCCAAAACTTATTTGCTGATCATATGATACGTAGAAAAGTATTTGTTCAGCATACTTATGAAAGCAAGAATTAACAAGGATATCAGAAAGGTCATTACTGGAGAGTGCGTTTACCATAATCATGAAGCTGGCTCTGATTGTACTTTGTGTTATCAAACCACATTGTCACTTGAGTCCTTGCATTCCACTCGTACTAAAGATACAAGAAGCAATTGAGATATAAAAGGTTAGAAAGAAAATCTATTTTGTCGTAATATTATCTTTATCATGACAGTACCCATTACAATTATGTCAAGGGTTGAGACGACAAAAAACAACTTGATGAACTTAGCCATAAGTCTGTGGAGCAAATAGCTCTAGATTTTGACTTAGTTATTTCTCACTTTGTTTCTTGTGTTCTTTCAGCAGGTAAAAGAGAAAGAGTTACCAAAACTACGAAAATATGCAGCAAAAGTGATCAGGCCACAAGTTCTGTTGAATGATGTTGATAACATTATGAGGAAAAGAAACAAGACACTGACCTGCTTCATTTCATCAGAGTTCACTGCAAGCTTTCTGGCACTTTCTAGATAAGGTCCAAGTAGAAAATTATCTTCAGCAGCAAGAAGAATATCAATGTCTTTAATGAGATCTAAGAACTTCTGACTATGAAAAGTTAGTGCCTTCTCATCCTTGTCTTGGAAAGCAGTGATGGCATCCAAATACACCTGGTTTGCAAACTTTGAGAGTGATTGTCTAGTTAAGTCAACCAAATCGTACCTGTTACATTTGAATTATACATAGTTAATTGAGTTCCTCAGCAGATTCTAAGGGATGTCAAGGAGCCAAGTTTAATGGTGGTCAAGGTTGCAAATTCAAATCTCTATCCTATTGATTATCCTATTCTTGTTTCCCCTGTTCTTCTGCTGACTTCTGAGAGTCAAACCCGAGATCAGCATGTATCTTTTTCTCAACTGAGTTTAGCACAGTTAATATTCAACCATGTTGGTAATTGGTAAATCGTTAACATGGATAACTGCATCCTACATTAGACATAAAATCTCTTCCTATCAATTTCTTAAATCCAACACCATAAAGTTTTAATATGATATTTATCTTTTGGCATTCAGGTTGATGCAGACTCGCAGAGCTATTAGCTTGCTAGAGAAAGTCATATGCCTTGGAAGACGTCCTTCATCACCTGAGGAGACTCTTTTCAGTTAATTTTTTCCTTTTTCCAATTGAACCAAGAAGTTAAGTTATGCCTGAGGAAAAAACTGGAATATTTTGTGTATATTTTGAATGCTTTGTTTACATAGATTTTATACAGCAAGATAGAGCTATTCAGGGAAGTTTGACATTCTACCAATCCCTAGAAATCTAAAAAATATATTTACAGCTAATCTCCTATAATTGGAATACAAATCTGTCCCTACAATTACTATCATTCACATAGATAATGGGAAGTTCACATAAATCATGGGATTTAATTTAATTTTGAATTTCCAACACTCCCCCTCAAGCTGGGGAATAGATATTTTCCATCCCTAGCTTGTTCACAATCTTTTGAAATGTTGAATTTTTCAATCCTTTAGTTAAGATATTTGCTAATTGGCCCTCTGTGGAAATGTAGGGTGTACAAATCAATCCACTCTCAAGCTTCTCCTTTATGAAATGTCCACAACTTCCACATGTTTAGTTCTCACATGTTGAACTGGATTATGAGCTATATTGATTGCAGACTTATTGTCACAATAAAGCTTCATTGGAGTCTCCCATTTAATCTTCAAGTCTTCTAGGATAATCTTGAGCCATAACAATTCACAAATACCTTGTGCCATTGACCGAAATTCTGCTTCTGCACTAGATCTTGCAACAACTGGTTGTTTTTTACTTCTCCAAGTTACCAAATTCCCACCAAGAAAGGTACAATATCCAGATGTCGATCTTCTATTAATAATAGAGCCAGCATAATCAGCATCTGTGTATGCTTCTACTTCTGTGCTTGTACCTTTTCTAAATAAGATCCTTTTTCCTGGGCTGCCTTTTAAATATTGTAAGATACGATATACTGCATGGAGATGGACATCCTTGGGGTTTTGCATGAACTGACTCACCACACTTACAACATATGCAATATCAGGCCGTGTGTGTGACAAATAGATTAGTCTCCCAACGAGTCGTTGATACATACCTTTGTCAACTGGTTCGTCTCCATAGACTCTCCTAGTCTATGATTTGGCTCTATCGGTGTGTCCGATGGTCTACAACCAAGTTTACTGATTCTTTTAACAGATCAAGAACATATTTTTGTTGTGAAACAAAAATTCCTTCCTTAGATCGAGCCACTTCAATTCCTAAGAAGTACTTTAACTTCCCAAGATCCTTTATTTCAAATTCTTCGCTAAGTACTTTGAAGGGCTTCCTTTTCGTCTATATCATCCCGATTACTATGATATCATCCACATAAACTATCAATGCTGTGATTTTCCCCGAAGTTGAATGCTTGATAAACAAAGTATAATCACCTTGGCTCTGTTTGTACTTCATATCCAACATTGCTTTAGTAAATCTGCCAAACCATGCTCAAGGAGATTGTTTAAGACCATACAATGCTTTCTTCAATCTGCACACTTTGTTCCTATCCAAATTTATCCCAAAGCCGTGGAACTTCCATATAGATTTCCTCCTCAAGGTCTCCATGCAAAAGGCATTCTTCACATCGAATCGTTGTAAAGGCCAATCATAATTTGCTGCTAGAGATAACAACACCCTTACTGTATTCATCTTCGCAAATGGGGCAAATGTCTCTTGATAATCCACCCCAAAGGTCTGTGTATATCCCTTGGCTACTAGTCTTGCTTTATATCTCTCAATGGATCCATCTGACTTATACTTTACAGTGAAGACCCATTTGCACCCTACTGGTTTCTTTCTAATTGGTAAATCCACTAGTTCCCATGTTTTGTTCTTTTCCAAGGCTTCCATTTCTACTTTCATTGCATGCTTCCATTCTTTTCTGCTAAGTGCCTCAGATAAAGTTTGTGGGATGGTGACAGTGTTTAGATGGGCGAGAAAAGTTTTGTGTGAGGGGGATAATTTTCCAAATGACACAAAATGGGATAAAGGATGTTGAGTGCACTTCCTGACACCTTTTCTTGGCTATGGGTAGATCCAAATCAAGAACAATAGGTGATTTTATGGGTAGATCCAAATCAAGAACAATAGGTGATTTTCTAGCAGAAGGGCTTACCTCATTCCCAAGTGACGATTCGGTCTCTTGAACTTGCGTAGGAACGGACTTTATTCTTCTTGAGTAGACCTGTAATGGCTTCGAGGAAGTAGGATTTATTGGACTTAATGGTTCTTCAGAGAGATTAGAAACTGACTTTGTAGGCTCTTCGAAAGTAGGTTCAGGGATGGATTCAATTTGCAAAAGTGTTTTGGCTAAGATGGATGGCTCTCTCAAAAATAAATCCTTGTCCTCCATAGATAATGTCTCTCCCTGAAGATGAGGACTAGAAAAATAGTTTTCTTGTTCAACAAATGTGACATCAGCAGATACATATGTTTCTGAGCGGTGAGATCATAACACTTGTACCCTTTCTCGAGTAGATGAATACCCTATGAAGACACATTTGATAGCTCTAGGGTCTAACTTACTTCACCATGAGAGTGAACATGAACAAATGAGACACATCCGAAAACTTTAGGAGCTAAATTAGTTAACACATTGAAATCTGGAAAATACTTAGAGAAAACCTCCATTGGGCTTTTAAAGTCAAGGACCCGTGATGGGATGCGATTTATAAGGTAAGCTGCAGTTAGGACAGCTTCCCCCCAAAAAGATTTTGGAACATTTTTCTGAAACAAAAGAGCACGAACAGTGGCCAAAAGATGACCATTTTTTCTTTCGGCAATCCCATTTTGTTGGGGTGTGTTAACACATGAAGATTCATGAATAATTCCCTCCTTTTGAAAGTATGAGGACAAAGTTTGATTGAAATAGTCTCTAGCATTATCTGTGCTCAACCTTCTAATTCCAACATTAAATTGAGTTTTAACCATTTTATGAAAGAGAGGAAAAATGTTGCTCACATCAGATTTTTGTTTTAACAAATAAATCCATGTAACCCGAGTACAATCATCAATGAAAGAAACAAACCAACGAGCCCCTGAAATGTTGGGGACTTGAGATGGACCCCAAATATCACTGTGGATTAGGGAAAGGAGCTATAGTTCTTTTATTGCTTAAAGGAAAGGAAACACGTCGGTGTTTAGCAAATTCACAAACATCACAGTGAAAAACATTTACGTCAATACTCTTAAACAAGGATGGAAACATAATTCTAAGAGTATCAAAGGAAGGGTGTCCAAGTCTAAAATGATGGAGCCAAATTTGCTCTTTCTCGGAAGGAGATTTGCTGGACAAAAATGAGAGAGGTGATTTTTGCTCATTGTGCACTTGGTCGCTGGGTAACTCAAGATAGTAAAGACCATGTCTCACCTTAGCAAGTCCAATCGTCCTCCTCGTAACTTGGTCCTGAAAAACACAAGAAATACCAGAAAACATCACATTGCAATTTAGATCTTTTATGAGTCGATGAACAGACACAAGATTTGTAGATAACTTAGGTACATGTAGCACATCTTTAAGGATCACAGATGGACTTAGAATAATGTCTCCCTGGCCAGCAACAGTGGCTAAGGATCCATCAGCAATGGTTATTTTTCTGTTGCTTGGGCAGGGATGATAAGTGAGGAATTTGTATGAAGAGTGAGTCATATGATCGGTTGCACCAGAATCAATGACCCAAGAATTTGAAAAGTCTAAACCTGAGGCACTTAAAGCATACAAGGAATGAGGCATACCTGAATTAGCCAAGGAACAGGTACCTGTAGACTTTTCTAATGACTCAAGGAGTGATCTCAGCCTTCCAATGTCTTCTTTGCTGATTTCATTTTGCTCTCCCCCACTGGATTTTGTAGCATCATGTGATTTATCTTCTCTAGATTGAACCATATGTACCTGACTTCTCTGGGGGCCATTTCTAGACCTTCTATTCCATTGAGAACTTTGTGGTTTTCCATGAAGTTTCCAACAATGCTCCTTGGTATGACGAGGCTTTTTGTAATAGTTGCACCAAAGATTATCCTTGTTTAAGGGCTGATCCTTTTTCCAAACTTCTAAATTTGTAGCATTGTTAGTCGAGGTCTTTTCAGCACCATTGATTTTTCCTAGCATTGCTGATCCTTTAACGGGTTGAGAGTAAAGCATAACTCCCCTTCGACTTTCCTCAGTATTGATGATAGAGATAGTCTCATTCAATGAAGGTAACTCTTGTCTTCCCAAAATCTGAATTCTGACCTGATCAAACTCCACATTCAAACCAGCAAGAAAATCATAAATTCGTTCCCTTTCAATGAAATTCTTTAGGGCAGCCGCATCAGTGCTACAGTTCATCTCAATGGAGCGATAATGGTCCATCTCTTGCCATAGATTCTTCAAGAGATTGGCATACTCTGTGACTGAAAGATTTTCTTGTTTTGTGGCAGAGATTTTGGTTTTGATCTCAAACACTCGAGCAGCATCTTTTACCTTAGAATAAGTTTGTTCTGCAGCTTCCCATATTTCTTTGGATGTTGACAGGAACATAAATGTATCACTGATTTTTGGTTGCATGGAATTCCATAACCAAGACATGACCATGGAATCCTCATTATCCCACGCATCGAAATTGGGATCTCCCTTTTTAGGCCCATTGCCGAGAAGATGGCTCAATTTTCCCTTCCCTTTTAGAAAGGTTCGAACTACTTGAGACCACTTCATATAGTTTTTGCCATTTAATCTGTATGCAGACTGAATGTTTTGTAATTCTCCTATTGTTTGACTAACTTTCACATCCTCAAATTGCACATTGGATTGTGACTGAGTACTAGAAAGTTTTTCAGTTGTGACAGCCATGTTGTAATTCTCTTGTTTGATTAAGTGCAAGAGATTTCAGCAATGAAGGCTGAACAAAAGGTGCAAACTACTTTGTTTATGAAGAAACAATACAAAGTAGACGAAAAAAGCACATAAAGAGTTAAAAGTATGGCTTGGAAATGAAGGCCTGCTGTAATGAGATTCTTGACCCTAGAGATAAACCTAAAGCTCTGATACCATGAGGAAAAAACTGGAATATTTTGTGTATATTTTGAATGCTTTGTTTACATAGATTTTATACAGCAAGATAGAGCTATTCAGGGAAGTTTGACATTCTACCAATCCCTAGAAATCTGAAAAATATATTTACAGCTAATCTCCTATAATTGGAATACAAATCTGTCCCTACAATTACTATCATTCACATAGATAATGGGAAGTTCACATAAATCATGGGATTTAATTTAATTTTGAATTTCCAACAATGCCTAATTCATGCTTTGAACAGACTAAAGCAAAAGGCATAACATATCCCAAACTAGCTAAAATTGCTCGTAAACAGTCACATTGGATGAATCTTTTCCCTAAACACTGCCATCCACAAAATATATTACCTTTGCCTTGTCTACTGAACGGAGAAACATAAAGAGATTGTGTGCAGATGTGGAGGGAGAGAGAGAGAGAGAGAGAACTACATTCTTGGCTTTGCCAGGGTAAGGAGAATGCAGTTTAGACTTCTCCCAGCATAGAATAAACTTTACCTGTATGTGAGACTTCCTGACAGTTTATTCCCTGCATCGAGGAATAGCTTTAATGCAGCAATGACATCCTGAGTTGAATACCATAAGTGTGGTTTTGGTAAGGAAGAGCTCGTTGTTTCCAGCAAGAAGAACCTTCGATTTCTGTGAATGCTAAGAGCTTGTTGCATCTGATTTTGTTTAGACATATGAGATCTAGTACCAACAGAAGGATCCCAATCCGGAAATTTTACTATGTAGTCTGTGTTGTGATCCTGCACCGAAATGATAAGCAAAAAATGTTATTGCACAAACCAGCAGTGCAGACATAAAAGTATTTGACAAGTGACACTAAGAGATGAGAGAAAATGAAAGATTTCAATACTTTTAAGATCCAAAACTTCTAGTTATCCTTTTTAGTCCAAAAACAGACTGCTCAGTTAATTCTGTCTCAATGATAAATAATGCGAGCTGAAGGATTCATGAAAGAGGTAATCTTGGGAACCTAAAATTGAAGAGGCATGTTCTGCATATCCTTTTCTTGTATAGTGACACTTAATCTCTTCTATAAAAGACATTAATGCAATAATTTGACAGAAAAGAAATGCTTCAATAAGTCTATATATTTACAGAAAATTATCCAACCTAGCTGTGTTCTATGTTGAAGAATTGCCATTGAACATCTCTTTTTTATTTCATGCAGCACTCTGCTTCTCATCCTTATGTTCAAAAAACTTTAGGAAGATTGATCCAGAAAGAGAACCTTACAGCAGAGTCTACAGTCCAATAAAAGATAATAATGCTACCAGGTTTAACTTTATGATGTATGCCAAAGCAATAAATAAATAATCCTCAGTGACAATTTCAGCTTTTACATGAGGCGCTCACTCAATATGGTACCATAGCTCAGATCAATTGTTCAAATCTCACAACCATCTATTTTGTAAAATTATCTCCACATATAAAGCTCAACTAGAAACTATCTAGCTGTTTAAGCAATAAATAAATATAAGGCAAACTCTAACAGCCTCCTTGTTTTTGTATAATTGGTATCCACACATCTCACTTTTAGAGCCTCAATTTCAGTTTTACTCTAATAGTACTCTCTATTTCTAATCATTCCTCATTTCAGGGATTCCTTATTTTAGTTTCACTCTAACAATACTCTTTATGCTCACAGAATATAAGAAGCCAAAGGTGAGTCCCTAAATGTGATGAGAGGAGGGGAAAAGAGATAGGGGCTCCTAATTTTAGAGAGCCTGTTGGAGTATTCTTTGAATACTTGCCTCCCTAAGATGGCTAACGATAGGGAGGTTGTCAAAGATGGCTTTAATAAGCCCCTCACAATAAGGAGGTAATCAAGCTCCATCATAATGGCACCATATTAAATTGTGAAACATGTCTTCATGTGCATCAAGCCACTTTCATCTTATTCATGATACTACCTTTCAACAGGGAAATTAAGAACGTGAAACCACACAACTCTATCAGTTCATAAAGAAAACATACAGCGACTCCATCTGTACAGTTGTAAATCGTATGGCGAAGAATTTCCCAAGCAACTTCAACTTTATCAACTGCTTTTCCATATCGCCTTCGACTATAGGTTTTCAACCATTCCTACAAAAGAAACAGAAATGTAACTTCATAAAATAATCAGATGTCCATAATACCATTGTGCGTGAAATTTCAAAAAGGTTCTATCTATGAGAAGTCAAGTGAAAATCTAGATTCGTGGCAACTTCTCAAACATAGTAGGTAAAGTTCCTAGGGGAGGAGAAACTTGGAAATTGCAAGGAATCTTTTGACATGAGGAATCTGGTATTCAGTATCTTAAAGAAGACAAAAAAAAAGAGAAAAAGAAACAAACATATATATGAGAAGTAGCACCGTATACCTAGCAGATCATCACACAAGTTTAACCAGAATTAATCAAGAAATCAAATTAATACGAAAAAACCTAATGACCAACCTTTTCTAACTTCATTTATTCATGTCAACAATCACCTGAAAGGCATTTAACACAGAGAGTAACTCACTGAGCATGTTCAGAAAATGAATCTGCATGGGGAAGTGATGACATATCATGGAATGACAAAAAATAATAGTGTATGAGAACTCATTATGATGATGTATTTAACCATCAAGATCGGCTTCTTAAAGCATGTATCTGCCAGTAGCAGAAGAGAGAAAACTGTTATTGAAAAAGTGGAAATTCTACGATTTTCAATTGTCAAGGTCTCTTTTTACATGGCTTCAGCTTGAAGAATGTGACAACAATAAGTTGCTTGGATGATGCTTCTTTTCCTTTGGTAGAGGCTGGGAATCTGTATCTAGGCATCAACTCATCAAGTCTAAGAGAGTGTTTTCTTGTACCACGGATCTGAACATGCAATACTTAGATTCACGCTCAATTCAGCAAGACTTCTTGGACAAGGCTCTGAATTTTCTGAAGTCTCAAAATCAAACTATATCCCTAATAAGTTAAATTTCAGATTGTTGTATTTTCTACATAATCTATATGCTTTATGGCCGTTGGCACCCTTGGCAGAATCCTTGATCATTACCCTAAGACCAAGAAACCTAACAGAGCAAGGGAAGAACAAAACATTTTCGCCCTGCTAATGCATTATATCCTTTTCCATATTGATTGCAGCATGAGAAGCTTTAATACCTTGACTTGGAACTTATCACTTCGAAATGCCATTTCAGACATCAGCTCATATGCAACTGGATTCTGTTCTGTTCCTTCCATGCACATGCCAACACCAACCTGTATAAGAAGCAGAAAAATGACAATATCTGAAATGGAGGCAGAATAAACAAGAAAAAGGAGATATTAACTTGGAGAACAGAAATATCTCTCTACTCTCTCCCCCTCTCCCACCCTCCCCCCAAAAAACAAACCCCCCCCCCCAAAAAACAAACCCCCCCCCCCCTTTTCTCAGGGTGTGTGTGTCTG
The DNA here is from genome assembly GCA_028554755.1 of Cordia subcordata. Classification (NCBI taxonomy): domain Eukaryota; kingdom Viridiplantae; phylum Streptophyta; class Magnoliopsida; order Boraginales; family Cordiaceae; genus Cordia; species Cordia subcordata. Next base: position 8,853,309 of record JAPTOF010000013.1, on the reverse strand, counting down.
TGTCTGTGAGTGAGTGGTTTTCTTTCTTAGGCCCAACACTTCACTTGTCATGCAGAAATGCCAGATCAATGATGAGGACAAAAATTGGAAGTAGGTAGATGACATGAGATTCAGCAAGAAAGGAGTGTTAAAGACCCACTGCTTAGTTTAGAAATATGGTCTCATTACAAAATTGTGACTCATTGTTGCTCTGATTTCTAAATACGATAATATGATCAAATAGGGAAGTAATGATTTCTAAGTCTTAGCATATGAAAATCTCTCCACATTATAAAACATGACACTTACTGAACACTTGAAGATAATGACCAACTTCATTATTCATTACATGTCTTTAAGTGCTAGCCCAATACTATAATATTAAAGGGTGCTCCCTTGAGTAACATGGATGGAACAAGAGTAATACTCCTATTTCAAGAACTAATCTTTTCCTAAAGTACAAAATTTGGTGCATATGACACAAATGACTCATATTGTATGAGTAGTGGTGCAAGAAAATCATTAAGGGAACACCGGAAGGATGTATAAGAAATGGCAGGCCAGAGCTAAATCATGCAAAAAAGTTTCATGGACCAGAGGAATACAAAATATATCTACCTGTTAACACAATAAATAAATAAACCAATATACTCTCTACAAGCTTAAGCTTTTAGATGAGTTGATAACTCTAATATGGTATCAGAGCCTGGAAGCCAAAAGGCACAGGTTCGATCCTTACTACCACCCATTTAAAAAATATTAAATAGTTCACGTGCAAATTCTAAACAAATTACGCTGCACATGAGAGGGCGTGTTAACACAATAAATAAATAAACCAATATCCTCTCTACAAACTTAAGTTTTAGATGAGGTGGTAACTCTAATACTACCCAAGGCACTATTTTCTCCATGAAAGTTATAACACATACCATTGTTGAATTTTCTGTAATGCGAGCATCAACTGGACCTGAGGCAACAGAATCCAAGATGCCATACATTTCAATATTGCCTCCAAAGTTGTGTAGCATACACCTGTCATATGTGAGATATCAGAAGTGAGATACTTTGAGAATATAAGATGTAAAACATACAGTCTTTCAGAGCAATGTGGTAGCTACCAGATAAAAGGAGTGTCATAAAATTGAGAAGATGACTTCCATATGGGTTTGACATCAGCAAAAAGATCAAGAACTATCATCTTCCCAAATGGAACTGAATGTAGAAGTGCCTGTCAATTACAAATTAGTTAATACTCAGCAAAAAGCATCTATCAGTCATAAACTAGTAAGTAGTCAACATTCACGAGTTTGATCAAGAAAAAGTTCAACCGAGCTTGATGATCACCACATGTCATCTTTTGTTATGCTTAGTTACTTTCCCATTGACATAATCTTTATTTCGTGGAGGAATAGGCAGAGCTAGAAATTTAATGAATAGAGATTTAATAGAAAAGTATAACAAAAAAAGAAAAAGTCTAAAGGCTCAAAAGGTTCTAGTCAGCAACCACATATAGATGGACCAAATTGAACATTTGAAAATGAGTAAGAAATTTAATGATTTACAGGAAAATAAGATATAGGAAAAGAAAAGGAGGCTATAAACAGAAGAATTTGGTAAAATCCATTAATTATTTGGAGCAAGAGTATCTCTAACTTATGCACATCGGTTTATCTGCTAGAACTTTTTCTTAGTTATATAGAAACACAAAGGAAAAGCAAAACAAACTGCAGAGAAAATTTATTAATCATTATGAATAAGAAAACTTTTAAGGCTTGCACATATTTCTTATTTTCACAAATACTCAAATGAAAAGAAAATCAAACACAAATGTTTCCAAACAAATTGTCGGACGCAATAAACAAACACTAAAGATGTCTCTCCAACAACTTAAACTTTTAGATGAGATGGTCACTTACAGCCTATTTGGCTTGCTTATTTTTACATGCTTAAATAAGTAGAAATCTGCTTATAAGCAAGTGTTAAATAAATAGAGAAATATTTCAATTAATACGTGCTTATAAGCTGCTAACATGTTTGGTATAGGTGTCTATAAGTAGCATTGTTAGTTAAAATGACTAAAAAGGACATTTCATTAATTAATGTTATAAAAATTATCTAATTCTTTGAAGAGTAAAGAAGTCTTTATCCATGGCCAAACACAAGTGCTTAAGCTGGGAAAAAAAGGTTGGAACGCATGGCTTACTTTTTACTTACTTATAAGTATCTAAAAGTGGCTTATAAGCCGTTGAACCAAACATGGCAATTTTTCTTCTTAGGTTATAAGCTGGTTAAACCTAGCCAGATACACTCTTAACATGGTATTAAAGCTCGAATTAACGAGAGGTCCGGGTTCAAGTCCTATTGCCACCCATTTCACATGCGCGCGGGGGTGGGGTGGTGGAGAGAGAGAGAGAGAGAGAGAGAGAGTATATGTCCAAATGCAATGCAATCAAAAGGAATCCCCCCGCATAGGGCCCATGCAAAAAGGGAATATGCTGAACTGCAGTTCAATAAATCTTACACGCATGCAAGGGAGTATGCTGAATACAATAAGCAAATAACATAGACCCTTTTTAACAGCTTAAGCTGTAAGTAGGGTGGTAACTTGATACAAATTAGAAACATTGTTAAGTTATATTCTCAATCCTTGTGACCTAACAAAAATCCCAGAGGGTTCCAAGAGCTATTCGCGTCCTATCTGGGAGCAAGAATACTTGATTTTTCTCAGGCATAGCCAATTGATACATCTCTCACACCATTTTGAGGTTCGTTAAAAGCTTGTAGAATTATTTCTAGTCTTAATGTTCCATGGGTACCACTAATTACTCAACTGTTCAACAGAGCTTTTCATAGTTCTTACTGCATAATAGGACCAATAAGAGTACCATTTCTTGCCTCAGTGAGGCAAGTCAAAGACCATGGGGGAAAAAAAAAAAAGAAAAGGTAACCCATACCCTCCGCTTCATATAAAAACAAAAGAATGCTAACCAAATAATGAAATATTTATACTCTAAAGTATACAACAACATATGACAGGGCTGACTGCAAAAGAAAGAGTGTAATAAAATTGCAATATATGATTTTCGGCACATTAAAATTTCTACCTTCATCTGCGGTGGCTTCCAAAATGATGAGTCTGAGTAGAATAGCCAACCCTGTCGAAGATAAATCAATAACCACTAATCACACATCAATAGATTTTATTTCAAGATATAAAAAATAGGGAAGCACTGAAATGGGTCCTCAATAGAAAATAGTATCAAGTTTGAAGTTCCAAGAATTCCTATCTATGATAGAAAGATAGAATTAGCTACATCCACGAAGGAAGATGGCAGAGCGAAAACTGAAGTCAGAATCAAAATCTACAATATATAACATTTGGCTAGGTAAATTGAAGCAGTATTTGGCACAAATCCTCAGGTAAATTTCTAAGGTCAAGTTAGTCCCAAAAGCTCCAATACAGGGACAGATGGTATGCATCAGAATAATAAGTCAGGAGAAGCAATATGTCAAAGTTTAATACATCAGGATAAGCATGTCAAATGTATCCAAAACACTCCAATATAAGTCCAAATGTATGATCATCAAGGTCTCAAGTCCCCGATTGAATTGGTAACACTAATGACAAACTGTAGCCACTTTGCATAAAAATTTTACTAAATCACTTATCTAGTGTTACCAAAGATCCTTAGTCAAAAGTGAATGAGAAAACTACTAACATAATACATGAAGATCAAATGTAAAAGCATGACAGTAATTGGTAACGGGATAAAGAAGCAAGAAGTAGGAGAAGAATAAGGGGGCATACTTGCATAAGCCACACTGCATCCTTATCTGCTTTAGACATTGCTCTATAAACAGCAGAACCGATAGACGAGATATATGCTGGATCATTAGTAGGTGGTGTGTTCTCGTTAAATGTATCACTGCATTAAACGTGGTGCACATACAAGATTCAAGATTAAGGAGTGGGCAATAGATGTTGTACGAGCAGATTACAAATTTTTTAAATGAGAAAAGTGCACAATTTTCACAATATGACTTGCTCATTTTGACAGGATAAGGGAGAATGAGCTATTAGCACGGTAAATACATTCAAAAATTCAGTAACAATGATAATGATGGTGAAGACAATAATAACATTAGGCTTCAATGAAGATCTGATATCCAAGGTCCAGATGCAGAAAATGAAGAATGTGATTTACATGATGCAGATGCAGAAAATGAAGAAAGTGATTTACATGATGCAAGTTTGCGTACACAGGTTTTGTACATCAACGAGGATGGAGAATTAGGACGAGTAGCCTAGAAGGTCAAGCATACAACCCAATGAATAATGCTTTTGGGGTCGGTGTGTGTTGTGGTGGCGGGGGGGAGGGGGGGGGGAGGGGGACGCTAGGGAGTTGTCTATTTCATTCACTTTACAAAATCTAGCTTGAACATTATCCCCATATTTTAACCACAACAGTACACTCATATTATTGAGATATACGGTATTTAATATACTAACCCGAACATCAAATTGTACTTCAATATCTATTCGCGACCACGACTATCCACTATCCTACAAAAGGGTGATAAAGAAAGCCTAGCCAATTCCACCTTGTAGGATAAGACTTAATATGGTTTGGTTTGGTTGTTTTTGACTGCTATAGTCTTTCATAGATGTAAGTGTCTGGGCCACATAAGCTTGCTTCTCAAGCTACATGAGAAATGTGAAGGAATAAGTCGATGTTACTAATTTCTTTAGAAATTCAAAATTTTATAGTATGCCTTGCAAGCAGATAACTTGGCGCTCAGAAATTGCATTCTGATAAATGCATAACTTTTCCTGGTTAAATAGAATAATGCAGCTCCAAGCAGAACCAGCAATAATCTATAAGTTGTTCCTTGGTCAATGTAATTTACCTCAAAAAATTTCTAAAATTGTAGTCTGGCAAAACAATGGTGTTAGGAACATACTAACTGATCAGTGTTTTACAGTGAAGACCACCATCAATGGTTGTTTCACTCTAAAGTCCTGTTTTCAGCCACTGACAAGGAAAAAGTGCTCACCATCTCATGTTGAGTTCTTTAGAATCCTAGTTCATGGAGCATTACATCACAATTACGAAGGATTAGACTAAAACATTATAGTTATTCCGAGGGATATATAATAAGAAATTCCATACTTAAACCTCAACAGTAACGTGATCTACACCAGAATAATAAAGGTATCAAGAAATGTATAACAAGATTTCACAAAGGACATCAAGGGGAACGGATAAGCCAAGGAGTCTCAAGATACTCACTGCTTCTCTATGAGTTTGCTCTCTTTCTCTCCCTTATGCCTCTATTTTACAATTCCTGAGTGATCAATTCTTTCTTCGACTATGTAAGCCCTGGTTAAGAAACTGATTTAAAGGCTTCATATTTAAGTTGCGCTGAATGCACCACACCCCTTTCTTACAGAGTTTGTAATGCTTGCTAAATAGCAACAAATCAAATAATCAATTTACTGCCTAGTTCATATCCATGCGATTCATGGCTACATCAATTTTTCCTATATCTCACCTGTTACTACAGTTTGCATCATGCGAAGATAGAAACTTTGCCCTGATACTAGATAAATCTCAACTGTTGTTGTGATATATAGATCTGCTGGGAGCTACATTTGCAATATTGTGGAGTTCGTGACCTACTTGAGCATTTCCTAGTCATTCAAACTAGTTGCCATTTGTTGGATCAGACCCCCAACTGAAACTGGATCTCCAATCCCTCCAACTTTTATTGGAAGAGACCCGCAAGTAATTTCTTTTATGTCCTCAGAAATGGTAAAAAGAGGTACAGATATGCATAGTGTTCTACAGTATGAAATTTTGACCTCTGTTTTGGAAGCAGTAAAAGTGGCTACGATGGGCAGTCAGTAATCAGGACCTAAAGATAATCCATGGAAGGCTGAAATGTTATGTAATGCTTTGCTATATATGAAACAAAGAAATATAAGTTGCAACAAGAGAACATACCAGCTGTAAATGTCTGTGACGTCTCCATATTCTGCATTCAACATATTTAAGATCAAGTAGGTAATCAATAGATCTTATTGATGAAAGAAGCAAATAATCGACAAAAGAGCTATTAGACATCAAGAATTACAATGGTGGCGAAAAGAAAAGAAAAGAAATACAAGATTAACAAATTCAAGCACCCAAAAGATCAAACTCTCTTGAAGCTATAAGTAATTAAGGTCATTGACAATTCTGCAAACTTCAACAATGTCAGAAAGAATAAGATTGCTTTACGGGATTTAGGCCTTGAAAAGTGTTAAAATTAAAAAGAAAATAGAAAAGATAAAATATGGGGGAAAATATGAAAAGGTTAAAGATGGTTGGAGCTACCAGCAAAATACTCATAAAGACTACATTGTGAATTATTGATATTTCATGAATACAATAGAAGAGCCTATTTATAGGCATGATAACTTGGTAAGCAAGACTAGAAGCTAGACTAATAAGGTAACTAGAATTCTAAAGAAACTAGAATAATAAGGAAATCAACTTGACTAATTATCTAATCTAGACTATTGCCTAATTTAATACCATAAGATAAGGAAATACATTAATAACCAAAATATTATTCAACACCCCCTAAACTCAAGGTGGTATTTTAGATTTGACCTTGAGTTTGAAAGGTCTTCAAAAGAAAACTTGATCTTGATGGAAGGGACGATCACCATGGCTCGTCTAACTCGAAATTCACCACGACTTGTCTGACCAGGCTTACAGCTTGGAGGAATGGAATTTGGATCAATTTAGGGGTCGTATGCACCACTTTGGTGTGATGAATCCCCACAACTGTTGGACAAAACTTAGATTAAGATAGTAACTAGAAACTGGATTGGACTTGAATTTGGACTGGACTTGGATAATAATTAGAAACTAGATTTGATCCAATAATTAGAAACTAGACTTGGATTTGGATTTGACCTGAATTTGGATAGTCATGTGACCCATAGGCTAACAAGACCACTTGGATGGACGTGAGACCCGAAGGCTAACACAACTACTTTTTTTTTTTTTAATTGAAACAGACCACCAGGAGGGTGGCTTTGATAAGGAAATATATTAATAACCAAAATGTTCTTCAACAAAAAGGAAGGACATAGAATTCACTATATAGGAACAAAAGTGAAGACAAGAAATAAGAGTTCAAACTTTAAACCCAAACGATGAAGAATTAGATTTGAGAACTTAATACTAGAGGGAGTCATCTGATATTCACAACTGCAAGGAAACACTTACCCCTAACTTATCTCCTTGCTTAAGTTTCCAACTCTTTTCCATTCAGGTTTAAAGGTTGACCCTTACTTTGAAGTGCATTCGACACCGAAAGTTTATACTGATTAACCAAGTGACTCACCTTCTATTTGTTGTCTAATAAATGCTTCCCCAATCTCAACAAAAAGGGCATCAGAAGGATCAAGAAGGTAAGTACAACACCATCGTGGATCACCATCAACGGTATTCCTAAGATGAAAGAAAGAACAATATCTTATTCAGATTATATTAAGCAACTCCTTTATGAGTGAGAGATGCATGCATAGCCATCAAAGGATCTAATTTTCAAGGAAAAGAACCTATTATAGAATAAAAATGTAGAAACAAATGTACTTCCAAACACGCAAGTGATGTTTTCATCTTTTTGAGTTGAATAAATCAAAAAAAAAAAAAGTATTTTAGTTGCTTAACATACTGCAGAAACTAAAACAAGAATGTAGAGATTGAGCATGTTAGAACCTACAGGTAGGGACCACGTAAAAAGAAGCAGTTGCATCCACATATCAACACTTGAAACCACAAGTACCAATACCAGAACTTTATACAATATCTCCATACCTAATTCATCCAGACTTAGCATTTTTGGGACTATAACCAAATAGTCATGATAATAGGAAGATAGCGACTAGCACATTCTCATGATTTTCGACAACTGTTTATTAGGAGATTATATGCTACATTGCCAGAGACCAACCTATTCAATTGAAGGGGAAAGATGTGTTTCTTCTGCACGTAATGATTATTCCAATTTGTAGTGCATCTAGAGATTAACATCTAAAGAAATCACAGAACTTTGCCTCATAGATAGTAAAAGATATGCTCTTAGTAGATACTCTGCAATGATATACTCTCTTTGCTATTTGATCTTAATCTTGTAAAAGACAACCAGCATTATTACCATATATTAAGAGTGGCAAAGTAATGCTGAAGGACAGGGTAGAAGCTAAAGCTAAAAGCAGCACAATCAGGAGTACACGGTTAAAAAGAATTAATATAGTTTATCATGTGAAATAAAAAGCTGACAAGTAAAGGGAAAACAATATCAGTGTATGATAAGGGCAAGCACTAGTTGAGGAATAATTAGATAATGATCCAAAAGCATAACTTATTATATTGATGCATACTTCTTTCTTGAAACATGAAATAAATAGCTAGCTAACACTACATGTAGACACACATCCATGTTTTTTTAGTAGGAACTAAGTGATCTAATCTAAATGGTTCATGCCAAAAGATAGAGATAGACTAGCATTATCATTATAAAACAAATTGAAAGCAAAGAGCACCTGCCGCCTTTAAATTGCATCATAAAATTACTGAGGCATGCAAACATAAATCTGAAACATGAATATAAAGGATGCAGAGAACTACGATAATAAATTGATAGCACCATGAGTGCAGCTTAAGAATTTGTTAAGGTTTGCTAATAATTATAACACGGGGAACCCATTGCAAAATAAGACAACAAATACCAATCTCCAAGTCGATTTATATTTGCAGTAGGAAATCTTGCTTTAAGTGCTGCAGGAACATTGCCAGAGAAAGATGGGAGCACTGAAAAAATTATGCAGATAAGGATCAAATTTGTATACTGACTGAATAGCAAGCTAAATCAAAATTTTATCTGTACAAAGAAATGGAGAAGGAAATGGGGGTGCAGGATCTTGAGAATCTCTGCTATGTCCAATAATAATAAGATGGAAGTTAGAAGAAACGGAAAAAAGTTTAGACCATTTCAGTTCAAAAACAGCTTATACCTGGAGTCATGCCTAACTCCATCATACGTGATAATATCTGTTTTTGCAACATTATCTGTTTATCCAACCAGTTCTGAGATAATGGTCCTCCCCACCTGTGATTAGGAGATTCTAGAGCATAAGCCCTTGATACATATAAGACTAATTGCAGTAATCACTTAAATGAGCAACCAACAGTGGAATTTAATTGTTGTTCGCCAACTTGTGACATGGTCATGTCATCCCCCAAGAATGATACCAAAAACTCTAAGTTGATCTATGACAAAAATGGACATGTAGAACAGACTGAAATATGGGAACACAATTTTAGTTATTGCAAAAACATGCTAAACAGTGCAAATGAGGTGAGACCAGCCAGAAAGAGGAAAGGGATAAGAGAACTTGGAATTAATTAGCCAATTAACACCTGGAAAATTAACTATCTGATCCTCCATTATCTGTCCCACACAATAATAGACCATTTAAACAGATCTAATTGATAAAGATTTATTCTTTACCCCCTCCACCCAATATTGTGACACCTTTTGTGATGTCCAGAAAACATGCCACCTTTCTAACACAACTTTTCTTTCATTTCCCACTGTATCATCGTGTTAGTTAAATTACAGCACAAGCTTCACATAGAAAAATGATTAAGGCCAGCTCCGATAGCACTCCCTAATTTTTTCTTATCATAGGGAGTGAAACTAGTTTTCCTTATGTTAAGAAGTTTTCTATTTGAGCTGCAACCCAATAATACTCCCTATTTTAGCTATGTAGTAGTGTTTTATTTTTTATTTTTTTTACGTTTCAACATTAGAGTTCAAAGATTCATATTCTTTTTAACAGTCATAGCTGTATTTCCAACAATCATTTTCTCAATTAAAGTAGTATGAGAGAAATGTTAGAATTATGGGGTTCCATCCTAAAACTAATTGGTGAGAGGAGAAATAGTCCCTGATCTTATATGGTAGCCTTAGAGTCTATGATTTTCTCCATTAGGAAGAATTGAATATTTTAATATACAATAGAGTGACTATGTCATCTACAGGTTAAGCGGTTAGAGAGGGTTCTCGTATCATTTACTAATTAAATTCAGCAGCAAGAAATACATCCTTTTTATAAATTATATTAGTTATTTTGTTTTCTTCCTTTCCCTTGTTGAGGTGTTCCAATAGAAGCATCATTCTTAGATGCTATATCATTTTAATGAAGAAAATCCATAAGTTTGTCTATTTTCCAAATCAAATGACATAGGATGAAAGATATGTAACTGAATTTTAACTCCTTGCAAAACATGCTAACCAGGAAAGACGAAAACCATTGACTGCAGAGGTCATAGAGAAAACCAGCTAGAAAAAAAAAAAGATAGGATAAACACGACATTCACTCAACAATTCATCAATTCATGCCAAATGATTAGGCATAATAAAATTAGGAAACTAACCCATACTAAGATTAATTGATAAAATTATAATTCTTCCTTACACTCTTAAAGCACTACCTCCTTACAAATGTATCCAGGCATTTGGTTGTCTTCCTTTCTTCCAATGTAAGCATCATTTTCAATACAAGGACAAAGAATACTTCAATGAATGATGTTAAGCATTTGGTTTCAAACTTTCCTTGGTAAGACATTCCAACATAAGCTTTATTCTCTGATACTGTATTGTTTTCAAGACGAATTGCATAAATTTATTGGCAACAACCTTATACAAACACTTAATGCACCTATCTCCAAACTCTCAAGAGATGAAAAGAGAAGAATCTAAGGAATTTCTTATTTTATTACCAAAACACATATACAGTTATAGGGTGTCTCCTTTTTCTTCCTTCACCGTCATTGTAATCAACTGCCTAACCCAAATTAGTTTCAATGAGAAGTCCGAATAGTTAACAATAGTCAGATAAATGAAAGCCATATGCATACCCATGTAAGTTTCCCATGCGAGCCCACGCAAGAAAGGCTGGTCCACCAAAGAAATTGTTTAATTCTTCGGCAGTAATATTAAAATGCTTCTGTTGAACAACCAAACAGCAGAAAGATAAAATAAGTTAAACAAAAATAGAACAGGTCCTACAAAAAGTCCGTATATGACTAGTTCAGAATATAAAACTAATGATAGCATAATTTGTGATCAATTTTCCAACTGATGACATGCCCAAAGAGAGATTATACAGAACAGAATCTGTAAAGGAAACCCCTCCAAACATGATTTAAGAATTTGTAACAAAACAAAGCACTCATGAGAGACCAATTAAGGAAGCAGCAATAAAGATGCCTCCATCGAAAAAGTATGCGATGCTTATTGCAACATTAACCCTAAAAGTACCAGATAAACTTACATTTTCAAAATTTTAACGTGTGCACCACGCAAATACCAACTCTTTTTACAAATCATTTTTGAAAATGACAGTAAAATATTATTGATCAACTTGATGAATATTTTGCTAATATTTAAATACATTGTTTGGAATAACAGGTGATGTAAAGGTTTGACAGTCCTAGAAGGCAATTGACTAGTTTCACGTCTACATAGCTTTGGCAATGGAGAAGAAAGTCATGTAAATCATCGTAAGCAAACAAAGAAATTCTGACCCACTTAATACTTTGAGTGCTAATAGTAATGGCTATAGCATGAAATTGAATAGCAGTTAATCAAACTTTATTAGTACATAAAATAAAACCGTCCACATCAAAATCAAGCACATACTGTGAAAACTTTTTGCCAGATAGTTTCTTGGCCTGTGAATGCTAGAGGGAGGTTAACTCCGTGAAGAGCCATCCAGTCTAACTCTTTTTCCCATCTTTCCCAGTCCCACCAAGCAAAAGAATCTGCAAGAGCAAACTTATGTCTGTGGTAAACTATTTTTACCAGAAATTCATTGATATGCAGATGAAATTGAAACCATATTAAGTGAATTATACTTTTCTGGTTTCATTTCTCAAGTCTTAAGAAAGCTCACTCACTCAAAACATCAATCTGCTATAAGGTTCTTCGGAAAAAAGTTACTCAGATGAACAAGTAACAATTACTGCTAATAGATAGTTTTACATGGAAGTATGAAGTTCAACAATTTGGGAGCACTAATTGATGGTTTGGTATTTATTGAATCATGATTCGACAAATTAAAATAATCAGAAATATTATTTGGTGAAGTGGAGCAATATCATGGACTAGGCATGACTCTGTATGATCACCCTCAACAGCAGGAGAATTTCATTCATTTGTTGATTTCAACATGAATTCTAATATATATAATTTGATGAGCATGGCTTTAAGGCCTCTTTGAAGTCAAACAGTTCAAAGAAATCAAGATGAGAAATATACAAGTAATTTTTCAAAATTGAAAGCACAAGAAAGATTTTTGGTGTGTGGAAGTGAGAGAGAGAAACAGGAATATAATCTATGAAGTTAATTACATTCACGTCAAAAAATAGCTGGAGAGAGAAGCAGGATTGCTTACTTCACTTTAATATTAAAATGAAATAGAAAGACAACAAGATAGAAAAAATTATTTAACATGACCAGGAACACTCAGCTACAACCAGGACTTAAGGACTCCCCAAAGAACAGTCTTCTTTCTATCCCCCAACTCAAGTAGAAAAGCCAGTATCACATCAAGATGCAATTTGTTTTTCCACCCCAATGGGATGGAGAAATTCTAGGCCCCAGTTTAGATTTTAGTCATAATTACTCTTTTTCTCATTAGCGTTTCAGTTAATGTGGTTAGAACTAAGCCCAGTAAACTATAGTTAAACGAACTTTGCTCATACACAGTGCTGAAAGGCAACAACATAGCAAACAGAAGGAGGGGCAAAGAGGATTTAACACTTACAGCTGGAAGTGACAACATTCTGGTAATAGTTCCATGGCACTGGACGTTGGATCATAACTCCCTCATCTTTAACTCGAGGTAATGATCCTTGCTTGGGAATTGAAGCTATCTGAATGCCCCCAGTCTTGTCCCATGAAACATGTGCACCACACCAGTATTTCAAATACCAATGCAGACCAGATGTGATTTCAACAGCAGTAGCTCCTTGTATCCTAGGAAATGGGATGAAATGAAGGGTTTCAAACCACAGCTGAAACTCCATAGCTAGTCCATTTACAAGAAGCAACTATAACCAAATTTGTTATCATTATTTCCATGGAATAAAAGATACTATGACCGCTTAGAAGACTCACAAGTTCAAAGCTTATTTTGAGCATCTGATGAGCTTTTTGGCAATCCAGAAACTTCTTAGTGGGGGTTAAAAAGCCATGGGCTACCATGGATAGCTCTAAAGAAAATCAAGTACTAATGGTTCCAACCTATCACTAGTTACATATAAGTTGGGAGTCCTGAACTCCAATTGCCTAAGCAACAGTATAAAGATAGTGAAATTGATGGATTTGAAAGGAAATAATATATCTTTATTTAATATAATTTTTGCACAAATTACTAAAATTAATGGCAGCTAAATGATATAAGATGGTATAACTATCAAGAATAACCAATCTAACAAAGTAGGGGTAACATGACAGACAAAATTAAAAAAGAAAATTTCCTCATGCAAAACTAATCCTCGAACAGCCAGTTTAAATAGTTAAAGCGTAACACATAGCCTTTAAACCATTCAAACTCATATGGGATCCCAAAAATCCAGCTCATTAAAAAAAATGTATATATATTTAAAAAAAAGAAAAAGGAAAAGGATTAAAATCTAGTACATTCGCGTTCCACATTAAATCTTCTGTGAGATTAGATCCACTCCTATTAGGCTTACAAAAACAGGATGAGAATCAAAAACATGAAGTCAGAAGGACCAAAGCATTTAATGAGATGAACGAGCCCCTCATGATGCATCTAAAAATATGATCCATGTTGATAGCAATATTAATAGTTAATCTCTTGCCTCCACATACTATTTAAACGAAAAGCAAAAGAATTACAAGCCAACTTTAGCAGGTCATTATATCAGTGAGATCCACCTCAAAGATATGGTATCATAAAGAAGCCATGAAGAAGCAAATACATGGACAAGTTTGATAAGGAAATGTTGTTTGTGGAGATTTTTGAACACTATAAAGCAGCAAGGTATTTCAGACAGATAGAGAAAGGAGTGGTGGGGAGGGGAAAAAAAGAAGAGAAGAAGAATAAGAAGAAGGAGAAGAAGAAGAAGGAAAAGAAGAAGATTCTCCATACATTATCTCTGGTAAACTTCCATTAGAACTTCCGTAATTGCTTATGCGAAAGCAGCTCCGTCCACCACAAACATCCTAAAATTTGAAATCAGCATTTAACAAACACAAGTAGCTTAAAACACATTAAAGATGACAAACAGCTTAGACTACATGAGGACAAGTATTTCTTTCTTCCCAGAACTAGAAGTCTTCATTTCATTTCATGACCTATGCATATTCCGTGACTTGATATTTTCTTTCTAAACATTGAACAAAGAAGCTATTGTAGCAATGAATTATACGCAAAGAAATACTAAATTAAAGACAAACTTAAGTACCTTAATGAATTAAACATACGTTGTCCAAACATAAACAAATTACACTACTTACATGGCTACCTGAGCTGAACTTAAAGTATATATCTGAGTAACTCAAAACAACATCACAATCCACTTCACTTCAGTAACAAATTTAAACATATTTGCTATATCTAGATATACCAAAAAACATGTACTGTTTAACACTGCTAGTACGAAATATTTAACCATGGCTGGGGTACCAAATATTTACTGGTGGCAGGGACAAGCTCTTTTATTCTCAATGCTTGGCACGACAGACAAGTGCTTAGACAATGAAAACTTGGTTTAAGCTTCAATTCTTGAAAACAACCTATCTTGCAACATGGTCACTCCCAATAATAAGATTGGGAATAACTACCTGTCCAGTTCACTGCTATCTGAGGAAGCTTCTACACTGTCCATGACCTTATAAAGTTACAAGAGAATATTTCATTGTCATATTCATATGGTCTCTTAACAACCAATCTCCCATACCCTGTGCAATTCAAGAGTTAAATTCTAAGAAATAACAGAAAAATGGTGTGTCTTATCTAATCAACATAAACTTACAACAATCATTAAAAATCACTAGAAGAAGACAAAAAAGCAATAATTAAGCACACCAAGAATGATAAAACAGCAACATTAACAGAAAAAAAACCAAGAATGAGAGAGAAAGAGAGAGAGAGCACCTTCGAGACAATCTTGAATTCAAAGCTGGACAAATGGGTCGGAAGCAGTCTTTGAAGAACACCCTTAGCTGCAGATTCTTGAACTGATGAAGATGGTCGTTTGCTGTCCAAACGGTTCAGCAAAGACTCTATTACAGCTTCTGATTCTTGCACTGACACTGATGACGTTGAATAAACATGAAGTAACAGAATTAACAGCAACATTAACTTTGGACTGGACATGTCGTGGCAGAGGTTTTGATTTACTACTTTGGAGGTAGATTTCTTGTTCCGGCCATTTATGTAGTTGAAGCTTTGATAATTTTAGTTTAGTCAATGATGTGTACTTTTTTGTCATTATCTTGACATATTTACAGAAGTATGGGGAGATTCCTACCATGATCCAGTGACAAATTCATATTCGTGTATGCCAAAAATAAAATGACATGCTGTAAGGCGAGGTTTGACAGTTGGACTAAGGTGGTAGTTGAATCTCGCTAATTGAATTTTTTTATCATAAAAAATAAAAATATTTATTCAAATTTATTTATCTCAATTAATTGTTCTGCTTAAATCAATTGATAAATTATTATAAACTTACATTTTTGTGGATGGATAAAATAAATCCAAAATATCCAAATTTATTTGTCACGAAGCTAATTGTGCTGCTTAAATCAGTTGATAAATTATTATAAATTTACATTCTTTTGGATGGATAAAATAACTCCAAAATTCTAAAACCTTTAAATTTCACAAACGGTACTTTTTATATTTTATTTTAATTTCCACTCCTGAGCATTTTGAATTTCTCATTTATCGAAAAATCATATAGGTTGAACCTACTAAATTTTTACAGTACAGTGGTTGGTTGTCCACGACTTAGTTGGGCAATTCCTTAAAATGGAAAAAGAAAAAGAAAGAAAATGGGTTCGCAAGGAGCATAAAGGCCCTCTTATTTAAATAGGTCAACTATTTGATCAAATATATTGACCACAGATGAGGAAAAAAAATTTAATGTCTTTTACAAGGGAAGGAAATTTTTAGGCGAAACAAAGCCAACTTAATCCACAATGCTTGACCCAAAAAAAGAACTTGGCAATGCTGCTCTCTTTGATAGCCATGCAACTCTCAAGAAAAATGTATAAAAGAACTACAAATTATCCGCAACATTTCATTATAACTTAACTTGCGACTTTCAAATCTCACTCGTAATATCATAAAATTACAAAAAGAATGCCATCCACACGGGCATTGCCTCACAACATCCTCGATTGAAGCGCTATTTTGACACCTGCAATCTCTGAATGCTAAAATTAACACAATTTTCTTTGCCATATTGACAAAATTCATGAATAACCAATTTAAACTCTTGAGCGACAGCAGAAAACCATGGCAAAAGATGCATTGCCCAAACCATGGCAAAAGATGCATTTGCCCGGTAAAGACCCAATATAAATTTCAGCAAGATTCCTACTCCATTTCAGCTCGATCTAAAAATACCTCTCTGCATGAAAAACGGTTAACCGGTAGCAAGAGCAGAATATAGATGTGATTAGGGATCAGAAAGATTCAATTCCCACGCATAAAAAGAGAGGAGCCCCCACAGAGATCATATACGTCTCAGTTGATCAAAGCCTCCGTCTTGCAGGCTCTAAAGCTGCACATCTTTGCTGTAATATGAAACGATTCAAAATGCATGGCTTCGGATGTGACTATATGTTGAGCTACTTCTTCATATTGAGGCACAAGAATAGCTATATGCACGAGCAACTTGAAATCATTATACTTTTTCCGCAGGCTGGCAGCTCTTTCTAAGCTTTGCTACCATAAGCCAATATAAATATATGACAACACTGAAGACAAAGCCAACTAGCTTTTATCAACTTTTAGCCAAGATGATCAGAACTGTGAATTGCTAAGAAATGTAACCATGCATCTAGCACTCTGAAACAACTTGTCCACTCGTTGCCATACAGCAGATTGAATTTCTAGCAGCTTTCTAGCTTTGTCCTGTAGCTCCGACTGGCGCCTAATCGTTTCCCCATGAATCTGGCCAGGAAAAAGACGGGTGCTTAAATCAGAAGAAAAGCTTAATCTAGTTACAAAAACTTGGCATAACAAGCAGAACAAAATGTATCTGATAAGTGTCTATTCATAGACCAAGTTGAATTCATTTTAGGATGTTTGACAAACAGAGACTATATAGTTAAAATAACTGCAGTTTACATCATACCTTCAGAAACAGTCTGATGACAGCTTGTATAAACTCAAAATTGTTTCTGCATGAAATTTCATATATAAAATAATCCAACAGCAGTTCAATATAGTGCAGCTCTGGTCTCTTCTCAGGCTCTTGGTCATCGTTATCATCTATAATTTGTAGCATTCTAAGTTCCATATCCAAAGTTGAAGGGGATAAACTCTTGATATATTCAGTAAAAGCAGTGACTGCATCATGAACAAATGTAAATGAAACAGGATCTTTTTGTGAAGGAAATAGAACATGCAAGAAATAAACTGTTTTATACTCATTTCAACAATACAAACTGAGTTCAGAACTTAAAATAAATGAGCTACCGAGAGGAGTGGGAGAACTTACAATTGTTTGCCTCCGCAGAGGACTGAAGAAAATTTAAGAATTGGGAGAGGGAGAAATCAGATTTTTCTGTATTCTTGTCTGTCTCATTGGTTTGTTTATCCTTCTCTTCAGTATCAGGTTCACTGGGTTGAAACAATATCTCGCCAGAAAGAGATGGAATAGATGGCAAGAAGAAAGGGGCCTTTTCAGGTTTCTTTGGCGGCTCAATTGGCTTGTTTCTGGCCTTTATAGTATCTAAATTGACTAAACTTTGCCATTGACTCTTAGGCAGTAATGAAAGTGTAACTAAATCTGGGATCTGCTGGTTTGAAATTGAGACATGTGAACTGTCTTGTAACTGTAGAGAAGCAATAGTGGGCTTATCTGAATCAGTATCTTGAGCATCTGCAGCTGAAGAGACAGATGGCAACTTAGCACTCGTTATCTGTTCCCCACTTCCATAGGACTCAGCACTCACAGACCCAGAGAACATAGCCTGGTTGACCCACAAGTAGACCCCATTTTGATCAACATGAGTCGTTGCTAAGACATCCATGTTTGGCGACAGAGACAATGCAGAGATAGAAAAATCAACTTGTATGCCATCTATTTGTCTAGCTAAGATCACATCCCATATCCTAAGACTCCCGTCCATGCTGGATGTCAAAAGCCATTTCCCATCCTCGCTAAAGCACATGTCAGTTATTCGATCTGTATGGCCTTCAAATTTACGAACCATCCTTGAGGCAACAACATCAAATAATCTGATGACCAAGTCATCTGCCACAGTAGCCAGAAGACCATTGGAGCGATGGTAAACAATCTTAACCAGTGAACGACCTATTTCCCATCTGGATCGTAATTCACGTCCCTTGAAGTCCCATACTTTCACGTCACCATGATACCCTGCACTTATCATTATGGTATTTGTTGAATCACAGGCAATACCAACAACTTCTCCATCATGAGCGCAACTCTTGCTTTCAGACACGTCAACAAAACTGCCTCTGCTGATACCAGACTGAAGATTGAATCGCTCCATCCAACCACCTACTGTACCCAGAACTGCAAAATTGCCGCATGCACTTATTGCACAGGCCTTAACTGGAGTTGGATTTTCCGGGCATGGAGACAGGATATGTTCACCAAGAACAAAATTTTGAAGCCTCCAGACATATGCCTGAGTAGCGTCCATGTGACATGTGACCACATTGCACCAATCACGTTCTCTAATTTCAGCAACATCAAATGCAATAACAGGCTTTAATTTTATATCTTCTTCCCTAAGCTTAAGTTTTTTTGCTCTTTTAGATACATGACGCTGTGAAAGCTCTCTACTTTGCTGGTCCTGTATGACAGAGAAAAGACGAAAGGAGCGATCTTGGCCAGCAGATAGAATGTGTCTCCCATTAGCATAGAATTTGATGCATAGAGGAGGAGCACTGTGCCCACTTCTAAAGTGCAGCAAACGAGGATCCCCATCACTTGTATCAAAAATCCACATTTTCACCGAATTGTCTGAAGATGAACTCATCAGCACAGGCTCATTAGCAAAGAAATGAAGTGACACTATAGAGCAATCATGGGCTTCTCTAATGACAGACTGAAGCTTTCTCTTCTCAAGATTCCATATGCTTGTGACACCAGACGAACCTCCAGATGCTAAAAGGGGCTGACCATCAGTGCTAAAAGATAAAGCAGTTACGGCACCTCGAGTAGAATGAGTAAATGTAACTATCTCTTCATCATAACGAATATTGTGAACATGAATCTTTCCATCAGAACATCCAACAGCAACAACATCAAGTGCTGGTGATGCAACACAACAACAAATTGAAGATTTCCAACCTTTGAACTCATAAAGTTTCTTCTTGGTGCTAATATTCCACAGTTGGAGACCACCTTGCTGACTCCCAATAATAACCTGTTCCAACGTCTCTTTATGAGATGAAGCATGGAAACACAAAGAGAAGCAAGTAACAACAACATAACCTCTAAGTTTTCAATCTCAGGATATATAGGTTAACCTAAGTTACCTTATTCAAATAAGTATCAGGATGCATTATGCAGCTGGGACTGAATTTATCATCTAATAAGATGTGTCCAATTGGAGTTGGGTTCTCATCTTTTTCTTTGAAAGCCCATATGAAGATATTGCCTTCCACATCAACACTTAAGATATGATCACCAAAAAGAAGCAAATGGTTCACCTTAGCATTGTGCCTGCTCCAGGTTGCAACCTATTGACACAGCAACGTGTTTCATGCTCTTATTTTGCATAAGAATAGCCCAAAAACATATAGCAATTACAATGAGCAATCTTCAGATTCAGAAAGTAATCACAAGGTAATTACTCAAAAGGTCATGAACTAAAGTTATTTAAGAAAAGGAAAGAAAACATTAGTAAAAAGGGCAAAAGATGATAAAGAGTATATAGTGCTAGAGCTTTGTTTCCCTTGACAAAGTGTTGAAACTTCCTTCCAACAGACTCACCAATCCCATTCTCAAAAGGCAAGGGAAACAAAAAAGAACGCACAGCAGGAGGGATGGCTGCATATATACTGCAGCGTCCAATAAAACTATTTTGAATGGGAAAAATCCTAGTAATATATTCCAGTCATATTTTCATGAAAAGAGGAAAGAGAACAAGATGAAAGGACTGACAGTGTAATTGCATACATTTAGATTTTAAACAACTTGTGCTGTCAATGCATGTAATTGACTACGGAGCAAACAGAATAAATACGAAAGTCAAGATAACAAAATCCTAACCAATGTATAGGCAATCATACATGCAAGTATGGATGTTGATCTAAATGTTGCTAGCCAATCCACACATTTGTCCATGAAAATGATAATCCCAGGAGAAGAATTTCTCTAAGTGAAGGAATTTTTCGTATGCCATAATATAGAACACAATTATGCACATAGAAAACAAGTAATGAATGTGCATAAAGCATTAATTAGAAAGCTAAGAATTGCAGATAACTTTGGATTTATCATCACACAAGGGCCTCACATCTTGTACATACTTCAGCTTATCAGAATAAATCAAGTCAGTTCCCAATACCAATATGGTAAGAGTGAAAACACACACAAAGTTTTACATAAAGCATTAATAAGAAAGCTAAGAATTGCAGATAACTTTGGATTTATCATCACACACAGGCCTCACATCTTGTACATACTTCAGCTTATCAGAATAAATCAAGTCAGTTCCCAATACCAATATGGTAAGAGTGAAAACACATGCAAAGTTTTACTTCATAAATAGATTGTTTTGTTCCCTCCTTTTCAATTTTCTCTCCCTGGGAGGTTGAGGGAAATGTCCATGGATGTAGGCATGATTTGAGAAGAAAAAAGTAGTCCTTAAAACATTCAAAGAAGTTAAAGGAGAAACCTGATGGGCACGCTTAAAAACTGCAATGCTGTTTCCATATGCAGCAAATGTATAGTCACGAAAAGAAGCAAGCGCCCGTATCTTCTTTGGCAATTGAGGACCTTTGACAAAGCATAAACGTTAAGTCATTACGCATATTCGGAGTAAATAAAATAGTCAATACACACATCTCAACAATAGAAAATCACTTATAATAATTTAGTAAATTAACATCTCAACCAAAACTACCAACCCCTACACACTTTTGACACACTGAACAATCAATCATTCACCAATTTTTGTACACTAATGTATTCCATTCAGATAGCTTTGCTCCTAATATATAGAAAACAATCTGCTGATTATGGTGAGTGCAAAGCCGATACTAGAATCCACATTAACAATGTGGCATAAAACATCTTAATAAAACTGATGACGCAAGGAGCAGAATATATACTAATAAGAAATCTGAATACTTAAACTGACATCAGAAAACAATCTAGAGAAGAAAAACTTATCCCATTTTTTCCCAGCCACCATTCAAGTATTAGTGTATATATATGTATGTATATATGCACTATATGTAGGAATGGAGCATACACAGAGAAGCGGAGGATTGCAGACTCCATGGTAGAGGGATAAAGCAGTGAGGGATCTGCAATCAGGGAAGGGGAATCCAAGAGGGAGGAATGATAAAGTTAAAGGTGTACATGTGCAGGTTCTTGTGCGGTGCAGGCCATTGAATGAGGAGGAGAAGAAATTGCACACACCGGTGGTGATCAAGTACAATGAGGGTAGACGAGAGTTACAGCTGCTCAGAATATAGCCAATAAGCAGATTGATCATACATTTGTGTTTAATAAGGTGTTTGGTCCAAATTCTCAGCGGAAGGACCTCTATGATCAGGCAATTTGTCCTGTTGTATTTATAGTGTTAGAAGGCTATAGCTGCACTATTTTCGCCTATGGCAAACAGGAACGGGAAAGACATATACGATGGAGGAGGAGCAAGGAAGAAGAATGGAGAATATCCAAGTGATGCAGGTGTTATTCCCAGAGCTGTTCAGCAAATCTTTATGATAGTAGAGGCCCAACAGGCAGAGTCCAGCATGAAGGTTACATTTTTGGAGCTATACAATGAGGAGATAACAGATCTTTTGGCTCCTGAAGAAAGCACAAAATTTCTAGATGACAAAACCAAGAAACCAGCAGCACTCATGGAGGATGGAAAAGGTGGGATATTTGTTAGAGGCTTGGAAGAAGATATGGTATCTACTGCACATGAGATTTAACAAATGCTAGAGAAAGGTTCTGCTAAGCGGCATACAGCAGAGACCCTTCTTAACAAACAGAGCAGTCATTCTCACTCAGTATTTTCTATCACGGTACACATCAAGGAGGTCACTCCAGAAGGAGAGGGGATGATCAAATGTGGGAAAGGTGAATCTCGTTGACCTTGCTGGTTCTGAGAACCATCCTAAAACATAAAGAACAAACAAGAGGTAAATCAGAAGATGATGAAATCAGCTGTAATGAAGGATTTGTAATTTGAAATTGATAGGCTCAATCAAGAGATGTATGCTGCAAGACAAAAGAATGGGATCTATATACCAAGAGACCATTATCTCCAGCATGAAGCAGAGAAAAAGGCAGTGGCTGAAAAAATAGAGCACATGGTGCTTGATTTAGAACCCAGGGATAAGCAACTGTAGGAGCTTCAGGAGCTTTATAATTTGCAGCATCTGTTGACTACAGAATTGAGTGACAAACTTGGAACAACTGAGAAAAAGCTGCAGGACAATCAGCAAATGCTGGCTGACCTTGAAGAGAGATATAGATGGGTAAATCTAATAATCAAGGAAAAAGAATTCCTGGTAGCCAATCTTCTCAAGTTTGAAAAAGCCCTTCTTGGGCAGGCGTTTGAGCTGTGCTAGAGAATGCTGCTGCAGATGTGTCTAAATTGTTCTCCAAAATTGAGAGGAAGGATAAATAGAAGATTGGAAAGAACTCTCATATGAAAATTCCAAGTGCAATTAACTGAACAGCTTGAAACATTGCATAAGACTGTGGCAGTTTCAGCCACGCAACAACAGCAACAGCTGAAGGATATCGAGGATATGCAATCTTTTCTATCCCAAAAAACTGAGGCTACGGAAGAGCTTCGAAGTTGGCTAGAAAAATTGAAAAGTATGTACGGTACTGGTACCAAATCACTGAAAGATTTGGCTGGGGAGCTTGATGGCAATTCACAACCAATTTTCGGGCATCTAAAACATTAAGTTACTAAACATTCATCTGCTCTAGGAGAGCTTTTCAAGGTTGTTGCTTCAGAGGCCGATATTCTACTCAACAATCTTCAAAACAGCCTTCATAATCAGGATGAAAAAATATTGGTGTATGCAAAATAGCAATGAGAGGCTCAGAGCAGAGCTATCACAGCCACTAGGTCAATTTCACAAATTTCTTTGGACTTCTTCAAAACCGTTGACATGTATGCATCAAAATTAGGCCAAATCGTGGAAGAATCAAAAAAAAAGTCAATGATCAGAGATTAGCAGAGCTTGAAAAGAAGTTTGAGGAGTGTGCTGCTGGAGAAGAAAAGCAACTCTTGGGAAAAGTGGCAGAGCTGCTTGCTACTCAAATGTTAGGAAAAGAATGTTGGTTCAAACAGCAATTAAAAAGTTGCGAGAGAGTGCAGCCAGCAGTACCAACAGGTTATAAGAAGAGAAGTCCAACAATGAAAGGTTCCAGTTCTTCTGTGAAAACTGAGCAGACGAGCTACATGGAAATGGCCGAATCACATTATCTCGACAATACTACCTCTGTCAAAAGTGGGAAGCAATAATTCGAGGAGGTTCTCCAGAATAGCACACAGAAATGGGCGCACAACAGTGGATTAATGCTCAAGAATCCTTGCTTAATCTGGAGAGAAGTAATGTTGCTCAACAAAAAGTGAAGAAGTTCAGGTAACATTACATAACTATGTCCACCATGATTATTCTAATCAGAAGATGATTTTAAATTCTTATTATTTCATGATACACTCCCATTAAACAGAAGGTACACAAACATAGCCATCCCAAAACCACAATATATAACCATGTCTGCTGAGCTAAATTTACCATATGTTTGTACGGGAAAGAGAAGTGATTAGTAGAAGGCTTACCAACGAGGACTAAGTTAAGCTTAGCACACTGCAAAAAAGATTAAACAAAACCAAAAAGAAAAATGAAGTTACATTACTCTCTCTCTGTATATTTTATATATACATACATACATACCGATACATACATATATATATATAAAAGTAAGAAGAGGGAGAAGAGGGGCAAACGTTGTAAATTTGGAAAGCTTTGCCGACGCTGACGGTGACGAAGGTCTCCGTCCCCAACCGCTGTACGAAGAAGGGCACATTGGTGGTGATGTAACCTATTGCTCTGAACGGCTCAAATATCCCCATCCTCACACACAAATCTACGCACACTGTGTGTGTTTTATATGTGTGTGTATATGTGTGTGTGGGTAGAGGGGAGGTTTTGTGAAAATTAGGGTTTTCCAGAGCTTGGAGGCAAAAGGGTTTTAGGGGAAGGAAGATAAAAAAAATATGGAATTAAATTGGCCTGCGCAATACGGTGTCGTATGAGGGTGTGAGGGGAAAACAAAAGGACAATGCCTCGAGCTTAACGCGCGCCGATGCCTTACACGCTTTCGTAACACAACGATGATTTCGACTACAAGTCGAAATACTTCTGACCCAACATGCTTCGGCCCCTTTGGAATAACTTGTTAAAATTTTGTAAATAGAATTTTAAATAAAACTTTGAAGATAAAATTTTAAAATAGAAGTTATAAAGTATTTTTTTCAAAATTTGATAATTCCAGAAAACGCAAAAGGTGAATAGTCTCAGACCCATGACTCAACCACCTAAAGAAGACGGCAAACAACTTTCGGCGCAAAAGGCGTGAAAGAATCTCGTCCGTGAAGCTACAGCTGCAAAACAAGAGATAAAGTAGATGTACATCACGCAGTGCAAAAGCCAGATTTTCCAGAAGGCTTTATTTCCTTTTCAAACCTTATAATAATTTCTTTCGTTTTGTATGCCCTGGGCCTGTATAAAGTTTAATAAAAACTTTGACAATCTATTTCCACTACTTGAAATTTTACTTTTTTTCTTTACTAAAATTGTAAAAATAGGTTGTGGGTTTTTAGAAAATCACTTTTTTTGTTTACCGAAGTTGTAAAAGGGACAAAAGACTCATTTAGTCCCTTATCTTTGTTCTTTTTGACAATAAAGTCCTTATATTTAAAATGTAACAATTTGGTCCTTTAAATTTGCAACTTATAATGTCGTTAGTCCCAAACTCAAAAAAGTCAAAAAATTAATAAAGTTGGAGATTAGTGTTGTCATAAATTATGAAAATAAATGACTCACAATATCACAAACTATAAAGATAAGGGACTAATGTAGTCACAAAATTGCAAAAATAAATGATTAAAACATGTTAACTTTTTATATATTTTTTAACTTGGGACTAAATGCGTCGCTAATTGCAAAGATAAGGGACTAAATTGTCATATTTTAAATATAAGGAACTTAATTATTAAAAAAAGCCAAAAATAAGGGACCAAATAGGCCATTTACCCTTGTAAAAATCAGGTTATTAATTTTTATTTTTTCAAAAATCAATAATAGAAATTACGCCTTAATTTCTAAATTTTTATTAACAAAAATAGGAAACATGCAACAGCAGATAAATGAAATGAGCTTTCCTTTTGCTTCGGTGTCATTTTTTTTCCCCTTTTGGCTTAAGGCGATGCTATTTGTCGTTATTTATAGGGTGTTTGGTTTGGCTTTTTTTCTGGTCAAACTTACTTAAAATCTAATTTAAGCTAATAGAAGTGCTTGTTTTAATTAAAAATGTGCTTTTTTTAAGTAATTTTAAGTAGAAAATAAAAAGCTCCCCAACCCCAACTTTTGTTTTTTATAGCGTTACGCACGTTGAAAAAAAACAAGTTTGACCAAATTAATTACTATCTTATCCTTACCTTTTTATTTTTATTACTAAAATATCTTTTTTCTTTTATTTTATACTTACCTTTTTAAATTATATTTTAATATCCTTAATAGTTATTTTAACTATATAACTTACTTTTCAATCCACTTTAATCAAACATGTAAATACTTATTTTTATAACTATAACTTTTATTCAAACACGTAACTACTTCAAGTTAACAATAAAAAAAAGTCACTTAAAGCTAGAAATGCTTTAAGTAGCTTTTTTATAAGCCAATCCAAACACCCTCTTAGCCTTAAATTCTGGACTCTTTGAGATTTTAGTTTTATTTCAATTTTGCAACAGTATCAAACTTTGTCTAATAAAATTTTAGTTGAAGGATTTTTTTTATTATTATTATTAAACTACTGAATCTTACTTTACGGCTTACGCCTTTAATTTTTAACTTATGTTTTTAAAAGAGTATCTCGCTGCCAAAAAAGTTGTATTTTGGGGTAACAAAAAAATATTGAATTTAAATTGAGATGTAATTTAAGAAATTAGCTAGATTTTTCAAGTCGGTTTAAAATTTTCTATAGTTTCAAGCATAATGTGAATTGTATATTAAGCTATCTTTAGAGTTCTTCATAAATTGATATTAAAACCTTTTACGGACTTCGATATGATTGTAGACTTTTCTAAAAAATAATATTGTTACTTTCTTTTTTTTCTTTTACATTTGATCCTTTTTCGTGAAATCAAATATGAAAATTTATACAACTTCAAGTTTTATCTAACAATTTAGTGTGAATCTGATGGGGAATTTTATGAACAAATTCATAATTTCTTTATCATATTTACTAAGCTTAATGATATGTGTCACCTCTATTTTTATTTTATTTTATTTTTTACTACTAAGAGTGTTCATTTTCCTAGTCAATGCTTCTCTTCGATTATTTTCATTTTCATGCTCAACATTCTTTAGTGATTGTGATTAATCATAAAAATTAAAAATATATGAATTTGAATCTTCTCCAACCCAGATGTTAACCCCCTATTTAGATTGAGAAAAATGGAAGGAGAAAAGAGGGTTTGAAGGAATTCTTAAATCACCTCTCGTGTTTGGATAAGAGAAATATGGAGAGATGAATTTAAAGAGGGATATGATTTATTCTGGATATAATTTATCCTTCCCTAACCTTGAAATGGGCTTTTTTCTAATTGGGAAAATAAATGGAGGCTAAGGAAATAATTTTTATTGAAATAACTTTCTTATCATTCTCTTTATGTCAAAAGACAAAATAAAAAAAGGACGTAGAAAAGATTTTCAATCGATATTTGTTAAAAGGAAAGGAGGAAGAAAAATAAAGAAAACCAATCATTTACTTTTTGAAAAACAACGCATCATCAATTCATCATCACTTAAATCATGTTACCTTAAAGTCACTTATGTTTAACAAAAAACAATTGAATTTTTTGCAAAAATTCAAAAAAAAAAAAAAAAGATAGAAAATGTCCACATATTTATGTTTGCTAACTACTAACCTATATTAGGCATTAAAAGTAAAACATTTTTGTTATCCCCGCCCAATTCCAAATCTCATTCCGTATAATTCGAAAGCAAGTCATCATTTCTAAAGAAGAAAATTTCAATTATTTAAATCCTTTGGATCCATGGGAAAAATGTGCAGGCTGATGATAGAATTTTTTTAAAATATTACTTTTTGACGTAAAGATTCCAAAAGTCGAAGTGCAGTTTTTCCTTGAAAAAACTGATGCATGTCTCAATTGCGTTTGCCGGGAGTCGAACCGGGGTCAATTGCTTGGAAGGCAATTATCCTAACCGTTGGACTACAAACGCTTGTCGTTCATCGCCTGAAAACAAACAATAAAAATCAGCTTAAAGTCTGTTTGGCTTTGCTTCTTTGTGGCTTATAAGCACCAAATAGTAAAAAGTATGCAAGATAATACTTTTATTCTAGGTATTTATAAACATCAAAATAAACCAAGCGAAACGTTCTTTTAATTCATCATCCAACATGTCCATGTCCACTTTTCTTTATCTTAGGTGTGTTTATGACCAATTAAGTTTCTATGCTTTTCTCTCCAAATCAGAAAAAAAAAAAATTTGTGAGAAAGTTTCGAATTTAAAGATATTGAGAGTTCATAATTTCAATTTAATTGCCAAACAAACATATGTATTGCAACTTGTCCTTAAAAGTCATGTGGCTAGTACTTTAAAATGAGTTATTACCTATGATCACTTTTAGGTAAAATGTACATGTTTTGGCTTAGTTTGGCTCTAACTATATTTCAAATCAAACTAAAATCAGTTGACTTACATTTGAAACAAATCAAAATATTTTTTTTTGATCGTGTATAATAACTAAACAACCAATTAGTTTTTTAAGGATGAATATAGATTCGATTTGGTTTATGGACCTATTCAAACCAAATCGAACAATTTGGTTATAGTTTGAAACTTACTAGTTCGTTTTAAATAATGAAAAATAACCAAATCCACATGAAATTTTTTGTTTAGTTAGGATTGATTTGGTCAGTTTTAATTAACTCATGTTCACCCTTATCCCTAGGTGATTGAACAAGGATAAAATGCTTGATGATTATGTAGCCTTTTGATAAACAAGAGTTTGCGCAAGGTTTATTCGACCTAATTGTAAAATTTTACTTGTTGAATACTCAATAGTCAAAATTGATTTTTTCATGCACAAAGAGAATTATTAGTCAACCTTGCATGTCTTTGTGTGTGTGCT
The DNA here is from genome assembly GCA_028554755.1 of Cordia subcordata. Lineage (NCBI taxonomy): Eukaryota > Viridiplantae > Streptophyta > Magnoliopsida > Boraginales > Cordiaceae > Cordia > Cordia subcordata. Next base: position 8,824,372 of record JAPTOF010000013.1, on the reverse strand, counting down.
TATTTTTTTAAATTGCATATCACAATAATAAAAACAAGAACAATACAATGTTTTTCCCCAAGAGTGGATACAAGTTATTTACAAAAATCTCCTTAAGGAACGGGATATTAGGTATCCGATAAAAAGCTAACTCGTTTTATAAACAATGGTTGGCTATTCAATCAATTGCTTTGTTTGATATAATGTGATGAATTTCAGCTGCAATCAACAAAATGCTTTCGATGATGTAAAGATTTTATTCTAATGCAATACACGTTATTTTAATACGAAAAGAAAACACATGTTCACAATTTATAGTACCATTTTGTGGTATATATTGAAAGATTGCTACATAAGGAGAGATGTATCACTCTCACCATATAATAAATAATAGACAATAGATAGATGTGTAGATAGATCAAGCAATAAAATTTTGCCTCATTTTGTTAAATACACAAATGTCATTGTTTTAATTATTAATTAAAATAATTTACTTGGGGTCTATTTGGATTGGCTTTAAAAAAAACACTTTTTTTTCCCTCAAAGTCAATATTATGTTTTTAATAATTATTTGATTTAACTCCTAAAAATTTGAAACTCCAAAAAAAAAAAAAAAAAACTCAAATCTAATTTTTTCAAAATTTTTTATTAATTGGATCTTCCACGTTTCATGGCACAGCCCAACTATACAGCCCGCACGCACAAAACACACACTTTGCTCCTCTCATTCCACACAACTCTTTTGGCGCCAATTTCCACTTCTCCACGGCTCGTCCCTTTCATCTTCCATGGATGAACAACCTCGGCCCAAGCGCCCCAAGATCACCAGGTCTCTCTCACACACAAACACACACTCTCGCGCACACTCTTCATTTGGGTTCAAAATTAGGGCTTTTCTTAGTCTTGTTACTGTTGTTTTTAATGATTATTTTATTGTTCTTGTTATTATTCTTATCATGGATAAAGTTTATAGTTCTTGCACAAAAGGTACAATCTTTAATGCATTTTGTACTAGTCACTGTTCTCATTTTAGCCGTAACTTGGTAATGTACTATCTGCTGTGGTGATTGTACCGTTTGATTTCTTTTTTTTTTTTTCTCGCATTATTCGTGTCATCATTTCAAGTATGCTTGTTTGAATATTGCTTTTTTTTTCTCTGTCAGGGCTTTTCTCATTCTTGTAATTTCTATTTGTTTATCTTTTTTTTTTTGAGTATAGAGTTAATAAATGTACGATCTTTGGAGAATTTTGTGCTAAAAAATGATATTGTACCGTGCGTTTCAGCAATTGTACCTGCTGCACCATTTGCTTTTTTTCTCCTTTTTTCCCCCCTTTAATTCGAGAGTTAGAAGTTATAGCAACTGTTGTTGCACTCTTTGCTTTGTTGCTTATACCTTTTAAACGTTCCTAGTGTCTTCATTGTTTGTGATTGTAATGCTTTTACAGGATTTACATTTTTCTTTCTCAATCATTTCCTTTAGAACTAGTATAGTGCTCGCTCGATACATGGGGGAAATGAGTATTTTTTTTATATTCATTGTCAATGATTAATTTTTATAGTCCATGCGAGAATAAAATGTAAATATATTTTGTAAAATTTAATTTTAGCAAGTTTTTAGCAGTGATCACATTTTCTCATGAAATTTCTGTATTCCTTGAATTAAATATTTGAACTGTGAAAAGAAAAAGCACAAAACAAAGGGTCTTGTCTGGAAAAAAGAAAAGCAATAGAAATGAACAATCCATTTTTCTCCAGTTCTTGGTTTTGGAAAATTCAATAATCTCGGCAACAATCATGAATGAATAGATGGACGTAATAATATAATATAATATAATTTTAGCAATTTTTTTAACAATAATCACATTTTTTTTCCATGAGAGATACACAATAATTAAAACAAACGCAAATGGTCTGCTTTTTTCAACAGAAGAAGAAGAATTCATTACTGAATTTCTCTTGTATTAATTTCCTTTTGTCAATACTTACTTTTTTGAGAAATAAGAATTTTATTGATATGCACCAAGGGATGCGAAGGCAAAAGAGCAACCCAACAAATATGTTGGCTATTCAAACCATCTATACATTCTTGTATACTATCTATATGCATTATATGAGCACCACTGCCCAATAGGAAATGACATGTAACTGTTAGTTAATTGAATTCGTTGTCGCTTTATCTTAAATATATGCTTGCCTAAGAAGCTCCAATATTGAAAAGACAATTGTTTACTTACCAAAGGATGATTATTCAGAAGCTTCAATATTAAAAACAATTGTTTAATTACCCAAGGATGATTATTCTGAAGCTTCAGTATTAGAAAACAATTGTTTACTTAGCAAAGGGTGATTGCATTTGGGGGTTGTTTCTTGTTTTGGATGACATTACTTGATGAAGTCAATTATTTCGAGGAGTAGAATTTACTGTGTTTTAGTGAATTCAGCTCCTTTATCCTAAAAAGTAGTTTTTTGGGGAATTTTGCTCTACTAATATACACACGTACATACTTTTCTATGTGTGTAAGGGCTTGTTTAGATTGACTTTCTTTTTATGGAAAAGTACTCCTTTCCTGAAAAAATCACATTCTTCTTGCAATAAGTATTTTAATTTGATTTCAGGAAAAGATAAAACTCTGGAAAAAAAGCTCAATTGTAGCTTTTTCTAGAAGTTAGAAATTTTAGCTTATGAAAAACACTTTTTCAAAAGTTTTAGAAAAGAGCACTTTTCCAAAAGTTTTAGGGCCCGCTTGGATTGGGTTTCTTTCAAGAAAAAGCATCTTTTTGTTCTGAAAAGAATACATTATTTTTGTAATAACTATTTGACTGAGCTTAAAAGTTGAAACTCTAAAAAAGTTCAAATACAACTTCTTTTTGGAAGCCAGAATTTAGCTTCTCAAAAATGCACTTTTTTCAAAAGTTGGTAAGAAAAATGCTTTTGGAAAAAGCCAATTGAAACGAGCCCTTTGAAAAGAGCGTTTTTGAAAGAAGCCAATCCAAACGAGCCCTGACCTTAAAATAACTAGTGAAGTGGTATTCTCTCTCTCTCTTTTTTTTTTTCATTTTCTTTTCAGATTTTATTCTAAATGTTACTAATTTTGCTTCTAACTCCATTTGCAAAACATGGAAATCTTTTTCCACCATTAATTGGAAGAGGCCAATCATCCATGGTTCTGACAAACCAAGTACTGATGATATGATCAGTCCTTCTACTGATCCCAAAAAGAAAAGATATATGTGGTCCTCCTATTTTTCGTACATGTTCTTTAGGTAGTTAGAAGAAGAACTATTATAAGTACTAGATGACAGTTGCCTTAGGCTTAGGTCGTGGTTAGTGTTGGGATGGACAAACTTGGTTTTCATTGTTTACTTCCTTTGTGTGGTATTTTGATAGTAAACAATTTGATAATGTTACCATATTTGCTTCTCATTGCCTATTTTTGAATCTGCAGATGTGATGATGATTATCTTCCTGGAAACATAACCGAGATAGAGCTTCATAATTTTATGACCTTCAGTAAGTTGACATGCAAGCCAGGGTCACGTTTGAACCTTGTCATTGGACCAAATGGATCTGGTAAAAGCTCTCTTGTGTGTGCTATTGCATTAGGCCTATGTGGCGAGCCCCAGGTGTGAAGACGAGTGTTTCTAATATTCATTCTATAAAAATGAAGACGGGTTTTACATTTTTAATTTACTAAAAAAATTACTATCCAATTTTGAAATTTGTGTTTGTACAGCTTCTTGGCCGGGCAACAAGTGTAGGTGCCTACGTGAGACGTGGAGAAGAGTCTGGTTATATTAAGATTTCGTTGAGAGGAAACAATGTTGAGGAGAAAATCACCATAATGCGGAAAATTGATAAACGTAACAAATCCGAATGGTTTTTGAATGGTAATATGTTCAAGATAATAATAAAGACTTGATTAATTTTATCCCAGTAATTTTTTCTAGATAGGGATTCCCTGATCTGAGATTTATGCAAGTCCTAATTATTAATTTCTCTGAATGGTAAGATGTTAGTAGTCAGGTGAAAATCATATAAAGATTTAGCAACCTGATTATGTTATAACCAGAGAAAAGGAGCCAACTAGTAGAGATTAACTCTCAGCCTACTATTCAAGTGCAAAATGGATAAAGAATAAGTGTTTAAGCCTCCAATATAGGAATTAGCTCTTTTAATTTTCAAAAGAGCCACTCCACCTATTTTTCCAAAAGAAAGTCTTTGACGCCATCATGAACAGGAAATACTAGGCTTCACATACTCTTGTCCATCTTATTAAGGTGCCAACCTTCTGGTGAGACCTTGTCTAGTTATGGCATTGCCTGTTTGAACTTTGTCCTCCATTTAATTAGAATGTGGACCTTCTGATGGATCCATATCTGATTTTTGCATCAGTTCTTTGAGCTTGAGCGATGGTCAAATCCTTTTCCATGATCCTATTTCCTTTCATTGATTGGGAGGTGATTGGCATTTTTGATTGCCTCTTCTTTACTGTCTCTAATAAGATGAAAAGATAATTGTTTCGAATAACCATTAGTTTGGGATGAACATGTGCAGAGAAATATCCAACACTTCACAGCATGTGCATGATGGGTTGTTTTCACTGTGTTTAATCTGAAAGAAAACTGTGAAATTATAGCTTGTTTAATATTGTGCTATTGTTCTCTATCAAATTTGTGAAGACTTCAATTTTAGTCTAACAATTATGTTTTCAAGTCTTCTGCTCTGGTGTCTTCCTCTTCCTTACTGTCTGTGTGCCTATTGGTGAATTTATTGATAGGTATATGTACTAATTCCTAAATGACTTGAAAGATAAAATTAAATATGACATTTAGATATTAATGTGATTTATTTTCAGGCATGGTGGTGCCAAAGAAGGATATAGTGGAGATAATTCAAAGATTTAACATCCAAGTCAACAATTTGACACAAGTAAGTTATTGAACATGTTCGGATTTACTAGTGCAATGAATTATTCTGCTGTACTTATGCTGGTAATGTATAGATGTGCCTCTATGTCAAATGCGCTACAAATTTTGCATTCTTTATTATAGGGCAGTGCTGGTGTATGCCTGTTTTTGCAATTGTTTTTGAGATTACGTAGCAGCTTAAGCCAGTAATTATCTAACTTGGGTTTCAAATACTCTTTCTTCTTCTTTCTTTTCTTTTCTAATCCACTAGACTGTAATTCATCAAAAGTGATGCTTCTTATTTCCATGAGAATGAGCTTTGAGATACAAATACTCTGCTGCCAAAGGGCTGTTCAGAAGAACCATAAACACTTAGGTTCTGATTTCCAGTAAAATAACAAAATATTAGCAAAAGCATGTACCTGAAATCAGTGTTAATTGGAATGTCCACGAAAAACTTGTCCAGACACCATTTGTTAAGTGAATTAGTGTGCTTTTCAAGATGATAGAATTTACTTCCAAATCTCAGAATTTTCTGCTGTCAATATTTACTTTATAAATAGACTATATGTATATCTATGCTTATGCTCTTCATAATGTAGCAACATATGGTTGCTAGCTTCTTTAACCTCTTGGTGCATGAAAAATACCAGGCTTTGTAACCTTGTACGAATAGATTTCTTCTTCTGTAAATATAAATTGCCAATTTAGTCAGGCAAGGGTTAAATATTTTGTCTGCAATATAGCTATTGATGTTGATAAGAGGGATAAAGTCCCACATTCAGTTGGTGTTGCCTTGAAATAGCAGTGGCTATGCATCATAATCAATCCTTTATGGTTCAGTTGAGAGCTTAACACTTTTGCTAAAGCATACATCCGCTGCAATGCCCAGTGTTATTTTGGGTGAACCTTAATTGAGGAAGCATGCTCTAATGAAGTCATAGAGAAATAATACATGGTCCCACAATCCTTCCTATACTTGGCATGGAAAAGAATGAGTTTTCCTTAATTTGTTATGAAAATATTGATGTTGAGTTCCTTGTTTTTGATCTCTTTTCTTAATATTCTTCTTTGAATTGTTTTTTATTGTTAATTTTATGTATCAAGGGCTGATGGTCTCTTTTATGTTTTCCCTTTGGCAAGAAGGTCTCCGAAGCAAATCATCTTTTTGCAAAACTTTTGGGTTAAGAGTTTGTGCCTAAGAGGGGACCAATGTGAAATAGCACATGGATGAGAATAACTCTTTCTTTTATCTTGATTCTTCCTATTGTTGATTTGCACAGAATTCACATATATTTGGAATTATTTAATTTTCTCTCATATCCCCAGTCATATCATTTCATCTTACTTTATTTATTGTTCCTCATTCTCCTTTGATTAATTTGTTACTTTTGTGAAGATTTAGATGGTCTCATGTGGTAGTTATTTTTCAAAATTCCACATTCTGAATCTACTTTTCACTCAGTTCTGGGATTATTTCATTTCATCTTCCTTGGCTTTTAGCGAAGTCCTAGATGCTAATCACTCTGGCAGTTCCTCCTGAAGACTTTTTCTTATTCTATCTAGTGTAACTTACCTGTTTGCTATATTTTTGGAATGGGGCTTAGTTTCTTCCACAAGACAGGGTCTGTGAATTTGCCAAGTTAACTCCTATACAACTTCTTGAAGAGACTGAAAAGGCTGTAGGTGATCCCCAGTTACCTGTCCAGCATCGTGCTCTTATCACTAAGAGTCAGGAGCTAAAGAAATTTGAGCGAGTGAGCTAATGATTAACTCTTTTGTCTCATCTATCCATCCCCCAGATCCTTTGGGACAGAGAATAAGAAAGATATTCTTTTAAGTCGGACTATCTTAAAAACTTAAAATTTTTGTTTTGATCAATTTAGGCAGTTGAGAGCAACAAAGGATCACTTCATCAGCACAAGGCGCTTAATTCTGAGTTAGAACGAGATGTTGAACGTGTCCGTCAAAGAGAAGAACTTCTAGCAAAGGTTGCTCTATGGTTTTGGTCTTGCCATCTCTTTGCAAAAAACATTTTATTCACCGGTCTCGTCGCTTATAGGTTGAGAATATGAAGAAGAAATTGCCATGGCTCAAATATGACATGAAGAAGGCTGAGTACATGAAAGTTAAGGAGCAGGAGGAAGAAGCAAAAAAGAAACTGGATGAGGCCGCAAAGACTGTAAGAGAACTCAGAGAACCTATAGAGTAAGTTAACTTTTTGAAGTGTTTCTGTTCCAATTTATGCCATGTTAATGTTATTGCTGCTCTTTGATCTTTTGGAAATCTCTCTTTCATATCTTACTAGGCTTATGACATAATTTGTTCCTCTAAAGGGGGTGGAATTAAATGAAAGGTAAAAGCTTGATGAATTTAAATGGGGTTGTTTCATCTATTTGTTAGAGGAGTGAAAATTGAAAGAAAACCAAGTCGTGAGAGAGTTCTGTAATCTGATGGACCTTCCTCATGAAAATAGACTTTTTCCCCAATTCTTGTTCGCTATAATTTGGAGATCATAGTGCCTCTGTTACCCTGTCTGAATGTGCTATTGATCCTTCTTTTTCTTTTTCCCAGCTGCATTTCCTTGCTTTGAACTTTGTAATTGTTTATCATCAATCAACTTGGTTGCAGGAAACAAAAGCGTGAAAAAACAGCACAAGATTCTACACGCAAAAAGGTAATTAGTAAATTAGGCAGCAATGCAACGAAACGCTTGCAGCTTTTGGAAGATGAGAACCGCTTGGTATGTCGTCTCTGCTTTTCCTTTTCTTGGAATAGAAACTGAAAAGAAAAAGAAATAGTAATTTTCTTATATCATCATAATATAGTATGTGGTCTTGTTGATGATAGAGCCTTCTGAAATTTCTCGGCCTTTTTTGTAGGGTGTTCAATTTAAAGGGAAATATGATGAAATAGAAGAATTGAAGAGGCAGGAAGAATGTCGCCAGCAAAAAATTGCAAAGGCAAAGGAAGACCTGGTCACTGCAGAAATGGAACTCTCAAACCTTCCCTGTTATGAGCCTCCTAGGGAGAAAATTGTAGGCGTAACTTTTCTTTCCAAATTGTTGATTCTTCTGTAGTGTTGGTGGTTTAAAATCATAATTGTTCTTCCAATTATGTATACGATAAACTATAAAAACTATAGTTATTACGAAAGATATATCCTGGAGTTCGTCATGTTGAATACGCTCTTTCTTTTGTGAAACTAACTACCTCCAGGACGCTTTAAATGCTCAAATATTTGAGCTGGAAGAGAATGCGAGGGAAATAAGATTGCAGAAGTCAGAGAAAGAGAGATCTCTGTCTCAACATAGAGAAAGTTTATCGCATTGTATCAAGAGGTTAATATTTTCCTGTGAGTAAATTACGTTTTATATTACTTTTGTAATCAAAGAAATGCTTTCTTTCTATACTTGGACAGGTTGGAAGAGATGGAGAGCACAAAAAATAAACGTTTACTAGCTTTAAAAAGATCTGGTGCTGAGAAGATATTTGAGGCTTATCATTGGGTACAGGAACATCGTCATGAGTTCAATAAGGAGGTTTATGGTCCAGTTCTACTTGAGGTTTGTATGATGTCTATAGCTTGCAACTACTTAGTGCACATGGAATAGAAGTTGTTATGCATCCGTGAAAATTTGTCCAAGGTTTGTACTGGAAAAACCAGTACTTTTTATAGTCAAGACATTTAGTCATTCAGTAATTTGTTTGAATGTGACTCTAGGTCAATGTTTCAAATCAGAGTCATGCAGACTACTTAGAGGGTCAAGTGGCGCATTATATATGGAAGGTATTCTCTAAACTAGTACTTTTCAGCCTTTGTTTTGTTTTTGAAATTCCATCTCTATGGACTGGAACTTTTTGATACAGAATAAATTTTTTCATGTTCTAATGTTCTCCAATCCATATTTGTGTTGCTTTAACTGGTGCAGTTTGCAACCATACACAAGGAGCATATGCTTAGAAATCTACAGACGAAAACAAATCTTTAGTTGAAAGACAGCTGATAGCTTTCTAAGGTCTTAGACTCTCACCTATTAATATTTAAATAATACAAGGGGCACTACAGTCAATTGGAAAAATACCAGTATTAATAAGGGAAAAGTATTTCTTGATTATCCTTCTATTTTGAAGACCCTATCCAATTTTTGGGTTTTAACCTGAATTTTGCATTCTATATGTACTAATTGATTATAACACGAAAAAGGGTCTTTCTTTGATAGTATTGACTACTTTAATGATGCTTAAGCAGCTGTTTAGTTTCTTGAAAAAACATCAGTTTTTATGCTTTAACTTGTATTATGTAGGCTTTTATAACCCAAGATTCGTCCGATCGTGATTTGCTGTTCAAAAACCTCAAGTCATTTGGAGTTCCAATTATAAATCATATTGAAGATGAAGGTCGTCAAAGGGAGCGGTTTATAGTAACAGAGGAGGTATGGCAATGACCTTGTCGAGAATCTGCACTGAGGATCATTGTGTAGTAATTGTCTTCTATTTTCCTGTATTAAGCAGATGCGTAGGCTTGGAATCTATTCTAGGCTCGATGACGTATTTGATGCTCCAACTGCGGTCAAAGAAGTTTTAATTAGCCAATTTCAGCTGGAGCACTCGGTGTGTTTAAAACAATATCTGTTAACTTTCTTTTGAGAATTTGTGGCAGCTCATACTTATGCAACTAATTTTGGATTTACAACAGTGTTTTCTTTATTGTTCTGTGGTTTTTAGTACATTGGATCAAAGGAGACTGATGAAAAAGCTAATGAAGTCCAACGAGCAGGAATCATGGATTTCTGGACTCCTGAGAACCATTACAGATGGACTCGATCAAGATATGGTGGTCATGTTTCTGCTTTTGTGGAAGCAGTGGATCGTTCTCGTCTTCTGCTGTGCAGTAAGATTTTTTCCTTCCAATGCAGTAAGCAATCTAGAACTGAGAAGCTCTGCAATTGTTTCCAACTTATATTATCTTTTCTTAGATGTTGATGTTGGGGAAATGGAGAAGCGCAAGGCCAAAAAATTAGAACTGGCGGAAACCATATCTAGCTTAGGTATGACTTTGAAAGCTATTCAAGGCCAGCTCCGACGAATAGAGGATGAAGCAGCTAAGCTTCATAAGGAAAAGGTATGTTGAAGATTTCTGATACTTCCTCTACTCTTTGCTGACTTGATTTATTAGTTTAGTAGTGAGTAATACTGTGTTTTTCTCCCCTTTCCTTTGAGAGATATGCTTACCATACAAGGTTAAAGTATGGCCCAAAAGACCCAAGATGAAATTTTCAGTTCTCCAACTACTTGGTGTCCATCCTGAATTTTTGAGAAGCCCTTTTATTTCTTTCTCCCCCCTTCCTGCTGAACACTGTGTTATACAATCACCATTCTCTGAGTCGATTGAACCCTTGACTGTCTATCAACAACTGCAACAGTCTCGGGGGTTGTGATGAAACATAATTATAACTTCACTCCATCATAAGTTATTGCCATTGCATATTGCACCAAAACTGTCAAACCCAATTCAATTATCACCGACAGAAACAGTATTCATTTATCAATGCCCCCCCTCACATTTGGTGATAGACTAGATATAATAGTTGCATAAAGTTCTGACAGCTGTAATTAATATTCTGCCAGCTAGGCAGTTAGTTATAGTAGTGCACGTGTTCAAGTAGTCAGTCGGTTAGTTATTAATTATTTAATTAATAGACTTCCTACTCCTATATTAGACAATCATACTCCTTTTGAACTTCTCTATCATACAAAACCTGCTTACACAGAATTTAAGGTGTTTGGATGTCTCTGTTTTCCATGGCTAAAACCTTACAATAACCATAAACTAGAAAACAGATCCAGGCCATGTGTTTTTCTTGGCTATCCAACAAATACCAAAGGGTACAAGTGTCTTGATTTGACAACAAACGAAATTTTCATATCAAGACATGTGGTGTTCTTTGAGAATCAATTTCCATATGCAACTCATACTCAGTCTAGCAACTCTGCTATTGCTTCGACATTCTTTGATGTTCCTTTATCTCCTATTTTTCCACATCTTGTCACAGATAATTCTTATTTTGAACTATCTATACCTGTAGCTGGTGCTTCCACATTGTCCACATCTACTTCCTCAGTTCCTTCTCAAGTTTTTTCCTCTACTCCTATGTCTAGTCCCTTACAATTAATGAACTCTTCAGTTCCAATTTCACATCAGCAGGATTCTAATTCTTCTTCTACTTCCACAATTCAATCAAATCAGCTTGGCTTACCTGGTTCCACTGCTCTAGTCAACAATCATCCTTTGTTGACAAGGTCAAAGAGTGGTTCACTACCACCACCATTGTATTAGTTGCATTCCTTGATCACAACTCCTACTACATCTGAGCCAGTGAGCTACAAAGAGGCTTCTAAGTATGCTTGTTGGGTGAAAGCAATGGAGGAGGAATATCAGGCTTTATTACAACAGAAAATCTGGGAATTGGTTCCTCTTCCTCATGGTGGAACACCCGTTGGTTGTAAATGGGTCTACAAAATCAAAAGGAATGCTGATGGTTCTATTTCTAGATATAAAGCAAGGTTGGTGGCTAAGGGATTCTTGCACGAACATGGAATTGACAATACAGAGACGTTCAGCCCCGTTATTAAACCACAAACCATTAGAATTGTTCTTAGCTTAGCACTCACTAATGGATGGTCCATCAGGCTATTAGATGTCTCTAATGCCTTTTTGCATGGTTCTCTCTCTGAAACTGTGTATATGACTCAGCCCCCAGGTTTTCAGGATCCCTCTAATCCTAGACTAGTATGTCATCTCAGAAAATCTTTATATGGTCTGAAACAAGCCCCCAGGGCTTGGTTTCATAATCTGACTTCCTTCTTAATCCAACAGGGTTTCAAAGCAAGCAAAGCAGACTCTTCACTTTTTATACATCAAACTGCCTCAGATTACACTTTGATGCTCATTTATGTTGATGATATTCTACGCACAGGCAGTTCTACATCCTATATGACTCAGCTTCTCAAGGCAATGAATACACAATTCATTATGAAGGACTTAGGGGAATTATCCTATTTCGTAGGTTTAGAGGTTCAGAGAATGTTTGATTTTTTCATTTTGCATCAAACCAAGTATGCACTGGATTTAATCAAAAAGGCTGGCATGGCAAAATGTACTTCTGTTGATGTGCCTACTTCACCCAAACAGTCTCAGGCTTCTAGTTCTTCTATTCCTTTCTCTGATCCTGCTCTATTTAGGAGTCTTGTTAGAGCCTTACAATATTTGACTATGATCAGGCCAGATATACAATATGCAGTTAATAGGTTGTGTCAACATATGCATTCTCCTACTCAGGGTGATTTTCAGTCCTTAAAAAGATGCATTAGATACATTCAGGGCTCAGTATCTAGGGGGTTGATATTTGTCAAAGGATCATTTGATCTAATAGGTTACACAGACTCATATTGGGCTTCCAGTATAGAGGACAGGAAATCCACTTCAGGTTATTCCATCTTTCTAGGTCCAAATCTGATTTCTTGGTGCTCTAAAAAGCAGCCAACAGTAGCAAGAGGCTCAACTGAAGCAGAATACAGGGCTATGGCAAATGCAGTGGTAGAAATCAAATGGCTAACATATCTTCTGAAGGACCTGCACATTCATGGTTTCACTCCTCTACTTTACTGTGAGAGTCAATCTGTCATAGCTTTGGCTACAAATCCAGTTTTTCATGATAGAATCAAGCACATAGAAATCGACTATCATTTCACAAGAGAACAAGTCTCCAACAAGCAACTACAACTCAGCTATCTACCTACTGCAGAGCAGATTGCTGATTTATTCACCAAATCTTTGACTTCTAAGCAGTTCTCATATCTCAGGAGCAAGCTGCCCTTGGTGCTTCACCAAGTTCATCTTGAGGGGGGATGATAGACTAGATAGAATAGTTGCATAAAGTTCTGACAGATATAATTAATATTCTGCCAGCTAGGCGGTTAGTTATAGTAGTGCATCTGTTCAAGTAGTCAGTCAGTTAGTTATTGACTTATATTGACTTGTAGTTTAAGACATACTATAAATATCTGGTTGTAACTACTTCTCAATAATAATGGAATCATTTTCTCTTTCATTTACATTTGGCCATTTCTAGAATTCAGTATATTATCATTCTATTCTTTAAGAATAAGAGGCAAATATTTAATTCATTATTACTAGTAATGGACCTCTCATTTTTTGTATTTTTTTGTCCTCATGACAAGCTCTGTCCTAATAGAAACAATACAATAAGTTGCTCGAAGATCGAATGTGATTGGGTATGGATGGTGTGGTCGTCCGGTATTTCTTGTATTAAGGATCATTTCAGACTCAACGCAGTCATAGAAGTTAGTGAATTCTTGACTTTATTTCTTCTAGAATAAGTACTAAGCATTACAAAAATAATATTCTCCCAAGTTACAGAATATGATGTACCCTATGATGTTATATTAGTTGTTAGGAGATATGGGTTTATCATGGCTCACTGTGGAGGAAGAGAATGGGATGGGGAGTTGCTCTATGGTGTGGAGGGGTTGACTGCTTGACAGAAATGAAGAAGCTAGAGAAGATATTTGCTTGAAGTGTTTTTCATTTCATTGAATTAATTTGATTACAATGATGGTGTTATGTGTATTTATACTAGTAGTGCTGCTTGGGCTACAAGTATCCTAGCTGTCAAATACAGCTGTAACAAAAAATATCTGTAATTGCTCTAACCAACTCCTAACTTATTACACAGGCTCTTATAGTTTAGTTAGAGAATTAATTCAGGTTTGTGATAGAATCGAGGGAAAAGATATTTTCTCATTTCTCAGAAATGATTACAAGCCTGTTATATTTATAGGCCTAAGATGTAATCAGATAGTTAATTATAGCTACTCTGCTAGCTAATGTTGAGCTGTCATAAGTGCACCACTTTCTAACTAACTATAACAGACCACACACACTATTATAACAGCTTAGCTGACGCAGCTTTAGACTCTTCAATAGTTACAGCATCACACTGAGTATATTACTAGTATGGGCCTGTACTCTAACAGTTTGATCCTTAACATTTTCCCTTACGCTGAACCTGGAGGCAGCCTGTGGAAGCTTGCTTCTGCGATAACTAGACTTGGTTTAGGTTGAGCTTTAGAAAATAAATCTGGTACCTAGTCCACATTAAGAATGTAGGAAGTGAGGAGCCTCTTGGAGAGAACCTGTTCCCTTAATGAAATGGTAGTCAATTCCAATGTGCTTGATCCTAATTCCTGCCAAAGGAGAAAGGATGAGATCCCAAGGCCAAGGCTAAGGCATTACCACAGGGTAGGGATGGGACAGAAAATGGAATACAAAGGTTTGGCTGCAATTAGTAAACCATCGAAGCTCTACAATAGTTTGGGCCATTGCCCTATATCTTGCCTTTGTGGTTGATTTTCTGTCCAAAGGGTCATTAGTCCAATCACTATCAGAAAAGACCTGTAGTTGAAGACTAAAGGTAAAGAGAAGGCCATGGTGAATAGTGCGCTTGACATATAAAGGGATCTTCTAGAGATTAGGAAAGTGTTTGTTGTTAGAAGAGTGGCACGTTTTGACAGATAGTATTAACTGCATATTACAAGTCTAGTAAACCAGGCTTCTAAATTGTGTCGTGTTGGAATAGCACAATTTAGCATCTTGAGGTGGCCTGTGGGTACTTAAAGTAGCAGGGTTGGAGCAGGAGTTACAACTTGCAAGCAGACAACCCTTGTCTCTTGAGAAGGTCTCCGGTGTATTGAACCATATAAACATCCTTCTCTAGAAGGCCATGTAAGAAGGCATTGCAGAAAAGAGCCAAGACAACCCTGATGGTCTGAGCCTTCAACACAGGATTGAAGGTCTCTGTTAGGTTTAGACCATGCTCCTGATGAAGCCCTTGGCCACTAACATGGTCTTACACCTAGCTATTTTGCATCAGTATGCCTCTTGATCTTATAAACCCATTTGTAACCAATGCGTCATCCATGAGCTAGGACCGGTTCTAATATGAAGCTCAAAGTTAGAAGGTCATTTAGTGTCATTTGATAAAGATTCTAGAAGCATCTAGAGATGTTTGTTATATTTTCAGTTAGTGTATAGTTATAGTTAGTAGTTAGTACAGCTATAGTTAGTTAGTAGTACAGCTATGGTTTGTTAGTAGTATAGTTGGCATAACTACTTCAGCCATGTGCTCTCATGTACTCTCTATAAATAGAGAGATGTACTGATCATTCATTAAGTGAGAAACTCAATGGAATCATTTTATTTCTCTCTCTAAACTTCTTCATGGTATCAAGAGCCCAGGGTCATTTCCTGGTTGAATTTTTTTTTTCGAACACTTATTGTTCATCTCTAAACAGAAAATTAGGGTTTCTCCATAGTGAGAACTCCTTCAAAATCAATCTTCCCAGCTTGCGATCTTCATCAATTTTTGATCGAAGGCTTAATTCTGCTAGGCGACAACATCTATTGGTTTAGTTTCTGAAATCTCCAACAACAATTTTCATCTCCAATTTGCTTCTCTACTTCAATGGCTTCTTCTTCAAGTTTTGATGGATCAGTTGATCTTCCTTTGGGCTTGAAGATTCTGATTCAGAATTTAGGCAATTTAGTTTCTACAAAGTTAGATAATACAAACTTTATTGCCAGGAAGTCACAAATTCATATTGCTTTAAGAGCTGGTAAACTTCTTGATCATGTTATTGGCAAAGTTCAATGTCTTGCCAAGGAAATTACTGATGATTCAGGTAATTCTGTTCCAAATCCAGCTATGATTTGTGGCTCACATATGATGATTACTTGAAGTCCTGTTTGTTTAATACAATGACTCCTGCTGTGCAAAATCAAGTGTTACACGTAGAAACTTCAATTGATATCTGGACTACATTACACAGTAGGTTTAATTCTCTCACAAGGTCTCATATATATCAGTTAAAAGTTCAATTGCTCAATCTCTCCAAGGGAAACAATACTATGCAGGCCTATCTGGATTTTGTTAAAACTATTACTGATGGGTTAGCAAGTGTTAATGAAGTGGTGACTCAAGAGGATTTGGTTATGTACATACTCAGGGGACTTCCTCCTGAGTATAACTCTTTTAGAGCTTCTATTAGGGTTAGACCTACTTAAATAACAGTGGCAGAACTGTCTTCTTTGTTGATTTTTGAGGAGTTACATATGAAATTGGATCAGAGGTTGGTGCTAGGTGATTCTACTACTCAGAATGTGCATACTGCACTATATACTCAAACTCAGTCTAGGTTTAATCAAACTAGAGGCGGAGGCAATTATAATTACAGGGGAGGCAGAAATGGAAGAGGAAGAGGAAACTCATACAATTCAGGGAATACTGGGCAGGGTATTCTTGGCTCCTCTCCTCAGAATTCTACTTCTCATCAGCCTGGTTTTCAAAACTCAAATACTGCAAGTTCTGCTGGCAAAATTTTTTGTCAAATATGTGGGAAACCAAATCATCTTGCTATCAATTGCTGGCATAGGTTTGACAATGAGAAATATCAGTCTCAAACTGTTAGCAAGTAAGCATTGATGATACAAACTGGTCAGTCACAGAGAGATTGTCAGCAGTGGGTTCTAGATTCTGGGGCAAATGCTCATGTCACTAATGATATGAATCAACTGCAGTCTTATCAACCATATACTGGGGTAGAAACAGTTGCAGTAGGTAATGGCCAGACTTTACCTATTCATGGCACAAGGAATGGTAACATTTCTTTACCTTTTACCTGTTTAGTTCTTCCTAGTACACTCTATGTTCCCACTGTTTCTACAAATCTTCTTTCCATTTCTAAATTGACTCAGGATAATAATTGTACTATCCTTTTTAATGTTAAGGAGGTGCAAATCTTGGACAATTCAACTCAAGCTCTTCTGTACAAGGCCCTTTGTGAACAAGGCTTGTACAGTCTATCCTCTACCTGTTCCTTTGTCAAGTCCATCAATTCTTTTCCTGCCAAACTTCTCACAGCCAGGTCAACATCAGAGGCTGCTACTCTGTGGCACAAAAGACTTGGTCATCCCTCAGCTGCCACAGCACAAACACTTTCCAAGCTTCTCAACGTTCATCTTCCTACTTCATCAATACAGTGTGAATCATGTAGTTTAGCAAAATCTCATAGGCTATCTTTTCCATTGTCTAGTTCTATGTCTACTGTACCTTTTCAACTTGTACATATGGATGTATGGGGCCCTGCCCCTGTTGAATCTAATAAAGGGTACAAGTATTATCTAGCTTTGGTTGATGATTACTCTAGATTTGTATGGATTTATCCTATGCAATTCAAGTCAGAAGTTTGTTCTATCTTTCAAAGCTTTTACAAAATGATTTACACACAATTTCTAGCTACTCTGAAAGTGATAAGAACTGATAATGGAACTGAATTTCTCAATACCAACTTTAAACAGTTCTTACAAGCCAAGGGTATGATTCATCAAACCTCCTGCCCCTATACACCAGAACAAAATGGGAGAGTGGAAAGGAAACATAGACATTTGGTTGAGACAGCTTTAACCTTACTTCATCAAAGTCATCTGCCTGAAACATTCTGGTTAGAAGCTATTTCTATGGCTAACTATTTGATAAATAGGATGCCTACTCTTGTTCTTCAAATTAAGTCTCCATATGAAGTTCTGTATTCTGTTTCACCTGATTATCAGAATTTGAAACCTTTTGGCTGTCTGTGTTATCCTTGGCTTAAGCCATACACCAAAACTAAACTTGAGCTGAGATCCACACCATGTGTGTTTTTAGGTTTTTGTCCTCATACCAAAGGCTATAAGTGTCTGGAAATCAAAACACACAAACTTTTTGTTTCCAGGCATGTCAGGTTTGATGAGAATGTTTTTCCTTATTCTAATACTGCATCATCATTATTTTCTCTGTCTCAGTTTTTGTGTTCAGTACTAGATGTTGATCTACCTGAATCTACACTTTCTTATCCTCCTATTTTTGTTAATCATCCGACAAATCATGGCAGAAATGATTCAGGTTCTTCTTCTGCTCATCATTCTTCTTCTTCTTCTGTACCAGGGCTCTTATTTTAGGGTCAGTCCCTTGGTTCTAATATGCACACTGATCATCATTCATCTACTAATACTCCACATTTATTACCTTCATTATCTCCTTCATCTTCAACAAATTCACATTTAAGCTCATCAAATAGTCCACCAGGTTTATCTCCTGATTTTTCTGTACAGTCTTCTACAGAGTCTTCTTCATCCTCTTCTACATCTAATCATTCACAATCTGAACCCTTTCATAACTTAGCTCCATAGAGCCATCACCCTATGCTTACTAGGTCAAAGACTGGTTGTTTGCCATCTTCATTGTACCAAATACACAATCTCATCACTACACCAACTGATCATGAACCCATGACTTATAAAGAGGCAGTTAAATATCAATGTTGGGTGAAGGCTATGACAGAGGAATTTGAGGCGCTTCAAGATCAACACACTTGGGAATTGGTTCCATTACCTGCAGACAGAGTTCCTGTAGGATCAAAGTGGGTATATAAAATTAAGACCAATGCAGATGGCAGTGTGGCTAGGTATAAGGCCAGGTTAGTGGCCAAAGGGTACCTGCAGGAATAAGGTATTGACTATCAAGAGACCTTTAGTCCTGTAGTCAAAAGTCCAACAATCAGGACTGTCATTTCATTGGCTTTACATAATAACTGGGCACTTAAACAACTAGATGTATCCAATGTATTTTTGCATGGTACACTAGAAGAAGAGGTTTATATGGTACAACCACAAGGATTTCAAGATGTTACAAGGCCAGATCATGTTTGTAGATTAAGGAAATCTCTCTATGGACTAAAACAGGCTCCGAGGGCCTGGTATCATAGACTGACAAATTTTCTCCTAAGTCAGGGTTTCAAAATCAGTGCAGCAGATAATTCTTTGTTCATTCATCATACTGCAGCTGACTTTACACTAGTTTTAGTGTATGTAGATGATATCATATTAACAGGGAGTTCTTTTATCTTTATTTCAGACCTGTTACATGTCATGAATTCTCAATTTGCCATGAAAGATCTAGGGTCTTTATCCTATTTTCTGGGAATAGAAGTGCTTCATTCATTTAAAGGTCTCATCTTAGATCAGACAAAATATGCTAAGCAGTTACTAAAGCAAGCAGGCATGACTGATTGTGCTTCTGAAACTACACCTACTTTGTCTAAGGCAACACTCAAGACTGTAGATAATCAAGTTTTGTATGCAGATCCTACTCAGTTTAGAAGCCTAGTTGGCGCCCTACAATATCTTATTATGACAAGGCCTGATTTGCAGTTTGCTATTAATTCTTTGTGTCAACATATGCGTGCTCCCACATTGGCAGATTTTACAGCTCTTAAGAGGACAATGAGATATATTAAAGCTACACTTGGATAGGGGTTGTTCTTTCAGCTAGGGCCTTTGCATTTACATGCCTTCAGTGATTCTGACTGGGCCTCAAACTCTACTGATAGAAAGTCTACATCAGGCTATGCAATCTTTTTGGGACCTAATCTTATCTCTTGGTGCTCCAAGAAACAAACTAAAGTAGCAGGGTCTTCAACTGAAGCTGAATATAGAGCAATGGCTCATTCAGCCTCAGAACTCAAATGGTTATCCTATTTGCTTCAAGACTTAGCTATATCTATTTCTGCTCCAATTCTGCACTGTGATAATGTGTCTGCTATGGCACTAGTTACAAACCCTGTTTTTCATTCTAGAACTAACCATATTGAAATAGATTATCATTTTGTCAGGGAACAGGTCATCTCAAAATTTTTAAAGCTTTCTTACATCTCTACTAAAGACCAGGTGGCTGATCTTTTTACCAAAGCTTTGCCACAACAGCAGTTCACTTTTCTTCAGTCCAAACTGCCCTTGGTTTCTTTCCCAAGATCAGTTTGAGGGGGGCGGATAAGGATTCTAGAAGCATCTAGAGATGTTTGTTATATTTTCAGTTAGTGTACAGTTATAGTTAGTAGTTAGTACAGCTATAGTTAGTTAGTAGTACAGCTATAGTTTGTTAGTAGTATAGCTAGCATAACTACTTCAGCCATGTGCTCTCATGTACTCTCTATAAATAGAGAGATGTACTGATCATTCATTAAGTGAGAAACTCAATGGAATCATTTTATTTCTCTCTCTAAACTTCTTCATCATTGAACTATATAACAGATATCAACACTTAGTTTTTTAAAATATTAGATTGTGTTTTGATATTTGCTTGGATTTTAAAATTTTGTTGTTGATTACTTGACACCTAAGGATAAAATATAAAGTGGGATTTGTTATATTATTTATTGTCTTAATATGTCCCCTCACATGTAGGCTAGAATTTTTTTTTTTGGTTGTCTTAGATGTGACATAGTCTTTTTAAATGGGTGCTGGGTGGCAGTTGGACTTGAACTCAATGACCTTTATAGCTTGAGCTCTAATATCATATTTATATACCATCTCATCCAAAAGTTTAAACTGTTGGGGAGAGATTTGCTGTGTTATATATTGTCTTCGTTTTGAGTTGATAGACAGATGTTTATTATTTTTCCTAAGCAAGCAAGGTTCATTAAAAGTGTACAAATGTCAGATTCAAAATGGAATAGAAGGAAAACACAATAAACTTCGAGACAGGTTTATTAGATTACCTGTTGTCTCCAATTTATGCTGTTAGATGAGAGGTTTATGATGTCATTTATTATCTTCAACGTGCACAAGTTAATGATTCTTGCACTTGAAGAAGTATCACTCGTAAGGATAATTCGTCAGTAGAGTTTAACTTGTTTTACGTGTATATTAATTATTTTATTCTACCTGCTTTTTCAAATTTACATTTGCATCATATCTTCTGAGTGTGGACATAGTATGAGGCACATGTTGAAACTAGAATCTTGACTCGTGAGTCAACTCCCAATTCAGTAACTATAATTCGAAGTAAGCCTGAATATGCTATATTGAATATTTTGATGTTTTAATGAAGTTCTATAAACGGACAAGGGTGGAAGGCTCTAGGAAAAAAGTCCAATTGTCAAAGAAATAGGGACCAATGAGTAGTATAGATCATTAATTATATAGAGAGTGGATATTTCGAAATAATTTTGATGAATATCAGATGTGAAGTAATTAAAATTAGTCCATTGTGAAGCATGGATCATAAGCTGGATCTTCTCCTTTGTGTTTACATGTTTTAGAGTCTGTGGAGATGATCTTTCTTTGGGATTTTTGTGAAGAAAGCAAGGGAGTATTATGAAAATGTTTATCAGAACTGGAGGGAAGAAAGTGACCTAAGATTCAAACAGAAAGTGGATGAAGTTGGAGTTAAGAAATAAAGTACTGTGAGGGAGATAATGAGACAATGATGGTGATGATGCTTTGAGAATATTTCATTGGAAGTTCTGGCTGAGGAGAAAGAAACCCACATGGGAAAAGTTTCGATACAACCTTGAATCCCATATCATCTAACAAAAATTTTGTCGTAATCAATCAAAATTGATAGGAGAAAGGTACACCTGAATCAGAATTTTTTCTCCTTTTCATTTTATTAGTTCTTTGATAGGAAAAAGGTACACCTGAATCAGAATTTTTTTCTCCTTTTCATTTTATAGTTCTTCCTTTATTTTATGGAACTTGTATTTCTCTTACTTGGATGAGCAAATAAATCCTTTATGAAGATGCTTTCAAATCAAATGACACATTGGTTGTGTTTTGTACAAGTTAATGAGTTATTTATATGCAAATGTTTATCTCTTTGTCCACATGCAAAAATGAATATTTTCTTGGTCAAATGTGTAGGAGGAGATTGTAAATGTGATACAACTCGAGAAGAAGAAACGACATGAGATGGAAATGCGCATCAGTGAGTGTTGCAGGATTAGCTCCTTCATTTTGGCAAAAATATTACTTACAAAAAAACTTGCTCTTTTCATATCTTTGTAACAAACTAAGTTCCTTCTTTTCAGAACAACGGAAGATGAAATTGGAAAACATGGAGAAGGGGGATAATGTTGATGCTGTTATGGCAAAACTTTCTGACCAAGCTGAAGAGTTGAAAATGAAGCGGTTCAACTGTGCCATTGAAATAAAGGTGAAACGTTTTTTTCCTTTCCTTTTTACCCCCTTCTGGTTAGTAATCTCATTTGCAATTGTTGCAGCCGTCACAACTATATGATTGTGATGACAAGAAGGACGAAGTTAGGGAGAGCAAGGGCACCCTTTTGGGGTAGTGTTTCTTTTTTCCTTCTTTTTTCTTTTTTTGTTGGGGGGGGGTGGGGCGCTGGTGAGGGAAGAGGAAGGGAAGTGTCCTTCTTGCTTCACCAAATGTACTTTAAGACACTAGTCATATTTGCCAGTTTTAGAACCATTAATGAACTCCAATAGGCAGCTTGTAGTAAAAAAAAGAGTTTGATACTGCTCTATTCAGCATTTTGTTTAGTAGCAGTAGCATCAGTTACGTTTTTCTTGATAGTTTGCTAATTCACTACTTAACCTTGTTTTTCTTTTTCCTTTCTTTTTAATTTCCTCTATATCTTAGAACTGGTTAGTAACTACAGACACTTTATGCAATCTGCATTTACTTGAAACCAGTGTATTAACTTTGACTTTTTTGAAACTTTTGTACTTTGTGCTCGATGATGTCTTTAGCTGTGAGATATTCCCTGTCCATAAAAAGATCCTTGAAAATAATGAGAAGGGTCAACTTGTTGGTGAGGTTTCCTGCCCTAAGCAAAATCTTGCCTTTGTCCCTTGATGACATATTTTTCGTATATTCTTTCTGCTTCATTGTGCTAAAATTTTGATAATGAATTTCCTAATGATGTAATATTTTGCCTTCTCTTAAATCTTTTGTTACAGAATCTTCTCATTGAGGCTGTTGCTTGGCGAAAAAGTTACACTGAATATAACATGGCTTTTCTTGAATTTGAAGCAAAGGTACTGCTGAAGTGCTGTTCACAATGTTGCCTCTGACCAATATATGATTTTCGGGGAAAATGTCATGGAGTATCTAGAACACCCAACAGAAAGTTATTAATCTTTGGGATAGAGACTCGGAAGCTGTAATTAATTGGCAGTGGATAGTGGGGCTTCGAAGCCCTGTACCCATCTATCCGAATATTGCTCTTTGAGTATTTATATTTCTCAAATCAGTCAGTTTGAACGATAGTCCTCACAGATTATCCCTTCTTGAATTGTGCAAGGTTAGACTGCAATTATTTGTCATTGTTTCTCTATCGCCAAATTGCTTACATGCATTAGATGTGTGCCCATTTAAGAAAAAGAATTCCTGAAGGGCCAGATATAATTGCTCTGGACAGAATATTAGTTTCAGAAGTCACATCACATGTGAGGACTGAGAGGATGCATGAAAGGACTAAACAAACTAATTTACTAGCTTATTGTATATGTGATGGGTTGCACCCAAAGCATCTATTTTTACTTCTCCGGAGAAAAGGCCTCTAGTGAGTAATGACAATGATGGACTATTCTAAACTTGTTTAGCAGTATTATTTGTAATGTAAGAATTCTGATGCTATCTAAATGTCTCTTTTCCAATCATGCTATATACAATTTCCATCTTGCTATGGTCATTTGTTTTTGAGGAAAG
Source organism: Cordia subcordata (assembly GCA_028554755.1). Lineage (NCBI taxonomy): Eukaryota > Viridiplantae > Streptophyta > Magnoliopsida > Boraginales > Cordiaceae > Cordia > Cordia subcordata. The sequence continues at coordinate 8,800,855 of JAPTOF010000013.1, read as the reverse complement.
CTGAGCTAATGGCCTCTGATGAGATGATATGAAGAATTTTGTACCGTGTGTTGTGTTATCACAAGTGTTTGATTAAAATTCTTCTTGGATGCTTATATTGCTTCTCTTTTCTGTATGTAATTTCCATTTCTGTGATCTATCACCATTTCAGATTAATGACATGGAAGGCAATATGAAGCAGCAGGAAAAATTTGCAACGCAAGTTTCGCTGCATCATGAATATTGTAAGTAACCAGTTAGAATGTGATTAAAAGTCGTTTTAACAGCCGCAAAAATTGTCAACAATTAGTTTTCCAGTTGTTATCCTGTTTCTTTTTCATGAGAATTGTTAAGATCCCCTAATAATTAATATAGATATTAGTTATTAGGGAATCGCAACAAAAATGCACACTTCAGAGCAAAAGAGTGGAGTGTGAAGATACTTTTGTACATTATTTTTGTATGTATAGCGTGGTGAGCTCTATCATATGGTACATTTGTTTGTGTATGTTGGTGTTCTGATAAGCTAGTTCAGCTAAAAATGTTTTGTGATAAGCTGTTTGATGTTCTACTGCTAGAATTTTTAACTCAATAGAATAAGAGTTATCTGGCCTACTTTTTTATTTTTGTTATAATAGTGCATCTATGATTTTCTTATTTTCTTGGTGTAAAGGTAAGAAGGAAGTGGAGGATTGCAGACAGCAATTATTAGCTGCAAAGAGGCATGCCGAATCAATTGCGATGATAACTACAGAACTTGAGCAGGCATTTCTTGAGGTTTGTATATTCACATGAAATAATTTTTTTGTTATGAGTTATTAATTGCTATGATTAAATTTCTATAGATTTGAATGTTAACAATTTGGCCAGTATGTCAAGAGAGAGAGAAAGAGAGAGAGAAAGAGAGAGAACATTTGCAGAGAAATGATGATTGTTGTATTATAATTTGTACATGGTTATATCTATTTATACTTGCTAAATACTTGGAGAGCAAGTGACTTGAGTTAGTTACGCTGTACATTCGAGTTAATCACACGTATTAACTGCTTAACTAGCACAACAGTTGTCATTGTCCAGGTTATCTATCTAACTAAACCAGCCGTACAAGTACTTTGATCAGTCTAAAGCTTATCCTTTACATAGTACAGTTGACTTTTTATTTTTAATTTTTAAATGTGGTAAACTTTACAATGTTCACTTTTGAATGGACAATATAGAAACCATAAACTAGGTTAACAAAAAATACAAAGGAAAAGAGGTCTCTTTCTATGGGAACTAATGGTATGAATAAGAAAGTATCACATGCAATAGGTAGGACATAGAATACTGATATAACTCGAGGTAAATTATATATTCTGTTAGTTGACTTACCTAAAATATTTGCATCAACTTTATTTTTCAGAAAAAGTTGCATCAAGATGAATTATGAAGGGGGAAACAGGAATTAAAGCTTTTAAACTTTTCTACATATTTTATGGTTATTTACTAAGCTTTTACTGAATTCCCAAGTATGCTACACCACAGTGGAGACCCTCTAACCATCTTGCGTCGAAGTGTCCTTCCCAAAGGAATATCCATTACTTGTCTATTTGACATATTGTCACCTGAAATTTATGTGCTAGATAGATGTGGGATTTCATGATCTTCCATGTTAATTGTTGATACGCTTGCCAGTGCCCGTATAGATGCTTGCATAGTTGCATTCGTTGTTAATCATCTCATCACAAAGAGTAGCACTTAGGCCCAATTTAATAGCCGTGGTGTTGTGAACTCTATGATGCTGCATATTATGGGCCTCTCAGACACCACCTAAGATAGTGATACTGACCTTCTCTACTTATAGGTAAGTAACCGCATTTCTGGTTCAAGGAAGGCTGCCTACTATATTTACCTTGAGCTAGTAGACTTGGGAGAAGGGTACCTTCTATCCTCCTTGCTGTTTGGTGGGATGGTGAAGAGAAGGAAAATGGGAATGAACCTGGAGATATCGCGTTTGAGGATATTACAGGTCTTTGTAGTTGTACCTCTCCTCCAAATTGGAAGGATTGTAGTGTTAGAAAGGATAAAGAGAATGAGAGAGAAGATATTTTGAGACACAATGAGTTGTATTATTGATGATCAGTTGATTACACTGTGTCAAGAGATATTTATAGTTACAACATTAATTGAATCTAAAGTAAGGCAGTTACATGTTAGCTCGTATAACAAGTGTAATTAACTGAAGTTACATATCTGACAGCAGTTGACTAGTACACATTAGCAGAGTGATTATACTTCCCACAGATTTGACACTGAATCCTGGTACTTGGCTGATTAGATGGAGCAGAGAATGATGAAGGTTCAGATGAAGTTGAGTAGGGAGGCCTTGGCTTGGGAGAACCAGACTTATAACCTCCTCTGTTGTTGCCTCTCTGATCTCTTCCACCTCTTTGATTTTGATTTCTGCTCCTGCCTCTGTTATTAGATTGGCCACCTCTGTATGTAGTACTAGTAGGTGTATACAGGGCAGTGCGTGGTTCGAAAGAGAATGGCTTAGTGAGAGATACTGAATTAGAGAAGTTAAGATTAGCTTCTTATGTGAGGAGAGTGCCACACAGGTCTGAGGCACTGATTGGCTCAGATCTCACCCTTATAGAGGCTTTTGTAAGTGCATGATTTGGAGGTACGCTTGTAAGTATGTAGAAAGCTAAATCCTCTTCTCTGAGGGGTTCATCCACAGTTGCTATTCAATCACTGATTGTTTTGATCATGTGTAAGTAGGTTTGCATGGATTGAAACCTCTGGTAATGGGGGAAAGCTGATGTTTCAACTGATGAACATGGGACCTGCTGAGAGTGAAATCTCTTTTCTAAGCAGACCAAATAGCTGGAGCACTTGGATGTCTTACTACTTGAGAAAAGACTGCAGGTTGAAGAGAGGCAAACAAGCAGGTTTTTTAAGGTGTTTCTCCGTTGTTTGCCATGTAGTGAATTCAGTATTGGTAGCAATAGCTCCAGTGTCATTGGTAATTGTTATGGTTGGACATGGAGATTCACCAATCACATGATCAAGAAGATTGTAGGCATTGAGAATGCCCTTCATCTGTGTTTTTCAGACAATATAGTTGTGTTATCCAACTTATCACTAGAGAGTGAAACTTTGAAGAAAAAGCTCTAAGCTGACTTGCGATGCATCATCTGATGGTATGGCCATGATGAAAACCCTACCAGCTGAAGGAAGCATCAACAGAGATCAGAGGCGGCAATGGTGGGATTGAGCTGACATTTGGTCCGAATGATCAGAGAAGTCAGTCGAAGCTAGATTGGTACTTGATGAAAGAGGTGAGCTAAGCAGATGCAAGAAACAAGCTTGTGGCTGTCGAGGAGCCCCAGCTATGGAGTTTGAAAACCCTAAATGCTCAATGCTCTCTTGCGAAGTGAGGTGACAAGCTGTTGAAGCTTGAGAACATAAAAAACAGTGGAGATTATGCCTCAGATTTGAAAAAACCCGTGGTTTTGAAAAAATTTCTAGCATCGTTAGCTCTAGATACCATGTTAATTGGTAGAGATAGAGAGAGAAGAATATATTTTGAGAGGCCATGAGTTGTATCATTGATGATCAATTGATTACATTGTGTTAAGAGATATTTATAGCTCTGCATTATCACTCGAGTCTAAAGTAAGGCAGTTACATGCCGGCTGTTATAACAAGTCTAACTAACAAACTTAGATAACTAACTGCAGTTGACTGGTAGATGACTAACAACTAATAGCTACTTGACTTAGTCGCGTCTCTTAACAAGTAAAAGGTGGGCAATGAAAGGGTGTGAAATCACAATGCATACTGTAGAATTTAGAATTGTTTCCCTGTTTTCTTTCAGAGGTCTAGGATTTATTACTGAGTTAATTTGCCTATATAACTCGACAATTATAATAATTGGGTTATGAGTGACAATTTGGTAATTGGCTATATGGTTTTTCATTATGCTTTAGAGCTTTTACAGTTGTCTGATGTATGGAATAGAACCCGCATTACTTTCTATTGAGCTTCCAAGGATTTTCTGCAGTTTCAGCAGAAACGGTCATATAAATGTCCTCCATTTTGTTTTCGAATTTTCATTTGTTCAGAGGGTTGCTTATATTGAACCAAATTGTAATTTTTGCTCGAACCTGCTTGTTGTATTGATACAATTGTTTAGAGTATTTTAGAGGAAAGATGTTTGCCATAACTGAACTTGATTCTGTAGTTTGTCTAAATCAATTTACTTCCATAACTTCTTTGTGGCTCCTGAATTCAGAAATATATTGGGTAATCATATCTGCAGATGCCTGGAACCATTGAAGACCTGGAGGCTGCAATTCTGGATACTACTTCTCAAGCCAATTCCATTCTTTTTCTTAACAACAACGTTCTTGAAGAATATGAGAACCGACAACGCAAAGTATGGTTGCTTTCTTTCTATTTATATCTTCTCTTTTCCTTTAATTTATTCAGGATGGTCTGATTATCTAACCCTTTTGCAGATAGAAGACCTTACAAGGAAACAAGAAACAGATGAGAAAGAACTGAGTAAACGGATAGAAGAAATAAACACATTGAAGGTGAGTTTCCTGCTGATACTTTTTGGTGATTGCTATGCTAGATCACTGTAGTCATCTACTTGATCTTACCCTGAAAGTTAGGACCATCTCACGTTTATAACTGTTTGCGACCCCCATACCATAATGCTAAAATTTGTAGTTCTCAAAGGGAAGAACGTTCAGAAACAAAAGGTGCAAAACAGCTGGGAGTGGGAAGGGCATGCATATTTAAAAGAAATTCTTTTGTCTATAGTTTGCATATTTCAAGAAATCTTCTATATTTTTTCCCTTTAAAACTTTTAAACTGGTTATGGTATCCGGAAATTTGCTGATCTGAACCTCCCCCAGGAGTCTTGGCTCCCAACGTTGCGGACCCTTGTGTCTCAGATCAATGACACTTTTAGTCGAAATTTTCAAGAAATGGCTGTAGCAGGAGAAGTTTCTTTAGGTAATAATTACAGTAGCAGTTTTCCTTTTCTTTTTTGAATATCATTTGAAAGGATTTTTATATTGATTGCTATCTCTCTCTAGATGAACATGGCATGGATTTTGACCAATATGGGATACTAATAAAAGTAAAATTCAGGTAATTGCATTTTGATTCCCATTTCTTCTCTTTCCTTGTGAAACGTGTAGCTCTTTATAATTGTCTTTTTTCAATTACAATGTATAGAAATATGATATAATTCCAATATAATTAAATCTAGATATTAGTTTCTCTAGATTAAGCTATTTGCTTTGGGAAGTTGGATGTGAGTGGCGGTGACGGTTACCTCGTTTAGAATGTCTTGTCCAGTGTTCCTATAATATAGACATCTCAGTTCAGAAAGAGAAAAGGTTAGAACTCTTGTTACATGAGAGATTTCTCCTCTGGATCATGGTGATAATAGTACAACAATCATAACTTATAACAACGACATCCATTTCTTTTATTATTTATTAATATTTGTTCTTATTACTAAATTATTTTACTAACATTATTTTATTAATATAAGTTTATTTTTTATCATTAACTAATAATAACAATGATTATAATGATACAACACAGGAACAGCAACAATAATTAAAGTAATAAGTAATATTACAACAATGATAGTAATAATAATGATAATATATTATGTTTTGAAAAGATATTTTGGTCATTTGACAAATGGGTTCGTTCCCCAAAAAACATGGGAATAAGCTATTCTCATGTGTTTAATAAGGAATGGTTATTTCCAAATTCATGGGAATGGGAACCTAGGGAATGGGATTACCAAGTTTGTCACTGCATATCAAGCATGGGAATGGAAATAAAGTCTGTAACTGCATCCATTCCCATTTCATTCTAACATGCCAACTGGTTGGAAGGCGGGTGATCAAGTATACTTAGATTCAGTAACTGCCTAATTATTAATGTTCTATCTAAATGTATTGTTTCTTTGTGATTCTTATAGAATTTTCCTGATCATTCAAAATTATAGCATTTTTGGGTCATTCAAAGTTTAGCATATTTGCACTTTGTTCACACAGGCAAGCAGGAGAACTTCAAGTTCTTAGTGCTCACCACCAATCTGGAGGGGTATAATGGTCCATTTGAGTTTGCAGTTCCATGATCTTACGTTTGTGGGTGCTTATTTCTTACTATTCATTTTTCTCTTTTTCTCTTTCCCAGGAGCGTTCAGTTTCAACGATTCTGTATCTTGTTTCTTTACAAGATCTTACAAATTGCCCGTTTAGGGTGGTGGATGAAATTAATCAAGGTCGGTTAGCAATTTTCATGTTACTTTTGTATCAAATAGGGCAGTTGCTTAATGTTTTCCATACAGGTATGGATCCAATAAATGAGAGGAAGATGTTTCAGCAATTAGTCAGAGCTGCGAGCCTACCTAATACCCCACAGTGAGTCTCAACTACTACCTTTTACACTTTGCTGTTCTGGAAGATGCTACAGGTGCTGATGGCATCTATTAGGAAAAAGCTAACAACCTCCAAACTGGTTTCAGCTGCAGGATCTACTTCTAATCATTCACTTCTTAACTTACCTTTTTGCATGGGCAAAGCTCTCACTTCGAATCATAGACATGGATATGGAAACTTCAGTTGACCTTGGAACAAGAAAAAGGACTTGTCCACAGCATGCAATACCTCATATCTTTATGTTTTTGTATAAGCATATCTGTTGATAGCTGTTGTATTATACAGTTTCTTTACAAGTGTCTATGTTAACCTATCTTTTCTTGCAAGGGAGAAAGACAAGCCTTGTGGAGTTAGATGTGGACCCTAATGCTTCATAAAATAAACATAGAAATAGTGGAAGAAGGGTGAGAGAATGAGTGTGGAGAAATCGTGTGAAGTCTGGAGGTGAAAAGCTAACTGGGTTTCTTTTCTGGGCTAAGTTAGCAAGTGCTCTTTTAGTTCCAAAAGAGGTGTTCAAAAAGTTTCCTTTACACAAAAGAAGCAGAGGATTAACTTACTATTCTACTTTGCACTCATCCTCTTTTCATGCAGGAAAAATACCCTTGTCTCAAAGAGTAAGTTTTTACCCATATACATCCTGTTAGTCACATCAAATTTTATTCTACCGAAGTATCGTTCCTCGGTTTTCACAACACTCTGGTATCTAGTCCACATGGTATTTGATTGCACAGAATATGAGTATCAGGATAGCCCCTTGGAGAGTCCTTTATATGCATTTTAGAGCAAACCATGGCATACACCTTCCCATCTAAATAGTCTAGTTGAGGCTTTGGGAAGCACCAGGCACATACTTTTCGCCAATCCTCCTTGTGGAGCTGCATTATAGAGATGCTTCCAGTCTTCAGTATGTGTTTGATAGAATATGCTGTGAGCTGTGTGGTCTGGAGGCCCAAGCTAACATTCGTTGTTTAAGATCAGCTAGATCATCAGCTACTTCTAGTACCTAACATGCCAATATATTGCGATCTCAGTTTGGTATAAAGTTGAATCTTGTCAGGGTGTAAAGCTCAAGAGAATGTTCACCTATTGTGGTAGGCAATTCTGACAGCATCGTTGTTTGGATTTGAAAGAAGCAGTAGTATTTTGTAAATGTGCAGCCACCACTCAGATTAAATTTAATTTGATTGAGATACTCAATGCGCATGATACAAGAGAGATTGCATTGAGAAGATTGATGCTTTGTCTGATTTTGTTCAACGGATTGCGCATTGTTGGTGCAGTAGATTGATATATGTTTTATATCTTGTGTGGGTCTGTGAGAGAGAGAGAGAGAGAGAGAGAGAGAGAGAGAGAGAGAGAGAGAGAGAGAGAGAATGTGTTTCTAAAAATTTCTGCTGTTTAGGATTTCTTTAACTAATAATTTCTATCCTAATTAATTTTATCCCAGGTGTTTTCTGCTCACACCTAAGTTGCTCCCAAGTCTAGAATACAGTGAGGCATGCAGCATTCTTACCATAATGAACGGGCCTTGGATTGAGCAACCATCTAAAGGTTCTGCGCACCCTTTTAAGTCAAAATTATATGTCATCATTGTAATTGTTTACAAGCCCTTTAAACTATCCTTTCCCCTCCGAATTTGCAGTATGGAGTAGCGGCGAGAACTGGGGATCTATCATGAGGCAGATGGGAGAAAGTCATAGCTGAGACTGTTGAAAAATTGTTAGCCTGATTGTTTAAACTGCTCCAGTTTGGCAGTAAATATGATTTGGATGTTACGCCGTTGCTTTGTCCTACATCAATTGAAGATTTGTCTCGGGTTAATGCTAATTTTTTGTACGTACGATGGCCAAGGGCTAGTTCCAGTTTGCACTTGGTGACAGAAAAGTCGCTTTTTTGGCACACTGACAACTTGAATTTGTATATAACTGTGAACAAAACAAGTATAAAGGTCTACAATTCTTTTTGGTGATATTTTCCATCTCTCGTATATACATATACGGTATAAATGCATGGCTGAGTGTGTGTGTGTGTGTGTGTATTATGGGCCAATATTGAAATGAAAATGGGCTTCAGTGGTTTCAACAAGCTTTGTCTCTTCTCTTTGCTTGATCAATGCTAATGCAGTTCTCAAAATCATACTCTTTCTTGTTTTCTCTCAATTTTTGGATTTCCAAGAACCTTTTAGACCTCATCTAATGGTCAAGAGGAAGAAGAAAAGTCTGTAGTTCATTAGATTTTTTCTTTTGGTTATTAGTGTGTGATTCATTTCATCAACTGAGATTTTTCAAGTACGAGTGGGATACATTTTGCAAATTTAGGAATTGTACTTAATAGGGGAGAAAGATATTTTAGTCTTTGAGTTTTGAACAAATTTTAAATAGGTTCCTCAACTGTGGAAATACTTTTTTTAGTCCTTCAAATTAATAAATAATTATTAAAATTAATAGTCAATCATTTTAATGTTGAAAAATTTCAAAACATCCTTGAACAACTTTTATATATATTTGGCCTGGTGTTTGATAGCACCCCAAATAAGCTAACTGAAAACAATTTTTGGTCAAAGAATTATAAATGAATGAAAATGTTTTTCAGTGGTCAAGAAGACAGAAAACATGTTTTATACAGTAACTTCTTCTTTTTTCTTTCACTAGGCCTCCCCTTTCCTCATACTCCTAGCCCTAACCCCAACCCCACCCCTATCCCTGCCCCTTTGAAAAATAAAAAAGTAAAAGTAAAAAAAATTAAAGATTAAAAAGTTATTTCAATTACTTTTTAAATGATATTTTTTAAAGAATATTGAAAAAGAAATTTTTAATTTTTTTACTTTTTAATTTTTTTTAAAGGGGTAAGAATGGGATAGGGTGGGGTTAAAGGTGGAGATGGAGGGAGTGGAGGCCTAGTGGAAGAAAAAGAGAGGGAGTTATTGTGTGGATTATGTTTTCATCTTCTTGGCCATCGAAATTTTTTTTTCTTCATTTATAACTGAATTTTTTGTTGATAAAAAAAAAATAATAGTTGACTTATTTTCTGGTGTTACCAAGCACCGAAAAATCAAGAAATAATTTTTAGGAAAATATTTTCCAGCAACATACGGAGCCTGAATATATATAAAAGTTGCTTAAGGGTATTTTGAGATTTTTAACAAGTCAAACGATTGATTATTAGTCTTGATAATTATTTATTATCTTAAGAAACTAAAAAAGATATTTTTTATAATTGAGAGATTTATTTGAGAATTTAATTAAAATTCAAAGACTAAAATATCTTTATCTCTACTCAACAAGGCTACTTGTAGGAACTAGAGCTTAGATAAAAATATCCTAACTTAGGTATGGACTGCACATGGAGGAGAACTTTCAATGCAATTACCCAATTATCAACTAATACGTTGATCGCTTAGGGAAAAAAAAATGCATTTTGATATGGAAGGAAAATTATTCACTTCTACATCAATAAAATAATACAATTATCTTTAACTCTTGAGTACGAATATGTAACTTAAGACCTCAAGACAGGCTTAGATCTCCAGAACATAGACTTAGACTTCCTGCTCATAGGCTTTGACCTCTTGAGCACAGTGTGGCTTGGACCTCCTGAGAACGAGTGTGTGGCTTTGACCTACGAGGCTTGAGTGTGTCTTTAACCTCCCAAGAGAAGGTGCAGGATCTGCTTCCCATTTGTACTTTTGGTTATTAAGTCAAAAGATGCTCAATATACTTAGAGAGAAAAATGTAGAGGATTGAGTTTAGAGAATCGCTATTTTTGAGTGGAAAAATTGGGTATTTATAGGAGACTTGATACTAAGATTAAAACTTTCGTCTTTTTAATGGTATTAATAATTGTAAGTATTGTTCTTAAGTTTATCTCCTTTTGTGAGGGGAAACGATGATAACATTCATGATGTCATAGTTTGGCTTCTTCTATGGCCGGAGCATTGCCTTACACCTTCAACCATGGGGTTAATAGAGCTAAAGGATGGATTAAGCTTCATTATTTAGCTTTGGCTATAGCTTGGATCAAGTTGTTGGTTGGTCAAAGCACGTCTCTTTGCTTTTGGCCTTTGAAGGAACATGACAAGCACCTAGCCAGAGCACACTTCTATTGTTTTAGGGCATATTTGGATTGATTTTTTTTAAGAAAAAAATACTTTTTTTTCTTAAAAAAGTTATATTAAATTTACAATAATTATTTGATTTGACTTTTAAAAAAACTGAAACTCTGAAAAAGTTTAAATATAATTTTTTTTTAGAAATCAGAATTTTCAACTTCTTAAAAAAAATTATTTTTCAAAAATTATTAAAAAAATATTTTTAAAAAAAGTCAATTTAAACAGGCCTTTAGCCATGAGATAAAGCAATTCGGAGTGGTCAGAGCATTATTTCTTTGCTTTGGGCATAAGAGTGGATGATCTTTTTCTTAACGCTGGACATGTTTCCAATGGTGTGGAGTTTTATCCCCTTTAAACTTTTCACCTTAACTTTGTAATCATTTTTCAAGCTCAATGAATACCCCTCTCTATGTGTGGTATCATTTTTGTAAAATAAGATCAGTCAAAGGAAATTCAATAATAAATGTGCATCAACTTGGAGAATGTCACATGTTTTCTTGTACGACGCCTCATGTGGCGACAAGGCCTTTTGGTCCCCATCCTTACCAAGAAGCACACCATGAATTCAATGCAAAAGTCAATTGACTTATAAGTTGATATTTGAGAGCCAACACCTCGAAAGGGTAGCCACCGGTTTCAACTATATACATGTCCCTATTCTAATCCTTTTCATGACAAAACCATAAATTTGAATTTGATGCCTGATAATAGATTTCGTGGAAAGACTAACTTGCCTTGGAATAATAGTCATAGATAATTATTTATCGTTTGAATCACTATTAAAAATGAGTGTCCGTGTTCATTTTAAAATCAGAAGGAGTAATTTGCATTATAGTAAATCACAAAACAATAAAGCCTACTTAACCCTTGATTAAATTTAGATAGACCCTGATGGCACGGTAGTTAACCGCAGAGTTGGTACATAATTATATATCATTAGTGATATATAAAGTTTGGTACTCCTGTACTCTTTTGCTTGTATATAAAATTTTCATCATATACACAAAAAATTTGACATTCATATATGAATTCTTAACGTATAAAGAAAGAATGACGGTGAAAGGTAATACACAGCATTAGCAATATTATACTTTTTTGTCTTTAATTGCCAAACTAAGCGTGTGATAAATCTCTAGAGGCTTTTAATATAAGAGTCGTTTGTAAGGGTTTGTTTGGCTCAACTTTTAAATTTTCAGAAGTACTTTGTATGAGTTTAAATTGAAACTAACTTATTTGGTCCACTTTGAAAAAAAATTTTAGATAAGAGTCACACCTTAAAAAATTGAAAATTTAAAACTTTTTGGAAAATGTTTTTGTGAAATTATGTTTACAATATATAAAAAGTTATTTTTCTTTCTAAAAAATAACCCCTCAATTTTTTGGAAGTCTAAGATTACTTTGCTCAAAGCTGAGTAGCTAGAAAGTAATGCCAAATAATCCACAACTTCTATGTAGGAGCAGTTCTAATGCTAAAACTCTACTGTTGAAATTCTACAACTCACCAGCAAAAATTTCATAGTTATGACAAATGGACTAATAGAAAATTTAGTTGTATTTGCAAATTAAAAAGAGGAGAATAAGTGAACTTAATTTATTAAAGAAAATGTTGAAAAACAACCCAGAGTTTTTTTTTTGCTGCTTTTCATTAATTAGAATTTTGAAAAACTGTTTATGAGTTTTCAAATTGGAAAATTTTCTTTTAGAAATGTAATATCCTATTTCTTGTTTGGATTAATTACCAAAAGGTCCTTTATCATTTCCGTTTTTGACAGTTTCCTCCCTTGTCTTTTAAATTGACCTTTTTCAATCCCTTTTGCTTTCTTGTTGTGTTGTTGTTAGTTCTTTCGATATGATGAGCTGTTAGAATTTGGATGGAAAATGAAGTAGAAGGACTAGTGTTGGCACAACTGAAAAACATAAGGCTAAAGTGGTAGAAATTAACAAAAAAATCATGCAATGACTTCATGATCATGTGATTTTCCATTTAAATTCGAATGGCGCATGACAAAAGGACAAACATTGGCATAATGAAAAGAAGATAGGGGACTGAAAAGTTTAATTTAGAAAGATAACGGACAAAGTTGTCAAATGAGGAAAAGATAAAGGACCTCTGGATAATATAAACCTTTTTTATTTTTATAATTTTTTTTTTCTAGAAAGTACCTCTATTTTTCTGTAAGTGAAGACCCCCTTGCACCGAATTTAAACCATATTAGGTATTACAATATTTAAAATATTACTTTTTGCTTTTATGAATAATAAGTTAGAAACTAGATCTTCATCTTGGATGCTGCTTTGCAACCTTCCATTGGTGTGGTCCGGCATCCATATTCATATTTAGAAACACTAAGCTCATTGAGTCATGAGAATGAGACACTTCTTGTTTGATGCGATATTTCATGGGATTTTATCAATTTCCTTCAAGCCATCGTTGTTGAATTGCATCTTCAATTTATGAAACTGAGAGGGTTGATAAAGTTTTAGGGGGGCATTACTTCTCCAGGCAAGTTCTCACATTTTATTTGGGATGAAATCAGAATGAAAGTCCAAAAGAAAGCTCAATGCACTCATTGCCTATAATGCAATTCTCTCGGCAGGAGAGATGTTTCGTAGAATGTTAGACCGTGGTCAATGATATTTTTTGAATTATAGTTAAAATCATTTATACTCAGCTTTAGAATACAAAATAAACGATGAATCTTGCTACATATTGGGTTGTCAAGTAAATGGTTTGAGACAAGTTAGAGAATTGATTGGTTCTTTAATGTACCATATGCTTTACACAATATTTTTTCAATCTTGGAGATAGGATGACCTTTTATAAGCTTGACTTTTATATTAATGAAATGCTTGTTACTTAAAAAGAAAAGAAAAAGAAAAGAAAAGAAAAGAAAAGAAAAGAAAAGGTATAGTTTGTACTTTTGGCTTGGCATGCTTCAATAGGAAAATTTTCATAACTTTTGATCCGTTATCCCTATAATGATTTTTATATCTTAGAAAAAAAGATACTTTCCTTTTGGGCCAGTTGTGGATGGATTCAAACACCTGACACCGTGGTTCATAGCCACGTGTTCTAAATCCTTTGAGTTACAGATCCCACATCCTTTCCATTACATATGTTCTCGAGAGTATTAAAAGATTATTATTATTATTATTTCAATCTTGGAGATAGGATGACCTTTTATAAGCTTGACTTTCATATTAATGAAATGCTTGTTACTTAAAAAGAAAAGAAAAGAAAAGAAAAGGTATAGTTTGTACTTTTGGCTTGGCGTGCTTCAATAAGAAAAATTTCATAACTTTTGATCCATTATCCCTATCATGATTTTCATATTTTAGAGAAAAAGATACTTTCCTTTTGGGCCGGTTGTGGATGGATTCAAACACCCGACACCGTAGTTCATAACCACGTGTTCTAAATTCTTTGAGTTACAGATCCCACATTCTTTCGGTTAGATATGTTCTCGAGAATACTAAAAGAGAATCTTTCCTCTCCCCGGCCGTAAAAACATGTCAAGAAGATGTAAAAATACGTTTATCTCTATAAAAAATGGGGCGTTTCTAGTTTCTCTATGTGCTTTCTAATTAGATATTGTAAACGAGTTTTAGTTGAAACGAGAATTCACCCTACCGTCATGAGATGAGATTTAATAATTGTAGGTATTATTATTATTATAATCTCCACTCACTTTTGCCACCACAATCTTAACGACCTTTAACTTCCAAGACTCCTCCCCTCTGGAGTCTTGAAAAAGCTGGACAACCACCACCACCACCTCCAATGGCAGCAACCGCCGCTTTCTCACACCTCACCACCGCTTCCCTCTTCTTCCCACCACCACAGCACCACCATCCTTCATCCCTCACCTCCTCACTCATCCTCCCCAACCGTTTCCTCACCATCACCACCCCACTTAAGCTGATCTCTTCCATACACACCCCAGCTCCACCATCTCCATTCCTCACCTTCTCCAACGGTGGCGTTGGCGGAGGCGGTGATAGTGGCGGTGCCTGGGGAGGAGGAGGAGGAGGAGGTGATGATGGAGATGCTGGAGAGAGAAACAAGGCTGAGGCACTGATGGCCTTGGCTGAGGTGGGGAGATCAATGGACAGCATTCCTAAAGACTTGGCTGCTGCCATTGAGGCTGGCAGGATTCCGGGGTCGATAGTTTATCGGTATTTCGAGCTCGAAAAGTCTGCGGTGTTCAGGTGGCTGCTCAGCTTTGGAGGGTTTAAAGAAAGATTGCTTGCAGATGATCTGTTCCTGACTAAAGTTGCCATAGAGTGTGGTGTTGGAATCTTCACTAAGGTTTAGTACTCTTTCACTTTATATATGTGTACATTCTTTTGGAATTTGTTTGAAAGGAGAAAAAAAAGAGGTAATATCTATACTTAAATATTAATCCGAATTGACATGAATCTCAATGACCAAGAATTGACAATTGACGCGCCAAGTAACTATAGAATACACGGAATTTCGCTGAAAGATTTCTTTTTATGTAATGAGAACTTCTATGTATCAATAGTTAGTTATCATACTTTTGGTAAAATATATCTTTGTGTGGTGTGGATGCTAACTCATTCGAAATTAAAAAGTGGAATACTGGCAATCAATAAATAAGACTACTAACATAGCTACACCTGTACCTGTTGATCCATATTTTTCTTTTTCAAAAAAGAAAAAGGCCAAAAAAGAGGACTTAAGCATCTCTCTGGGGCTGGGCGAACAAATAGGTGGTGGGGAAGAGGAGAAAGGGGGTGCGAGCCCTTTCCGGTTGTTCTCGGACTACCCATCTCTTCCTTCCCCCTTGCCCTGATGGGTGAGATCAGATTTCTCTGATGAAATGAAGTGATAGGAAGAGAGGATTGCTGGCAGGAGATCTTTGTTCATTAGAGCCCCTAGTATAGTAAAGGGAGAATGAAAGTGCGAAGGTGAGATCAGATTTCTTAACAAAGTGAATTGATAGGAAGAGAAGACTGCTAGCAGGAAATCACTATTCATTAAAGCCCCTTGTATAGTAAGGGGAAAACAAAAGTGTGCTCCAGCACAGTAGCTCAAGAAAGGAGCTTTGGAAGCTTACCTTATTCCTATTAAAAGGGAAAAGGGTTCCAAACCAACCTAACAAGAAGAGAGGGGAAAGCCAAAAAACTACTAACAAGAGATGGAGCGAAGTAGCTCATTCTCCATTTGCCTGCCAGCAGCAGAGGGGTTCGATTCCCGTTGTAGATGATCTGATGAAATGAAACCTATGATTCTTCGACTTTTCATAGGCAAATATATTGACGTTAAGAAGCAGATATGCATTTTCTTTGAGATAGGAGTGTGAAATGGTGGTGCTGGTTGGTAGGACATGTTGGAACCATGTTAGGCTACAGTCTTCACAAATCTAGTGACCAATTTGACAACAGGATGCTTAATTATTCAAGGCAGACCATAAATGTCTGTTCATCATTTAACTTAAGTTTTTATAGTCTTGTGCCCCATATTAGAATCTAGCCTAAATATTTAACTAGACATGTTTTCTTCTCAGTGAATCTGTAATGAGTTTTGGGAAATCATTTCATTTTACTTTCTCTTGCATTTCAGACAGCTGCAGAGTTAGAAAAGCGAAGAGAAAATTTCACCAAGGAGCTAGATTTTGTCTGTGCTGATGTGGTACGTTTGGTTTCGTCCACTGCTAGTTTCATAAATATATTCCATACATTTCGCATGTTAGAAGTCTGTTTAGATGCTTGTTATTGAGACCTTGAGACTGTACTCAAGGTTAATGAGTAAAGAGACTCCAAGTCCTCCCTCGATTTTGTGGCAGCAAAATTAAAGCAGAATGCACTTTATCTTACTCTTCTTCTGTTTGTCAAGGAAAGCTAAGTTTGTTGCATATGTGGTGCAGCAAATAGTAGAGCATATTCTCTCTGGATTTCAATTACAGAAAAGAAGATTCAACGGATGAAGTTTTGAAGCATTCACCTCAAGCTGAAAAAGGGACACCCGCATATATATACTAGACATCTGCTCTCATGAAGAAGAAAACTTAGAATGAAAAATCATAGCAAAAAAGGAGGGCTTTACTAAATTGACCATTACTTAAACTTGTGGAGACAAGAGACTAAAGTAACATGCTCTTAGCAATGAATTTAGGCCGTTAACTATTTGATATTCAAGCAATAATTAGTGTGTATTAGATGATTATACATTGATGTCAATCTGTAGCATGTGAATTCTGAGTAATTTGAATACACATTGATGCTAGTCTGTAGAGTCTAAATTCTGACTAATTACCCTTTATAAAGCCAGAGATCTTAGCTTTACTTTACTTAGATAACTAATTTACTGCGGACTGGGAAAAATGCTATATAATTAAGTTAAACTCTTCAGGAAGCACAATCTTCTGTAAAATGCATTTAAAAGATTTACTGAATGCAGCATATGCGAAAACATGGATAAACTACATATATTATGGCCATGCACAAGCAGAGTGTTAATGAAGCTCATGTCTTATTCTTTTGTTTTTACATTTTTTTGTTCAATTAGCATATTATTCTGTTAACGTGATTGATGTTTGGAAGCATTTGAGACAACTAATGTAGTAAGGTTTTTAAAGAATTAATATCCAATAATTAGAAGGAAAAACAACAAAAACTAAAATCAATTGGTGACACATGAACTGTGCCTCTGACATATTTCTTGGTCAAAGCCTATTATCATGATTATTTCATGTAGTGGAGGAGCGAAAAGGCTTCAACTTGAATAGGTCAAGCAGCAACTTATAAAATTCTCAGCAAAAGAAAGACAAGGTTACTGTCCTTATCTTTGTAATTTTTCCCATGTAGCCTTAACTGATAATTTGTTGACACCCATCACCCTGGATTAGTGAAACGTATTCACTAAGGAAACATGAAACTGCACCCGCCACTTGAATTTACAATAATCACAATTCTAGTTGAGTTAACGAAAAAGCTCCAACAGGAATTTAGATAAATTCTGCATGATGAATGGATTTGAAATTTTCTTTTCAACCTTTTAGTTGCAATGAATTGACATCAGGTTAGTGGAATTCTGAGTTGAGTCAATCATCATACTCTGATACGAACTTGTTGTCTATAATATGTCATGTCTTTAGCCTATTAGTGAAAGCACATCTAGAAAGAAAGAATTTTCTTCGAGAAAACAAATATGAGCTCACTTTAGATGGAATCTTTTCTTCTATTTGCTATCTTACACCCTATTTAAAGTTATAGGTAGTGTAAATATTTTTTTAAGCATTTCTGGATGATGTTAACAGAATTTGAGATTTAACATTTTAGAGGCTTGCTTTAGATGTTGGCCTTCTGCAGTTCAGAGTTTGTCTAATACTTCGAGACAAAAAATAAAAGGCAAAGATTATATGGAGTTAACAGACAAAGTATGGGAACTTTGAATTCTTTTTGATGTATGCCTTGCAAGCAGGATTCAAATGTCTTATGTTCTGAGTATTCAGAAGTTTACCTAATCAGGAGACCAAGCTCTTGGAGAACTGTGGCTAAATTTGATATTGTATGTTCACTATTTTAAGTAAGAAGTTTTGTTGGGAGATGTCTAGAAGTAATTTACAAGTTCAGTAAATGGAATTTTTATTGTCTTACAGATATGTTCTTAGATTAGCCTTTTACTGATTTATTTAGTCATAAATCCTTCTTAATTCTAAAATTTTTATTCCCCTACCCTCATCTCCTTTACTTTGATTGGAAATGTGTACTTAAATTTTCTTCAGGCCTTGTCAAAGATTTAGATCCTCAGAATGTTTTTATTTTAGGTAATGGCCATTGTTGCAGATTTCATGCTTGTCTGGCTTCCTGCCCCTACTGTTTCTCTACGAAAATCTCTTGCGACTACTGCTGGACCTCTCAGCACATTCTTCCATGGCTGTCCTGATAATGCATTTCAGGTTATGTTCTGAATTTTACTTCTCTATATACTCTAGAACATGCTGGAACTTCTCCTCTTTCTGCCCCCTTTGTATTCCTCTTTGGGGGTTGAGAGAAATTGTACTTGAATGGGAAAGTTACCTACAGTTGACTTATTGGTGCAACTTTTGATCCACAGGTTGCCTTGGCTGGTACTTCCTATTCATTTTTTCAAAGAATAGGAGCCATAGTGGTATGGTATTTGTTGGTTTATATATAGATTCAAAGTATAATACTTTTCATAAGTTTAGTTACTTCAACTGAACTCAAGAGTGTTCTGTTTACATCCAGAGGAATGGGGCCAAGCTATTTGCAGTTGGGACTGGTGCATCTCTGGTGAGTCAACACTTGAATAAGTGCAGAAGTTCCTCAAAACAAATGCATTATGTAGTTTTAGTGTTCCATATCATTAGTTTAACTACCACCAGAGTTCATTTGGTTCTCTCAATGTCTTTTTCGTTACATTTCCCAGTTTTGTATATATGTATGTATGCTGTTGACATTCATCAGAATATAGTTTTCACACAAAAGAATTTTCTTACATTTAGAAGCATATATATCCAAATAATATTTGTGGAAGTTCTTTTTATAGTCTCAACCACTTGAGCTACCCCTAATCCTTGTGGAAGTTTGTTTGCAGAGCCAAAGATGCAAGGACACCAAACCTGCCATACATTTCCATTCCATATCTGAATTTTATCCTCCTTCGGTGAATAGAAATTAGGATCTTTAGATGCTGGTATTTGCAGACTGAATCTTACTAACGAAAATTACTAATATTTACCTTCTGTGAAATCACTTCTTTACCCCCCAAGTGGAAGGAAAAAATTTACTGCGACAGGAAAAACTTAAAGGGCACCCAAATTCATCTAATGTATTTGTGTTTAAGCTGAAGATTGACTTCAATTGATGATCAAATGAGAGCTTTGCCATTGCAATTCTTGAACTTCCACTAATTTATCCAAGAGGGTGGTGTATGGATCTGAATATGTATGCAAGCTCTCACATTTCCTGGTATCTTGGATCTAAAACTACTACACTTCTTGGCATTAGAGAACTAAATATTAAGCATGAATTTGCTAAGTTTCTGCTATCTGAGACTCAATATTTCACTGCACGAAATTACACTTGTAGTACTTTTCATTTTATGTTAGATATGATTAATGAACCATCCCTATGTTAAAGTGCGTAGTCAAGGTAACATTTGCAAGATATTGCTGATAGAAATGCACTGACCAACTCGTCTCTTCTCCAAATCAGCAGAAATGAGATGTTGTCTTCCTGGTGTCCACATATTCAACTGCTGGTTATGACTGAACGCGTCATTGACAGCGTATATGTATTTCTACTCTTTTTGCAGGTTGGTACAGGTGTAACAAATGCCTTGATTAATGTACGCAAAGCATTTGATAAGTCCTTCGCTGGTGAAGCTGAGGATGTTCCTGTAATATCGACTAGCATAGCATATGGTGTCTACATGGCAGTTTCCAGCAACCTCAGGTAGGCAGTACTTGTCTAACATGGACTTTCATGAAAGTTTATGAAATTCCTCGAACGCCACTTTGTTGGGTTGATAAGAAAGTTGCCTATTTTGATAGTCATCTGCTATTCAGATAAAATAAGTTGTTTAGAAAATGCCTTGCATCTGCTCTTCAGATAAAGCAAGTTGATCAGAAGTGTCTCGCCAGTGAAAGGACATAGCAAGCTGGGAATACACTTTCATCACAGCCTCTTTGAAGCTAAAGTATATAAGAGTTTACATGTGATCATGTCTTTGGAAAGAATACCAGTGTGCCAGTACTGTCTCGAATACTTTATTGAGTCCACTTAACAGCTTTAAAATGAGAATAAGATCTAGTTTAAAACATGTTGGGTTATGGCTCAAGTGCTAAGCCCAAGTTCATATTGAAATTAGGAAAGAGTCTTAATGAGAGTCAAAATTCTAGTTATGATAAGAGTCTTAGTTATGGTAAGATTGATAGATTAGGAAATCCTTTGTCTTGGAGGACAAGGAAATCTCCTCTATAAATAGGATTCTTGTATTAGTTGAAAGGTGTGTCTTGCAATAGGTTTAGATTAAGAGAGAGAGAAAGCTATTGTAAGAACACCGTGAGAGAGGGTTTAGACTTTTCAGGCCGTGCAAAAAGTCTTATTAAGTTTGTACTCTTTTCTATTAGTGGAGTTTTTTGTGGACATAGGCAGAGGACTGAACTATGTTTAATAGTGCGTATTTTTTTCTCGTTACTCGTGATTTAATTCCGCTGCGTGAGTGTGTGTTATGCGTCCTAATTTCCCAACAAGTGGTATCGAGAGCTAGGTTGGAGGGAGGACGCTGGTTGCAAGAAAAACGAAAAAAGAAACGCTGAAGAGGAGTAAAAAAAAATCGCTGATCTGCTGGTCGTGTTTGGAAGCCTTCCCGGAGTCCGATCGACGATCTGTTTGTTGCTGTGCTTTCGTCTCGGAGAGGAGAGTAAGCTGCTAAAATTTCGTAACGATCCGACGGTCGGATTGTGAGATACAAGCAGGTCAAGTTTTGTGAGTTTGTGGTCAAACAGTCAAACAAAAAATTTTACCAGCGTTGACCGAAGGGCTGCAGGGGTTTGACCGCGTTGACCGAGGGTCTCCCCACCGTTTTCCGAGATCCTGAATCCATTTTTGCGGTCAGTTTGCCAAATTCTTGCTGGATTGCTGAGTTTTAGCGAATTTGTGTATAGGAGCCAAGACGACGACCGGTACAAAGTTTGAAATTCCAATGTTTGATGGAAACATGAACTTCAACTTGTGGAGGAATACTATCGAGGACCTTTTGGTGCAGCAAGGCCTTGATGAAGTGCTAGAAGAGGCGAAATCGGAAGAAGTTAATGATAAGAAGTGGAAGTCCCTACAACGAAGAGCCGTAAATACAATTCGGTTGGCGTTAGTACCGCAAATTAAATGTCATGTGATTGATGAGACGACGGTGAGCGGTGTGTTCGACAAGTTGGAGAATATTTATGAGTCAAAGTCGATCACCAACCGATTGTGTTTGAGGACGGAGCTTTACTCATTTAAGATGGAAGAGGGAACTGCCATCCAGGATCACATTAACAAATTCAACGAGTTAGTGGTCAAGCTCATAAGTGTTGAGGAGCCTGATAAGAGAATTACAAATGAAGAACAGGCGCTTGTACTACTATCTTCCTTGTTGAAGTCGTACAAGCCGTTCGTGCAATCAATCCTCGTGGGGAAGAAAACTCTCGAGCTAAACGAAGTGATTGCGCTCTTGAGAGAGAACGAGAGTATGTTGGGAAGAAGTAGTGTGCCTAGTAGAGATCAAGCACTAACTGTTGAAGGTTCGAATTGAGGGAGGAGTTCTGAAAGAGGGAATTCTTGCAGAGGTAGATCGAGATCAAAAAGCCGAGCTAGGGATGGAGAAGACGATCGAGAGTGGTACTACTGCAGAGAGAAGGGCTATATCCAACCAAGATGTCCTAGATTGAGAGAAGACATGAAGAGCCTTAGAGAGTGGAGACCTAAGGGCAAGAAGAAGGTTTATGGCAAGGACTCTGCGAACCTTATTGAAGGTGATAATAGCGATGGTAGTGAGACTGTTTTGATGGCGGTAAGCGGGGACGTTAATGAAGGCTCGAAGAGGAAGAAAACTGACTGGGTGATGGATTCAGCTGGAACGTTTCACGTTTGCAATGATAGAGCTAGTTTTGACACTTTGCTTTGGGGAAGAGGCTTGAATACATCATTATTGGGAACAACTAGAAGATGAAGGTTGGTGGCATTGGGAGAGTTCGCTTGAGGCTCAACAATGGTAGTATCAAGACCATCTCCAATGTAAGGTATGTGCCATCTTGTGTGTCCAACATAATTTCATTGGGTGAGTTGGCATCAAGAGGGTACAAGTATATTGGTGAAGGAGATTGCTGCAAAGTGTATCGTGGAAAGGAGCTAGTTCTTGAAGGGAGGAAGAACGAGAAACATGTGTACTACTTGGAGGGATGCACTGCATTGAGAGATGAACGCGACAAGTGTAAAGAAACTCAAGTGAAAGCTGAGAATAAGAGAAGAGTGACATTCTCGTCTACTGTGGAGATTCTTGGCACTTCTCGCTAAGGGAGGAATTTGTTGGGTTATGACTCAAGTGCTAAGCCCAAGTCCATATTGAAATTAGGAAAGAGTCTTAATGAGAGTCAAAATTCTAGTTATGATAAAAGTCTTAGTTATGGTAGGATTGATAGATTAGGAAATCCTTTGTCTTGGAGGATAAAGAAATCTCCTCTATAAATAGGATTCTTGTATTAGTTAAAAGGTGTGTCTTGCAATAGGTTTAGATTGAGAGAGAGAGAAAGCCATTGTAAGAACACCGTGAGAGAGGGTTTAGACTTTTCAGGCCGTGCAAAAAGTCTTATTGAGTTTGTACTCTTTTCTATTAGTGGAGTTTTTCGTGGACGTAGGCAGAGGGCCGAACCACGTTTAATAGTGCGTATTTTTTTCTCGTTACTTGTGATTTAATTCCGCTGCGTGAGTGTGTTATGCATCCTAATTTACCAACAAAACAGATAGGAGAAGATGATTTGGCTGATCGAGGATGATTATGACAAGGAGATTCCTATGATAAACATAAAATGAACCGGCAAGAGAAAGCAGACTTTCAAATCAGGACATGTTTCCCTGACAGACTATTAGTTAAAAAAATGAAAATTATGAGTTGCTGTGATCTACGCAGCTCGAATTGATGAATTTTTCTACGTTGAACAGGTATCAAGTACTTGCTGGACTCATTGAACAAAGGTTTTTGGAACCGTTGCTACACAAACACAAGATCATACTTAGCGCAATCTGCTTTGTTGTCCGAACTGGAAATACATTCTTGGGGTCATTGATGTAAGATTCATTTTTCTTCACATTACCTAGTACAAAGACCTTTCCTCTATCGATTTTCACCACACATCTAATATTGTTACAGGTGGGTGGATTTTGCACGTTGGACTGGAATACAGAAGATACGAGATTGAAAAAGCAGAAGATAACAATGGTATGGTCAACATTTGTATATGAGTTTTGAAGGGAAAGAATTGATAGCTTTTGGTATACTTCACTTTGCTATTCAATAAAACATGCATGACAATAATTCTTTAATCTATTAAGTTGTAAGAAAGGAACCTGTTTAGATGTTATGTACGTTTCTCAAAGTTTGAAACTTGAGAAGAAGCCTAGTGCATGAAACTTCTGCTATTTGTCCGACTTTATTATCTTAAATTTTAAGTTTTATTTTCTATTTCCATTTTAGTTGTTTTACTTTATTTTGTTTTTGAAACAAATAGTATTTGCAACCCAAAAAAGAAGCCTTACTTGATTGCCTGAATTAAATTTTCTATCTATTTATATTAACACATCTATACTATATATAAAATTTCTTTTTTTTTTTTTTTTGAGAATTGTAAAAGTGTCATATTAGCGCCATTATGAATGTGTCATGTTAGCACTTACCTGGTATGATTATTTTTTATTTATCATTTTACTTTCTATTATTTCTTATCTTTATGAATATATATTATGAGCTTCAATTGAGATATTAAATAGTCAATCAATTAATGCTTAAAATAAAATTCATTTGCAAACTTAAATACATTTATTTCATATATATTATGTATATATATTATTAATATTAGACATTGAATTTCCAATCGATTAATTCTTAAAATAATATTCATTTGTGAGTTTCAAAAGATTAAGTTTGAGTAAATTTAACGTTATTATCAAAAAATACTTTTTTGAGTATTATGAGAGTGTCATGTTAGTGATTATATGGCAGTAGTTATTTTATTATTAACTTACACAATAAATTTTTATTTGTTTTATATTTATTATTTTTATCCTTATGAATATAATTAAATTATCAATTTTAATCAACAAATTAAACAATCAATCAACTAATGCTTAAAATATAATTCATTTGTGAATCCCAAAAGATTCTTTTATTACCTATTATGGATATATATATATTCTTAGATTTAATTTAGAAATTTAATCAAAAATAATATTCATTCGTGAATTTTGAAATGTTAATTTCTTATTCATTATGGATATATATTATTAGCTTTAATTGAGAAATTTAATTACTAATTCATTAATACTTAAAAGCCTTAAAGTATTTTTCATTTGTGAATTCTAAATATTAAATCCAAATAAATTTAATATTTATTATTTAAACAAAACCCGTACAGAGCATAGAACATTCAAGACTAAATTCGTCATATCCTATTAAAAATGAATAAATTTAATTTAATTTTAATATTTACTATTAAAAAATAAATCGGTGCGAAACATGGATAAAAGTACACTAATATATGTCTAAATGTATATAAGATAATAGGAAGTTATATCACTTGCCAATCCGAGAAATTTCTTAACTTCCCATAACTCCTCTTTTACCCATTAATTAAATGGGTCAGGTCGAGTCGAGTGGGGTTGGTCCACATTGGGTTGCTCAACCCCAAATTTTTGATCGTTTTCTTCTTTCTCTTATCAACAAATTTTTTACTCCCCCTACTTCCTTGGTTTCTAAGATCTAGAGCTTGTAAGCTCTTTTCCTCCTTGGACAAACCATAACAGTAAATTATATAGCAATTTTTGCAATAGATATTAATTCTCATTTATGCCCTCCAAAAAACATAATATTGCACGAGTAAATAGTAAACACATCAACAGCAAGTTGGTTATTTTGGTACAGTATTGGAGATAACCAATTATACCATGCACCACCGTAACTTACGATACCTCAAAGCAACAAACGTCTAAATTTAATTGTCAGACGTGCTTAAAAAACTAACTCACACGTCTACAGCAGCATAACACAGGACACACTCCCTTCTCTCTCCTCTCTTCCATCCCTTCTCTCTCATCTCTTTTCTTGCAACAGTAGAAGATCCCGATCTCGGTGGTCTGCCTTTGGGGTTTTTTGCCAGTTAATTGTGTCACATGTGCTTAAAAAAACTAACTCACACGTTTGCAGCAGCATAACATAGGACGGAAATTTTTTATTTTTACTCTACTTTTAAAAATTTATCTCAAAAATACCCTTTTTGGTAAGTCACCTATCATTTCGGTAGGTGACCTACCGTTCCCAAATCTCAAAATTTTTAAAAAAAATAAAAAAAAGGTAATTTAAAAAAAATCGTTGTATTTTTAACGAAAACGGTAAGTCACCTATCGTATTTTTAACGAAAACGGTAAGTGACTTACCGTGTTGAGGTTTGAGGTAGGATGTGGGCACTGGGAAAACTTTTTTGCAGAACAAAACATAGCCTTGAGTTCACAGAAATAAACCTTAATTTTTAGTTTTCCCTTGTGGGCAATGTTTTTCTTCGCTTTCCAAAAGCAAGTTGAATTCTTTAACAACTATACATATTCAAAAAGATCAGCAACAAATCCATGTTGAAAATGACAAAGCAAAGTGAAAGTTGCAAACTTTGGAAACATTTTGAAGAAAAGATTAAATCTTTGAAAAGAGTTAGTATCATTTATCTTATATCAATGAGTAAAGCTCAAATTTCTTTGTGTATGTGTGAAAAAATGGAAACAAGCTTCCAACTTTCAAGTCAAGAGTTTTGAATGTTATTGTTTTAGAGTGAGATGAGAATGGAGATTTTGTTGTTGTGAGTGGTGTATTAATTGCAAAAGGTTAAAAAATAGTTTGGTTTCTCGTGGTGAGAGAGTGTGTGTGTATGTGCGTGAGAGAGAGAGTGTGTGTATGTGCGTGACTTACCCCATTTTCGGTAAGTCACTTACCGTTGGTAAGTGACTTACCGTTTTCGTTAAAATTGTTATTAATTTTTTTTAAAATTTTTTTAAATTTGGGGATTCCTGAACTGTTGTAGGTGATTTACCGAAAACGATAGATGACTTACCGAAAAGGGTATTTTTGAAAATCTTTTCAAAACAAAGATATTTTTTCGATAAAATTTAAAAAAGGGTAAAAATAAAAAATTTCCACAGAGGACACACTCCCTTCTCTCTTCTCTCCCTTTTCTCTCTTCTCTCTTCTCTTCTCTTCTTCTCTCTCCTCTCTCCCTTCCCTTCTCCTCATCTCTTTTCTTGCAACAGTGGAAGACTTCGATCTCAATGGTCTGCCTTTGGGCTTTTTTGCCAACCCAACATCAACGGTGATTAGTGGTGGGGCAACGAGTACATCGTCGATGGTGATGGCCACCATGGTCAAACAGGTGCGCAGTGGTGGTTGTTGTGGGCTGCCAAAGGTTAATGCTAATGGTAGACTTGACTATTGAGTTGTGTAGTTTGTTTCACTAAGTTAAATTGTAATCAAAAGCTTTTTAATTAATTTTTTTTTCAAGAATGCTTTTCTGATTTCATAAGCTTCATAATTATGGCTTAATTTGTAACCATAGATTATTCTTTTTTTTTTTATATATGTGAATCACTTAATCTTTATGCTTTAATTTTACATATCAAAAGATATTTAAGCTTGTGAACTTTTTCATTTAAAGTTGCGAATACTTCGGTTAAAGTTGGTGAACGTGTCGTTCAAAAGTGTGAACGTGTGGTTTAGAGTATGAACGTGTCCATAACAAGATTTGAATATATTATTAATTAATTGTGAATATATAGTATAAAAATGTGAACATATAAAAATCTAAATGTGAATATGTAAAAATTGTGAATGTGTAGTATAAAAATTATGAACGTATATTTGTAATAATTAAAAAATATTAAAATTGTGAATATATAATATGAAATTTGTAAAAAAACGAAATTGTAAAAATATAATATAAAAATTGTGAATTTACAGTATAAAAATTATGAAAGTATGAAATATATATTTTTAACAATAATTTTTTTTATTTTTGAAATAAAAAATAAAATATAAAAAAATAAAAATAAACTAAAAAAAATCTTAAACTTTTCTTTACTTTTCTCTTTCTTTGTTAGCTTTGGTTATTCCTTGTAGCTTTTTGTCTCTTTCTTAAATGAGTTGCAGCACTGCTTGATTTTTTTTCTTTTGTGTTGAGCGTGTGTAAGACATGCATGTGTGTGTGCATGTAGATATTGAAGTGTATGTAGTTCAGGGACATGGTATATGTATTTACTGGAGATTTGCTCATGGTGTTCACGGTGAATTGAATCAGCAGCAAGTTGGTTAATTGACGTTTATTTCCGTTGCGTCCAATTTTTTTTTTTTTGGGAAAAAAACATATATCAAACATACACACACAAACACATAAATGTATTTGTTGTTATTGCTGTTGTTTGTTTTGTTCAAATAACTAATTCTTTTAAGGCTTTAGATACAGTAGTGGAACAAATTGTCGAGAAGGATTTGGGAGTTGTAGATGATGATGCAAAGGTGAATAAGAAATTGGTGAGAAATATTCCCAAAGCAAATAATCTAGTGAAGGAAAAATAAGACAAAATAAAATGTATAATGTTTTGCCTAAACTAAGGTGGTCTGTTTTTCTAATTGAAGTTTTGTCTAAATGTGATGCTATAGGTGAGGATACAGATTCTGAACATGCAACTTATTTATTTTGTAAACATTTGTTCGTGAAAATATAATATAATATTTTCACTCTGCTCAAATTATTTGTTCCTTTCTCATTCGGAGATCTCACAGTAGTAATCTTCATCCTACCGGTTTCCATTGCAAACCGTTCTGATAAGCCAAAATGAGCCATTAGTAACCACAGGAATGTAATGAGCTCCCGACCTTTGCTAAGATGTTGAGCATGACCACTTGGTCTGCAAT
Organism: Cordia subcordata; assembly: GCA_028554755.1. Lineage (NCBI taxonomy): Eukaryota > Viridiplantae > Streptophyta > Magnoliopsida > Boraginales > Cordiaceae > Cordia > Cordia subcordata. The sequence goes on along the minus strand of JAPTOF010000013.1, from coordinate 8,772,612 downwards.
GACTTGCAGCAAAGCATAACAGGTCCACCCATACTCTGCTCATCAACTTCCACATCTCATTATTTTCTAACTTTTGCAGGTCCTTAGCAAGTATACATGAATCAGATCGCAACGATTTGCTTTTGCCACCCTTCACCATAAAAGGCTTAATATTCGTGTCTATGTTAAGTAGTTTTGAACAAGCATGAATCTGCTCCGCAACAAAATCTGAAGGTGAACTTGTAAAATATTTCAACTTGTCAAAGATTGTTGATTCAATTCAGGTCCAGTGTTAGTATTTTTGCTAAAGAACCGCCTGGCTTCCGCGCAGGTGTCCTGGAACCTGAACGACCGATTCTACTATAGAGGCCACCGACAGACAATAACTCCCCCCGAACACAGCTTACAACCGTACTGTGCTCTCTAAAGAGCAACTCTTCTCAAAATCTTACTCAAAAACTGCTGAGTTGGAATCCTATTCTAACTAGGGGTTCTTGTGGTTATGGAGGATTCAGCTACAGGAGAACCAGGAATAAAGAGCTTTTTGCCCTTTTCTGCCCCACTCTTTGGTCTTAAGAAGACTGGTTTTAAGAATGAGTGATTGCCCTTCTCCGACCCATTGAGCAATGCCTGCCACGGGTGATGTCAATGTAGGCTGCATGATGAGCAGATACAACATATAATCAGACAGAAGCTTGCACACACTTCTATCAGGATTGGCAGCATCGATGCTTGTATAATAGCATAGCTCAGTAGCAATATGCCACAATAAGGCGCTCTTGTCGAATTCGACTTCCTCACTTAGACTTTCTGCAATTGATCTGCCAATTGTCTGTTGAGATGCAAAGGGGCACAAAAAAGATAACGAGGAGAAAGAGAGCAAACAATGCGGAGGATATGCCGTATTGCGTGAAGCGCCATGGCCCTCTTGGTGTAGAGCTCCTCGTACATGAAGAAACTAAGCTCAACCTCCACCACCCTAAATGCATCTTCTGTAGTCCTAAGCAAGAAGAAGCCTTGGCTCTCGCCACGGTCGCTATAACTTAAGTTGTGGTCCACAATTAGTCCTCGGAAAGTTCTATAGAAATCAAAAGCATTTTGTGTAAGCTGCGAATAGTTTTCTGAGTTTCTCCCGCCTGGTACAAAAGAATACCCGGGGCTACTATATATGGTCCCAGGATTTGGCTCAGAAAGCAAAGAATCCTTTATATATTACCCAAGCATGCAACATATAGAGCAGCAGCCCCTTCAGCATACTTGAAGCTTCCAGCAACAAACACGAGAATCGTTGAGATCCACAATTGATTATTAGGCAGAGATTCGAAGAATGCAAATATCACAGAACCAAGTTGGGCGAGAAGCCCGACCAGGTGACGAATCCACAGCTCATTGTCTTCAAGAAAGAAAGCAGTGATGGTATTGAGACCCCCTTGGGTGTAACAGAAGAAATGGAGCCCAGTCCATTCCCCGGGGTTGAGTGCCCTCAATTTAACTGATGCACAACAGTATAAGAAAGGTACGTCAATTGGTAGTTAGGTTCCGCAACTCAATTTTCATTATTGCAAAAGAAAAAAAAGAAGAAAAGAAAGGAAATGGAGCCCAAAAGTTAGAATTATCTGCAATAAAAGGCTGGTAAGAACAACAACTCTAAGATTCCACTCATCCGATAGCCAGGTGCTTCAGCTTCTGGGTATTCAGAGTGATCATGGTTGTCTCTTTTCGTTAACTTTCTCTTCAATCCTGTTCATTGCATACAAACCAATTGGGCAATAAATTAACTGAAAAAAGCAAGTAATAAGCCAAGTAATGTGTTACACGTAGCTGAACCGTCATTTTCTGCTAACGATGTTAAAGGAAATGTTTGTTTGGGAGAGTTTAATTAGCTATTATTTAAGAACACAGAGCGCACTTGAGCAATTTTTAATAGAACTACAGGGGGGTGATGTGCATTTTTTCACTCAAATGATTCATGATAAAAATAGAAAAATAATTGCATAGAAATTACATGACACACGATTGTCATTACATTTGACAATTTTTCTAAAGGTAGTTGGCGATATGATACGTTTTAGAAAACAAGGAGGGTTTTATCTATTTTAGAAAACACAGAGGTTATGGGTGTATCTTAGACAAACCATAGGGAGTACCAGTACATTTAACCCTTATTTCATTGAAGAGCTTCTTATTTCAATTTTAATCTAACAGCATTTTAAGTTTTGGTTAAAACTAATATTTTATCATCAATTTTATTAATTTTAAAAGTTTAACATTGAGATTATGAAGACCATATTTTCCCCCCAAATGGCTGCATTGAAACAGTTATATCTGCTCCACCATTTTGCTAATCATTTCAAAGTAAAATAAAAAGTAATCATCAAACATTAAGACAGTATTGTATTATTAATCATAATGTCATTAATATTTTTGTTGAAAACCTATGTAGTGCATGGAGAAAATAGAAATAGAAATAAATTTAAATAAAGCCAAATTTTAAATTGTGTAACTTTTTTGCAATTGAAAAATTATAGTACAAAAGAAAAGAACATAATAATTTTTGTAAAGAAATGATACTGGATGAGATAAGGAATTATCTAAAATATAAGAGTGAGAAGAGAATAAATACAAAGCTCCCAAAGATAAGGAGCTAGATAGAGTGTGTTGTAGAACAAAAATCACATTGGATTTTTCTTTGGGCAAAAAAACTACATTTAATTTAATTCCCCACAGAAGTAACGGGGTGGGTGTCATTTTCTTTTTCCTGAGTTTTAGTTGAATCCCAAACTTTTTTATTGGGTTTTAGTTTCATCCCTATTTCCCCTTTCTATAGATCATTTCTGAAACAAAACCTTATGTTAAAAGGCATTTTTCTACTTATTAAATAAAATACTAGACAAACTAATTTAATAAATTCAATAAAAAGTGTTCAATCTAATAGAAAATTGTAAAAATTTTATATCTTATAATATGAATAAATTTGTGCAAAATTCGCATTATACATGTGATTAAAGAGAAAAATTAAATTTACATTAAAATCTCTCTCTCTCTCTCTCTCTCTCTCTATATATATATATATATATATTCACACATATATATGTATGTATGTGTGTATATATGTGTGTACATATCTCAAATGGAATTGAATCTTTCTTCCAACCAAATACATAATTTTTTTGGAATGAGCTATCTTTTTAACAAAATAAAAAAGGAAAAAAAAGAAGTGGCCTATTATACAAACATTTGTCTTATGGGAAGAAAAAATATTGGGTTCCGTTCAAAATTTATTTTTGGCTAAATGGCGCCTTATCTCCCTGTGATTCTCCATAAGTGTATATTACTCCTTGTTGGGAAAAATAAGGTATAAACAAGATAAAATAACGAGAAATTCAAGACATAATTTACGTAGTTTGGCCTATGCCTACTCCATGGGTAAAAAGGAGAAATTATTAAGACAATATCGATAATAAATCCAAGATGGACTCTCGTTCTAATTCTAATGCTCCCTACTCTATCTCATGTCTCTCTTTTCTTGCACTTATTACAATAGGCTATGGACCAAACCAATTTATAGGACATAAAGATTACAAAATATTGTAGCATACGATTATGGCAGAATACCAAAAAGGCAAAACTAGAAATATGACAGTACAACAAATAAGGTAGGCCTTTTCATATTCCTTAGGTACCAGTTAAAATACGGGCCAAACCTTACCCTCTTTTGTGTTTTTAAAATAAACAGACTCTTTATGATCTTCAAAAGTGTTGAATACTTGTCCCTTATGCTATATTTTCTGTTGAAAATAACATAGCATGCTCTAAACATGCTCGTTGTGTGGCCTTTTTGAAAAAGCAACGATATCGTACATAAGGTAAATAAAACCTTATCCCTCTATAAGATTTTACAAACGTACATTATTTTCTCTTTGTTAGAGGTAAATATGATTTAATTTGGTTTGGTTCTAACCTATTTTAAATCAAACCAAATTAGTTGGTTTTCATTAGAAACTAACCAATTGGTTTATGCTTATATAAAACCACCAACCGAACCAACGTCTCTAAAGTTGGCTTAATCTGGTTTGGTTTCAGTTTTTATAAAAAAAAAATTTATATTTATCAAAAAATTCAAAGAAGTGAAGAAGATAAAATTTACCCAATAATTTGAAGGGAAAAAAATCAACCAATTATATCAAATTTGATTTTTCCATCTATATTACATGTTTAAATAATATATACATAAAATTAGGTGTCAACATAATTCATATATGTTTAATTAATAGAAACATAAAAATAGGGAAGAATATGGTTCGGTTTGGTTTGATTTGTTTGTGGACCTCTTTGAAACCAAACCAAATCAATTAATTTTCATTTGAAACTAACTAATTATGTAAAATAACCAAATCAGTCCGAATTCTTTTGTTGGTTTGAGTTGGTTTAGTCTTATTAATCACCCAATGTTCACCCCTACTCTTTGTGCTTTTCAAATAGCTAGGAAGGATATCCCTTATGATTTTAGTCATTTATGAGTTTTGTTGACTAATTTGAACAGAGTTAGAAAAAAAGGGGGCAAGTGTGCAACAGTTCTGAAAATCGGAAGATGGTATCTTGCCTATTTGTAAACACAAGGAGGTAATATAACTTATGAAAAACCATTGGAGGGTTCAGCGCTATTTGCCCTTTGTTTTTTAATACAAATACATATATGTCAAATTAAACTCATTTTTTAAACTCAGTACATTATTATTATTTTTTTTTGGGAAGAAGCTCATATTTTTAAAATCAAAATAGTGATAATGAAATAGAATTAAATGACTCAGTAAACAGTTGAAAGAAGAAAATTCCTTCCAATATAATACATTATTTGGTAAAACTTGATGTCATGAAAAAGAATAGATAAAATTAAAACCTTATGACAAAGTTTGTGATTTAAACAAAAGTTTATTAAAAAAAAAATTACATTCTCCCAAAATGAATGTATGGATACGAGAGTCAAGTTGCAAGTCTGTATACATACATACATATATGCATATATAGGATTTCACTCAATTGCATGACAAAGTATAATATGATAAAACAGCATTACCAACTTCATAACTTTTAGTTTTAGCATTAGAAAATATATCTAATGAGTTGCATATAGTCGGATTTCGTGTTCAAACTACCAGCAGATCAATGTATGCCTTTATATATCTCCATAATATGCATCTTTTTGTTATTAAAACATACACATTTCCCATCTTTGCTTTCACCTACTAAATGAGTAATATAATAAATTCTTGACCAATGCTGTAAAGGAAGCTTTTCAAGCCTACAATATTTATGGCAATATTAAAATAAATGTTGCGGAAACTCTCCTCCAAAAACAGACAATTAGGCACATCAGGCTACTATATATAGTTGAATATTGTTATATATTTGTTTTTTAACCTTAATTCAATCCTTATTATAATAAATATCTTTCAAAATATATGAAAAATTTTATGTTTAGTACACTAATTCTTATCATGTAAAAAAGAGGGAAAAAAAGAGAAAATAGGGAGAGAGAGAATAAACAAAGGAACCAGTGTTTGATGAAGAAAGTTTATCCTCAGCAATTATAGCCTTCATGATTTCTCTTATTAAATCAGGGCGAGTCATTTAAGAGTCAATATTTTGCAGCAATAAATAGATGCAGATAAGGTAGCCTTCTCCATCTCCACATCATGTTCCCCCCCCCAGAAAAAATGGAATAAGGAAACGAAAGAAAAAAGGAATAAAATACATCGTACTCGTTGTGCTTTTATAAAAACTAGTGCATTTTATCCGTGTTTTGCATAGATTTATTTTTTAATAGTAAATGTTAAATTAATTTAAAATTTATTCATTTTTAATAGCAGATGATGAATTTAGTCATAAATGTTCTATGCTCTGCACGAGTTTTGTTTAAATAATAAATATTAAATTTATTTAGATTTAATCTTTGGATTCACAAACAAAAAATACTTTAAGTTTTTAAGTATTAATTAATTAGTAATTAAGATTTTAAATTAAATCTAATAATATATATTCATAATAAATAAGAAATGAACCTTTTGAAATTCACGAATGAATATTATTTTCAAAAATTAATTTTCAATTAAATTTCTAAATTAAAACCAAGAATATATATCCATAACATATAATAAAAAAATCTTTTGGGATTCACAAATGAATTATATTTTAAGTATTAATTGATTAATTATTTAATTTATCAATTAAAACTAATAATTTAATTATATTCAAAAAGATGAAAATAATAAACATAAAACAAATAAAAATTTATTGTATAAGTTAATAATATGCAACATAATCACTGACATGACACTCTCGTAATATTAAAAAAAGTATTATTTTTTAATGGTAACGTTAAATTTACTCTAATTTGATCTTTTAAAACTCACAAATGACTATTATTTTAGGAATTAATTGATTAAAAATTAAATCTCTAACACTAACAATATATTATTAATAGATATAAAATAAGCCTATTGAAGTTCACAAATGAATTTTATTTTAAGCATTAATTGATTGACCATATAATATCTCAATTAAATCTAATAATGTATATTCATAAAAATAAGAAATAATAAAAAGTAAAATGATAAATAAAAAATAAGTATACCATGTAAGCATTGACATGACACTCTTACAAGGATATTAACATGCCGCTCTCACAATGCTAAAAAAAAATAGAACTTTTATAAATAGTACATATTGTATCATAAGTTTTAAAGTTTGAAAAGTTATGTGAAACTCCTAATATTTTATAAAATGTTGCATGGTACACCTTATTATTATTTTTCTTTTTTCTGTTAGAGTTACCGATGAGTCTCTCACCTGTAATATGAAACACATTTGAAGAGACAAATCTGCCCTACAAACTGCACAACTTAAAATGAAAAAAGAAAAAAAAAAAGAAAAAATGAAAGACAGTTCTTGACATTAATCATCATCACTTGAAGTACTGGGTCCAAAAAGAACTATAAGCTTATTTATCTTCACCGATCTCGGTTTTATCTTCATTTTAGTCGACGTCATCACAAAGGAAGTCAAGTTTGATGGAGTATTTAGGCATATCTCTTTCTAGGCAACAACGTTTTTTTTTTTGATGAAATAGAATTTTACTTTTATTTTAAAGGTAAATTACTCAACTTCCCTGTGATTTGACTAATATTTATAATTTTTCCTTGTGTTTTAAAAATTAGCTATTTGACCCCCTATGGTTTCAACATTAGTGCACACGCCCCCGAAAAGCTAATTGCCGTTAGCTTTTTAACGGATTTTAGTAAAATATCATTTTTGCCCTTGTCTAATCTAATAAAAAAATATATTTTATTATCATTTAATTTTAAAAATAAAAAAAAAAAAACTTTAAAAAAAGTCTTAGAAAGTCTATTTTGTCCCTAACTTATTAAATAAAATATCTATTTTATCTTTATTTTATTTAAAAATAAAAAATTAAATTAGAAAAAATACCAAAAAAAAATGGAAAACGTGAGGGATGGGGGGTGGGGGCGGCTGGGTGTGGGGGCGACGGGGGTGGGGCTGCTGGGGTTGGGGGCTACGGGGGTGGGGGCGACGGGGGTAGTGGAGGTGGTGGGAGTGGGGCTACGGGTGGGGTGATGGGGTGAAATGGTGGGCGTGGGGGCAGGTGTGGGGTGGTGGGGGTAGTGTGTGGGTGTAGGGTGGGTGGGGCGGCGGGGGTGAGGGTGGTGGGGATGGGTGGTTAGGCGGGGTTGGTGGGCGTGGGGTGGGGTGCGGGGCTAGTGGGGGTGGCTGGGGCTGGGCTAGGGTGGTAAGGGTTTTTGCTTTTTTTTTTTAAATTTAATTGCTTTTTTTTTAATTTTTTAAATAAATTAAAGATATAAAAGTTTATTTAATGTATTTATTATGAAAAAACAAAGCAAAATTGCATGAGCCGCGTGTGCATGTCAAAACACGTTATTTTAGACGGAAAAATTAATGGAGGGGGTCTATGTGCACCATCATTAAAACTATATGGGGTGACTTAGCTAATTTCCTAGCCACAAGGTATTATTGTGCATAGTTGTCAAATCACAAGGAGGAATTGAGTAATTCACCCTTATTTTAAAAAAGAATATTTTATTTTCTTTTTTTTTGTTTTGTTTTAAGGGAGGCTAAAGATCTATTTACATTCAAACTTAAATAACTATTCCCCAGTCATGAGATCATGGATTCGATCCATGGGGTGGGAAGTTTGCAAAAAACAAAAAAAAAATGGTAACGGAAAGTTATAATTGTCACGGTTGTGTGACATCTCATAACACAGAGATTTGTCTAATTTTTAAGCTTCAAGGTTTATGATGCAAGTTTTATATAAATAAGAAATAGAGAAAGAGAGAATACTGCTGTGCATTTTACTCAAAAGAAAAAGTGAACATTCCATAGAGAAGCAACTTTCTGACTTTAAATGGAGAGAGAGAGAATGGAGGAGATTCTCCTAAAATGAACATGACAGGCAAGGAAGGTGAGGTCACAAGAAATAGAGAAAAAAGCTGCTAGATTAAATTGTCCTCATATTTCTTGCGTGTCTCTAAACAAACGCAAGAATCCTCTCCTACAAAAGGTTAAAATACACTTTATTTCCTTGTGATTTTTTTAATTAACTGACTATTCTTTGTATTTTAAAATTTACCACATTACTCTCTTGTGTTTTTAAGAGGTGACATTTTAACCCTCTGTGATTTATCTAATTAGTTGATTACTCCTGTGGTTTGTCTAGTTAACTGATTACTCCCTCTATGTTCTAAAAAATTATCACGTTATTTCCTTATATTTTTTAAAAGGACGCACATCACTTCTTTTTTCTATTATTATCTAGTCATTATTAACTAAAAATTTATGTATTTTGTGGAAATATATAACACATGACAAGTTCAATACCCATAAATGCAAAAAAAGACGCTTATGATCCAAAATAAATTAATTTACATGACGTAAAGGTAGGATATTATGCGTTACTTTTTAAAAAGCACATGAGATAATGTAGTAAGTTTTAAAGCACAGAGGAGATCATTAGCCAATAACACAAGTCATAGGAGATAACATGCATTTTACCCCCACAGAAAATGTAAGAACTCTCTTTTTATTTTTATTTTTCCCTTTTCTCTATAAGTTAGAAATTTTTATCTTTCTCATATAACTTAATTACAAGCAAGGGAAGAAATGGCTATAATAGATTATAAATGGAAAAATAATTAATAGTTTGTACAATTGTTGTATCAACTATTAAGTATCTTTCACTAACTTGAGAGTGTGAATAAAATGGTGTTTAGAGCCAAGTTACCAGTTGGATATTGAAGCTTAGTGTTATACAGGTCAAAATATTACATCATGTGTGAGTGAGAGTCACCTCTTAGAATCATGCACCACCCAGTCTTCTGATTGTGATTGTGTGCAATATGTATATTGTATAGTATGTGTGGCATGTAATATATGTACATTGTGTTTATGTGTAGCGTGTCTATAAATGTATATGTAGTGTGTGTATTATGTGTATGGATGTATGAAGATGTGTGTGAGGGCATGTGTATGTGGGAGTGGGTTATACATGTGCCTACTCACCCTAACTTTTTAAAAGATAAATTAATTTTTTATATAAAAAAGAAATTATTGTCGCATTCATGTAAATACGACAATTGACTTTTTTTATTTAGCCATGTCCAATTTGATTAACTTAATTAGTTAACTTTCTTTTCCATAACCTTTTGTTTTTTGGCTAAATAATATTATACTTTGTTATGATTAAAAAATTAATATTATTGATATTTTCAATTTTGTTTCACCACCTCCTTCTCCTCAACCTTAAATTTCTTACTCTGCCTTTGAGCCTATGTATGTGTCTCCCAGTGTATGTGTGTATATTCGCTGAGAAACACCATGTGGGTATATTTGAATTGGTTTTCTTAATATAAAAAAATATATTTTCTAATATATATATATCTATTATAATAAGTAATTGACTTAATTTCAAAAGAAAAAAAAATTTAAAACTCTAGAAAACGAAAAAACTCAAGTCACCTTTTCTAATAAGTCACAAGATTTTTAACTTCTCAAAAAATATTATCTTTCGTAAGTTATAAAAAAATAGTTTTGAAAAAGACCAACCCAAGCGAGCCCTTAGACACCTCAATCAACCGCTCCACCAAATAGCCTTGTGTAGTAGGCTACATTAGTAAAGATTTAATTGAGTACTAAGGATTATCTAAACAAGCTTCCTCGTGTAGTTGGCTTAACTAGTGAAAATTCCATTCTCTAATTGTTTAAGTGAGCACTAAGGGAGATTTGGATAAACACCCTCATGTAATAGGCCTCATTTGTGAAAATTCCATTCTCTAATTATTTTCTAAGGATCATTTGGACAAACTCCCTTGTTTAGTAGGCTTGATTAGTGAAGATTCCGTTCTCCCCCGCCGCTGGGGTTGGCGGAGCCCTCAGCGGCGGAGGACCCCGAACCACATAAAGAAACAGAGAAGGAAAGGCAACTCAACCCTCTGGATTTTCCACATAAGATTCAACTCAACAAAAAGGGAAGTTAACAGGGCAGGTAACATTACATAACTACGTCCACCATGGTTATTCTAATCAGAAGATTATTTTAAATTTTCAGTGTTTCGTGATACACTTCCACTAAACAGAAAGTACACAGGGCAAACACAGCCATCCAGAACAACAATATATAACGATGTCCCCTGAGCTAAATTTACCTCCAGCATCACTCTGCCTTCTTTTCGGCATCCTCAGCCTTTTCTTCTACCATAATCTCACTAAAGCAACATCCGCCACCATGGTGGTGGTGGTGATGGTGATGATGGTGCTGATGCTTCCTACCTTTTAATTGCTTCCTCATGTCATAAGCATCTTCTCCATCAGCATAATATTTAGCCTCCGCGTCATGGATTTTGTATCCTAATGTCCCTGTATATAGATTAAATGCAGCTCTGTTGCTTTTCCTTGCGTGCAGTGACACATAATCTGCCCCGTACACCTGCGAGCAAAACCAAGACAATTCCGATTGGAAATGGAAGTAAAATTACCCTAATCCTAAATTAGCTTCACGTCAAGATCTTACATATATTTTCGCAAGAAAATACTCTCTCCTTTGAGACTAAAAGACCAGGCATGATTCATTCCTCACACACCCAGACATTTTCAGAGACTCAGACCAACAAACCCTCCACCCTTCCCCTGGAAAAAGAAAGAAGAGAAAGGAAAAGACAACAAAAAGAAAATGGAAAAGAATATCCACAATTGCATAAATTACAAGAATACAGAGGTAATACGTAACACTAGTACTTGTACAACCAAGAGTTTATTTGTTTACCTAATACCAGAGACTTAAGAGGATTAAAATTTCTTATTCCACATACCATGATGTTTTTAAATAAAAAAGGATGACGCAATAGGAACAAAGGATCATTTATCCTACCAGAAACCACATACAAGCAGAACTTAATAGCAAAAAGGTGGAAATCCACACAATAAAGTCTAAATGCTTGATAAAAGTAGAACCCATAGTTAAAATTGATGGTACCATAATATGGGAGTATTACATTTTTCAGTAACCAATCTGGAATTTCATCAATAAAATATCCATTAGAAGCATGAACAAATATGATCTTGACGCTTAAATCCAGTATCGCACAAAATATACCTAATACCTTAAACATCTAAAGTACGATAAGTTCATTTACACCTTCTCCACTCGTTTATTTTCTGTTGACTGGCTTTGCCACTTAGTTCAAATCAGAACCCACAACACTTTGCAGAATAAAGTTTTTATTCCACAGACCATGTCAGCTGTTACGATTATTTGTCTTTTAGTAAACATTGCAACATTGTTTAGATCAGGCATTAATATTGCAAATTATGAACAAAAAACTTAATTGGACTATGGTACATCACAACTCTTGTCTGTGTGCTGGTACTCCAAATGAATTTCCACTTCCTGATTCAGGTTCTCTTTTGCCTTATTCATTCTTCAATTATCAGCATAGCAAATTCTATTATTTCTTCCTCCTCATTTAAGACTTGATTAGTATGAAATAATGGAGAAACATTAACAAAAGCATATTAGAGTCTTGCATCACCAGGTACAGAAGGCTACCACTGAACCATGCACTAATACTTGAGTTCACCATGCTCAATAGATGTGAGATTAATTGAGGTTCACAATCTAATTCATCAAATTAATCTGGAGTACATTATTCCAAAAAATTGGAATCACAATGTGCAATCTCATGGTGGATTTTAAGAATTCTCAAAATATGAGACATGTTGTCAATTGATCTATCAAGAATTGATAAAAAACCTAATGCATCTATGCTATTTTTCACTCCCTCCTTTCCAAATTGGTCATCAATTATAAAGTTTGACTTTTCTTAGCAAAATATATTTCATAGAGGAGTGTTAATTTATTTACTTTTTCTAAAAAATTAACTTCCTAACTAATGGTGAGTTCTTCAAATTTTCCTTCCCTAAGGTGTTCTATAAAATTAAAGATTAAAGAAATCTTGAAACCAATCAATGAAAAACAGAAAGATGAAAGCCACAGTCAAATTCAAATTGGAAAAGAGAGCACAATTTCACGATAAGAGTGCTAATGCAATTTCAAGATTTTTCCTTAAAGTTACATGAAACAGTTCTTCTTTTACACTCTGCTCAGTTATTCAAAGAGTTTGGTATAGAATATGTATTTCAATGTCATATGCCTCTTTTTCTGTTTGGAGCTTCTCCTAAGATATTAAGCCAGCAAATATAGTGTCCCTCATTCTCGATTCAGTACCTATAGTAGGCCATGGAGTTCCATTCTTATTAAGAAGTCATCTCAGCAAGCTAAAAGAAATTTCCTGCGACATAACTTTTCACTCTTACACGGTTGTTTGCAGAAGAAGATATTCTTAGTTCTTTCTATTGCAAAGTTGTGAACGCATAGATTTCCGTAGAATTAAAAGAAAAGTTTACAGCTACTTGAACTCTAGAAAATAAATTACCTCATCTAAATTATCAACTTCTCTGCCTTAGTGCATATTCCATTTTATCTCTTATTTGAACGTCCGAAGCACACTTCTTAGGACCTGTCTGTGAGTTTGTCTTGCTGCTACCACCAGCTTTATTCATGTCTTTTCATCCACTTTATTTATAAGAAGAATAGACTTGTATTAAATTCAAAAACTTCATAATATCAGGAAAAGAAATATGATCACTTTGGGGAAAACTTCAGATGTAAATGAAATTCAAACTAATCAAAAGTTCACATCTTCGAAAGAAAATTGGTGTAGATTTTCAAGCTTAGCTCAATGTTAGACGTCCAACTAAGTAAATTCCACATCCTTGCCGATCAAAGGAAAAATGTGAAAGCCAGTCACAATGATCAGTTACAAGCCCGGCTGACTGCTCATCGGATACACATGCAAATATATATCTTATGAATTGTCGGTGACGATAGTGACTGTTGATTTATGAGCTGAGCATAGCAGGATTCCACACGAAAATTACCCTTTAAATGGAAGAATCGGTTTCAAACTTCGCATAAAGATCAAGCAAAACATCAGTAATAAAGGACATATACACTGTACTAATAACAATCCAGAGCAACTATTAGTTTACCAACATACGGTCCCTGAATACGGATGAAATTGAAAATCGGACCGACAATTATGGAGTCCAATTCGAAATTTGCAAAACTTTTAAGGGGCACCTGTTGATCATAAATAAAACCCACATTCCATTCAGATGACCCATAATGATCATCCCAGAAAAAGGATGGGAAAAAAAAATTATGGGGTTGAAAGTAAAATATAACACCCTCGTATTTCGATTCTGTTGTGAGATTTATGTGTCCTTCGTACGACTTGGGATCACTGTGGCTTAAGCATTACTTGGGATCACTACTATTGTTATCACGTGGCTCAAGCATTTTGACATTTTTGGCCAGTTGATTATCAAGTACCTTTGGGCTAGTTGATTAACAGTACCGTGGTGACGGACTAGTAATTGGGCTTAAGTCGTTATATAAAATTTCTCAAAAACTTAGGAGGAGGCGATGGGAAAACCTGTTCCATGGCGTTCTGGGCAGCGGTCATGAGCTTGGTAGCCAAACCCAGTTTGCGGTGGGTGCGAAGAACGGCGAGAGAAGTGATGTGGCCGTGACACTCGGAGCTTTCTTCCTCCATTTTGGCCAAAACGTAGCCAACAATTTTGCCATTGTAGTCCTCAGCAACGTAAAGCAGCTGCGGCCAAGAGAGTATGTGGTAAAAATAGTATTTCATTTGGTAGTTTTCGGGTAAGCAAAACAGATTGCACGCTTGCATTTCCAGTAGATCGTCTACTGTTGCCTTGCGTATGCACACCATTTTTCCCCCTTTTTCTGAAAGGGGGGTTTAGGGTTTGACGTCTTCTTGATATGGTGTGTTTTTTTTTTTTTTTTTGGGGGGGGGGGGGTTGTTGGGGTGTTCGTGTGTGTGTGAGTGCGTGTTTGTGGTTTCACAGGGAGGGAGCGGTTGACGGGGATGTAGTTGGGGCTTACTTTCATTTTGAGATAATTTTATCTAAGTTTCTAATGTTGTTATTTAAAAAAAGAGTTAATTTCACAACAAGTTATTATTTTTATAATTAGTCTTTATTATTTTAAAATATTTAAATAATTTTTAATGTTTCATACCATTAATTTTTATTATTTAAAAATATTCATATTAATGGTCCATATTTCAAAAAATTAGTCAAATTAGTCTCGATTATTTGAAATATATATATATATATATAATATTAGTCCTTAATCTTTTTTTATTTTTAAATAATAAAAAGTAATTTGATACTGAGGACTAATTTAAATATTTTTTTATCAAACATCAAGAATTAATTTGAATACTTTAAAGCAATAGCAACTAATTAGAGAAAATGAGAAAACAATAAGGCACAATTGTGAAATTTTCTCTTTTTCTAAATTAGTCCTTCATATTCTGAAATACTTAAATTAATATTAATGTTTCTCAATGGTCAAATTAATTTTTATTATTCCAAAATATTCATACTAGTGCTAAATATTTTATCAATATAGTCAAATTAATCATTATTGGTTGAAAAATATCAATATTAACCCTTAATATTTAACAAAGTTATTTAAATTAGTCTCAATAGTAAAAAATACAGGGATAATTTAAATATTTTTATAAAATATTAGAAACTAATATGAATTTTAATATTTTTTTTTCAAATAATAACATTAATGTATGGATTGACTAGATGTGGTGAGTATTATACGTTTTTTCTATTTATATTTTGTTGGGTTTAGAAAATCTTATGGTTAAAATTAGGTCAGATTTATAACATAAAAAGATTGTATTCATGTATTGAAGGTATTTCATTAATATGAACATTCTTAAAATCTAAAATAAAAAACATAAAATTAAAAAAAATATTTTGTCTTTTAAAATTTGTATCAATTTATCAATGATGAAGTTTGAGGTAAACTGTTAAAAATAAAAATAAAATATTATAAAATTAAATAGTCAACAATAGGTGACACGTTACATTCCAACCAAGCATCAAGAAAATAGATAAAATATTAGAAACTTAAAAATTAACCGGAGGTGAGATGTAACATTCTATCTAAGCATTAAATAAAAAAGAAAATAAAAAAACACTCGCCTCAAGCACCAATAGAACAAATGACAAGGGTGCTACACGACCCTCAAACTTGTTAAAACTAAGGGCATGTTTGGATTGACTTTTTTTAGAAAAAAAAAATTTTTTTTTTTGGAAAGTTACATTAAATTTGTAATAACTAATTAATTTGGTTTTTAAAAATACTGAAATTCTGACAAAAACTCATATACAGCTTTTTTTAAAAACTAGAATTTTCAACTTCTTAAAAATTTTTTTTTTCAAAAACTGTTAAAAAAGTACTTTTCGAAAAAACCAATCCAAACAAGCCCTAAATAAAAGGGAGCAATATAGCTGTTTTCAATCATTATAATAGTTTTTTAAAGAATGAAGGAAAAATCAAGAAGTTCTACCTAGTAATTCAGAATTATACAGTAAGTGATAGTTAAAATAAAAAAAATCAATTTATCTTTAAAAAAGGTTGACGTCCTATCCAAGTATTAAAATACTTGAGCATAATTCTCGGGCGTCTCCAGACAAATTCCTATATTATTTAGCATTCCTTGATCGAAGATGGGCTCTCTCTCAAGGGCCCCAAAAGGTTCCTTAGCCTCTTTGGCCACTGAGTCCTCCTCTTCTACAATACCCTCATCGACCATATCTTCACCTTCGGTGAGGGCGTTACCACCATCCACAGGGTCGTCGTGATAGGATTCTACCGTCTCCTCTCCTCTATTGCCGGATCTACCCTAAGGACTAGTAAATCGACAGACTCACTAGCAACAATACGATTATTAGAGAAAGAGATGGCTAAGTTGTCGACCATTTCTGCAGGATCGCCGTCGTGCCTTGAACTCATCGTGGGGACTGGAGTCGTCAGATAAAATTTCTCGCTAAAAAAATCTAAAAGAAAGTTTCCTTCGAAACTAAAAGCTAAAGCCTCTTCGAGAATAGCGGGGCTAATAGGGGCTGAAGTGTTTATGGTCCCGAGATTATCAAAGATATTTGAAAGGTCCAGAGAAACGCTAATCCTATGCTGGTCTGGCCTAAAACCTACTGGGTTATTTCTGTTATTATTGTATGAGTTAAAGAGACCAAATATCAAACGTTTGATAAAGAGAGAAGAGAAAGAAGGTAAAAGAGTAGGTACACAGAAGAGCGAGATTTGAAACAGACAAAGAAAAAGAAACAAAGGAAGAAATCAGAAAAGAGACGTACCTGTAAAGAAAGATGTACGACGGAGCTAAAAAGGAATAGAGCTAGAAAAACCTTTAGTAGCAGCAGTAGGAAGAAGGCAAAAGAACTCGCATGAAGATTAAGAGAGTAAAAAGAATTCTAGGAAGGCAAGAGAGCAGATGAGCAAAAAATAGGAAAAAATAAATGACAACTGAGTATTTATACTCTGAATAAAGATATTTAATTTTCAAAAAGGAAAGGACATCAAAAGCATTGGGTAAGCGAAAGGTTGCGTCTCTAGTGGCAACTGTGTCGCGCGTTTCAAAGAAACGCCATTATTGCAAGAACAGGTGCGTTAGTTCGTGAAAGTCACACGCGCGCGGAAGAAACAAGACGATCTTTGAGCACGCGCCACAAATCTAAGAAAATGTTGATGTACAAAATCGCATGATAAAAAAGAAACATTTGGTAATATCTCGAATCGGCACATCCCCAAATGGGGGCTATTGATAAGGGATCGGATCATAGCCATGACTCGGTAAGAGAATTCATAGTATGAGGACAACCCGTATTGAGGTAGCTTTGGTTCTTATCAAATATTGCTGATAGGGTAGTGTTGATTGATCACCTATGTAGTGAATTAATGAGGCTATACCGCCCGATAATCAGTAAGAATAAAAAGAACGCAAGCAGCATGTGTCCAGCTATCCCAAAAGCTATAAATAAGACTCAGTCGTATAAGAAAAGGAAACGAGTTCATCCCTCTCACTCTTTTCCTAAGGTTTATCTTCAAAAGAAATACTTTGACTGAGGCATCAAAGGTCCTTTAACTGGTATCACACTTGTGCCTAGATTTCATCATGTTATAGGTATCTTTAATTGAGGATTCTGTCAAGAAGACTTATTTGATTCTATACTAAATCAGTACCTTTAGACCTTGGTCACAAAGGGATTGGGGAACTTGCTAGACCCTAGATTTCAATTGTAGATGTTGAGCTCTACAATACATATATTCACAAAACTTAATTAAATTTTCACAAGAATTACAAGTTTTTTTTTTTTTGATGAAATTGCTTTATCAAAAGGTTATGCGTTGCTTCCTTCATTGCCTACAACCTTCAAGCTCATGTTGCCATCATGTCTGGCAATCTCATGCTACGCCACCAGCCACCACCATATTGTTCCTTGACATCCGGCGGTTTAAGCAGCATCTTCCAAGCAAGCTTCGAAGCTCTGTACGCCGTTGACCATCAACGACCATAGTTGCAGCTTCTTGCTTCTCGTTGGCAATGACTTGGCTGAGTATCCTCGACGGCACAACCACGAACAAATTCATCTCCTCGGGGTGAGGCTAATAATATCACCAAATCGAATCGAAATCTTCTTTGGTGTCGGATTTGTATGATTTTTTTTTCCCTTGTAGAGAGCTTCTTTTTCTTTTCTGGTTAGGGTTTGAAAGAGAGCTTCCAACGTGTGTGTAGGTGTGTTTGTGGTATTTCATATTTTTTCCTTTTTTTAAGTAGGATGGTGCACAATGGGGTGGTGCATGGTATATTTACCAAGAATAGAGGAGACGTTACATTCCTTCCGAGCATTAAAAAAAATAAATAAAAATATTAGAAATATAAAGAATTAATCGTAGGTGAGATGAAACGTTCCATCCAAATATTAAATAAAAAAAAAATAAGAAAAAATCCACATAAAGAGCAACAAATAGAACAAATGACATAATTGAGGGTGCTACATGACCCTCCAACTTGTCAAAACTAAATAAAAGAAAAAGGGAAGACTATAGCTACTTTTAATTATTATAACAGTACTTTAAAGGAAAGAATCACAAAGTTCTAAATAGTAATTCAGAATTTTTTTTGCTAGGAAGTAATTAAGAATTATACAGTAAGTGATAATTAAAACATAAAAAATTAGTTTATCTTTTAAAAAAGTTGACATTGTATTCAAATATTAAAAAAACACCTAATATCTACGCTAATTATTAGATGCACCCTAACCTACGTACACCCGCCAAACTTCCTGTACCCTAAGCCATATTTATTACAAGCGCCACACAGATGCTACATATTCCTAATAATTTGTGTGGCTCTCTCACAGACGCTCTCTCTTTACCCCTCTCTATCTCTTCCCCTCCCCCTTTTTCTCTCCCCTTCTTTTGATTATCCATCCTCGCCTACCACCTCCAAGCAGTCTTTGTTGCCGACCTAGTCGTCCTCCAATGGTTGTGGTTGGAGTGGTGGTGCTGGCGGCGGCGGTGATGGTCGTTGTGAAGTGGTTGCAATTTTTCGCTTTTTTTTTTTTTGCTTTGTATACTTTTGTGGTGGTGGTGGTGGTAGCGGCGGCAGTGGTGGTGGTTGTGAAGTGATGCAATTTTTTTGTTTTTATTTTTATTTAGCTTTGTAAAAGATCTAAAACTAATTAATGAATTATTTCACTTAATTTAACTAATTTAATTATTTATGCTTTTGTGGTGGTGGTGGCGGCGGCGGCGGTGGCGGTGATGGTGGTTGTGGCTGTGGTTAAAGTTGTGATGGTGGTGGTGGCGGCAGTAGTAGCGGTGGTGGTGGTTATGGTTGTTTGGGTTGTTGGTTGCAACTGACCGATGAAGAAGATGATTACTTCTTCTGATCTTGTGTTGTAATGTGCAACTGATCGATGAAGAAGACTTAAACAAAAATTTACAAAAAATAAAAGAAGCAAAAAAATAGTGAACATGTTGTTTGCTATTGCAAATGTTCCCGTATAAGCTCGTGAATATTTTGATCTAAGTCATGAACCCATAGTTTACAGGTGTGAATATGTTAGTCATAAGTTGTGAAAAAAAAGTATTAAAATTATGAACATGTAATATGACATATGTAAATAATTAAAATTTATAAATATGTAATATAAAAATTGTAAATATATAGTATAAAAATTATGAATGTACAAAAAATTATGAACATGAAATATAAATATCGCGAACGTATAAAAATTATAGACATATAGTGTAAAAATTATGAACGTATAAATAAGAATTGTAAACTTATAAAATATATATTTTTAAACAATAATTTTTTAATTTTCTAAAATTTAAAAATAAAATTGTGATCGTATAAAACTTGTGAACTTATGAACATATAATATTAAAATTATAAATATATATATATAGATAATTAAAAAATATTAAAATAATTAAAAATATTTAAATTGTGACCATATAATATATTTTGTAAATATATTCCACGCTAAGGGGTTTGTTCAATTTTTAACAATGGACAATGATTATGAACTTTTTAAACATCTATAAATAAATTTCATTTGAAATAGTAATTAATTAGTAATTATGTCTTTAGACTAAAAATAGTTAAAATAATTATGTCAACGGACATAGTGTCCTGTGTTACCCAATTAGTTGAAACTTACAACTATGAAGTCCTGGCTTGAAGAAGACATGAATGATTTTTTTGGAGTTATTCAATTTTTTTTTTTCATTCAGAAAATATTTGCGTCTTTGTATAAGATTCAAACAAAAAATTACAAAAGATAAAAGAAACAAAAAGGTTGTGAACATCTTGTTTGTTGGTGCTGATGTCTCGTTCAAAGTTATGAACATTTTGCTCAAACTTATGAACATTTTGATCAAAGTTATGAACTTGTAGTTCACAAATGTAAACATGTCGGTCACAAGTTGTGAGCATAAAACATTAAAATTGTAAACATGTACAATTGAGACTGTAAAAAAGAAAAATCTTGATTAAATACAGATTTCATCTTTGCTAAACAATCAAGACTATACAAAAGAACAATCTTGATTAAATATGGCAACTAAAAGGGAGGGAAATTATCGAAAGACATGAAGTTTAAGGGCGTGCCAGCATTTTGATAACAAAAAGATTCCATTCTTGGGACTAGTATGGCAAGTTGTGATTTCACCCATGCTGGATTAGACCTGCCTTCCACCCAACGTGCTTTATCAATATCTTTGTTTTTGAAGTTTGGGTAGTTTGGGCTCCTCTGTTAAGGAACAATTAAGATAACAATGAGCAGTATGAGAGGCTAATAATTGCTTATAGATGAGAAAGCATCTAAATTGTAATCAGAAATTCCAGGACACTTTTAAAAATGATGATAAATCTATGTTAATGTTGGCCATCATTGTTACTTCAATGTTTGACCAACAATATAATGTAAAAGTTAATGGTAGATGTCACTGTTATATTCTCTGCAAGAAGATCTCTACTGGAAGACAACTGCAGACTATTGGGGAAAACAGAAAGCTAAAATGTTATGCACACACCTCCATGTGCAATTTGAAGCTCAATTGAAGTTTTCGTGAGAGAGAGTGCTAGCAGATAACTAAGTAACTTGACAACTTATTGTTTTATTGATTACTAGCAAATTACTAAATAACTTGACAACTTATGGTTTTATTGACTAATGAATTGGATAAGCAACATTATTCTTCCTATTATCCCACCATTCTATTGGATTAGCAAAGAATGCTAGCCATAACTCCTCAGTGGATCCAGCATGATTTCCTGCAAAACTATTTTGCTTGTTTCCTGCATAGGGATCGACATAAATTTCCAGCAATATTTCAAAAACTGACTCCTGTCCAAGAAAGTATCAATTGGAAGGGTGAAATTCATTGGCTGGGGTCAGGGAATTAGAGTCCCCATCATACATAGCCACAGAAGAGAAACCCCTTCAACAAAATTTAACTGCTGAAACTATTGACCAGATACCAATAGAATAGGGGGAGAAAAAAAGAAAAAGAAAATTATAAGGCATTTCCTTTATCCTTGTTTGAAAGAGAGAGGGAGGGAAAAACACTCTTTAATATAAATTCATCAAACTGATGACAACAAGTACGCAAATTTTCCTTGAACACAATTATGATCAACTTCAATAGATGGATTCTCAAAATTCTATGGAACCAAAAGATCTATCCAACTCACTGAGATAGGAAAAAGGTCTGCTGCTGTAACTTCACGTCCTTTGGCTTGAAGGCATATCCAACACACCATCTATTAAGGAAAATACCACAGTCAAAACAAACAAAATTGAATGTTGAATTAGACTATAGAAGCCTCCACAAACATATTGGTATTCCTTGATGTTCACAAAATCAATCTTAAATGTTCACAAAATATGTCATTTGTATTCACAGCACAAAATTGATGGTTCACAAAATTATATTTAGAAGTTCACAAATCTTAGCATGTATATTCACAGCACAAAATGATTGTTCACAGTTATGTTGATTCAAGTTCACAAAAGGAACTTTAAACGTTCACAGGATATGTGATCTATATTGAACCACAATGTTATCTATTATGAGGTCTTAACACAATAGGTTTTCCATTCTATAGAACACAATCCTGAAGTGAAGAAAGTGATTTTGCTAGTGCAAGATGTGAAATCCATTCAAAATCTAGAGTTGGCACCATTAACGCAAATCAGCCTCAGTGCAAGTAGAGATTTTCGTTCCAAAACTTGGCAGTATCAGCATCACGTTTAGGTATGGTGAGAACACATTATCAATCAGGATGAACCCAATAAAAACGAAAAAGAGTTTGAGGTCTCATAATGACGCAGTCAGATAATTAGGAGCATATTTAGGGCTAATATAAGCACTCAAATTAAGGTTGGAAGAGACTATAATTAACTTCAGGAGCAACCAGCCAAATAAAGGCCATAAGGATTTGACTAAGCTTTTTTAGATGATACTAAAACGAGTAATAGCACTGTCAATAGCACAATGCCAATTCTGAATACCGCCAAATCTTTTAGGCATTTCATCAAACAAGTGGAGGCTATACAAAAACACAATAGCCAACTATGTCTAAATCAGTTATATGCAGAGATTTGAAGAAGCATCATACACAATTGGGTCTATTGTATGCAAACATCACCTTATAAATTTTCAAAAGCCTGTTTCTACATCTTAAAACCACAATGACATATGCATATAAAAGTGTTGCAAAGAGATTAGAGAAAGAGATAAGAGCGACCTTGATTCAAGTTAAAGGCCTTCCTTGAATCTTGTTTTTTCACGAAAACGCCATGGTTGTGATGAATGTTAGGGTTGTTTTTTGATAGATGATCGTCGTGTAGTGTGGCGTTGTTGTGTTAGAAGTATTTTTTTCCCCCCAAGCTGTGCATGTTTTACAGGGGAAGGGGGTGTACGTAAGTGATAGGGTGCATATGTGACATGTCATCATTCTATACCAATTCTCCATCCAACAAACCATTAGTTTATCCTTCTATATATGTACAATTTTTACCTATTTTAAATATATTTAATTACCAATTAATACTATTTTCATCTAAAAATAACATTAAAAATAATTTATTTCTTTTTTCCCATATTATATCATTTTTTGATTTTACTTTCTTAGTTTGAATATCTTTCTCAGTTACTAAAGATCTCATAAAAAATCATTAGTATTGGAAACTTCCCAAAAATTAAATTTTAATATATATATATATATTCGCATTTTATCTCCACATAAAATGTAAAAATTAACCATAAATAATTTTTTTAAATATTAAAACACGCATTCCTTCCGTGTATTATACGGGGTATTCTTTAGTTAAAAGAAAAGGAGAATGACACTTTATATCCAGGAAAACTATACTTGTTGATAAGGTGCGACATGACACCCCACTGAGCCATTTCAATATATAGTATTGATATTGATATAGATTTTTTATGATAATATTACATATATTAAATTCTTAAATTCTTTACATTATTTCTATTTTAGCTTTCACTTAACTTTTTTTTTAATAACTTTACGCTTCACTAGTCATTCATTTATGCCTTGTATTACATTATCTATTATTTTAGTCATATATGATATAATCATTGGGCCATGTACGGGATCAAAATAGGGATGAATCAATTCTCTCATTTTTTGGGAGTGATTTACAGTTTAACGGTCCTCAATAAAATAGGGCACCCTTTACGAAAGGAGCTCTCTGTTTATAATATATATATAGATTTTTTAGACTGTCAAGTATATTTTTAACTCTTCTTTCTTTAACAAATATATGATCAATTTGAAAGTTTGGTAGTTGACAAGCGTGAATATTAAGATAATATTGATAGTTTTAAGATTACTTTAGAAATAATTTTTGAGATTAAACAATTCGCATGTGCATATAGTTTAGAGAGTTGATGTTACAAATAGTTTTAATCAAAACGGATTCAAGAGGCTGTTACCACTTCCTCGGGGTTGCTGTTATGCGGATCACATGAACAAGCACTTAACTGGATTCTCAATTAGGAAAAGAGAGGATTCTTGTATTCTCAATTGGGTTACACAAGAAATATGAACATTCACTTTTAGTGCTTTGAGGAAAAGAGTACTACACTGGCATTTTTAAATTGGAGCTATGCACGCAAGAAATATAACCTTTGAATTTAATTTATAGAACAAAAGAGGATTCTTGCACTTTCATAGGCACACGCAAGAAATATTAGGATGAGATCTGCAGCTCTTTTTTGTTCTGTTCCTTGAGTGGTATAGTCCAAGGGAATGAACCCCAGGCGTTGTGTCTATATAAGGAGGAACTCACCTTTGTGGAGAATGTACTTTTTTCCCCTTTAACAACGTAAGAGCGGTTCTTCACTCATCCTCAACGATGATTTGAACTTGAGAGCCGTCAATATAAGGTGAAGATGCTATCATTGAGCTGCACTTATTGTCGGTTTCTTTCCTGGTCTGTTAGTGTTGTTGCAGAAGAGTGACTTTTAGACAGACTTACAAGAAATTTACTTTTTCAAAGCTTGGTACTTTCTTTTCTTCTCTCTTTCTTTTTCTTTTTTGAGATGAATCTCTTTCTTTTTCTTGGTTAAAACAGAAATGGATTGCCCATGTTGATAGTGTTTGGCTTTATGTGTTGCCCATGTTGATAGTGTTTGGCTTTCTATCAAATCAAGTAAGATATAAACAAAATACTATATATGCAAAATACACATTTCCCAATTACTTCTGGCTTAATCTTTCTCTGTTTAATTTATCTTCTCCCAATTAGTGGCCATTCACTTCTAGCAATGCTTTCAAATGGCGAAATCTAAAATCAATTATTAACTCCATTGGCATTTAATGCTATATCTCGCGTCCCTGTACACCTAAACAAAATGGCATGGCTAAACGTAAAATTTGTCACATTGTTGAACTTGACACTAGTGTTCTGTTTCATACATTGTTGCCTAAGCAGCTTTGGCTGGAAGCCTTCACTAAGGTAGTGTACCTAATAACATCCTGCTTGTGTGTTCTTCATATTTAGGTGCCGCAAAATCAGATAAACTCTCTGCATCTATTGCCAAATGTGATTTTTATATTATTATTTTAGTTTATATGATAGAATTTACACACTAAATCAAGTCAAAAGTTTAGCATATAATTAGTTCTTACTTTACTCTTCTTATTAATCGATTTAATTTTAAAATGGAATGTGAGTGATCTTAACATGACATTAGAACTGGACCCTAATCTAATCTTATTCATCATGCATCATTGATCTGTTGAAGTCAATCTTATTCATCCTTTATCTCTCCATGTGCAATGTGGTGACCTAACCCGAAGGCAGTCCAAGCTAGTTATATCAACAATTTGGTTCTTTCTAAATTCACGTAGTGCAAGCTCGGCTAATTTTGAATCGCACGTGAGAGGGACCTACTAGCAGGTAGTCCACCATATCTAAGTTTATTCAATTAAGTTGAGTTTCACATTCACATGCTGCATATGCAATCTCCGTCACACGGGAGGGGTGTTACGATATATTATTGTCTCACATGAAAAATTTTGAGTTTTAAATTTGTCATATAAAATTTTAAACCTCTCCTTTTAATTGCCAATTAATTTTAAGATAGGGTCTTATCGTTTTAAACGATAATTAAACTTTATGAGATATAAAAAAGTGAAGAAGTCGGCCCGTGGCTAATTTTATACGTGCAGGAGAGTGGCTTTCTGATAATTACAAAAAATAATTTTAATAGATCCAAAATTAGCTGTAAGGGTGGTTGATTATTGTTTGAGTAATTGATAGCTGTTTCGGTAGCTGATAGCTGATGCTTGTTTAACTAACTAATTGAACAAAATCTGTTTGGTAAAATTAGCTAAGAAATGAAAAATGATGTAAAAGGACATTGGTATCATGTTGTTGTTGTTGAAATAAAATGATTTATTATATAGTTAGATATTTATTTTTTATTATAATATTTTAATATTAAAATATAATTAATTTTTTTTAAACGTATTAGTATCAATATCACAAAATTAATTTTAATAGATTCAAAAAGATAAATGGACTAATAAAACTTTTAGTTTTTAGTATATGTTGATGTAGAAAGAATTAAAAATTAATTTTTGTGTTTTTGAATTATATTTGTGAAAAAAGTAAAAAAATATAGAGATATTGGAAAAATAGTAAAATTGCCCAAAAAATGAAGAAATAATAGAATTGCCCAAAAAAAATACAAAAAATTAAAAGTTACTTGAAAAACTAACATACTTAACTTTTAGCAAAAGTTAACCTAAACACTAAAAGTTATTTTATCGAATAAGAAAAATTAGAGGCAGTAGTGTTTAAGTCAAAACACTAAAAGCTAGTGAAAAATACCATTTTTTTATCTTGCAAAAAATGCACTTAGTAATCATGGTCCAGGAAATGCACTATTAGGAATATCTCTACATATTCAATTAAAATGCTTGAGTAAATATTACCTCAATAATAATATTAGTTTTTTGACAAATTAGTGTGCCGACATTTTTCCTGTTTCCTCTTGATGTGTTTGTTTAATTTTTTTATTTAATACTTTGTGTATGTTACAGCACTTGTAATTACTTCCTTAGTTTTTTATATTATATTTTATTTTTTTTACGATTAACATCATTTACCATTAACTAATTGGATAAGAATTTCTCAAAAGATCAACTGATTTTTTAGTTCTTAACCTTTTTGTCTATCATCACATATGTAATTCTGAATTAGAGTGCCACATGAAATTCTAGTATTGATCTTCCTTTATTTTTTCTTCAATAGTTTTATAATGACAAGTATAATGCCTTTTTAATTAAGTTTTAGAGGACTAGGTGGGATTTTTTTTTCTAACCCAAAAAAAAAAGAAATCATGCAAAACTAACTCCGTTTATAAATCAAATTTAAAAATAACCCGTTTTGAATCCGAAAATGTGTGGCACGCATTTCGGGATAGCAACTGCGTTCCTAGAATACGGCCGCTTCTGGGAACGCGTTCTGTGTTCCATAAATTCGTTGCCCGATCATTTTTTTTCCCATTCTCCCCCAACCCCACTTGCGATTTTCTCTTGTTTTCTCTCAACCCCTCACACTAAAGTTTTAGTTTTTTAGCGTTTTAGTGAGGATATTGCCTTGATCTTGTAAGTTATTTTATTTTTATGTTATTTTTTGCCATTGTATTTAACGTTTTAAGTTATGAAATATGTTTTTAGATTGTGTAGTTTTTGTTTTGATAATTAAATTTAGTTTGTGTTAATTTGAATTTTAATTGTTGTTAGATTTGTAGATTAGAATTTTAGTTTGTTTTGTTAATTTATATTTAAATGTTAATTGTTGCTTAAAAATATAGTATGATTATTAGAAATAGAATTAATATTGTTGTTATTAGTATTATTAGTAATATTATTAGTATGATCATTATTATTAATCTTATTATTACTATATGAATATTATTAGTAATAAATGTTATCATTAAGATTATCATTATTATTTACAATATCATTATTTTTATGATAGCCATGTTATATGTTAGATGTAATTATTAATGTAATTATTACTATTATTGATATTATTATCATTAATTATCATTGTGATGATGATGACGATGATGGATGATTAATGTAATATGTTAGATATTATTATTAGTAATTTTATTAATACTATTGTTGATATATTTATCCATGTATTTATTTTATTATTATGATGATGATGACGATGATGGATGATTAAACATGTTATCTTTGTGTTATTATTATTATTATTATTAATGCAATCATTGATACTATTATTAATAATATTAGTGTTTTTATTATTATTATTAATACAATCATTGATACTATTATTATTAATAATATTAGTGTTATAATTATTATTATTTGATAAAATTAGAGAGTTAATGTATATAGTGAAGTAGTAATATTTAGTTAATCGTTGTTATTATTTTTTATTTTAGGAGTCATTATGAATGCTCGTCTTGCACCAGTAGATGCCACTATATGGATCACCGGATCCAGTATTTACAGGATCCGCACCATCTGGGTATGTTTAGGTGCTATAGGTCGGATAGATCGTTGTTTAATGCGCCGGAGCACCTGTTAGTACAGCAGCAATTGTCGGAGACCGGATTCTATGGGTGTTATAAATCCCGATATCATCAACTTAACCGCAGACTTATTATGGCCATGATAGAGAGGTGGCGGCAGGAGACCCACACGTTTCATGTACTCCTGTCCCGGTGATTGATACGGTCCCACACTTGAGGGAGGACTGGGTTGTCAGGATGCAGGAGTTGATGAGTATCGATGCGGATGCGGTGGCGAACGACAGTACCGGCCGTACCGATCATGAAAGTAACCTTTTATCTTCATAAAAGTATTGGTAACAAGGGCCGTGATGGGTAACCCCCTTGCACCGACGAGGACACCGTTGAAGCATTCGACGTTATTTGTTGTCATCACACCCCATCTGAATCCCCCATCAGCGCTCATGGTCCATGCATCGGCAGGGATATCGGATAGGAACTTGTGTACTCGTCTGCCAACACCGTTCTGACTAGGGTCCACATCACGGATCATGTTCATTGCATGCACATGTTTGCGTGCTTGACATTGTCGGCCAGCTATCCAACACATGTCTTTAATGAATTGATTCCGCCATCTTTTCATCACATTGCTTTTTAGATGTCTCAAGCAAATGTAATGTTTTATTTCAAGTTGACAGTCACGTGTAACCCGTTCGATTGCAGATGCGATGCCTGCATGCCTATTTGAAATGATACACACTTGGGGCATCTCATTGAAAAAGTTCTCGCGCAACTGGTGTAAGAACCACGACCAAGTACGAGTTGTCTCTGCTTCTACAACTGCAAATGTTAACGGCAAAACTTGGCAGTTCGCGTTTGTGGCTAATGCAACTAGGAGATAACCCTTGTACTTTCCCGGCAAGTGTGTGCCGTCTAGCGAAACCGCGGGCTTACAATGCCTCCACGCCACGATGCATGGACCGAACGCCCAATAAACCATGTCGAAAATTTTTTCAGCCTGCGTTGAACCTTCGGCGAATCTATATCTCACCACACTACTTGGATTCTTGGCTATCTGATATGACGTGTCCCAATTGCCATACACTAGTTCAATTGCTTTGTTCCAGCCGTTCCATGCTTTTCTGTAACTGACATCCGCGTTAAGCTTCTCCTTCATGTGAGTTTGGATAAGTCCGACGTCGTAATCAGCCTTCTTAGCTATAAAATGCCTCACCAAGTATCCAACCAATCTCGACATCAAATTTCTGTGCCCCTACGCAGTTATTTGAGCCATACATACATGTCTTGCGTCATACTGCGTAATCTCCCACTGCTTGTGCGTTGCTTTCCTTATGACACGTACATACCATGGGCATGCTACACTTCCATTATATGCTTCCTTACACCGTACCTTCCACAGGGTCTTACTCGACTTGACGACCCTATATTCCTTCTGTATTCTTATCGCGTTTTGTTGAACAGCCCTTATCCCATCCATTTTGGATGGGAACACCATTCCTTTGGCTAGTTCCAGCCTGTCCGAGTCTCATACTGGACGTTTGCTGACCTCGTACCTGCTTGTCGTGTAGAATTCAGTCCTAGTAGTATGGAACTCCACGGCTTTCTCCTCATCTACCTCCGCTTCTGTATCAACATTCGGTCCTTCTAACTCGTTCTCAATTTGGTAGTTCAAACTTGCTTCTGAGATTGCATCTTCTTCTTAATCGTACAATTCACCATCCTCGTTTTCTTCCTCTACCTCCGACAAAATAGTATCTGCTGCGACGTCACATCTCTCTTCCGTGCCATCGCCGTGATGAGAAGGTCCTCCAACTTCAAAAGTAGAATGTGGTTGCGGGGAAATGGAAAAAGTGGCAAACTCTGCCACTGTTGTTGCAATATTGATATGTTCATCTTCTTCATACGATGGTGCTGCATTTAGGTCTAGCATGTTAGATTGGTACGGGACGTTGGGAATTATTTGCGGCACATACACGTCGTTAGGCTGAACAGACTGAACGTCCACTATTACGTGCACCACACAGCGGTTCCATTCACACCGAGCTGTGCCATACATCTCCTGCACATCTTCATCATCAATTATTGCACTTGGATAATAATAAATCTGCTGCAATGTAGCATTCCATCTAGGGTCACGATAGCATAAGTTAATCCTATCGATGCTCGGACGCAACCCCAGTTTTCTAATTACGCGCGAAACAAATTCATCATAAGTTTTATCGAGATGAATTTTGATTTTGCGTGGTATATTTGGATTTCTGTAATCAAGACCATAATCGGTCATTATTGTGTGACCGCCGTAGTATAAAAGAACAGTAATCTCGTTTGAATTCATTCTTTTACGTACTTTGGTAGAAACTTATACTAACAAACTGAATGAATTTGACAGAATGTTTATTTGGTGTAAAGTGATTGTGATGGTAGAAATTTACGGGGTAAGATTGAATGATCCGGTAGAGGAAGGGGTTGGGATTTATATAGGCAAAAAACGCATTCTGGGAGTGCAATTTCTGAAATTTCTCTTGACTTGAAGTGACTAAAGCATGATTTGTGGCAGGGATTCTCATCAGCGCACTCCCAGAATGCGCTGCTAAGAATATTTGGTTGTCCCTGCAATCAAATCAAATCAGAATCAAAATCAAATTTGACAGGTTTGTAGGGAATTCAAAAAATGCGTTTCCGGAATGCGGAACGCACTCCAGGAGCGCGGGAACATTCCTGGAGCGCGGCCGCACTCCCAAAGTGCGTTCCGCATTCTGGGAATACGTGCAGCACATTTCCAAATTCAAAACGGGTTATTTTTCAAATCGATTTATAAATGGGGTTAGTTTTGCATAATGTTTTTTTTTTTTGGGTTAGGAAAAAAAATCCGACTGGGTGTCACATTACACGTGGAACCTCATAAAGTTTTTCTCTCTCTCTTTTATTTTCCAAGTTGATGTTCGAGGCGAGTCTGACATCATATTATAGGTTAATTTTTTTTTTGTTAAACCCCATTCTCATAAAATTAAACCTATGACCTCACGCATAGAAGACATAGTCTCAACTACTTGAGTAATTCTTTAATCCCAATATTATTAGAGTTTGCTTTTTATTTAAAAACATTAAAATTATAAACATGCTTATAAGTTACCACTTTATCCAAAAAGTTAAAATTTTAGAAAGGGCACTTGGTTAATTATATTAGTTATGTTTAACACGTCTTCTCACAATAGATGCGCTTTATTTTTGAGTTTTGTACGTGAACAATCAATATTTATTGTTAAATTTTGCATGTTAGTAGTTGCAATATTTTTAAATGGGCGCAATAAGACTTGAATCCATGACTAGGAGTCAGTTACCAATAAGAGGATTTGGTTAATTATATTTATTATGCTTAAGATAATCAATACTTATAACAGAGATACTATCTGCATGTGAGATTATCTTGAGGTTTTTCCAACTAGTCAATAATCACTTTTGAACTAAGAAATAACAGAAAAGGAAAACGCATGTTGGATTAGAATTCATATGTATACTTTACTTAAATACCCTTTAAGTATTTTATTGACATTAGATTTGCCATATAAGGACCATAATCTTTATTTTTTATCGTTTGATCAAAAAGAGGGGTGAATTAGATTTATGACACAAGTTACGAAAAGATAGTTTACTTTCAAGTTCACAAAATAATATATGATGAATGTTAATGAAATAGTAAACAATAATTAATTATGCAAGTCAATGTAAATAGGCAAGGAAGGAGAAGATCAAACACAATGATTTTAGGTGGTTCGAACTCTTTTGGGCTTAGTCTACCACCTAACGTTTCCTTTAGAATTTTGGAAGTTCACTAGAACTTGGACTTTCATTGATTATTGAAGAGGCATAAACCAACGTTGTACCCCTGTTGCTTTACCACAAGGACTTTAAGTGTTTACCCAACATTTAAGGAATTTCACCCTTCACTCTTTCTTCTCAAAAGATTGATCATACAACTTATACCATCCAAGCATGAAGAAAAGCAATAGCATAGCAGTGTTTGAGTACAAGGATTCTTCTATGAGTAGGATGGTTTATAAGGTATAAATACCATCTTATGTTGCTTTAAGTGGATAGGCGAATTCAAGCTCAACAAACTAAATCAAATGTATTGAATATGGTATTGAATGTAAGAGAATAACTTTAAATGCTTGTATTGAAGATATAGAAGCTCAAAATCAATTTCCTGAAATGTTGGAGATGAGAAGGTATACTTTAAGGCAAAAAGGCACTACTCTGATGACTATAATTTGGAGTAGGTCTACATTACTGGTTGATTGGTACCTTACCCGATCCTAAACTTAGATTTAATGGAATTATCGGTCGACCCTATTGGTAGACTGGAACCCTCATCTGGCTCCAATATCTTATACTTTGACCATATGGGTCGACTTACTATTGACCTATACCTCTATCAGTGTCTATTGGCTGACCGATGCGCTCATATGATAACTTCAGAATGCATAAAAAATTAGCTTTACAGAACTGTACATTTTTCAACCACTCAAAACACCTTTTTGCCACGGTAGAACAACCAAAACTCCTACATTTTCTTTTCATTCTCAAGACACCAACCAACCTTAAATTCAATCAACAATAAATGCTAAAACAAATTTACATGCATATATTAATTGTTCATCTCCCATCACATCCATTTTGGAAATAATCATATATCTATATACATGTATATGTCTCAAGATTATATATACACATACATACACAAGGATGTGGCTCAAGTTAAACAAAAAATGTAATGACCCTTTAAAAATGAACCAATTTAGTTCAAAGTTATCTTTTGGTTCAAAAACATGTGCTTATGCATTTTAAGATCATGCAAAGTATGCCAAATGTATTAAGCTTTAATAGCATATCCACTAAGATCAATGCACAAAGAATATGCTAAGGTCTTCCGTACTTGATCTTCATGGCAAGCTCCAAGCATTAAAAACTTCATTCTCCAAAGTATTCTCCAAATAATTGCCATAGCTCAAAATATGCAATTTATACTAAAGGGCAATTATTTGATATAACCGAAAGATATATAATATGCAATAACTCTAACACTATTAATATAGAAAGTCCTTAAAAAAAAATTAAGTATAAGAAATTAACTACTAAAATCAATTGAAAACAAAATTGTTACTATATTGCAGCTTGATATAGTTAAACTGCTCGTATATTATTAAATGGCCAAAAAGTACTTAGCCAAAAATGGTCAAAATTGACCAAAAGACTTTTTTGTCCTTATAGATTCTCTCTTCATTACACTACTTGCATTCTCTCTCTTTATTACACAACTCACATCATCATTACACCACACTCTCTCCTTATCTATCTCACTTCAATGACTAAAACCCAAGAATCTCATATCATACATCACACACTCTCTCTCTTCATTTCTCTTACTTGCATTTTTTTTTATTTGGTTCAAAAAGCCATGTTTTCTTCCTCCAAAATTACGTCAATAAATTTTATATGAATTTCACTTCAAAAAAATTGTTTGTAAAATAAAATAAATTTACACAATTGTCTATAAGGTATCATCAGGTTCAAATTTTGTTTTATAAACCTCTATGTTAAAATATTATGAAAATAATTTAAGATTATAAAATGTTAATATAATTATTACAAATTATTTATTAATAATCGTTCTAACTTCATATTATTGTGAGAAAATTTTATAGTTATTTCTTTAGATGTGATTTTTTAATGATTGTTTAAGTAGAAAGGTTGATTAAAGTATTGCATAACTAGTTTCTATGCATTATATGATTGAGAAGCAATCCACTAATGCGGAGTCATTGTTGTCAATCAAAAAATATGAAGCCTATGATAAATTAGTGATATGGAAAACAACAAGTAACTAAAATATTTTTTTAATATAAAATATTATAATAAAGAAAAAAAATAAAAGGTTAGAGTAGAGGAAAAAGAGACATAAGACTATAATGGAGAATAAAAAAGGATAGGATATAAGGATATATTATAAAGAGAAAAAATTAATATTATAGAAAAAAAGCTAAGATAATTATTAAATAAATTAAGAATTTCTAGAATTTTACTCACAATAAGAATTTAAAGTTCCAAAACTAAAAAACAAAGAAAGAAGATTAAGATAAATATTAGAAAAAGAATTACTCTTAGTAACAATGTCAGTGTCATGTCTTAAAATATTCACCCACTAACAAGAAAAGAATAGTAAGGAAAAATTTTATATGAAACTATCTTGCAAAAAGAAAAAAATGAGTATAATGTAATCTCTTCAATTATTATTAATATGTTAAATTGAAGCACAATTATAAATCACACAAGAAAACAATTTTTTTTAGGGGGGGGAGGAGCAAAGTAAAATTTTCTCTTTAATTAAATACATAAAAAATAATGGAGCTTAGGGGACTAGGGCAACCAAATCTCCCCTAGCTTCATTCTTGTATGAGAGACTATTTTTTCTAAATAATAAAATTAATAAATAGTTTTTAGTAGCTGAAAGATACTAAAAATATTTTAAAAAAATATTTTTATGTGTTATCGAATAGGATTAAGTGTTTCAAGTTTAAAATGTTTAACTAGTCTATAATTGGAGAAGGAATAAACCATCAATAATTAGATATAGAAGATGCCATCTTTAATTTAGGAATAGCTATTTCCATCTCTTCCCCTATCCCTTTATCTCTATATATATGCAAATGCATACTTTTTTTGAAAAATTTTGAAAAAAATTATAATAGATATATTTAGACTAACTAAGACTAAAAAAATTATAACAATTGCCTTAAATGTCAATGACTATTGATAATAATATTTTTCGTACAACAACTATAAACATTAAATCTATAATTCTAATTTTCAAATAACTTAACTTTCTATACTAGTAATTAAGAATAAAGTTTTAATTAAACACACGCCAGATCATGAATTAGTGATTGCTTTCAAAGCTTTTAAACTTTTTTTCTTTTTAGATACAATTTAAACAAGACGAACAATGTTGACTTTAGTTAGAGACATATATCATTGTATATAATTTAAAGATGGCCTTTTCCATCACTAAGCCTATGAAATTAAAAAGAATTATATATATTAATAAATATTGATAATAAAGTTTTTTTTGTAACATTGGTAATTATGAACTTATAATTCTCTTTAAATATAAATGATTCTAAGTTTGAAAAAATAACTTTATATACTGATGATTACTTTTTCTAAATAAAGTGTTTAAATCTTTTTAATTTGACAAATATAAAAATTGTCTTCTACTAAATGATGTATCTAATCGTAGGTGACATTTTTTGTCTCGAAAAATAGCCACAAGATTAAAAAAAAAAAACATATGAAAATTATTAATAAAAAGTAAGAACAACAATGTCGTTTCTCCATGTTAAGATGGTATTTGTAGTCTCTATTTCTCTCTTTTTTTTTTTTAAAAAAAGGACTTTTTATACAATAATTCTTTTATTTTAATTTTTTATATTTAATTCTTTGCTATATTATAATTTCTAATTTTTTCTTACCATATATATATATATATTTGAAGAAGTATTGACAAAAATCACTTTTTTTTTTATTTTACAAAAATGAATCTTATATTATTAATTGTTTGACTTTTCAATCTCTTGAATCATAATAATATTGTCTGTTTAAAAATAAAATTTAATTATTAACCATAAAAATTATACATATAGCTACATTGATAAAAATAGTTTTTTTCAATTTTACAAAAAAAAAAAAAAATTCTTCCTTTGTTATGTGTTGTGAATACTGAGATTTTTTATATAATTCATTCATTGAACCAAAACCTACAGATATTGTTTTACTTATCTTTATAATTTTTTAAACTGTTTTTATAATAATATTATTTGGTTTAAAAAATAAAATTTAATAGTCCACCACGTAACTTTTATGATGAAAGAACTATGTTGGCATACACATAAATATATCTATTGTTTTTTGGGTCAAACATTATCACATTTATGTCACATAAGACTCTTCCATATTAGGATGACTACTAATTAAATTTAGTTTTAGGGTTAGATTATATCTTGTATATAAGTTTTGCTTAAAAATAATTTTATCTCTCATCCTTATCTCTTTATCTCTTGAATCGTTTGAAACATAATATATTTTATCATTTAGGATAAATTGTCATTGTATATAGGGTTAGATGATGATCATCCTTCAACTGTGTATTTTAGCTTAGTAAATGAGATATACTTTTCAATAATAATTTTATTTTAAAAATTGATTTTTATTGGTCAATGTATTGGAAATGATGATAATTATGGTGATAGTTGATTGGTAATAATAATTAAAGAGAAAAAAGTTATGATTTAATTTTAAAATCTTACTTTTTCTATTAAGGGTAGATTAGATATTAAGCATGTCAAAATGAAACAAAATTACAGTCTCGTCCCCATTTTGATTATTTTTGATCAAGTTTTTTTTACCACAAATTTTTTTTTTCATTAAAAAAATCATGCCATGTTCGGTGAAGAGTATCACGTTGTAGTCTACCTTTGTTGAGCTTTCCCTTCTAGATCTTTGGCTTTTGGGACAAGTGGTCTGACAGTCTACAAACTGTTCACAACACCCAACAAATTGCACGACATTTCAGAGCTTACCCTTCTTTTCCCAGCGGATAACACACCAAGCCTTATGATCTATTACAGATCTTAGCCATATATCGCTCTCTTTACTCACAAAGCAACCGCCTCATCATCCTAGGGTTTCTACAACTTGCATAGTCGTCATAGGTAAGGGTTTAGCGGCTGTTAGTTTTAATTTAGCGAGCAAGGGTTTAGTGACCATCTTATGCGGTTGCAAAATCGGAATGCTATTCAGCGACCGATTTTGTAATTTAGTGACCGATTTTGGCTGTGGTTAAAAGTCCAAGTTTTTTAGTAGTATAATTTATAATAATATTATTAGCAACAGAATTTAGTAATATCAAATCATAATTTAAACTTGTCTAGTACATGGAAAATTAAACAGAATTCGAGAGATAAGGAAAAAAAAAAAAAAAATGAAAGAGAAACGAGCAAAGTAGGTAGTCTAATTAAAAATCCCTCCTCATTGATGACCAAAGAAGGCAGTGAAGGCATCGACCAAGGCCTCAACAGCTAATGGAACGCCGCCGCAAGTCTCAAGTAACACGTCCTTTTCTTCTAGCTGTGCTCTAAGTCCTAGCCAACATTCTTCATCGCTTAGAGGAGCGTCCAGGCGGAATATGTTTTGGTTGCTACCGACCACTTTGCGGACGCGCTCGTCCTCCACCTTTGCTCGTCACGATGATTATACATCTGGAGGCTCTATCGTCGTTGTGGTCGTCCCGCTTCCTCTTGGGGAATGCGTGGGAAAGCCTATCTCCGAACGTTTCGCCTTGGCGCACCTCGTTCGATGCCAAATCCGTAAACCAAGAGAACAGCTCCGGTGGCATATCCTCCGTTAAATCGTCAATCACAATCAAGTACTTCTTTCCAATCAATTCTTGTCTAATTCTTCTCATCATGGACCCAACCTTGTAGCTGCTTTGGTCATCCTGATGATCATCTCCTGCACGTCGTGCCCCTACATTCTCGATTTCGTTCATAATTCGTCGCACATTCTTGATTTCTTTCATAATACGTCGCGGTGGAGGTATTGGGAATTCGTTTTGATCTATGATTTGTTGCATCATTTCTCGCAGTAGTGCTATTTGGAATTCTTCCTGATGATCTATTGTCGTATCCTCACTTGATGATAAACTTAACCATATGCAGTGATATTCAGGGTATCCTCCGATATAGTAATAAATATTTAGTGCACGCATGGTTTTACCTGATCCACCCATTCCAACAATGGCAACTGCTGCTAGACCATTTTTACTCGACTCTTTGTCGACAAACTCCCAGATTGGGTCCTCGAATTCACCCATAAGATCACGATTTGTATAAAATCCGTGCTTAAGATCCTCTTCCTCAGAACTGTGTGGCCGGCGCCTTCCTTCGGATAATTGGTGCTCCTCATGGTGTGTCGCCCGAGATGATTGGAGCTTCTCCTTGATCTGCTGCAATTTGGATCCCAACCTTCCCTGAAACAGCAAGCCCGGTGGACCAACACAGGGCGTCAGGCTCTTCTTGACGGAACCTGACTGCTTCTGCTGATGCAAATGCTGGAAAGCAAACAAGCAGCATTCGTTCAAAGCATCGATGAGTTGGCTGAGCAAGCCAGTGGTAGCTTCACAGTGGAGTTTAGCACCCCAGAATTCTTCATTCAATACATCATTCTTGACCGATTCGAACTCGGACAAGTCACGGACTTGGCTAGCAGCCTCGTCTTGTTGTATCTTGTTGAGCAAATTCAAGAATTTCCTTCGCAGAAGGATGTTCCGTTGGCTGGGACCTCCTCTAATCCACATATCTTCTCTTCTGCCCTGGAATGATGATGACCTTTTTTTCAAAAAAAAAAAAAAAAATTAAAGAACGGGGAGGGATTTCTCCCTTAGTTCTGTTTAAAAAGAAAAGGGAAATACAAGATACGAGGGGATCAAATCAAACCTCTTATTTTTCACTCTTACATGCTATGATTGATAGGCCACTACTAAATAAGCAATGCGGTGTAACGTAAAGGATGAAGGATGAGTGAGTTTTGATACTTTCAATCTTGTCGCAGTTGCGCAAAATTATACTCAAATTTCTCAGTTCCTTGATTGTTAGACTGCTTTCTTTTGTTCTACTTTATTCTTTTCCGAAGATTATTACAACCTTGTCCCACAATGTTTGCTGTCTTCATCTTTCTTTTCGTAATAGTGCTTTGTGGACTTGGTTTGTCTAATAATATTTAAAAAAAAAAATAAAAGAAAATCGGATATAACTGCATGAATATTTATTTCTATTGGATGTGTACTCTTCTTTCACTATTTGGTGCTTCAGGATTTTCTGTCTCTTGCCTTCTTGATCACTTTAGTGCGTGGCAGATTGGTCGCTAGTACGATTATGATAAGCTTTGTTCTCCATAGATATATTGTTGTTCATCAAAAAATTGATTTTCTCACCGCGTCATTTTAATACATGTATTGGTTTTATATATTAGAAAAAAAATATGTTGGAATTTCTTACCATGTCATTCTAATACTGTGTGATTAAAAAAAAAAAAAAGAAAGAAAGAAACTTGATCAGAAAAAAATTAGAATAACATACACACTTATGGTGACTGTCATTATCTTAAATTACGTGCTATTTAACTTTAATAATGTCTATAATTCTAATGGTCTACAACATATTAATTTGTGTATGGTAGTTTCAAAATATTTTATTATTGAGAACTAAACTATTTTAGAAATTAAATTAATAGTGTAGTGAAGACTATAAATGACTATTCAGTCAAAATATTAGAATATATATATAAATGTATAGATTTATAATATTTTTATAATATTAGTTTTTTTTACGAGTTGCAGAGGTTTGACATAGTTTGAGCTAAAGAAGAAAATGACTCATAATTTGCGAAAGAGTAGATGGGGAATTAGTTTCTTTTTTTCTTTATGTTTCTCATGTCATGGTTTTAGCTAAAGAAGAAAACGATTGAGAATTTGTGAGAGGTAGATAGAGAATAAAATTTATTTAAATTAATATTTTTATTAATATAAGATTTTATTATTTTCAATTATTCTCACATTAAAATGATTCTTTGAGGAGTTAAGTTATATCTAATATGAGAATGATTAAAAAATAAATTTTTATATATAATATCATTTAATTAATTTTAATAAGTACAACATTATATCCATTAAAAAATTATTTCTTTTTCTATACCTATTAGAAAAATTATTTCTTTTTTCAAAACATTCTAACATACCAAACACGCAAGAAAAAAAGGAGGATATGTGCATTTTCATTGACACACGCAAGAATTATAGGACAATTGATTTGGCGGCTTTTCTTTCAGTTTCTTGTGAACTTTAAGTGAATGAGCCTCCTTCTCCCTTATGTC
Organism: Cordia subcordata; assembly: GCA_028554755.1. Taxonomy (NCBI): domain Eukaryota; kingdom Viridiplantae; phylum Streptophyta; class Magnoliopsida; order Boraginales; family Cordiaceae; genus Cordia; species Cordia subcordata. The sequence goes on along the minus strand of JAPTOF010000013.1, from coordinate 8,732,528 downwards.
CATGTAGAATCTCTCTTTTCTATTCCTTTTCCCTTTTCCGTAGAAAGAGAAACTCACTTGTATAGAGTGTCACTTTTCCTTTTGTTTCCGTTCCCTCTCTTTCTTTTTTTTTCCTCCTCTCTCTTATGTCCATATCAAGTATTACATCAATTAGATCGATAATAAGTTATTGATACTTTATTGAAAAAACTATCATATAATGCTAATAAAAAAATGGTATAGTAGGTCTTTATATTGAGCAGGTTTTGATTATATTTGGGGGAAAGGTCTGAGGGGTATGTCAAGTAGTGGATAAGTAGCAAGCGATAAAGTTCAAGACCAAAGACATGGCAACATCTGGTGGTTAAAGAATTGGAAGGAAGCAAATGTGAGGCTTTGAATTCTTGCTTTGTATAATAGTATAGATAAGACTAACATTGAGTCTACTTTTAGAGTTAAAAAAATATATCTTATAATGCCGCAACACACCTTCAACAAATGTTAATGATCTTATATGGTTGCGTTATTTTGTTTTCCTGTTTTCATGATGTATCTCTAGTGAAAAGCTAGTTAAAAGCAATCGACTGTGAAACAAAAGTTCATGCTTAGAAAAACCAAATATTTAATTATTCACCTAAGCTGGCTGACTTTGCTAGAGTATATATTCCTCTCATATTGAAAATATCAAGATTTAAGATTATTTTATAAAACTCTGGGCCACTCCTCATATTGAATAATTTATTTTTATGATAGAATCCAAATGATTTTTAACATAGCATAAGAGCTGGGCTTTTGGCCCAATTCTCACATTATGTACGTGTGACCCATCTTTGCCTTCCCAGTTCTTGCATTCTGCAAGCATTATCCATTTTGCTTTCTTGCTACTGTCATTCTCACATTGTACATCTTGACAAATGTAGTTGTCACACCCATGCTCAGCCATCTTGCCTTCTTGTTGTTGTTGCTTTCACATTGTGACCAATGTGTTGTCACGCCCAAGCTCAGTTCTCGTGTTATGGATGGGTGACCCGTCTTGCCTTCCTGTTGCTACTGTTGTCACTTCGTGATCAATATGGTTGTCTCTCTCCCATTCCATCGTGACTATTGTAGTTATCACATATCAATGGAAGTAAAATTATGTTAAAAAAGTAGGGTAAATCTAGGCACAAACTCCACCAAGTTAGGCTACAACTAAACTAAGCTAAGCAACACTACACTCCTGCTACTTTACTCTAGGGTGGGCTAGGCTAGGAATGTAAAATAAGTAAATTTGTAAAAGCCTGATGAGTCGTGTGATTGTCGAATTCCTTCCCCAATCTTGTTTCTTTCCCATTATAGTAGTTGTAATATTGTAACTGTTGTAACCACCCTTGTCATTCCTTCTAATATGCTTATGATCTCTTGACAACTCTTAATTAATTGGCCAACTTGGTAACCATCACAACAGCTTCTAACTGCACATGATTAAACCTTCAAAGCTCTTTATACCCCTTTGAGCTGGCTTCTAGAGCCTAGAGCTCGTTCGATCTTCGAAACACATGTCGTGAACCCTTTGAGTATTTAGCCTTTAATGTTTTGTGCTTCAAGCTTTGAAACACACAGGTAGGGGTGTTTACTCATTGGGCAATTGGGAAAAAATTTTGAGGAAACGAATTAGGGAACGGAAGAGATCTTTTTTCTGGGAATACCTGAAACCCAAATATATACATATGTATATATGTATATATTATTTTGTTAATGATGATGATTCTTATTTGTCCAGCAAGGCACGTTAGTAATAGAATTAGCTGATAGTGCAATTGGTGAACAAAAAAATGAATAATTAGATTAAAGTTAAGATGAAATTATTTTTGAACTTTTTTTTTAAAAAATTCGGAGATTCTCCAATCCCCAATCATTTTTCCCATTCCCCATTTACACAAATTGTTTTCCCCATTCGTAAATTGGGGTGGGTAACGGAACAAGATCCCTTCACAAAAAATTCTTTCGGAGAAAAATATTTATTGATTGGGGTGGGGATTCCCCCATGGACGCCCCTAGACACGCTTAATGCCATCTCGGCATGTTTTGCCTACGTGTCCGACTGACATATAATACCATGTCATAATTATCTTTGAGTGATAATTGTTATGTTATCTTCCCTGATTATCAAATCACCAGCTTTTGGAAACAGTGTAACAAGAATCAATGGCCAAACAAGTTTGACTTTTCCTTCAGTACTCACGATCCAATAGAAATTTGTGTCAAGTCCGATATATTTTTTTGAAATACCCTAATTCAAAGCTGGAAAAAAAAAGCTGCTTGCTTCACAACTGCATGAATTCATACAACCCATAACATATGATTGAGCCACATTGTTTCGATGGTATCCGCAAAAAAACGTTGTTTCGATGGAAGGGCGTCCTGTATATGTTAGCATATTTAAAGTTTCAAGACATGACAAAAGTAGAGCATCATAGTGTCAGTTCTTTGCTTATATTCTAAGGCAAATCAGATACTAAATCAAGCTGGAAAAAAGATTTATCATGTTTCACGTTGACCAAATAATTATTCACAAAAATCAAAGCAGAGAAATGGTGGAATTTTGTTGAGACAAAAATAGGGAGAGAGAAGAGTCTCTCTGAAGAGGTTGGGATACCTTCTCTTCTTTCAAACCTAAGGAAAGTATCTCTTCACAGTCAATCCACAACAGCTGGGCATCATGTTCATTCATATATATGTTATTGAGATTTTAGGATTCAGTCAAGATTCTTATATTGTGACTGATATGGTTATCACATATTAGAGGAAGTAAAATTATGCTCAGAAAGCAAGGTAAATCTAGGCACAGACTACACTAAGTTAGGCTACTACTAAACGAAGCTAAACTACACTACTGCTACTTTAGGATAGGCTAGGCTACGAATGTAAAATGAGCATATTTGTAAAAGACTTAGGAGCCCTTTGATTTTCGGATCCATTCCTTAATCTTGTTTTTTCCCTTTTATATTTGATGTAATATTGTAACTGTTATAGCTACCCTTATCAGTCTTTGTAATGTGCTCATGATCTCCTGACAACTCTTAATTAACTGGCCAACTTGGTAACCATCACAATTGCTTCTAACTGTACCTGATTGAACTTTCAATGCTCTTTATACCCCCTTGAGCTAGCTTCTAGAGCTTAGAGTTTGTTCGATTTTTGAAACACATGCCGTGAACCCTTTGAATATTTAGCTTTCAACTTTTTGTGCTTCAAGCTTTGAAACACACGCGTAAAGGTGTTCACTTATTGGGGAATTGGGGAAAAATATTTGGTGTGTGAAGAAACTTTGGAGAAACGAATTAAGGAAGGGAATAGATATTTTTTTTTGAGAATACCTGAAACCCCCGAATTTTTATATATGTATATATAATATATCTTAATTTTTTTAGTCTTATTAAGTTATTAGGGCTTCAGTCTTCAACTATACATATACACATATATACATATACATACATACATACATACATACATATATATATATATATATGTATGTATGTATGTATGTATGTATATGTATATATGTGTATATATATATATACATACCTACATACATATATATACATATACATATATACATATATGTGTATGTGGGGGTATGTGTGTGTATATATATTTTGTTGATGATGATGATTCTTATCTATCCAGTATGGGCATGTTAGTAGTAGAATTAGCTGATAGTGCAACTGGTGGGAAAAAAAAAAGAATGAAAAATTAGGTTAAAGTTAAGATGAAATTAGTTTTGAATTTTTTTAAGAAAAACTTCAGGGATTCTCCAATGCCTAATTATTTTTCCCCATTCCCCGTTTCCACAAATTTCCCCCCCCCCCCCATTGGTGAATTGAAGTGGGAAACGGAGCAAGTTTCCTTCCTAAAAAATTATTTTGGGGGAAAAGATTTATTGAATTCCCCAATGAACACCCCTGAATACGTATAATGCCATCTCAACATCTTTTGCCTACGTGTCCAACTAAAATATAATGCCACATTATAATTATTCTTTAGTGATGATAGTTATGTTATCATCCCTTGATCACCAGCTTTTGGAAACAGTGTAACAAGAATCTCAACATCTTTTGCCTACGTGTCCAACTAAAATATAATGCCACATTATAATTATTCTTTAGTGATGATAGTTATGTTATCATCCCTAGATCACCAGCTTTTGGAAACAGTGTAACAAGAATCAATGGCCAAATAAGTTCGGCTTTTCCTTCATTACTCACAGGCTGATGGAAATTAGTGTCAATTCTAATATATCTTTTGAAATATCCTAATTCAAAGTTACAGGGGAAAAAAAATGGAAAGACAAAAAGAGGGATGCTTGCTTCACAAATGCATGAAATCGAACAACCCATGACATAGGAGTGCGCAACATTGTCTGGATGGAAGGGCATGCTGTATATATCAGTATATTTGAAGTTTCAAGACATGACAAAAGTAGAGTATTATATTATTGTATGAGTTCTTTGCTTAAATTCTAAGGCGAATTAGATACCGAATCAAGCTGGAACAAGATTTATCATGTTTCACGTTGACAAAGTAAGTATTCACAAAAATCAAAGTAGAGATATTGTGGGGACAAAAGCAGGGAAGGAGAAGAGCCTCTCGAGGAGGTTGGGATGCCTTCTCTTTTTCAAACCTAAGGAAAGTATCTCCTCGCAGTCAACCCACAATAGCTAGGCATCATGTTCGTTCATATATGTGCTATTGAGATTTTAGGATCAGTCAAGATTCTTATATCAAAATTTAAAAAAAAAAAATTTATTTGTAACAAAAATTTTAAACTAAACATGTAGTTCAAAAAATAAAATAAAATTTAACGATTCATAATCCACTTTAACTTTATTCTCCGTAATCATAAAAAATCTGAGGAATTTGGTGGCAACTCATCTATATAAACTCTGCGGCTCTAATATTTCTTGCAATATATAAAACATATACTGGGGAAAAAAAAAAAAAATAGCCTCCCATCCCTCAAGGCCAATGAGTTTTCAATTACATTTGTCTCTAGTACTCTCTTCGCTTTTCTTTTTAAGTTAAGTTCCGATGAGACCCGACGAATTAGTGCTGGTAAGATAGCACCCCTCTTCTCCTTCCCTCGATCACCCACCAAAAATGCCAATCCTTAACAAACCTGAGCAGATTGTTCTGAGAGTGCTGAGCCGCCTGAGGAAAACAAGAGATGCCGTTGTTGATCATCAGCAACAAACTGAAGGTGACCGGAAAGACACGTTGAGTCAGATGTTCCAGGGCGCTCAGAATGAACTTGAGAAGATGTGTGACCTGCTGTCCCAAGTCAAGTCCATGGAAAATTCCCTGATAGAACGCTTCAGGAAATTGGAACGGACAATTGACGATGAAGTTTTTACAGACAATCAGAGGTTCCATATTCCTGTGGTCGGAAATTCGGCCGATCCAATCGTCGAGAAGTTGAAAGAAGTTTCCGACGAAATCCAACATCTGCGATGTCATATTTCAGGCTTGAAACTTGAGCTCAAGGATGCAGCTGACTCTTCCAAGCATGAGTCGTCGTCGTCGTCATACACGAAGGATCAGGATCGACAAGAGATTAAGGCATACAGAGAGTGGCCACCCCTGATTGATAGGGGCATCCGTCTTCTCAACAACCATATGGGAAGTTTCTGGAAGAGCTTTGACAAGCTTGACTCTGAATCTCAGTTTTGCTTGGTATCTTTGTCAATTTTTCCTAGGGATTGTGCAATAAAGAAGAGGCTGATCATTCATTGGTGGATAGCTGAGGGCTTCATTGACAACAGCAACCCAAGACTTTTCACCGAGGATGTCGGAGATGGTGTTTTTCAAAAGCTCATAAATCGGAGATTCATCCACCAAGCCCCGGTCCGACTGTAAGTAACTGAGGCTCCGCTTACTTATAGAAAATTAAAATTGTTTTTCTTAAAAAAAATTATATAAAAAAAAGAAATGAAATATCTTGATCGCCAAGTAAAATTTTTCAAATTGAAAACTAAAAGATAGTTTTTCACATGTTTTTAAATTAAAGTAGAGCTGTGGAAATCAACTTAAAAAGAGTAATTATTAATTCTTAGATAAAATTAGAGTGTTTTTCAACAAATCTCTATTTAAAACACATGCCTGAAAATTCGAAACTCTAATTTACTGATCATTGGTTTAATTTCTCTTAGTCCTTTTTTTCACGGTCTCTTTCTTTTCTTTTTTTAATCTTTACGTAATCCTTATTCAACATATAATTAATTCTTTAATTTAATTTGCACAACTTTTGAACACCTTATTTCTAATTAACACTTATCCATATCACATATAATTTTTGAGAAAAACGCATAGATCCCTTACTTTTAGTTACTAGACTAAATAAGCCCCTCAATTTTCTTTTATCTCTTTCCAAATCTCTCACTTGTAACACTATCAGTTAAAGTTAACAGTGTAAAGGTTTTTAAGTCTTTAACATACTTATAAAAAAAATAAAAGACAATAAGTAAACCCTTAATCATTAACCTGAGAAATTAATTACCACCATATCCAACAAAACCATAAAACATGCCAAAGCAAGGAAACACATCCCAAAATGCATTAGCTATCATAGAGGACTTTTTTTGGTTGGCGGCGATCATATGCATGCTTTTAATGTTGGAGAAAACTTCCAAAATTGAGGTAGTGATTTTAATTCAAAAAAAAAAATTCTTGTTTCTTTTTTTCAAAATTTAAGCTTTTTTTTTAAAAAAAGTTGTATAGTTATCGTTATCTACTGGTTCGTCGAAATGTGTCTCCAACAAACATGTTTAAATTTTTTATTTTCTCGTTTCAACCACTAAGAAATTATGCTCTTTTGTAACTGGAGTTGTCTATTTTATATACATAGTAATATAATACGTGCACAAATAATGTTTATCTAGGTGCAATGAATCAATGAGAATTATTATATCCCGATTGTTATGATCTAACAATTTTCGTGTATAAAATTTGGAGTTTATTGCAACACTTTGCTTTCTTAGCTCCAAAAAAAAAACAAAAAGAAATTATTTAATTTGTATTTTGTAGTTCAAACACATTATTTTCCATAGAAAAGCAAATACTAAGAAAACCATTTCTTAAACAAATTATTTGTATTATAATTCTAATAATTATCGAACATGATTTTTTTTATTGAGAGTTTAGGATATGATAAAAAAAATCTTTTTTTTAAAATCATATTCTGTTGCAAAAATCTTCTTTTCACAAAAAAAAAAAATCTCATATAAAATCTAACATTTCGTGATTTTTGCATTATTACAATGGGTATCATTAATAAGAAAAAGAAGAGTAATAATAATTAACTCAATAAAGATAACACATGAGTTAGACAATCCTTCACCTAATCTTTCTTTATGAGATATAGTTTTGATTTGAAAAATAATTCTAAACTTCAGAATGCATATTCTCTAGCTTTTCAAAAAAAAAAAAAATTGTTTGAAAGATATTGACAAAGAAGCATCCTAATTTCCTAAAAGGAAAAATTGTTCCCTACTTTTAGTTAATTAACACATTTTCTAAGGATTTTTTTAGAGAAAATAAGAATTCCGAATTTTAAGAACCGGAGTTAAAAATGGAAAACAGAAACTCCTTATTTTAGGTCCTCAAATTTTTTTAGCAGAGAAACCACCAAAATAACTTGTTTTATAAATATTATACAAAATAATAAAATTTTAAAACAATTAAATAAAATGACCACCTTAGACAACTTAGTCCTTTTGAAGATACAAAGTTTAAGTTGAGTAAATAGTTATTTTTTTTATTAGTGTCTTGAAGAAATTAAGTTTAACAATGTTGGTGTAGCATTGATTAATGTAGCTGATCATTGTCACATATTATTAATTTCTTAGGCCCTGTTTCTCCCCCTATTTTCTCCCTATATTAAAATTGACATTTCTAACACAAAAGCATTAACAGTTATTTTTATCAATATACTTAGCCTTCTTTCTTGTCACCACCCCTATTTTTTCTTGATTTAATTGTATTGAAATTTCTTTTATCAAGACCAATATTCACTTTTTTCAATAAAATTTTGATTGTATTTTAGCTTTGAATCTCTATTTTATTCTGATTATTTGCAGTGTTCTTTCTAATTACATTTCATTTTTAGTTCTTACTGTATTTCTCTCCATCATAAGGTAAAGAAAAATTGATATCTTCTCTCTTTCTCTCTCTCTCCAACCGAGAAACACTAGAACTCTATTTAAGGACTCTCGAAAAGTGATCCTTTTGCAATCGAATTTTTATTATTAGGTTTTACTTCTATAACCTTTAAATATTTTTTTTATTTATATCAATTTTTAATATTTTTGTAAGTATATATTTTGAGCCACATTTACTTTTCTAACTCATGTTTTCTAAACCAAGAGTTGTTATTTTTTGTAAAAAATTTTACAAAATGTTTGGTTTTCTCATTTACAAAATTAAAAAAAAATCACATTTAGTTATTTTATACCGTGTTTTGTATAAAAGTAAAATAATATTGTAGATACGGTCAGTAAACAATATATTTTGACTTTAGGTCGTTATATCACCATCTACCTTGGGTCAAGGAGAAACAACCCCCTTTTATCAATAGCTTCACTGTGCACCCATGGATCCGTCTTCAGCTAATCTTGCTAGCCAAGGAAGCTGAACTCTTTGTCTTTGATCGCTTGGGAAGGCCAATAGATATCTATGGCCGAGTTTTCTTAATGTCAGACTTGGATGATGAGAACAAGACAATAGTTATACCACCACAAAACGCGGAGGATTTGGTTTCAGTATTCAATATTAACCGAAAGTACTTGAAGTTCCCAGCTGATTGGTTGTCGAGATTGAAAAAAGTTGAGTTTCTTCAGCTCGGACGCTGGCAAGACTCGCCGGAGCATCACATTGAAATCGAAGACGAAAAGTCATTGGAGCGTTTGAGTGGGCTGAAGAACTTGAGGTATCTTTTTCTCCGGGGCATTTCAAGAATATTCAGTCTTCCCCACTCCCTGACCGAGCTCATTAGCCTTGAAGTTCTTGATTTAAAAGCATGCCACAACTTGGAAAAGTTGCCTCCTGATATCTCCTCATTGAGGAACCTGACCCATCTGGATATATCAGAATGCTACTTGCTTGAAAGCATGCCAGGTGGCATTGAAAAGCTCTCCAAGCTTCAAGTCCTCAAGGGATTCGTCGTAGAGCCGAGTACCAATAAAAGCAAAGCTTTTCACAGGGTCAGCGATCTTGTGAATCTCACACAACTCAGAAAACTCAGTATATTCATGGGTACCAAAGCTATAATAAATAATCAAGGGTTCGAAGATTTAGAGAAGATCGTCTCTCTTCGCAACTTGACAATATCATGGCGAGTAGTTTCGTCTTCACCATCACCACCACCATCGTCGTCGTCAACATCAATCAAGCTCCCACCAGGGCTGGAGAAACTCGACCTTCGATATATACCTGAAGCTTGTTTACCTGAATGGGTGGATCTTCGCAGCCTGAAACACTTGAGAAAGCTATATATAAGGGGTGGACAACTTCAGAGCTTACGATATGGCATGTCCGACAGGTTGGGTATTAGAATCTTGCGCTTAAAGTATTTGAAGCATTTGAGTATTAAGGACTTGGATTTGAGGACAATGTTCCCCCACGCCTTTTATCTGGAGGCGACGAAATGCCAAGACAAAGACGATTACATGTGGATTAAAGAATAGGGTGATGGAAAAGCACTTATTTACGGAATTATATATATATATATATATATATATATATATATATATATATATATATAGAGAGAGAGAGAGAGAGAGAGAGAGAGAGAGAGAGAGAACATACGACTGATTAATAATTTCAATTGATATTGTTGATATATTTGATATGTATGTATGTTTTTATCGCGGTTTGATTTATTTATTAAATAAAAACTGATGTCCTATGCTTTTATTAGTGTATGTTTATTAATTACTCATTTAATCTCTGATATTTTTATTCTTTTAATGTAACTAATCTTCTTTTTTAATTCAATTATGACTTATCATGCATATCGTTGCCCCGATAATATGATAAATTAAGCACAAGATTGAATAAACATCAAAGAATTAAATTGAGATAAATAAAGGGAATCTATTCAAATAAATATTTAGAAAAATTTCCTTTGCAATCCTAGAAATAATAGTTTAGTTCATTCTCGAATAAGGAAACATCACATAAGATTTAGAAGAATTGAAATCCATGCCAAAATTAATTAAAAAAGGTCAAAATCTAGAAATTTATTGAGATTGAGGCTTCGAATGTGCTCTTCAGCTTTGGGGGGGGGGGGGGCTACCTCTTATAACTAAGGCTAAAATTAGGTTTTTATAGCAAAAGACTATAGAAAAAGTGTTTTGGGCTTGGCCCTTGCGCATAGGCTTCATATGGGTAGAAGACATTGTCTCCTGGGCGACAGCACTCCTGTCAACACTTGTTTACCAACCATATTTGTGTTGGCCTAGCTGAATGATAAATTAAGCACAATATTGAGTAAACACCAAAGAATTAAATTTAGATGAATAAAGAGAAGCTATTCAAACAAAATATTCAAAAAAGTTCTACTGTGTCCCTAGAAATAATAGATTAGTTCATGCTAGAATAAAAATAATCACAAAAGATTCAAAAGAATTAAAATCCAAGGGAAAATAATGAAAATGATGCAAAAATCTAGAAAACTTGTTGAGTTTGAGGCTCCAAACATGCTCTCCAGCTCTAGAGGCAGCTACCTTTTCTAACTAAGACTAAAATTAGGTTTTTATATAAAAAAATCGTAGAAAAGTGTTTTAGGCTTTCCCTGTGCCTGCAGGTCTTGCCCAGGCAGAAGATATTGTTGCCTGTGAGGCGACACTTCTTTTCGTACTTGTTTCCCAACCAGATTTGAGTCAGCCAGGCTAAAATTAAGTCAACTTGTGCCTTGTCCGCCCTAGCAACAAATTGTTTCACTCAGGCAAGACTATATCTGCTAATACTTTTTCTCTTCAGCTCTCCCACTTTATAAATGGTCAAATTTATTGGAGTTATCAATTCATCTAAAAGTTTAAACTTGTAGAAAGAATATTGGTTTATTCTTTTATTTTATTAACACGCCCTCCACATGTAACGTAATTTATTTAGAATTTACACTTGGACAATTTAATATCTTTTAAATGGGTAGTCGTAAATATCGAACTTAAGAGCTTTTGGTTTCTAGGCTCTGGCACCATATTGGATTTATTTCCTCGTCCAAAAGTTTAAACTTGTGGAGAAGAGATAACGATTGGTGTGTTATGTGCAAAAGTGCTAGCGAGGTTTTAAGAATGCCAATATGCGTTGGATGTTTGGAGACATATTCAGCCTAAGAAGGATCACACGGTATTTGAGAGCCTATCATGGAAGAAATGGATTTGCCACAACCTGGAGATCAAGGAATGGAAGATCACCTTCAATGTTGTTAGTACCGTCTTAGCACTATCCTATTATTCTTGGATTTGAATTCTTTTTAGTTGTAACATATGTATAATATAAGATAAGGATATCTAGTTGCCTCATAAGCTAGGACTTGTATACTGATATATTTGTACTCATCAGCTATATAAATCAATACAATAAACCCGTATGAAAATGTGGGTGTTGCAACCTTACATGGTATCAGTTTTAGCCTAGGTTTCTTCTTCTTTTTGTTGACCACTTTCTCTCTTTTCTCATCATGTTGACCTCCATTACTCCAGACACTAAAATTGAAACCTCAAATTCGGGACTTGATGCGTTGCCCATTGTTACTCACATTCCATAGGAGATTTCTGTAAAACTATGTAGCACTAATTTTCTATTGTGGAAAACTCAAGTATTACTTATTCTAAGGAGTTATTTGCTTTTTGGCTTTGTTGATGGAACAATTGTTAGAAACTAGTTATAAAATAAAGCAAAATAATAACAAGACATATAGACACTGAATTAGAAATAACAAATAAACAAGAATAAACTAAATTAGTCAAGGCTCGAGAATCTCTATTTCCTTAAAGGATTTACGCCCTTTCACACGGTGCTAAAGGTTATGGCGTATCCTTCCCAGGATACAACGACTATACCTCTTGACTATGGTAGCACACCAAAGCAAAAGCCAGCGAACAAGAAGTGTAGTACTTTCTCTGTATGAAGGAAATAAGAGTAGCAGAATGCTTGTAAAAGTATGCTATGCACTAATACGGGAATGCCTGGTGTTTAGCTCCTTCTAGACTCGGCTATATATAGTAGAGCAAAGAGGAGCAGCCAGTTAAAAAGCAATTAAAGGAGTAATAAACCTATCCTTCCAGCAGTAAAAACGTCCAAGAAATAAGCTCACCTGATGCCCAATAAGCAAAACGTGCTGAAGTTTAAATCCCGAGCTTTAATGTATCAGTTACGTCTTCTTCAAAATCTTCAGGTGTTTGAGTATTTTTTTTGGAAAAAAAAAATACAAACCGGAGCAAAAATCCGTGCCACACCCACACTCGCGCCGTGTCCCTGGACCCGGCCGTGCCCTGTGGTGCGGGCGGGCGCGCGCGCGTGTGTGGTGGGTTTAGTACCATGCCCACCATGTATAGTCTTCCCTCCATATGCCTTGCTGGCACACCTTATAAAGGAATCTATATATAAAGTGAGCAAAAGTTTAATGGTTTTTCTATGTGGGATACAAACCCACACACAACCAAATCAAACAACAAAACTAGTAACACACTTAACTTTGGTTGCTAATTTCTCATTCACCTTTAATCCGTTTCTAACATGTAAATATATCATGTTAACCCACTCGAAACAAGGAACGTAACGATACCAACTACCAACCCTTTTGACGTGCGGGACCTAACTCAAAAATTGAGTCAATATTGCTTTGACCTCATGTTAAAGTACTCTAAACTAACATTCCCCCACATGAATGAAAATTACTTGACTACTATGCAAATATGCAAATGCAAATGCAAGAGAGAGTCCGGAAAGAAATACTACCTCAGGATAGGTAGCTTTTGGCTTTAAACCTTCCTTAGTGTATACCATCGGATTTACTCGCTGACCAGTGGATTGAATGTCTTGAACTGTTCAATTTTAGTGTAAATCAAGACAACAGCATACACACAGCATCTTTAATACACTTCTAGTTCTCACGGTTATGTTCATTTCGGCCCTGAACAACTCCCGGTATTCATGAGTACTCAGAGAATTCAGCTTACAATTCTCTTAAGAGCGGCCCCTCCTTACTCATATAGGTGATTCTTACTATACTCCACTTGGTTTTTCCAAGCTACACAGATCATTAAAAGCTAAGCTTATCCTATACCTCACAGGCTGCACTGTTTGCTTGCCATAAGAATGGGTAAATGAGGCTTATGCCCCCACAGTGCTTAAATAGAGTCATACATAATCCAGTTTCCCCTTTGAACCAAGATTCAGGGATCTCCTGTTAGCGAGGTAGGGTTGACAATTATGATGACCTTTTAGTTACTCTATAGGCTTAAGACCCATTCCACTCGACAACTTAAGAACTTGCTCTCTATTTACACCTTTGGTGAGCGGATCTGCAATATTACCCTTAGACTTTACATAATCTAAAGTGATAACCCCATTAGAGAGCAACTGCTTAACAGTGTGATGTCTACGGCGTATATGCCTAGACTTACCATTATACATGACACTTTGTGCCCTGCCAATCGCTGATTGACTATCACAGTGAATACTAACAGTAGCTACAGGTTTTGACCAACATGGAATGTCCTCTAAGAATTGTCAAAGCCATTCTGCTTCTTCTCCAACTTTGTCTAAAGCAATAAATGCAGACTCCATAGTGGATCTGGCTATACATGTCTACTTAGAGGATTTCCATGACACAGCTGCTCTAACAAAGGTAAAGACGTATCCACTTATGGATCTTGAGTCTTTTGTATCTGATATCCAATTTGCGTCACTATATCCTTCTAACACAGCTAGAAAAGTAGTATAGTGCAACGCGTATTTCATGGTGTATCTCAAGTATTTTAAGACCCTGATTAGTGCAACCCAATGTTCTTGACTTGGATTACTAGTGTATCTACTTAGCCTATTCACAGCGCAGGCTATGTCGGGTCTTGTACAGTTCATAATGTACATTAGACTCCCTATGATTCGGGAATACTCTATTTGAGATACCCCTTCACTTGTATTTTTCCTTAGATGTACACTAACATCTAAAGGAGTCTTTGCAATCCCGATGTCACCGTTATTATGCTTGTTTGGTATTTTCTCGATGTAGTGAGACTGAGACAAGGCTAGACATTCAGGTGTTTTAATGATTTTTATGCCCAGGATTACATCGGCAACACCCATGTCTTTCATTTCAAAATTTCGGGAGAGCATCTTCTTTGTAGACACAATTGCTTCATTATTCTTTCCCATAATAAGCATGTCGTCTACATAAAGGTAAACAATGACAAAATTCTGATCTGTTCCTTTCTAATAAACACACTTGTCACACTCGTTGATTTTGAAACCATTTACAAGCATGACTTGATCAAATTTCTCATGCCATTGCTTAGGTGCTTGTTTTAAACCGTAAAGAGATTTCACAAGCTTAGACACTTTTTTCTCTTGACCTGGAACTACAAACCCTTCAGGTTGTTCCATATAGATCTCCTCTTTTAGATCTTCATTCAAGAAAGTCGTTTTTACATCCATTTGATGTATCTCCAACCTATATATAGTTGCAATAGCTATCAACATTCGAATAGATGTAATTCTAGTTACCGGTGAATACATGTCAAAATAATCCAGACCCTCCTTTTGATTATAGCCTTTTATAACCAATCGGGCCTTATATTTGTCTATTGATCCATCCGTCTTCATCTTCCTTCTGAAAATCCATTTACACCCTAAAGGCTTATTTCCAAGAGGTAGATCTACTAATTCCCAAGCATGATTGTGCATGATGGACTCAATTTCACTATTCACCGCCTCTTGGCAAAGAGGTGCTTCAGGAGTAGACATAGCTTCCTTGAAAGTTCTGGGCTCACTTTCTAACATAAACGTTATAAAGTCAGGCCCGAAAGACGTAGAGGTTCTTGCCCTTTTACTACGTCTAGGTTCATGAGCTGTAGCACTATTTATCTACATTTGAACGGTCAAGAGCCCTTTTAGACGAACCGGGTTCAAAAGAATTTGATTCTTTTAACCCTTTATATGGAAATATCGTCTCGAAAAATTCAACATTTCGAGATTCAATCACTGTATTCTCATGAATGTTAGAAATTTCTGATTTATGTACAAGAAATCTATACGCAGCACTATTCTGTGCATATCCAATGAAAATACAGTCAACCATTTTTGGTCCTATTTTGACCATTTTAAGAGTAGGAACTCCTACTTTAGCTAGACAGCCCCACACTCTTAAATATTTGTATGAAGGTGGTCTATCTTTCCACAATTCATACGATGTCTTTTCCAGTTTCTTCTGGGGTATTTTATTCAAAACATGATTTGCAGTCAAGATAGCTTCCTCCCACAAGTTCTGAGGTAGACCAGAATTTATCAACAAGGCGTTCATCATTTCTTTGAGAGTTCTATTTTTGCGTTCAGCAACCCCATTTTGTTGTGGAGAATAAGAAGCTGTTGTTTGGTGTATTATTCCTTGTTCAGCATAATAAGCTTCAAAAGAATATACGTACTCTCCACCCCTATCACTTCTCAAAGTTTTGATCTTCTGAACTAGCTGATTTTTCACCTTAACTTGGTATTGTTTAAAAGGCTCCAAAGCCTCATCTTTGGATCTTAGTAAATGTAACAATACCTTGTGCAATCATCGATAAAAGTTATAAAATATTTTTTATCGCCTCTTGTTTGCACAAATTTTAGATCACAAATATCACTATGAATCAATCCAAGAGGTTCTGTGGTTCTTTCTATAGATTTGAAAGAAGTTCTAGTTAATTTTGATTTTACACAAACTTCACATTTTTTATGATTAGAAAAATCCACTCCATGGATTAGTCCCATTTTTACAAGTTTGTTTAGAGAATCAAAGTTTACATGTCCCAATCTCTCATGCCATAATAGAAGATTCAAAGAAGTAAGCAGAAGGAACAATTTTATTAATCTCATTCTGGCCAGAAGACCCAGCAGTTACATATCCTTTTGGGATCTGGGCTCTAACACTTAGCTTATACATCCCCTCATAGAGATAGCCCTTACCTACAAAATCATATCCCTTTTTGATTACAACTTTATCAGCACTATACAGCATAGAGAGTCTGGCTTTACCTAACAAAGAACCAGACACTAGATTTTTCCTAATCTCAGGAACATGCAGAACATTCTTAAGTGTCGGCTTAATACCAGAGGTCTTCTCTAGAACCACGTTTCTTGTACCTACTACTTGGGAAGTTGCAGAATTTCCCATGTACAAGACTTCTTCCCTGGAGTTGGCTGCGTAAGAAGAGAATAGCCTTTGCTCAGAACAAATGTGTCTAGTTGCCCCTGTGTCAATGAACCATTGTTTGGAATTACCTACCATGTTCACTTCTGACACCACCGCTGAAATATTTAGATCAAACACGTCGCCTTCTAGGTCTTCCACGACATTTTCTAAGGCTTTTCTCTTGCGCAACCTACAGTCCTTTGCCTTGTGACCAGTTTTTTCACAGATATAACACGTCTCATTGAACTGCTTCTTGTCAACTTTGGGTTTCCCAGCAACTGTCTTTCCTTTTTGCCCACGATTAGCTTGACTGGTGAACTTTCTCTTTTTGTAAGGATTTGGACTAGTTGAACGGTTTTCTTTCTTAATTCTAAGCCGCAGGATTAAGTTTTTCATTGTCATCTCTTGTTACTTGTGTTTGAGGTGATTTTTGAACTCATTCCAACCAAGGGGCAATTTATCTATTAAAGCAGCCACTTGGAATTGTTCAACCTGTGGCATCCCTTCAGCATGGAGCTCTTGGATGATTAGCTGGTATTCTTGTACATGTGACATTATTGGTTTAGAATCTGTCATAGAGAATTCTAGAAATCTAGTCATTACAAATTCTTCGTGCTAGCACTTTC
Organism: Cordia subcordata; assembly: GCA_028554755.1. NCBI lineage: Eukaryota > Viridiplantae > Streptophyta > Magnoliopsida > Boraginales > Cordiaceae > Cordia > Cordia subcordata. Next base: position 8,715,491 of record JAPTOF010000013.1, on the reverse strand, counting down.
TAGCTCATACTTATCCGCTAATGACATCCATACTTCCTTAGCTGTTTTACATTTAGCATGTACTTTATACAAGGAAGTTTCTAAACAATTCAAAATATAATTCCGACAAAGGAAATCGCTGTGCTTCCAAGCATCCACAGCCGCCACCGTCTGCACATCCGGGTTCTCCCCTAAGGATGGAGAATCTTGCTGCACATACATGAACAACCCCAAAGTCGTGAGATAAAACTCCATTTGAAGCTGCCATGTCTTGAAGTCTTTGCCAGAAAACTTTTCTGGCTTCTCAGCATGTGGAGGTAGAGATGCATAGTTGGTTGTCCCAAATATAGGCCTGCCTTAAAAAACATTGCTGGAACCAGCAATATTTGCAGCTCCCCCAAAGCCATTGCTTGAACCAGCAACATTGTTGGCTTGTCCAAACGAATTGAAAGCTGATCCAGTCGCGGCTCCAAATCCGCTGAATCCCTGTACAGTCCCAGGAACCTACACAGTCATATTAGTTGTTGGAGTAATTCCAACATTCCTAATCATGGTAACTCCTGTTGGGGTGTTCCCAGCAGTCACAGTAACACTCGAGGTAGCAATGGAAACCCCGGTCACACTCGTTCCAGCAGTCCAAGTTTGGGTGTTACCCACAAATTGGACTTCATCATTATTTCCAGTTTGAGTTTCGTTATTTCCAGACATGATTGAAAGTAAGGGTTATAAGATTTCCTGCACTCAACCAACCGAAATTAGTTATCCTGTATAATTTAAACCAGTAATGAACAAAACTAGTTTCTGTTTGATACAAATTTGAAAACTGTAAGCAATAGATACTACAGTTTATCAAACCCATAAAAGTTTAGAATAATATAAAATTAAATCCTTTAAGATTGTTAGAAGCTAGTAATAAAATAAAGCAGAATAATAACAAGACATATAGACACTGAATTAGAAATAACGAATAAACAAGAATAAACTAAATTAGTCGAGGCTCGAGAATCTCGATTTCCTTAGAGGATTTACGCCCCTTCACACGGTGCTAAAGGTTATGGCTTATCCTTCCCAGGATACAACGACTATACCTCTTGACTATGGTTGTACACTGAAGCAAGAGCCGGCGAACGAGAACTGTAGTACTCTCTCTGTATGAAGGAAATAAGAGTAGCAGAGTGCTTGTAAAAGTATACTATGCACTAATACGGGAATGCCTGGTGTTTAGCTCTTTCTGGACTCGGCTATATATAGTGGAGCAAAAAGGAGCAGTCAGCTAAAAAGCAATTAAGGGAGTAATAAACCTGTCCCTCCAACAGTAAAAAACGTCCAAGAAATAAGCTCACTTGATGCCCAATAAGCAAAACGTGCTGAAGTTTAAATCCCGAGCTTTAATGTATCAGTTACGTCCTCTTCAAAATCTTCAGGTGTTTGAGTATTTTTTTTTCCCAAAAAAATACAAACCGGAGCGAAAATCCGTGCCACACCCACACCCGCGCCGCGTCCCTGGACCCGGTCTTGCCCTGCTGTGCCGACGGGTGCGCGCTTGTGTGGTGGGTTTAGTACCATACCTACCATGTATAGTCTTCCCTCCATATGCCTTGCTGGCACACCTCATAAAGGAATCTATATATAAAGTGAGCAAAAGTTTAATGGTTTTCCTATGTGAGATACAAACCCACACACAACCAAATCAAACAACCAAACTAGTAACACACTCAAATTTGGTTTCTAATTTCTCATTCACCTTTAATCCGTTTCTAACATGTAAATATATCATGTTAACCCACTCGAAACAAGGAACGTAACGATACCAACTACCAACCCTTTTGACGTGCGGGACCTGACTCAAAAATTGAGTCAATATTGCTTTGACCTCATGTTAAAGTACTCTAAACTAACAACAATTTCTTAGCCATCTTCTCCAGCGTCTTCCGTTGCGAAGTGGAGACAATTGGACCAGATAATTTTAGAACGGTTGTTGGTGTCTTTATCTTACTTAGTGTTGGCCAAGTTGTCGACAAGACGACATCTCAGAAGGTCTGGCAAACTCTCAAGCTTCTACATGGGACTCAGTTTAGAGCACGTGTTCAACAGCTCAAAACTGAGCTCCAAATCTGTGATGAAGGGTGCTCAACCCATCCATTCTTATATTCAACATGTTAAGTCTTTGTTGTTGCAGCTGTCGAGTATAGGCAAACTAGTCAAGGATGATGATCTTATTTTATGGACTTTTCATGGCTTAGGATCTGAGTATGATATGATAGTAGTAGCAATTAATACATGCCCGACTTGTCCCCCTTTTGCGGAAGTCTGTGGCTTATTACTTGATTTTGAATTACATTTGTTGGCCAGTAATACTATATCTACTTCAGCTACTTCTTTTCTTATCACCACCCAGCATCAGCAAAATTCTACTTATGTTCCAACAAGTCGAGGTTTGTCTCCATATTCTGGTCGTGGTGCTTCACTTGGAGGTAATAATGGTCGTGGTAGTTCCTCTGGATGTCGGGGTTGTGGAACTAATAGAGGCAAAGGCTGTTCCAATTTCACCAACAATGCCAATAGTGCTTCTGTTGTTTGTTATTATTGTGGTTATCCTTTTCATAAGGCTGACCAGTGTTGGGCACCTGAGGAAGTCGTTAATTCAACTAATAAAGCTTTTAGTACTTTACAGGTTATTAATTCTTCCTATCCACAATGGTTTATTGATATAGGTGCTTCTTATCATATGGTTCCTAAGGATGCGACTATCACTAGGAAGGACTCCTATCAAGGTGCAGATACTGTTATGATTAGGAATGGCATAGGTCTGTCTATTACTCACATAGGTCGAATTCCATTTTGTTGTCAAAGGTTCAAACTTTATACTCTAATGTTCTTGTGGTTCCTCAATTAGCAAAGAAGCTACCTTCAGTTAGTCAATTTACTAAGGATCATAACTGCATGTTTGTTTTTACACCTTTTGCTTATTATATAAAGGACTTGAAGACAGAAAGGGTGTTGCATCAGGGTCAAACTAACAGTGGCTTATATGAATTCCCTAGTGGACAAAAGTCAGCCCTTGTTGCAAATAAAATTTAGTTGGATGATTGGCACACAAGGCTCGGTCGCCCCTCTACACGAGTGCTCTCTTATCTCAATAAAAGTTTTTCATTGGTTGGCTCTTCTTCTACAAGTTCTTTCTGTAGTAGTTGTTAGTTAGGCAAGAGTCATAAATTTCCTTTCGATTCCAATATAAAGAGATCAAATTCTTTCTTAAACATTGTCCATTGTGATGTTTGGGGACCAGCCCCAGTACGTTCTTTAGATGGTTTTTGCTATTATTTGGTGTTAGTTGATGATTTTAGTCGATATACTTAGTATTACCCTCTCCACAGAAAATTTATTAACACAACAAAGAATTTGTGTGGTCTTATAAAATTTTTGCAATCTGATGGGGGCGGTGAATTCATTAGTAGTTATGTCAAGCAAATCTTGGCTTAAAAAGGTATTTCACATCGAATGTCTTGTCCAGGGACACCAGAACAAAATGGTGTGACTGAACGTTATTGAGACTGGCTTAACTTTGTTGGCTTGTAGTAAATTGCCTTCTTCTTTTTGGAATTATGCATTCTCTACTACAGTTTTCTTGATTAATTGGTTGCCTACAGCTGTGCTCAATTTTAAATCTCCTTTTGAATTGATTATTCTTCTATGCAGATATTTGGTTGCTTGTGTTTTCCATGTTTAAATACTTTTGAATGCTCGAAATTGGAATTCAAATCAGTCCCATGTTTGTTTATTGGCTATAGCACAGCTTATAAAGGGTATCTTTGTTACAACTCTGTAACTGGCAAAATTTATGTCTATCGCCATATGATTTTCGACGAGTCTCATTTTTCAGGTGTGCCAAATTTGTCCACTAAATCTTCAGGTCAGCCTACTTTTCATTTGTAGCGTTTTTCTCATGAGGTTTACAGGCAATTGTCTAAAGGTGTGGACTCTTCTGAGCCTTCTACATTTCTGGCATAAGGCTCCAATTGCAATGCAAGTCTTTCACCAACTATTGATTATGGCTCTTTTGATCAGCATATTTTAAATCTTCATGAGTCTACTTCGCATAAGCTTTCTGACATGCCTAATATTTTAAATGAGCTTCCTTTGATTGAATCCAATGCTCCGTTAGAACTGGTAAGAACTCATATGATGGTCACTCGGTCAATGGATGGTATGCGCATACCCAAGGTTCTTTTATCGACTAAATATCCATTACCTTCATATTTTCTAAGTTCCATAACTGATCAGTTTTATGACCAACTTGCTTTTCCATGGCTAATAAACATGATCACTGGCGACGAGCGATGAAGGAAGAATTTAATGCTTTACTTAAAAATCAAAATTGGTCTTTGGTTCCATATGATCCGAGCAAGAACATTATTGGGTGTAAATGGGTTTACAAGGTGAAACAAAAATATGATGGCTCGATTGAACGTTACAAGGTAAGGTTGGTTGCTAAAGGCTACAATCAACAACCAGGATGGGATTTTGATGATACTGTGGGTGCAAATATCTTAAGAGGGGGGGGTGAATTAAGATATTAATACTAATTTTTGTTTTTTTTTTAATTTTCAGAAAATTTACAACTTCTAACAAACAATATATCAAACACAAGATAAGCAAGGTAAGAACAATAAAAATAGAGATGCAAGGAGAAGAGAGACAAACGATTTTAAGGTGGTTCGGCCGAGCCTACGTCCATCGCCCAAGGAATCTCCCCTTACGACTTCAAAGATTTCCACTAAAATGCTTCTTCAAAACTTGGTGAAGCACAAACCAAGTTCTTTACAACCTCTTTGAAGTCTTACTTCAAAGAACCCAAGAGATTCTCTCTATAGGATTTCCTCACACTTTACAAGCTTAAATGGATATATTTCACAATGATTAAAGCTCTCAAAGTGTGTATATGCTCAGGATTGAAAAGAGATTGAATCTGAAATTTTCCTCAAGAAGAGAAAGAACAAGCTCTTGAAAGCTCAAATATATTGCAAGAATGGCTCAAGGATGGATTGAATGATGATAAACACTTTTGCACACTTCAATTGATATTTAGAAAGTGTATTTGAATGAGTATTTAAAGAGATTTGGGGGTTAGGGATTTGATAGGTGAAGAATGATGAAGATTTTTGGCCAGAACGGTAATAAACGACTAGTACATTTATTACAGCCCCCGTTCAGCCGGTCGACAGGCTAGGGGGTCCGGCTTTTCCCTTCACCTCTCTGATTAGGCCGGTCGACCGGATGGGGGGTCCGGCCACTTCAGAATGTGAAGTAAAGCCAGATTTTGCAGAAAAACAAATTCAAGTGCATTTTCACAACTCCAAGTTATTTTGAATAACTATGTAAATGCATGTTGTGAATAAAAACATCCCAAAAACTTATTTTATCTCAATGTGTGCATTCAAATACATTTGTGCATATGTTATTTTCAAAAGTGTAAGACTTGAAATTTTTTTTTTTCAATGACAAAGAAAAATATTTTGAGCCAAGTCCACACAATATATAGGCATTTCACCAAAAGATCAAGAAGAAAAATAAATCCGGTACCCCTTATGTCTTCTCTTCTCCTCCTTATGCCTTCTCATCTTTTCTCTTCTTCAAATAACCTTTTTGCACATTTTCATATCTTTCCAAGCTTCATATTGATGACATCTCATTTTCACAAGAAGCTATTTAGTTAAATAACACATATATATATTTTCATCATCAAAATCAATAATGAATATTTAGCTAACAATCTCCCCCTTTTTGATGATGACAAATTTTTAAGATTTGAGATAAAAATACTCCCCCTTAATATATGCATTTCTTTAAAAATTGCCTTTTTGAGAAAATGCTTTGATTATCAAATTTAAACTAATGTGAATAGATAACCATATATCATCCAAGCATAAATACCAATACCACATCATAACTTCATCATCCATATATCATCATAACTTAACATAAATACCAATACCACATCATAACTTCATCATCCATATATCATCATAACTTAACATAAATACCAATACCACATCATAATTTCATCATACATATATCATCATAACTTAATTCTCCCCCTTTGGCATCATCAAAATCAATATAAAGGCAGGACAAGAAATGTATAAAAGAGTTAATTTAAAGATCAACTAAAAACTATTTTTAAGTGGAAAGAGGAAAATCAAGGTGCGCGATCATGATGATCCTTGAAATAGTTTCTCATGTCTGTCTTCATAGTAGTTACTTCTGAATCAATATGTTGCCTCCAAGCAGTGAGCTCGTCCCATTGGCTTGTCATTGTGGCCCTCATTTCACCCATACCAGTGTTTAAGGCCTGTAATTGGGACAGAATCTGAGCCATCAAAGAAGGGTCTTCCTGTTGTCCCATAGAGTTAGAACCAGCACCCTGACGCATTTCTCTTCGGCGTAGCTCATCAATATGCTCTTGCTCCCTAGATTCTCTCATCACTTGCCTAAGAGTAGTGATGAGTTGTGATATGGTGTGTGTTTGCATTGCCATTTACTTATATTTTAGAGGTGTTGAATGCTTATAATGATGCACTAGTGTAGTACTCTTGATAGGAATTGGCTTAAGCGTAAACAACTATGCGTAGTGAGTTTAAGAGATAAAATGTTACACTAATAGCTTATTTTCAATGATTCAGGTGACTTTGGGTTAAGATAAAAATTGAACAATGAAAGGTGATGAAGATAGGACATGCACGAGTCTAAGGGAGAAGACTAAAGGCCGAAATGACGAAAAATTGGATGAAGGAAGTCAGCCGGGCGCTAAGAAAGAATAGCCGGTCGACCGACCACTCCAGAGAACTTCGTCGAAAAGCCGGACGACCCCTCTTCAAGAGCTGGTCGACCGGCTAGGTCGATCGGCCACTCCAGAGAGCCCTTGAAGAAAGCCAGTCGAGTACTCCAGAGGCCGGTCGACCTAGCCAGTCGACCGGCTATGCACGAATTTATAAATAAAGCCCGATGCAGAGCAGAAAACACACAGAGTTTTTACACACACTTCACACCTATTCTCACACACACTTAACCCTATTCCCTAGCCACCTCACACACCCTTTTCACATATTTTTCACGACGAACCAAGCTTCGTTGGAGGATTCAAATGCTTTGGAATCGAGATTGTTTACAAGCTGTGTTCTAAAATCGCTAGGATGAAAGGGGAGTTTCGTTATATCTCTTTCATTCTATTTTCTATTATGTCTGAGTAGGCTTGTATAGGGTGATTAAACTTATGTAATGGGTTAATTTTATACTTTTATGATATGGGATATGATGGCTGAATATATATATATATATATATATATATATACATATGTTTTGATTTGTTTTGTTTAATTGGGTGTTCTTTCATTCATGTCTATGTGTTTGATAAAATACCTAGATGAGTACATATATATTAATTGAAGTTTGTTTGTTACTAAACACATCTAATCCATGTTGTACTCATGTCTATGTGTTTATACATGGATGTTATGAAGTAGGTAGTGCTTTTATTCATGTCTATATGCGTATTTGCGTGCCTAGTAACAAGCATAATTCCAATATCACATGTGTATGAATGTTAGTCAAATCCTGCTGTAGTGATCTTAGAATGACGGAGTATAATTTAGGGCTAATCTAGGTCGAGTTTCCTTTGGCTTTAAATCCAGCCAATAGGTTTCAGGATAGATTTAGTCGACCTTAGCAACACTAGGTCTTGGCTTTAAACCCAGCCAACGGTTTAGGTACTAGGGTAGGTTCATTCTAAGCCACCTAGGAAGTTAGTCAGTCCCTCTTGAGGCCCTAGGTCATAAGAACCACGCCGTAGCTCTAGGAGACGTCGCCTAGGGACGGACGCGCACCGAGTCCTAGGGGGAAATCAGGACACTAACTAACAACCTAGTTAAGAGCACTTTTGATAGTTAGCCATCATCCCTTAATCCCATAGCTTTTGGGTATGGAGTTACCCATTCATAAGTCCAAGTCACCCTAATCCCTTTCCAATTGTTAGTTTCTTCTTAATCAACCTGCGTCCCTTTTTGTTTTTATTCATAGTTTAGTTTTCTTTCATTTACTTAGAGCTCCTGACAATCCAAACCTTCACAAGAAAAAGTACACTTAGTTTAGATCTTTCTTTTTAGCTCTTTTAGGACACCAAGCATAGGATACATTCACGATATTCATGCTTCCCTGTGGTTCGACACCCGCACTCGTAAACACTGTATTGCACGATCCGTACACTTGCGGGCTATTAAGGCTTGTGCTCAAATAGCGATATCAAGTTTTTGGCGCCGTTGCCGGGGAGGCACGGTGATTTGCATTCGGTGCTTGTGTGTTTTGATAGTTGTTTTTCTTGCTTTTTCTTTATAGTTTGTTTAGTTTTTACTTATTTTGATTACTGCTTATATTATCTTGTTTTAGTTCTCTTTGTTAGTTTAATTCTGCTTTTGACTTTACTTTTTTTTAGTAGACTTTTTAGGATTGTGGATTATTTGCTGTAGTTTAGGAATACTGAAGTGTTTGGGGGTTGAAGTGGCCGGAGTTAGGATAGTTTGTGCATGCTTGGTAGGAGATCCCTTAAGAATCCCTTAATTCCTCTTAATCCCGAACCTGAAAGAATCACTAGACATTTCAGGAATTTAGGAGATCTTCCTGAGGAGATAGCCGATCCCAATCATCCTCATAATCCACCTAATCCCCCAATGAATCCTATTCCACCTCATGAGCACATTGGGCATCAAGCCCAAACTCATTTTAGACAGGAACCCCGTAGACCAGGTCCACCTATAGATGAGGAACCCACTCTTAGGCAATTCTTTCTCCCCGAAACATTTGAGCCTAATTCGGCTATTCAAATTCCAGGTTTGGGGGGTACGAACTTCGAGATTAAGCCTAATATGTTGGCTATGCTTCCCTCCTTTTACGGGAGAAGCAATGAGAGTCCTCTTAATCACATTATTGATTTTGTTGAAATGAGTTCCATTCTCCATGTTCCCAATGTCTCCCAAGAGGTCATACGTCTAAGATTGTTTCCCTTCTCTCTTAAGGATAAGGCTAGGACTTGGTTGCACTCCTTACCTAATGGGTGCATTACTACATGGGCTGAGCTTCAATCTAAATTCTTCCAGAAATTTTATCCCATGGCCAAGACAGCCGAACTTAGGATTGCCATCATGACTTTTTCCCAAAGATGACTTAGAATCTTTTCATGAAGCTTGGGAGAGGTTCAAAGATCTTCTTAGACAATGTCCACACCATGGGTACGGCAATTATGACCTAATGCAATACTTCTTTCGAGGTTTAAACGAACAAAATAGGATGATGGTCAATGCCGCCTCGGTGGTGGTTTCTATCTTTAAGACCAATCGAGGCATGGGAGAAAATAGAAATGATGGCTGAGAATTCATTTCAAAATTTTGCAATGGAAAGATCTAGTCGATGGGGTAACAAGAGAAGTGTTAGTGAGGTTGGAATTTCTTCAGACTTACCCTCTAAGGTTGAGGCGTTAACAAATAAACTAGATCAATTCATCTCTTTGTCCATTTCATCTCAGAGTCCTAGGACTAGTTCTTCAAGTTCTTCCTCCGCCCCCTTAGTTGTTGAAGTTTGTGCATTATGCTCCGAGTCATCTCATGAGACCTTAGCTTGCCCTTTAGCATCCCAATTTCCTGAATTCATGAAAGAGCAAGTGTGTGCCACACAAGGTTATTCTCGTGAGTATAATCCATACTCAAACACGCATAATCCGGGTTGGAGGGACAATCCAAATTTTCACGGAGACAAGGACAGCATGAGTCTAGTTCACATCCTCAAGTTCCACCTCGGAATGACCCAGTCCGCAATATCCCCCAGGTTTCTATCAAGTCAATCAACCTCGTCTCACTATTGCTCCTCAACCTCAAGCTTTACCTGCTCCCTCTAGTAGCCAGCCTCCTAGTAATGACATGATGAAGATAATGCAATTTATTCAGAATCAGCAATAGGCATTGGCTAGCCAACAACAGGAATTAGCAGAAAATAGGCAGCAAATAGCCAGGTTTGAGGCACAGTTAAGACAGATTGCTAGTTAATTGAGCACTAGAGACCACGGGAAATTGCCTTCTCAGCCGGAAGTAAACCCTAGAGTCCAATCTTGTTCCTCCACTGACACCACTTACCCTTCTCAGGCTCAAGCTAAAGCTGTCACCACTCTTAGGAGTAATCGGGTAGTGGATAATAGGGTAGGAATTGACTCTGCAGTGTCTGCACCTAGTGGTCCTTTCGAGTCTAGAGCACAACATGGTAACCTTGTTGGGGGAAATTCTAGAGAGAGTCCTGTTGAGAGAAATGAGACCGTTAGAGATCGGGGAGAGATTAGTACTTCCGACCACATAGAGAGGAAAAGAACCTGGATAACTCCCATGCATCTAGAGATATAGAGCCTAGAGTTCCTTTTCCATCCGCTTTAGAGAGACCTACATCTAGTGAGGATTCTAGGTTCTTCAAGATTTTAGAGCATCTCAAAGATCTTAAGGTCAATCTTCCTTTGATAGATGCGATCATTTCCATCCCATCTTACTCTAAGTTCTTTAAGGATCTTTGTACAAGGAAACGTAGATCATCGACCATTCCTAAGAAGGTGAGGCTTACGGAGAAGGTGAGTAGTATTTGTACTTCAGGCCTTCCGCCCAAGAGGAGTGACCCCGGAGCTTTCACCATTCCTTGTAGGATCCGTGAGACGCAAATTGATCACACCTTGTTAGATTTAGGATCTAGTGTGAATCTTATTCCCTATTCTGTCTATCGCCAGCTAGGCCTAGGTGAGTTGTCTCCCACGTATGTTACTCTTCAGCTAGCTGATAGATCTGAGCGTAGACCTAAGGGTGTGATAGAGGACGTTATGGTTTAGGTAGGTGAGTTCGTGTACCCTGTTGACTTCATAGTGTTAGATATGGATTCGGGACATGACTCTAGACATTCTACACCCATTCTTTTAGGTCGCCCCTTCCTTGCCACCGCAGATGCCATTATCCATTGTAGGTCAGGGATATTAGAGATGAAATTTGGGAATTTGAAATCCACTATGAAGGTTGCAGAGGCGATGAATAGAGCTAGTGTAGGAGAGGAGGATGGAGAAGAATGCTTTAAAGTAGATGTGATTGATTCTTGCATTGAGGATTTCATAGAGATGACTGATGGAGATGATTTGAGGAAATTTGAGGAATTGATTTCTAGCTTTGATTTAGAGACCTTAGAAAAGAAATGTGTAGCTTCTACTTCCTTAATTGAGAGCTGTTTGATTAATAAGTCACTCAAGGTTAATTATTCTACTCCCATTTCTAGTGATGAACGCATTGATGATGCTGAGGTTAAGTCCCCCTTGGTTGAGCCCAGCCTTTCTTTGGAGCTCAAACCTCTTCCGGATCATCTGAAGTATGCATTCCTAGGCTCTAGTGAGACTCTTCCGGTTATCATAGCTTCCGATCTTTCTAGTGAGAATGAGAAGCGTCTCTTAGAGGTCCTTAGGAAGCATGGGAAAGCAATAGGGTGGAAGATTGATGATTTACGAGGTATAGACCCCTCTATTTGTATGCATCGTATTCACCTTGAAGATGGAGCCATTCCTTCTAGGGAGATGCAAAGGAGGCTAAACCCACACATGAGCGAAGTAGTTAAGAAGGAGATCATTAAGCTTTTGGATGCAGGCATTATTTATCCGATCTCCGATAGTGAGTGGGTTAGCCCAGTCCAAGTTGTCCCTAAGAAGTCCGGGATCACAGTTGTTGAGAATGAGAGAGGAGAGCTTATCCCTACACGTACTCCTACGGGATGGAGGGTCTGTATTGATTATAGGAAGCTTAACTCCAAAACTAGGAAGGATCATTTCCCATTGCCTTTTCTAGACCAGATTTTAGATAGAGTAGCTGGGCACATCTACTATTGTTTTCTAGATGGCTATTCGGGATATAACCATATCCCTGTATTTCCCGAGGACCAGGAAAAGACCACCTTCACTTGTCCCTATGGCACTTTTGCTTATAGGAGAATGCCCTTCGGTCTTTGTAATGCCCTAGCGACTTTTCAGAGATGCATGATGGCCATTTTTAGTGATATGATTGAGAGACACTTAGAGATTTTTATGGATGATTTCTCAGTCTTTGGAGATAGCTTTGATGAGTGCTTGAATCATCTCTCTTTAGTCTTAGACCGATGTGTGGAGAAGAATTTAGTGTTAAGTTGGGAGAAATCCCACTTCATGGTGCAACGAGGGATAGTGCTGGGTCATGTTGTCTCATCTAATGGAATTCAAGTCGACCCAGCTAAGGTTGAATTAATTGAGAAGTTGCTTGTCCCTAAGTGTGTCAAGGATGTTAGATCTTTTCTAGGACATGCAGGATTTTACTGTAGATTCATTAAGGATTTTAGTCACGTTGCACGTCCTTTGTCTAGGCTCCTAGCACAAGATGTTCCTTTTGACTTTGACGATGAATGTGTTAGAGCTTTCAATAGGCTTAAATCCTTATTGTCTACATCCCCGATTATCCAACCACCTGACTACAGTCTCTCATTTGAGGTTATGTGTGATGCATCCGATTATGCAATAGGAGCTGTTTTAGGTCAAAGGAAGGATAAGTTGCCCCATGTTGTATACTATGCTAGCAAGACTCTTGATGAAGCACAAAAGAATTACACTACTACGGAAAAAGAGCTTCTAGCGATAGTCTTCTCTCTCGACAAGTTTAGGTCATACATCATAGGATCCAGAGTAATTGTCTACACCGATCATGCGGCATTGAAGTATTTGTTGTCTAAGAAAGAATCTAAGCCCCGCTTGATTAGGTGGATGCTCCTCCTTCACGAGTTTGACTTAGAAATTCGGGATAAGAAGGGTAGAGAGAATTTAGTTGCGGATCATCTTTCCCGTCTTGTTAGCGAGTCTTCTAGTGATCCATCTCCTTTTCATGATTCATTCCCTGATGAGCAATTATTTGCTATTTCTCATCACACACCTTGGTTCGCTCATTTAGTTAATTATCTTGCCACAGGGCGTTTTTCGTCTCATTGGGAGAAAAGAGAAAAAGATAGGTTCCTAGCACAAGTTAGGCATTTCTTTTGGGAGGACCCCTATCTTTTTAAAGTGTGTGCGGATCAAATGATTCGCCGGGGTGTGCCTGAGGAGGAGTTTGAGAGCGTGTTAAGCATGTGTCATGATGAGGGTGTGGGGTCATTTTAGTGGGAAGAAGATCATTGCGAAGGTCTTGCAAAGTGGATTATTTTGGCCTACTCTCTTTAGGGATGCCCAGGAATATTGCAAGAAGTGTTTTAGATGTCAACAATCCGGGTCTATCTCTAGGAGAAACATGATGCCTTTATCCCTTATTCTTCCTTGTGAGTTGTTCGATGTTTGGGGTATAGACTTCATAGGTCCATTTCCACCTTCCTTTGGGTGTCAGTACATTTTAGTGGCCGTTGATTATGTGTCCAAATGGATTGAGGCTATTCCTACACGCACTAATGACCATAGGGTAGTGGTTAAGTTTATTAAAGAGAATATTTTCTCTAGATTTGGAGTCTCTAGAGTCTTAATTAGTGATGGGGGTTTGCATTTTCGCCATAGGACTTTAGAGGCCTTGTTGAGGAAATATTCAGTCACCCATAAAGTAGCCACTCCTTATCACCCGCAGACTAGTGGACAAGTAGAGGTGTCCAATAGAGAGATCAAACACATTCTAGAGAAAACGGTTAAGCCTGATAGAAAAGATTGGTCTATTAGATTAAATGATGCTTTGTGGGCCTATCGTACCGCCTTTAAGACTCCTATTGGTATGTCTCTGTATAGATTGGTATTTGGTAAAGCTTGTCACTTGCCGGTTGAACTTGAGCATAGAGCGTATTGGGCAATCAAAGCCCTAAATTTTGACTTGGCAAAAGCGGGTGAGAAAAGGAGGCTAGACCTAGCAGAACTGGAAGAGTTTAGATTCGAGGCATATGAGAACGCTAAACTTTATAAGGATAGGATAAAGAGAATCCATGATAAACACGTTATTAAGAAATCATTCTCTCCTCTTGATAAAGTTTGGTTGTTTAACTCACGACTGAAGCTTTTTCCAGGTAAGCTTAAGACAAGATGGGATGGTCCATATGAGGTGATGATTGCCTATCCTTCAGGAGCAGTCAAGATTAAAGACTTAAAGGATGGCCGAGAGTTGACGGTAAATGGGCAACGCCTGAAGCACACTTATGATCCGAGCATGGTTCGTGTGGAGGTTTCAAAGCTTCAGGATCCCGCAGATGGAAGTTGAAGATGAGCTGGTATTTGCCTGGCTGACGGCTTGGTGGTTAGCGCTACTAGGAGGCAACCTAGGTTCAATTCTATAGTCTTGCATTTGTTTGACTTTTGTTTCTTTTTATTTTCTTTCTTTTATCTTTCTTGCACCCAACTTAAAGTGTTGAATCCTAATCCTTTGTCCCGTAAGATACACCACTGCTTCTTATTGCACATGCCAATGCGAGTATGCATAGGCAATGCTACTAATCTTGTTTTCTTTGTCAGTGTTTATGAATTGTGAGTCACAGGTTAGCAGTATGGTGAGATGACGTTGGCATGGAAAGCTTTGAAGAAAATGCAAGGTTGTATCTATCCTTTCTCCACTTGTTCCCCTGTTCGCACCCTATCCCCACCACCCTTACTTGTTTTGTAATGATAACTTGCTTGTTTTTGTTGTGCTTTGTTCTATTTGCTTGAGGACAAGCAAAGTTTAGGTTTGGGGGTGTGGGAGTTTAGTTTTCTTTCTTGTTATATTTTACTTAGGGTAGATTGCAACATGCGTTTAAATGGTGAAAATTTTTCAATTTTGAAAAATTTTCAATTTTGATGCATATAGAGTCATTTATTTCTTTGTTGATCATTGTGTTAGTTTTTGTGATTGACTCTATTGATTTATTAAGATGAGAGACATTGTGGGGGAATAAATAGAGTGGTTTGAAAACTAAGTCTTGGAGGAGATGCCCTTAAAAGTTGTGGGGAGTGAGAACCTTAAAAGAATAACCCTTGTAGCCACCCCATAGCTTGGTAGGAAAGAGTGTTGAAAAAGGGTTATGGATGTGAGTGCCCGTCTTTGATTGGTTCTTGTTGATATGCTTAAGCCTTTCTTTTTCTTCCTTTTTGAGAATTCAATACAATGAAAATGAAAAAAAAAAATGATTGAAAAAAAAAAGAGGCAAAAAGGTGCAAAATTCTATGAATGAAGTAAAAAAGAGGAAAAGCCAAAAGCACCTAAAAGTTAGTGAATAAGTGCATAAGTGACACAATGTCAACTTAGCACAAGTTATCATCTTTGCAAGCATGTGAATAAGGCTTATAAAAAGCCATTGTGTTTGTATATTCTCTCTCTTTTATCCTTGAGGCTTGGTGCATGTTAGGGAGACCATGTCAATTGAGGGAGCACGAAATACCAATATCCCGAGTGCGTGAGTTAGAATCCTAGGCTTGTGGTGGATTGGCTACTTGGGAAATTCCCATGAGGAACGAGACCCCTTATGAGTAGAGGGAAGATTCAAAGAGGCTTAGGGATCTCTTCACAATAGGAATGCCCTTTCATGTTTCTCAAACTAATGCTGATAGCGAGTCAGTCCTTCAGGCAATCCATTGTATCAGCTTTAGAAATAAGATTTAAGATTAGGCTTGCTTGAGGACAAGCAAGGAGAAGGTTTGGGGTGTTGATGAGTTGTGATCTGGTGTGTGTTTGCATTGCCATTTACTTATATTTTAGAGGTGTTGAATGCTTATAATGATGCACTAGTGTAGTACTCTTGATAGGAATTGCCTTAAGCGTAAACAACTATGCATAGTGAGTTTAAGAGATAAAATGCTACACTAATAGCTTATTTTCAATGATTCAGGTGACTTTGGGTTAAGATAAAAATTGAACAATGAAAGGTGATGAAGATAGGACATGCACAGGTCTAAGGGAGAAGACTAAAGGCCGAAATGACGAAAAATTGGATGAAGGAAATTAGCCGGACGCTAAGGAAGAATAGCCGGTCGACCGGCCACTCCAGAGAACTTCGTCGAAAAGCCGGACGACCCCCCTTCAAGAGCCGGTCGACCGGCCACTCCAGAGAGCCCTTGAAGAAAGCCGATCGAGTACTCCAGAGGCCGGTCGACCTAGCCGGTCGACCGGCTATGCGCGAATTTATAAATAAAGCCCGATGCGGAGCAGAAAACACACAGAGTTTTTACACACACTTCACACCTATTCTCACACACACTTAACCCTATTCCCTAGCCGCCTCACACACCCTTTTCACATATTTTTCACGACAAACCAAGCTTCGTTGGAGGATTCAAACGCTTTGGAATCGAGATTGTTTACAAGCTGTGTTCTAAAATCGCTAGGATGAAAGGGGAGTTTCGTTATATCTCTTTCATTCTATTTTCTATTATGTCTGAGTAGGCTTGTATAGGGTGATTAAACTTATGTAATGGGTTAATTTTATACTCTTATGATATGGGATATGATGGCTGAATATATATATATATATATATATATATACATATGTTTTGATTTGTTTTGTTTAATTGGGTGTTCTTTCATTCATGTCTATGTGTTTGATAAAATACCTAGATGAGTACATATATATTAATTGAAGTTTGTTTGTTACTAAACACATCTAATCCATGTTGTACTCATGTCTATGTGTTTATACATGGATGTTATGAAATGGGTAGTGCTTTTATTCATGTCTATATGCGTATTTGCATGCCTAGTAACAAGCATAATTCCAATATCACATGTGTATGAATGTTAGTCAAATCCTGCTGTAGTGATCTTAAAATGACGGAGTACAATTTAGCGCTAATCTAGGTCGAGGTTCCTTTGGCTTTAAATCCAGCCAATAGGTTTCAGGATAGATTTAGTCGACCTTAGCAACACTAGGTCTTGGCTTTAAACCCAGCCAACGGTTTAGGTACTAGGGTAGGTTCATTCTAAGCCACCTAGGAAGTTAGTCAGTCCCTCTTGAGGCCCTAGGTCATAAGGACCACACCGTAGCTCTAGGAGACGTCGCCTAGGGACGGACGCGCACCGAGTCCTAGGGGGAAATCAGGACACTAACTAACAACCTAGTTAAGAGCACTTTTGATAGTTAGCCATCATCCCTTAATCCCATAGCTTTTGAGTATGGAGTTACCCATTCATAAGTCCAAGTCACCCTAATCCCTTTCCAATTGTTAGTTTCTTCTTAATCAACCTGCGTCCCTTTTTGTTTTTATTCATAGTTTAGTTTTCTTTCATTTACTTTGAGCTCCCGACAATCCAAACCTTCACAAGAAAAAGTACACTTAGTTTAGATCTTTCTTTTTAGCTCTTTTAGGACACCAAGCATAGGATACATTCACGATATTCACGCCTCCTTGTGGTTCAACACCCGCACTCGTAAACACTGTATTGCACGATCCGTACACTTGCGGGCTATTAAGGCTTGTGCTCAAATAGCGATATCAAGTAGCTTCCTCATTATTTTCCTCTTCTTCAGAGGAACTAACAACCATGGGTATGGTTCCTGGTATGCCTATGTTAGGATTTCCCTCAATTTCTGGCCCTTCATCTTCTTCAAAGTTGATATCTACCCCACCAATTATGTCATCAATTTTTTCTGCTGTGGTGCCAAAAACAGGGTCGGTGAAAGTAGTCCCCTTCTTAGTTCTATTTCTAATTGCAGCTTGAGTGCTTTGGGGCAAATTTTTGAAAGTTTCTCTATTTATAGGCTCCATATTGTACCAATAAATACCCATGAAATTCATATATAGCATGTCAAAATTCCAAGCAAACATCTTATATGGAGCATTTGAGGTTATGTTGAAATACGAGAAAATGTGCATTAAGGCCATACCATAACCAGGAGTGGTCATTTTTCCTCCATCATTTCCACTAATATGCAACATATGCTGAAGGATAAGGAAAGGCAAGGCTATCTCCTTTTTCTTCCTTAGGCTATAAAGGATATAAGCATCCATGATTGGAATTTTCCCATCATTGATATTCTTTGGAAGAATCACTTCACTCATGATTTTAAGAGCAATCCTTGTATTAACATCAACATCTCTTAATAGTGGAAGAATCAAATTTGGATCTTTAGGCCCTACTTTCTCCCACATAAAACTTATGACGTCACCAGGGATGGCGGTTCCCTTAATTCCTTCTGGCCATCCTTGACTATTATAATGACCTTACCCTTCAATAGGTATATGAAATATATTATGCAAGATGGCCTCGTTAAGCACAAAGTTTATCCCACAAACTGTTGAAGCTAATTCTAGTCTTGGGCTTCTACAATGTATCTCGAGATTTTCATAGAACTCAATCACTAACACATCTTGTACATCACAATGCAAATGAAGAAAGGCATTCCATCTATCAAATAGTGGCAAGATATCAGTGCCAGCAAAGTCAGAGTCCACGATATATTTACCGTAGAGAATTGATTGCTTCCCTTGAATCTTGGATGCCGGAGGTGGTGGTGGTGGAGGAGATTGAGTTCTTGCCCTTTTTCCTTTTCTCCCACGTGCTTGACTTTTTCCTCTAAGATTCACCATGATTTCACGTTGTTTTTGTGAAAATAATCGGTAAAATCTTTGTTTTTTGAAGTGGGCAAGCCAATTTTAGGAAGAAATTTGGAAGAAAACGGTTGAAAATTGAAGATTTTGAGATGGGGGTGAGCAAATTTTCGTTAGGGTTAAAAAGAAATTGAGAGAATGTGGTGAAATTGGGGTGAAAACCCCCAATTTTTAACCCTGTCCACGTTCAGTCGGTCGACCGGCTGGTCGCGGGGGGTCAACCGGCTAGGTCGACCGGCCGGATCAGAGAGCTCATTAAAAAAAATCCTTTCAGCCGGACGCCTAAGGCATCAGTCGGTCGACCTGCTTGGTCGACCAGCTTGGTCAGAAAGTGCATAAATTGCTTATTTTCTATACTCAAGCCACATAAACACATAAATATGCCATTTAACCACATTTTATCATTCCAATCTCCCTCCTAATCTTACAAAATTGATCTTCATTCAATGGTTTAGTAAAAATATCAGCAACTTGATGTAAAGTATCAACAAATTCAAGAATTATATCACCTTTTTGTACATGATCTCTAATGAAATGGTGCCTAATCTCAATATGCTTAGTTCTTGAGTGTTGAATTGGGTTCTTAGTAAGATTAATTGCACTAGTATTATCACAATATATAGGAATATGATCATACTTCAATCCATAATTAAGTAAATTTTGTTTCATCCACAATATTTGTGCCACACAACTACCAGCTGCAATATATTCAGCTTCGGTGGTAGAAATGGCAACGCTATTTTGTTTCCTACAAGACCAAGATACTAAGGAATGTCCTAAGAATTGGCATGTTCCACTAGTGCTCTTACGATCTATTTTGCAACCAGCATAGTCTGCATTAGAAAAACCACATAGATCAAACGACGTTCCTTTAGCATACCAAAGTCCTAAATTAACTGTTCCCTTAAGATATCTAATTATTCTTTTTACAGCTGTTAAGTGAATTTCCTTAGGATTGGATTGAAATCTAGCACATAAGCACACCGAGAACATGATATCAGGTCTAGAGGCGCTTAAATATAATAGGCTACCGATCATACCTCTATATTTCTTCTCGTCTCTTGATTTACCTTTCTCATCTTTATCTAGCTTTGTTGAGGACTCATGGGAGTTCCAATTTCCTTTGCATCTTCAAGTCCAAATTTCTTGATAATTTCCTTGGTGTATTTGGCTTGATTTACGAAGATCCCCTCTTTTGCTTGTTTGATTTGGAGTCCGAGGAAGAAAGTCAATTCTCCCATCATGCTCATCTCGAACTCCTTGTGCACGCACTTTGAAAAATTCTCACACAAGGAAACATTAGTAGCACCAAAAATTATATCATCTACATAGATGTGGACAAGTAGAATGTCATTGTCTTTTCTTTTGATAAAAAGGGTTGAATCAAGTTTCCCTCTTCCGAAATTGTTTTCAACCAAAAATCCACTAAGTCTTTCATACCAAGCTCTAAGAGCTTGCTTTAAGCCATATAAAGCCTTTTCTAATTTAAAAACATGATTAGGAAAACATGAATCTTCAAACCCGGGGGGTTGTTCAACATAAACTTCTTCTTCAATGAATCCATTTAAAAATGCACTCTTCACATCCATTTGATAAAGTTTAAAGTCCATGTGACATGCAAATGCAAGTAACATACGAATGGATTCAAGTCTAGCTACAGACGCATAAGTTTTATCATAATCAATTCCTTCTTCTTGATTGTATCCTTGTGCAACTAGTCTAGCCTTATTCCTAGTCACTATTCTGGCTTCATCTAGTTTGTTTCTGAATACCCATTTGGTTCCAATTACCAGTCTATCTTTAGGTCTTTCAACTAGCTTCCAAACTTTATTTCTCTCAAATTGATTGAGTTCTTCTTGCATTACTATTATCCAATTTTCATCTAGTAGAGCTTCTTTTACATTTTTGGGTTCAATATGAGAAATAAATGCATGATGCTCACAAAAAGTGCTAATATTACGCCTAGTTCTTACACCTTCATTTGGATTACCGAGAATAAGATCTTGAGGATGGTTTCTCACAAACTTCCAACTCTTTGGTAGATCTTCATGAGGTTCTTTTGTTTCATCATCTTTGGTTGAGCAATGTTTGATTTCCTCATTTTCTTGAGACCTCCTTTCTTGAAGTTCTTCTTCTTGCTTCGTTTCTTTGTCTTTTGGAGTTGGATCTTCAAGCGTTGTCTTTTCCAAAAGATAACCTACATCATCAATTTCCTTTCTCGGCTCAAATGGATTAGTCTCATCAAATGTAACATGTATTGATTCTTCCACAACAAGAGTTCTCTTATTATATACCCTATATGCTTTGCTCTTTGTGGAATATCCTAAGAATATTCCTTCATCGGATTTAGAATCAAACTTTCTTAAGTGGTCCTTAGTGTTTAAAATAAAACATTTACAACCAAATACCTTGAAGTATGATACTTTAGGTGTTTTGTCATACCATAGTTCATATGGAGTTTTGTTTAAAATAGGTCTAATCAATACTTTATTTTGCACATAGCATGCAGTATTTATGGCTTCACTCCAAAAATATGTTGGCAAGTTGTGTTCTTTTAGCATAGTCCTTGTCATTTCTTGTAATGTACGATTCTTCCTCTCTACTACCCCATTTTGTTAAGGAGTACGAGGGGCCGAAAAGTTATGCTCAATGCCATGTTCATCACAAAAGTTCATGAAAGGAGTATTCACATATTCGGTACCATTATCACTACGGATGCAAGTTATAAAATAGCCTTTCTCATTTTGCACTTTTCTACACAATCTTGCAAATTCATTGAAGGCATCATTTTTATGTGTAAGAAACATGACCCATGTAAATCTAGTGTAATCATCAACTACAACAAATGTATACCTAGATCCTCCTAAGCTTCCCACATCAATGGGTCGAAACAAATCCATATGTAGTAGTTGTAATGCTCTATTTGTTGAAACCTTATTTGGGGATTTGAAGGATGTTTTATGTTGCTTTCCTAGTTGGCAAGCATCACATATTTTATCTTTTTCAAATTTTAGTTTTGGTAGGTCTCTAACTAGATTATGCTTTGATAAATCATTCAATAAGCTCATGCTAGCATGCCCTAATCTTCTATGCCATAACCAAGTATTTTCATGCACAACAGATAAACACTTAACATGTTGACATATAAGTTGATCAATTTCAACAATGTAAACATTTTCATTTCTCTTAGCTACAAATAATACAGTTTCATTTCCACATTCATACACAAGACATTTAGAGGATTGAAATATGACTTTGTGCCCTTTGTCACATAATTGACTAATGCTAAGTAGATTAAATTTTAGACCTTCTACTAGTAGAACATTGTGTATAGCAAGAGAATTTTCATTACCAATGCTTCCTTTTCCAATAATTTTCCCTTTGCTATTGTCCCCAAAGGTAACATCTCCTCATTTTGCCCTTTTTAGTTTGTAGAAAAGTGAAAAGTTCCCCATCATGTGCTTGGAACAACCACTATCCAAGATCCATTTTATTATGCTTGAATTTCTTTTATTGCATACCTACACACATGAAATTCAAATGTAATTCTTTATTTTGGGGTCCCCAACACTTTGGGTCCTTGGCGTTAGTTTAATTTTTGTTTTTGACCACCCATTTTGGTCTTTGCCAATATGGAACATGTGATCCTCTATCACAAATTTTCTTGTAATAACAATAAGTAGATACATGTCCTTTCTTTTCACAATAGGTACAAATAACATTTGTCTTCGGTGAAGAGAGGGATGTAGAGGTAGAAACCTTGACAAAATAGGTTTTGAAATACTTTTGATTAATACTAGGTTTGTATCCAATACCACTCTTATCAAAAGACATTTTTTGACTTCCAAGAAGTTTTTCAAAATTTTCTTTCCCATTTGTAAACTTTTGAACAATTCCATTTAAATCTTCATTTTTCTTTTTAAATCTTTAACTTCTTTTTCAATCTTTACAAAATCTTCGGCATATGAATCATTTTCTTTTTCTGAGATGTCTAATTTTTCAATAAGAGAAGCATTTTTCTTTTCTAAAATTCCTTTTTCATTTTGAACAAGTTTCAAACTTTTATACATTTGCTTGTTTTTTGCCAAAGCTAAGGATTGATCATCGTGTAATTTAGCAAATGCTTCTTTTAGTTCATCAAAACTATATTCCTCTTCCTCCTCTTCACTAGATGAATAATAAATAGATAAAGATGGTGAAGATAGTACCTCATCCTCATTGGCCATGAGGCAAAAATTGGCTACCTCATGATGCTCTTCCTCATCTTCTTCGGTTTCGGAGAAGTCCCATGTGGCCTTGAGCGCCTTTCCTTCCTTCTTCTTTGAAAGCTTAGGACAATTTGCCTTTATATGTCCCGGCTTGTTGCAATTAAAGCACTTTATTTCATCTTTTGTATCTTTTATCTTTTTGAACTCTTTGCCTTCTTTTCCTTTCTTCTTCCAATTTGTGTTGCTTGAAGAAGAAGCCCCTTTTCTCATCTTTCTAAATTTCATAAATTTTTTGAAATTTCGAGCTAGAAGTGCAATCTTCTCATCTTCCGGATCCTCATCATCTTCTTCATCGTCACTTGATGAAAATTTTGATGCAACTAGAGCAATGGACTTCTTTGCTTTCCTTTCTTCTTCTTCATGATCTTTTATCTCAAGCTCATGAGTCATGAGTGACCCAATGAGCTCATTGAGCTCCAATGTATTCAAGTCCTTTGCTTCCTTTATTGCCGTGACCTTAGGTTGCCATGATGATGGCAAGCTTCTTAGCACTTTCCTAACTTTCTCTACATTGGAATAATCTTTACCAAGAGCTTTCAAACCGTTAGTGATTTCAACAAATCTAGAAAACATTTGTTCAACATTTTCATTTGGAAGCATCTTGAATAATTCATATCTATGTACAAGCATAGCAATCCTAGATTCTTTCACTTGGCTCGTTCCTTCATAAGTTACTTCTAATTGATCCCAAAGTTCTTTAGCCGAAGTGCAGCCCATTACTCTAGCAAATTCAGTGGCATTCATAGCATTAAATAAATAATGTAAAGCTTTTTGATTTAACTCAAATAATTTAATATCTTCATCATTCCACTCATTTTCTGGTTTGGGTATTCTCCTATCACCTTCTAATTTTGTAGGCAAGGTAGGCCCATTTTCTATGATTTTCCAAGCTTTATAGTCATGTGATTGTATAAACACTTTCATTCTCATTTTCCAAAATGCATAATTTGTTCCATCAAAAGGGGGTGCTTGTTTAATAGAAATTCCCTCCATATTTGCTAGAAATTCTACTAGTTGTTAGACTATAATGTAGAACCCTAGTTCTGATACCAATTGTGGGTGCAAATATCTTAAGAGGGGGGGGGTGAATTAAGATATTAATACTAATTTTTGTTTTTTTAAAATTTTCAAAAAAATTACAACTTCTAACAAGCAATATATCAAACACAAGATAAGCAAGGTAAGAACAATAAAAATAGAGATGCAAGGAGAAGAGAGACAAACGATTTTAAGGTGGTTCGGCCAAGCCTACGTCCACCGCCCAAGGAATCTCCCCTTACGACTTCAAAGATTTCCACTAAAATACTTCTTCAAAACTTGGTGAAGCACAAACCAAGTTCTGTACAACCTCTTTGAAGTCTTACTTCAAAGAACCCAAGAGATTCTCTCTATAGGATTTCCTCACACTTTACAAGCTTAAATGGATATATCTCACAATGATTAAAGCTCTCAAAGTGTGTATATGCGCAGGATTGAAAAGAGATTGAATCTGAAATTTTCCTCAAGAAGAGAAAGAACAAGCTCTTGAGAGCTCAAATATATTGCAAGAATGGCTCAAGGATGGATTGAATGATGATAAACACTTTTGCACACTTCAATTGATATTTAGAAAGTGTATTTGAATGAGTATTTAAAGAGATTTGGGGGTTAGGGATTTGGTAGGTGAAGAAGGATGAAGATTTTCGGCCAGAACGGTAATAAACGGCTAGTGCATTTATTACAGCCCCCGTTCAGCCGATCGACCGGCTAGGGGGTCCGGCTTTTCCCTTCACCTCTCTGATTAGGCCGGGCGACCACCCAGGTCAGCCGGTTGACCGGCTGGGGGGTCCGGCCACTTCAGAATGTAAAGTAAAGCTAGATTTTGTAGAAAAACAAATTCAAGTACATTTTCACAACTCCAAGTTATTTTGAATAACTATGTAAATGCATGTTGTGAATAAAAATACTCCAAAAACTTATTTTATCTCAATGTGTGCATTCAAATACATTTGTGCATATATTATTTTCAAAAGTGTAAGACTTGAAAATTTTTTTTTTTTCAATGACAAAGAAAAATATTTTGAGCCAAGTCCACACAATATATAGGCATTTCACAAAAAGAGCAAGAAGAAAAATAAATCCGGTACCTCTTATGTCTTCTCTTCTCCTCCTTATGCCTTCTCATCTTTTCTCTTCTTCAAATAACCATTTTGCACATCTTCATATCTTTCCAAGCTTCATATTGATGACATCTCATTTTCACAAGAAGCTATTTAGTTAAATAACGCATATATATATTTTCATCATCAAAATTAATAATGAATATTTAGCTAACAGATACTTTTAGTCCTGTGTTGCGGGCAGCAACGATTCGTTTGGTTTTTTCTTTGGCAGTCTCTCAACAATGGCCGTTACGTCAACTTGACATTAAAAGCGCCTTTTTATATGGCGATCTCTCTAAAACAATATCCATGCACTAGCCTCCTGGGTTTATGGATCCTTCTTATCCTGATTTTGTTCGTAAATTGCATAAATCTTTATATGGTTTGAAGCAAGCATTGCGGGCTTGGTATCATAAATTTAGCGTCGTTCTTCTGTCCAATGGTTTTCAATATTCCAAACATGATGCTTCGCTTTTTGTCAAGCATGTTTCTAGCAAGATTCTTATTGTCTTGATATATGTTGATGATCTGGTTATAACAGGGAATGATGAGGCACACATCAATTCCCTCATTGATTTTTTGAGTACTACTTTTGCTCTGAAGAATCTTAGATTTTTAAAATTTTTTCTAGGTATGGAAGTCGAGTATACATCTGATGGGTCGATTCTTACTCAAACCAAGTATGTAGCACAACTCTTGAAAGAGTGTGGTTTAGATGGGGCAAAACCTGTTTCCACTCTCATGGCAAGTTCGCACTTGGTTAAGGATGATAATCCTTTATTATCTAATCCAACTGGATATAGAAGATTGGTTGGAGCTCTGTAGTACTTAACAATGACAAGACCAGATTAAAGCTATTGAGTGAATTGTGTATGCCAGTTTATGCAAGAGCCACGGCAAACACATTTAACAGTAGCCTAGAGGATACTTTGCTATGTTAAGCATACACTGACATATGGTCTTTCTTTTAAAAAAAGGTTTCTCTTTATCTCTTTTTGGGTTCACAAATGCCGACTGGGCTGGGTGTCCTGACACTCGACGATCCATGTCTCGATATGCAATATTTCATGGATTGAATCTAATCTCATGGAGTTCGAAGAAACAAACAACTGTCTCCAAATCAAGTATCGAAGCAGAATATGGAGCAATGGCCTTGTTGTGTTCTGAAATGCTATGGGTGATCAACATTCTTCAAATATTAAAGGTTAAGCTTGAGGAGCCACCTACCTTGTTTTGTGATAACATTAGCTCCATCTATCTTGCCTCTTATCCGATCATCCACAATAGAAGTAAGCACATAGAAATAGATGTGCATTTTGTTCGTGACAAAGTACGGGATGGAACACTTAAAGTTTGCTATGTTGGAACAAGTAATCAGCTAGCAGACATGTTTACAAAACCAATATATCGACCACGCTTTGAGGCCCTTCGAACCAAGCTGAATGTGATACCATCCCCATCAGCTTGCGGGGAGGTGTTAATACCATCTTAGCATTATCCTATTATTCTTGTATTTGAATTCTTTTTAGTTGTAACATATGTATCATATAAGATAAGGATATCTAGTTGCCTCGTAAGCTAGACTTGTATACTGATATGTCATCAGCTATATAAATCAATACAATAAACTCGTATGAAAATGTGGGTTTTGCAACCTTACAAACGGAACTCTATGTGGCTACGGCAATGGAGAAACGAAGTCTTACATGACCAAGAAGACAAGATAGAACCACACCAAAAAGCAAGTTATATTAGAAACTTTGTGAGGGAAGTACATGCTGCATGGAGCGAATACACTAAAGTATCGGCTACAAGAAGAGAAGAAGTCTAGCTTATCAGATGGTCACCTCTGAGGATTGGCATGAAATTGAACTTAAATGGATGTTCTAAGCGCAATCCTGGTTTGGCAACAGCTGGAGGGCTTTTTAAACATAGAAAATGGATTCTTGGTTTCACGATCGACTTGGGGGTGATATCAAATAATATCACGGAAGCTAGGGCCCTACTTGAAGGACTTGACATTGCAGAGGAAATGGATATGCACATTCTATCAATTGAAACAGACCCCATGCTTCTAACTAATTGGGTTACAAGGATTTCAGATGCAGGAGGAATGCTGCTGCCTATCATCAAGGAATGTAAAATAATTTTGAAGTGCAACAAAGGATTTTCAAATAAACATATTTTTTTTAGAAACAAATAAGAGTGTGGATTAACTAGCAAATTTTGGATTCCCAGTTCCAATCAGAGTTCACAGAATCAAGAATCCTCCAGAACAACTGAAACTGATGTTAAGGGAAGATCTTCGAGGGGTCTCCTCTGCTAGATTTGTCAACATTTAATTTAACGGCTTATACTCCTTTGTGAAAAAAAAATCTAGCCTTGAAATGAAGCCTTTTCTCCTAAAACACCTTTCAACTCCAATCACGTCCTAAATCCATCAAAAACATAACGTAAATAGATAGAATTACATCAAAACGTCCACAATTAAAAAAAACTCAAAAATCTAACTAGCAATTGATCCAAATTACTACTAAAATAGCCAAAATCCTAAGCAAAATGAGAAAAAAAAAAAAAAACTTTATTTCATAGAGGACAATAGATTATCAAAAATATTATTTCTAGCCACTTCGATTGAAATGAATTGAAATTTTGTTGTCAGATTGTAAGGTGGAAGGAATAAAGAATTTGCACCCTAATTTGAATTATATTTACAATCAAACTATGCAAGACGAGGCATTAATTAGACTATTTTGCATCCCATGAAACGAAGATCAACACACCGAGTGATTAGGACCATGAACAGTACGCATGAATCAATCAATGTTACATTTTCTTTTATCATGTATACCATAACATATGTCGATAGTGAAAGAAATATATGTTCATTTGACTAAAGCTCTAATCAGTGTTTAAGAGGTATTGTTTTATCTATCTAATGACCTTCACAAAGGGTTGCCTTGGCACATTCTTAAAATTACGTTTTCACTCTCCAACTTCACTACCACAATAGCCATGTTCATTTCATGATTTGCAATCTTCTACACACAACAAGGCTATATACATATGTAATTATATATATAGAGGGAGTCTTGTAAGGAGATATGTGCCATAAGAGATAATAGGTGATTAGATCGTGATTGAAAGGAAAATAAGAAAGAAAAAATAAATGCCATTTTTAGAATTATTAGCCACTACTAAAATAGCCAAATAATTTCTCTCGGGGATCAGTCAGACCAAAAGAACTACAAGTTTAAGCCTGATGCGCGCCAAATTTCTCAAATGCTAAGCAAGTAATTATTACATGTATGATGACAAGTTGACGACTTGTTAAGGCGGTGGATATTAAGTTAAGAAAATAGAAGCACATTGAATAAGAAAATCAGATTCCTTGTTATGTTCTTATTTCTTTTGTCCACGCAAACAAATTTATATGAAAATTTTGCACTGCTTTTCAAATATGAAAATTTGTCCATATATAGCAATGGTAATCATACAAAGAAACATTTTGCATAAACAATAATTATATGCAGTTTGATGGATACTGGATTCTTGTACAGCACATAATATATTTTGTATAACATTTAGAAAAATTATTTAATATGGTTTTCAAATTACGTGTTATCATCCTTGATTATAACCAGCTTAGGTATGGAAACAGTGTGTAACAAGAATAAATGATCAATATTAACTTAGAATAACTCACTTATATATGTAAAAAGATGCTTGCTTCACGAATGCATGAATTCGAATAGCCCATATATAACATAGGAGTGAGCTACATTGTTTCGTTGGGAGGGCGTGCTGTATATATCAGTGTATTTGAAGAATTAATAAATTACAAAAATCGAGCATTATAGTATGAGTTCTTTGCTTATGTTCGAAGAGAAATCAATATAGAATCTGGAAATAGATATCATAATTGAATCCATGGTTAGTGAAATTCCTTGTTTGATCCCAAAGATCTAGTGGTCAAGTGGTACATTTCTCACCTTTAGTTTAAGTAGTCGACGGATCAATTCCTGCTAAATACATGTTGTAGTCGGCCTTTGGCTTCCCTTAAAATAAAAAAAAAAAAAATTCCTTGTTTTATTATGTTTCACTTTGGCACAAAAAATAAGGAAAAGAAAAAAAAAAAAGAAAAGTATTCTTCACAAAAATCGGAGGATATAGTGGAATTTTGTAGGGACAAAAGTGGAAAGCGAGAAAACTCCCTTTAAAAAGGTTGGGATGGCTCTCTTTTTTTTTTTTTTTTTGGTCCTCCAAACCTAAGGAAAGTATCTCCTCACAGTCAATCCACAATAGGCATCAAGTATTTTACATAGTTTGCTACAATTTTAAGGTATAACGACACGTTCTAATCTACACGCTAATTCAGTCAACAGCAAGATATCAATTGAAACATAGCATACTGAGAAGGAAGCCATATGGGATGTCCTTACCTTTATCTTGTTTCTTATTCCAACTTATGCATCAAATTGAAAAATGTCCACATTAGTCATTAGGGGCGAACATGCGATGAAAAATGTCCATAGCAAAAGATTGGACGACCTGTAATAAACATAAGTTTTTGTTTTTCAATTGGAGGCATAGCTGGCTAAATCAACACTAATTTAGGTGAAGCAACTCTGTCTATAATCTCATCCAGCTGCACCTTCAAGGGGCTGGAGCTAATTAGAACTGAGAGCCCGGAGAAAGATTTAAATCATAATTAGCAACTCAATCCATACATTTGTTATTCTCTCTATAATGCATTGTGCAAGCATCCTCCACTTCTACAGTTCTATAACGTATTTTCTGATGAAACCTGCTTTTTCCTGGACTGTTAGTATACTCTCTACGCTCTCACCCTTTCATTCTTCCAACGCCACAACCACCAAAGAGTAATAACATTCATCGTATTCCAATGACTAATTCCTAAATTCTCCTGTATCAAATCCAACCACTTATCAGCGTTGTCCATACATCTTTAGCAATATGACGTTTTCTAAAGATATGCTCTTCTTCATCTTCCACATACGCCCTGCCCATAATTAATGTTAATTTTCAATTAAGTGAAATTAAATATCGATGATACAATTCGTTCGTGATCGGGGTACGTAATGGCTAGCATAATATTGGCGTTCAACCACAGTGTACGTTAATATGGTACTTGAAAATTAACAGGAACAATGAAATCGGAACGGTACAGAGAATATCAACATGCCCCCTGGGCAAGGATGACACACAAATTGAGAAATGGAATTTTAAAAGTAGTCTTCATGATCAACATATGAACGCAAGGCCCTTCCCAAAGCCACAGCAGCTAATGGAAGGCCACCACTAGTCTCAACAATCACCTTCTTTTCCTGTCGCGCGATTTGAAGGGCGCGTTCATCGCCTTCCAGTTGATGCTCAATTGTTTCCCAACATTGTTCATCAGGGAGAGGTGTGTCCAGGCGAAATATGTTGTCGTTGTTAGACACCAGCTTTCTCACACGCTCATCCTCCAGCCTGCTTGTCACGATGATTAAACCCTGAGACATTATAGAGCCTTCGCAAAGCTTGGGGAATGCGTGGGCAAGCCTGTCTCCGAATGTTTCCCCGTCGCACACCTCATTGGATCCCAAATCCCTTAACCAAGAAAACCACCCGGATGGCGTATCCTCCGTTAAATTATCAATCACGATCCGATAGGCCACTCCAATCAATTCTTTTCTAATTCTTCTCATCATGGAATCAACCTTATTGCTGTTTTGGTGGTCCTCCGCCTGATGATGATGATCTCCTGGTACTAATGTCGTCCCATTTGTGATGATCTGTTTCATCATTTTTTGCAGTAGTGCAATTTTGAGTTCTTCCAGATCTATTGACGTATCCTCACTTGATGGCAAAGTTAACCATATGCAGCGGTAACGCTTGCACGCGCGACAAAATTTTCGTGCAAGAGTGGTCTTGCCCGATCCACCCATTCCAACAATGGCAAGTGCTGCTGGACCATCTGTTTTACCGCACTTTTGGTTGATAAACTCGTCCATTTTGTCCTTGTCCGCTAAAATTTCATCAAACCCAACAAATCTTTCTGGCCAGCTTTTACCAGATAGGATCTGATCATCCTCTTCTTTCGAAAAACTGTCTGGCCGCAGCCTTCCTTCAGATTGGAGCCCATCCTCTTCCGGGAGACTGTCGGGCACTGCTACTAGAGCTAATTGGAGCATCTCCTTGATCGAGCGCAATTTGGATTCCAACCTTCCTTGAAACAGCAAGCCTGGTGCAGGGACACAGCGCATCAAGCTCTTCTTGAGCACAGAATCTGGCTGCTTCTGCTGCTGCTGAAGCAAATGCTGGTAAGCAAATACGCAGCATTCGTTCAAAGCATCGATGAGTTGGCCGAGCGAGCCAGTGGTAGCTTCGCCGTGGACTCTGGCACCCCAGAATTCTTCATTCAATAGATCCTTCCTGACTGATTCGAACTCGGACAAGTCACAGACTTGGCTAGCACCCTCGTCTATCTGCATCTTGTTGAGCAAATTCAAGAATTTCCTTCGCAGAAGCATGTTTCGCTGGCTGGGGCCTGCTGTAATCCACATCTCTTCAGTTCTGCCCAGGAATAATAATAACGATGATGATGAGTTTCAATGCTTTCAATCTTGTCCAACTTCGGCAACTTATACTCAGAGTTCCTTAGTTCCTTGATTGTCAGACTTCTTTCTGCTATTCTGTTTCGAGGATTAATAGTGGCTGTCTATTTGTCTTCCATCATAATATGAGTAAATCTTAAATGAGGGGTATTATATATCACTGAGTTACAATCTCTTGCCGGACATGTTTACTGTTTTTCCATTTTTTGTTCTCTCAATTTTTCAATGAGACGTATCATAGGCTATCAAAAATTTCATTCACTTTTAAAGATCTAATTGGATAGCCTAAAAATCACAATGCACCTCATGTATAGACTATAACTATTTAAAGAGAGAAAAAAAGAAAAACTATAGCTTACAAATCACAATTCGCCTCATCTATAGTTTTTTTTTTTTTTTAAAGGGGGTGGTGGATCCGTTTCCGACGTTAAGATTTATGCTAATTAGATTGTACAAGAAAAAACTTAACATTCTTATTAGATAACATTGTCTGAAGTTCCGGCAATAATACATAATTAAACAATAATATGACAAGATAATATATATATGTATGTATATTTATATTTATATATATGTACAAGTATATATATGATTTTTTTAACGAGTACAATATTGTACTCGTTAAGATTCATTAAATGATCCCTCTAATTTGGAAATTTATCATATCTAATCATTCTAACATTAAATATAACCTAACCTTTAAACCATGAGTTAACCTAATATGTCAATATTATTTCTTTCCTTTCAAATCTAAATAATAATGCCAATAAGAGCAAACTAACAGTTTGAAACAATTTTTTTTTTCAGGTTGTCTATTAAAGTTATAGCGAGAATTTTTTCCCAGACATAGGATAGTGAAAAAAAATGCAACCTTGTCCTTCAATGTTTGTTGTCTTCATCATACTAGTGCTTTGTGAATTTGGATTCTCTAATAATATTATTTTAAAAAAACAAAAGATATAATTACATCAATAATTTATTCATTGGATCTCTACTCTTCTTGACCACCAACCACACTGCGCTTTCCCTTGCCCAGATGTTCACCTTTCTAAGTCAAGTAACGGTGACCTGACTTGCCGAACGTTGGAGCTTCGTAACATGTTGACGTTTGATGCTTCATGGATTTTTTGTCTCTTGCCTTCTTGATCGTTTAAGTAAGTGGTAGATTGGATTGCTTGTACGATTATGATAAGTTTTATTCTTCTTATTAAGACTTGTACACTTTCTACATAGTTATACTTAGTAGTGGAGCGAGGACCCGGTGTTCAAGGGGGCATATTTATATATAATTTTTATATAAATTTAAAAATTAATTACAAAATATATAATACTTAATATAGAAATGATATCTTAATATACATAAAAATATAAGTAAATAACTATATTCACTGTACATAAAATTATATTTTATAACGTCTTCGGCATGAGTTAACATTTTGAATTCATTGGATATTCACAATATTATTATAAATTTTTTTGTCATAATTCACGATGTTATTTAATTTATTTTTCCTTATATAAGTGACCAATACACTATGTATTATGCTATTTTATTCTCTTTACTTTTTATTTTCTTCCTCTCAAGACACAACTAATAATGTTAGGAAATTAGGATGCATAACACACATGCAGCGAAATTAAAGCACGAGTAACGAGAAAAGAATATACCTAATTAAACGTGGTTCGGCCCTCTGCCTACATCCATGAAAACCTCCACTAGATAGAAAAGAGTACAAACTCAATAGGACTTTTGCACGACCCGAAAAGTCTAAACCCTTCCTCACGGTGTTCTTACAATGGCTCTCTCTCTCAACCTAGACCTATTGCAAGACACACACTTTACAACTAATGTAAGAGTCCTATTTATAGAGGAGACTTCCTTGTCCTCCAAGACAAGGGTTTCCTATTCTATCAATCCTCTTATAATTAAAACTCTTGCTATAACTGGAATTATGACTCTCATTATTGCTCTTCCTAATTTCAATATAGGTTTGGGCTTAGAACTCGAGACACAATCCAACAAATTCCTTCCTTGGCGAGAAATGCCAAGAATCTCCACAGTAGGCGAGAACATCACTTTTCTCTTCTTCTCAGCCTTCACTTGAACTTCTTCACACTTGTCATATTTGTCTCTTACGGGGGCATCTCTCCAAGTAGCACACGCGCTTCTCGTTCTTCATCCCTTCAAGAGCAAGCTCTTCTTCACGATACACTTTGTAGTAGTCTCTTTCACCAACGTACTTGTACCTCTTGACGCTAACTCACCCAGCAAAATCATGTTAGACATGCAAGCGGCACATACCTCACATTAGAGACAATCTTGATGCTACCATTTTTGAGCCTCAGACAAACTCTCTCAATGCCAGTAGTCTTCATCTTTTGGTTGTTCCCAATAGTGATGTATCCAATACTCTTACCCAAGCACAAAGTGTCGAAACTAGCTCTATCATTACAAACGTGAAACGTTCCTACTGAATCCAACACCCAGTCAGCTCTCTTCCTCGAGCCTTCATTAACATCCTTACTTACAGCCATCAAAGCAGTCTTATTACCATTGCTATCATCACCCTCAACAAGTTTCGCAGAGTTCTCGCCATTAATTTTCTCCTTGCCCTTAGATCTCTACTCTTTAAGGCTTTTTATGTCCTTTCTTAATCTAGGACATCTGGGTTGGATATGACCCTTCTCTCTGCATTAGTAGCATTCTTGATCGTCTTCTCTATCCCGAGCTCGACTTTTTGATCTCGATCTACCTTTGTGAGAATTCCCTTTTCCAGAATTCCTCCCTCGATTTGAACCTTCAATAGTTAGTGCTTGATCTCTACTAGGCACACTACTTCTTCCCAACATCCTTTTGTTCTCTCTCAAAAGCATAGTCACTTCATTCAGTTCAAGAGTCTTCTTCCCAACAAGGATTGATTGCACGAATGGCTTGTATGACTTTGGCAAAGAAGATAGTAGTACAAGCGCTTATTTTTCATTCGTAATTCTCTTGTCAGGCTCCTCAATGCTTAGAAGCTTGACCACTAATTTGTTGAATTTGTTAATGTGATCCTGGATGGCGGTTCCTTCTTCTATCTTGAACGAGTAGAGCTTCATTCTCAAATACAATTAGTTGGTTATTGATTTCAACTCATAAATGTTCTCCAACTTGTTGAACACACCGCTCACCGTTGTCTCATCAATCATATGACACTTAATCTGTAGTGCTAAAGCCAACCGAATTGTACTTATGGCTCTTCATTGTGGAGACTTCCACTTCTTGTCATTGACTTCATCTAGTTTCACCTCTTCTAGCACTTCAACAAGGCCTTGTTGCGCCAAAAGATTGTTGATAGTATTCCTCCACAAGTTGAAGTTTATGTTTCTGTCGAACATTGGAATTTCAAACTTCATACCAGTTGTCGTCATGGCTTGTATGTACAAATTCCCTAAAACTCAGCAATCTAGCAAGAATTTAGCAAAATTTATCCCAGAAACGGGTTCAAGACGTCGAAAAACGGTGGGAAGACCCTCAGTCAACGCTAGTCAAACCCTTTGTTTGACTTTTTGACCACAAACTCACAAAACTTGATATGCTCATACCTCACAATCCGATTGTCGGATCATTGCGAAATTTTAGCAACTTACTCTCCTCTTTGCCAACGAACACACAACAACAAATGAATCATCAATCAGACTCTGGGAAAGCCTCCAAACGTGATCGGCAGATCTGCAAATTTTTGAAGTCCTTTTCGACGTCTCTTTTTTGGTCTTTCGTGCAAACTAGCATTCTTCCTCCAATCTAGATCTGATACCACTTGTTAGAAAACTAGGATGCATAATACACACTCACACAATGAAATTAAAGTACGAGTAACGAGAAAAGAATACGCACAATTAAACGTGGTTTGGCCCTCTGCTTATGTTCACGAAAACCTCCACTAGATAGAAAAGAGTACAAACGCAATAAGATTTTTTACATGGCCCAAAAAGTCTAAACCCTCATTCACAGTCTTCTTACAATGGCTTTCTCTCTCAACCTAGATATATTGCCAGACACACACTCTACAACTAATGTAAGAGTCCTATTTATAGAGGAGACTTCCTTGTCCTCCGAGACAAGGGTTTCCTATTCTATCAATCATCTCATAATTAAGACTCTTACTATAACTGGAATTTTAACTCTCATTATTAGTCTTTCCTAATTTCAATATAAGCTTGAGCTTAGCACTTGAGCCACAATTCAACAAATAATTTCACGTATTTTTCTGTCTCAATTTATCTTCTATTTCTTTGGTTAAAAAAATTATTACACCCTCGTCATGAGAGGGGTGTATCTCGTGTAATTTAACCTCTTATTATTTAAAAAAATAAAAAATATACTATGTATATAAATTTCGTGTAATTTAACCTCTTATTATTTAAAAAAATAAAAAAATACTATGTATATACATATATATTTTCAAGCCAGGGGGCGCCTATGCACCCTCTCATGTTAATGTGGCTCCGCCTATGGTTATGCTATTGTTTTTCAAACTTTAATTTTTCGTATTTATATTGCATTTGTATAAAATGTTGAAAGAAAGGAAAGAGAGAAAGCTAAATAGACATCCGTCTTAATTTTTAATTCGGGCTGAAAAATATGACTATCTGCAATAACCAAATTATACTATGAGATATGCAATGATCTCACAGTCTCCCAACCGAATTCTTCTCACAAGAAAAAGAAAAGCATCACGAAATTTATTGTTTCGGATTCCAAAACACCAAAGATTATTTAATGGCCATTTTCACATGATAGAATAGCTTTCTTAGAAAAAAGGAATTAAAAGTATAACAAAGTTCATCTCAGAATACTCTCCAATATTATTCTTTTTGTCTATAGTTACAAAATTATCAAAATGGAATACATTTTTAATTGTATTTGTTTGGTAAAAAATCATCCTAGGCAGCCACAGCGGAATGAAAATCAATCCAATAAGCTAACATTAACCAATTCTTTGATTTAGTATAAGTTTAAATTTAATTTTATACATGAATTTTTTTTTCTTTTTGTGCAACTCAAAAATTTGGATGAGTAATAGACTATCATAGTAGCGAATTTCAACTCAGATGTATTGGTTTTAGGTTTTAGAAAAAATTATGTTGGAATTTCTTAATTCGTCATTCATATACCATGTAATAAAGAAAAAACTTGGATAAAAAATATTGAGAATAAGATGTGAAGAATCATGGGATTTCATCATGAAAACTAATTGGTCGATATTAGTAGCCCAGGACCTTATAAGGTGGTCTTATTTTTTATGATTTTTTCATGTGAGAGGAATCTATATTCAACCCTCCCCCCATCCCCATGTGTGACCCAGAATCAAGAACCAAGAATAGCTAAGAACATGATTTTTCTATGTGGGAGGAATCTATATTCAACACCGCCCCCTTCGAATGTGTGACCTAGAACCAAGAACCAAGAATAGCCAACAACAGGTGCTCAAACAAACAAAAAAACCAAGGATATATGTGCTGAAACATGTGTGATCCGCAACCAGAAACCAACAATAGCCAAGAACGGGTGCTCAAACAAACCAAAGAACCAAGAATATAGGTGCTCAAACGAGCCAAAGAACAAAGACAGATCACACGTGCAAACACGAGAGACTAGGCCAAGACCCAACTCTAATACCTTGTGAAGAATCACCAAGTTCTAATATAAAAATCAATTGATCAATACAAGGAGTAGCTCATGACCTTATAAAGTGGTCTTATTGTTTATTAACTTTCTATGTGGGAGCAATAATACTCTAACACTGGATCCCCATAATTCTTTACATGGTATTAGAGCCCAAGTTATGGGTCAGTTATATTTGTCCACATGTGATATTCAAATTCATCTATGTGTTACCTTCCAAATCAGGTCATACGTAAGGGAGAGTATTAGAATATTATTTCTTCCACATAGAAAATTTATAAAATTCAAGAAAATAATAATAAATTTTAATATACATAAAATCATTTAATTAATCTTAACAACTATAATATACACCTGTTAAAAAAAGTCTTTTTTTTTTTTTGGAACATCCTAACATACAAAATACACAAGAAAAAAAAGGAGGATATTTGCATTTTTATAGACATATGCAAGAGTTATAGGACAATTGATTTGGCAGCTTCTTGTTCAGTTTCTTGGGAACTTTAATGGACCATTTGGTACGAAGGAATAATTTGAAAAGAAATAATCTTTCAAAACACAAAAGATTCAAGGCAGAATGCTCTTAGAATATTATTTTTTTTTTGTGTTTGGTTATAGACATCAAAATGGAATATCTATTTTATTTCATGTGCTTGGCAAAATCATTTTTACAAGTTGCAATGAATTCAATTGATCAAAATAGTCATGAGTGTACATATGAAAATTAAATTTTCTGAAGCTGCAACTTTAGAAAAGGGTATATTTGATGTTATATCATAAATTTATAAATATTTTGGAACATAAATAGTTGTCTGAAGAAACAATATTAACATATTACTAAACAATTCAACTAGAGAAGAAGTATATATATATATATACTATTATATAAAACAAACCCTGTTGTTTACCATGATGACATGTGTCACTGTTAATCTTCTGACACGTGTTTGATTTATACCAATTACTCATTAAAAATATGCATTTTCTAATATTGCCCTTATATTTTGTTGCAAAAAGACTTAACTAGACAAATTATATGTGTTATTCCCTCTTTTGTCCATTCGTGTTTTATAACCCAGTAGCCCTACACGCCTCTTTTTGCCTTATTCACAATTGGTTCAAAAC
The DNA here is from genome assembly GCA_028554755.1 of Cordia subcordata. Classification (NCBI taxonomy): domain Eukaryota; kingdom Viridiplantae; phylum Streptophyta; class Magnoliopsida; order Boraginales; family Cordiaceae; genus Cordia; species Cordia subcordata. The sequence continues at coordinate 8,677,071 of JAPTOF010000013.1, read as the reverse complement.
CCTATCTCCCAAAATCGTTTCTCGGCAATGCTTACCATAAATACTTCTTAATCTCTCAATGCAAATCCCGCGTTATACTTCAAATTTTGATTATGCAGATTTCAATCAATTCCATAATAATGGAAATTTCTTCAAATCTTCCATGTTTATGTCGTTATGTCCGTTGCTGCAGTGGATTTCAAAGGGAACATTTACAAATCTGCAGCTTGATTAAGGTTAACAGGTTGTTTGCTCTTTTAATTTCTCGATTCGTGTATATATGCTATCATGTTCTTCTCTCTATTATTCCTTCTTCTTTGATACATAGTTTCTCTCTATTCACAGGTATGATTTCATTCATAGTTGTTTTATGTTCTCTTAGGTTTCAATTTCACTATTAGTTCCGACATAATTTGCTGTTCTTATAGTCTGACTTCGGTTAATTTTTAACCTGTTTGCTTTGATAATCCTTTTATGTTCTTTAATATCTAGATGGTACCTGTGATTTACTAAGAAACTAAATGTTCTGATGAGAAACTATTTTTTTGAATGATTTTGTTTACACAACACACGAGACGCTTGCTGCATTCGATTATATCGTTTTTTTCTTCTTCTTGAGATTGGATTCAAACTCATCTCTAACAGCTTTTGATATTTTTTGGTCTTTTCCTTATCTTCATCCGCTTTTGCCTGGAAAAGTTCAAGGATTGTTGAATTAATCTTATTGGATGCACAGTGTTTATTCTTCCTTATAAAGGTAAGACCATTTTAATCGGTTTTGACTCGCAAGCTATGTACTATGCTTTTAATTTATTTTTTTTTTGTTACAGAATAATCTACATACCTGAATTCAATTTTATATTCTAACTTCATTCTTATAGTCTAACTTCAGTTAATCTACAATTGCACATATACATTTGCTGTTTTGATATAATTTCAATTTCACTATTAGTTTTTAGTACAATATTCTTAGGTTTCAATTTCACTATTTGTTCTGACATAATTTATTGTTCTTATAGTCTGACTTCAGTTAATTTAAATCTATCTTGCTTTGATAATTCTGTTATGTTCTTTAATATCTAGATGGCATCTGTGATTTATTGAGAAACTAAATGTTCTGATGAGAAACTATTTTTTTGAAAAACTAAAAATTCTAACCTTTTAGAAAAGCTGAAACTAAATTTTTTCCAGGTTTCAATTTTCATTAAAAATTTAATCAAAATACTTATTGCACAAAAAAAAATCTTTTTTTTTATAAAAAAGAAAACTGATCGAATAAGGTCCTTAGCCTCTTTTCCATAAATAAATAAAGAAACAATAAGCACATGGGATTTATCAGAAAAAAGGTTGGTTGGTTTTCTTAACTGCATTGCCAGTTTCTTGCACTTTAGCAAATAAGAGTATAAAAAATTGACTCGCAAGCTATGAACTCTGCTTTTAATTTTTTATATTTTTTTTGTACAGAATAATCTGCATACCTAAATTCAATTTTATATTCTAACTTCATTCTTATAGTCTGACTTCGGTTAATCTACAATTGCACACATACATTTACTATTCTGATATAATTTTCAATTTCACTATTAGTTTTTAGTACAATATTCTTAGGTTTCAATTTCACTATTAGTTCTGACATAATTTGTTGTTTTTATAGTCTGACTTCGGTTAATTAAATCTGTTTTGCTTTGATAAGTCTTTTATTCTTTAATATCTGGATGACACCTATGATTTATTGAGAAACTAAATGTTTTGATGAGAAACTATTTTTTGGAAAACTAAAAATTCTGATTTTGAGAAAAGCTGAAATTAAGTTTTTTTCGGGTTTCAACTTTTGGTAAAAATTTAATCAAAATACTTATTGCACAAAAAAAAATCTTTTCTATTCAAAAAAAAAAAAAGAAAACTAATCGAATAAGATCCTTAGTCTCTTTTCCAAAAATAAATAAATAAACAATAAGCTCTTTTCCAAAAATAAATAAATAAACAATAAGCACATGGGATTGATAAGAAAATTGCTTACCTGCACAGGCAACATGGCTTTGGTGAGATATCAAAATCTGTCCATCGCATGATCTTAGCACAAGTCCTAGAAAAGAGAATACAACAATCTGCACCCAATAACACGTACACTAAACTTTCTACCTCAACCACGGAGAATAATCCTTGATTGTGGATTGATTTGTATTTTACTAAACAAATGAAATAATACTTTCTCTTGCTCTTTTGTTGGTTTATTGACTTTCTAGTCGACTGATCACACTGTACCAAATGAAGTTTGTATTTGTGTGTATTTTGTGTCTTCTTAAGAAATGTCCTACATTCACAAGTATTATTCTTAATTTGTTTTTGCTCTCTTATTTTTATAATCATTATATACTATTTTAGATGGCACCACGAGTTAACTATATCACTGATTTGAAGCCCCCGAGACAAATGTATTGTATTGTAGTGCGAGTAATACGCATGTGGTTTATTACCATAGGAACTGAAATAATGGGGCTTGATATGCTGTTACTTGATGAACAGGTATACACTTATTTTGTTGAATGAACTACTTTGATATTTTGTAAATTAAATATGATTTATTTCTAATGATCCTTATTTTGACTTATTGATTTCAGGTGATACCGTTCAAGCGTTTCTCCGAAAAGATTTGATTCCCAAGTTTGAAAACAGGGTTTGAGAAGGCGATTGTTATGTCATAGTCAACTTCGGTCTGTGGAATAACAATACCTGTTTTAGGATTACTCGCCATCCTCAGCGTATTTTTTTCAACAATTACACTTCTATAAAACCTTCTAACGTTATTATCGTGGAAAGAGAATATTACAATTTTGTTCCGATTCATGATATCTTAGAGTGTAGTGTGGAAGAGTATTACAGTTTAGGTTTGTTCATTCTTTCATGATTATATTAATATTATACCCTTTTTTATAATTTTTAATCCATTGTTGTTATTTTTACTAATATTTTACTTATTGGTTGTAAGATGAAATTGGCGAATTAATTAGGGTTGGTGATGTAACTTATCATACTTATGATGGATTTTCAACGAAGAAACTCGATGTGGAATAGTATCTTAGTCTTCTTATAATTTTAAAATAATTATATTTCTTTTTTCTTTTTTGTACTTCTGTAGTGAAAATGTTTAAAAATTTTAATTCGTGATGATGAAGGTGTCCCCTCAAACAAAATTGAAAATGTTGTATTTTGGGAAATTTTTCAGAATTTGAATTAAATTTTGTTGTTTTCCTTCATTTATATTACTTCATTCTTTTTTAACATCTTTCGATAAAAAGCACACTATATTATTTGTTTCAAATGTTTTAATAGTTAAAAGACTAAATGATTCTAATATATCATATTACTTATAAAACATCACGTGCAATCGCACGGGCGACATACTAGTATATATATATATATATAACTTGTTCAATAAGTTTTCATGGTATTAACATAAATACAAATAATCTTGACAGTCTTTTGATCAAAAATAATATATAACATTACTTATTTTATATTTTTAATTTTGTCACCATATTTTGATACGTTTACAATTTTATCATAATTGAAAGAAAAAAGGAAATTAAAAAGCCAATAAAAAGACACGTGTTGTAGCTAGAAAAGAGTAAAAATGAAAGATAAATACGTAATTTTCAATTTGTAATTTCCTATTTTTTAATATTTAAGTTCTTTTTTAAAAATTTTTAAGTTTTTATTTTCAACTTCTAAAATTTTTAAAATTTTTATTTTTTACAAAAATTTTCAGAGGGTAAATCGAAGATAAGTTATTTTTTTTTATGATTTTCACTATAATTTTTATCTTTTCTTCTTAAAGTTGGAAAACCCATTCTTGGGTTGAAGTAAGAATTGAGTTTTTCAACTTTTTTTTAGAAATAAGAATGGCCTATCCAACTTTAATTTGTTGTACCACACCAAAGAACATAAAATAAAATTTGAAATGATCATTTCTTTGTAAGTAATTCCAACGTACCAAACGGACCCTCAATGAGTGAGCCTCCGTCCCTCTTATGTTTATATAGAATATCCTTTTTTCCCTTTTTTTCCGTATAAAGAGAAACTCACTTGTGTAGAGTGTCAATTTTTCTTTTGTTTCCTCATCCCATTCTTTTTATTATCATACATTTGACAAATTTGACACTTGAATAAATACCCCTGTAACAAAAAGATTAAGATTCTCTCATATTAGGATTTCTCTTATACTGATATCACAAAAATCTTGACCATTCATAAGTGGGTAAAAACATCTTAGCCAATCATGTTAAAATTTTTCAAAAAAATTTTCGCTCCCATTATCTACTTTTTTGGAGATTTATCTCAAATGAATGGTTTAAATAATTTTAACTAATACATAAATGGTTAAGATGACGCTTTCATATTAATATGAGAGAAATCCCGATATAAGAGGATCCTGACCCATAACAAAATTCTTTCTTAGATTAGGGAAAGGGAAAAATAATTGAAAGATGGAAGATAAAAGATGGAAAGTTTCAGCTCTGTTAATTAAATTCTTCTTTTCTCCCCTATTTCCTTTTTTGTGAGGTGACCACCCATGTGATGTACAGATATAAATCTGATATTAGAAAATTATAATGGTAATGTATTATATTAATTAACTTTTAAATATTTAAATTTGATTAATAGCTGAAAAGTCATTTAATACACTTTTCTTTAGTTGAAAATAATATATATATATATATATATATTGAACTTAGATATTCATATTCTTTTTTAAATAGTTGTATATCAAATGTTGCATTGATTAGATTGACGATATGTTATATTTATCTTTCATTGAAAAAAAAGAATATAGTGTAATGTTGACCAAAAAAAAAAAAGAAAAACAAATGGTATAATGGGTCTTTATATCGAGCAGATTTTAATTTATTGACTTGGGGCCAACTGGTGTAACGGGTGCATTAAGTGGCAAATAACTGGTAAGCATAAAAAAAAAAGTCCAAGAAATTGGAGAGAAGCAAATATGAGACTTCAATTCTTGCTTTATATAATTACTAGAGCATATCCATTGCGAGGCACAGAAAAAAAATATATTTTTAATATCTTTGTTTCTTATTTTATATAATAACTAGAGTATATCCAGTATAATGCATAGAAGGAATGTGTATTTTTAATATTTTTATTTCTTATTAACTGCCAACTTTTACATTCTATGGGCTTGTTTGACAAAATTAATTGTTGGAGTATCTAATAGTTATTTAAGTAGTAGATAGTGGTTTGAGTAGTTAATAGCTGTTATATTTTAGTTGTTAGTGGATAGCTGTTTAGTTAGTTGATTGAATAATATGTGTTCGATAAGATTAGCTGTTTGATTAGTTGATGAGTGTAAAATGATATAAAAAGAAATTGGTATTATATTATTATGTTATGATAAATATAATTATTATTACTATTATTGAAATGAGATAATTTATTTCATAATTCGATAAATGTTTCTTATAATAACATTTGATTATTAAAGTTTAATAAAATTACTTTTGATAAATTAATTTTATTAATATAACAAAAAATGTTATTATTGTAGAAATATTTTTTAATTGATCAAAAATTTATTTTGTCTAGAAAAATAATAAATGGACGAATAAGACTTACACTGATTTAGTATATTTTGACATAGATAGGATTTAAAATTGCTTTTTATGTTATTTAGATTTATATTTACAAAAGAAAATGTAAAAATATAGAAAGAGATTATATAGTAGGCAAAATTACCAAAAAATAATGAAGAGATGGTAAGATTGCCAAAATAAAAAAAGTATGACTAACCACTACCTGAAATATTAAAAATATTAACGTTTCAAAAATATTACTTCAAACACTATTTCAACAAAAAAATACCACTAAAAGCAGTACTTTACTGAACAATAAAAATGAGAGGAGATAGTCGTTTAACCAAGTTAAAACTTTAAATAGTAGTTGAAACACTATTGCCAAACAATGCCTATGTAAGGATGGAATACAAATAAATCTTTAAAATTTAATTCTTGACAAATTTTTACTATTAGTCGTATTTTTGTGAGAGATCTTTAGTAATTGAATAAAACACTTCTTTTCATAAGAAATATTAAGTAATTAAACAAAATATCTAAATTGAGAATGTAAAATAAAAAAATGATCTAACAGGGAAAAATTAATTGATGGTCAAATAGATTTCAATTAGATAATAGTTGTGTGTATCTATATTATATTATATAGAAGAATCTTTTGCAATATAATAATGACTAGTGTCGCACAAATATCATTCTTAAAATTCTTTTGCCACTTGGCTCTCTTATATTACAATGATTTCATTTGCTATATTTGGTGAATAAATGATTTTGTTTTATTTTAGTGAGATTTACATTGATTTACTAATTTATTTTAATATTTACATATTACATCCGAGAATTATGACAAGCAATTTGGATTGATTGCCAATATCTATAGTAACTCTCCAATTTGGTTGTTATCAAATCGATACCTATTTAATTGCTTTCAATTACTATAATAAAAAATATTACAATTTACTTAATATATCATTATTGTATAATGTTATTTATGGTAATTTGAGTTTTGGTTAATATAAACAAATTGCCTTTTTTATTCATATGTTTTTTATATTTAGATCCTATATTCTATATTATTTTTTTTCACGTGAAACTTTCACCCACATATGCCATTACACACTGTAGATCTTTCAACTTTTTAATTTTATTTTGTCTCTTCGGTTAACTATCTTCTTTTGAAACTTTAGTATTGTATATATCCTTTCTTCCAAAATAATCTTTTTATTGCAAAATTGGTAGCAGGTTTTATTTGATTCCTAGATAGCTTAATATCTAGATACTCATCTCATCTTAATATTTTGTTTACTTTTTATTTTTCAGAATTTATTTGTGTTTTTGATGTGTGTTCTTTTCTATAAAACTATTAGTGTTCTCATCCACTAATAACAATAACTTTTCTTATGAAATATCTACAATAATTAAATAAGATACTTAAATTCAAAAAGTAAAAAAAGGAAAACAAAGGTTTTTGTTTGGAAAAAGAAAAGACTATCTACATTTATTTAAGTTTAACTCATTTATAGAGATAAAACTATTATTGAATTAGGGCAGTTAGTTTTAACAGAGAAACATAAATTCTATTTTCTATACGAGTCCATGTTTATTTAATTCTTAAAATATAATTTGATAGCAATGTTTAGATTAATATAAAAAATCTATTTTTTTTAATAAAAACAAATCATATACTTCGCAAGCCGTGCGTGGTACACGTGTTACACTAGTATATATATATAAAGATAGACCAAATGCTTTGTTCGATGGAATGAGAGATTATAATGATGACATGTAGCATGTATTGAAAATACATGTATTTTTCTTGTATAATATATAGATATAGATACTACTAAGGCTACAACTACATAATAGTTTATTTTTTAGAACTATATATATATATATATATATATGTATGTCTATATAAACACACATATATATATATATATATTATATGTATTTTAAAATATTTGTAAAATTGTTCTATATTTTAGACGAGTTGTGCAACACGGAGGGTTTGAGATGGTTTGCTGGAACAAAAAGGATAAAAGTTTGTGAGATATTAGATGGGGAATAAGTTTTTTTTTTTTTTTTTTCCTTTTAATGTTTCTTACTCCCTATCGTGAAGCTCGTTGCTTAGAGTTGAGTTAAAGATTGTCTTTTATAATTTTTTTTTTATGGAAAGACTTTTCTTTTTCTATAAAATGAATTTTTCAACTTTAATTTATAATGCCAAATTAAAGAAAAGGAAAAACAATTGTGCTTGAGTTATCACATATTCTAAAAACTTAAGCTCGTAAATTGAATATCAATGTGTATTTATTAATTGCATGTAATTGGCCTCCTTACGTGTAAACTTCACATATTTGAGAGCGCGTGATTTATTTGTTTTCAACCTTATACATGGATTTTTTTTAATATATTTTTAAAAGAATGGCTGGCTTTGGTACCATATTATAGTTACAACTTCTTTAAAAATTTAAACTTGTAGAGAATATTGGTATGTATGTATATTTATTGTATGTAACAAATTGTAACAACTCCTTTTTTTTTTTTTACATCATTGAAACGTACTGAAGAGAATTGTTGCATTTCAATTTGAACACTTAAGAGAAAGGAAGGATTCTTGGATTCTTTTGAACTCTAAAGAGATTTTTTTTTTTCTTTTTCCTTTCCCTTTTCGTATAAAGAGAAGCTCCCGACCTGTTGACAGTGTCACTTTTTCTTTAGTTCCCTTATTCCGTTAAAAAAAACTAGTCATTTTTGCCTCAAAAAGATTAACATCGTCCAACTAAAAGAAGTCTAAAAAAAAAAAAACATATTTAAATAGTTAAGAAATTAAAATGGGACAAAATTAATAGTCTAAGGTCTGCTAGAGTCTAATCTTCTTCTTTCTATCCTTTCCACTCTAAACCATGCACACACCACATACATTATATATCCAACCGTCGATTACTGGGATTGTAGCCTCATGACCCAAAAAATTTCTTCAGGTTAACATGCGTGTATTTTTAGTTTAAAATATTAGGACTCGTTTGGTATTACCTATCGAAATTTTATAAATGTATATTAAAAATGTAAATAGAAAGAACTGAAAACGGCAACTAAAAGACTCCTTCCATAGCAATTGCATTGACATAAAGAAAATCTTTTGCGAAAAGAATAAATATACATTTTATTGATTTTGAATTCTTGTACAGTATATTAGTGTGTGTGTGTGTGTGTATAAGACATGACAAAAATAGAGTACTAGAGCGTTTGTTCTTTGCTTATATTCCAAGGCGAATCATATTTTAAATCAAGCTGGGGAAAAAAAGATATCATGCATGATCAAGTCTACCCTATTTTATCATGTTTCACGTTGAAAAAAAATAAAGAAAGAAAAAGAAAGAAATATCCTTCACAAAAATCAGAGGGGGAGATTGTGGAATTTTGTTGGAGAAGAGTCCCTTTGAAGATGTGGGATGCCCTTTTTTTTTGGGTCCCCCAAAAAGGTGAGGTATTTCTCATTCATATATTTCGGGACTCTAACTCTAATCTATTTCTTTTGCAATGAGAGCAACCGCAACACTAAGATCCTTAATTTAGTTGGATCTTACTGATGCCACCTAAACAACACCCTCCATTTCTTGATCTAACCCTGTTTTATTAATTATTCTGTTACTAAAATTTTGATTATTAGCCACGCACAACAATCCCATCTTGGTGAAAAAAATTAGAAAAATATATATAATGACAATCCATAACAAACCTGAATAGATTATTGTCAGAGTGCTGAACCGCCTGAAAGAAACAAGAGATGCCGTTGTTGCTGGGCCACGAACAACTGATGATGGCGACCCCAAAAAGTACATTGAGTAAGAAGTTCCAGGATATTCAAAAGGGCCTTGAGAAAATGCACGATGCGTTGTCTCAAGTCAAGTCCATAGAAAATTCCCTGATAAAACGCTTCAAGGAATTGGAACAGACCCAGATGACGAAGTTTTTAAGGCCGGCAACGTCAAGTCATCATCATCATCGGATCCAATCGACAAAAAGTTGAAACAAGTAGATGATAAAATCAAAAAGTTGAATAAGGCAGTCGAAGAAATCCGACATCTACGACATCATCATCTAAACGATGCCACGACCACAACAACGACCATAACCACGACAACACCTAATTACTCCCAGCATCACGAGCAGTCACTAGAGGAGGTTCGACGATAAACGGCATACCAAGGGTGGTCACCCCTGATTGACAGGGGGATCATTCTTCTCAAGGACGGAATAGAAGGTTTCCGTAAGAGTTTTGACAAGCTTGATTCTGAAGCTCAGTTTTGTCTGGTATCTTTGTCGATTTTTTCAAGGAATTCTGCGATAAAGAAGAGGCTGATCATTCATTGGTGGATAGCTGAGGGCTTCATAGATAGCACCAATTCGAGATTTTTCACTGAGGATGTTGGAGATCGTATTTTTCAAAAGCTCATAAATCGAAGATTCATCCTGCAGGAAGCGGCCCCACGGTGAAGTAACTCTAAATTCTTCGGTTTAGGTCCTCAAAATTTTGGACTCCAAAATTTGATGATCTTGTTATAGTTATGATTTATTATTTATTATGTTACTACCACAAAAAAAAAATTTAAATTATATCTTAATCATAAAAGATAAGTTAATTTCTTTAAACAAGAGAAGAAATTAACCCAAGATCCTAATAAATTAATCTCATTATCTCTCATCTATGTTAATTAGTTACAATCATATTACTAATTTCTTATGCCCTCTTCTTCCTTTTCAATTCTTCCTATATTAAAAATTAGTGTAACACTCATGCCATGCATGGGATATGACAATATAATTTGATTTATTAAAATATTTTTTAAAAAATTTATATTATTATTTAAATAATTTTCCTTTTATATCATAATCAATATAACAATGATAATACACATATCTTTACTAAGTTATTAGTGCGATAATTACTATATATAATACACAAATTAAAAAGGGATCAAGATAATTAAATATGTGCAGATTAGTTTTTACCTTACTCATGTACAAATGGTAGTGGAGAACATCATCTGAAGTGCATTGAAAAAGGTGGGAATCATTTTTATGCATCCGATTTTAGTTTATAACAGGGGAAATTTTTTCATCCATTTAGACTAACATCAGCTCATAAGAAAAATTTGTAGATTTATAATAAAAATTTCTAGGTCTAAAACAAAAAATTTGTAAGACTCAAAAGAACTTAGGAGCTCTTTGAATGCCACATAAACTCCTCTTTAGATGCCACATAAGCTTCTTTTTGAATACCACATAAGTTCCACTTTGAATGCCAGATAAATTTCTCTTTAAATATCACATAAGCTTCTCTTTAAATAACACATAAGTTTATAAAAAAGAGAGTACTCTTGTAATTGTTATCAATATTTAAATATAAAAAAAGATTATTTATAATATACTATATAATATAAAGTTATACTCAAGAGAACTTAGGAGCTCCTTAAATACCACATAAGCTCCTCTTTAAATGCCACGAAACTTCTTTTTGGATGCCACATAAGCTCCACTTTGAATGCTATATAAGTTTCTCTTTAAATATCACATGAGCTTCTCTTTAAATACCACATAAGTTTATAAAAGAGAGAGTACTCTCGTAATTGTTATCAATATTTAAATATAAAAAAAATTATCTATACTATACTATATATATATAAAGTTATACTTAAAAGAACTTAGGAGCTCTTTGAATGCCACATAAGCTCCTCTTTAGATGCTACATAAGCTCCTTTTTGGATGCCACATAAGCTCCACTTTGAATGCCACATAAGTTTCTCTTTGAATATCACATAAGCTTCTCTTTAGATACTACATAAGTTTATAACAGAGAGAGTACTATTGTAATTGTTATCAATATTTAAATATAAAAAAAGATTATTACGTCACTTAAATTTTATATTGAAGATGATATAATAGTTGAAATATTATATAAAGAATTGAATCCAAGTAGGGGATGACATATAAGCCAAGCAATAATGAAAAATATCCTTTTTCTTTTAATCATTCGATTTTGTACGGGTTTTAAATTATTATAAATACATTTATATCTATATATCTATTTATACTATTTATATAAAGTTATACCTCAAGTAAAGTTAAGCGACTTTGAACACCACATAAGCTTGTCTTATACATAAGTTCCTATTTGGATGCCATATATGATCTTCCTTAGATGCTACATAAACTCTTCTTAAGGTACCACATAAGCTCACAAAGAGAGTACTCTTGCAAGTGTGATTTGCAAAATGCAATTGTCATCAATATTCCATTTTTTTTAAAAAAGAATATTACATCATTTAAGTTACATATTAAACATGATAAAATAGTTGATTAATATAATTAAATGAAAAGAAAGAGAACAAAAAAAAGAAGAAATATATATAATATCTATATCTATATCTATATATCTACTTATGTACTCTTGCAAGTATGATTTGCAAAATGCAAAAGTCATCAATATTCAATTTTTTTAAAAAAAAATTATTACATCATTTAATTTACATATTAAACATGATAAAATAGTTTATTAATATAGTCAAACAAAAAGAAAGAGAACAAACAAAAAACAATCTATATAATATCTATATCTATATATCTATATATAATAATATTTATAAAGTTATACCTCATATTTTTTAATGTCATAGGCTTATCACATTCATGTTTTAAGTGGTGCCACATGTCATGTTTTTATGATTCATTTTTGTTAATTTATTAATTAAATAATTACCGCTTAATACAAAAAATTAAAAAAAATTGCTACAATTTCAACTATTTTCTTCTTTCTTTTTTCCCAAATTAATTGTCATTGTTTCAAAATATCTAAATCAATTTTAATTATTTTAAAAAATGTTCAATTTAATTTCTATTGTTAAATTTTGAATAATATATCACTTAAATAATGTAGTACAATTATCTTCTCTATCTTCTCTAATTTTAAATATTTATTAAATAAAATATGTGAAGATTCTCAAGTCATCATAAGAAAATAATTCATACATCATATCAAATTTAAAGAATTTTTATAAAAAGGTATAAAACAAACAAAAAGTTTTAATAGATCCATGTACTTTGGAGATCTAATGAATTTAATTTTGTAAGACCTTATCATATAGTTTAGATAGTAGGTTAACTAATTACACATGACTATTTATTATGCCCAAAATTATATCAAAGTAAGTTCTAAATCTATTATTTATACGATATATAATCTATAATCTATAATATTATATATGTTGAAAATAAATGAGAAATTAAAGATTTTCTTATTATTATTTTGAGACCTTTGGCCTCCTTATTAACTTGGATATGAATTTCAAAAGATTATGAGACTTTTGAAATTTCTCCATAATCCTGGTTTATTATTTTGAGATTTTACAACTCTTGAAATTCAATCATGAATGTAATATTGAAGGCTTGATATCTTCTATTACCTATATATAGTGGTTTTTAGCAAGGTATACAATACACCAAGAAGCATGTAGTTAGTTAGAACATATAGTTTTGTATAGTTTTAGCATTTGCACTTTCATATAGTAGAGAGAATTCAAATATTAAGAATATCAGAATTTATCTGGGCAAATTATTTGAGATTATGCAAAAACTATTCAAGAGAGCGTCTTAGAGAATTTGAAGTTGGAGACACTTGTTATAAATATTGTAAAATTTTTCTATTTAAACTACTTCAAATTTCGTTACGTGATCAAATATTTTTGATTTTTTGAAAATTATGCTCTTCTCTCAAAATAAGAAATAAAATTATAACATTGATACATGTGAAGCATTTTGAGAATACATTCTTTTCTTAAATTAAGGAATAAAATTCAAAGATTGATCCGTGCGAAGCACGGGCCTTGAGATATTTAGTAATCTATATAATAGTATTGATTGATTGTCATTTGTCTCACTAAAATCATGGATTGATTGTCATTTGTATTGCTAAAATCATGGACTGTTACTTTTTGTTTTTTAATCGTTAGCCTTCTTGATTCTCTCACCCCATTTTTTTTTTTTATGAACCTTGCTAAATGGCCAAAAAGTTGCAATTAAAAATGGCCAACAAGCATTTATGAGAAGACAAAAAGACCTTTTAACACTTTAAAAAGTAATTATCACTAAATTCTCTCATTTAATTACACTTTTCTTTCTCGTTCCTAAATTCTCTCTCTTTATTACACTTTTTTCTCTTTTTCTTCCTTTTCCAAAGACAATCCCTCCTCTCTTTCCACATTATTCTCTCTCTCCTCATTTGTCTCCCGCTTAAACACTTAAAATCATTATTAAATACATATATTCTCTCTCTTCATTTGTCAATAGTATTTTTTTTGTTCTTTTTTTCTAAAAGTTATTTGCCTTTTATTTTTTTTTTAATTTTGACTCTACTCCAAAAATTACTTATAAAATAAAATTAACCTACATAATCATCTATCGTGAATCCTGGTGCTCAATATTTATGCTATAAACCTTAACGTTACAATATTAAAAACATAATTTTAATTTATAAAATGATAATATAATTTATAAAAAATAATTTGATACATAATTTTTATAATATTCATGTTGTTTGAGAAAATTTTATATTTTATCTTCTAGGCGTGTCACTTATTTTAAATGGTTACTTAGGTAAAAAATAGATAAAAATGTTGTATAACCATTTTTTACATATTAAAAGTGTGGGAGGCAGGTGGGGTCATATTTTTCAATCATAAAAGACAAAGCTATGTAGGTGGAGTCATATTTTTCAATCATAAAAGACAAAGCTATGTATCACAAAAAAATTTGACTAAATTTTTTTTCATTTTAGTAGAGAAACATAATAGGAAAAAAAAGTTAAAAAAATGAGAATAGTATATAGGGGAAAAAGAAAAAGGCTAAGACATAAAGATAGAATACAAAAAAATAAAAGAATAGGATAAAAAATAACCAAAATAAGACACTAAGGCTAGGATAGGAAAAAAAAATAAAACATTAAATACTAGTTTGAAACGTTAAAATCTTTTGACAAAAACTAATTCAAATATTTAAAGTTAATATGAGAGATTATTTTACTGAACAACAAGGCAAAAAGAAGTAGTTGATAAGGAGTTAGTTAGGTTATAGAAAGATTTAGAGAGATATGTATGTATCTGTATTTGTCAGAGTTAGTTAGGTAGTTAGGATATTTTAGTATGAGAAGAAGTTATGTATCTGCCTATAAATATCCTGTACTATTCATGTAATCATTCATTCAGAAATAATAATATCTTCCAAAATTCTCTCTTCTTTATCATTTTATCATGGTGTTCAGAGCCAGGAAACACTCCTGGACTTCATTTTTTTTTCCCACATAGTGCTTTACACACACTGAAACCCTAATTTTACGATTTCTTCATCAGAGATCTCCATTCAAACTCCATCTCCAAGCTTTCAAATTAGCTTAAATTTCACTCGAAGCTTCATCTCCTGAGTGCGAATCATCCTATCGGTTTAGTTTTTTTATTTCTTCTTCCACAAGAAAATTTTCTCTCTTCTCCTTTGTGTCAAGTCCATCTAAGCTATGGCTTCTTCATCAACTACTAAAATGACTGAAGGCTTACCTTTTGGATTGAAGATTCTCATACAAAACATAGGAAATCTAGTGCATCACAAACTTGATAACACTAATTTTCCTATGTGGAGGTCACAAGTCTATGGAGTAGTGAAAGCAGGTAAAATGCTTGATCATTTGACTGAGAGAGCAACTTATCCACCAAAGGTGATACCAGATGCTACTGGCACAATGATTCTGAATCCAGCCTATGAAAAATGGACTACAGAGGATGAGTACTTAAAGTCTTGCTTGTTTACAACAATGACTTTTGCAATACTCTCTCAAGTTTTTCATTTTGAAACAGCAAAAGAAATGTGGACTATACTTTATGATAGGTACAGTTCTTTGAGCAGATTTCATATCTATCAGTTGAAAGTTCAACTTCTGCATCTATCGAAAGGAAATCAAACAATGCAAGCTTACCTTGATAATGTGAAAACAATCATTAACAATCTTGCTAGTGCCAATGAGACAGTTTCACAAGAAGATCTAGTTATGTACATTCTCAGAGGATTACCTTCTGAGTATAACTCTTTCAAAGCCTCTATTAGAGTCAGACCTGCCAAAATAACTGTGTCTGAACTATCATCTTTGTTAATCTCTGAGGAACTTCACCTCAAAATGGATAACTCTTTGTCCATAATTGATTCTTCTACTCAATCTATTCGCACTGCCCTACTGTCTCAATCTCAACCTAGAGGTGGCCAAGCTAGAGGTAGGGGATTCCTATCTAATAGAGGAGGAAGATCAAACAGAGGAAGAGGAGGTTCATCAAACTCTATTTTAGGTGCTTCAGGGTTTTCAGTCAATGCCAATTCTAATACTCCTAATATGCCCTCACCTCAAACTCAAGGCAAACTTTATTGCCAAATTTGTGGAAAACCAAATCACTTGGCTATCAACTGCTAGCATAGATTTGACAATCAAAATTATCCATCTCAGTTTACTGGAAAGCAAGCCTATACTACTCAAACTTCTCAATCTGCCGCTGCTATTGCTGGTTCACAATGGGTGTTAGATTCAGGAGCAAATACTCATGTTACACATGATCTTAATCAACTTCAAAATCCTCAGCCATATAGTGGAACTGATGTAGTGACAGTAGGAAGTGGTCAAACTCTTCCTTTTCAAAGCATGGGTGATAGTACACTGTCTACTTTCTTTAAACCTTTTCTTTTATCTAATGTCCTATATGTTCCTCATATTTCTACTAATCTGCTTTCTATCTCAAAATTGGCTACTGACAATGATTCTACCATTATTTTCACTTTTAAGGAGGTGGCTTTAGTGGACAATCATACTTATTCACTCCTGTACAAGGCCCTCTATAATAAAGGCCTGTGCTATCTTCCAGTGTCTTCATCAGCTGTTGCAACTGCTTCTTCTACATCTACACCTCAAGTGTTTACTGTCAACACTATATCCAGGAGTTCTTAGGAGGATCATCTTTGCCACAAAAGACTGGGCCATCCATCCTCTTCAATTGCTGCTACTTTGGGCCTGTTTGGATTGGTTTTTTTCAGGAAAAAGTACTTTTTTTTTCCTAAAAAAGTTACATTAAATTTGCAATAACTATTTGATTTGGCTTCCAAAAAAGCTGAAATTCTTAAAAAAGCTCAAATACAGTTTTTTTAGAAGCCAGAATTTTTAGCTTCTCAAAAAAAGTTATTTTTCAAAAACTGTTAAAAAAAAGGCTTTTGAAAAAAGCCAATCCAAACGAGCCCTTTGTCTAAGTCACTAGGTGTTAGGTTACATATTAACACAATACAGTGTGAATCGTGTTCATTAGCTAAGTCTCATAGACTGTCTTTTGAATCGTCTTCTTCTATTTCCTCTTTTTCTTTCCAATTGGTTCATGTAGATGTCTGGGGTCCTGCTCATGTACCTTCCAATCAAGGGTACAGGTACTGTGTAGCCTTTGTGGATGATTTTTCAAGATTTGTATGGTTATATCCCATGAGAAATAAACATGAAACTTTTGACATTTTCCTCAGTTTTCATTCATTGATCAAAACTCAGTTTAATGCTTCTTTACAAATTCTAAGATGTGATAATGGCACTGAATTCATAAACCATAAGTTTCAAGCTTATTCACAGTCTATTGGGGTCATTCATCAAACAAGTTGTCCTTACACTCCACAACAAAATGACAGAGTAGAAAGAAAACATAGGCATATAATAGAGACCACTCTTACTTTGCTATATCGAGTCATCTACCATCTCAATTTTGGTTAGAAGCTTTGTCTGTAGCAAACTATCTTATAAATAGATTGCCTACTGTTACACTTCAAAATCAGTCTCCCTATGAAATTCTCTACTCTGCTAAACCTGATTACACACAACTGAAAGCTTTTGGGTATTTGTGTTATCCATGGCTAAAACCATACACTAAAAATAAGCTTGAACTTAGATTAAACCTTGCATTTTTCTGGGATATTGTCTACACACAAAGGGGTACAAGTGCCTGGATCTTGAAACTCAAAAGGTTTACATTTCTAGACATTTAAGATTCAATGAACATGTTTTTCCATATCCCCAATTTGCTGCCACCACTGAGACACTGCTACAATTCCAAGCAACAAGGTTTTCTCCTTCCTCTATTGCTATCAATACCATACCTATGTTTGCTATTCCAGTGTCTTCTTCTACGTCTCAGACTTCTTCTTCTTCTTCTTCTTCTAATGCATCATAATCTACTCATACTATGTCAGGAAATTCTTCTCCCTCTTGTTATACACCTCTGATTCACAATTCTCCACTGTCATCATCAGCATCATCATCATCATCTACACAATAGTCTACACATCATCATCATCTATCACCATCTTTAACATAGTATTCATATTCTATTTCACACTCACAATCCAGTGAACCATTTCATAATCTAGCTCCTGTGTCACATCATCCTATATTAACAAGATCTAAAACTGGCTGTCTTCCTGCTCGATTGTATCAATTACATAATCTCATTCTTAAACCAACTGATTATAAACCAACATCATACAAAGAGGCTTCTAAGTATCACTGCTGGAATCAAGCCATGGTAGAGGAATATAGAGCTTTGATTGATCAACATACATGGGACTTGGTACCTTTACCCTTAGGGAGATAGTCTATTGGCTCAAAATGGGTCTACAGGATTAAGACATATGCAGATGGCACAGTGGCTAGATATAAAGCTAGGTTGGTAGTTAAGGGCTATTTACAAGAACCTGGTATAGACTACCAGGAAACTTTCAGTCCAGTGGTAAAAAGTCAAACCATAAGGACTGTAATATGTCTGGCTTTACAAAACAAATGGAATCTAAAGCAGTTGAATGTTTCCAATGCTTTTCTACATGGGATCTTGGAGGAAGAAGTCTATATGACTCAACCTTAAGGATTTGAGGATTTATCTAACCCTGACTATGTGTGTAAACTAAGGAAATCTCTCTATGGTCTAAAACAGGCTCCAAGAGCCTGGTTTCATAAATTTTCCACCTTTCTTCTTAGTCAGGGTTTTTTATCAAGTGCTGCAGATAACTCATTGTTTACTCATAAGACAAGTGGTGACTTTACTTTACTGCTGGTCTATGTGGATGATATCATCATCACAGGAAGCAACTCTGATTACATAACACATCTTGTTCAGTTAATGGGGCAACATTTTGCTATGAAAGATCTAGGAAATTTGACATATTTTCTAGGTATAGAGGTCAGGTATATTGACAATGGTTTGATTCTACATCAAACTAAGTATGCTAAACAGCTTTTGATTCAAGCTGGTATGGCAGAGTCTACTTCAGTCAACACACCATGTCTGTCCAAAGTTACACTCAAGACTGCTGATATTACACCTTATGCTAATGCAACACAGTTTAGAAGTCTAGTAGGGGCATTGCAAATCTCATTATGACTAGGCCTGATATTTAGTTTGCAATCAGTTCTCTTTGTCAGAAAATGCATCATCCTACAGTCACTGACTATGCTTCATTAAAGAGGGTTTTAAGGTTCATTAAAGGAACACTGAATGAGGGATTATTTTTTTAGTCCAGCAATCTGCATATTCAAGCATATAGTGACTCTGATTGAGCTTCAGATGTTGAGGACAGGAAGTCTACAACAGGGTATGCTATTTACCTTGGACAAAATCTCATTTCCTGGTCTTCTAAGAAGCAACATACAATGGCCAGATCATCTACTGAGGTAGAGTATAGAGCTATGGCTCATACTGCCTTTGAAATTAAATGGCTTCCCTATCTACTAAAAGATTTATTAGTGACAATTTCTCAACCTGTTCGACATTGTGATAATATCTCAGCAATGGCATTGGCAGCTCATCCTGTTTTTCATGATAGGACTAAACATATTGAGATTGATTATCATTTTGTTAGAGAACAGGTTACTTCTAAGTCTCTGCAACTTTCCTATGTTACTTCTCAAGAACAGCTGGTAGATATTTTCACTAAGCACTTGTCATAACATCATTTTGCTTATCTTAAATCCAAGCTTCCACAGGTGTCTACCTCAGCTCAGCTTGAGGGGAGATGATAAGGAGTTAGTTAGGTTATAGAAAGATCTAGAGAGATATGTGTGTATCTGTATTTGTCAGAGTTAGTTAGGCAGTTGGGATATTTTAGTATGAGAAGAAATTATATATCTGCCTATAAACATCCTGTACTATTCATGTAATCATTCATTCAGAAATAATAATATCTTCTAGAATTCTCTCTTCTCTATCATTTTATCAATAGTGTTTTTCACTATGTCAAAACATTAAAAGATAGGACCAAGATTTAATTTAAGATTATAAATAAAAATTTTTAAAAATTATAAAAATTAAAAATTTAAAAATATAAATATAAATAAAAATAAAAAGATTAAATTAAAAATAAAAGATAGAAAAATAAAAATCAAAAATAGAAAATAAAAAATTTAAAACTAAAATTACGATTAAAAATGAAATGAAAAAAAAACAAGTTCAACAAATTGTATAATACACACACACACACATATATATATATACACACACACACACATATACATACATACATATATATACACAAACACACACACATATATACATACATACATACATATACACACACACACACACACACATATATATATATATATATATATATATATATATATATCATAAGGTAAAGGAAAATTTATCTCTCTCTCTCTCTCTCTCTCTTTCAACTGAGAAACACTAGAACTCTATTTAAGGACTCCCAAAAAGTGATCCCTTTGCAATCGAATTTTTATTATGAGGTTTTACTTCTCTAACCTTCAATTTTTTTTATTATTTATATCAATTTTTAATATTTTTGTAAGTATATATTTTGCGCCACATTTACTTTTCTAACTCATGTCTTCTAAACCAAGAGTTGATATGTTTTGTAAAAAAATTTTACAAAATGTTCGGTTTTCTCATTTACAATTTTTTTTTTTTAAAATCACGTTTAGTTATTTTATACAGTGTAAAAGTAAAATAATATTGTAGATACGGTCAGTAAATAATATATTTTGACTTTAGGTCGTTAAATCACCATATACCCTGGATCAAGGAGAAACAACCCGCTTTTATCAATAGCTTCATGTGCACCCATGAATTCGTCTTCTGCTAATCTTGCTAGCCAAGGAAGCTGAACTCTTTGTCTTTGATGGCATGGGAAGGCCAATAGGTATCAATGGCCGAGTTTTCTTAATGTCAGACTTGGATGGTAAGAACAAGACGTTAGTTTTACGACCAGCAAACGGGGAGGATTTGATTTCAGTATTCAATATCAACCAAAAGTACTTGAAGTTCCTAGTTGATTGGTTGTCGAAACTGAAAAAAGTTGAGTTTCTTCGGCTTGGACGCTGGCAAGACTCACCGGAGCATCACATTGAAATCGACGACGAGAAGTCACTGGAGGGCCTAAGTGCGGTGAAGAACTTGAAGTGTCTTTTTCTGCGGGGCATTTCAAGAATATTCAGTCTTCCCCAATCTCTGACCCAGCTCATCAGCCTTGAAGTTCTTGATCTAAAAGCATACCACAACTTGGAAAAGTTGCCTCCTGATATCTCCTCATTGAGGAATCTGACCCATCTGGATATATCAGAATGCTACTTGCTTGAAAGCATGCCAGGTGGTATTGAAAAGCTTTCCAAGCTTCAAGTCCTCAAGGGATTCGTAGTAGGTGCGAGTACCAATAAAAGCAGAGCTGCTTCTTGCAAGGTCAGCGATCTTGCGAATCTTACACAACTTAGAAAACTTAGTATATTCATGGGAGCCAAAGCAACTGTTGATGTAATGAAGGATCAAGGGTTCGAAAATTTGGAGAAGACCGTCTCTCTTTGCAACTTGACAATATCATGGCGAGTAGTTTCGTCTTCACCATCATCATCGTCGTCGTCATTGTCATCGTCATCATCATTCAAGCTCCCTCCAGGGCTGGAGAAACTCGACCTTCGATGTATCCCTGAAGCTCATTTACCTGAATGGGCGGATCTTCGCAGCCTGAAACACTTGAGAAAATTGTATAGCAGGGGTGGACAGCTTCAGAGCTTACGATATGGCATGTCCGACAGGTTGGGTATCAGAATCTTGTGCTTGAAGTATTTGCACCACTTGAGTATTAAGGACTTGGATTTGAGGACAATGTTCCCTCATGCCCTTTATTTGGAAGCCACAAAATGCCAGGACGAAGAGGATTACTTGTGGATTAAAGAATAGGATGACGAAAAAGCACTTATTTTACAGAATCATATATATATATATATATATACAGACACATATGTGTGTGTGGGTGTGCGCACCCGTGAGTAAGTGTCTGTCTCTATGTACATATAAAGACAGGAATAAAATCGAGGGAGAAAGTGCGACTGATTGATAATTTCTATCCATATTTTTTATATACTTTATATGTTTGTTTTTATTGCTGAATGTCCGATCTAATAATTTATTAAATAAAAACTAATGATGCTATGTTTTTGTTTTTAGTCTCTTATTGTTATGAGCCCAACAGATATTTTGAGCTCAACAGGCCAACAAATGTGCAGCCCAATGGATTGTTGCCCTTCAGCAGCTGAACCATCTGGAAGAAAACTGATATGTCTTCATATTTTGTAATAAATTTCACTATTTTGCATGCGATTACATATATCAAAGTGGTTAAAGTGATTTATTTTGTAAATTATTTGATCTAGTCTCGTTCGAGAGAATAAAATATTTTGTGGAGGCCTACAAGAACAATTCGCAGAAGATTCTATGCAATTGAAGTTGAAGATCAATTATAATTTGAGTTGGGCTAATTTAATAGAAAAGTATTGGGCTCAAATATATGGATCAATGATCAATATCTCAGAGAAAACAAGGAACTTTGGCCATTCTCACAAATCAAGTCGTTGGTGAATGAATATGGCAAGTGACCTTCGTATTAATTTTTGGAAAGTTTTTCCTATCAGACCAGTTTTGGTATTTTGCTCATAACTCCAACTCCAGAGGTCATAATCACGTGATTCTCAGTCCATTGGACTCCTAAGAGGCAGGACTATAATTTTTATGAAGACCACCTTTCCAAATTCAAGAGTGATCAAGGTGAAAAATCAGTCATAACACGTTTGGAAAATTCTCATCACTTGCTGGATATATTTTGGTATTTTGGGCATGACTTGGGCTACAGAGGTCCAAATAAGGTGATTCTTGTGGTTATGGAAAGCAAATTCATAGAGCTACAATTTTCCTTCTTGGAGCTCACCCCAGATCTGCCTTTACCATGGTAAAAAATGTCGGTCAAAGGAGAGCATAAAAACTGACAGCAGTTTTCTAATCCAAGTGGGATTTGAAAAGGAACTCGATACCATTATAAATACCCATAGTACACAATAGAAAAAGAGGATGGGAATTGAAGAATTGACAGAAGATTAAATTGAAGGAAAAGTTGGGGAGCAGCTCTTGAAGAGAATTGAAGACAAGAACTTCATCAACTTATTTGTCTAGGAATAATACAATGAGTTTTTCTGTTCTCAATTATTTTTCAGTTTTTGCTTTGAACTTAATTATGAACTAAATTCCCCATGATTCGGGGTGATAGTTAGTAATTATTTTTATTCATGTTTTGGATTCTCTTGGGATTTATTTGATTATTCGTATTTGTGCTTTATTGCTATTAAATTCTTGGTTAATCATTATTATGCTTGTAGTTAATTTTCGTTAGTCAAGAATTTATACATTTTGTCATATAGGAATCTTGTAGGTTCTTGTGGGTATGAATATAGATCAATTTTAATAGGACTATGAATAATTAATTGTTTCAGGATTGTAATAGATTATTCCACTGAGATAGTCTATGCCCTCGTAGTCTCAATTAATTGTTTAAGCCTATTAGAATAGTTAATTAAAGAACTTGAGTGATAATTTATGCCATTGAGATAGGTTATGCCTCAGGAACTTTAGTTAATTAATTTAGGTGTATTAGAGCTTGTAGCCTAACCCCTTGTGCTTAATTAGAAAACCCAGAATTGACGAACATGAATAGGATAATTTTCTGGCTATCACCCTGAATCACATTTCCCCTAAATTTAAGTCTCGCAATTTTTTGGTTGATTTTTGCAATTATTTTTCTTTCAATTAATTTAATTTCTTTTCTTTTTCGATTTCGTTTAGTATAAAAATCGTTTCACTCGTAGTATCTTGTTTAGTTATCTTAAATTCTTAGTTTTAGTTTCTTTTAGTTATTTTTATTTCTTTTAAATTCCTGACAACAATTCCGATTTCCCATGGTTCGACCCTCGAGTTGCATTCGTGTGATAAAGAGGATAAATTTTGTGATTTTATCGTTGATTGATTTAATTATTATTATTTGGTCATACAACGACGTGGTCAAGAACCCAGGAAGAGCACTCGTGTCAAGCACATGCCTAAGTATCTAGATGAATATGATGTGGCATGAGGGAGCAAGGCGTGAATAGCAAAGTGGTTACAACAGAATGTAGTATATATAGGAGAGAGGGATGATAGAAGCTGGGGGGGGGGGAGGGGGGAGAAAAAGTGTATGGTGGTTATTTTTCTTTCTTCTGTTTAGAGGAAAAAAAACAACTTTTAATATTTCTATTCTACAATTTCCTTGAGTTCTTAACATTTGGTGCTCTCGTTGAGCATGGCCAAGGGTACTCGGTTCAAAGTAATGGATGAACAACTTCGCAAGCTTCAAAAGACAACAGCAGATCAGTCCCACAAACTAGAACAACATCAACAGTTGATGGAGGATTTGACATCCAAAGTTGATCAAAAAATACAAAAAATCAATCTCTTATATTTGTAATATTATTTTTTCTTTTCTTTTTTCTTTATAACATCCAAATAGCTAGACTCCCCCCCCCCCCGAAAGATCCTAGCTTTTGTAATTTTTTATGAGTCTTTGAGATCTTATTAATGACCCATATTGTGTTGAACGGGTATTTATCTAATGGGATTATCAATTGCATAAAGCCCATGGTAGCAACAAAATCGGAAAACATATATAGAAACATAGTTGTTTTGTATAGTATTTTCTATCATATTTGATTAGTATCAACTAGTTTGCTTATCAAAGTGAAAATATAAGGGCCTGTTTGGAAGTGTTCTTATTTTTTTGTTTTGTAAAACAGTTTTACAGAATAGCTTTTAAAAACTGTTTTCAAAAACAAAACAATAAAAAATTTGTTTGGATGGAAGATAAATTTATTTATTTTTATCTTGCATTAAAAAAACCATTACACCCTTATTTTTTTTCTTTATATTTGATTTTTTCCCCTATATACACACACACACACACACACATATATGTGTGTATATATAATGCGTGTGTTCTAAAAGGGACTAAAATAGGCATGGCTTGGGGTGAGGGCAAAGATGGGGGGGTAGGGGTAGGTAGGGTGGGGTGGGCTACGGTTGGGGTAGGTGGGGTGAGGGGTGGACTAGGGTTGGGGCAGGTTAGGGGGAAGGAAAATAATTAAATAATAAAATTACTCTTTTAAGAACAACACATCAAAAACACATGAAAACAGCAAAAAAGTGTTTCCTATTTTTTGTTTAAAAAAACACTTTTTTTAGAACAGTTTTCAAATATAATTTTAAAAAACACCTGCTTCCAAACAAGTTTTTATGTTTTTTTATTTTCAAAAACAAAAAAACTGTTTTTGAAAACAGTTCCAAACAGCCCCTAAATTGTTCTCTGTCTTTCATGTTGAGAAATTCACTCCAAATAAGACTAGTTAGATACCACCCAAGCAATAATCCTTATGGTTTAGTGATATATCCTAAGGAACATGCTCTAAAGTCATTTACGATGAAAAAGCATAGGTTCCAATTTAAAACTTTTAATAATCGCATGTTCTACCGAACTGGTGACACTTAAACCTTTCACGGCAACAACTCAAAGCTTTCTTTTGTGTTGAAAATAATTAGAAATTCAAGTGTGGCTAGATACATAAGTCTTTCGGATTACCTATGGCCAAGTTCATTATATCTAAACACTTCTATAATGTATTCAACTAGGAAGATTATGTTTTCTTTGCATTACGGCTAATTAACTAGGAAAGTCTAGAGGTGATTCTTTACACTATAGTTAGGAAGTTTAGTAGTCATATTTAAATTTGGTTGTAATTAATGTCAAGAGTCTTATTTTGCACCTATAAATAGGCTTGTAACTTGCCATTTCTAAGCAAGTCAAATGCAATATTTCCTTCTTTACATTTCTATTTTTCTAACAAAGTAGTATCAGAGCCAAATTTTTTTTAGAATTGAGAGTTAAAGAGAAAAAATAGAGAGAAAATACAGAGAGATGGCTAAAAATGGCCACTTACTTTTCAGTTTCCTCGTGTCACGAAAGAAAATTATATGAGAGATGGTGTCTTCATATAAAAGTCATACTTGGCTCCCAAGATGAATGGAAAATTGTAAAAAAAGAATATGACAGACCCGATGATAAACAAGCTTTGACTCAAAATGAAAATGATGCTTTGTCAAGGATAAGGTAAAAGGATCAACATGCCCTTACTCGACTCAAAATGAAAAGGATGCTTTGTCAAGGATAAGGAAAAAGGATCAACATGCCCTTACTCTCATCCATCAATGTTTAAATGATGCCATGTTCGAGAAAGTGGCTGATGCAACCACATAAAAGGAAGTTTTGGAGATTTACAAAATTCCTTCTAAGGAATAGACAAATAGATCATATTGGATATCGAACAATAGACGAAAATCAATATAGAGCAACATAAATTGGACACATGTGTAATATGTATGTAACAGTGGAAAAACAACATACATCGCACTTTTTACATTGTTTGCCTTTAGTAGTTTAACCCTGGAATTGCAGTGATGTAATAGTGTCTCAACCCTATCACTTGAACTCCACCAGTGAGATGGCCGAACGAGCGAATAGTCGAGTTAGGTTTAGGCCTATTTGGACAATGCTTATCTAGATAGACATTATCTAATAGTATCAAATCACTATTTGTTTGGCCTCTCGAATCGCCTTCGGGCCTCCATCGATAGGGTGGTCGAACCCATGATTCAAGTTGAGTGTAGACAATCAATGCTTGATGTTTATTCCCCACTATGTCAAGATTTGAGCCCTCAAACGGGGTAATGACTCTCATCCACATGCTATGAAACGATCTATGATGAAGAACTCTACCGATGAGGCAACTGAATGTCATCAATTTCCTTATGAACAAACACATTAAGTTCACCTTGCTAACTTTGAGTTGAGCCACACCCTCCAACGGAAAGGTAAATATCGCTTTTTCTTAGCATAAATCGGATATAGAAGGCCGTGGGATTTTTCGTTCCCCTTTCCCACTCAATATTTTACCTTGAGGGTTTTTCTTGTCCTCCATTTATCTTGTCATTTTGTCTTAGGTCTTAACACCCTTAGAAATTGCTGCATTCCACCTTGTGTTTACCATAAATGGATCAGACCTATATTCGGATTAAAATCCATATGTAGGCATGCTTTGAGTGATTTTGATAAGTCCATTAATTAATTAGTGCGGGAAAATAAGTAAAAAAATGATAACAATTCGTGGTACTTAGATAGTGAAGCAAGCAATTACGTGAGTGGATACAAAGACAAGTTTGTAGAACTCAATGAAAAGGTAAAAGGCAAGGTATCTTCTGAAGACACTTCAAAAGTCCAAATTGAATGGATAGGTATAGCTCTAATCTCTTCTAAAGATGGTAGTCATGTTCAGAGATCGGAGATGTTTATTATGTTCCTAAATTGAAGAGTAATATCTTGAGTTTGAGCCAACTTGTTAAGGTGGGGTATGATATTCAAATGAAAAGTATTCATCTTTGGCTTAGAGATTTAAATGATAATTTAATTGCTAAAGTGCAAATGTCAAGAAATAGATTTTTTTCTTTGAATATCAAGACCATTCAAGCAAAGTGTTTAAAGGCTGATGTGCAAAATAAGTCATAGTGTTGGCATATGAGATTTAGACATTTAAATTTTGAAATGCTCAAAGCCTAGGGAGAGAAGAAAATGGCGTATGAGGTGCCACTATTGGATCTAATATGTTATTACCATATTCAAGCCGAATTTAATAAATTAATTCATAATCTATACATGGTAATGGAAAATAGCGTAGTGACATCTTATACACATAGGAATTAACACAAAACGCATAAAGATACACAAAACACATAAATTACCCCTTTTCTTTTCTTGATTTAATTGTCTTGAAATTTCTCTTATCAAGACCAATATTCACTTTTTTCAATAAAATTTTTATTGTATTTTAGTTCTGAATCTCTATTATATTCTGGCTATTTGCAGCGTTCTTTCTAATTAAATTTCATTTTAGTTTTATTGTATTCTCTCCGATCATAAGGTAAAGAAAAATTTATATCTTCTCTCTTTCTTTATTCTTTTTCAACTAAGAAACACTAGAATTCTATTTAAGGCACCCCAAAAAGTGATCCCTTTGCAGTCAAATTTTTATTATCAGGTTTTACTTCTATAACCTTTAAATATTTTTCTATTTATATCGATTTTTAATATTTTTGTAAGTATATATTTTGAACCACATTTACTTACAAAAAAATTCCATTTTCTAGCATATGTTTTCTAAACCAAGAGTTACTGTTTTATCTATCAAATTCTTAGTTACTGTCACTCTCCATCATACTAATTACCTCACATGAAAAAACCAAATAACAACATTTTTCGCTTTCAACAACTTACTTCGATCCATTGACGGCTCTCACAAATGCCCTCTCGACTATACCGCACCTTGACAATATCATGGCGAGTAGTTTTGTCTTCACCATCATCATCATCGTCGTCATCGTCATCGTCATCGTCATCATCATTCAAGCTCCCTCCAGGGCTAGAGAAACTCGACCTTCGATGTATCCCTGAAGCTCATTTACCTGAATGGGCGGATCTTCGCAGCCTGAAACACTTGAGAAAATTGTATAGCAGGGGTGGACAGCTTCAGAGCTTACGATATGGCATGTCTAACAGGTTGGGTATCCGAATCTTGTGCTTGAAGTATTTGCACCACTTGAGCATTAAGGACTTGGATTTGAGGACAATGTTCCCCCATGCCCTTTATTTGGAGGCCACAAAATGCCAGGACGAAGAGGATTACTCGTGGATTAAAGAATAGGATGACGAAAAAGCACTTATTTTACAGAATCTATATATATATATAGACACACACACATATGTGTGTGTGTGGGTGTGCGCACACGTGAGTACGTGTCTGTCTCTATGTACATATAAAGAGAGGAATAAAATCCAGGGAGAAAGTGCGATTGATTGATAATTTTTATTCATATTTTTGATATACTTTATATGTTTGTTTTTATTGGTGAATGTTCGATCTAATAATTTATTAAATAAAAACTGATGATCCTATGTTTTTGATTTTAGTCTCTTATTTTCCTTTTTTTAATCTTTCTGACAATCATGTTACTTATCTTTAAAATACAAAAAATCAATCTCTTATATTTGTAATTTGTAATATCATTTTTTTTCTTTTTTCTTTATAAGATCCAAATAGCTAGACCTTTTATTTTTTCCTGAAAGATCCTAGCTTTTGTAATTTTTTGTGAGTCTTTGCGATCTTATTAATGACCCATATTGTGTTGAACGGGTATTTATCTAATGGGATTATCAATTGCATAAAGCCCATGGTAGCAACAAAATTGGAAAACATATACAGAAGAATAGTTGTTTTGTATAGTATTTTCTATTATATTTGATTAGTATCAGCTAGTTTGCTTATAAAAATGAAAAAATAAATTGTTTTCTGTTTTTCATGTTGAGAAATTCACTCTAAATAAGACTAGTTAGATACCACCCAAGCAATAATCCTTATGGTTTAGTGATATATCCTAAGGAACATGCTCTAAAGTCATTTACGATGAAAAAGCATAGGTTCCAATTTAAAACTTTTAATAATCGCATGTTCTACCATACTGGCTACATTTAAACCTTTCACGACAACAACTCAACGCTTTCTTTTGTGTTGAAAATAATTAGAAATTCAAGTGTGGCTAGATACATAAGTCTTTTGGATTACCTATGGCCAAGTTCAATATATCTAAACACTTCTATAATGTATTTAACTAGGAAGATTAGGTTCTCTTTGCATTATGGCTAATTAACTAGGAAAGTCTAGAGGTGATGCTTTACACTATAATTAGGAAGTTTAGTAGTCATATTTAAATTTGGTTGTAATTAATGTCAAGAGTCTTATTTTGCACCTATAAATAGGCTTGTAACTTGGCATTTCTAAGCAAGTCAAATGAAATAATTCCTTCTTTACATTTCTATTTTTCTAACAAAGTAGTACCAGATCCAAGTTTCTTTTAGAATTGAGAGTTAAAGGGAAAAAATAGAGAGAAAATATAGAGACATGGCTAAAATGGGCCACTTACTTTTCAGTTTCCCCGTGTCACGAAAGAAAATTATATGAGAGATGGTGTCTTCGTATAAAAGTCATACTTGGCTCCCAAGATGAATGGAAAATTGTAAAAAAAAGAATATGACATACCCAATGATGAACAAGCTTTGACTCAAAATGAAAAGGATGCTTTGTCAAGGATAAGGAAAAAGGATCAACATGCCCTTACTCTCATCCGTCAATGTTTAGATGATGCCATGTTCGAGAAAGTGGCTAATGCAACCACCTAAAATAAAGTTTTGGAGATTTACAAAATTTCTTCTAAGGAATAGACAAATAGATCATACTGGATATCGAACAATAGATCATAATCAATATAGAGCGACATAAACTGGACACGTGTAATATGTATGTAACAATGGAAAAACAACATATATCGCAATTTTTACATTGTTTGCCCTTGATAGTTTAACCCTCGAATTGTAGTGATGTAATAGTGTCTCAACCCTATCACTTGAACTCCACCAACGAGATGGCCGAACTAGCGAATAGTCGAGTTAGGTTTAAGCCTATTTGGACAATGCTTATCTAGATAGACATAATCTAACAATATCCAATCACTATTTGTTTGGCCTCTCGAATTGCCTTCGGGCCTTCATTGATAGGGCGGTCGAACCCATGATTCAAGTTGAGCGTAGACAACAAATGCTTAATGTTCATTCCCCACTCTATCAAGATTTGAGCCCTCAGACGAGGTAGTGACTCTCATCCACATACTATGAGACGATCTATAATGAAGAACTCCACCGACAAGGCAGCTGAATGTCATCAATTTCCTTATGAACAAACACATTAAGTTGACCTTGCTAACTCTAAGCTTAGCCACACCCTCCAACGGGGAGGTAAATAGTGCCCTCTCTTAGCGTAAACCGGATATAGAAGGCCATGGGGTTTTTCGTTCCCCTTTCCCACTCAATATTTTAACTTGAGGGTTTTTTTTGTCCTCCATTTATCTTGTTATTTTGTCTTAGGTCTTAACACCCTTAGAAATCGCTGCATTCCACCTTGTGTTTACCATAAATGGATCAGACCTATATTCGGATTAAAATCCATATGTAGGCATGCTTTGAGTGATTTTGATAAGTCCATTAATTAATTAGTGCAGGAAAATAAGTAAAAAATGATAACAATTCGTGGTACTTAGATAGTGAAGCAAGCAATTACGTGAATGGATACAAAGACAAGTTTGTAGAACTCAATGAAAAGGTAAAAGGCAAGGTATCTTCTGAAGACACTTCAAAAGTCCAAATTGAATGGATAGGTATAGCTCTAATCTCTTCTAAAGATGGTAGTCATGTTTAGAGTTCAGAGATGTTTATTATGTTCCTAAATTGAAGAGTAATATCTTCAGTTTGAACCAACTTGTTAAGAAGGGGTATGATATTCAAATAAAAAATATGCATCTTTGACTTAGAGATTTAAATGATAATTTAAAAACTAAAGTACAAATGTCAAGAAATAGATTATTTTCTTTGAATATCAAGACCATTGAAGCAAAGTGTTTAAAGGCTAAGGTGCAAAATAAGTCACAGTGTTGGCACATGAGATTTAGACATTTAAATTTTGAAATGCTCAAAGCTTACTATTGGATCTAATATGTTATTACCATATTCATGAAGATTAGGTACCGGATTTAATAGATTAATCCATAATCTATACATGTTATCGGAAAATAGCATAATGACATGTTATACACATAGGAATTAACACAAAACGCATAAATTACCCCTTTTTCTTTTCTTGATTTAATTGTCTTGAAATTTTTTTTATCAAGACCAATATTCACTTTTTTCAATAAAATTTTTATTGTATTTTAGTTGTGAATCTCTATTATATTCTGATTATTTGCAGCGTTCTTTCTAATTAAATTTCATTTTAGTTTTATTGTATTCTCTCCTATCATAAGGTAAAGAAAAATTTATATCTTCTCTCTTTCTTTATTCTTTTTCAACTAAGAAACACTAGAATTCTATTTAAGGCACCCCAAAAAGTGATCCCTTTGCAATCAAATTTTTATTATCAGGTTTTACTTCTCTAACCTTTAAATATTTTTTTATTTATACCATTTTTTAATATTTTTCTAAGTATATTTTTTGAGCCACATTTACTTACAAAAAAAAATCGGTTTTCTAACAGATGTTTTCTAAACCAAAAGTTACCGTTTTATCTATCAAAGTCTTAGTTATTATCACTCTCGTTTGTACTAATTACCTCACATGGAAAAACCAAATAACAACATTTTTCGCTTTCAACAACTTACTTCGATTCATTGACGGCTCTCACGAATGCCCTCTCGACTCTGTCGCACCTTTTGAAATTGCTGAATGGAAATGCATTGATCGGTATGTTAGTGCCTGCATTATGGCCACTCTGTCAGAGGCGTTGGTTCACCGGGCCAACGGATTTGAAACCACTCTTGACCTTAGCAGGATTCAACATTAAAATTACCATCTAAATGAAAGAATCGGTTTCAAACTCCGCATATAAAAACTACAAAAAGATCATGAAAAGCATCACTAATAATGGACATATATACTGTACCAATAACAATCCTGAAGCAACTAGTAGCGTACCAATATACGGTCCCAAAAACGGACGAAATGGAAGAGCAGACCGAAAATTATGGGGTTCAATTAGATATGCCCACAACTTCAGGGACACCACTTCCATGACATTTTGGGCCGAGGCGATAACCATAAAAAGAAAATTATAAAATTCGCCACGTACATTCCATCCAATTGGTATTTAAATTCACCACTTACCCTTTCTAGTAACTTTACGCTTCATTAGTCATTCATTTATGCCTTGTATTACATTATCTAATATTTTATAGCCATATAATCATTG
The DNA here is from genome assembly GCA_028554755.1 of Cordia subcordata. Lineage (NCBI taxonomy): Eukaryota > Viridiplantae > Streptophyta > Magnoliopsida > Boraginales > Cordiaceae > Cordia > Cordia subcordata. Next base: position 8,644,128 of record JAPTOF010000013.1, on the reverse strand, counting down.
AGGCGTCTAGGGATCAAAATGGGGATGAATCAATTCTCACATTTTTGGGAGTGATTTTCAGTTTAAGGGTCTCCAATAAAATAGGAATTTCAATAAAATAGGGGACCCTTTACGAAAGGAGCTGTCTTTTGTGATGTATAAATTTTTTGGACCGTCAAGTATATTTTTAGTTCTTTTTTCTTTGACAAATATATGATCAACTTTAAAGTTAGGTAGTCGACAAGTTTGAACATGAAGATAATATTGATAGTATCATGTGTACTTTAGAAATAATTTTTTAGATTAAACAATTCACATCTCCAAATAGTTTAGAGATTTGATGTTAAATAATTTTAATCAAATTGGATTCACGAGGCTGTTACCACTTACCTGGGGTTGCTCTTATGTGGATCACGTGAATAAGCACTTTACTGGATTCTCAATTAGGAAAAGAGAGGATTCTTGTATTCTTAATTGGGGTACACAAGAAATATGAGCTTTTCCTCACAGTGCTTTGAGAAAAAAAAGAGTACTATACTGGCATTTTTAGATTGGTGCTATGCACGCAAGAAATATAGCCTTTGAATATAATTTATAAAGCAAAAGAGGATTCTTGCACTTTCATATGCAAACGCAAGAAATATTAGGACAAGACCTGCAGCTCGTTTTTGTTATGTTCCTTGAGTAGTATAGTCTAAGGGAATGAACCCCCGGCCTTGTGTCTATATAAAGAGGAACTCACCTTGAGGAGAATGTACTTTTTTCCGGTTTAATAGAGGAGTAAGAATGGTTCTTCACTTACCCTCAATAATAATTTGAATTTGAGAGCCATCAATATAAAGTGAAGCTGCCATCGTTGAGCTACATCTATTGTCGATTTCTTTTCTCTTTTGTTGGTGTTGTTGCAGATGAGTGACTTTTAAAAGACTTACAAGAAACTTACTTCTTCAAAGATTGGTACTTTCTTTTCTTCTCTCTTTCTTTTTCTTTTTTGAGGTGAATCTCTTTCTTTTTCTTGGTTAAAACAGATATGCATTGACCATGTTGATAGTGTTTGGCTTTATTCATTGCACCCATGTTGATAGTGTTTGGCTTTCTATCAAATAGTATAATTGGATTAGATAAGATTATGATATAAACACAATAGTATATATGCAAAATCCACATTTCCCTATTACTTCTTGCTGAATCTTTCTCTATTTAATTTATCTTCTCCCAATCAGTTGCCATTCACTTATAGAAATGGTCTCAGACAAGGAAATCTAAAATCAATTCTTAACTCGGTTGGCATTTAATGTTGCATCTCGTGTCTCCATACACCTGAATAAAATGGCATGGCCGAATGTAAAATTTGTCACATTGTTGAACTTGGCACTAGTGTTCTGATTCATACATTGTTGCCTAAGCAGCTTTGGTTGGAAGCCTTCACTAAAGTAGTATACCTAATAACATCCTGCCTGTGTGTTCTTCTTGCTATATGCCTCAAAATCAGATAACTCTTTGCATATATTGCCAATGTGATTTTTATATTATTATTTTAGTTTATATGATAGCATTTACATACTAAATCAAGTCAAAAGTTTAGCATATAATTAGTTCTTGCTTTACTCTTCTTATTAATCAATTTAATTTTAGGATGGAATGTGAGTGATTTTAACATAGCATCAGAACTGGACCCTAATCTAATCTTATTCATGATGCATCATTGATTTGTTGAAGTTAGCCTTATTCATCCTCTATTTATCCACATGCAATGTGGTGACCTAACTTAGAGGCAGTCCAACTTTGTTATATCTCTAATTTGGTTCTTTCTAGATTCACCTAGCGCAAGCTCGGCTAATTTTGGATCACACGTGAGAGGGACCCACCTAGCAGGTAGCCCACCATATTTAGTTTATTCAATTAGGTTGAGTTTCACGTTCATATGTTGTAGATGCAATTTCGGTCACACAAAAGGGGTGTTACGATATATTATTGTCTCAAATAAAAAATTTTGAGCTTTGAATTTATCATATAAATTTTTAAACTACTCCTTTTAATTACCAATTAATTTTAAGATAGGGTCTTATCATTTTAAACAATAATTAAATTTTATGATATATGAAAAGGTGAAGAAGTTGGCATGTGGCTAATTTTGTTATAGGTACAGGAGAGGCTTTCTGACCATTGCAAAAATTAATTTTAATAGATTTAAAAATAGTTGTTAGGGGGGCTAATAGCTGTTTGAATAGTTGATTTTAGTAGCTGATAGCTAACATATTTTAATTGTTAGCTGATAGTTGTTTAATTAACTGATTGAACAAAATTTGTTTGATACAATTAGTTGTTAAATTAGCTGATAAATACAAAATAATGTAAAAGGATATTGGTATCATGTTGTTGTTGTTGTTGTTGTTGTTGTTGTTATCATTGAAATAAAATGATTTATTGAATAGTTAGATATTTATTTTTTATTATAATATTTTGATATTAAAATATAATTAATTTTTTATAAGTATTTGTATCAATATTACAAAATTAATTTTAACAGATTCAAAATTTATTTTCTGCAAAAGATAAATGGACAAATAAAACTTTTACTTTTTAGTATATGTTGATGTGGAAAGAATGAAAATTAATTTTTTTATTTTTGTTTATATTTGTGAAAAAATAAAAATATAAAGATATTGGAGAAACAGGAAAATTGTCCAAACAATGAAGAAATGGTAGAATTGCCTTGAAAATGTGAAAAACTAGAAGCTACTTAAAAAGTAACATATTTAGCTTTTAGCAAAAGTTATTCTAAACACTAAAAGCTAATCATTAAGCTATTTTATCAAAAAAGGAAAACCTAGAGGCAATAGTGTTTAAGTCAAAACCCTAGTCAAAACACTAAAAGTTAGTGAAAAAGAAAAAAACAATTTTTTTTATCTTGCAAAAAATGCACTTAGTAATAGTGGTCTAGCTGGAAATGCACTAATAGGAATATCTCTATTATTTCAATTAAAATGCTTGAGTAAATATTATTTCAATAATAATATGAATATCCTCTTGATGTGTTTGTTTAATTTTTTTTTATTTACTACTTTGTATATGTTACAAAATTTGTAATTACTTAGTTATTTATTTATTTATTTTTACAATAAACATCATTTACCATTAACTAATTGGATATTTAATTTTTTAATTTAATACTTGTGCATGTTACAACAGTCGTAATTACTTCTTTAGTTTTTTATATTTTATTTTATTTTATTACTATTAACATCATTTTCCATTAATTAATTGGATAAGAATTTCTCAAAAGATAAACTGATATATCATCACATATGTAATTGGATAAGAATTTCTCAAAATATTGAACAGCCAACATTTATTTTTAAGTTTTGCATGTTATTAGTTGCAATATTTTTAACTGGGTGTAATAAGACTTGAATCCATGACTAAGAGGGTGTTTGGTTTGGCTTTTTTTTGTGGTCAAACCTACTTAAAGCCTAATTTAAATTAATGAAAGTGTTTGTTTTAATTAAAAAAGTATTTTTTTTAACTGGCTTTAAATAGAAAATAAATAGCTTCCCGGCCCTAGCTTTTGCTTTTATGATTTTAAGCACTTTGAAAAAAACAAGTTTGACTAAATCATTTACTATCTTATCCTTACCTTTTTATTTTTATTACTAAAATATCTTTACTCTTTGATCTTATACTTATCTTTTTAAATTCTATTTTAATATTATTAATAATTATTTTAACCATATAACTTACTTTTCAACCCACTTTAATTAAACATGTAAATAATTATTTTTATAACTACAACTTTTATTTAAATACGTAACTATTTAAAGTCGACAAAAAAAAAATTGCTTAAAGTCAAAAGTGCTTTAAATAGTTTTTTGATAAGCCAATCCAAACACCCTCTAAGAGTCAGTGACCAATAAGAGGATTTGGTTAATTATATTTATTATGCTTAAGATATGCAATACTTATAACAGAGATACTATCTGCGGGTGAGATTACCTTGAGGTTTTTCCAACTAGTCAATAATCACTCTTGAACTAAGAAATAACAGAAAAGGAAAACATGCCAACTTTTAGAAAGTACAAGGCGATTATGAATTACGTCTTATAAAATAAGTAATAAATAATTAATTAAGCAAACTATGGAGGAATAACATGCATTGTGGCGGATGATTATTTAACAACCTTAAAAGCAGCATGTAGCTTTCAGCATTGTTTAGTACATTTTCAAACATAGGCTTGTAACAAAACTTAGTTGGACGTGTAGAAGAGGATTGAAGTAGGAAAAGACAACCATGGTGACAGTGATACCAGAAAAGTTCAAGGACCTATGGGACGAGTGGAATCTTCGATGTGCTGTTCTACTCAGCCTCTCATTGCAGGTGTTCTTGGTTCTCTTTGCATCCTCACGTAAACGCAGAGGGGTAGGAAAAGTGAGCATACTGGTGTGGGTTGCTTACTTACTTGCCGATTGGGTGGCTGCATTTGCTGTTGGACTCATATCCAGTGGCCTGACTAGTGACTGTCCCAACGGGTTTAGCGTGAACAAGAACCTCGCCGCGTTTTGGGCACCATTTCTTCTGCTGCACCTCGGAGGCCCCGACAGCATCACTGCCTTCTCCCTCGAGGATAATGAGTTGTGGATTCGTCACCTGTTCGGGCTTCTCATCCAACTTGTTGCAGTGGGGTATGTCATCTTGCAGTCTCTGCCTAATGACTTCTGGATCCCGACGCTGTTGATGTTAATCGCCGGAACCATCAAGTATGCTGAGAGGACTCGGTCGCTATACGTTGCGTGCCTGGAAAATTTCAAGGACAACTTGCTTCCGAAGCCGGATGCTGGACCGAACTACGCTCAGCTGATGGATGAATACTCATCCCGGGAGGCAGCTAATGTTCCAGTGAAGATAGTTATAGTAACCGAGACGGACAAAAGTAGTCCTGCTAAATCGGATCACAAAGGTACTTCGTCCCAGAAAACACGCGAAACCTCGAATGTCACCCAGCAGGCGTTTAAGTTCTACAAAATGTTCAAAGGAATTATTGTTGATCATATGTTGAGTTTCGAAGTCCGCAACCAGAGCAGAAACTTCTTCTTTGCAAGGGATGCAGAAGAGGCATTTAGAGTGATGGAGGTTGAGCTCAATTTCATGTACGATGAGCTCTACACCAAGATGGCCGTGGTACATCACACGATGTGGCATCTACTCCGCATCGTTTGCTCTGCCCTTGTGGTGGTCGCTTTGCATCATTTCGCATTTCATCACAAGCACAAGATCGACAAATTTGACATCGGTGTTACATACACTTTGTTAATTGGAGCCCTTGCCTTGGACATTATATCTCACTTCAACCTCATTTTCTCGGACTGGACCATGGCTGCAATAGAAAAATTCCAGGTTTTGGCATTTGTGCTTTCATTGCATGAGCGCCTTTCGTCTAAGAAAAGGCGTCGTTGGTCGAATACTATCTATCAGCATAGCCTCATATATTATTGTTTAGATAAAAGGTTCAAGTGGATCCAGAAAGTCGCTGAATGTTTTGGAATTAAATCTTTGCTTGATGAATGGATATACAAGAGGCGCGAGCCCCTGGAGGCGGAGGTAAAGGAATTTATCTTCCAGGAGCTCAAAAGAAAAGCTAAAGATGCAGACATTATAAAATCTGCCAAGGAGATATGTTCTGAAAGAGGAGAGTTAACTCTTTTGGATTATCCTTGCCAGTTCGGGTGCAAAATAATTCAAGAAAGCGTAAGTGAGGGAGTTGAATTCGATCAAAGTCTCTTGATGTGGCATATTGCTACTGAGCTGTGCTATTACACAACCATCGATGATGCCAACCCTGATAGAATAATGTGTAAGCTTCTGTCTGAATATATGCTGTATCTGCTGATCATGCAGCCAACGTTGATGTCAGCTGTCGCCGGCATTGGTCAAGTCAGGTTCCAGGACACCTGTGAGGAAGCCAGGAGGTTCTTTAACAGAAGCGAACCGGGATGGAACCACTCAGGGACGTCGCCATTAGCGTTGACTTGGAATTTTAAGGAGTATATCTTGGACAAGTTCAAGAATTGGTTTAAAAGGTCACCTTCAGATTTGGTGAAAGTTCACATAAATGCCTGTTCAAAGCTGTTCAATGTGGCCACTGTTGTGAAGCCCTCTGAGGTAAAGGGGGATAGAAGCAAATCTGTGTTGTTTGATGCATGTTCTCTTGCCAAGGAATTACAAGAATTGGATGTAAGAAAGAGGTGGGAGATGATGAGTAGGGTGTGGGTGGAATTGTTGTGCTATGCTGCAACTCATTGTAGACCAAGTGCTCATGCTCAGCAGATTAGCAAAGGTGGACAGCTCATTACTTTTGTGTGGTTATTAATGACTCATTTTGGTTTAGGAGAACAATTTAGAATAGAGGCTGGACATGCAAGAGCCAAGTTAATTGTGTCTAGGTAAAACCCAGAGCCAATTTACAAGACAAACATTATGAACAAGAATATAATAAATGGTTGTAATACATATGCATGTCACCACTTGATGTTTTCTTTTGTCTTTTATTCTCATAGCTATGCTGTAATATTGGATGTAAAACAAGTTATTAAAAATAAATAAATGATTTGCCAATTCTTGTGATTAATCCACTTGGGAGGGGTTAAGCAACAAGATGATAGAGCCTGGTTTTGGCTCTTTAATAATGGATTTAATAGTCTCTTATCTTTCATTTTTGTAAAGCGCTAATCTTCTATTAGAAATTTGCCAAAAGATACATGAAAAAATTTTAAGGGATAAAAGAGCCACATATGCATCACACGTAATTTCTGCCACATTTTAGACAAATTTCAGTTGAAGGACCAATGATATCACAAAAAATTTTTCTATCTTTTGGTTCTACCGATGCTTGTTTGGTTTTAAAATTGTGTACATAGTGTTTGGCATACTCGAGGCATGAAATTCAATTCATCTCTAAATGAATTTCTTGAAGATGTATATTTTAAAATGAATTCAGTTGTTTGCAACTATAAAATATTTTTAAGTCAATTCTATCATTTCTAAATCCAAATTGTATTTGAACACTTGTAGAATTAGAATTCATATATATATTTTACTTAAATACCCTTTAAGTATTTTATTGACATTAGCCATACAAGGACCATAATCTTTATTTATTATTGTTTGTTGCTATTTGTTGCCTAGAATATTGATCCAAGAGAGTGAATTGGATTTTAGCACAAGTTACGAAAAGATAGTTTTCTTTCAAGTTCACAAAATAATATATGATGAGTGTTAATGAAATAATAAACAATAATTAATTATACAAGTCAATGTAAACAGGCAAGGAAGAAAAAGATCAAACACAATGATTTTTAGGTAGTTCGAACTCCCTTGGACTTAGTCCACCACCTAAGATTTTCCTTAGAATTTTGAAAGTTCACTAGGAGTTGGACTTACTTTGATCGTTGGATAGGCGTAGACCAATGTTGTACACTTACTGCTTCACCACAAGTACCTTAAGTATTCACCCAACATTTAAGGAATTTCACCCTCCACTCTTTCTTCTCACAAGGTTAATCATACAACTTATACCACCCAAGCATGAAGACAAGAAATAGAATAGGAATTTCACCCTCCAATCTTTCTACTCAGCCTCTCATTGCAGGTGTTCTTAGTTCTCTTTGCATCCTTCGTAAACGTAAAGGGGTAGGAAAAGTAAGCATACTAGTGTGGCTTGCTTACTGTTGATATTTGAAAATTATTAGGCTAGAAATTTAGTTGGTAATTTTTGAAATATAGAGAAGACAATAGTACTAAATATTTTGTTTAAAGAATAGTTGGAGAAGAATTAAAAATGAAAAAATATGGGAGAAGGATTTTTCATTCATAAGATGATGGCTTTTTGCATTGCTAATTTGATACATCATTACAATAACCCTAAGTGCTAATTTATAGGTGATACATCCATCTTATGATGGGGGCTACGATACAACTAAGCAAAAGCTATGTAATTATCTAGATTTGGTCCAAATAGTCAATTGCTTATTCTAATTGAATAAGTAAGCTTGTTTCTACATAATTCTAGGTAGTTAAATAGTCAATTGGCTAGTATTACCAAGATGATGCAACTAGCTAATTACTTATCCAATTAAGCTAACTAATCTAATTTCTACATAATTCTAGATTTTCAAGCCTTATCAAGATTAGTCAAAAATATCTTGCAAGTTGAATGTATTGGAAATAATGAAGATTAATCTAGACATTAAGCATCAATTTTTAACACTTCCCTTTGATACTCAATTGCATAATTCTAAGCATCCCTTGTAACATCTTGAACTTCGATCTAGGAAGTGCTTTCGTGAAAATATCTGCAAGTTGATCTTCTGTGTTTATATACTTGAGCACAATTTCACCTTCATTAGTTGCTTCTCATAAGAAGTGATTCTTGATAGCAATATGTTTAGTTCTACTGTGTTGAACAGGATTTTTCGCCATTGCTATTGCTAATTTGTTGTTGCAGTAGATCTCGGTAGGCTGTTCCTGTTTTTCTTCTATATCTTCGAGTATACACATTAACCAAATAGCTTGACTTGTTGTCAATGCTGCTGCGACGTATTCTGCTTCTGTTGATGATTGAGTTACACAATCTTACTTTTTCGATGACCAAGAGAATACGCCTGAGCCAAGTGAGAATATATATCCGGACGTACTTTTCATATCATCAACTGATCTGACCCAGTCATTGTCAGTGTAGCCTATAAGTTTTGAGTTATCTGTTGATTTGTACCAAGTGCCACAGTCCTTAGTACCTTGTAGATATCTTAATATTCTCTTTGCAACTCCGAAATGGACTCGGCTTGGTCTTTGCATGAACCTTGATAACAAACTTTTTGCGTACATAATATCAGGCCTTGTGGCCATCAGATACAGTAAGCTACTGATGAGACTTCTGTAGAGTCACATATCTGCATCTAGTGAGCCATCTTCTTTGCATAGCTTCTCATTTGAGACTAGAGGAGTAGCGATAGACTTGCAATAATACATTTTGAACTTCTTTAGCAAAGTGTCTGTGTATTTCTTCTATGAGATGAATATTCTTTTCTCTTCTTGATTCACCTCGATGCTAGGAAAATAGTGCATCAACCCAAGATCCGTCGTCTCAAAAGTTTTCATCATATCATCTTTGAACTCCTCAATCATCTTTTCATTGTTTCCTACATATATAAGATCATCGACATATAGAGAAACAATAAGTCTTTTGTTGTTACCTTGGGTCTTAATATAAAGTTTGGGCTCACTCTAACTTCATTGAAAACCTCTGTTGATAAAATAGTTGTCGATCCAGTTGTACCAGGCTCGTGGAGCTTGTTTTAAATCGTATAGTGCCTTTTTCAACTTTAAGGCCTTATTTTCTTGTCCCGATAACACAAACCCTTGAGGTTGTTCAACGTATATTTCTTCTTCTAGATAGCCATCGAGAAAAGCTGACTTGACATCTAACTGATAGATTTTCCATTATTTTTTAGCAGCCAGTGTGATAAGAGCCCTTATAGTGTCCAGACGTGCAATTAATGCAAATGTTTCATTGTAATCGACGCCTGGCAGTTGAGAATAGCCTTTAGCAAGCAACCATGTTTTTGAATTGAGCCATCTGAGTTGAGCTTTGTCTTATAGACCCATTTTACTCTGATGACTTCTTTATCTGTTGATTGGTCTGTCAACTCCTATGTCTCATTCTTTTCGATCATTTTGATCCCTTCCTCCATAGCTTTTACCCATTGACCTTGTTTGACTACAACCTCAAAGTATTCTGGCTCTAAAGTCACGAAATTTCATGTTGCATATATCTCACTTAGTGCCTTAGTTCTCCTTGGTAGTGTTTCTGGAGAAGATTCTTCTGCACTTGATGATGATGATGATGATGCTGTTGTTATTGGGCTTGAAGGTGTAGATGTTGTTCGGGGAGTCTGTGATCCTTTTGCCACTTCTTCTGCGTGGTCTCCATTCAAGCTTTGTAATCTTGGTACCTTAATATTTTGTTTCTCAACCGTCTCCTTTTCCCAATTCCATGCTATATTTTCATCGAACTCGACATCACGACTAACAATCAGTTTCTTAGTTTTAAGGCTATAAATCTGATGGCCTTTTGATTGAGTGTTATAACCGAGGAATATGCCTTTCTCGGTCTTTGCCTCTAGCTTGTGCCTTTTTTCTTTTGGAATATGCGCGTAGCAAATGCTGCTGAAAACTCATAAATGTTGTGCTAACGGCTTTCGACCACTCCAGGCCTCTATTGGAGTTTTACTCTATACTACCTTTATTAGACATCTGTTAAGTAGATAGACTGTTGTGTATACCGCTTCTACCCAGAACTCCTTTGGCATGTCTTTTTCTACTAACATCATCCGTGTCATCTCCATCACGGTCCTATTCTTTCTTTCTGACACACCGTTCTGTTTAGAAGCGTAGCAGACTGCTAGTTGATGCTCAACTCCTTTATCTTCGCAAAACTTGTTAAACTCTTTAAAGGTGGACTCCATTTCTTTATCTCTTCTTAACATCTTGATCTGTTGGCTGCTTTGGTTTTCGACCAAGTTCTTGAATTTCTTGAATATGTTGAAGACTTCTGATCTTTCGCGCATAAAATAGACCCAAGTCAGTCTTGTATAATCATCAATAAAGAGGACGAAGTACCTATTTTGTTCAAAGGTTGAAGTCCTCATTGGGCCACAGATATCAGTGTGTACTAGCTCTAAGATCTGTTTGGCTCTCCATGAATTGCTTGAAGGAAATGACTGTTGATGCTGTTTACCTTCTAGGCAACTCTGGCATATATCATCTTTTAGATTGATGGCTGGTAGCTCTTTCATCATATTTTTTTATAAAGAATTTTCAACCCGTGGAAGTTAGAGTGCCCGAATCTTCGATGCCATAGTAGGATTGATCCTCCTAAGCTTTTAAGGATGCCTTAACGCACTGCCAATAGATTGAAAAGTTCCGCTGTTGCTGCATTTTGATAGTAGTTATTTCTGTGTTCTTATTTCTATTGTCATATATTGTGCATGAGTCTCCTTTGAGGTAGAGAGAGTATCCTTTCTCTATCATTTGATCTACGCTTAAGAGATTGGTGTCGAGTTTAGGGACTAGCAGTACATCTCTAATGAGGCACATGCCTTTTCTGGTGTTGACTACAATTGTTCCTTTCCTTTCGACGTCCACCAGTTCTCTATTTCCATGCTTAACTTGAGATTTTACTAATCTGTTGGAATATTTTTTCATTACTGGACATATAATTGCTGCAACCACTGTCAAGATACCACATTTCATCTTTAATTTCTGTTGTAGCATGACATGCATAGAACAAGTTATCTCTATTCTCCTTTTCTTCAGAGAAGTTTGCCTATTGCTTTTGTTTGGACCGGCACTCCTCAAAATGATTGAATCCACCACAACTTTTATATTGTGGCTTTTCACGATACCAACAATCATTCTCATGATGGTTGGTCTTCTTGCAAATACCACATGGTGGATATTTGTCTCTTTTTTACTCCTGATTGGATCCAATATTTCCTTTATTTTTAAAATTTCCTTCAAACTTTCTCCCCCATTTCTAGAATTCTGAGACCTTATATTAAGTTTAGACTAAAATGCGCTTTCTGTTGATTCATTGTGATGCATACTCAATCTTTTCTTTTATGCTTCTAAAGAGCCTACCAACTCTATTGCTGTCAAAGTTGTTATATCTTTTGTTTCCTCAATAGTAGTTACTATCAGATCATATTTTGCAGGTAGGGTGATTAATGTTTTTTATACCACCCTTTTATCGAGAATACCTTCCCCATAGGATCTCAATTGATTAATTACTTCTCTAAGTTTAGAGTAGTAATCTTTTATGATCTCAGATTCTTTCATCCTCATATTTTCTAATTCTCCACATAAAGTTTGGATTTTTATATTGCGTACCTTGATGCTGCCAGGAAATTCTTCCTTCAACGTGTCTCATGCCTATTTAGAGGTTGTGGCTCCGCTAATTCTTGGAAATAGTGAATCTACCATGGCCATCTGTATGTTGTATAGTGCCAAATTGTCCTTCCCTATATCCTTGTTTATTTTTTCCTTCTCTGCTTCAATCAAACTGGTTATGTCTTCGGGGATTGTATATCCCATTTTAAATATCTCCCACAAACTTTGGGACATGAAATATGTTCTCATTTTTTTTTTGCCCAATATTCATAGTTTTCCTCGGAGAAAACTGGGATTGGAATTTGAGTATTATTTATGAAAATAGTCATTTTTGAAGGGTTAGAAAATATAGGAGAGGGTTAACGGAAGGTAGCATCGCCCAGTTAATAACCTAACCGGGCTCTAATACCACTGTTGATATTTGAAAATTATTGGGCTATAATTTAGTTGGTAATTTTTGAAATATAGAGAAGACAATAGTACTAAATTTTTTTGGTTATAGAATAGTTGGAGAAGAATTAAAAATGAGAAAATATGGGAGAAGGATTTTTCATTCACCAAGTGCTAATTTATAGGTGATACATCCATCGTATGATGGTGACTATGATACAACTAAGCAAAAGCTATGTAATTATCTAGATTTGGTCCAAATAGTCAATTGCTTATTCTAATTGAATAAAATTGCTTATTCTAATTGAATAAGTAAGCTAGTTTCTACATAATTCTAGGTAGTCAAATAATCAATTGTCTAGTATTACCAAGATCATGCACTTGCTAATTACTTAGCCAATTAAGCTAAATAATCTAATTTCTACATAATTCTAGATCTTCAAGCCTTATCAAGATTAGTCAAAAATATCTTGCAAGTTGCATGTATTAGAAATAATGAAGATTAATCTAGACATTGAGCATCAATTTTTAACACTTACTTACTAGTCGATTGGGTGGCTGCATTTGCTGTTAGACTCATATCCAGTGGTCTGACTAGTGACTATCCTAACGGGTTTAGCGTGAACAAGAACCTCACGGCGTTTTAGGCACCATTTCTTCTGCTACACCTCGGAGGCCCCGACACCATCACTACCTTCTCCCTTGAGGATAATGAGTTGTGGATTTGTCTCCTATTCGGGCTTCTGATCCAACTTGTTGCAGTGGGGTATGTCATTTTGTAGTCTCTGCCTAAGAAAGTGGTGGGAGATGATAAGTAGAGTGTGGGTGGAATTGTTGTGCTATGCTGCAACTCATTGTAGAGCAAGTTGTCACGCCCTTGGCCTAACCCAAGCGCAGCGTGTGGCACTTAGACACTTTTCTTAAGCAAAAGTGGCTAAGTCAGCCTGCAAAAACCATGAACAAAGGAAAACTATAAGATAAAGAGTAAAGCAGCAGAATAAAGAGATGAGAGTATAAGGCTTTGTATTGCTCTCAACTTTTCTGTGTGTGTTACAATTGAAAATGCTAGGCTATTTATACATGCTTGTAATCTAATGAATGGCTAAGATCATTTCGATCTAATGGCTAATATATGCATCTAGAAGATTCTACCCTAATCATGGGATATTTACAACCAATCTCAATCCATAATCCCTCAATCAAAGGGGATTTGATACTATCCTTATCTAGTGTATCTTCTAAATCCTTCCTGGAGAGAAGTGTCATGCATGTATCCTTTCAAGCTTTGTCATCCTTGCCACATAGTTGCTCGCATGGCGCCTGCATCATCGAGGATGCCCTGTCACTTTCCTTGTGAGCCTCGTCATCTACACCAAGTGGCGGCCTGCATAGCACCTGCATCGTCAGGGTATGACATTCTCCCCCACCTATTCTTGCGAACGTCCTCGTCGCGTTCCCTTCATGGTATCTTTCGATCTCCTTTGTAAACTGCCACATGGAATCTGCTGGCTCCCAACTTGCCTCACTTGATGGCAAGCCCTTCCAGTGTACCAAGTACTCGCGTCATGGAGGGACTCCTCTTTTGTGAATCATGCGGTCGACTTCTATGAAGTCGATCTCTTTGTCATAAGAGTCTACCACGGCTGTTGGTGCCCTTTTGGATTCCCCTCGGCTTGGATCTTTTTTATCCTCATGGTATGGTTTCAACATGCTTACGTGAAATACCGGATGGATCTTCAGCTTTGGTTGTAGATCTAATTTGTAATAAACGCCACCAACTTTGCTGATCACCTTATAAGGCCCTTCGTACTTGCAGATGAGTCCTTTATGCACCTTTCGAAACGCCTTGAATTGTTGTGGCAAGAGCTTCATCATGACCTTGTCTCCAACTTGGAAGGAGACATTTCTTCTACCCTTGTCAGCCCACTTTTTCATCTTTTTAGCTGCTTTGTCAAGATAGGCCCTTGTCAAATCAGTTTGTTCCTTCCATCCCTTAGCTAGTTGGTAGGCTGAGGGGCTACTTCCCTTATAGGTGGACTCCAATATAATGGTATGTGGGGCAAGGGGTTGTTGGCCTGTCACCACTTCAAATGGACTTTTGCCTATTGCCTCATTTCTTTGGAGATTGTAGGAAAATTGGGCCACATCAAGTAACCCTGCCCAATCCTTCTTGTTAGCCCCCACGAAATGCCTCAAATATAATTCTAACAAGGCATTCACCCTTTCGGTCTGCCCATCGGTTTGAGGGTGAAAACTTGTCGAGTAGTGCAGATCTGACCCCAAGAGTTTAAAGAGTTCAGACCATAACTTACTAGTAAACCTTGGGTCACGATCGGAAATAATGTGTCGTAGGAGTCCCCAGTACTTTACCACGTGTTTGAATAAGAGCTTGGCTGTTTGTTCGGCAGTACAATCAGCTGGGCTAGGTATAAATGTGGCATATTTTGAGAATTTGTCCACGACCACAATGATATTCCCACACCTTTCTGATGTTGGCAAAGCACTGATAAAGTCCATGGTCACTATTTCCCATGGTTTCTCTGGTATAAGGAGGGGTTGAAGCAATCCTCTGGGTGCTTGATTGTTAACCTTATCCTGTTGGCAGATTAAACATGTCTTCACATATGACTCAATATCATCCCTTATATAAGGCCAGTAGTATGCAGCTTCTAGTAGAGCTCTCATCCGCAATTGGCCTGGGTGACCAGCCCATTTTGAGTCATGACATTCCTTCATCAAGTCCCTTTGTAGGTTCCCCCACCTAGGGACATATATGCGGTGCCCTTTGGTGTATAGCAAACCGTCTTCCTCCCAGAATTGCCTTGTCTTCCCTTCCCTGGTAAGGTTGAGTAGACCACTAGCAATGGGATCTTGGGACATTCCTCCCTTGATCTTGTCAACCAATGTATCATCTTTCTTCATGTGGTGGAGTTCTGCTTTGTGGCTCAAGGCATCGACCACCAAGTTGGCTTTCCCGGGTTTGTACTCCAACTTATAGTCGAACTCTGCAAGGAACTCTTGCCACCTCGCTTGTTTTGGAGTTAGCTTCTTTTTGGTTTCGAAGTAACTCGTAGCAACATTATCTGTCTTGACCACAAACCTGGATCCCAGCAAGTAATGGCGCCATACCCGTAGGCAATGGATAATGGCTGTCATTTCTTTTTCTTGCACCGTGTATCGTCTTTCATTGTCATTGAGCTTCCGACACTCATAGGCAATTGGATGATGATCTTGCATGAGGACGCCTCCAATGGCAAATTCGGAGGCATCTGTGTGGACCTCATAGGGCTTCTCAAGGTCGACTAGGCTCATGACAGGTTCGCTGGCAACAGCATTCTTTAACTCTTCAAAAGCATCTTGGCAATTCTTACTCCATCCCTAAGAAGTGCTTTTCTTGAGGAGCTCGGTAAGTGGAGCCGCCTTCTTTGAGTAGTCAATGATGAACCGCCTGTAATAATTCACCAACCCAAGAAAAGAATGTAATTCACTTACTTTGGTTGGTGCTTCCCAATCCATGATAGCTTGAATCTTCTTTGGGTCTATATTCAATTTTCCATCCTCGATGATATGGCCAAGAAAATGTACTCTTTGTTGAGCAAAAGAGCACTTTTCTTTCTTTACGTACAACTCGTTTTCCCTCAACACCTTGAGAACAGTGCATAGGTGGGTGGTATGCTCTTCCAATGTTTAGGTATATATCACAATGTCATCCAAATATACCACCACGAACTGATCCAAAAAAGGGTGGAAAATCTTGTTCATCAAAGTGCAGAAGGTTGTCGGGGCATTAGTGAGACCAAACGGCATAACTAGATATTCAAATGATCCATACCTTGTTACACACGTCGTCTTAGGTTCGTCCCTCACAGCAATCCTCACTTGATGGCACCCCAAACGAAGGTCAAGTTTGGTGAAGAGCTTTGCCCCACCCAACTAATCAAACAAGTCTGCTATCAAAGGAATGGGATACTTATTCTTTATTGTTACCTTGTTGAGGGCACGATAATCTGTACATAGGCGGAGAGAGCCATCTTGCTTCTTTTGAAACAATACAGGTGCACCATAGGGAGCTTTGGATGACTGAATGAACCCTGCATTGAGCAGCTCCTTGAGTTGCTTCTTTAATTCTTCTAGTTCTGGAGGAGCCATTCGGCAAGGTGCTTTGGCAGGTGGTCTGGCACCAGGAATTAATTCGATCTCGTGATCCACCTCTCTCCTAGGTGATAGTCTCCTTGGCAACTCAGATGGCATAACATATTCAAACTCTAGAAAGACTTAAGTAATCTCCATGGGCTCCTTCATGGTTGCTAAATAGGTTGCCTCTCTATGTCGCAGACCTTTGTCAACTTGTATAGCTGACAATAGTCTCGTTTCTGGCCTCGCCTGAACTTTGGCTGGTACCATACATGGGGTCTTCTCTTCTATGATTACAATTTGTTCAAGGTATGGTGTGGGAACAGCCTTGGCTCTTCTAAAGAATTCCATGCCAAGGACGACCTTGAAATCATCCATAGATACCACCGTGAAGTCCACGTCTCCCTGCCATGTGCCAAGGGTTAACGAGATATTCTTGACCATACCTGACAATGGTTGGGGGACGGAATTGACCGTCTTGAGAGATCCTTGGGACTTGGTGATGCTAAGTCCCAACCTCTTGGCTTCATCTTCTGCCATGAAGTTGTGAGAAGCTCCAGTATCTAACATGGCCATGGTGGTCTTGTCATGAATCATCACTTTCGCAAACATCAAGCCACCTTTGGGCAACGTCGTCGTGGCTGGCTTGACGTCTAAAGCGTTGAGCAATTGCAAAGAACTCATGTGTGCCTCAGTTACCTTTTCATGTTCCTTCAATAATGAGTTGAGGGTTTGTCTCTTGCGGCATTCCCGCCACACATGTGGTCCTCCACAAAAGTAACAGCTGAAGGGCTTCCTCTCTTTCTTTCCCTCTTGGCTGGAGGCGGACTTCTCTTGCCCTTTTGGATTTTTGTCTCCCCTACCTTTGCCCTTAAAATCGTTCCTGGGTTTGTTGGAAGAGTCGGTCCTAGTCTTGAACTCTAGTAAGGATTCAGCTATGGCCACAGATTCAGTAAAGGTTTTTGGCCTTTTCATCCTAACTTCTTGTTGGGCCCATGGCTGCAAACCCTTAACAAAGTCATATATGTGATTATAATCTGGCTTGTTACATACCTAAAGTTTAAGGGAAATATATTCTTTGACATAATCATGGATGGTCCCTGTGTGTTTCAGGACTCTAAGCTTGTCACGAGCATCCCACTCTGCTTCTTTTGGATAAAATTGGGCATACACCACCTCCTTGAATGTAGCCCACGTGGGTAAATCTTTGTTTGCCTCCTTGAGTCCTTGGTGCTTCATGCGCCACCATAAAGCTACATCCTCAATCAAGTAGAGTGTTGCCGTCTTGACACGACTTGTGTCGTCCTCCAGCCCCATTGCCTCAAAATATTGCTCAACCTGCCAAAAGAAGTTGTCCACCTCCTTGGATTCACGCTTCCCACTATAGAAATTGGGTCTTGGCACATCCACCTTTGGTGCAAGGCGATAGGTTGTTGTGCCATGGGCTATTGCCTCTCTGCACATATCTCAATCCTTCTTCATCTCCTCAAGGATCTTGTCTTGTTTAGTCATTCTACCTTGTAACCAATCGGCCAGGGTTTCCTTCTCTGTCAATGCTTGTTGAGCCATCACTTTTGCTGTTTGCACATTAGTTTGAAGCTTTTGGAGCTCTTCCTGTAGGTCCCCCTGACCTAGTGTCTCCTCATCGTAAAACCCAAGCTGTTGCATCTTCATCATGAACTCAGCCAGGGCCTCTTCTGGTTTTGTCAAACGTGCCTCAAAAGCGACTTGCACATCACGAGACTTCCCCCTCTTATTGCCTTTGGTTGCTATAAGTGGTAAGGCTTCCCTTCCCCGCTCATCATGACTGGCGTCAGTGTTTTTCTCAACACCTGAAGAAGACATCCTTCACAGGAGCAAAATCACAAACACCTTACGTGTAACCTTGGCTCTGGTAACCACTTGTCACGTCCTTAGCCTAACCCAAGTGCAGCGTGTGGCACTTAGACACTTTTCTTAAGAAAAAGTGGCTAAGTTAGCCTGCAAAAACCACGAACAAAGGAAAACTACAAGATAAAGAGTAAAGCAGCGGAATAAAGAGATGAGAGAATAAGGCTTTGTATTGCTCTCAACTTTTCTGTGTGTGTTACAACTAAAAATGCTAGGCTATTTATACATGCTTGTAATCTAATGAATAACTAAGATCATTTCGATCTAATGGCTAATATGTGCCTCTAGAAGATTCTACCCTAATCATGGGATATTTACAACCAATCTCAATCCATAATCCCTCAATCAAAGAGGATTTGATATTATCCTTATCTAGTGTATCTTCTATATCCTTCCTGGAGAGAAGTGCCATGCGTGTATCTTTTCAAGCTTTGTCATCCTTGCCACATGGTTGCTCGCATGGTGCCTGCATCATCGGGGTTGCGCTGTCACTTTCCTTGTGAGCCTCGTCATCTACGCTAAATAGTTGCCTGCATGGCACCTGCATCGTCAGGGTGTGACAAAGTGCTCATGCTCAGCAAATTAGCAAAGGTAGACAACTCATTACTTTTATGTGGTTATTGATGACTCATTTTGGTTTAAGAGAACAGTTTAGAATACATGTTGGACATGCAAGAGCCAAGTTAATTGTGTCCAGCTAAAGCCTATAGCCAATTTACAAGGCAAACATTATGAACAAGAATATAATAAATGGTTGTAATGTATATGCTATAATATTCGACGAGAAACAAGTCATTAAAAATAAATAAATAATTTGCCAATTCTTGTCATTCATCTGGGAAGGGTTGAGCAACTAGATGATAAAGCCTGGTTTTGGCTCTTTAATAATGGATTTAATAGTTTCTTATACTTCATTTTTGTAACGCGCTAGTCTTATAGTAGAAATTTGCCAAAAGATAAACAAAAATTTTTTAGGAGCTAAAAGAGCCACATATATGCATCAATTGCAATTTCTTCCACATTTTAGACAAATTTTAGTTGAAGGACTAATGGCATCACAAAAATTTTTCTATCTTTTGCTTCTACCGATGCTTGTTTGGTTTTAAAATTGTGTACATAGTGTTTGGCAATACTCGTGGCATGGCATTTAGTTCATTTCTAAATGAATCCCGTTAAGATTTGTATTTTAAAATGAATTCAGTTGTTTGGATTTGTAAAATATTTTTAAGTCAATTTTATTATTTGTAAATCCAAACTGTATTTGGAACATATGTAGAATTAGAATTCAAATGTATACTTTACTTAAATACCCTTTAAGTATTTTATTAACATTAGATTTGCCATATAAGGACCATAATCTCTATTTATTATTGTTTGTTGCTATTTGTTGCCTAGAATATTGATCCAACAGAGGGGTGAATTGGATTTATGACACAAGTTACGAAAAGATAGTTTTCTTTAAAGTTCACAAAATAATATGTGATGAATGTTAATGAAACAGTATACAATAATTAATTATGCAAGTCAATGTAAACAGGTAAGGAAGAAGAAGATCAAACACAATGACTTTTAGGTGGTTCGAACTCCTTTGGGCTTAGTCCACTACCTAAGGTTTCCCTTAAAAGTTTGGAAGTTCACTAGAACTTGGACTTACATTGATTGTTGGAGAAGCGTAAACCAACGTTGTACCCCTATTGCTTTACCACAAGGACTTTAAGTGTTCACCCAATATTTAAGGAATTTCGCCCTTCATTCTTTCTTCTCACAACGTTGATCATACAACTTATTCCATCCAAGCATGAAGAAAAGTAATAGCATAGTAATGTTTGACTACAAGGATTCTTCTATGAGCAAGATGGTTTATGAGGTATAAATACCTTCTTATGTTGCTTTAAGTGGATAGGCGAACTCAAGCTTAACAAACTTAATCAAATGTATTGAATATGGCATTGAATGCAAGAGAACAACTTTAAATGCTTGTATTGAAGATATGGAAGCTCAAAATCAATTTCATGAAATGTTGGAGATGCGAAGGTGTATTTTAAGGCAAAAAAGCGTTACTTTAATGACTATAATTTGGAGCAAGTCTACACTACCGGTTGATTGGTAGCTTACCCGATCCCAAACTTAGATTTAATGGAATTATCGGTTGACCCTACTAATGGAATGGAACCCTCATCTAGCTCCCATAGCTTATACTCCGACAATGCGGGTCGACTCACTGTTGGCCTATACCTCTACCAATATCTACCGGTTAACCGACGCGCTTGTCTGATAACTTTCAGAATGCATAAAAAATTAGCTTTACAGAACCGTACATTTTTCAACCACTCAAAACACCTTTTTGCTATGGTAGAACAGCCAAAAATCCTACATTTTCTTTTCATTTTCAAGACACCAACTGACCTTAAATTCAATCAACAATAAATGCTAAACCATATTTACACGCGTTCATTAATTGTTCATCTCCCATCACATCCCTTTTGGAAATAATAATATATCTATATACATATATATGTTTCAAGATTATATATACACATATATACACAAGGATGCAGCTCAAGTTAAACCAAAAATGTAATGATCCTTTAAAAATAAACCAATTTAGTTCAAATGTGCCTTTTGGTCAAAAACATGTGCTTATGCATTTTAAGATCATGCAAAGTATGCAAAATGTATTGAGCTTTAATTATATATCCACTAAGATCAATGTACAAAGAATATGCTAAGGTCTTCCATCCTTGATCTTCATGGCAAGCTCCAAGCATTAAAAACTTCATATTCCAAAGTAATCTCCATATAATCACCATAGCTCAAAATATGCAATTTATACTTAAAGGCAATTATTTGATATCATCAAAAAATATATAATATGCAATAATTCTAACACTATTAATATACAGAGTCCCTCAAAAAAAAAAAGGAAATTAAGCATAAGAATTTAACCACTAAAATCAATTGAAAACAAAATTATTACTACATTGTAGCTTGAAATAGTTAAACTGTCTTGTAAATTGTTAAATGGCCAAAATTGACAAAAAGACTTTTTCGTCCTTATTACATTATTTATATTCTCTCTCTTTATTATACTACTTGCAATCTCTCTCCTTATTACACAACTCACATCATCATTACACCACACACTTTCTCTCCTCATCTATCCCACTTCAACGACTAAAACTCAAGAATCTCACATCATACCTCACACACATTCTCTCTTCATTTCTCTCACTTGCATTTGTTTTTTTTTTTTTATTTGGTTCAAAAAGCCATGTTTTATTCCTCCAAAATTACTCCAATAAATTTTATATGAATTTCACTCCAAAAAAATCATTTGTAAAATAAAATAAATTTACACAATTATTTATAAGGCATCATCAGGTTCAAATTTTGTTTTATAAATCTCTACGTAAAAATATTATAAAAATAATATAAGATTATAAAATGTTAATATAATTATAACAAATTAGTTATTAGATAATCGTTCCAACTTCATATTATTGTGAGAAAATTTTATAGTTATTTCCTTAGAAGTGATTTTTTTAATGATTTTTTTAAGTAGAAAGGCTGATAACAGTATTGTTTATAACCAGTTTCTATGCATTATATGATTGGGAAGCAATCCACTAATTCAGAGTCATTGTTGTCAATAAAAAAAATGAGGCCTATGATAAATTAGTGATATGGAAAACAATAAGGAACTAAAATACTTTTTTTAATATAAAATATTATAATGAAGAAAAAAAAGGTTAGAGCAGAGGAAAAAGAGACATAAGAATATAATGAAGGAAAAAAAAGATATAAGGATATATTATAAAGAGAGAAAAAAAATGATATTATAGAAAAAAACTAAGATAATTATTAAATAAATTAAGAATTCCTAGAATTTTACTCACAATAAGAATTCTAAGTTTCAAAACTAAAAACAAAAAAAAAAAGAAGATTAAGATAAATATCTAAAAAAAAAATTACTCTTAGTAATTATGTCAATGTCATGTCTTAAAATGTCCACCCACTAACAAGAAAAGAATATTAAGGAAATTCTATATGAAACTATCTTGCAAAAAAAAATGAATATAATGTAATCTTCTCTATTATTGTTAATATGTTAAATTTGAAGCACAACTATATATCACACAAGCAAACAATTTTTTTGTGGGGGGGGGGGGGGCAGTGGGGCGGGAGAGTAAAGTAAATTTTTCTCTTTAATTAAATGCATAAAAAAAAATGGAGCCTAGGGGACTAGGGCAATCAAATCTCCCCTAGCTTCATTCTTGTATGATAGATTATTTTTTCTCAATAATAAAATTAGTAAATAGTTTTTAGTAGGTCAAAGATACTAAAAAAATTTTTTAAAAAAAACTATTTTTATGTGTTATCGAATAGGACTAAGTGTTTCAAGTTTCAAATGTTTAATTAGTCTATAATTAGAGAAGAAACAAACCATCAATAATTAGAGGAAGAAGTTGCCATCTTTAATTTAGGGATAGCTAATTTCCATCTCTTCTCCTCTCCCTCTATCTCTATATATATGCACATGCATACTTTTTTTGAAAAATTTCAAAAAAATTTATAATAGATATATTTAGAGTAACTAAGACTCAAAAAATTATAACAGTTGCCTTATAATTTTAACTACAAATGTCAATGACTATTGATAATAATATTTTTCGTATAACAATAGTAAACATTAAATCTATAATTCTCATTTTCAAATAACTTAACTTTCTATACTAATAATTGAGAATAAAGTTTTAATTAAACACATGCCAAATCATGAAGTAGTGATTGCTTTCAAAGCTTTCAAACTTTTCTCTTTTTAGATAAAATTCAACAAAGACGAACAATGTTGACTCTAGTTAGAGACATATATCATTGTATATAATTTAAAGATGGTCTTTTCCATCACCAAGCCTATAAAATTAAAAAGAATTACATATATTAATAAATATTGATAATAAAGTCTTGGTTGTAACGTTGGTAATTATGAACTTATAATTCTGTTTAAACATAAATGATTTTAAGTTTTAAAAAATAACTTTATACATTAATGATTACTTTTTCTAAATAAAGTGTTTAAATCTTTTTTATTTGACAAATATAAAAATTGTTTTCTACTAAATAATGTATCTAACCATAGGTGATATTTTTTTTGTCTCAAAGCATAGCTACACGATTTAAAAAAATAGATACGAAAATTATTAATAAAAAGAAAAAACAAC
This sequence comes from Cordia subcordata, assembly GCA_028554755.1. Classification (NCBI taxonomy): domain Eukaryota; kingdom Viridiplantae; phylum Streptophyta; class Magnoliopsida; order Boraginales; family Cordiaceae; genus Cordia; species Cordia subcordata. The sequence continues at coordinate 8,620,572 of JAPTOF010000013.1, read as the reverse complement.
AATCTCGTTTCTCCTAGTCTCTATTTCTCCCTTTTTTTTTAAAAAAAAAAAAAAGAGAACTTTTTATATGATAATTTTTTATTCTAATTTTTTATGTTTAATTTTTTGCTATATTATAATTTCTAATTTTTTTCTTACCATATATATATTTTGAAGAAGTATTGACAAAAATCAATTTTTTTATTTTACAAAAATGAATCTTATATTATTAATTGTTTGACTTTTCAATCTCTCGAATCATAATAATATTGTCTATTTAAAAATAAAATTTAATTATTAACCAAATAAATTATACATATAGCTACATTGATAGCAACAGTTTTTTTCAGTTTTACAAAAACAATCTTCTGGGCTTATGTGTTATAAATACTGAGATTTTTTATATAATTCATTGATTGAACCAAATCTACAAATAATGTTTTACTTACATTTATAATTTTTTTAACTTTTTTTATAATAATATTATTTGGTTTAAAAAATAAAATTTAATAATCCACCACGTAACTTTTATGATGAAAGAACTACGTTGGTGTATATATAAATATATCTATTTTTTTTTTTGTCAAACATTAACACATCTATTTCACATAAGACTCTTCCATATCAGCATGACTACTAATTAAATTTAGTTTTAGGGTTAGATTATATCTTATATATAAGTTTTGCTTAAAAATAATTTTATCTCTCATCCTTATCTCTTTATCTCTTGAACCGTTTGAAACATAATATATTTTATCATTTAGGATAAATTGTCCTTCTATATAGGATTAGATGATGATCATCCTTCAACTATGCATTTTAACGTATTAGATGAGATATGCTTTTTAATAATAATTTTATTTTACAAATTGATATTTATTGGTCAATGTATTGAAAATGATGGTAATTATGGTGGTAGCTGACTAGTAATAATAATGAAAGAGAAAAAAAGTTATGATGTAATTTTAAAATCTTACTTTTTCCATTATGGATAGATTAGATATTAGGCATGTCAAAATGTAGGAAATTACAATGTTGTCCCTATTTTGGCCAAGTTATTTTTATCACAAATTTTTTTCCACTAAAAAAATCATAACTTGTTCGGTCAAGAGTATCGCGTTGTAGTCTAACTTTGTTGAGCTTTCACTTCTAAATCTTTAGGTTTTAAGACAAGTGATCTGATAGTCTACAAACTTTTCATAACACCCAAAAAATTGCACGACATTTCACAGCTTACCCTTCTTTTCCCAACAGATAACACATCAAGCCTTATGATCAATTACAGATCCTGGCCATATATCGCTCTTTTTACTCACAAAGCAACAGGCTCATCATCCTAGGGTTTCTACAACTTGCATAGTCGTCATAGGTAAGGGAACGTGGAGCTTTGGTAAGAGGGGGAACAAAATCAACCGTTAGTTTTAATTTAGCGAGCAAGGGTTTAGCGACCATCTTATGCGGTTGCAAAATCGGTTGCTAACATTATTCAGTAACCGATTTTGTAATTCAACGACCAATTTTGACAATCACTAAAAGTCAATTTTCTAGCAGTATAATTCATAATATTAATAGAAATAGAATTTAGTAATATCAAATCATAATCTAAACTCGTGAAATACTTGAAAATTAAACAGAAATCGAGAGATGAGGAAAAAAAAAATGAAAGAGAAACGAGCTAAGTAGGTAGTCTATTTAAAAATACCTCCTCATCGATCACCAAAAGAGGCACTGAAGGCATCGGCCAGAGCCACAGTAGCTACTGGAACGCCGCCACAAGTCTTAAGGAACACATCCTTTTCTTGCTCCACAGTTGCAAGCGCAAGATCATAGGGACCTTTTAGTTGTGCTCTAAGTTGTACCCAACATTGTTCATCAATTAGAGAAGCGTCCAGGCGGAATATGTCATGGCTGCTACCAACCACTTTCTGGACTGGCTCATCTTCCATCTTGCTCTTCACGTTGATTATACCTCTGGTGGTTGTATCGAGGTTGTGGTCATCGCACTCCCACGAGGGGAATTCGTGGGAAAGCCTATCTCCGAATGTTTCGCCTTGGCGCACCCTGTTTGATGCCAAATCTGTAAACCAAGAAAACAACTCCGGTGGCATATCCTCCATAAAATCATCAATCACAATCAAGTATTTCTTTCCAGTCAATTCTTGTCTAATACTTCTTATAATGGACTCAACCTTGTAGCTGCTTTGGTCATCCTAATGATCATCGCCTGGAAGACGTGCCCCTACAATGGTCATTTCTTCAATCATTTGTCGTAGTGATGGTATTGGGAATTCGTTCTAATCTATGATTTGTTTCATCATTTCTCGCAGTAGTTTTATTTGGAATTCTTCCTGATCTATTGTCGTATCCTCACTTGATGACAAACTTAACCATATGCAGTGGTATTCAGAGTATCGTCCGACAAAAAACCTATAAATATTTCCTGCACACATGGTTTTTCCTGATCTACCCATTCCAACAATGGCAACTGCTACTAGACCATCTTTACTTAGCTCTTCGTCGACAAATGCCCAGATTGGGTCCTCGAGTTCATCCAAAAGAGCAGGCTTTCCATAAAATCGGAGCTGAAGGTCCTCTTCTGCAGAACTGTGTGGCTGGAGCCTTCGTTCGGAAAATTAGAGCTCCTCCTGGGCTGTTGCTTGAGATAATTGGAGCTTCTCGTTGACCTGCTACAATTTGGATCCCAACTTTCCTTGAAACAGCAAGCCGGGTGGAAAAACACAGTGCGTCAGGCTCTTCTTGACAGAACCTAACTGCTTCTGCTTCTGATACTATTGCTGCTGATGCAAATGCTGGTAACCAAACACGCTGCATTCGTTCAAAGCATCGATGAGTTGGCTGAGCACGCCAGTGGTAGCTTCACAGTGGACTCTAGCACCTTAGCATTCCTCTTTCAATAGATCGTTCTTGACTGATTCGAACTCAGACAAGTCACAGACTTGGCTAGCAGCCTCGTCTTGTTATATCTTGTTGAGCAAATTCAAGAATTTCCTTCGCAGAAGGATGTTCCGTTAGCTGGGACCTCGTCTAATCCACATCTATCCTCTTCTGCCTAGGAATGACGATGAACTCTTTTTTAAAAAAAGAGTAAATGGCATATTGCCCCTGTAGTCTGGCATAAATGCACAATACCCCCTTAAAGTCTCAAAACTATCCGATTACTCCCTCGAACTTTTTAAACGTGTGCTCACTGCCCTCTTGCCGTTTGTTTTTGGTTAGTTTTAACAGGAATTGAATTTTATGCACATGTATGGCGTTTTTTTATTGTATAATATATATAAAAACTAAATATTTTGGACCATTTAAGCTCTAACACTTTTTATAAAAACGCTTAACTCAATCACTCCCTAAAACTCAAGGGGGTAATTTTGAGACTTCAGGGGGGTATTGCGCACTTATGCCAGACTACAGAGGGTAATATGACATTTATTCTATATATTATATAATGAAAAATGCAAACACACACGCAACATTCGCGCGTAGACTCCAACTTCCGTCAAAACTAACCAAAAACAGACAGCGGGGGGTAATTTGCACACGTTTAAAAAGTTCGAGGGGGTAATCAAATAGTTTTGAAACTTCAGGGGGGTGTTGTGTATTTATGTCAGACTACAGGGGGTAATATGCCATTTACTCTTAAAAAAAAAAAAACAGGAGGGATTTTTCCCCGAGTTCTATTTAAAAAGAAAAGAGAAATACAAGATAAGAGGGGACCAAACCGAACGTTTTATTTCTACTCTTACATGCTAAGGAGGTATGGATAATTCCTTTCATCTTAGTAGATAACTTGATTACTTTTGTTGGTCAATGAAGGAGTTGTAATGTCCCTCGAGGTAGATGGTAGACTCGTTTACCTTAGACATGGCAGACGCGTGTGATGTGGTATGGATAATTCCTTCCACCTTAGTAGATAACTTGATTAATTTTGTTGGTCAATGACGGAGTTGTCATGTCCTTCGGGGTTGATGGCAAACTCGCTTACCTTAGACATGGTAGACGCCGATGGCGTGGTATGGATAATTCTTTCCACCTCAGTAGATAACTTGATTACTTTTTTTGGTCGATAAAGGAGTTGTGATGTCCTAAGGGGTAGATGGTAGATGCACTTACCTTAGACATAGCAGACGCGTGTCTCTTGGAGATAATGGTAAACGCACACTCGTTGGGTATAGTGACGCCTGCCCCTTGGAGATGACAGGGGACGCATGCCCCTTAGAGATGATGGTGGACGACATGTACACCTTTGATGTGTCCCTTGGAGATAATGGTAGACGCATGGGCCAAGGGTCAATTTATGCCTACATGCTTAACGTGTACACCTTTGATGTGCCCTTGGAGATGATGGTGGATAGGGGCCAAAAGTCAACCTATTCTTGTGTGTTCAACGTGTCCGCCTTTCATCATACGCATCCGCCATGTCTAAGGTAAGTGCGTCCACCATCTACCTCAAAAAACATCACAACTCCTTCACTGACTAACAAAAGTAATCAAGTTATTTACTAAGGTGGAAGAAATTATTCGTGCCACATCACACGCGTCCGTCATCTCTAAGGTAAGCGCGTCTGCCATCTACCCCAAAGGACATCACAACTCCTTCATTGACCAACAAAAGTAATCAAGTTATCTACTAAGGTGGAAGGAATTATCTGTACCATATTAGCAACGAGTAGACTCCTGCAAACACTGTTCTTCGAGGATAAGACAAGAGGGAAAGGAACCCGCAGCCATTAAAATAAAAAAGGAGGTAGCGACCCCCTAATCTTCGAGTCCGAACACTAGCAAAAAAGAACGCAAAGCCCGAGCCATAGGGTCCAATGAGTAGACAGAAACATCTCACTGAGGGCAGACCCCTATGAACAGTATCCCTTTAAAGAAGAAGAAAGGAAGGTGAATTGTTATTTCTTATCTCTAGCCACGCAGCAAACCAAGACTTAATAACTTTGGGTAGTATCTAAAAGTTGAAGGTTTGTAGTAAGGAATAGACGTTCAAGAATGATTATGATGGAATGGAACAAGCAATACCCTTACAATAAATTTTTTTGGCCATTTACACAATCTTGGAGGTCTACTGCACTGTTCATATTATCTCTATCACACTTGAGATGCCCTGCTAACACCACAAATATAAGGCCACAGGTAGCATGACATGGGCTTGCTTGTTATAGGCACAAGCTTTTAATATTCTTAGCAAGCTCTATATTATTGCCGAAGTGATGACCCTCAGGCCACTAGTATGGAAATTATGGCAAATAGGTCCAACTTAAGTGATATTCACCAATTCTTTACCAATTGCCAAACGTAAGTAAGGCACCACAACAACATGAAAATCAGCATTTTAATAGAGTTGCACCTTACCCTATGCATCCGTAACAAAAGAAGTCATTCGCCAGACGTCTAGGAAATGCTGGAACAAAGGAAGGCAAAGCTCTAATTATATACAAGACTAGCATGCAAAATGGGAGCACTGTCTAAAGTAAATGAGAATTACTGAGGAGACGACTCTAGACGAGAAAATAAAATAAGGAAAGAAAGTTTTAGGTCTTACACGACATCAATAACATGTAAAGACCAAAAGGGGTAATTAATATGGGCATAAATAATCCATCAATACAAGCATGACATGTGGCGCTGGAGCACGATTGGGAGCAAGAGGCAGACCCTTGGTGCGCAGGTCAGCCTAAGAAGGCGCAAATGGTGTACCCATGGTGTATGGGTCAACCTCTTTGTATCATCAACTTAACAAGAAGTGCACAAGGATATGCCTTTGAACAACTCAAGAATATGCACATAAATTAACTCTCTGGCTTACGCGTCTGCTAGGAGCATAGAGAGGGCGTACCCAAGCATTACGGGTCCACCACAAGCAAGTCTCTAACCTGGGCAGCCTTTTCTTCCCAAAATGGCCAAGGGTGCCACGTCATTTGCAAGGAAAGCCTAATCAGCATGCTACTTAGGGAAAATTTTGAATCTTGAGCCTCATTGCCTATAAATACTAAGCCAAATTCCATGCAAAATGGAGGGATGGATGGTGAGAATTTTCTCTAACCATCTTTGCATATATTCATAGCACATTCAAGTTAATCTTCATAAATTCATGGACTCTGTAAATTGACTTAACCGTTGGAGGTACAACGGGGAGGAAAGCCCCGCTGTTTCTTTATCTTGTAAAGAAACGTACGCGTCGATCAACCGAGGGAGACAGGCGTGCGCGTCGAGCACACGGGCATAGGTTGACCCTTGGCCCATATATCCACCATCATCTTCAAAGGGCACATCAAAGGCGTTAGTTTCGAGCATGCGGGTATAAGTTGACCCTTGGTTCACACGTCCATCATCATCTCCAAGGGGCACGCGTCCGTCATTACCTCTAAGGGGCATGCGTCCTCCATCATCTCCAAAGGGCACCCGTCCACTATGTCTAAGGTAAGTTTGTCCATCATCTACCCTGAAGGACATCACTACTCCTTCATTGACCAACAAAGTATCAAGTTAACTACTTGGTGGAAGGAATTATCTGTACCACATCACACGCGTCCACCATGTCTAAGGTAAGCGCGTCCGCCATCTACCTCTAAGGACATCACAACTCCTTCATTGACTAACAAAAGTAATCAAGTTATCTACTGAGGTAGAAGGAATTATCCATACTACATCACATGTGTCCGCCATGTCTAAAGTAAGGTGTCCGCCATCTACTCCGAAGAAAACACAACTCGTTCATTGATCAATAAAAGTAATCAAGTTATCTACTAAGGTGGAAGGAATTATCCATACCACATCACATGCTATGATTGATAGGCCAACCACGATATGAGTAACATAATGCAACGTTAAAGGATGAAGGATGAGTGAGTTTCAATACTTTCAATCTTGTCGCACTTGCGCAAATTTATACTCAAATTCCTCATCGGTTCCTTAATTGTCCAACCTCTTTCTTTTATTCTACTTTATTCTTTTTCGAAGATTATTACAACCTTGTCCCACAATGTTTGCCGCCTTCATGTTTCTTTTCGTAAAAGTGCTTTGTGGATTTGGATTGTCTAATAATATTATCTAAAAAAAAAAAAATCGAATATAACTTCGTGAATGTTTATTCTCATTGGATGTGTATTCCTCTTTCACCATTTGATGCTTCATGGATTCTCTATCTCTTGCCTTCTTGATCACTTCAATGCGTGGCAGATTGGTTGCTAGTACAATTACGATAAGCTTTGTTCACCATAGCTATACTGTTGTACATAAAAAATTTGATTTTCTTACCGCCTCATTCTAATACATTTATTGGTTTTATATATTACAAAAAGATATGCTGGAGTTTCTTACATGTCATTCTAATACTATGCGATTAAAAAAAAAGAAACTTGATCAGAAAAAATTTAGAATAAGATACACACTTATGGTGACCGCCATTATCTTAAATTACGTGCTATTTAGAGGGGGAATTAGTTTTTTTTCTAGAATGCTTTTCACTTCGTGGTTTTAGCTGAAGAAGAAAATGATTGAGAATTTGTAAGAAGTATATACAGAATAAATTTTATTAAAATTTTACTATTTTCAATCATTCTCATACTAAAATGATTCTTTGAGGAGTTAAGTTATATTGTGAGAATGATTAAAAATGATAAGTTTATATATATAATATCATTTAATTAATTTTAACAAGTGCAATTTATACCCATTTAAAAAAAATCATTTCTTTTTTGTACCCATTTTAGAAAAATCATTTCTTTTGGGTAAATTCTACCAATTGTCTCTTATCTTTGCCTCTCGTAACATTCCTAACCCTAATCTTTCATTTGTAACAAATTAATCACATAACTAATATTTCTGCATCGCTGTCAGCCCCAATTTGATTTTCCATTAGAAAAATACGTTAAATATCATGTGTCTCTAACGTGCCAAGGTTAATATCGTTCAAACATATTAAAATTTATTTTCCAAAATGTAAATTACACCTATTGTCCCTTATCTTTTATCTGTGATATATTAGTCCCATAACTAATAATTTTGTATTGTTGTTAGTTTAACTCAATTTTCCATTGAAAAATCACAAAAAATATCACGTGCTCCTTACATGGATCACATTTTTTTCTTTTCTGTCAAGGCTAATATTATCCAAACGCATTAAAAACTATAACAAATCCTTAAAAATCACAAAATACAAAAATTCTTAGGTAGCGCAAACACGTATACATGCTCGATATCAAGTAGATAGGGTTATCTTTCCCTCAATACTCATTAACTCCTATCTTAGAAAGCTCCAAAACAACAAAAACCATTATATTTAGGGAAGTTGTTGGTGCTAATGTGCTACAATAATTCCCCTATTTAATCTCCTAAATTTTGGGTGTTCTTTCAACCCTAACTCAAAACACCTATATGTAGGATAAGCTTTTTTTCATCCCCCAAAATTATCCCCAAACCCCATCCCCATAGCTGCAAATTGCTAAGGTCATGAGGCCTTTAAGAAATAGAGGAGTTATTGGAGTGAAACTAAAATAGAAATTACTAAGTGATTGGTAAACAAATAGGAGAACTATTGGAGTATGATTGAAAATAGGGATCATGAAACATAAGAAAATGGCTCAAATCACTTAAATTTAGAAAAAAAAATAGGAGAATTATTGGAAACAACCTTATATTAATATTACGGTAAAGTATCTGGTGGAGAGCTATAATGGAGGACTTGGAAGGAAAGGGAGGCAGCGAAAAAGGTTAAGAATGTGGGGTGGTAGATAGGGTAAGAGTGCTTGTAGTAAGGATAAAGGTAGGAAAGGTAGCCGAGGGGAGTATATTGGTGGTTTTGCCAGTGTATAAGTTGAAGAAGATGAAGGTTGAGGTGGAGGTGATGCCATAGGAGTTAAGGGTACAGAGGTGCTCAGAGTAGTGGAAGATGAAGGGACATCTTGTTTTTGAGAATCTAAAAATAATCAAAGTGCATAAGGAAGTTTTCCAAGTCTTCCTTTTGTTGTTTGGCAAATGGGATTTAATGTGTTTGGACAATATTACTCTTGGCAAAAAAGAAAAAAAATACGATCTATGTGACGTGCAAGTGATTTTTTTGTGATTTTTTAATGAAAAATCGAGTTGCCGTAATTTGTCACAAATAAAAATTAAGGGTTAGAAATATTATGAGAGGCAAAGATAAGGGACGATTGGCGTAATTTCCCCTTTCTTTTTTCAAAACATTCTAACATACTAAACACGCAAGAAAAAAAAAGAGTAAATGGCATATTACCCCCCTATAGTCTGGCATAAATGCACAATACCCCCTGAAGTCTAAAAACTATCTGATTACCCCCTCGAACTTTTTAAACGTGTGCTCACTATCCCCTCGCCATCTGTTTTCGGTTAGTTTTGACAGAAATTGAATTCTACGCACATGTGTAGCGTTTTTCATTGCATAATATATATAAAAACTAAATATTTTGGACCATTTAAACCCTTACACTTTTTATAAAAACGCTTAACTCAATTACTCCCTGAAAACTAAAGGAGGTAATTTTGAGACTTCAGGGGGATATTATGCACTTATGCCAGACTACAGGGGGGTAACATGTCATTTACTCTACATATTATGCAATGAAAAAAGCAAATACACGCGCATAGACTCCAACTTCTGTCAAAACTAACCACAAAAAGACGGCGGGGGTGTGGGGGGTAATTTGCACACGTTTAAGAAGTTCGAGGGGGTAATCAGATAATTTTGAGACTTCAGGGGGTATTGCGCATTTATGCCAGACTACAGGGGGTAATATGCCATTTACTCAAAAAAAAAAAGGGGAGGATATTTGCATTTTCATAGACACACGCAACCTAATTATAGGACAATTGCATTTTTACACTAATTTATATAACAAGTAGAAGAACTAAACACTTAAGAGAAATTCTATATATTTTCCCTCTAAATGCTTATTGTTGCCTCTTACTTGGCATGCAAAGCTTCTCCTGGGCATGGCTATTTGTAGACAAAATTGGAGCAAATTTGTCAAACACAAATGTGATTGCTCTGCCATCCTACTAGCACATATGCATTGCTTTTTCCAATTCGGTGTTAAATGCAAGAAGAGTTTGCGGGGTCTAAAAGATTTGTCGCATGTTTACTTCAATTTCCAATGCATCCATTTGTATACACTTTTCAAACCAAAGCCAACTTATATGAAATTTTGCTTCTTAGCTCAAAAGTAAGCTTTACGGTTCACAGATAATGCCTAAGAACAAAAGATAGTGATGATTTGTTGCCCTTGGCCGCTCGGGCCGCAACTTGCGATTATTAAAAGTTCTAAGTCAAAATATATGCTTTTTAATGAGTTAAATTCAAATAAGTCCCTATTATTAACATTTTTTTTATTTTAGTCCTTATTGTTACAAATAATTCATATAAGTCCTCAATGTTTACTTATTATAGTCAAATTAGTCCCTGCAGTTAGAGTTAAATTCAAATAAATCCCTAATGTTTACATATTTTTTAATTTTAATCCCTATTGTTTCAAATAATTCATACAAGTCCCCAATGTTTAATTATTATGGTTAGATTAGTCCCTATAATTAGAATGGACGTTAGTTTTGACGAAAATGTCCCAAATGACCTCAAACATAAAAGCAATTGACAATCTTACCCTTTGCGCTATAAAACGAAATCCGATTATCTATTTTTTTAAGCAAGAATTCCTAGCCAAAAAGAAAAAAAGCAGTAGGAATTTAATATTTTGGATGATAGTTATTGCATTCTTTGCATATTTGGATTTGTTGTAAATTTTTATAAAACACATTAGACATCTGATTGAAATTTTTTAATGAAAATTAGGAACTTTTATTGTCTAAAAATTATTCTATAATGAAATTCACAGTACAAAAGTTCAAGGTATTATAATCAACTAAGAATAAAAAAAATAAAAATAAAATTACTTCCAATCTTTTTTATTTATTTTTTCTTAAAACAAGGACTAATTTAAATAAGTTTGTAAAATATTGGGGACTAATATGAATTCTTTTCAAATAATGGGGACTAGTTTGACTAATTTTGTGAAACATTGGGAATAATATAAATTTTTTAAATAATAAGGACTAATCTGATTACATTTGTGAAACATTAAGGACTAATTTAAATATTTTAAAACAATAGGGATCACTTTGAACAAATAGAGAAACAATAGGGACTTATTGTGAAATTTACCCCTTTTTAATCATAAATGACTTTAGAGCATGTTCCTTAAGACACATCAGCGGACCGCAAGGATTATAGCTTGGCCTGTACCCAACTGGTCTTATCTAGAGTGAATTTCTCAAAACGAAAAGAAAAGCAATTTGTATTTCACTTTACGCTATAAACAAATTGGGAGTACCGGGATATTAACTAATACTAATAAAAAATATTAGAAAATACAAACATAAAAGAATAGCTTTTCTATATATATTCCTCCCAATTCTTTTGCTACCACGGGTTTTACGCAATTAATAATCCAATTAGATAAATATCTTTTCATCCCAATATTGGTCATTAACAAGGCCTCAAAGACTCACCAAAAATTACAAAAGCTAGGATTTTTTAGAAAACAGGTCTATTTGGGTTTTGTAATAAAAAAGGGCATTAAAAATTACAAAATTGATTTTTTGTATTTCAAAGATGAGTGATATAATTGTGATAGGCGTCGAAACTATCAAAAATAAATTCCTATCTCTTACCTTACAACTTCAATTTGTGTACGAGAAAAGGGTCGAGTCCACAGGGATTGGAGAAATTTAGAATATATTAATTATGTCAAATAGATTAATCAAATGAGTTACAAGCAAAATAAGGGGGTTTTAATGCAAAAAAAGTAAAATAAGCAAAACTATCCAGCCACTGATCCGTTGTGCGTGGGCAGGCAGCTGGGCAGAAAAATAAGAACGTAAAAATAAAAAATAAAAACCAACCAAAGAACGTAATTCTAAGCTCACGAAAACACTGGAAAATGAGAAATTAATGAAAATTAAGTCTAGCCTAAGGAATAATCTCAATTTCGGTCAACAAATCCGATACTAGATGCAAAGATACTTCCAACTACTTTCATAAATCAGTTATGGTTATTGGTCCGGCCTCACAACCTCATATTTATTTACAGTGTTAACAAAGGTTTAAATTCCCTGCGATTTCTCCCCGCTATTGCCTTACCTATTAGATGTTCTAACCCTTGGAGATGCCAGCAGAATATATCTAACGGTAGCAATAAAATTTAGAAAGACCTGATTCTAAAAGTCGAAACTCTTGCGATAATCACTCATTTAGATTGTGTAATTACATAGGAAACCTGGTTACCACTATTCTTAGATTAATTAAATTAATTTAATTGGCTACCTATTGTCATGCAATTGAATAATCATGCACAAAATTAAACAATCACATAACAATATTAATTCTTGAAACAATATATATGCAAATATTAAAATAGCATGAAAGGAATAAAACAATTAGATCTCAATGGAATTGAAAAATTAAAATCTTGATTAATCCTTGGCTAGAAAGAAGTTTAGAACTCCCTCTCCATAAAGATGACGCCTCAGAGAAATATAAGTTTGTTGGAAATATTCTAAATAAAATATGGATCTCTCCATGAATTGTACGTAGGAAAATATATAAGAGAAATTCCTAACTGGAGTCCTTCACGAATAAAGAAACTCTTTAAAGTTAAGGAAAATAAAAAAGTAAAAATCCTTAATAAAAGTTTTCTAGAATTAATTTCCTTTCTTTCCAAAATATGACAAGTCTTCAATGCAATTCCTTTTCATAACTACTGCAAAAATATCTTCAAGTCTTGGTCAAAGCTTGGTCAATCCTACGTAGAAATTACATGGTATTTTCTAAAGTGGTAGAATCAATTTTATCAGCTACAAACATGTCCAAAAATCCCTTGAATCCATATACAATGCATTTACATCCTTTTTCCAAGCATAAACATGTAAAAACACATCAAAAACACTAATTAAGGAGCATCCAATTTGAGAATTAAGCACAATCAATTATGAATTAAAGGCTTCTTTTCGACTTATCAAATACCCCACACTTAGACCATGCTTCCCCTCAAGCATGAAAACAGTTAAAAACAAAGAACCCATATGCTAGATGACCATAGGTATTGCTTTGCAAAGCCAAACGCAAGTTTTCAAAATTAGGAACAAACCTATTCATGAAACAAAGCAATCTTTACCAAGCTTAAAACCAACATTCCTGCACCCTTCTTTTTTAAAACCAGTAGCTTACTTCATAAAGCACACATTACAAATAACATTATAAGAACATGAAGTACCAAGTTAACTTCATAATCAACTCAACAACTTGAGCTTTCAATAATCAACCCAACTTCAACTTTTTTTTATCATTCAACATATGGATAAGCTAAGTTCTCAACACAAATCATTCATCTATAATTAGCTTAAGCACACTGTGTCTACAAACAATCCAAAATACTTCCCAAATACACAAACCAAACCATATTCTTTTACTGTCATTACTTCAACTTTTCAACACAAGAAAGCCTTCAACTTTAAAAATTTTTACAGCACTTCAAACAAAAAGACTTGACTCAACCAAATAGCCTTCAAAAAGAAACCCAACTTTTAGCAAAAGAATTCCCCCCAAAAACAAATATTTTTTAGCAAGAAAACATGGCCACAAGTAGTATTTCCACCAGAAATTTTCACCAAGTTTCAAAACAACCCGACCTCCTCACAAGTAAACATAGGCACACAAACCTTCAAAAGTCTTTCTGCCACAACTCAAAGAAACTCGAGAAGGAAAACAAAGGTAAGCCAGTTTCTAGCAAGACAAAACAATTGCCACCACATGTATAAGTTACCCAGATAGCACCAAAACACTATGTAAATGAACCTCGCGTCAGTTAGAGCACACACAAAAGATTAAAGCAAAGTATAATTAAGCCAATGCAAGAAGAGAAATCAAAAGCACTACCTTGATGTGCAATTTTCCTCAAAAAAACAAGTTTGTGCCTAGGCCAAGCTGTCGGTAGGCCGGATCACTTCAACTGCCTTTTTTCATTTTCATACACAACTTTCATGATTTTCCTAGAATGTCACTCAACTTTTTATACGGTGACAAACAGTTGTGATGAATGCCCCTGGTTACTCAATTGGTCATAATTCTAAGTGACTGTTAGCTCTACTCATGGTCCTCTTTCTTTTTTCTTTTCTCTCTCTCTTTTTTTTTTTTTTTTTTTGGAGAAGATCAGCAGAGTAAGAAGGCGCTTATTCAATTTACTTCAATTTATGCACTTTTTTCACACTTTAACTTTCAATATTTTTGCAGGAGCAGCCTCAACCCCGACGTAATTTTCCTGTGTACGCACTTTTTCACAATTTTACCACAAAAATAAATTAAAGCAAGTACCCATCAAACTCAAACAAAGCATTGGCTTTCAATTTAAGCACATGCACATTTTTAGCCCAAGTTAAGATTGAGCAAGATTCAAACACGGTGTGTTCAAAGTAACTATCAAGGAACTAAATACAATGGGGATGGATTTACCACACATACCAAGTTACTGTTGCAAAAACGAGTTTTCCGAGCATAGGGATTAGACTTTTTCCAAGAGAAGTGCCTGATTTACAAAGGAAAACGTTGAATAAAAAGAAAAATGATTTGATAGAGAAGAGCTTTTAAAAGTTTCTAGTTTGACTCTTAGAAACTCAAATAAACATGAAACCAAAGACATTAAAGGACTCTAAAAACATTTTTACAAGACACAAAAAAATATATTAATAATAAATTTTTTTTGTGATTTTTCTGGTTTTTATCTTTTTTTCCTTTTCTTTTTTTTTTCATGAAGACTCAAAAAAACTAACTAAAACACATATATTCACAAGAGTCAATATAACACATTAAAAAACACAACTAAACATCAAAAATAAAATCCCATGCACTCGAAACTCAAAATAAAGGACTAAAATGAAGCATTCCTCCACTACACTTATCACACTCATTGTCCTCAATGTGTAAAGAAAAGAAAACAACAAAAAAGAAAGACAGAACAAAGGTAAGGAAAAGAAAAAGCAAGAGGACTTCCTTTAAAAGAGGTGCAGGAGGTGGTGAAACCAGCTATTATTCATCCGAGTGGGGCCATGGTACTCAACGAGATTCATCATTTTTCTTTTTGGCTTTGACCTGCATAAACAAAGAAAGACACCTTCCTCCCCTTTTGGATTAAACCCAATCATGCAATCAAATCAATTCTCATCGCTAAATTGTCTGGAAGCTATGCAAGTATTCATCAAAGATTTTTTTCATCTAACTCCCATGATTTATAGGCCAAAAAAACACCCAAATATCTAAAAATAGATCTGTTCGAGGTGTTAAAATGTGTCCTTCACGATAAACATGCCTAATTCTTGTATAAAACTTCTAACGAAATTCATAGTAATCATAATATACAATCCCCAAGTAAGAAATCCAACCAAAATTGCCATAAAGCCCGTCAACCACATTCTTGAAGCACAAAATTTCCAAAGTCTCAACATGTAAAAATTTTCAGAAAAATACATGAAAGCATTTGAAAAAACCTTGTTTGTTGCACCAAATCTGAAAAACAAAGGGCAATACTTTGCAAAAAGTAAGATTTCAGAGCATGTGAGATTAGGCACTTAGAAACTAGGATTTACAACACAAAAGAACAAGTTGGGGAGCAACAAGGGCTGGGGAGGGTGCTTGGCCGCACGTCGCTAGTCATTGGTTGGTCACTGGTAGTGGTGGTGGGTTTCTCTGGAGAAAAGAAAGTGAGGTGAAATTGAAAATAAAAGTAAGATATGCTTTTGTATCTCTAGATTCTTTCGGCTTGCCCTTGTTTCCTATTGAAATTGTTGAATGTTAAAAGCAAGAGATTTTACAATATCTTGAAGAGAAGTACCTGAATTTGAAGGTATAGGCTACGGTGGTAGGGCTAGTCATGGCTAGAAATATTGC
This sequence comes from Cordia subcordata, assembly GCA_028554755.1. Lineage (NCBI taxonomy): Eukaryota > Viridiplantae > Streptophyta > Magnoliopsida > Boraginales > Cordiaceae > Cordia > Cordia subcordata. The sequence goes on along the minus strand of JAPTOF010000013.1, from coordinate 8,604,623 downwards.
GAATTTGGCAAATTAAAATTTTGTGGCCTTGCTCCATAACTCAAGTTTGGGTGATCCCTCCAACCTGGGTTGTATATGTTCGAAAAAGAATCATATCTTTGCTGTGGTGGATCGGGAAACCCTCCAATGGTATTAACATGTTGTGGATCCTCTTCTTGGAGCGTAAGACACATATCAGTTAGGTGTCTCGCCATGGTACAAATTTCACAAACTTTTTTAATTGGAACACTACCACCTGCAACCAAACTTTGAACAAAAGAAGTTAGTTGAGTTAACTTTGAATCAAGTGAAGAAACACTTACCTCATTAACTCTTCTTGAAGGCTTGTATTTTTTTTCCAAGTTGTTGTGAATTTGCAGCCATGATAGAAATCAAATCTCTAGCCTCTCAAGGTGCTTTATCAACAATGACACCTCCACTTGCAGTGTCCATCATTCTTCTCTCAATTGGAAGCAATCTTTCATAAAAATATTGGATAAGAAATTGTTCAGAAATCCCATGTTTGGGGGAACTTGCACAAAGTCTCTTAAATCCCTCCTAATAATCATAAAACAACTCTAAATCCCTTTGCTTGATGACACAAATTTCTCTTCTAATTACCGTAGCTCTAGAAGCTGGAAAGAATTTGTCAAGAAAAGCTTTAGCCATATCTCCCTAAGTAGTGATGGAACTGGATGGAAGATAAAACAGCCACTCTTTTCTCGCATTCACCAAGGAAAAAGAAAGCGCTCTTAATTTAATTTGGTCCTCTGTTATACCATTGGGTCTCATAATTGAACAAACTATATGGAACTCCTTAGAATGTTTATGAGGATCTTCATTCTCTAACCCATGGAAAGTGGGTAAAAGACGAATTAATCCCGATTTTAACTCAAAATTGACATTAAGCTCTGGATAAGTGATGCAAAGGGGTGGTTGATTCAAAGGGACAGCGGCTAATTCACGTAAAGTTCTATTATTTTCGGCCATCTCCTCTTCTTTTTCAGACTCACTAGATGATTCAGACAAAGCTTGTAATGTTTCGGATTGTTTCTCAAGTTGTTTCCGCAACTTCACTTTTTCAAGCTCTTTGTGGTCTTTTCAATCTCTAGATCAAAATGCTACTCACTTGTATGATCTACCCTAGTAAAAAAAAAGCAAAAATTTCAGCACCACTCCCCGGCAACAGCACCAAAATTTGATGGGCGTTGAAACCACCAAAAAAAAATTCCTGTCTCTTACCTTGCAATTTTAATTTGTATACATGGTAAGAAAAGGGTTGAGTCCACTGGGATTGGAGAAATTTAGAATATGCTAATTATGTCAAGTAGATTAATCAAGCGAGTCACAAGCAAAACAAAGAGGGTTTTAATGCAAAAATAAGTAAAATAAGCAAAACTGTCCAACCACACAGAAAAATAAAAACGTAAATAAAAAATAAAAATCAACCAAAGCACGCAATTCTAAACTCACGAAAACACTGGAAAACAAGAAATCAATAAAAATTAAGTCTAGCCTATGGTATAATCTCAATTTTGGTCAATAGATCTTATCCTAGATGCAAAGATACTTCTGACTGCTTTGATCAATCAGTTATGGTTATTGGCTCGACCTAATAACCTCATCTTTCCTTATAGTGTTAAGAACGGTTTAAATCCCCTACGATTTCTTCTCGCTATCGTCTTACCTAGTAGATGTTCTAACCCCCGAAGATGCTCGCAGAGTCTATCTAATGGCAGCAATAAAATCTAGAAAGACCTGATTCTAAAAGCCAAAACTCTCGCTGTAATCGCTCATTTAGATTGCGTAATTACACAGGAAATTAGTTACCGCTATTCTTAGATTAATTAAATTTATCTAATTGGCTACCTATTGTCATGCAATTGAATAATCGTGCACAAAATTAAACAACCATAGAATATTATTAATTATTGAAACAATATATATGCAAATATCAAAATAGCATGAAAGAAATAAAACAATTAGATCTCAATGGAATTAAAGAACCAAAATCTTGATTAACCCTTGGCTAGAAAGAAATTTAGAACTCCCTCTCCATGAAGATGGCACCTCAAAGAAATAAAAGTTTGTTGGAAATATTATGAATAAAGTATGGATCTCTCCATGATTTGTACGTAAGAAAATATATAAGAGAAATTTCTAATGGAGTCCTTCATGAATAAGGAAACTCTTTAAAGGTAAGGAAAATTAAAAGATAAAAATCTTTAATAAAAGTCTTCTAGAATTAATTTCCTTTCTTTCCAAACTATGGAAAGTCTTCAATGCAATTCCTTTCCATAACCACTGCAAAAATATCTTCAAGTCTTGGTCAAAGCTTAGTCAATCCTGCGTAGAAATTGCATGGTATTTTTTAACGTGGTAGAATCAATTTTATCAGCTACAAACATGTTCAAAAATCCCTTGAATCCATATATAATGCATCTACCTCCTATTTCCAAGCATACACATGCAAAAACACATCAAAAACACTAATTAAGGAGCATCCAATTCGAGAATTAAGCACAATTAACTATGAATTAAAGGCTTATTTTGGACTGATCAAATTGTCAAAAGGATAAAAAATAAAAAACTAAATAGACCATCGTTCCTTCTTTATAAATAAAACATACACTAATAAGAACATAACATCATCAGTTTTTATTTAATAAATTATTAGATCTAACATTGACCAATAGAAACATGCATATCAAATATATCAACAATATCAATAGAAATTATTAATCACTCATATGTTTTTTCTCTCCCTCTCTCCAACTATATATTTGATATTCCGTAAATAAGTGCTTTTTCATCACCCTATTCTTTAATCCATATGTATTCGCGTTCGTCTTGGTATTCTGTGGCCTCCAAATAAAAGGCATGGGGAAACATTGCCCTCAAATCCAACTTCCTAATATTCAAGAACTTCAAATAATTCAACCGCAGGACTCTGACACCCAACCTGTCGGATTTGTGGTCATATCGTAAGCTCCGAAGTTGTCCACCCCTTATATACAGCTTTCTCAAGTGTTTCAGGCTGCGAAGATCCACCCAGTTAGGTAAATCAGCTTCAGGGATGCATCTAAGATCGAGTTTCTCCAGCCCTGGTGGGAGCGTGAATGATGATGATAATGGTGGAGAAGAAGTAAATACTTGCCATGATATTGTCAAATTGCGAAGAGACACGATCTTCTCCAAAATTTCGAACCCTTGATCATTTATTACAGTAGAAGTTTATTTTGCTTCAATGAATATACTCAGTTTTCTTAGTTCTGTAAGAAACACGAGATCTCTGATCTTGCAAGAAGCTTTGCTTTTGATCCCTACAACAAATCCCTTGAGGACTTGAAGCTTGGAAAGCTTTTCAATACCACTTGGCATGCTTTCGAGCAAATAGCATTCTGATATATCTAGATGGGTTAGGCTCCTTAATGAGGAGATATTAGGAGGCAACTTTTCCAAGTTGTGGCATGCTTTTAGATCAAGAACTTCAAGGCTGATGAGCTGAGTCAGGGATTGGGGAAGACTGAATATTCTGGAAATGCCCCGAAGAAAAAGATACCTCAAGTTCTTCAGCGTGCTCAGACCCTCCAATGACTTGTCGTCTTCGATCTCAATGTGATGCTCCGGCGAGTCTTGCCAGCGTCCGAGCTGAAGAAACTCAACTTTCTTCAATCTCGATAACCGATCAGCTGAGAACTTCAAGTACTGTTGATTGATATTGAATATTGAAACCAAATTCACCGGGTTTTCTGTTGGTACAGCTGACGTATTGTCCTGACAATCCAAGTCTGACATCAAGAAAGCCTGGCCCTGGATATTTGTGGGCATTTCCATGCGATCGAAGTCGAAGAGTTGAGCTTCTTCGGCCAGCAAGATCAACAGACGACGAATCCACGGGTGCACCATGAAGCTATTCATAAAAGGGGGGCGTTTCTGCTTCATCCGGTGGCGGCCACTTTCTACCCTGAAATCACAATAAAATGTTTACTTAACCATCTAGAAATTGAAGTTCCTTTTTTTTCCTTTTATAGAAAACATAATATTATAAAATGGTTTGTGTTCACAAAGAAAAATCTTTCAAAATGAAAATTGAAACGAATTTTCTAACAGTCTGGTGTAATGTTGTACTCGTTAAAGTTAATTAAATGATTCTATATATATGAAAAATTATCATTCTTAGTCATTCTCCGTTTAAATATAACTCATCTTTTAAAGAAGGATTGATAAAAAAAAGTGGTAAATTTAATATGAGTATAATTGAGAATGGTAAATTTCTATATCTATGAAAATATTAATTAATCTAATTCTAAGAGGTGCAATGTTATATTCATTAGAAAGACCGATAATGAATTAAACAATAAATAGTGAATTGAACAATCTCCTTGATTTTAATTTTTTTTTTCTTTAAGCTTTTTAACTTGGAAAATGGTTTTAAGTTTTTAAATGCATTTAAAAAGGAAAAATATTTGGAAGCTATAGAGAAGCATTCACGTCTTCTAGTTTTGTAGAAAATAAAATCGCTTTTCATTTCAACGCATTTTTTGAGTTTTTAACAAAAAATGTGAACTCCTTATTTTCTTAGAGAAGTGGAGTTAGAAAATAGAAAGTAGTTATCTGTAAGTAAACAAGACTTACTGAAAAGATATACTTACAAAAATAAAAATTAAAAACTAATTAAAATAAAAAAAAAATTTAAAGGTTAGAATAATAAAAACTTGATAATGAAATTTTGGTTGCAAAAGAAATTATTTCTTGAGAGTCTTGAATGGGATGATAGTGCTTCTCAAAATAAAAATTTTCTTTACCTTGTGATACGAGAGAAATACAAGAAATACTAAAATAGAGTGTAATTAAAAAAATTACAAAAAAATAAGAATATAAAAAAGGTTCAAAACTAAAAACAACCAGAGTTTTATAGAGAAAGAAATGAACATTCGTCTTGGCCTCTTGGGGAAACTAAGAAATTTTAATAGAGTTAAATCAGGGAGTAAAATAGTATAAAAGGATTATTAGGTCCCACTGGGGCCTTGAATTATTGTGAACTTTTTTATTTTTGTTTAAAGAAATTAAATTAGAATTTTTACTGTTAAAAATAAAATAACATATATATATATATATACACACTTATTATGTGCAACATACCCCCTATAGTATTAAAGCTAGTTAATTACTCTCTATACTCTGACCTGTGTGCACCATAATTCCTGTAATATCAAAACTAGCTAATTACCCCTTAAAGTTTATAAAAATGTGCAAAATACTCCCTTTAAATTTTAAAAAATGTACAAAATACCCGTGAAATATATGAAGACAGGGGAGTATTTTGTATGCTTTTAAAATTTCATGGGTAATTAGATAATTTTGGTAGTAAACAAGGATAAAGGGAAATAATTAATTAATTTTAATATTATAGTAGAATATGATGCACATTAGTCAAATTACAAGAAAATAATAATAAAATGCTAAAATTTTGGAGTCTAAAGATGATGTGGGCCTAATAAACAAAGAATTTGTTAGTCACATTACCAGTCCACACCGGACCCGGGCAGGATGAATCTTCGATTTACGAGCTTTTGAAAAATACGATCTCCGACGTCCTCCGTGAAAAATCTGGGATTGCTGTTATCAATGAAGCCCTCAGCTATCCACCAATGAATGACGAGCCTCTTGTTTATTACAGAACTCCTTGGAAAAATCGACAACGATACCAAGCAAAACTGAGATTCAGAATCAAGCTTGTCAAAACTCTTACGGAAACTTTCAATTCCGTGGCCAGTGAAAAGAGGGATGCCACCATCAACCGGATCAGGTGGCCACTCTTTGTATGCCCTGTTCTTGGAGATGGAGTCATTAGTCCTCGTCGTCGTGTTGGAACCCTTGTGCTGATGATCACGAATAGAAAGTTGCAAATGTTGGATTTTGGCGGCAATCGGCGACTCTCCGGATGGTGATGATGATTTGATGGAGTCTATAAAAGCTTCACCGTCTATAATGCTTTCCAATACCTTGAAGTGCTCTATCACGGTTTTTTCGATGGACTTGACTTGAGACACCACATCACGAATCTCCTGAAGGTCTCCTTGAAGTTTCCTGAACACCTCATTCATATTATCCTGGTCTTCTTCAGTTTGTGGCTGATGGATAACGGCGTCTTCTATTTCTCTCAGGCGGCTTTGCACTCTCAGTACAATCTGCTCAGGTTTGTTAAGGATTGGCATTTCTTTTTTCTTTTTTTTTTTCCCTGGGATTGTTACCAACAAATAAATTGATGTATTACCAAATAAAAAATTAAAATTAAAAATAAAATCATTGCCAAAATTATAAAACAGGCTCTATAAGAGGATTATTCGCATGTGGTATACGTGGTTTAGTGCGGTCTGGTAAGTGAGTAACTTGTTGATTTTGGTGGTGGTTGAAAGAAGGAGAAAAGCGGCGCATGCTGTCATACCAGCACTAACTCATCGCATTCCATCGCAACTCCGAAGGAAAGCGAAGAGAGTACTAGAGACAAATATATCAACTCGTCTGCCTTCAAGAGGGGAGGTTAGTTTGTTTTTTTTTTTAACACCTAGTGTATTTTCTATTGCAAGAGAGATTAGAGTATGGAGTGTATTTATAGATGAGTTTTCACCAAATTCCTTAGATGTTTTATGATTGTGAGGAGATACTTTCCTTAGGTTTGAACAAAGAGTAAGGCATCCCAACCTCTTCAAAGGAACTCTTCTCCCTTCCCACTCTTGTCCCCACAAAATTCTACCATATTTTTGCTCTGATTTTTGTGAAGGATACTTCTTTTTCTTCTTCTTTTTTTTTTTTTGGGTCAACATGAATGACAAAACAAGGAATACATGCTGCACTAACCATACGCTCAATCATGATATCTTTTTCCAGCTTAGAATAATTTTATTTTAAGATACTTATCTTATTGAAATAAAAAAAGACATCTTGTAAGATTTAGTACATCTTATCACATGCATTTTATGAAAATTGAGAACAAATCATACTTTTCTATATAAAAGAGTATCTTATAATAAGCATATATCAAATGGAGCATATATCTGATTTGTCTTAGAATATAAGCAAAGAACTCACACTATAATATAATGCTCTACTTTTGTCATGTCTTGAAACTTCAAATATACTGATATGTACAGCATGCCCTTCCATCGAAACAATATTGCTCACTTATATGCTATGGGTTGTTGGATTTCATGCATCTATGAAGCAACCATCCCTCCTCTTTTTTCTTTTTTTCTTTTTTTTGTGCAGCTTTGAATTAAGGCAGTTCAAAAAATATATTGGACTTGACACTAAAATATATTGGACCGTGAGTAGTGAAGGAAAAATTGAATAAAGTAAAGTGGATTATGAATCGTTAAATTTTATTTTATTTTTCAAACAACATGTTTATTTTAAAATTTTTGTTACAAACAAATTTTTTTAAAATTTTGATATAAGAATCTTGACTGAATCCTAAAATCTCAATAGCACATATATGACCGAACATGATGCCTAGCTGTTGTGGATTGACGATGAGGAGATACTTTCCTGAGGTTTGAAAAAAGAGAAGGTATCCCAACCTTTTTAGAGAGACTCTTCTCTCTCCTTACTTTTGTCCCCACAAATTCCACCATTTCTCTGCTTTGATTTTTGTGAATACTAATTTTGTCAACATGAAACATGACAAATCTTTTTTCCAGCTTGATTCAATATGTAATTTGCCTTAGAATGTAAGCAAAGAACTCACGCTATGATGCTCTACTTTTGTCATCCCTTGAAACTTCAAATATGCGACATATACAGCACACCCTTCCATCAAAACAATGTTTTTTTGCAGATACCATCGAAACATTTTGCTCACTCATATTTATGGGTGTTTGAATTCATGCATTCGTGAAGCAAGCAGCCCTTCTTTTTTATGCAGCTTTGAATTAGGGTATTTCAAATATATATATATATATATATATATATTGGACTTAACACTAATTTCTATCGAACCGTGAATAGTGAGGGAAAAGTTGAACTTGTTGGGCCTTTGATTCCTGTCACACTATTTCCAAAAGCTGGTGATTTGATAATCAAGGATAATAATGTAACTATCATCACTAAAAGATAATTATGACATGGTATTATATGTCAGTTGGACACGTAAGTAAAACATGTTGAGATGGCATTACACGTGTCTAGGGGTGTTCCCTGTCACGCCCTTCCAAAGAAACAATGTTGCTGTCAGTCAAATGTCACTACAAAAAATGCGGCTAAAGTTGGCCTTTTTTTCCTTAATTATTATCAGCAGGGGCTCGCAACCACCACCAAATCATGCGCGCAGCGCTTGCAAAAATGCGATGGTCTTTTACTGTGGCAAATGTAAAATTACCCGGAAAACTAGTGTATACACCAACCTAAAAATATAAGGTATAGGTTGAGATAATCATCATTTCCATTTTCTTGATTTTAATTAAGATCTGTTGTCATACATGAAAACGAAAAAGGAAAATGAAAGTAATTTTAGGGTTAGCTAGCTTAGATGAATAACTAATTTTTTTTTTAAGCATGAATTTTAGTTTTGCTGCCGATTACTTTTGATCCTACTCAGAACCAAATACTCCATGGGTCTTTGTCTCTGGTGAGCTTCCTCTTGCATGAATAATAAAAGCTTGGCACTGGTGTAGTATTGGCCAAAGAATCTCCGATACCTAAGTCAAATTTCCTTATAGAGATTTAGTATTGTAGCTATTTTTGGAAAAGAGTGGAGTCACCTTATTTCCTTTGTGGCTGGCCTATTTATAGTTTATGTCCCCGGACATGTGCCCTATTTGTGGATGTCATATTCTCGTGTTCGGCTATAGCAAATACATCATCGGGAAAACTCATCGGAGATGATTGGTCGCCGTGCTTCCAGGACTCTTCAGCCTCGATGATAGATCATGCTTGATCGATTGTAAACCGACCCCTACGGATGTAACCCGATCGCATATCAACTTTTAACTAGCTTTGCGACATTACAAGATTTCCAATTTTGAAAGTAGACTCGATTTTAGTCTTATTTAAACTAAGTTTTTATCACAAAAAGGAAATAAGAAAATAAGAAAGAAGAATGTGACTAATAGAGGGAAACATTGCCATCTTTTGTCTTCCTTTTTTTTTTTTTTTGGCAAATCGCCCATCCCCAAACCCAATCCTTGTCCCTATGGGATTTAAACCCAACACCTCAAATATAAATGGAAGTAACCTTAACCACTTGAGTTACCCTAATATCTTTCGTCTTCCTTCTTTCAATTAATTCTTCTTTCCTTTTCCTAACATAAGGAAGATTTTTGTTATAAGGGTATGTATTCAATTGTCAAATAAATGGTAATAAAGAGAATGGAATGAGGAAAGAAAAGCACAAATAACACTCTACACAAAGTGAGTTTCTCTTTATGCAGAAAGAGAAACAGGGGGATGTTAAAGAGAGATTCTGCATGGACATGTGCTGCCAAATCAATTGTCCTAGGACTCTTGCGTGTGTCCATGAAAATGCAAATATCCTCCTCCATTAGTTGTCTGCCTTCATCTACGCCATTATCTCCTGATTCTACCTTATCACACTTAAATTGTCTAGACCTCAAGACCTATCATCAATGTGCTCGTCCACCTACTGATGTTTCTGTGCCACCAGCTTCACCCCCTTTGAATCATTTGCCTCCTCCATCCTCCGATTTATATGTTCATATTGTACTTCGTAAAGGTATTTGTTCTCCTTTTTCTTGCGTGTTTGGCATGTTACAATGTTCTCAAAAAAGAATTTTTTTAAATAAGTGTAATATTGCATTTGTTAAGATTAACTAAATGACTTCATGTATGTAGATATTTATTGTTTTTAATTATCATAAATTAGATATAACCCAATTTCTCAAAGAAAGAATGACTGAAAATGAAAATAACAATAATGTGAGAATAACTTAAAATAGTAAATTTTTATATGGTAAAATGCACGTAAATTTTTATATGGTAAAATGCACGTTATCTCCTGTGATTTATGTAAGTAATTAGTTACTCATATGGTTTAAACATACTACATTACCCCCTGTGTTTTTTAAAAGTACAACATAATTTCTAATCTTAACTTTTTCCATCTAAATTAACGTATTACATTGTCCTTTCTTGCATGTTTGAAAGTCAAATATTAGAAATTGCTATACTTTTCATTAAAATACCTTCATTTAGGCTTATAATATAAATTATTTATCTTCATTTAATAAAATAAAAAAAATTAAAATTAAAATTAAAAATCAGAAAAATTGCAAAATCAAAATAAATAAAAATATAAAATAAACTTCATGATGCTTTTTCTTTCTCTCTTTCTTTCTCTGTTTCGTTATTTCTTCCCCCCCCCCCCCCGGCACCCCACCCCACCCCCAAAAAAAATACACGAGTAAAAACATAGGAGACACGGAGATCATTGCATATCTCAAAGTACGGTTTGGTGGTGCGTGCCCTCTTTTACCTACACGTAATGACTACCAAACTGTTTATTGCAAACACTACATTTTTTTAGCTAGAAGTAAAAATTAAGATGGATGTTTATTTATTAGCTCTCTCTCTCTCTCTCTCTTTAAGAACATGAAAACATTTTATACAAATGTCAAAATAAGTACAAGAAAATCAAAGTTTTAATAAGCAACGGTATAACTTTGAAGAAAGAATACAAAGTCCTAATAAAAGAATAAGAGAAAAGGATAGTCTATATGTATGTGCCGTGTAAGAGTTGGATTGCCATGCAGAAAATTCTACCTAAATTATGAAAGAGTAAAATACCATTTAATATTTGAAAAGAAAAAAAGTTGCCACGTAAGGAAAGTATGTGTAAAACTCATTTTTCATATGTTCAACTGTTTAAGCCCTTTTATTAGAGGTTTTGAAGTTGAAACCCTTAATTTTGTATTTTGTAAATTTCAAACCTCAAAACTACTATCTTTCCAATTATAAAAATAAAGGTTTGAACTTCAAAATTTTTAATATAATGCTTGAACTTATGAAAAAATTGACGCTTTACATTCTATTAATCGTTAATTTACAGCGTTAATTTTTGCTTATATGGCATTTTTTTTCCCCTTCAAATATTAAGTGCCATTTTCATTTTTTTTTCCAATAGCTTAAGTTGGATATTTTTGCATGGCATTCTAAATCTATTTAGCATACATACACAAACTTATAAATAATAAGTTATTATATATAAGTGCACATATACAAATTTAGGACCTTTTATTGTGAGCTATAGGAAGATAAATTAAATTACATATTTTTTCTGTTAATAAATATAAAAAAGTTCACATATATTTAAAATTTAAAAAGTATAAGTTAGCATTTTACTATCTATACTTTCTATTATTTCTAGTTTCTAAAATGAGCATATATTTATAGGTTTATTGTGATTTATTTAACTCTCTTAGTTTCAGTACTTAACTATAGAACTAATTTATATTTTTTAAATTTTAATTATGTAGGAACTTTTTAATTAGTATCACAAAATATGTGTAAATTAATTTATATTTCTATAGCCTAGAAAAAAAGTGACTAAAATTTATATATGTGTACATATATGAGACACTTACAAATTTACAAGTTTGTATGTATATATGCCAAGTAAATTTGGAATGCAATGAAGAAAAATCCACCTAAGCTATAAAATAAAATAAAATAAAATATCACTTAAGATTTGAAGAAAAAAATGTCACGTAAACAAATAATTAACATTGTTTCTCAATAGTGTGTGAGACATCACTTTCAAGCCCAAGCTTTTAAAGTTCAGGCCCTTATTTTCATATTTTATAACATTTAGACCCTAAAACTATTTTTTTTTCCTCAATAAATTATACATGCAATTATATATTTACACACTATTTTTTTCCTAAATAATATTATTGAGAATCCAAATCCAGAAAACATTATTAAGAAAGAAAGATGAAGGCAGCAAACATTGTGGGACAAGATTGTATTGTGGCATAACTTAGATAGTGCTTTGATAGTTCCCCCCCCCCCCTCCTGTTGTTGGGGTATTAAACTGGAAAAGTATAATGCTTTTGTGTTGCCTTAGTTATCCATTGTCGTTTAGCACTAAATTTATCTTGTCATACTGTTGTTTGATTGTGTAATATTGCACCCAACATGAATGTTAAATTTGTTCTTATACAATCAAATTGTCATAAATCTCCACGATTGAAACGAACCCTTCTTTTCTTCTATTACTTTTCTAAGAGATAAGGTGCAGTGTGATTTGGTAAGTTATTCAATTTGATCTTTAAAAATGAACGAAATTTTGATAACCCATGATACATCTCATAGAAAAATTGAGAAAACAAAAATGAAAAAACGATAAAATGGTATGGGAAAAAGTTATATAATTGAGGCAATGCACAGTTCATTAGTGATTATAAGTCACGAATTCATGTTACTATAAAAAAAATAAGAATAGAGCCACTATTAATTCTCGAGACATAAGTATAGAGCCATTATTAATTCTTGACACAGAATAATAGAATTAAACAAGTCTGACAATCAAGCTACCGAGGAATTTGGGTATAAATTGTCCAAGTTGGACAAGATTGAAAGCACTGAAACTCATCGTTGTTACTATATACAATTCCTCCTGGGCAGAAGAGAAGAGATGTGGATTAGAGGAGGCCCCGGCCAACGGAACATCCTTCTGCGAAGGAAATTCTTGAATTTACTCAACAAGATACAAAGAGACGAGGCTGCTAGCCAAGTCTGTGACTTGTCTATGTTCGAATCAGTCAAGAACGATCTATTGAATGAAGAATTCTGGGGTGCTAAAGTCCACGGTGAAGCTACCACTGGATCGCTCAGCCGACTCATCGATGTGTTGTCCGAATGCTGCGTGTTGGCTTACCAGCATTTGCATCAGCAGCAGTAGCAGCAGCAGCAGAAGCAGCGAGCTGACTCCATGCTCAAGAAGAGCCTGACGATCTGTGTTCCTCCACCACACTCGCGCTTTCAAGGAAGGTTGGAACCCGAATTGCGCAAGATCGTGGAGGAGCTCCAATTATCTCAAGGAATAGCCAAGGATGAGCCCCAGTTATTTCCAGGAAAGCGGCAGCTCGGATTTGGTGAAAGCTTGCCTGGAAGGACGACATTTGTTGTTGGGTTCGATGAATTTTGGAGCCGAATGATGACGGTTCGCGAAAAGAAGAACGAAGATGTTCGAGTACACGCAATTGCCATTGTTGGAGTGGGTGGATCAGGCAAAACCACCATTGCAGAAAAAGTTTATCACCACTATAGGGGAACTCTTGACTCTAGATCTTACTCCATATGGTTAAGGTTATCATCAAGTGAGGAAACGAAGATAGATCAGGAAGAGAAGTTGGAAAAAGCACTACTGCTAGAAATGATGAAACAGACAATACATAATCTGGCGCACGACGTCCAAAGCAGCAACGAGGTTGCTTCCATGATGAGAAGAATTAGAAAACAATTGACTGGAAAGAATTACTTGATCGTGATTGATGATTTAATGGAGGATACGCCGCCTGGTTTGTTTTCTTGGTTCATGGATTTGGCATCGAGTGAGGTGCGTCAAGGGGAAACATTCGGAGACAGGCTTGCCCACGCATTGCCCAACGGGGACGACGACGATTCAAGTTTTACTATGGGTCGCATCATCGTGACAAGCAGGCTGGAGGATGAGCTTGTGGCGAAGGTGGGGGGTAGCGACAAAATATTTCGCCTGGACGCTCCTCTGTTACCAGATGAAATTGTTGGCAAATAATTGAGGAGCAACTGGGAGGCGATGAAGGTGCCCCTTAGCAGTGCGCAGCAAGAGAAGGACGTGACCATCGACACTTGCGGCGGCCTTCCATTAGCTGCCGTATCTTTCGCCCATGCCTTGCGTGCCTTGCCTTCCCATACTGATCATGATGGGAAGGGGGAGGGGCCTTCTAAATAGACTACCTATTTACCTTACTCGTTGTGAAAATAGCTTCAATTATTTGAACTGTCACTTGATCCCGACTACCTACTTACCTTGTTTCTGTTTTATTGTTAAATTAAATTTCGTTAGTCCTGATAATCTTTGTGTTCCTATAATTGTCAAGTACTATTATTATTTATACTATTGTACATAACAGACCCCGTTACACATTACGTTGCCAAGTAAATCTGCTAGTTTCATGTCATGTGTATACTGTCCCACTTAATTGTTTAAACTTTAAAACAAGTCTCTATTGCATATGTTCCCGAAATTAATATATGGACATCACAATTCTGTTGCCTAAATTATGCAGTCAATCAACTTGTGACTATACCAGCAAGAATGCAGATCACATTCAACGTCTTTGACTCTCATAATCTCTGGAATGAGTTTCTTCTTCCAGTGCCTTCCTCTTTTCACAAAAAATCCCAGATGGGGGCCTAAGAAACAAAAAGATGTTACTGAGACAATCTGAATGAATATCTGAAGCAGACCATAGTAACATTTTAACAGGCAAATACATCTCTCTGAACACTAAATTGGATAACACATGCAAAGTAAAACTAATGTAGTTGACAAGTAATAAGCAGAGCTAAGGTCAACTTCGAGAATCTCCATGCTTCTCTAAGAAATCTCATCCTTTAAGGGGAGGGCTATGGGGACACGGGAGGCAGCGCAACACTTTTTAAGGGGGTGTAAATGATGGAAGTTACCCCAATTGCAAGGTGGTGTCGGAATCTCCAATCTCAATCCCATTATTGCATACTATATCAGGACGTCCAACGGCAGCTTTATCAAGTGAATTATTTAACAAAGGATCGTATTCAAGAGAGAGTGGTTTTGCCCGTTCAATTGGAAGAAAGCAACCTTGTAGCTCTTCAACCTGCACTTGGCATAAGAGAGATGTTTCAAATATAATGTTCTTTTTTCAACTCCAAGTTTCAAGGATGTACTGGTTCTATGAGAAAACTGGAATACCTGTTTGCGTAGAGCTTCATTCTCTGAGATCACCCGATATTCCTAAATGGGAAAAGAGACCAAAAATGTCAACAAGAAGCAATTCATCTGTATAAATATTACCAGAAGCAATATTCAGTCTCTCACTATTATATACTATGCTTTTTGCCTCTTTCCCAAACATGTTTGCTTGCAGAATATTACCAACATTACCAGTTCGCAATAAAATAGATGTGGAATGGCATCAGCAGAATTAGTAACTACACACCTTTTCCTTTATTTCCTAGGTCATCTAAAAATGGATCATAAATCTTTTCACTGGAATATGTTGTCCCAGATGCTAACTGTACATGGGAGTGTGCCTGTGTGAATATGTTTGTGTGTGTGTGTGTGTGTGTGTGTGTATAGAGAGAGACAGAGAGAGAAAGAGAAGTGATGTAGTACGATCGCTCTTGCTTGCTCAAGTTGCTTCATCAGTATTTTCTCCTGAAACGTGGAAATGCTGTCATTGTCCAACGATATCACAGAATTCATACAGAACAAAAAGTGAATTTCACGAGGTTTAGCACAATTAGCTCTCTCTGAAATTGTAAAACTGAAGAAAGAACTCTAACCTTTTTCTCATTTACTGACAAGAGTGCTTCATTCAGCTGTTGTTCCTGTTGCTGTAATTGTTGCCGTAATTCCACTACATCCACGCCATGAGGATCTTTCTCCATAAGTTGGCTGAAATATCAGAGGCAAAACATTATCACAAGAATCTACAGGATCTTCAGACCCAAGTTAGACATACACACACACACACACACACACACACATAGAAAGAACCAAGGAAGAAATCTCTATGGAGGTGAAGGCGTACGATTGCTTCAGTTTGAGCTTTGTGACCTGTTCTTTGAGAATGTCCGTCTCCGTCACTCTGTGTGTCAAATTCAACTGTCGAAAGGGAAAAGAGAAACTTGGAAAATTACTTTAATTAATAGAAATTTAGTTTTGAAACAAAAGTATGCGGCTAATCTATAGCAAGTCCTTTTTACTTAAAAAGGAATCATTATGATAATATAAGAAAATGGTGAGACGATGTCTGGCATTAAAAAGCAGGATAAAGTCTTTTGCTGATGAGGTCTCGACATTATAATCATGCATAAAATGTGCCAATGCAATGAGCTAAAGGTGAGATACAGACCTCTTTAATTCCTTAACCACAGTATTCGTTTTCAACCAATAGAATAAGTGAACGGCGAAAAAGTTGTAGCAGAATTCTGTCAATTTTCTTATTAAGATTTGTCTTCTTAATAGAAGGCATATGTCCATAAGAAGAACACATACATCTTTGGAAATGATTTTCAGCAACTGGATAGATGTGCTAAGTATTTTACTAATATTACACCAGTAACATAATAGCATATCAAATTTTGAAGTTTAAAGCGGTCTGTTTGATATTGAATAAACTTTGCAGGAAAACTTCAGCAAATTTGAGAACCTATTAGCAAAAACTAAGGAAAACAAGAGATTGACGGACTACTGACCCTGTGGTCAAGTGAAATCAACAAAGTTAACTTCCACCTCGACAAAATCCTTACCACTGACATGCCCACACTGGTTTATTCAAGCCCGAATCCAATTAGAGTTTGTTTTACAATGATCTTATCTCAAAGATGTTTAGCTATCTAATAGGTCCATCCAATATTTAGGCAATGAGGGTGATTAGCTATCAAGTAACATAAGAAGACACAATGAAATAGTATGAAACTGTTACAGCATTATCTGAACTCCGGAGATCTAGAGAATCAAATTCCGTAATTAGAGATTGACTTAGTCTCAAATGTCACAATAATTTTTTCGTTGCTTATCTGTGCGTTTCGAAGAAATCATAATCATTTATAATCGCCAAAGAATAAAAGAAAAGCAGAATAAAAGGAAAAGGAAGAGAGTTGCTTACTTCTGCATTTGTTTGCCCACAATTTGTTTCATCTTCAACCTGTGAAGAAGAGATAGACATAGAAGACCTAAAAGTTCAATCTATAACATTCACGCCACGAAATAGCTTCAGAAATTAAGTTAACGTTCAGTTCCCTTCATAAGACGCAATGGCTTCGGAAATTCAGTCAGAAGTTACTAATTCCACAATTGAATCTAAGGAGACTTATGTGAGAAGTGAAACTAAAATCTAAAATATCAGTTTAATTTAAATATTGCCAGTGATATATCAAAGAGACCAGATTCCTCATCAGAGCCATGTGAGCGAAGTCAAACATTGTAAGTTGTAACTGCAAAGAGAATGGAGATGCATTTCTACTGCCTTAAGCATGTAAAAAATCAAATGAATATGTATATGTGTTGTAACATTGTCATCTTGTATATATGATGACAATAATGATACGACTGAAATCCATAAGCAAAGAGGCTTGCTTCACAACAATGGAGCTATTATTTCTAAATATTATCATTTTCGTAATTTTATATAAGAGAAGATTTGAAGAATGAGCAGCATTACGTGCATTAACTCCGCCTTATCCATATATTTAATGAAAAGATAAATGCAAATGAAGGTTTCACTTTTTATTTATTCTGCAAGATCCATGGCCATTCCCAAGATGCTCATCATTTTACATAAATACAGAGAGGAGGAAGGGAAGCCAGATTAGACAAACAACCAAAGAAAGAGTAGTGTACCTCAGGGTCTAAATCAAAAATAGATTTCTCTGATCTACGCAGGCATTTTTCGTACCGTGAAAGTGTTCGTTCCATGCTGCATTGGTACAGAAAATATTAGTCACATGTTGCAAGTAACTTAAATCTAGAACCAATCAATATCACTCATGATGCTCAGAGAATGATCCGCAAATGACAATAAACAGAACATGCATTAATATGCACAATTCTTCTGCTGAACTTCTTTTCCTAGTATCCTTGAACCTCAATATTTCATGATCATATCATAGGCATGGATGTTATAAACTAATACCCAGCCAATGCTGGTTCAGTCTCTCTCTCGCACAGATACACACAGTGATACGTGTATTATCATGAAGTCTATTGCCGACAGATTAGACAAATGAAAACTTATCATGCTTCTTTGGGGGAAAATTTGTTGCGTCAATTTATGCTTCACATACAAGAAGAAGAACCCTGCAACAGTAACTTAACAATGATATAATAAAATGTAAACATTAGATGGTGTGTTTTATCTACCACTAAACGATGATTCCGGATCCAACCCCCAATGATGATTCTGGATCCGCCCCCAATGATGATCCTAGACAGCCTGATCACTCCCAACAATACCTATTATACTATTTACTCTCGCCCAAATTAGTACAACAAAACAAATCAACCCCAAACAAAAAATTAAAATGCCATCTGGAGGAACAATTCTTCTGCAATGACAAGAATCTCTCTGTCTCTTGCACGCATACAGAAACAAACAGGTCAAACAATCTCCTAGGGATTTTCACCCCTACTCAAAACAAAAAACAAAAAAAAAAAGAAAAAGAAAATCAATTACAGAACTAGTGCTCACATTCAAATCCCTAAGTAACCAATTCAGGCAATCCATTTGTTTAATTAATACCCAAAGCGTTTCCTGTTTACCCGCACCCCGCACCTAATGCCCACCCCACATGGGATCCAAACTCGGTCATCACTCCCAGTGGAGTAGTCTTTATTACCCATTTAGGATCAGACTAGCATACATAAACATACATTTTACAAAATTTTCATACAAATCAGGAAAAATCTATTGAAGACTAGATTCAGAAGTCCCTGTTCACACCAAATAAAAGAAGACTCAAAAAAATATTACTAAAATATTATTTATAAGTCAAAGACAATTTCTTAATTACACCACAAAGCACTAAAGCAAACAAACTTCCTAAATTCTTCTAGGACTTACACGACAGTACCACAAAGAAAAACATTTAGTTAAAGACCATAATACTTAATGACCTCACAAGACCACTCAATTTACTCACTTATCACTCTTTATCACGCTCGCTGAAATCACACAAATGCATCTCAATCCTAAAAGAATATAAACAAATCATGCACCTAAAGTAATATAACTTCAAATAATCTGGAAAAAGTGATGATTATCAAGTACATGCAGGTGTACAAAATCTTCTCCAAATATCAACAATTGAAAAAGAAATCCATATAATCACCCAAAAAAAAACTGGTCATCGAAAATAAAAATATTCATGCATATGACAAAACTGAAAAAACCCATTAAAGCAAAGTAATGTGGAATCTAAAGGAACAGATAAAATCAAGAAAACATGACGAAACAAGAACCCAAAAAAAAAAAAAACAAAAGCCCAAACGAAACAACACATGCGTATATACCTAGAGCTGGAGAACTCAAAACGCTTGCCGGTGCTGGAATAGCCGAGAACGGCAACCTCGGCGTCGCAAAGAATGGAGAGTTCGTTGGCTTTCTTCATCAACCCTGTACTCCTTTTGTTGAAAGCGACTTGCCTGCTATTGTTATTCTCCGTTAGCTTATTCTCTGCCTTGCCTTTACCCATTTTGTTTATAGCATTTTCTTTCTTGATCAAATCTTTCAACAACAAAAACAAAAAAAAAGAGAAAAATAGAAAATAAAGAAAAGAAAAGCAGACTCAACTTCTTTTCTCTATATATATATAGAGATAGAGAGAGAAGATTTTAAGGGTTTTTGAGTAGAGGGCGCTAAAGATTGGTGAGGAAGAAAGGGTTTTACGAAATATATATATAGAGGGAAAGGTAAGGAGAAAAAATAAAAAATGAGAAAGAATTTATAGATGGAGAGGCGTGAAGGAGAGTTTATCAAGTTTGCATGCATGGCCTCTTTTTAGATGCGGGCCCCACTTTCCTGTTTGGCAAACCAAATTTAATTTTCTCATAAATTAGTTGTTTTTAGCGATAGAAGTAGGTTGTATGGGACTATTTTACTAATAATGGCTTTTTGGTAATTTCCATCTTTGGAGGGTTTTTGGTAATAGTTACTTCTATGCGTATGAAAAGTTTATGATACATTATTATGGATTCGTTTAGATTGATTTTTCTAAAAGTTCCTTTTTTAAGAAGTTACGAAAAAATTGTATTTTTTTAGAATTACAATTTTTTTCCTAAAAATCAAACTAAATATTCATTGCAAAAAAAAAATTATTCAAGAAAAAAATGATATTTTTTTAAAAAAAAGTCAATCCAACCACACCCTATGTATGTATTACGATCGATCATTAGTGTATGGAAATTCTTTCTAAAACTATAAATTCTGTTATACAGGAAACTCTCTCCAAAATTATGAATCATATTGTGTAGTTCCCTTTGTAAACCATGAATCCTATTATTATTATACAACGATTCCTTGCTAAAATTGTGAATCCTATTGTGCAATGATTTCCTCTAAAATTATAAATCTTATTCTGCAACTCCTAATTACAACTATAAATTCTATTATTTAGTAATTCTCTGAAAAAAGAATTGTAAATCCGATCGTGCAGTAATTTCCTCCAAAACCATTCTCGAGTTAGCGCCAGGGTTCTCTCTATTCCGGTTGTCAAACTATTTTCCTTATTTGAAATTGCACTCAATTCCATCCAAAACCATAAATTCTATTACGAAAAAATCCCTCTAATATACACACAAAATTAGTATAAGTTAGAAAGCAGATACAAACCAAAGACCTACTAATCAAATAGTATGTCTCTCACCTTTAAGTTAGAAAACAGATACAAACCAAATTAATATAATTTAGAATTTGAATGATCTAGAGATCAATTCCCGCTAGTTGTATATAATTGACTTTTAGCCTCCGTTCTAGATCTTCAATGGCAACAAATTCTGATCAAACAATCTTACTTAACTTTTGCAACACATAATTTAAAATATATTTTAATAAAAGATTGGATTTTCAACCATTTGGACCGAACATTGACCCAAAATATTGGATATATGAAAGATTCAGTAGAACCAAAAAAAAAAAAAAAATGACCTGCTGCGGCTTTTTAAGCTTTTTGTGGCGGTTCTGGACTGCTGCAAACTCATATATGGCGATTTACACTCTTTGGCCCCTCGAGTGGCAAACCCTGAGCTCGGTCCCATATCAACTAAAATCAAGCGCCAGACAACAAGTTGAAATTCGGAAAAATTGTATCGATAAAGGATAAATAATGTTATGAATCAAAGCAAAAAGTATAGCATCGAAAGTACCTGAGAGCAAATGCCCATAGCCCTTGACACACCAAAGAGGACAATATAATAACATCTGCAGAATTGATTTTGAGGAATACTACTGTTAGGTATACCGTATACGGGTCCCCAGACTTGATACCATCTAGTGAGGACTCCATTCTGATAAAATTGTAAAAGATTTCCTCTGTGAAAGTTTGTCCAGCAACAACCACATACTGGTGGTTTTCCATATGTCTTCAAGGTTGACCAAGTACTCATTAGCAGGTCAAACACTTTCACTATCAAAAGGGGTGAATATCACAATAAGGAAAAAAAAAAAGTTAGGCGAAGAAGGCTTCAGTTCTCAAAACAAGAAAATCTTTGAATGTGGAAATTAACAAGTAAAAACAACCTACTCAAAGAAATAGCGAAAAAAGATTTCCTTCCTCGGAAGATAAATACCGTCAGCTAAATTAGGATTGTTTTATGTTATTGTTGTTATTTTGATTTATGAAGACAGCACTAGTAATTATCTATCCTTTGTGAGCTTTCTATCTTTGTGTACCTTTAAATTAACCGTGGCCATTTCAACTATATGGGTTACAGGTCTTGGTAGATTAATAAAGGCTTACCTTGACCAGGAAAAGAAAAGATTAATAAAAGCTTACATACAAGAAGAAACAGAATACTTAAACTTCAACAAGGAATAATCAGATATTCACTATGGCTCCCTCACAAGGACATGCACTAACCAAGGAATGACCCTAAACACAATTATTTACTGAAACTAAAAAAGAATTATGGAACACAGTTTCACCTATAGGATGTTGAACTTCTTTATGCTTATGAACCAGTTAAACGAGCTCATAATCATTATTTAATATCAAAAGAATCTTGTATATTCACTGCCAGGCAAATTTCTGAATCCTGTTTAAGAATTGATAGTTGTCCTCCCTGCCAGATTAATCATAAGAAATTTCAAGAGGCAGTCAATCCCCAATAAACTAGCACATATGTGTTGATATAGAAACATATGTGCATACATACACACATACACATGTAGAGAGAGAGAGAGAGATAAGCCGGGTGGAATCTAAGAGAAATTCTAATCAAATACCAAAATATTCTTAAGAGAAAAAAATTCCCAGGGAATTCCTGCAAGGAAGAGAATGTGAGACAGAGAAAAAAGAGAATATAAGTCATCCAAAGCCGCTTGCAGAGCAATTGATTAAGAAGAAAGAGTCCCCCAAAACGTTTACAACAGTCAGATCCAAAGGTACCCAGAATGTAAACCTTTGATCTACCTATTAGTTTAAGCCCTCAAACTAAGCCAGATACAAACGTCGTAAAACTAGAATGGCTACTCAAAGAGGCACTGCATAAAATCACAATCAATACTCCTAGGAAGCTCCCAAGCAGAAACAGATTATCAATGCTTTCAAAGAAGCTTAAATCGGACAGCTGATAAGTTTATTTGCCATAAAATAGTTTTAATACCATACGAACCCATTAGCAGATTCACGGCAATATCTCCAACATAAACTCAAAATAGCACATAGATAAATCATATAAATAGCAACAACCAACATGAAAAGAAAAAATCCACGAATCTTTTAGTGCTAAATAAAAAGAGAGTAACCAAAATGCACACACTTGGGCTGTGGAAGGAATCTTGCAAATGGCAAAAGCTTAGCTGGATCGATATACCAATCCAATGTTGAGCAAGAACAAATTTGCAGATCTGTAAACCAAAATTTACATGTTGAGGATGACACATTGAGACAGATCAAACAGATATTGATACACACTGAGAATCTCCATGTTAGGTACTATTTACGAGCATGAAAAACTCTACAAAATGAAAGGTCACAACATGAAAAATCTCCAATAGCAGCTGTTACAGGTTAACAGCTGCAAATCTTAGCAGCAGAAGGCCAAAATTTTTGTAGTGATTGCTGTTGAGTTACTGCATGGGAGGTCAAAATTTTTGTAGCAATGGCACCAAAAGCTATAGACATTGCAAAGCACACTATATCACTTGGCTCTGTCTTTTCTCCATTCCCCAAAGATGGAACACTCATGTACTACCTTTAGCAACTAAAGAAAAAGTCATTGTCTAGGGGTCAAGAAAACTCCCAGCAATCCTTGACAGGGCAGATGAGTGTCAAGGATATGAAGAAAGAACGGATGTTACTTGTTTAGAAAGAACATTAATAGATATGTAGCAGTTAGAGTTTGAATTTATCACCTGAATCCACAGCCTTAATCTAAGCAATTGTTGCACACGACATTAGAAAGAAGATTTCAATAGAAATAGCAAAATATCAAATTTTCTCACCTTCTGCTATATTTTTTCTTTGAAACTGAACTGGAGACCTTCTTAGACCTAAGCACAGGAGCTTCACCAGTCACACTTTCCGTGACAGGTTTACGGACTTCACTGACTAGCTTTTGCTTGGGCTTGGGTGGATCCATGTCCATTTACTGTTGAATCAAAGATTATCCAAGTTAATATACAGGGAATCCAAGTTAATTGTACAAAGTTCAAATATTTATAATCTAATTACTGAAACACAATCTCACTAGTTATATAATCTCAGTAGATGTTACCCTTTCCAAATTAATGTCAGAAAATCAGAATTGGAGAGATTGAAGAAAGAGCAAAATCATAAGAGTCTGATCTGCCACTATAGGAGAATAGAGACAAGTTCAGCTGTGAATGAACTCTGAAAAAGAAGATTAGCTTGACTAATTCACTTACCAGTGCAAAGCTTAAGTCGGTCATCTAGACAAGATAAATCAGTTAACAGAACTAATGAAAAGATGGAATTGCTGCATGTAATACCTTTTCCCTTGGAGCATAATCCTTTAGGAAATCAATATCCCGGGTTGATGCAAAGTCTCCCAACTTCACCTTGCACTTACTAGTATCAAGAAGAATGTGTGAAGGTTTCACACCGTGGTGGACAATCTTGCAATCATGGCAGTTGGTGAGGCCAGAGAGAATCTGATGCAGAAACTTTTGCACATCAGATATGGAAAAAATATGTGTCATTTAGCAAAGTAGGATATGAAACTAAATGAATCACAAAAGACAAGCTCATTATCATACTACTGACAGAGACGTTCTAAGAAAGTATACCATGAGAGAGAATGTAGTGCTGTGAACTAAGATGAATAAATGTCAATTTCCAACCAAAAAATACTTCATAACTAAAGAAATGAACCAACCATTCTTCTCATTTAAGTGATTTAAAGTGCTAAAGTTGCACAATTCAACAGCATTTTCTCTCTGAACATAGAGAATCAAACACCTACTTTTGTAGTTTTTCGATTCCTCAAAAGTAAAATCAATTTCAAGTCTTGCTTTAAGAAAAAGACGTTTTACTTTTTTCGAAAAATGAAGACTGAATGTCTCCTTTGTTAATCAGATTTGGGCGGGCAGGCACAAATATTTAAAAATTAATACCTTCCGTTGCTGATTAATTCCTATCTATACGCCCCTTTCTATGGGAATGATCGGTCATAAATCAAAAAGGATCCTGTCCAGATTACGACAAGACCTTGCTTTTATTTTTGATTTTTTTAGCCTAACTCGTTACCATTAAGAAAGTTAACCCCATACTTTGGTTAGCCTCCATGAATCTCTCTAGATCAGTCTCATCATTCACTAACTCAAGCAACCTGCTAGACCATCTACTTCATTACCCACATACAAGATTTGCAATGTAAACAATGCAAACTAAACATTATTAAATGGTTAAACAAGATACCAATTTCTGAACTTTCCATGTTTCTAACTTTCTCGAAAAAGAAATTAAAGAAAACAGGAACGGTAAGCTTCTTCAAAAGTAATTTCTACACGAAAAACAAGCACGAATCTGCAATTCAATCAACACCAGAAAGCAAAAGCGAAAAATTATACTTGATCTTGCAGAAAAGAAACGATACTATGATGGACCAAGATAAACTTTTCGTCGAGTTCTCACCTCCATAAGCCGTCTTCTGCACAAACAAAACTCTATAAACCTTTTCAGATGAATTTCTTCAGTTACATAACACAAAATGCATGAACATTCAAAGATTTGGAATGAAACTAAGAAATGATATGCACACAAATTTGAATATCATCGATTTGGTTAAACCAACCAAATCAATTCAAAAATTTGGGAGGGTTCGTTTATTTCCCATGCTTAAAAACTAATTAGTTAATTCTATATGAAAAGTAATTAGTTTGAGTTGGTTTGAAATGGATACACAAAGCAAATCATCATGATAATTTATCCCAAATTTTATGTGTACGTTAGTAAAACTTGTAAATACTTGTTTAGTTCTAATTTGATGTGCATGGTAGGGTAAACAATTGACTTGATTTCTATTAATCAATTATTTCTAAGACCTATTATTTTTTAGGATAAATTATTTTTGGAACCTGTTATACTTTCACTTAATATATCTTGTTAATTATAAATATAATTTTGTTTAATATTTTACTATTTTGTTTTTCATAATTTTTCCTATTTCATTAGTTTTTAAAATATTTTTACATTTAAAAAAAAATTATCACATACATCACAATGCTGTAAATAGTTATCTTTATAAAGCATAACATAGTAGATGGAAGTAATATTTCAACCGTTATCGCTGATGTGATTGATTACTCTTTAGAGTATTCTCGCGTCAACACAGTCAATCTAATATATGCCTCGAAATGTATATAAAACGAATCAAACTAATCCTCATCTTACCAGCTCAGAACGCAAATGTCATACAAAATCAAAAACGTGATTGTTTCTACAGTTCCAGACATTCCTTATTTGGGCTTCATTAAATGCAGTTTCGTCGGCCAAGCGCGACAGCCAAATTAATCGAAAGATTCTTGTTTGGTTCAAGAAGGGAGTATGAGCGTTTTAATTTAAAATAAATGAAAAGATAATCTGCTTCATCAAGTGATTTATTAAATAATCGAAAACAGAGGATTTTGAATACTATTCGAAATTTCTAAGAACTGCACGTGTTGGAGGATGCGGGGCGTGGGGCATTGAACAGCTCAAAAAAGCCCGGTCTCGCTTATGAATGATTATGACAGTAACAAGTGCACAGACAAGAGATCTATGCAACTTTTTGATGACCACGCCCAAGGTGCATGGTCTCAACACATACTGACACTCAGAAAATGAAAGATAAGATGCATTATTAAACACTCTTCCTTTGGAAAACTTCATACAGATTACAGATTTGACGGGTGCTTATTCTGGCTAGTTTTAAGGCCAAACAATAAGAACCTGTTATACAACAACAGTGCCGTTATAAAACAAGAGTGCTGTGATACAACAAGACTACTTATGAGGACAAAAGGCTTAGCTTGGTTGGTCTTACATATTTTGCAAAGCGAATGGAGATACAGTTAGATGTAGAATCCCGTCGAGATTTTCCCCCTATCATGTAAAATGATGTATCTATCAAACAATGACTGATTTGTTGCTCACTTCGGTTGGTCGTTAATCTTCTTGCACACATATATAAAATGAGAATCTGGATCTTCCATAACATGATCTGCAGGAAGCAAGCCTTCCTCTGTAGTAGAAACAGGTTCCAAGTATGACATTGCCGAAGAGGTTACACTCGCAGGCTTCTGAAATCCAGGTCTAGCTGCAAAGAAACATACGTAAGCATGTATTACACCAGTAAGCATGCAAATCAAACCAACAAGCATTTCACGCATTCCAGTTCATGAAATAGTGAAGTCGAGTAATATTTGCAAAATACAGCTAGGGGTGTGTTATTCTGCTACTTTAACTTACCCAAAGACCATCATACAAGTTTTTCAAGTCAGGATACTTCCAGGAAATTACAGTACTAATGCATATCTAGAGAAGCGCGTCATCTTTTGATTCCAGAAACGGAAACCCATCCTTGCACATTGTAAGCATGTTGGGAAATTCATTCCTTCCCGTACTACAACATTCAAGTGATAATTAATGTTGTGCCTTCAATCATCAGAGGCAGTGATTGAGCCAGGATGTGGAGCTACGAGAGGCTAACGTTTTTTTTTTTTTAAATTATTGAAATAATCAATGAAAAAATCTTAATAAAACATTCTATATAGAAAATACATATATATTTATAACTGTCATATATATGTGTGTGTGAATGTATACAACACAGTCTTATACATACTCATATACATACATACATATATACATATATATATATATACTACTATTCTCATTAAATTATAAAATATGGAAGATTGACAAAGCGAATAAAATATTTTTTATTTCCCAAACACATTTCAGTATATGTAAAGATAATTATTCCTCATCCATTGACTGCAAAAATATATATATTGTATATTTATCCATCCTCCTTCACAGCTTCTCTTAATATGACAAAAAAAAATCATAAAGACTCAATGATTAAACTATAAGTTATCTCTTTCTCTATTAAATATATTATCACCAAAAGAAATAGTTGATGACAATTTAAAGCTTAAATATTATTAACTAAGTTTTCAACAAAGAATTAGATAACATTATTATTGGAAATCATTTATAAGTTAAATAACCAACAACATTTTGAGATTTTAAATAGCTAATTAAACTTAATGAGTCTTTTAATTGTCAGTACAAAAGGCACACAGAATAGCCTATCAAGTAACTAGGGGGGCACATCAATGAAGATAGGCAAATGCGTAAAATATAACTCTGAAAACTTTTTTGGAGCTGGGGGCTACCTGCTCCCCCCCCCCTCCCTCCCTCCACCATTGATCAAAAGATAATTGGAACCCAAGCCATGGCTAAGCAGTTGAATAAAATTTAGGCATAAAGATGTGAATAAGTGCAGGCCATTCCACGACGCATATATGATTAGACACTATAAAGCAGGCTATAAATGCTACTAATGAAAAGCTTCACATAATAAAGAAGAACGCAAAGAGGTGACGTGAATAGTAACTCCATAATAAGAAACAGTTGATATCAGAGGACAGAGCATTAGCATAAGAGTGGAATACTGATAGAAGCAACTAGACTAGCATCCACTCTTTCTAATATTAAAGAATCTGTTGCACAGGCTCCCGATCAGAAACAGCCAAATCTAACCCTGCCTTCCCTTCTCCAGAAGACTCCTAGTCTAAGAGCACTGAGATCTAACCTTGCACCTATAAGAATAAGAAAAAAAAGTGCTACCGACCAACTCATTTTCCACGATATTCCTGAATGACCATGATTCTGAGCAACTTTTTTCCTACTTAACCACCAGAGGATTTGCCACATGACTTTATGCTTCAAGATACTAATCTACATGGCTTCAAACCCTGTCTACATGCTCTTAGTGCTATCCAAGCCACAAAAGTTCAGCATGGATTACATGGTTCAAATTTGACAGGCATTTAATAAAGTCGATACATCAATTGAGTTTCATCATCTTTCACCGAAATTTCTCATTCTTTTATCAATTCGCATATTACTGCCATGCTAACAGGTTGGTTATAACAGGTAACATTGACATGCATGTATCACGTCCAAGAAACTGATCTGCACTTGAGCACTGATTACTTGTATGTCAACTCCAGGATGGAAAGGAAAAAACCATGATAACTTTACCTAATTCTCTAAACTCAATTCACATAGTGAAAGATAATTGAAACCTTGAGAAGATCAGACTGAGGAAAATGACCTTTTGAGATGGGTATTTGGCTACAGTATAAATAACATAATAATGTAATTCAGGTATAAATGAAGCCCTATTTTAACCTAAAGAGAGGTCAAATGCTAGCATTTGAGAATAATAATCCTATTTCACATACATAAACTACCTCAATACAGATTCACAAAGTGAAAAAGAATCATTGATATAGATGCACACATACATCATTGTGTTAAATATTTTTAAGCACACTGGATAACCATTACTAACTATTTCTTTAGCAGAAGAGATTGTCTATCATAATGTGTGCATGTGTGTCTGAGGAAGAGAAGGAGAGGTGTTGGAAGAGAGAGAGAGAGAGAGAGAGAATCTGGAAAATAACTCACGTATGATGTATAGTTCAATTTCCCAGTTGTATACTGGTCTTCTCAGATGAGGCATTCTCACTCTAGGATCACCATATGTTATCTGCAATAACAAGAAGATAAGAAAATATCTATATCAAGTTTGGAAACTAGAGTTAAATCTTAAAGAATATGAACATTTTAAAATGTATAATTACCAACAGGTAGACTCCTCCAGGTTTAAGAAGCCTACAAGCAAAAAAAGAACCATTATGCATACCATTTCACATAAGAAAACCAGAAAATATAGTTAACAGATGGATAAAGCAAGTTAGTGGAAGCTTACGAATCCTACAACCTGCTCACTTCCCCAAGCATTTGAGCAGCACTTATTGGGGCATTGGTACCACACTAAAAATCATAACCATAAACACCAAAAGAAAATAAAAAGTAAAACAAACAAAAAGTTAGAAACCAACAAAAATCATAACCATAAACACCAAAAGAAAATAAAAAGTAAAACAAACAAAAAGTTAGAAACCAACTCATCATCAATAAGAAAATTAGACAAAAGTAAAAGCATTTAACTCACCATTAAGGAGTCAAGAGTTCCTATTACAGAGATCATAGACCACCGATGCACAATTGAAAGGCCAAGAAGAGATCACTAACATGTCAGCACGAGTAGAAACCTTTGTGTTTGACAATGCAGATAGAACAGAGTGGATAGCCTTACCTTTGTCAATTACACTGTCAAATGAGTCATCAGGAAAAATGCTCATATCTCTAACATCCATTTGCATGTCTGTTTGTTCATCAAGGAAAACTTCCTAAAAAATAAATATGTGGTTCCTCAAAGGAGAAACATAGTTATAGTTTCCTAGAATGAATGAAGTTGTTATTTGACCAGGATACATTTCAATTGTGGAATGTGCTCATTCTTCCGTCTCATCATGTCAATAGCCACAGATGATATGTCAATGTTCATTATGTCTTCATACCCATCCTTGACCATATCTTCTGATATGACTGCAAAGTAGTAAAAGTTCAAAATGTAAAATCCATCAATAGCTTGACATAAAAGTTTAAATTATAGGCAGCTTGGTAAGAACCAAATATCTACATACATAGCAGAGGAAAATATTAAAGGAAGATGTAAGGTGCGGTGCCATTGAATACAATCAACAAAAATAGAAAGCTATCATGCTTGAAACGCACATCTCAAGTATTGTGTATGCATTTTCTGAAAGATCAATTTATTTGTGCTACGCATCACCAAAAAGCAAAATACCATGGAGAAAATGCAAATAATAGTTCTTTCTTTCGTTTAGTATAATAGTTTTCCATTAATCATTCTCTTGTAACCAAAATGAAGCATGTATAAACACTCTTAGTAAATATATAACTCCAAGTTCCATGAACAAAGATAGGGATCGTCCCGGGAATTGTTAGAGAGCAAACCAATATTGCAATGTGAACTGAGGGGAAGTGAAGGAAGTACAGCAATGCTTCATCCAAAGATAGCAGTTTTGGGAAAGAAGCCTAGTTAGGGTAACTTTATCAAAGAGATAACTCAGAACATGAAAGTTAAAATATAGTCTCATTCTCAGTTATTTAGAGGAGAAAAAGAAAAAATTAATGATATGTGCTATACAGTTACAAGGGACTCGGAGGCAAATATTGAAATTGAGAAGTGTGCTCGAAGCTTTATACAGTAGAAAGCTGGGAATAAGAAGGGCTTGTTCTTTTTCCTGGTATGATAACTCTCATTCTTCTGCTCGCTACAAGTTAAATTGCTGTAGAAACACCACCATGTCCACAAGAATAGTCAATGTTACCAGACCAACTAAGCCAGGTACAGTTTAAAGGGCGGCAGAAATGGCTTATAGAGGAAGATTAAGCACCCAAAAGTATATGCCCCAAGATCAACATTCGATTTCTATAGAGAACAGCACTGTTAATCTTTCACTGCTAATGACATTGATTGATTAAAGATTAGGCAGGTAACAGAGGAAATTGGTTTGCATCAAAGATGATCTGAATATGTTTTCCTATGGCGATGAACATGTCTCTGTAGATCACTTAAAAGAGGTAGTGTTAAAAAATTGCGTAACAATTGCCCTCTCTGCAACAATCAAGATGATTTGCCTGACTACTAAGGAAAGGGACAGCAGAAATTGCAAGCCACAAATGCTTTTCTCCAGGGGATCTATTCAATGCTGAGACTTCCACAGGCCAACATCAGAATATAGTGTAATTAGCAGGGGTATCTTATCTATGGCATCAAACAATAAGTGAAGCTCTAAATAAATGCATTAGAAATTTATAAATAGTTTTTCCACAATGTGTTCCCAACTCTCACCTCACCTAGTTTAACTTAAAGATATGATCAGTCAGTCCAGATTTGTTTAATTATTATGCTTTACAAGACAAAGATGAACTTGCCAACTATTTTAGTTCCTAAATCTCTTTAGACTCACTAATCCATTGCCGATTTTCTACTTCATTGGCAACATACCTCGAATTCAGTCTAAATGGCCACAATTTTCATGCTAGCTAAGTTTATCCTCCACACACTGTTTCCCTTTCCTTCACCGCTTTCAAGTTTTAAACAAGACTCTAAGACCAAAAGAGAATCATCATCCCTTCAGCTCCCATGAGTTAATTAGATTGACTCACTCAAACAAACTCATTCACCCTAATTAAAACTATGTTCCAGCAAAAATAAAGCCATATAAAGGGTTAAATCATAGCTAAACAACCAAAGGTCAGCTGAAATTGATTGCAGCACTAACAAATCCGCTATGCGACATAATCCGCAAAAAGAAAAAAAGGGAAAAAAAAAAAAAAAAAGAAAAGAAAATCGCAATGAGACATGAATTCAAAACATGGTTTACAGTTCAACGTTGTCAAATTAATACTACCAACCAACATCAAGTTACTCTTAAGAACCAATCTGGCACTCTCCACCAACATCAAGCTATTATCGAAAACTTACGAAACCAGTTTACCTTCTACAACACTAGTATCACTCGCGGGCCTGAAGCGACAATTTCCAACCTTGCCCCCCCCCCCCAATACCCATCTTCAAAAAAAAAAACTTCA
This sequence comes from Cordia subcordata, assembly GCA_028554755.1. Lineage (NCBI taxonomy): Eukaryota > Viridiplantae > Streptophyta > Magnoliopsida > Boraginales > Cordiaceae > Cordia > Cordia subcordata. Next base: position 8,572,457 of record JAPTOF010000013.1, on the reverse strand, counting down.
TTTTCCAACATTTCTTCTTCCTTTCCTCATAATAGACATATCTATATCTATATATATATATATATATATATATATATATATATATACACATATATATATATGTATGTATGTATGTATATGTTTATGTATACAAAAATATTGGAAAAGGGAATGGAAAAGAAATGGGAAGAAGAAGAGTACCAGCATTGCCACAGCCAACCATAAGGACACGGGAAGAGGTGGGGACGTACTTGCGGACGAAAGGGCGGAGAGAAGAGTAACGCTGGTACCAATCGAAGGACCCGCAAGATGCTTCCTGAATGTAGCGCGCGTCCCAGTAAAGCGCGTCGCCGTAGTTGTATGTGTTGCACGCCGACACGTCCCTTTGCATCTTCTTCTTCTTCCTCCTCCTCCTCCTCCTCCTTCTCCTCCTTTGATGGTGGTGGTGGTGTGGTTGTTGCTGTTGGTGGTGATGGTGATTTTCTTCTGGTTTTTTTCTTGGTATTACAACGCAAAAAAAGGGAAATAGTAGACGGTGGTGGACTGGTGGTGGTGGGTTCACCGGTGCGGAGTAAAAGTGAAGCCGACTTTGCCTACGCGCGGGGCTGGGTGGGTGCGTGCGTGCGTGCGTGCGTGCGTGCGTCAGTGTGTGATGTGTGTGTACATCTTTCACTTTGGAGTGGTCCAATGATACGGCAACTTGGTACTTGTGATGTACTGAGTTTGGTCTGGATTTGGACATGTTCGGTAAAAGTTTATGGTAAATTAGCATTTTAAGTAATGTTTCTATTTATAATAGTGTATGATATGGTATTCCTAAAATATTAGTAATATCAACATTTCAAATTTAGTGTTTTGTTTTCTTTTTGGGGTAATTTTATCCTCTCTTTGATATTTTTTGGTAATTCTACTCACTATACAATCTCTTTTTTACACTTTTACATTTCTTTCACTAATATAAATTTAGAATAACAAAAAGATCAATTTAAATTATATTCATATCAGAATACTAAAAAAGTGTAAGTCTTATTTGTACATTTATAATTTTTTTATTTAACAAAATTAATTTTCGATTGATTAAAAATATTTTTATAATAGAAAATATTTTTGTGATATTTAAAAAAAATTATTATGCTTTAATAAAAACACATTATTATAAGAAATGTATATCTAATTATAAAGTAAACTGTCTTATTTTAATAAAAGTAATAATAATTATATTCATCATAACAATAATAATATAAGACCAATGTCTTTTTACATCATTTTGCATCTATCCGCTAATCTAACAACTAATTTTTCAAACAAATTTTATTGAATCAGTTAGCCAAACACCTATTCGCTAATAGCTCAAATACAAAAGTTCATAACTACTCACACCACTACCAGCTACTCAAACACTCAAACAATTAATTTTGCCAAACAAATTTGATCCGAAGATTTATTTAATGGATTTTTTTGGTTAAACCTCCTACCCTAATAGGATTAAACCCATGACCTTACGTCTGGGGAAGTAATCTCAACTACTTGAACTATCTCTTAATGTATGTAATATTATGTTGATTAAAATTAATTAAATAATATTATATATATGAATTTTTTATTATTTTTAATTAAATATAACTTAACTTTTGAAACAATGAATTACTGAAACGAGACCTTTTTCAACAACCTTCCTATTTTGGCAAGTTATCTTGGTAAGTTGCCAAGATAAGGAAGTTATTATAGAGTGATAACTCCAACCGTCTCCATACACAGTAGAGAGCTCTAAAACCTTGTTTTCTTGCTCATCAAATTTTGCAAGCCCCAAAAGCTTCTCTATCCCCTCTCCTCAAAGCAAAATTCACAAAATAAATGATCAAAAGCTTCCTACATCTGCAATAATGGTAACATTGGTGGTGATGATATTATGAAATATAATTCGCGCCATGGTGCTTTGGGGTTGGAAAATTTTATAGGCAATATACAATATTATGTGTGTTGTTGCCACTTGAAGTTGCCATGGTTGATCATAAATGGGTGATAGGGTTGGGAATTTTTATAGGTAACATATAGCATTTAGGTTAAAAAATGTTAGGTTACATTTGTATAGCTACTAAAAATTTTTTAATTACAATTTTAAGTTTTACATAATCTTGTACATTAATTTTACTTAAATTTACTTTTGGATTAAATAAATTTTTGCAGCTATGTTGAAATGATGGATTAAATAGAATTATTTAGTACTGTTTTAGTTTTTTATTTATAATATCATTCTTGAATTATACAATAAATTAAAATAGGGACTTTTCTATTTATAGTTTACTTTTTGAATTATAAATTAAAATTAATATTAATAATTAAATTTTTTCATATAATTCTTAAGTTTTTCATATTAAAACTAAATAAAGAAATGATAAAATTAAAATTAAATAATGAGTGAAAAATAAGGAGGTTACTAAAGTAAATTAATTTAAGGAACCCATGGAAAAGAAAAATAAGGATGTTGTTGAAGTAAAATTGATATAAAAGCCCCTATATATAGAAAGGGTGAAATTAATTTGCCGCATATTGGGAAAAGATAGAGGTACTGTTGGAGTTAAATTAACCATTTTGTAAATGGATTGCTATGTCATTAAATTCAATTAAAAATCTCAACAAAATAGGTCTAATTTTTATATTTTAATAAATAAAATATTAAAATCTCATTTAAACAATCCTAAGGTTCCTCACATTATGCAAATTGTGACCCAAGATTAAGAGGGAGTTTGGCTATGCTTATAAGCAAGTCAAACAAATTTAGAAGTCAAAAATACATATAAACATGTTTGATAAATCGACTTATAAGCAATTTTTATAAGCTGATGGAAAAGAAAAACAACAGTATGCAGCTTATTTTTTGGTTACTTATAGGCCATTGGTCAAACTCACTAAAACGCCATATTTACCCTTCAAAATGGCACGCAAATAGTTTTACCACATTAATTAATGACATATTCTTTTTAATCATTTTAAACTACCATTGCTACTTATAAGTACTTATTTACTAAACATGTTACTAGCTTATAAGCATATATTATTCAGACACATATTTGCTTGCTTATAAGTAGCTTCTACTTATAAGCACTAGCAGCTTATAAACACTTACAAATAAGCTTATTAGCCAATCGGGCTTTAATACCTTCGGCCTATTTGGCTAAGCTTTCTTGGAGCTTAAAAGCTGCAAACAGTAAAAGACATATGAGGAGAGCTTTTTTTTTTGGGAGCTTATAAGCTGCAAAATAAGCAAAAAAAGTGTTTGGCTTGACTTATTATTTTGGTGCTTATAAGCACATAAAAAACACCTTCTCACATACTTTTTATTATTTAGTGCTTATAAGCGACAAATAAACAAAACCAAACAGCCTCCAAATCCAAACAGGTTCTATTATCTTCTGTTCCCACTTCCCTGTTAAAAATACCTTTGTCCTTCAATTAATTAATGACTCTTGACATCTTCCTTGACAGAATCATATTGGCTGTACCACAAGATCATGGCCTCTGTTGCCACGTCAACATATCAATTACCATCTTTCCCCAGACTAAATGAGTAAGCCTATGGCTGCATTTGGATTGGCTTTTTTTTTAGTCAAAAAGCACTTTTTCATTTTAGATAGGTGTTTGGATTGGTGTTTTCAAAAAAGTAGAAACTCCTAAAAAAGTTGAAAAAGAGCTTTTTTCTGAAGCTAAAAATATAAGCTTCTCCAAATAAGCCATGCGGTAGATGAAAGAGAAAGGGTAAGAATGCGGTGTTTTTTTTCCACTTTACAGATTTGTCCTCTCTCCCCTCTCAATACCTGTTTCTCTTATCTTTTCTTTGGTATATCTTCTTTTTCCCGTATCTACCAAGTAAAATTTTTTCTCTCATTTTTTTACATTATTTTCTTAGTTCAAGATCTAACTCTTGCACTTTTTTTTAATTTTCTTTTATTTTTGATTTTTCATATGTGAGTTTTCTGTAGTTTCTTCTTCATTACTGCAAGTCATTGAGTAATCCTAAAGGCCTGCTCTCTTCCTCAACAGACCCATAAGACACAGGTTCTTTCTCTCTTTGCCCACCTATATTTTCTTATTCTCTGCTTCCCTTTCTTTTTCCTTTTTTCTCTATAGCAAGATATGATATTAGTTGAGATTTAGCTTTCTCAATGCTAAAGTTTGAATTTATTGGTTTTGAGGTTGTTGGATTGGTAAAGATTGCAACATTGGGCCGATTTTCATTTTTCAATTTGTATCTATGATTATTGTCAACAAAAGATAGATTTTTCTTTACTTTTACTTTTGTTTTCAAAAAAGATGTGTGTTTTTTTTGGGTATCTCATAATCTTGGATTTGCTTCTTTTTTTTGGGGAGGGGAGGGTAGGGTGGGATTACATGATCTTTATATTAATAATTTTGGGCTAGTGAATCTTTTAAGCTCGATTCAGGTATTCTTTAGTTGATGCAAATGATTCTTGAATCTTTTCGATAGTGTTTGGATGGAGCTAATTAGTGTAGGATGAGTATGCAGTGGAATATAATTGCTTGTATATGATATGTATTGATCAATTAATCGATTTTACCACATGGGATGTGTAATATCTTTTGCTTATTAGAGATTTTTATGCATTGGTGGTCATTATATCTATATGTTTAATTTCACATGTGCAGAGCTGTCTTTGCTTTGTTTAAAGGGTTTTTGAAATTGTTAGGTAGTGTTAGATTGTGTAGGGTAAGTATACAATGGCTTGCAGTTTTTTATTTTTTGATGTGATGCACGGAAAAATATGTATTTCTTAAAGTTATGGTTGTCCAACGGCATCAAAATTCACATGGAAATGTAGACTTTAAAGATCATAGACAGTAAAAGCTTACATACTACTGATGACCTTGACCTAAATTCATGCTCAACTGATAGTGTATCTAACCTTCATGTAGTTTATATTGTGCTTTATGGTGCAACTTGTAAATAATGTTGAAAAATGTGTTTCATGATTTTATATATTTTAGCACATGATTTAATTCAAGCTCATTCATCTTGTAGCTCTTGATTTTATATTTTGATCTTGGTTGTTAATAAAATTAGTGTAATAATCGATCAGAAAATCCCAAATCTCTCTCAGTTGGCTAATGTACATCATATGGTAGTCTTCAAATGAGATAAATAGTCATCTCTTATGAGGGGTTAGGATTTCTTGCTCAATTTACTTAAGTAAATTCTATGCTCTGGCAAGAAACACTGTAAGGTGCTTTGGCAATATGTTGGTTTGTAATAGCTTAATGACCTGAATCAGTGGAATGAAATATTATATGAAGATTTGCATTTGGGCTTGCTTATAGTAGATTCTTTTTTGTTTGTGGCCTTTTTTTGGTTTAAAACTAATTAGGTCCTTATTTTACAATGTGGTCTTTTCTGCTAGTTTAAGATTTAAAACTAAGTAGGCCTTTAATTTTATGATGTTAGCAAAGGTTTGAGAAAATATGCACTGTTATCTTGAAGTTTGGTGAAACATGTGTGTTTTGTTTATCGGTCCTATTTCTAAAACTTTTGAATCATTTATTGTAAGGTTAATTATAGAATCTTATTTTTCTTCACAGGTCTTATTGGTGTCTGCCTAGGAAGTGAGCTATATGATGCTAATGGATCCCCTGCATCATCCATAGACCATAGGACACGATTTATGTTCAGAAAAGCAAAAAGTGCTCACTAAAGTGAATACATATTTCTTTTGACTTTCTTGTCACCACTCTAATGGTGATTTTTCTTGTATTATTCCACTTTTGTTGTATAGACTCTTCTGTATATATTTTCACTTCTATAAAATTTCATCTTTCACAAAAAAAAAAAAATACTTCTTTTGACCTTGACTTTATTACATGTATATATATACACATACAACAGAAATTCTCTGTATATAGTGAAAAAAAGAAAATAAACACCAAAATAAAACAAGTCATTCATTCACATCTAAATGCAAAAAATGAAAATCCCTCCTCACAATATAACGATAATGTCTTGTTCTTTCAAATAATTACCTCTATTTTGAAATTAAAATTATTTTCTCAAAATTAAATATCAAATTTGTATGAGAAAATAAAATAGAAAACTACAAAGCTAACAATTCAAGTATTTTTTTATGATAATTGATTTCTTAATAATTTCTAACGATAACTGCTTTTTTAATCCAAACATCAATAACCAAAAGTGTTTCTGCATGTCCTTTTTGGTAATTTCATTTGAAAAAAGTGCTTTTACAGTTTTATATCCAAATGACTTTTACAATTTTAAATGTACTTCTTGTTAGGTGAATCCAAACACAAAATAGCTTTTACTATCACTTAAAGCTCTTATAGAAAAGCTATACAAAAGAAGCGCTTTTTTAAAAAACCAATTCAAACGAGCCCTACGTCTAGCCAGTTTTTAGAATATTTAGAAATTTTTTTGATAAGTTTAAAAATTAAAATTAATTTGTTTGAAACATTTTTCAAAAAAAACAATTAAAAACAAATACAAAAAATAGAATCTCTAATGAAACTTTTGGATTTCTTTTTGATAAACTATTTTTCCATGATGTCACTATTTACTTGTCTTTATTCAAAATACCCAATTATAATTTCAAAAGTGAACATCATACTTAAAATACCTAAAAACTCTTTTTTCTCAAAGATCCACTACTGTAAAGTTTATTGCTCAATAGATGTAATTTCATAAATAGACCAGTCAAACCCTTATTCATTTGATCATGCTAATTATTATGAAAAGAATTTAAATTCTGTCCTATACAAAATGCTTAATTTTAGATTAGAGATTGTTTAGCCTAGCTTTTAGATACTTAAACTTGTATTTGTGAGTTTAAAAGTTAAAATTAATTTATTTGGTTTAGTTTTAAAAGAACTTTTATATAAAAACAAAGCTAAAAACAACTAAAAAAAAATCAAAAACTCTAAATTGAAGCTTTTCAAAAAAATTATTGAGAAATTATCTTATATCATTGTCAATTTTTCCCCCTCAAAAGTATTACTCAATATTTTAGAAGTCCAATATATTTTCAAAATAGCTAAAAACTTAACTCTTAAAATACAAGATTGAACTATCAGTGACTTTTGTCCAACAATAATTTTATCCAAAATGTTATTGCTAAAAACTTTGCAATTAAGGCTCTGTTTGGCCTAGTTGTGAGATTTCAATGGTTGAACAGTTGAGTTTTTAGCAGTAAAGCTTTGAATAAAAGTGCTGTTGAATAAAAACAATTGATTGTTTGGCCCTATATTTTTGGAGTTGAGCTTTCAGTTGTTTTAAGGTTAATATCACACTTTCAAAAATATAGAATAGTATTTTGGAGAAAAAATGAAAAAAACAAACTTTTGACATGACGTAAAATAGCTTTTTAAAAGCCTTTTTTGAAAAGCTCTAATTTGGAATATTTGGTTTTTCGCCTTTTTTTAGCTTCAACTTTTATGTAAAAGTTCTTTTAAAAATAAGCCAAATAGGTTTTTGCCCAAAGAATGAATCCAAGAGTTCAAGAGGAGAGGCGAATTGGATTATTGGCACAAATAAATACTTAAAACTCTTAACAAGTATTTCGAGCAAAAGCACATACAAAATTCAAAATAAAATACTTGAAATATAAAGAGTATAGGGTCAAGAAGATCAAACGCAGTGATTTAGAGTAGTTCGGACTTCCGATGGCCTAGTCCACTACCTAAGGTATTCCCTTAGGGTTTAGGAAACTTCACTAGTGAATCCGTTTCTTACTTAATACGTTGTAGAAGCATAGAACAATGATCACAACTCTTGCTTCACCACAAGGACGACAAGTATTAACCTAATACTTAAGGATTTCAACCTTTTACTCTTGAGAGAAGTTCCTCACAATTATACTAGCCAAGAGTAAAAGAAACTCACACCCAATGTAATATTAGAGAGTTTGGAATACAAGAACTTCTTGTGAGCAAGTGTACAAAAGTATTTAAACCTTCCTATATTGCTCTAAGTAGATAAGTAATTTATGAACTCAAGAACTTGATCAATGAATGCTAATAATATGCAATTAATAAAAATAGTAATAAATGAAGCAAAATTGCAGAAAAGAGAGTATATTGAGTGCTGAGAAAGCTTGTGGATATGTTTTGATCAAATTATATCTGAGTTAGGAGGAGAAGGATATATTTATAAATCTAAAAAGTAAGTCTCCCAACGGTCAAATTTTAAAAATAACTCAGAGGGCCTACCAGAACCCTCTACTAGTCGACCCTCTCGGTGTTCCGATAGTTCCAATAGGCAAAAAAGCTTTACCTGAACACTCTACCGCCCAACTGGTAGGCTCTTTTGGTAGAGCAATAATGCTCATTGTTTTTACCGGAGCACAGAGCCGATCGACCGCTTGTGTAGGCTAGTAGTTACGGAAAAAGCTGTTTAATTTTTTACCAAAAAACTACTACAAATTAAAATTTCTACAGAATTTTACAATTCAAGGCAACCACTATTCACATAAGATCAAATCAATAATAAATGCTAACACCAACTTATCTTCTAAACAATAAATGCAAGATCAAATCAACCTAAGACAAGATTTTCAGATTTTATGCATGGAAAAAGCTTTTACATGTAATAGTTTTATCCAATAGGTAACAGTCTTATACAAGAGTACTCATTTACCTATAATACAAACTCTATATTCAAAATAGTGCATTTTTATTGCAAAGCTATGCAAATATATATATATATACACACACATACATACATACATACATATAAGCACATATATCCATCAAAGTATCAAATACCAATATAATAGAGAGTACTATAGTGCATGCAGCTCCATAATGCAAAAATATGGACTTCAAAGCTAAATTTTCTACAGGAAAAATTATTTTGAATGTAAATGAAAGCATGTGCACATATAATTGTAACTATAAAGGAATAGAAAAAATATATATTAAGTAGAAAAGATGATGAAGTATAAGAGAACAAGACTTATAAACAAAATGCATGAATAATGCGTGCAATGTACTAAAGGCCTGTTTGGATTGGTTTTTTTTAAAAACGCTTTTTTTAACAATTTTTACAAAACAGTTTTTTTAGAAGGTGAAAATTTTGGCTTCTAAAAAAAGTTGTATTTGAGTTTTTTTCAGAGTTTCAGCTTTTTTGGAAATCAAATCAGATAGTTATTGCAAATTTAATGTAACTTTTTTCATGAAATAAAGTGCTTTTTCCTTAAAAAAAAAGCCAAACCAAATAGGCCCTAAGTTTGTTGAGCTTATAGCATTTGGTTATGTACTAAGATTAACTTAACATAAGACTAAAGAAAGAAATTACAAGATATCTAAGCTTCATGAACCCTGCTCCATAACCATGCTCTATCACTTTTTCTTTGCTCCAATAATACTTCAAAATATACAATATTCTAATAGTAATAGTAATTAGAGATTAAAAACACAATTATGGTATCACTAAAATATAATTAATGTCAATAAATTGATATATTAAACTAATATATCCAATACAGGTCAACTCCAACTTTTAAACTTACAAAAAGCACTCTTCAAGTTTTCAAAAATTAGGCCCAAATTCTAAAATGCTCTTACAATTAAAGTCAAACAAAATCTTAATAAGGAAAGAGAAAAACAATACAAAAATAAAAACATGAAACAACATAAGATTTATAACTTAACACACGAGGTCATAAATAGAAACACGATTATAACACGAGATTTATAACTTAACACGACATGTATAACTTTTAATTAAATATAATGTAAACATACATATTTAAAAGAAAATGGATGAAAAAAAAAAAACACAATCATATCACGTTACATACAAATTTCTTTTGTCACGTTACATAAATAAAAGCAAAGCCGAAAAAAATACCAATAGACGTAAAGAGGGAAAGAGAGAGAAAGCACACTAACACAACACGCACACTCGATCTGCTTCTTGTGTATCGATTAATTCTCTTTCAATTCTCAAACCCTAACCCTAGATCTCAATTCGTTTTCTCTCTCAAGAATCTATATTGATAGGCATATAGGTAGGTGTTTGTATTGGCAGGCGGGCGGGTTAGATATGGCATGTATAAAGGGGGTGAACAGATCGGCGTCAGCGGCGTTTGCGCCGGACGCGCCGTACTTGGCGGCGGGGACGATGGCAGGTGCCGTGGATCTCTCCTTCAGCTCTTCGGCGAATCTCGATATCTTCCAGCTCGATTTCGCCTCCGACGATCGCAATCTGATCCTCGCCGGCACTGCCCCAAGCTCTGAGCGATTCAATCGGTTGTCTTGGGGGAAACCGCCCGCCAATTCCGACGAGTTCTCACTTGGAATCATCGCCGGTGGTCTTGTCGACGGCAACATTGGCCTCTGGAATCCTAATCCGTTGATCTCGTAATTTTCGATCCCCATTTTGGACTAGATGATTCGTGTTTGTATTGGATTTTCTGTAATTGTCCATTTCTAATTCGAAAACTTTTTATAAGTTACTGAATTTTCAATTAGAATTTTGTTATGGTTGTCTGATTAATGAAAAGTACATTTTTGGCCTAAAGCGGAAAATATCACGACTTTAGAGTTAATTAATCAAGATTAACTTGTTGGCCTCGTATTTTGCACTTCGCAGGGTATATGACTGTGAATTGTTAGTGTACTGTCTGTAAATTCATGTTTTTTGAAGGGTTAGTGTTAATATACTATTGAATTTTTTATGATATGCAGAATGAATGTTAAAGTAGAATTCTTTAACAAATGGGTTACATGTAAAAGACGAATTTTCTGTTTAATTACGTTGTGTGAAATTTTCCTGTGTTTTTTATTTACTCAGTTATGGGAGTTAGCAAACCCACCATGTCTTGAAGGAATAGCTGCAGAAGTTGCGTTTAAATGGAAGTAATGTAGCATGTCGTGAATATTTAAGGCAGAATTGCTTTAATAAAATTGTGGCTTTTCCCCATATAAAAATGAAGATTTTCCTGCTTTTTGTGTTTTGTTTTACAGTTTATATTTTTTCGTCATTTTTGAAGTCCTAATTTGTTCTGTAATTGGTATTGAAGGTCAAACAGTAATACTTTACATTTTGCTTAAGTATGTTTTATTGGAATTAATATAAGAAGACCAGTATGTTTCAACCGTTTCTTTTTCTAAAATCAAATTGTTGTATCTTGATGGATTGCTACCCAGTCTAAATTCTCATTCTACTGACGTACATTATAAAATAAAGAGATTTGCTTCATTTATAGGTGAATCTTTTTGACATTGTTTTGAACTGAAATTAACCTGTGACTTTTTGCTAATACTTTTGCATCCAGTAATTCCTACTGGTTGGTGCTTTGTGTTCCTGCTTTTCATTTCCTTCAATCACCTACAACTGATCAATGGATCATGGTTTTCCTCACTTTAACTGAGGAGGTTGGAAAGGATAATTGGAGTGTAATTGAGCTCTATTCTATGGATGGCGGAGCATACATTAGGTTTTAGGATCATGAAGATCCAAAAAAGAAAAAAAAAATGTTTGCTCCCTGAGGAGGGTGAATCTTTTGAGAATTTAATTGGGCAAACTATTGTTAGATACTTTTGCCTCGTCTCTGCTGTTTCTTCGACCCTTTTAGCAAACTATATTAATTGAACTCTGTCTTTCAGTTCTCAGTCCAGCGAAAGTGCTTTTGTTGGAAATCTTTCAAGGCATAAAGGGCCTGTAAGTTTCTGTCTTCTGCATTTGACATGCTTTACTTGATAGTTTCTTATTCACAAGTCTTTTTGGGTGTTCTTGATCCTATATGTTAATTATCTGGCATTTCTCTACTTTAGGTCCGTGGATTGGAGTTCAATTCTCTTTCTCCAAACCTCCTTGCATCTGGGGCCGATGAAGGTGAAATTTGCATATGGGATATTGCAAAACCAACAGAACCTAGCCACTTTCCTCCTCTTAAGGTATGGAATAATTAATGCCTGTGTCACATGAAGCTTCTTACGTGACTTCATGTAACTATCGTTATTTAGCTTTTCCCCTACCTTGTAATTCATTTTTTTTTTCCCTTGTGAAAGTATGTATATGCACTGAAGAGATTGCACACAGCTGTTTTTCTTCTTTAGAGTTGTTATATATAGGCAATTGAGCCTTTCTTCATGGACGCACTCCCTAGTTACTGTTTCAGTAACCAGTTTACCTAGAAAAGAAAAGAACTTGAAAATGACGCACTATTAATTGGATGAGGATCCTTTCCTAACTTCTATGTTGGTCCTAACCTTCTAATTGAAAATCTCAACCATGTCATCTATCAACAAATCTTCACCATTGATTTAAATATCACACCCCTACCAAAAATAATTTCCCATGCTCATTTTCTCACTCTTCTTTATTTAAATCAATGACGGAGATTTGTTGACATACGAAATACATGGTTGAGATTTTCAGTTGGAAGGGTAGGACCAAATAGGAGTTAGGAGAGGATCCTCGTCCCTATTAATAAAGGTGAAAGTAGTGAGTTTTCGTGGCTGTAGCCTTTCTAATTTCGTTTTTCACTTCGAAGTTTTTGTCACTGTACCCTTTCAAATTCCCTTTTTCACTTGGAAGTTCCAAGTTCCTGGGCTAAATCATAAAAGAACATATCGAATAGTCTCTTATGTGGGCTGGAAAATTAAATGAAGTTAAGTCAAGTGGGGAAAAAGATGATATCATGCTGCATTAGAGTTCATGGCTTTCATTTATCTTAGTGGCCAAGTTAGAAGTAGTATTTCTTTGTCATTTTCAATTATATCGAATGATCACTAATGTGGGCCTTAAAAAATTTGAGTCAGGAGGGAAATCCTTAAGATCAAAATTTTCCTGCATCAGAAGTTTGGGCTTTTCATTTATCTTAGTGGCCAAGTTAGAAGCCAAATCTCTGTCTGTGTATATTCTCCAATAACTCTTGAACTGCTTTTCTAGTCCATCACATGATCAACTAAGCAAACATACCTTCAAGACTGCTTCAAGGAGATTTTAGTTGTTAAATGAACAAAATGATTTTTATATTTATTCAAGTATTGAAGTGTCCTCTTTGGGAGCTCAGATTGAGTAATAAATAGAATGTATATATATCTTATGAGGGCTCGAGGCTTGCATTGACGTAACAGGCGAGCATATATAATTCTGCATCCTTTGGGTATTAATGTTTTCTTTGTGAATACTTTTATCCGTTAAATATGAGTTGATGGTTTGGCTAACTTTTAGATGCATTATTCAGTCACTCCCTCTCCCTTCCAAGTTCCAACAAGAAAGGAGATTTTTATGTTCTTGTGTACCTTATTTGCAACTTGACGATGTTTCGTAGAAATATTCAGATGGGTTTTAACCTGCTCTGACAGGGTAGTGGATCTGCAACTCAAGGTGAAATTTCATTTTTATCCTGGAATAGTAAGGTGCAGCATATTTTGGCATCCACCTCATCCAATGGAACAACAGGTGAGTAAGAGATTGTTATAATGTAGTTCTCATTTAATTCCTTTGGTGAAGCTGTTGGAATAATGGGTCGTTTCTACTACTACAGTTGTTTGGGATCTGAAGAAGCAGAAACCAGTGATAAGGTAACTTTTACTATTAAATGAGATGCTTTCATCATGATGCAGTATTGAATTATATCCTCCATCTCCTCTATTTTCTGTGTCACCGACTAATTTGGACTTGCACAAACTTGCAGCTTCTCAGATTCTATGAGAAGGCGGTGTTCTGTTTTACAGTGGAACCCTGATGTTGCCACCCAGCTTATAGTTGCTTCAGATGAAGATAGTTCACCTGCTCTTAGAGTAATGCATTTGATTATTGGTCTAGTTGAAGTAGGTTACTGAATGTAGTTATATTTGCTAATTAGCTAATTCTGGATTCAGCTCTGGGATATGCGGAATATAATGTCTCCAGTTAAAGAATTTGTAGGACACACCAAAGGTATGTTGGTGCATTGGAAATTTATCGGTGTATTTCTTTAAGTTGATCTTGTTTATCCTCATTTCCCTGTTATATACTGTCGAATGACATAGAAGTTCAATTGTCATTCTTTCTTTTAGTTTTCATCTATGTTACACAAATTGAGAATGTAGGGGACGTTGAAATACTGATTGCAGCTGCTTATCTTGCATCAGGTGTAATTGCAATGTCCTGGTGTCCCATTGATAGTTCCTACTTGCTGACATGTGCAAAAGATAATCGTACTATTTGCTGGGACATAGTTTCTGGAGAGGTCTGTGACCTTTTTGGATATGGCTGGTGCAATTTAACTCTTTTACCCCTTATTTTGCTATACCTTTCCCCCATCTCTCTCCATAGCAACCTAACAACCCCACTCTTAGTCTCTAAGTTGTTATGGAGGGGTCTGGGAGTCGGATGTTGTTTGGGTGATATTTAACAGACATAAGTTTAACGTCATACAGATTGTAGCTGAATTGCCTGCTGGAACCAACTGGAACTTTGACGTGCACTGGTATCCTAAAATTCCAGGGGTTATATCAGCATCTTCTTTTGATGGAAGGATTGGAATATACAATATTGAGGTTAGCTCACTGTTGCTAGCTCATATTTTGCATGCTGCCTTGCTGGTAAGAAGTGTATCAAATGACAGATCAGTAATAGAATAATGGAAAGACCGTCCTTTATCAAGAAATCGTCTCCTTATTTTTGGTATGCATACAATGGTCACATATTCCAAGTTTCCAACTCTCACTTGTGGGCTTAGTTTGGCCTATTAAGTCAGAGCAGAAATACTTATATCTCATGGAATGAACTATATGGGATGTCTTCCTTTCTAATTTAAGGTTCTTAATAAATGATGTTGACTTCCTAAAATGAGTATATGTAAATTCTACTTCTTAACGATAGTGTTTATAATACAAATTCTAGTTGGATGCACTTTTTTGTTTAAAAGGCCAACAGTCTACATTTCTCGCTTTTGGCCTCATTTCTTCAAAACATTGTGCTTACTTCAAACTACGACATTCAGTTCTGGAAGATGGATGTCTGATATATAAGTATCAGCTCCTGTCATTTTGTCCTGTCCTTTCCTGGGGTATATAGTAGTTTGCTTTGCCCAGTCTACTTTTTCAGAAAGTTGTAATTTTTGTTATCTTATCACTCAGATGATATTTTAAGTCTTCTCTGCAGGGCTGTGGGCGTGATGATGTGGGGAGAGCTGATTTTGTTGCAGGTATTGCAACTTCTTGATTTTATATTTATATTTTTATTTTTATTTCTTTTTTGGGAGGAAGTTTTACAGTGGTACACAAGGTTAGATAGAAGGTTTACTTCTTGTCGTGGTGTGTGCATGTATGTGTGTAATCTGTTTCCGTTGAACCATCTAATATAATGCCAAAAGTAGAAACTTTCTGTTCTCAAAATTAATACCTAATATTCTGATAAATTAGTATGAAAAGAAACTGCACATTGTGGACTCAGCCTTTTTCACATAAAAAGTGGGGACTATGATTGCCTAGTTTGCACTGACATGGCTATCAATTCACAGATGCATACAGTTGAACATGGTTTATGTGAGATTTACTGCATCCACAAGTTTGGAAGCACAGCTTAGGCTTTATGTCCTTGAGAAACTGGTGAAGGACAAATTTTTTGTGAAAGCCCAACCTTTGTGCTGGTCATCTAGGTGCATACAAGCAAATTGACTCAAGGCTGTAGCTGGGCAGCTACTTACAGACTTAAACTCGGAAAAGATAGATTCCGATTGTATATAATCCTTTACAATTCAGTCAAGTTGTTCTTAAGGAATGTTTGTGGTCAAGTGTCCTTGATGTGTAACTAACAAAAAGAGGTTTTGCGGCAAGAAAATATAACAGTTGAGGCCCTGAAGCTGTAAAGGGCACAATTCAATGATCGTTTAATTGCCATGAGAAGTGCAACACTTGCTCCAAAAACATTCCAACTGAGAAGTTCAGGCTGTTGCAAGAACTATCCAGTTGTCTTTTCTCATTGTTGTGTACCACAACTTGTTTGCTTATTATCTTCTAATGTTAGCTTTCTGCGTCTTCTTCTGCATTGTGAATGTCTTCCTTGATACTTTTTATCCTTGCTGTTGGGGAGTTGTTCAAATTGTTTCTCCTTGCTGTTGGAGAGTTTTTCACGTATAATATATTCATGCAGCACCTTTGAGAGCCCCAAAATGGTATAAGCGTAAAGCAGGCGTCTCCTTTGGTTTTGGAGGCAAGCTTGTTTCATTTCACTCTACAGAGGCCCAAACTGGATCTTCTGAAGTATGTCTAGTAGTTGATTGTAGCTTGGGTCCCTTAGATTTGCTTTAGGTATTGTTTAACATGTTTCCTTTTCCAGGTTTATGTGCATAACGTAGTGACAGAACATGATTTGGTGAAACGGTCGACTGAGTTTGAGACTGCAATAAAGAATGGGGAGCGATCCTCCTTGAGGCTTTTATGTGAGAAAAAAATTCAAGAATCCGAGTATGTCTTCTTGATGGAACTGAATAATATTTTCTTAGATGTAGTAAAGGAACTTATTATCATTAATGTATTGAACTATTAACTTGTCTCAACAGATCCGAGGATGAGAGAGAAACCTGGGGCTTTTTAAAGGTTATGTTTGAAGATGATGGGTCAGCAAGGACAAAGCTGCTTTCCCACCTTGGTTTCAGTCTACCTACTGAAGAGAAGGATGCTTCACAGAATGATATCTCTGATCAAGTAAATGCTCTTTCTCTTGATGAAGATGTGGCAAGTAAAGAAGAATATGGAAGTAACAAAGAAAGCAACATGTATACCACCGATAATGGAGAAGATTTCTTCAACAATCTTCCAAGTCCAAAAATTGATACACCTTTGTCCACTTCCGGCGATAATTTTGTTGCTGATGGCTCTGCTCCTGTTGGGGAAGAATCCAAGCAAGAAGGGGATGGGCTGGAGGAGAGTGCTGATCCATCATTTAATGATGCTGTTCAACATGCCTTAGTTGTTGGGGATTACAAAGGGGCTGTTGCACAGTGCATGTCTGCAAATAGAATGGCTGATGCCTTAGTTATTGCTCATGTTGGTGGTGCTTCCTTGTGGGAGAGCACTCGTGACCAATATCTTAAGACTAGCCGATCCCCATACCTAAAGGTATTGAAGACTCCATACCGTTCAATTGGGTAAACCTGTGATTTTTCTGTCTTTTTATTGATTTATGTTAACCAGGACTTTCATTCTGGGTAATCACTTTATTACTTACTTGTAAATGATTTCCTCTTACATTTTTCAATCCTCAGGTTGTTTCTGCGATGGTAACAAATGACCTCATGAGCCTTGTTAATACTAGGCCATTGAAATTGTGGAAGGAAACACTCGCTCTTCTCTGCACTGTAAGCTTTTCCTCTTGAAAAGGAGTTATATTGTATGTTATGCTGGCAGCTTTAGCTTTAGTTACATAACTATATTGTGTAAGCTTCAGGTGCTTATGATATTTCAAGATGGTCTTGAAGTCCTCCTCTGTATGCTTTTGTTAATTAACCATGAATGATACCCTCTTTTTTCCCCTTGACGACCGTCTGAGCTATACCTCTTGATTAAGAAAGAAAGTTGCATCACTATCCATGGCTTCGATTCTGTCATATCTGCTTCTGGACTTGCTAGAGATACTACAGGGAATTCTTGGTATATCTAAACGATCCTCTTGTTTTATTCCACCTTGTAAAACTGGGTAACATTCTGTGATGAAATATCATACACCGAGGCCTAGGTATTAAATGGCATAGAGCCTTTCTGGAATTTATGCTGACGAAAATTAAGCCTAACTTGGTACTCTTACATAAGTGATGCAACTTCCACTAGTAACTAAAACTTGGCAATATAACAAATCCGATTTCCTTGTTATAGAGTGCTTTGAGTGTTTGTGTATTAACCATCATCCCTGTCATGCAGTTTGCACAACAAGAGGAGTGGACTTTATTGTGTGACACCCTTGCTTCTAGACTTATGTCTGCCAATAATACACTTGCTGCAACTCTGTGTTATATTTGTGCTGGAAATATTGACAAGACAGTGGAAATATGGTCAAGGACTTTGGGAACTGAGAATGATGGTAAATCCTATGTTGAACTCCTTCAGGTAAGCATGGTGTCTTCTGATGCATTTCCAGCTTTGTGTTATGGTAACAAAATTTATATATTTCTTAAAATCTTTCCATTGTGAAGGATTTGATGGAAAAGACCATAGTCTTTGCATTGGCCACTGGGCAAAAGCAATTCAGTGCTTCTTTGTGCAAACTTGTTGAGAAATATGCCGAAATTTTAGCAAGTCAAGGACAATTAAGCACGGCAATGGAATATTTGAAGCTTTTGGGAACTGAAGAATTGTCTCCTGAGCTTGTGATTTTACGAGATCGAATTGCTCTTTCAACCGAACCTGGTGTGTATCATGCTCTTAGCCATAGATTTTTCGATTAGGGAAGTAATTCATATAAAAGAGTATGCGTTATTAGCTGGCTATGAGGCAGTTGTTGACCTCTCCGTTCTCGAAAAAAAGACATTTACTAGTAGTGTAGTGTGCATATAGTTAGTGTCTTTGTTTTCTTACTTTGAGCATATTCTATTATTTTAATCTTTAGTAACAGCTTACTGTTTCTAAATTTTTCTTGCAGATAAAGACGCTGCTAAGTCTATGGTTTATAACAACTCTAACTACCAAACAGGACCCGCATATGGTGCTGATCAATCAAGTTTTGGTGGTGTTGATGCCTCTCAACGTTATTACCAGGTAACTTTATCACACTTTTTAAATGTTACATAGTGATTCAGCACCAATGATATTTCAATCTTTTAACTACTATTTCCATTTTTATTCAGGAAGTAACACCTGCACAGGTGCAAGCCGGTGTACCTAACAGTTCTTATGCAGAAAATTATCAGCAGCAGCCTTTTGGTGCTTCATATGGAAGGGGTTATGGTACTCCTGCACCTGGCTCGTATCAACCTTCTCCACAGCCTAACATCCAACAGCCGAACATATTTCTTCCATCCCAGGCACCTCAAGTTCCTCTGGTAGTTGCACTGTTGGCTTATTTTGTTTAGGAAGTAAATGGGTGAAGCCTGTTGTTGTTGTTGCTTCTTATGACTTGCTGACATTACTTTCTCTGTGAAACTTTCTAGAAGTTTGTTTGATTTAGTAGATGACAGTATTTCACAATTTTTGTACTTGAGACGGAATGCCACTCCTACTCCCTCTGTTAGTTTGGGTGCTGGGATAGATACTGCTCCGTGATCATTCTCTCTTGGTTTTCTTTATTCTTGTTGCACATGTTTCTTTTGCATTAACTAGTTGCTTAGACCAATGGTTTTTTGTAATATTGAATTCTGCCATCAATTATCCTGAGTGACCAGTTGTACCCTTGTTTATTCAGTAAAGTCTGGTTTGGTCAAGCTGGTATTTTTTTTCTGTTAATTTCTTTGGACATATTTCTGCTCAAAAGTTTCACTGAGTGTTTTATAACAGAATGATGGATATTCTTACTAGCATTCTGTTTTTACTCCTTTTGTTTTTACATCATTCTATGGAACATTGTACATTCTTTATCTCTTCCATCTCAAGTAATTCTTAGGGAACATTTGCTCAGAAAATTGAGAGAATAGGTATGCATCTGTTCATCTGTTGAAGAAATGGCCACTCCAGGACAAATTAAACTAGCTACCAATGAATGCACCTGACCGTTTTAACTGTGTTTTTTAGTGTAGATCTGCAATTACTGAAGATAATTGATTTTGTTGGTGAAATCTGTATTGCCACTATAGGCTGACACTTCTTGTATACTTTCCCTTGCAGGGGAACTTTGCTCCACCACCCGTTACTTCTCAGCCTCCTGTCGTACCATTTGTCCCTGCCAATCCTCCTATGTTGAAAAATGTGGAGAAGTATCAGCAGCCTACATTGGGATCCCAACTATATCCTGTATGTGACCCATTTCTTATCCAAGTAAATCATCTAGGTTTCACTTTTACTCTAAAACAGCATTGTTTTGTGAGTTTCAGGGGTCTGCTATCCCTAGTTTTCAAGGTGGACCTTCTGGCCCTGGTTCGTTTGGTCCTAACCCATCTCAAGTTGGTCCAGCTCCTGGACAGAAGATGCCCCAAGTTATTGGTACTCCCTCTATGTCTAGAGGAATCATGCCTGGTACTAGTGCTGGAGTTCATAGACCTGGGATGAACCTAATGCAACCTCCTAGCCCCACTCAGCCAGCACCAGCACAAACTTCCGTAACTCCTCCGGCTCCCCCTCCTACTGTGCAGACAGCTGATACATCTAATGTACCTGGTAAAGTAGTTGTCCTCTCTGTATTGCTCAATTCAATAGTTCAGCTAAAAGGTGCTATCTTAATTTGAGTGGTCTGATTCTTTGCATGCTTACTAGCATATTGTGAATTCTCATGGCATGTATTCAACCACTAGTCTTTTTGTTTCATCTGCATTAAGTTAGAATCTTAATCTCTCTTATGTTAGGGCTAGCCATTAGTGGCACTTGGGATCTGGGAAGATCTGAAGTCAAGTCTGGGTTTGAATGACCATGAAAATTGTCTTTTATATCCGAATATGGTAATTTATTGGAAACTTGAACAGGAAAGCTTAAAACGCTTCTACCTTTAAGAATATTTAGATTGATAGTTATTCATTTGAGGTCTCTGTAAGTAGGATGACCAATATTAGATTTTAAAGGTATACCGTAGCAGATTTGCGTTCAAATTCATTTGTTAGTTGATCCTGGAGATAAAGTTTTGCCATTCTACATACTGTATGAGTTACTGATCAAGAATCTGAGATCCTTTTATAGCCCATAACATCTTTTCTGTGATCATGTATTACAGCCCATCAAAAGGCTGTTATAGCAACTTTGACAAGGCTTTTCAATGAAACTTCGGAAGCACTGGGAGGGTCACGAGCAAATCCTGCTAAGAAGCGGGAAATTGAGGATAACTCGAGGAAGATAGGTGCCTTGTTTGCTAAACTTAACAGTGGTGATATATCTAAAAATGCTGCAGAGAAACTTATTCAGCTATGTCAAGCCCTGGATAATGGCGACTTCAGTACGGCCCTGCAAATTCAGGTATACTTCTGGACTACACAAAGTCATTTGTTTAATTTTCATCTGCTAGATGGAAAGGTGAACACTTTCTGTGTTTAATGTGAATCTTGATACAATTTATAATTTTACTTGATACAGGTACTTCTCACGACAAGTGATTGGGACGAATGCAATTTTTGGCTAGCTACGCTCAAACGGATGATCAAGACAAGGCAGAGCTTGAGATAAATTACACAGCTTGGCAGAGCTTGACATAAATTACACAGCTTTATCTATCACAAACAATGAAATATCTGTTACTACGCCTAGTTGTCAGATAAGATCAGATTCTCTCTTCCCTCGTGTATACAAGAAGTGGCTTCTTCAGATTCTGATGACAGGATCTTTTTCGTTACCTTTTTCTCTTCTATCCCATTACTTTTTTTCTTTCGACAGTTTTACGCGATTTTGGAAGCATTTAGCAAGAGTAGATCTTAGAACATCGATGGACTTGGCTGATATGCTTTTCATTAATATTTATGTAGCATCGAGATATAGATTTGTTGTTCCTTCATATATATATACAAGAACTGTAATTTTGGTCCAAAGTGAAACTGCCTCAAAGTTTCTTCTCTTGATTTCGTGTGATTGACGCTATGTGTTTGTATTTTCTTGAAGGACTTAAATTAATAACAAAATGATGTTTTTCTTGAATTTAATCTTGGTATTCGGAGGATCTTGATACCTCGATGTTGGAATAAGTTTTACTGTCTTTTTCTTTTGGGTTGGGAAGATATGTTTATATCAATTAGCAAATTAGATATGGTCTCACAAGGTTTTTTTTTCGTTAAGCATTATGTTCTTTTATGTATTTAAAAAAAGAAAAAAAAGTATAATTAACACGTGTTTTTCTCTCTACTATAATTTTTATCTCTTCGGTCTTTTCTTTCCTCACATCTCTCTTTTTCTTTGCTTTATCGGTAACACTACTAGTTATCTCACGGCGGATAAAGACCATTATAAGATTCACATTTTTTTTGCTCATTGTAATGATGTGAATTATGTCTAAAGAAACCTCTTATTTGTCAATTCATGATTAAAGTCCGTCGTCTTCTTCCTCGTGATAGCGAAAATTCCGACATCTCGACATGTCGCAACTATCAATCTCTTCCTCTCCTCGTTGCGATTCTAATCGTACTTTCCACGTGATGTTTGGACACTCCAAAATCAATTCGCCATTAAAGTCACTTTCACCTTCAAGTATGCATACATGCAGATGTGTTTGTGTTCGTGTCTACGTGTGTGAAAGCAGTGAATAAATAGTTATAGGATAATGAACAAATATTTGATGTATATATGAAAGTTAATGAACAAATAGTTGTGAATTAATGAATAAATAGTCAGTAAACAAATAATTATGGTGTATTGAACAAATAGTTGTGTGACAGTAAACAAATAATCAGTGAACAAACAGTTATGGGATAGTGAACAAATATTTATTGTGCGGTGTATTGAACAAATATTTGATGTATACATGAAAGTTAGTAAACAAATAGTTATAGGACAATGAACAAATAGTTGTGGGATAATGAACAAACTTTTACTGTACGTGAACAATAAAAGGAGGAGCACAATGCTTAATGAAGAAGTACCTTGTGAGGGACCATAATATAATGATCTTATTAATTTCATATAGAGTAAAAAACGCAACTCCCCCTTGTGGTTTCAAGAATGCACAGAACATACTCTGTGGATATAAAATTAGTTAAATCACCCCTTACAACTTTAGAGAGAGTGCACCCCCCTCCGTTTGTAATTCCGTCCCAAATAAAGAAATTTGAGTCTCACGTGCACCTAATGCGATTTTGGTTGTTTATTTCGATTCAAAATGTAATGAATGGACTATTTTACCCCTAATAAATGTTGAAATAAAAGATATTATTAAAAACTTTTAAAAAAATCACCTTCTTCTTTTTTTCCTTTCCCTTTCCTTTTTGTCAGGGCCCTAACACGCCTCCCTGAATAGCTCTCTCACGCCCTCCCCCAACAGCGACCCTCTTCCTCGTCAGCGACCCATACACCCACCTTCCCCAACAGGCCCCCCCCCCCACCCCTTCCCCTGTCAAGGCTGGTGCCGCTAGAGAAAAGCTTTTAAGACCTCCCAAAGTTGTTAATGGCAAGAAGAGATTGGTACACCCAAACACCGCATGGAATGTATCGTTAGACTCACAGGGCTATAAGGAAGTTTTCTATGGTGGTTGTGCATTGTGGCTTTGCCTGAAAGAGCTCCAACTAAAGCTTGAAACTTCGCGGCTGAGATGGTGGCGGATGACGGTGGTGCGACATGCTAACGACGATCAAAGATGTCCACCATCGTTACTGGCCATTAGAGAGTGAGGTGACGTTGGTTGATCGTTGATCTAACGTCCAGATAGAGTGATAATTCTGGGTTGGGTCCTTGGGTTAGTAATGGCTTTTGAGGTCCGCTTGGTCATGCTTTTATAATGGAGAAGATGCTGACGATCTAACTCAATAATTCTTTTGGCATTTACATAATAACCGTTAAAAAATTAACGGCTGTTGCGTGTACACTATCGCTAACACCATAGGGGTGTTTTAGCAAAATTCATAATTACAGAGTATATTGTGCATATTTTCGAAACCACAGGGGGAGTTCTACTTTTTAACCATTCTTATATGATCAACTGACTCTAAGGATCAATACCCTATTGTACAAGTCAAGATATCGTGAAAAGGTCAATTAAATCGCATTTTAATAGGAAGAAATAAGAAATCGTTCAAACTCATGTAGTATAATAACAGTTTTGCCTCCTTATATGTCCACAAAAAAGGAAAAAAAATGAAAATTCTACTCACTAGATCTCTCCGTATCAACCGTCTGTCTTCCCTCCCTTTTCCCATTACATATCTCTCATGCTAAAACAATTCTCAAAGCCGAGAAATTCCTAGACTAGAATCACTTTTCCCTAGTTGGTGCATTGATTCCCTCGCGGAGCTTATTAATTTAGTAAGAACCTTAAAAGGTGGACCATGACTTAAAGTCTATTTGGCTCTGTTTATTTTGTAACCTATAAATTTTTAGAAAGAATATATATATATATATATATATATTATTGTAGCTTATAAGTCCTAAATAAATTTAGCCAAATCGGCTGTTAGAGTAAGAGGGTGGTATTAGCCCCACAATGTATTATGTGAGAGTTTAATTTTGTTGAAATGAAATGCTTCCTCATTAATTTGTTTCACTTGACCTTTGCAATTGTCAACAAAAGTTGACGTTTTCTTTTCTAACATATTTAGTACGTTCGAGATGAAAATTGGAAAGTAAAAGTTTAGTAGTTTAGGGGGAAAAAAAAGATGATGGAAAATAAGAAGGTAGTTAGGTTAGGACTTGGTCCTGATACATGTATTTAGTCTCGATTGGTTATAATATGAAGACCCGTTAGTGTAACGAATTTCAAACACGCGTCTAGAGATTTCTCAGCTCCTTGGGGTCAAAAAAAAAAAAGATAGAGAGAGGGAGATATAGTTGAATACTTGAATTGATCAATGCTATGTAATTGACTAATAGTAATGGTAACTGTGACAAGGTCAACATAGTAGGCCTTTATATACATACGTATATATATTATTTTGTTTTCCTTGGAAGAATTCAAATTGTTGTTACCCTCTTTTTTATGCAGGGGGACATATTTTCCTATTTCATGCGAATCTTCCATCTGCTTCTATTCTAAACGTCAACTTTTTGATGAATGTTTTTGAAACTAAACTTTATTTTATTTTGTTTATTTTGGTAAACCAGGAGGCAATATTTCCGGTCATGATAAAGTCTATAGTGTTATTGTGTCTCACCTTTTAGCATTTGTCACGGTTGAAATTGCGGAAAAGAGGATGCGAAGGAATGACAAAAAACAGTCAGCATGTGGTTGGGGTACCCATTTGCTGGAATTTGGTCAACTTTGGAGATTTTCCCTAGCCTTCCCCCAACATTGTGCACGATTAGGATCTTCTCATGTCAATATTTACAAGAGATCGGTAAAAATACAAAACAAAGTTCTTAGGTGCATGGGAACGACTCGAATCCCTTACCCACCCCTCAAGCATTTCCAGCATAAATTATGAGTCATGAGATGTAATGGAAAGCTATTATCGATAATACAAAACTAAATGAATTAGTATAAATGACAAAACATAAAACAATCAGAAAATTTTCAAATTACAAAAATTAAAATAATATTAGTGTTTAAGGGTATAATATTGTGAAGATTAATATATTTATATAGATAAAAAACATAAACTCATAGGTTTCATTGAATTTAAAAATAATAAAAAATAAAAAAATAGTATAAACCTCTAATTTGTAATACTAGTTTTCTGTTTCTTTAAAAATATAAGGATCAAATGTAAGTTATCCCTTGTGATTTGTATAAATAGCTAATTAGTCTCTGTGGCTTAAAACACATCACATTACCTCCTATGCTTTTTAAAAGTGCCATATAATCCTCAATTTTAAATTTTTTCGTTTAATTTAATAGAGAGTGCGTTACACTCTCCTTGGTTGCATGTGTAGATGTCAAATTTTAGACTTTTCTAAACTTTATTTACCAAAACACCTTTATTAAGAGTTATAGCATAATTTATTTAGTTTTATTTTAAAAAATAATTAAAAATTAGAAAACAAAATTTTAAAATTAAAAATTTATAAAAATTTAAAATTAAAAAAATTAAATCAAAAAGTCTTTAATTTTTTAAAAACTAAAAATTTACAAAATTTTAAAATAAAAAATTTTAGAATTAATTTTTTTAAAGTAAAAAAATGATACTAAGAGGTTTTCTAAGGGCAATTTAGTCCTTTGAAAGTCTTATTTCGCGGTGTCAAAATGTTAATAGAGATAGGGGAATTGTGCCACTTTTTAAAAAGTACAAGGGTTACTGTGGTACGTTTTAAATTATAGGGAAGTAATCAATTACTTATATAAACCCGGGACACCCATTTTACCCAAAATATAATATCATCATTAAGACAAATAAATTTTAAAATAATGTAATTATAACTAAAATAAAGATAGATATTGGTAAGAAATTTTTAACATAGGGAAGCTGGTGGATATAAATTAAATAAGGAGTTCCTAAAATCAAAGATTATTTAAAAAAAGTAAAGTTATTAGAACAAAACTGAAATAAGAAGTCCTTACAAAAAGAACGGTTCCAAATATCTACATGTAAAGAAAAAAATAAGAAAATTGTTGAAGTTGGTCTGATATTTCTACAAATTGTCACTCAACAATCAAGATTTGTTAGGCGAACCCCAACAATTTTTTTTATCTTTTTGCTCTCTATATTTAGAGCAGTTGGAATATTTTTATAAATTTAGAGATATGTTATTTTAGTTTCACTTTCATAGCTTTTTTATTTTTAATTAATCTTTTACTTTAAAAATTTCTTATTTTAGTTTTATTTTGACAACTCCCTTATTTTTCTTTTACTCTAATATCTCTAATAATTTATTTAACCACATTATATTATTTTAATAATTTTATTTGTTCATGATTATAATTAGTAATATTATTTTCTTTTTTATTAGTGTTATTTATTTTTTAATTTAAAACTTTTTAATATTTACACTACTAAAAGATTCACACTAATATATTATGTGAAATAGTAAAATGTTGACCCCAAGACTAGAGACTGGCCATTCTGCTTACGTCACTGCATGCTGAGAACGTCATACATGGCCATGATGAAGCTGCCAGGCAAGAAAAACAAAAAGTTATTTTCCTTAACTTAAAGTTTACGCCAATTTATTAAAAGAAAAATATATATTTTCCTTCTGTGTTCTCATTGATTGTCGTTGAGAAATCACAATTGAAAGGACAACATTTTCATGAAGATGACACATCACCAGATTGCCAACGCTTCATGCAACTAACAAGGTCTCAAAACCTCTTTTGACAGTATGTTTATTGGAGGTAAATAGAAGGGAGACGCAAAGTAATGGTAAAAGCGAACTAAATTTTTTATGTCGAAGAACGATTTATTGTGATTAAAGAATTTAAAGTATGTATTGAGATATATTATTGCGACACGAGACTTGTTGTAATCAAAGAACTTAAAGCATGTATTGAGATATATTACTGCGATATGAGTGCATCTAATGTGATTTTACTCGAAGTTATTTTTTTAAACTGTTTGTAAAGATTACCTTGGCGGGATTATGAATGGAAATATCTGGAAACTTTAAACCCTTGATCCATTATTGGATGAAGCAATTATATTGCAATTGGTTAAAGTAATAGTAAAGTTGATGTTAAAGTCTCGAAGTAATAGAAAGGGAAAGGAGAAGTAATAATAATAAGTGTGAAGATTGGCTAGCAAATCATAGGTTTAATCTTTTGTTAAGTGTACATTGGTTACAAGAACCTTCTCACTGCAAGAGAAATACTTGAGAATAATTTGAGAGGAGTTCCTCTAAGAATATCATACTAATTGGCATTATCTCCTTCCGAGGGGAAAAAAAAAGGAACGACTTATTATGGTAAAAAATTCGAAGCATGTGCTGAGATATATAACTACAAAATATGAGTGAATTTAATATGGTTTTGTTCGAAGTCGTTTTTTCGTAATTGTTGTAAAGATTACTGTTGGTAGGATTATGAATGGAAATATCTGGAAACCTTAAACCCTTGATCCATTGTTAGATCATAGATGAAGCAATTGCCATTAGGTGTCCTTACACTTTTTTCATATGCAACCAACCTTCCTACTCTTTTTTTATCATAGTGTTTTTGACTCTGAATCTTCTTGTGGAGTTCTCTCAAAGAATACAAATGATGTCCAAGTCAAAATGGTTATCCAAGAAACTTTTGAGAAATTAGAGTTAAAAGGACCATGGGTCCCACACTCATTCTGTTAGTCGAAACTTCTAAAAAAGAAAAAAAAGAAAAAAAGAGAAAATATGTAAACTTACTTCCATAAGTTTGGTTGAGGAAATAAGAAAAGAAGAGAAGCCAAAGTGAAAAAAACTACATCAACTTTTTCCCTTTTTTTATTTCGTGAATTGTTTATATGTTTTCTCTTCACTCATACTAAAAATTACGAACCTAAAGAATAGGTATAATTTCTTGTTTTTCCCGTACTTGTAAATCAAACATAGCCTGGAATTTATTTTCCACAATTAATCTATTCTCTTTTATTCTCGAAGTTGGATTCAACAAAAAAGAGTTGAGATAACTACAAATTTGAGAATTTATGTGCAGAGAGAAATAGATTTGGGATTTATTTTCATATTATTTCCTAAAATTAACAAATTATTTTCATGGGGGGTCGAATGAAGAAAGCTTAGAGAATTAGTAATCTTTTTTTAAGTCATATACATGGACCATGGTGCACTTCAGTTGACTAACTTACAAACCACGTGAATCAACACCATCTATTATATTGGACCCCTGTACAAACACACCATTAGTCTATGTATTCCTTTTTTTTTTTTTTGGTTCTTTTCTTCAAAAAGAAGAAACAGGCAAAAGGGCAAGACTTAAAACTATAAAAGTGATACTCAATAATTAATAAATAATTAGTATAATACTTGTGCCATAGATAGGAGAAATGTGCATTTTTGTATCTTTTCTATTGTGGATGATTAAATTTTACCATCCATGATAGGATAAAATATAAATAATATTTTTAAAATTTGATTTTTAGTACATTTTCAATATTAATCATAAATTTTATATTTTATAAAATTAAAAAATTTTAAAAAGTCATAAATGAAATAAATAGATGCATTTTTATCATCTATTGAGCATCTTTAACTAAGCAATTTGAGAAATAATTTTGTATTGATAACAGCCATGATATCTTTTAAAGGGAAAAAACTTAACAAAATATTAATTAATAAGATATAGACTCTACTGTATAATAAGATATGGCATGTTGCTCTTGGAGAAGAACTTAAACAACCATTTCTCAATCAATGTATATTTTTATATGTATGTATGTATAGGTTTTCCAAGAGAAGAGATAGTTAATGTCTGAATTGGATTAAATGAGAAATCACAGTGAAGACAACGGTGAAGACAACCACCCAAAGCTGAATGCTTTGTCTTTGCCAAATCTTGGGATTCCATTTTAGTGGGGACTCCCCTCTTCCATTTATTCCATCCATCTTCCCCTTCATTTTCACACTCGCACACACAGAAACACCTCCTCTTCCATCAAAGTCAACCCCATCATCCCCCTCCTTCACACAGAGACACACAATAACACACAGCAGGCCTTCACAACCCAAACATCAAAATCCCCAAATTTAGTATTCATTTCCCACACACACACAACCAAAAAAAAAAAAAACAAAGAGAACACACAGAAACGAACCACCTCCAGTCCACCACCAACATTACAACCCACAAGATCAACCAATCAAAGACTCACCATCTCTCTATAAACAAATTTGCTATCCATTTCACCAACAAACACCAAAACACACACACAAACCACCACTCACAATCCACAAGATCAACCAAACAAAGAACTACTAAGCTGCACCTCACAACGCCTGTTCACAACCCAAACCCAGTAAAATTCCCAATTTTTATATTCATTTTACACACACAAACACCCAGAATACACAGTAAAAATTGAATCTTTGATGGGTTATCTATCATCAACATGCAAAGCAGAATCATCGATCTTAACAGCCAATTCTCACACTTCAAAGAAAACCCAATACCAAGAGAAGCAGCCACAGCCAAAAAAGATCCAAGAATTCAACTACAGTGATCTTGAAGCAGCCACAAATGGCTTCTCTGAGCAGAAGCTCTTGGGTAAAGGCAGCCATGGCCTTGTTTACAAGGGCGTCCTTCGCGGCGGCCGCCTTGTTGCCGTCAAGAAGCCTTCCAGGGCGTCTCTTACCACTGCAAGACTACACCAACATCATAATCAGAATCACACTCCAAACCCAAATGAAGTTGAGAATGAAATTGACATACTGTCGAAGCTGCAAAGCCCAAGGCTGGTAAATCTTGTTGGTTTTTCTAATAATGATGAGCATGATCGATTGTTGGTTGTTGAATTTATGTCAAATGGTACTCTTTATGATGTTTTGCATTCGAATTCTCGGCCTCCAAGTTGGGGAAGAAGAATAAAATTGGCTTTACAAACTGCTAAGGCTATTGATACTTTGCATACTTCGAATCCACCTGTTATTCATCGTGATATAAAGTCTGCTAATGTGTTGATAGATAGGAATTTCAATGCTCGTTTAGGTGATTTTGGGTTGGCGTTAAGGTGTCATGTTGATGATTATAGGTTAAGGTCTACTCCACCTGCCGGTACAATGGGGTATTTGGATCCCTGTTACGTGACTCCTGATAATTTGAGTACTAAAACTGATGTTTTCAGTTTCGGGATATTGTTGTTGGAGATTATTAGTGGGAGGAAAGCTATTGATGTTGGACATTCGCCACCTTCCATTGTGGATTGGGCTATTCCATTGATCAAAAGAGGGAAACTTTTCGCTATTTATGATCCGAGGATACCACCTCCTAAGGATGCTTTGGTGAGGAAACAATTGGCGGTGGTTGCTGCCAAATGTGTGAGGTCTTCTAAGGAGAGGAGACCGACCATGAAGGAGGTGGTCGAGTGTTTGGCTGGATTGAGCAAGTTGGTTCCTGTGCATTCTTGGAATGGTTTTGCTAATCCCTGTTTGATGGTAGAGACTGTCGGGAGACCTGTGGAATCTAGAAAGAGTGGTTTAAATTTGAGGGAAGAAGGTGGTGAAGAAGGGAACTTGGATGGTGAGGATGCTGGCAAATTTCTGAGACCATTGAGGAATTCGCGGAGGGTATATTCTGATTTGGGATGTAGAAGCAATCTCATGGATTTAATGGCTGGAGTCGATAGAGAGTCTGAATTTCACGGAGGGGATTATGGTGTTGAATCTAAGTCAAAACCTTCAAGCGGAGCTTTGAGTTTTAGATCTGAAGGTGGGAAGCTTATGGCCATTAGAAGCAATCAGACAGATAAGCCGAACATTTTTCAGTTACGAAGAAACCAATCCAACAGGCAGAATGCAGTTGCAGACTCTATAAGAGGTGAAATTGTTATACCAGACTCCAGCACTCAGGCTACTGATGGTAGATAGTGCATGGTACAAATCTTATTGGAGCCCATTTGGAGTATCTTGCTGGTTTCATAACCATTTGAAGCTCATGTTTGTAAGCTCTTCTTGCTTTTGAGTCACATTGATAATAGAGTAGTGGAAAATTCAATTGATTGTTGTTGTTGATGTTTGCAAAGTTCTTCTGTATCTTTCATATGTAAACTGGCCAAAGGGCGCACTATTCATGTATTCTTGATGCTTTCCCTGTGTTCATTTTTATAAAGCTGTTAAATTTTAGCTTCTGTTAATATGTGTACGTGTATTTTCTAGTTTCTTCATTTTGTTTTAAGTTGTAGATAGGTATATATTTGCCTGAAGTTTATCTTTTGGGTGAGAAATATGTAATCATTGAAGATATTTGCATATACGTTTGGTCACTGTATCTTTGGTTACCATTTTAAACATATGTAATTTTGAGTACTGCACAAATCTCGAAACTTATTCTTTGACTTTTTACTTCAAGAAGTAGCATCAAAATATCACTGTATCTATGGGAGACTGGTCAAGCTCTTATTTTGTTCTTTCTTACTGATTTCATTCAGATGAAATTGAACAAAAAAGAGGGAGAAAAACTCAGATGATTTTATTTGTTGGTTAGTTCTTGCTTATGTGATTCTTTTGCAAATCTTGCCTGATATCCAAATGCTATTGATTGTCCAGCCATGCAAGGCAAAAAATTGGGGTATATTATGTCTACATTGATTCAGAACTGTGCTGACATCTTCTCTCTAAATCACTGGACTAATTTATACTTGTATCACAATGAGGAAGGAGAGAAATGCTTATAGCTTTATAGTTCAACGCTGCAAAATATACTTAAATATCATTTTTTGCTGATTACTTCTTTTACCTGAAGATGGGAAGAAGGAATATTAAAAAGTCACATTCTTTTTTTGTCTCAGACAGTATGCAATATCAATCTTGCACGAAGTGCTTTCTTCAAGTGGATTTATTCTTCCCCTGTTGCCCTCGAACTGAATATTCTTTCTCAAAAGAAATGTCTTTGCTTGACATATTTGATTTTGATATGGATAACTTGCTTTCATAATGTTTTTGTTTTCCTTGGGGCAAATATGGTTTAGTCAATTCACAAGGATTAGATGATTTGGGTGTGAATGCTAGGATGGAATATAATAAGCACATTCTCATTACTTCTATAATCTTAGTTAACTTCTATAACCTAGTGCTGCGCATCGCACAACAACTTAAAAGTATCTCATCTTCCCTGACTGAGCATATTTCTTCTATATGTTAGGCCACCTGTAATTGTCATTCTGTTATGAGGAGTGGTTTACCATTGTAGCATGGTATATTACTCTGTGAAGCTACATTTCAAATATTTCCTAGCACGAAGGTAGCCGTTCAGCGTCATGGGCATTTTCGCATGGTTGCTAATCAATTTTTGACAGATGATCTCTCTGTGCTTGATTTAATATCCTTCATCTGCTAAATCTCTATGTTTCCTACTTTCCTTGGTACACAATTCCTAAGGAAATCATTTGGCCAGCTCAGATATATCACATATAATTATCCATGTTTTCACGATTAGAGACCGTGACCCTTATTTTAAATATTCAGATTTGATTAACTAGGATTCCATGGAGACTTGAAAAGTTGATTTAGATGTTGAATTATTTGTCTCTTACTTTGTTCATATGGAAAGTATTGATTTGTTTTGTCATCCTTGGTGATTGGAATCTTTGTGTCTGGGACAAGTTTGAAAGCAAAAGCTTAAGCTTTTTTTGCTGTCATCTCTTTTGTATGCTTTGTTGATCAACGTGCAGAATATTTAATCTTTAGCCTTTTACATATGATCTGACATGTTTCTACTTTATAATCTTTCTTTTTATCCATTTGGGTTGCTAACGGACAAATCTGCACAGTTTATTGCAACAAAAAGAACTCTCGCCCTCGTGTGTATCTTACTGCATATTCTCTTCAAAATGCCCTTACAAAACTTATATAGATAGTGAATCAAATTTTGTTTTACTTGTTGAGCTATCTGAATGTTCTGGTATTGGAATGGAATCATTCTCTCTCTTGTTTATTGCTTCTAGTTCATCCCGTGAATATAGTAGTACGTTTCAATACTTGTTTAAGTCAATTAAGGATAATAAGACAAATGGGCGTGATATAGTAGTATGTTTCAATATATGTTCAAGTTAATTAAGGGCGATAAAGATAAAGGCTCGGAACCACTTTGGGATCCAGTTATGGAAAAGGGTTAGCTCCAAGATCTATGAGAACTATAATAAAAACAAAGCAAGATTGTTTTGTCTTTAACAAATGGCGACTAGCTTGGAAATGTATTATTTTCCTCGCATCTGAGGCTTTTTACAGCTTCTTCAGATGCTTTTCATTGCGAGATGATAATTATTTTTGGGATAGCTATATTTTGAGCTTTGTGTCAACTCCTTTTTTAGTCGGGTGTACCAAATAGTCAACTAGACTTTTTTTGCCTTCTTTTTTTTTTTTTTTTTTGTCTAATTATTAACAATAGTGTCAGAGCGTAATTATTTTTCTATCTGAAGAAGATTTACCATTCAGTTTCATTTTAACAGCAGTCTTCATTTTAATTTGGTACATCATCATCATCATCATATTCTTCCACCTGTTTTATACATATTGAAGCAAAAATAAAATAAAATTTTCAAAACACTAAAATATAATATTTTGACATTTATTATTGTATTATTAATATTTGTACATAAAAACGGCTTTTTATTAGAAACTTACTTCATTAATTTAAGAAATACATAAATCTAAACTAAAACAAAAATGAATTCTCTTTTCTTTTTAACCATGTTAATAATGTTTTCTGAAACTAACTAATTGGAAGAAAAGCATTGTAGTTTACCACGGAGTAAGATGGATCAGGATTCCCTCAATTTTGTAATGAGGCGAATTATGAACTATAAGATTTGGTCTTCCAGATCTTATTCATTTATTTTGAACTTTATTTGAGGAACTCTGTTTTTTACTTTCATATATATATAAAAGTCAAAAGACACACACACACACATACATATACATATATATATATATATACATATATACATATATATATATATACATATATATATATATATATATATATATATATATATATATATATAAGTCAAAAGAAATAATCTGATGATTCATTTTGTTGATGGCGTACCAATCTGGATAATTTTGTACAGTTCACATTTGTATATCAAATCGAATAAACAGCGAAAATCATTTGGATCGAATCACGTCAAGAGTAAACAAATAAACAAATAGTTTATAAAGTCATTCGGTCGGTTACGATTTTATTTTTTAAAAATCACAGCGGATGGTTCGATTTTCGATTTCAAAGAGCAAAAATCACGGTTTAAAACAAACTGCCCGCTATAGTATTTTATACATACATACACACACATACATACAAACACACAAATGAATATATTTCTATATAATTAAACATTTAGAAAATATATATAGACTAATATATTGTATATGCTTGATTATTTATTTAAGTCTTTAATTATTTGCTAATAAGTTTTGGAATTGAACAAAATAGTAGTATTATAGTTCTTATCTTTAGAAAGATTAATAATAAACACTCAAAATAACTACAAAAGAAAGACAATTTATCAAGTGGTATCAATCAATTTGAAAATTTGTAAGTTTTGATACTACTTAAAAGCGCAATACTTCTATGTTATAATATGCATATGAATTTTGTTATTGCTAGTATTTCTCATGATGAAACTGTTTTATCTCATAAAATCAACCAAAAAAATCGCCTGGAACCTCACCAAACCGCATTAACCGAAACTATTGGTTTCTTTAGTACTTCGGTTGGTTTTGGTTTTGTGAAGTAACAAACAGCCTAAATCGGTTCAACCAAAATATTAGTGCAAAAATTGCACTAAATTGCCAGTGTAAACCCCTACTCTCTTTTCTCTTCTCTTTTCCTTTTCTCGAATAGGGAGCTATGTAATTATTTTTTATTTTTTGAGACCTTTTATTTTAGTTTTATTATGACAGTACTGTTTTTTTTTAGTTTTCTTCTTTCCTAACTTTAGAAATTCGCTATTTCGGTTTCATTTCAATAAAACTCTATACACGCAAAATATAAAAAGCCAAAAGTAAGGGACATCATTTCGTTATAATCAAACCACCCAAATTAAAATTAATTCAATAGTAAAATTAGACAAAATAACTAACCAAAATGGAACTCAAATTTCATTATCCTTTTTTTTTTTTTTTTTCTTTTGGGCGTGTTTAATTATTATTTTAAATGACTGATTTGCTCAATAAGGCAAAAGCATAATTGGAAAAACTGAAAAACTGAATTTCAAATTATCTAGTTAGCATGTTATTTCATTCTCAATATAATTGACTTTAATACTCAAATTCGAATTGAAATTAAAATAAATAAGATATTGCACGTTAAAGAGTAAAGATACTTGTATAAATATTAAAACGATGCCATTTTGGTTTTTCGGCTACTTTCATTCGTAATCAAGATTTATTTAATATAACTAAGACTGAAATTGAAAAGCAAATTAACTAATTTTTAAAACTCGAAATCAAACACACAAAGAAAAAGAGAAAACCCTTTTTCAATTTTAATTTTGGATTGTTAACTGCTTTATGCTCACCTCTATCCAAAAGTAACAATGGGGATGTATATATAATAGGAAAGAGAGATATAATATGCACAGACGTCTCAACAACATGTTCTTTGTTTCTTTGCTTGAATATATATGGGTCGTTGGTATACAACTTGATGATAAGCTTACTATAATAATCTAACACAAAGGAATTTTTGTTTTAATTTTTCGGTCATGAGTGCAAGTGAAGTTTTGTTGACGAATTTGGTTTATGACTCTCTTTTATTCATGAGAAGGTTGTTGCACAATATGATACGTGACAATAAGAATGCTTTATTTAAATCACGTGGCAAAACGTAGTACTTCAGAAATATAAAGGGAAATAAATATAAGGTTTCAATTGTTATTTTAGTATATTGTAGATAAATAGATAGATGTATGGCTCGTACACCAGCAAAAAATCAACTGAAAAAACAAAACTGAAAATGGAAAACCTCTGGTGACTCGAAATTTCAACTTCTGAATATGTATTATTTCGTGAAATCGAAAGCCCAAAATGAAAACAACACCATGGGCCAAGTCCAAACCATACACAGAAATAGGAAACGAAAGGCACACAACCAAGGCCCGTCGTAAAAGCCCAAATCCTAACACTAAAACCCAACTTTGATCAAGCAAAAGGCACACCCGTAAACCCTAAACTCTGAATCACTTTGTTTGAAGATATTTTTTTATCCTTTCTTCCCACAGTCGGCCCAACTTCTCACCTCTCGTAAAATTTAGACCCAAATCGTCACTCTTGAACCCTTTGCTTGAAGTTAGCTAAAGGGGAACTTGATATATTTTCCATGTGATTTTTTCCAGCCTAGTTTCCTTTTAAGTTTACCCAAGGTATGCATCTATTTAAGAAGAGTTTCCAATATTGAATTACCCTTTAATACTTTCTAAGCTTGGTGTTGAGCGACATAATGGGCAAAATTTTGAAGCATTTCACGATATGTCACTCTACTAATGACCAAAATTTGCCCCTACCAGAACAGTAATATGGTTAAGTACTCGTTTAAATTCACTTTTTAAAAAAGTATTTTTATATAATTTTTGAAAAAGTAAGACTTTTAGAAGTTTAAATTTCTAATTTTGAAAAAATTCAAATTGAACTTTTTTGAAAATTATATTTTTTCTTTGAAAATCAATGCAATACTTATTGTAAAAGGAAAGTGTTTTTTAATCAAAATTTTTTAATGGTGAAAAAAAAAACTAATCCAAATGAGCCTTCGACGAGTCTATTTTATGATGAATTGGGGCTTAATCTTAAAAATTCTCCATATACGTCTTTACATCAAACATAGAGCAGAATACCTCTACATGTATGCTTGTAAGAAAAGTCCCAAGACTTTTCGTATATAATCCTACAAAGAGTAATATATTAGCGTAGTTTTAGGTACAAAGAAGAAGACAAGTTAAAAAAGGGTTTTGTACGAGACGAAAAGACACTTGGATTCAACACTTATCTATATATTATATATAAAGAGTACATGCTTTTCCTATCAATATCACATATAATCATTCTATCAACTCTTTTTCCTCCAATACATATTGAATCCGTTTCCTTTTATGTATATAAAATTATTTCATACTCTAAATAGATTCTCTTTTTTTTTATTTTACTTTCTAATTTAAATATTTTATTTAATCACTCCAAACATCTAAAAAAAACATAATTATTATTGAAAACTTTTCAAAAATAAAATTTTATAAAGTATATTTATATTTTATCATTCTGTAAACTATAAAAATTTTATATAAAATTCTCATTTTTCTTGTGTATTACATGAGTTATATTTTAGACATTCTCTTATGTAATAGTGTACTCTTATAAGGAACCCTTGAAAAGATACATATTCAAACAAATAAACATGGACAGAGGGAACTACTATAGATCCTCACTTGTGACCTATAGGTCTCGAGTTCGATAAATTACCATTAGGGGTAAGTGGGGAACCGCTATTGATCTTTTTTTAAAAAAAAAAGAAAAAAATATGGATTGGGAGAGTTAAAAGAAAAAAAAAACCCTTAATTTCAAATGCATGACTTTCCTAAAAGCGAAAGTAACATTTTTTTTCTTTGAAAACAATATATTCCCCAACAAAAAAGTAAAGAATACGTGCATCAATGCCAAAAAATGGCTTTTCTAGAAGCAAAAATTATGTAACAATTTTCTTTTTTGGAAGAATCCAATAATATGTGCACTAGTAAATTTTTTCAACTTTTTGACAGACGAAGAAGTAATTCAAAATGTTTACTTATAGTTTTACAAACATCTAAATTAAATTGGTAAGGAGTGTGAAAAATGGCATTTTCAGGAACAGTTAGCAGACAATATTTAGATTTGCCATATCCCATAGTTCCCAATGTCTCTTTCAGAGACAAAATAGACTGATTTCACGGCTTTAATGTTTTACATGGATTCGTTAAGTGATATTTCAATAGTATATTATTTGGAGAATACATTTAATTATTCTACATAAATAAACTAAGACATTCGAATTAACATAAAAAAAGTTTTGACTACTTCACTTAACACCGACGGATTAACATGCCAACAGAACAGGACTTGATCCTCATCATCCAATAATATTCCCACGCTTGTTTAGGGCTCTGACTGCAATGGTAACTTTTAATTAATTATAAATCACACAGAAAAAATTACTAAAATCGAAATTACACATAAAGAAAAGGGTTGAAATATAATTGGTGAAAGATTGGGGTATGACTAGGAAAGTGAAATAGTCCCTAGTTAATTATTGGCAATTTTTCATGCGAGTGATAACACACATTTGAAAAGAGTTAATTTTGGCTGTGCTTATGATTTAAATTTCCTCCCAGTTCCCATTGCTCTTCGTGTATCTGAAACGCGTATCTCTCACTGGTTTAGAATCCCCAAAACTGAATTTCCCTCTACCATCCAATAACTTTCGTTATCTAATATTACTTTATCTAATTGCTTTGTCTTTTGCTATCTCTTGAACATATATATCAGACGTGGTTTTCGTCGTATTTTTGCAGAAAATTAACGATTTTCTAAAACTAAACGGTTTAAGTTTGAGCATAAGTGTCAACTTTATAATACAAATATCGTTTTATCAGAATAAAAAAGAAAAAAATGTCGTACTAAACATCCTCGCCATTAGCCTTTCCTTCTTCGTTAAGACACCAAAAATTTCTCATTCACTTAACATTTGCAAGTCTTTTCCTTCAATACTCTCAATCGTTTTTCCCCCCTTCGATTGTTTGATCGTCGTCTTGAATTTGAATTGTGATACTTTTTACAGGAGGATGGAGAAAGCCATCGGTACTAGTGCAACTGGCCACGGCCACGACCACGGCCACACTAGTAGTAGCAGCAAGGCCCCGATGATAATCAGTGACCAGAGAAACAAGAATCAACTTCCAGCATCTTCAAATTCTGATTCAGAAACAGATGCCCAAAGCTTTATCACCCAGCCTTTCCCTAAGCTATCCGAGGCCAATCCTGATGCTATCCCAGTGGTTGACTTCTCCTCAGCTGAGATGGCCCATCTCAGGGCTCAACATCAGCGATCCCTTTTCGCCAAAGTTTTGGGGAAAAAAGTTGGATTTCACAGGTTGTCTTCCCACCTTAATCGCGTACTCAAACCGGAAGGAAGCCTAGATGTTATTCCTCTTGAAAATGATTTTTTCCTTCTGAAGTTTTCGGACAGTTCAGATTATGAGAAGGCTCTTCAAGGGGTTCCATGGATGATTGATCGCCACTATATCACTCTGCATCCATGGTCTCCAAATTTCAAGCCCTCAGAAGCGAAAATCACCCTGGCTGCAGTGTGGATTCGCCTTCCAGAACTACCGGTGGAGTATTACGCTCATGAAGCGCTGCCAAGAATTGCTGCTGCTATTGGTCGACTAATCAAGATTGACCCAGTCACTGAGCTGAGATTGAAATGCAAATTCGCGCGGCTCTGTGTTGAACTGGATCTCCATAGATCACTTCCTAACTGTGTGAAGCTTCCCAATGGAGTATGGCAGTGTATTCAATACGAAGGACTGAATCTGAGATGCGATAAATGTAGGCGTTTTGGGCATCTTTCAGAAAATTGTTCGTATCAAACTTCATTTTCAACTTCAGAATCTACTTCACCTCCAGAGCCAAGTGCATCAGATGATCCATCACGGTATGGTCCATTGCCTCAAGTTTCTCGTGCACCCCCACTGCTTCCTCAGCTCACCTATCATCCTGGAGATGTTACTGGAACCGAATGCTCAGCATCGGGTTCAGGATTTCAGGCTCGTGGAGACGAGCCCAGCCCTGGAATGGATGTCACAGTTACTACCTCTCGGGCCATTTACAAGAAAAATACATCGCAATCGGCAAATCTCCGATTTGGTGAAGCTTCATCATCTAGTTTGAGCAATGCAGAAACATTTGCACAAAACAGACCTGTCCCAACTTCATCAACACAATCACAGGAAATAGAGGAGGGAACCAGGGGCGAGACAAAGGCGGCTTTCCAAGTGTTTTCTGAATATTTTCCCCCCAGTGCGCCCACTTTTGGTTTACCTCTCCTTCCTGTGCCTACACCTTATCAGGGAGGCTCCAGGCCACCAACCCCTTCAGGAGCTCAATCTGTTTCACCAGCGGGACTAGAAATGTATTTACAGGCAATTCAAAGAGCAGTAGAGAAGCGAGAGATAAACACAGCACCGGTTGAATTAAGAACGCCAAGCAATCAAGGTTGTCCAACTGTTTTAGACATCGATTCAAAAGTCTCTGAATTAGCCATTAATGCAGAGATCTCTCCTTCTCCTATCGGACACGGAAGCGTTAACCACATCACCGTCGAACCCAAGGATCACTCTGAAAATGCCATTCCAGGCCCTTCAGCAAAGAAAATGCTATCCTGGAACTGTAGGGGAGCAAGCGATGCTGCAAGAATTAGCGCAATAAATGGTCTTTGTGAAGCACATAATCCATCCATTCTTCTACTGATGGAGACAAAGACTAGTTGGGAAAATGCAGATCGGGTTATAAAAGGTCTTGACTTCTCTGGCTCATATTGCATTGATCCTGTGGGAGACACTGGTGGTGTATGGCTCCTCTGGCGCAAGGAATGTGTCCAGGTGAATATTACTTCTTCTACTGCATATGAGATTCATGCTTTTGCTAAATTTTCTCCAGCAGAAGGTTTCGAAGCTCAGGAGTGGAATATGGTTTATGGAGTTGATTCTGATTAGAGTTGAAATTTCAGCATTTGAGGTTAGCATATTTCCGAGAATCCAGGGTAAGTGTGCTATCTGGAGGAAGAGTTAGTTTTGGAAGTTGAGGTGCTGGTAAGTGACAATTTTGAGATATATTCTTGGCCTGTTGCTGTTTCCGAGTGATCTAATTTCATTTTTATACGTAAGAAGAGACGTGGTCGGTTTTTTGTGAGATTTTAGTTTAAAAGCCGAGACACCTTAGTAATTATCCCTAATAAGATTTTGAGCTTGTCTAGAGTCTTCCAAAAGATGATGTCCCCAAGGAAGTAGATAAAGTCTATAGTTCGCCAATCAATAAATACACCTATTTACTTCACAGTAGATATGGTGAAAAAAGAATCGACGATTCATATTCACTGTATTCTTGCATTTCTCAATATATGGCCTGAGAGTGATGTAAAATTTACCAATGTCAAATTGGACAAGGTGGTGTCGAAGCCGTTTAAGCCTGAACACTAATGGGCTTTGTGCGGGTGAATTACTGATGGGCTTCTTGGGTGCTTCTGGCTGTGATTTTGTTTAAGAATGGTGCAAGCAGTTTTTGGTTTCCAGCCATGAGTTTGGTTCTTGTATTAGGCTTTGGGCTGTGCCTAATATTGGGCTTAAGCCCAAGTTTTGTTGACTCCGGTTTGTTTCGGTCATTGTAGGGTTTTTCGTAGTTGACGAATGGTTGAGCTATGTAGTGGGCTGGACCCATTTTATCTTTCTTTCTCTTCTTGGACCTTTGTTGCCGAAATTTCCTTTTACATACTCTGATGCTTTTTTGACAAAATAAAAGAGAGCAAATTGAATTTTCCTTTTTGCTAAATAAGCAAATGGTATTTTACTCCTTATGTTTCGTTAAAATCACATAAAATTTTAGTATTTCAAAATTCACAAATCCCTATGCTATACAGAATATTATACAAAGTCCCTAATTTTTGAAGTGATTGTGCAACATCTTTTTAACATGGGATATTAATGATATTTTTTTAGAACATAGAGGGGTATATTAGTAATTTTTAAAATCATAAGAGGTTTATATGACTTTAAAAGAATACAATGAGGTAAAATGCATTTTATAAAAATGAAAAAAGTACTACAAAATTAAGTAAAATACAAGTATAATATAAGAATTAGGGTTTGTTTGGATTGACTTTTTTTTTAAGGAAAAAGTACTTTTTTTCTTAAAAAAGTTACATTAAATTTGTAATAATTATTTTATTTAGCTTACAAAAAAGCTGAAATTCTGAAAAAAAATTCAAATATAGTTTTTTTAAAAGTTAAAATTTTCAGCTTATAAAAAAAAATATTTTTTAAAAACCACTAAAAAAGCACATTTGAAAAAAACTAATCCAAATAGGCCCTTAATAAGATCATAGTCAATTCGAGAAGATAACACACGCCCAAAAAAAAAAACCCATAAAAGTAGACCAATAACTACCAATACAAAGACACTACGAGTACAAGCATATGAAAGAAAAAAAAAAGTGTAGTACCCAATAGAAAATCTCTATCTTAAAAATTATTAGATAATATCTATACTTTCATAAAACTAATTAAGAGACCAAGGTGACTTCTTTTTTTTTTTCCCCTCTCGCTTTAGCATCTCTTTTTACAGTTGACACCTGTACAGTGCGATTTACACCATGTAGTCTTTGATCAACCATCATCCTTTCGACAGTTGCCACCCACATATGATGACGTGGCGACCTGCTATGCACTGGGCACGTTGCAAGTTGCTTCAATTGTCCTCCATTTCACACACAAATGTGATATTATCACAAGCATAATGTTTCGTCTCACATTCATGCATTTGTTAATGCTCTTCTTAACTGAGCAATCTTTGGTTTGCAGACTCCTACGTTTATTTCACATGCGTAAAATCGGATGAATGCATGTCTTACCTGTGTTTGTTTGGTTTATATTGTCAGGATACAATTTGGGTCACTCACCTACTTCGGGACCATAATATGCAGACCCATATATGGGTGTTTAATTATATTTTCTACTAATGCAATATATAAAATGTTAGTCTCTATCTTTGTGAATTTATGTTCGTCTTTATTTATTTTTTGGTCTTATAATTATAGTTTATGCGAGTAATACACAATTCTACATATTTGACCAAAGTGAATATGATGTGTTTGATAATGAGTTATGCTTACAATAAATTACAAGTCGATTTTTTGTCAAAATATTAAATATGATCTCCCGTTGGCCAAACTTATATTACATAGATGCATATTAGTATTTTTGTGTTGGCTTTTTTGTTTCTTTTTTCCCTCTTTTATACAGAAGCCAAAAAAAAAAAAAAAAAAAATTAAAACTATTCAACATATGGTATTACTAACAAGTACTATTTTTAATAAAAGTAATTAACTTCGTTATAGCACAAAAGCAACAATGGAGTAATGGTGGTGCTCGTGCCTTAGCTTTTGCAGATTTTAAAGATGGATCATCAAGAAGTGCAATCTTGAGTAAAGAAAATTACATCACTCATCAGTTAATTGCGGGTTGAATGCACAAGAAGAGTTTTCAGAACTAAGGTTTTGAAGTTGATTTGAGAATTTTTACTGGTGCTTCTATGTAGTATTTATTCAAGGGCATATAAGTCATTTTGAATTTTTTGTTAGACAAAATAAACAGAGTTAATAAATAGGGTATGCGTGCCTTATTTTTTATGACGACAACGGGGTTGGTGCCTATTTTTAAACCACAAAAACTAATTGTACATTTATACTTAACCACAAGGAGGTACGGTGTTATTTATCTTCATAAATTACTTGCTCTTAAGTGATATAAATTTGTCCTCTCTACTACTTAAATATAAATAGACTATTTTGTCAAAGGAAGTTTTTCTGTAGCTAAACAATTAATTGACCTCACTGTATCTTTGCTCGTTGCCTTCCTGTTTTTTATATTTTCAATTATTGATTGTTTCCCTCAGTAACTTAAATTTTATTACTATGGTTCAATGGCGAGAATGTTAAGCCTATCTGCCTATGGGTTGACCGATAAACATAAATAAGATATGCATCAGAATGAAAGGCAAATTAAACCTGGAGGAGCATCCGAAAAATGTATGTTTGAGTGTTTGAGAATGTTTGTTTTTGTCAATTATTATGCACGTGATTGACAAAAAAAAAAAAAAGAAAATTAAATAGTAGAGTAAGGCCATTAATTTCTTTCTTTTTTTTTTGTAAAATTTAACATGGCTAGAAGAGTGTCGACGGTAAGGGAGTGCGCATGAAACTTTTACTCATCACATGGGCTTGTTGTGAACTTTTTACACCGTAAGAGTTTTTGTGCACTTATAATAGACAATAGGAGGTCTGGTACATTTTACCTCTCTCTTTTTAGTCATGTAAACATCACAAGCATGTTTGCATCTACTAGATAGTACTCTTGGTTGGTTCATGAGTTTTATAATAAAGTTATAACTCATAAGAATTAATTAAGAGGTTTAGGAGATGCTATGTCATGTTTTAAAAAATCTTAGGTAATGACACATGAAAAGTTTTAAATTTCTAAACTTTATTTTTATTAGTAACTCTTTATCACTAACAAACAAAAAAATTATCATAAGTTCCCATTATTTTTTTTTCAAGTTAGTCCTACTATTTTTAAAGATCCCAACTAACTTCTTTCTCTTCAAAAGGAGATAATTTATTATACTGACAAATATTTAATAGAAATTACTAGAATAGTTTATCTACTCCAGCAAACAAATTAAGCTATTATAAGAGAGAGTG
Organism: Cordia subcordata; assembly: GCA_028554755.1. Lineage (NCBI taxonomy): Eukaryota > Viridiplantae > Streptophyta > Magnoliopsida > Boraginales > Cordiaceae > Cordia > Cordia subcordata. The sequence continues at coordinate 8,527,683 of JAPTOF010000013.1, read as the reverse complement.
TAAGTTAAATTGGATAAATCTCTCAAATAGTCATGTTCAAAACAAGATGTATCAATTTTCAAGTTAAAAAAAAATCACAAGATTAATTGAATCATAAAGTAATGTTGATAAAATAATTGGTTAATGTAAAAAGAAAAAGATAAAGAGAAATGGATAAAAGAGAAAAAATTTAGAGAAATATCAAACTACCAACTTCAAATAAGAGAAAAAAACATAAAATAATGGTTTAAAGTATTCTATACAAATAAAAAGTATTTTTTTAATTATTTTACAACTATATCTAGAGGGATATATAGTATTTAGCAAATATTTTATCAAATGAAAAAAGGGAAAAGGTTAAAAAGGACAAGTAACAATGAATTTCAAATAAAACTATTAAAAAATGACAAAATTCTTTAAAATTCATATGTATAAACTAACCTCAACAAATTTTAATTTTATATTTGAGCAATGCAAATTTGAGAATGACAGCCAGAAGACCCTGACAGAGGCCATCAGTAATTCGCCCTTACAAAGCCCATTAGTGATTCACGCTCAAACAGCTTCCAAATCGGTTTAGGATCCTCTCATATCATTTATTCTCTCATATGAATATGAAAAAAATTTTAAGTATTCATATGTGTATCATATCATCATAGTTATTCATGAAATTCAAATCACAAAAAAAAATAGATATCAGGAGGGAGAAAAAGTATTTTAAAAAAAATTATTCCTTCTTAGAATTTAAATTTTATGAGTGGATGAGATAATATGATCCACATATTAATAGTTAAAATTTCCCTTACATTTGATATGGGAATATCCTAATTGTTGGACACCACCTAATCCAGTTTGATATGGGTGAATTTTACCTCTCAAATCATCCGAAAACAAGGATAACTAGTAGAGAATTCAAATCGGACAAATGTATTTTGATGCCAAGAATATATCTCAAATTGTCACTTACCAACAGGTTGCTCTTCGGTCTGACAATCACCCAAGTCGTCCTCTCACACACAAAACCAAAATTCATGCGAACCCCACTTTTTTACAGGGACAGTGGTTGGACGGATCAGAGTGCAGAATTTCCACTTACCAACACCTCAAACTTTCTCCAGAAATAGCACTTTGCTCTGGATTCTTGAAATGTACTCTCCCCATAGCTGAAATTTCAACTTTAACAAGAATCAATTCCATAAACCATATTCCACTACTGAGCTTCGTAACCTTCTATTGCAGATAATTCAGCAACAGCACGAATCGAGTATTTAGTAGAAGAAGTAATTTTCACCTGGACACATTCCTTGCGCCAGAGGAGCCATACATCACCAGCCTCTCCCACAGGGTCAATGCAATATGAACCTGAGAAGCCAAGATCTTTAATAACCCGATCTGCATTTTCCCAACTAGTCTTTGTCTCCATTAGTAGAAGAATGGATGGATTGTGTGCTTCACAAAGACCATTCATTGCTCGAATTCTTGCTGCGTCGCTTGCTCCCCGACAGTTCCAGGATAGCATTTTCTTTGCTGAAGTGCCTGGAGTGGCATTTTCAATACTGTGATGGATGGGATTGATAGTGATGTGATTAACGCTTCCATGTTCGCTTAGAGTAGGAGAGATCTCCACATCAATGGCTAATTCAGAGACTTTTGAATCAATGTCTGGAACAGATGGACAACCTTCAGTGCTTCGCGTTGTTATCTTAACGGGTGCTGTGCTTATCTCTCGCTTCTTTACTGCTCTTTGGATCACCTGGTAATACATTTCTATTCGCGGTGATGAATCAGATTGATCTCCTGTGACCGAAAGGGTCGGTGCCCTTGAGACCACTTGGTATCATGTAGGAACAGGAGGATGAGGTAAAGGAAAAGATTCAGCAAACACTTCAAAAGGTACTTCTATATAGCCCTTGGTTGCATCTTGTATTCCTGTGTTCGCATTATTGCAGTTGAGGCAGGTCTGTTAGGTGCAAATGTTTTTGCGTTGCTCAAAGGAGATGATGGACCTTCATCAAATCGCAGATTTCCAAGTTGCACTATATTTTTGGTCTGAGAGGGAGTAACCGCCACATCCTTCTCATGGATCATCCCTGGATCACTGGGCTTATCTGAGGATTCGGTTCCAATAGCATTTCCAGGATGATATGTGAGCTGAGAAAGCGGTTGGGTTCTACGAGAAACTTGAGGTCGTGGACTGTACCGTGGCGCATCATCTGATACACTTGGCTCTAGAGGCGGAGAAGTAGATTTTGGAGTCGAAAATGAAGTCTGATACGAAAAAGTTTCTGAAAGATTCCGAAAATGCCTACATTTATTGCATCTCAGATTAAGTCCTTCGTATTGGACACACTGCCATACTCCATTTGGAAGCTTCACATAGTTAGGAAGTTGTTTATGGAGCTCTAATTCAACGCAGAACCGTGCAAATTTGCATTTCAACCCACACTCGGTGACAGGGTCAATCTTGATCAGTCGACCAATAGCTGCAGCGATTCTTGCCAGTGCTCTATGATCGTAATACTTCACTGGCAGTTCCGGAAGGCGAATCCATACTGCAGCATGGATGATTTTCGCTTCTGAAGGCTTAAAATTTGGAGACCATGGATGCAGAGTGATATAGTCGCGGTCAATCATCCATGGAACCCCTTGAAGGGCATTCTTATGATCTGCATCGTGAGAAAACTTCAGAAGGAAAAAATCATTTTCAAGAGGGATAACATCTAGGCTTCCTCCCGAGTTGAGTACGCGATTTAGGTGAGAAGACAACTTGCGAAATCCAACTATTTTCCCCAAAACTTTGGCAAAAAGGGATCGCTGATGTTGAGCCTGGAGATTTGCCATCTCTGCTAAGGAGAAGTCAACCTTTGGGATAGCATCACGATTGGGCTTGGACAGCTTAGGGAAAGGCTGGGTGACAAAGCTTCTGGTGTCTATTTCTGAATCAGAATTTGAAGATGCAGCAAGTTGATTCTTGCTGCCACTGCTACTGTTGCTGCCGTGGTTGTGGTTGTGCTCGTGGCCGTGGTAAGTTGCACCACTATCGATGGCTTCCTTCAACCTTCTATAAAATGTTTGATTATTCAAATTCAAGACGATGATCACAAATAATCAGAGTGGAGAAGAATTGAAATTGAGAGTACTAAATAGAAAAAGATTTGCAAAATTTTAGTCAATGAGAATCTTTTCTTCTCTTGGTGCTGAGTTTTGGCCTTGATGTCTGGCGGGTTACTATTTACAGTGATATAAGAAGATTGATTTGTGATTTGGTTTGTTATCCGTGTGTATTAAAAAGAAAAATAAAATTTTTTAATATCATGAACTGTTGATGCAATGTTTTGAATTTAAAAAAAAAAAAATAATAATAATAACACAAGTATCATAAACAGTGGCACAAGCACTGTTCATGAACAGTGGTTCATGTACAATATATGAACATTGATTCTTTTAAAAAAAAATTTGTCTTGTGATTTATTTTGTACTCTTTTCTTTCGTACTTCCTCTTTTTAATTATAGTTTTAAAATAAGATTTTAAAATAATGCCTTTCTTATGATTTTATTAAATTAAATGTTGTAGTAATTTTAGCAAGTAAAATTAAATATTGCATTACCTATGATTTTCAGTATTTTTTTTTTTGAAAATTTGTGAAGTTTAGAATATGTCCGAATGGCTGTGAACTCAAGACCCTATTGGTGGGGGTTAAACACCAATAACATCAGGATAGGGCACTATCATAATATTCGGAATTCCTTTTGGGCTTTTGGTGGTTTTGAGCTTATCAAACCACACTATGTTAAAACGGTGCTACTCATCTGTAGCCACAGCCATCTTATTGAATGTGTGACTTTTGACTTCGTTTCGTTATTCTTTCCATTATTCATAGAGAAATTGTGAGATGCTATTTGTGTGGTTTTGTCATTGCGAATTTGTGTTAATTGGTAATTTTTGGTGACCAGATTTTGGTGTCATTTGACTTTTGCTTGTCTTACGGTTTATCATTTTATTGTTGTTAGGATTCCCTTATTGAGATTGTTCTCATTTGTTTTTACGTGTTTTTGCGAATTTTATTTTTCTTGTTGCGCTGCAGAACAAGAGGAGTAGACTTAGGACACTACTATTTGAAACTTTTAGAGTAGATTATTAACAGGACCCCTTGTCTAGGTAATGTCAACAACTTTTGTTTTATATTTGCTTTCGAATAGATTGTGGTAATGGCTTTTTTATTTTTTTTAAGATTAAAACCTGAGATTTATCAGTAGGTTGAAATCTCTTGTTTTCTTGCTTAGAAATTCGATATTTCATATTGACGATTGTCAGTTGCTTTGATTTTTCACTTTATTATATTAAAAGTTAAAGTGTTGTGCATTCGAAAAGATTGTTCCTTTTTAGAGCGCGGCGCGTTACGCCCTGCAAATATTCACAGTCCTTGGGGCGTGACATATATGTTCCGATAGCAAACGACAAATCAATTACAAAAAATGATATCAGGTAACGAAAGTCATTGGAAAGTAGTGGGGAATTTAATTCTGGGAATTCTAAATCAGTGAGAAATAAGCGTATCAGATTTCAGATACGTGAAAAGCAATGGAAAGTGGAAGGAAATTTAAATGTGTTAGCGGTCGGATCAAAATTGCCAATAACTAGGGACTGTTTCACATTCCTAGTCATTAAAACCAATGTGCTAATTTTGTAGATATTTTTAGTGTGTGATTTTCGTTATCCTAGTAGAAGAAGTTGAGAGTCTTGGAAAATTACCATCACAGTCAAACCTAAATAAGCAGGGGAACATCGTTGAATGACGAGGATCAGGTCCGACACCGATAGCACATTAATCAGTTGGTATTATGTGGAGTAGGTAAAACCTTTTACATTGATCCTGAAGGTCTTAGTTTATTTCCAGGGGTAACTAATTTCCTCTTTCAAAAAATATACTACTGAAATATCACTCAACAAATTGACGTGAAGCATTACAGTTTGGGAGCTATGGGTGTTAGTTGTTTCCAACAGAGGACGAATAGCATTAAATTTATGAAATCAGTCTATGACGATCGTAATCTTGTCTGCTAACTGTTACTTGAAAATGCCATATTTTACCGCCTTTACTACTTTATTTCAGATTTTTGTAAAGCTATAAGCATTTTGAATTATTTCTTCGTAAAATTAACTAGTGCATATATCGTTGGATTTTTCTTAAAAAAAATGTCAATTTTGTTTTTAGAAAAGTCATTGTTTTTGGCATTGAGGCATGCATTTTTTTACCTTTCTTTCTTACTAGGGAATATATTGTTTTCAAAGAAAAAAAAATTGGTACTTCTTGCTTTAGGAAAGTCATGCATTTGGTATTAAGGCATTTTCTTTTTTCTTTTTAACTCCCTCACCCCATGTTTATTTGTTTGAATATGTATCTTTTGAACGGTTTCAATAAGAATACACCATCACAGAAGAGTATGTCCTACTTATATATATATATATATATATATATATATATATATTTGTGTGTGTGTATATATATTTTTTTAATGAGAGGTTTGGAGTAATTGAATAGAATATTTAAATTGAAAATAAATAAAAAAGAGAATTTGATTTGTTTTGGAGAGAAAAAGATTTAGAGAATGACGGCATGTGATATTAATAAAATACATATATACCCCCTTTGTGTGTATATGTATATATATACCCAAGTCTCTTTTCATCTCATATAAAATTTGACCAAAAAGAAAAATCACATACAAAACACTTTTACTTGTCTTCTTCTTTTTCACTAAAACTACTCTCATATATAACTCTTTTTAGGAAAAAATCTTGGCCCTTTTTTGATCGTGTATAGATATTGTGCTCCATGTTTGCTGTCGACGTGAACAGAGAATTTTTAAGATTAAGTTTCAATTCAGGGTAAAGCAAGTAAAATCTTTATTTTAGGCCCTAAATTTTATAATTTTATAATTATAACTTATATAAAAAGTCATAATAATTGCCACTCTAAATAAAAATTAGGGTTATTAGGTGGAATTAATCCTTATATGAAAAAAGTTATTAACTTTAGTTTTGTTTTCTATAAAAAGATTATTAAAAAGAAGGCGTGAGAACCCCTAATATAAATATTTTTTTTCTCTTCTAATTAGTTAATAACAATCCGATTTTTTGTTTTTCACAATCCCTATTCTTTTACCATCAAAATTGTGTGCTTTTATCACATCCTTATTTTTCCCTCTCTAATCTCTATATCAACTTGTCATCAATGGTTACTTTAAATTTTAGAATTCACTTTTTTCACATCCTCTATTTTTTCTTCTAGATTTATCTCTATTACTTTTTTCTTGTTAAGTGTTGTCTAACTATTGAATGACTCTCAAAAAGTGAGGTTCAAACTTTGAACGAGGTAATATTGTTCTAACCTTTAAAATTTTTTATTTTTATTAGTTTATAAATTTATATTTTGGTAGGTATACTTTATTTTCATGTAAGTATATTTCAACTTTTGTAATTTACAAGAGTTTAAATATGTCAATTAGAAAACATGGATCTATTTATTTAAAACTTAAAAAAAAAAAGACAAAAGGTTCAGCTTTCTTACCATCTCAAAAGGAGCTCCTAATAAACTTTGAACGAGTAATAAGAGACAAATAGATTTAGAAGCTCTTGATAAATAGATTGGCTATAATGCCAATTAAGAAAGAAATGTCCAAAGTAACTTATTATAACCATTTAATTAGTAACTTTGCATCCCAAAAGTTAGCAAAATAAATTTTAAAAAATGTATAAAAGGCCTCATATTGTATTTTAGCTCTAAGTCTTCAAACTTCTTAAGCCACCCCTGTTCCAATTTATCATAAAATGAATATGTTTTGAGTCCCATTTGTATTGGTTTTTTTCCACACAGAAAAAGAAAATTTTGATGAAAAAAAAAAGCACTTTCTTCTAATTGATTTTCAAAGAAAGTTGAACCTTTAAAAAAGTTCAATTTGGTTTTATTTTTCAAAAACCAAAAATTAAAACTTTTCAAAGCACATATTTTTAGAATTATATAAAAAGTAGAAGTTAATTTAAATAAGCCCTTAACTATGTCGTTATTCTAGTGGGGCATGTTAAGTACAATAAATGAATATAACTAAATTTTCTACAAGTTTAAGCATTTAGATGAGGTGGTAAATCCAATATGATATTAGAACCTAGAAACCAAATAGTCTCATGTTCGAAACTCATCGCCACTTATTTAAAAATATTAAATTGTCTTGTGCAAAATCTAAACAAATCATGCTGCAGAAAAATATTAAATTGTCACATGCATGCTCTAAAAAAATTACGCTGCACGGGATGTGTTAAGTACAATATTTGAACATAACCAAATCTTCTCTGCAAGCTTAAAAAATATTAAATGTCTACGTGTAAACTCTAAATAAATCACACTACAGCTGCCACTCGTTTAAAAAAAATATTAAAAATTGTTCACGTACAAGTTCTAAACAAATCATGTTGCACGTGAGGAGATATGTTAAGTGCAATAAATGAATATAATCAAATCTTCTTTATAAGCTTAAACTTTTGGATAAGGTGGTAAATCTAAAAGGGCAAAATTTTGATCTTTACTAGAGTGACATTTTGACACGATTCAAAATTTGCCCATTATATAGCTCAACAACAAGGTAGAAAATATGAAAGGGAAATTCAATATTGGAAACATTTGTTGAAATAGATGCATACCTTGGGTAGAAAGGAACTAACAAAAGTCACATAGAACACATATCTCTTTTTTTTTCTCTTTAGCTAAGTTTGAATAGAGGGGGTTTAGGATTCATGATATAGGTTTGAATTTCATGGCGGGTGGAAGGCTGGGTTGGAGAAAAAAGAAAATAAATTTTCAAACAAAATGATTCTGAATTTGGGGTTTAGGGTGTGCCTTTTGTTGGGTCATAGCCAGGTTTTAGTGTTAGGCTTTTGGCTTTGAGGATAGGCCCCACAACATCAGTGTTTCGTTTGGAATCGGCCCATTATGTTTTGTTATCATTTTGGGCTTTTAATTTCACAAAAAAAAATACACATCACAAGTTGAAAATTCAAGTCAGGCACACGAGGTTTTCCATGCTCAGTTTTGCCTTTTTAGTTGATTTTTGGAGATATGACCCGTACATGTTCAATTATCGTGGTAAACTCATCATCAAGTTGTATCCACGAGAAATTTTACGTCACGTTTGGTTTGCCTGTTTTTTATTTATATTTTTTAGTTTTCATTTTTCATTTTTATTTTTTGAAAATAATTTTCATTTTTTTTTAAATTTAGAGAATGTGTTTGGTTAACAAAAGTGTTTTTAAACATGTTTGGTTAACAAAAGTATTTTTCGTTTGGATGTTTATTTACAAGATTGCCATCTTATTTTTCAAAATTTTTAGAGATATTTACAAAATTGCCATATTGTTTTCTAAAATTTTTTGATATATTGCCACCTTGTTTTCTAATTTTTTTTATATATTTACAAAATTGTCACCTTGTTTTCTAAATCTTTAGAATTATTTACAAAGCTATCACCTTGTTTTCTAAAACTTTTAGAGTTATTTACAAAATTACTACCTTATTTCATTTTTCATGAAAATGAAAATAGAAAACAGGCAAACCAAACACACCCTTATTTTTGCAATTTATCTCCCTATGATAAAATAAAGATAAGTAGACAACATGAATGAATTATTGAAAATTTAATTATACAAAATCTAATTTTCCAAAATTTTAAATCCTTATTTTGATACCCTCATGACATACATAGCCTTAAAAACGTTGAATTCGCGATTAATTTTGACTTTTCTTGGTCCTTGAACTAATAATTTAATGAATGTTGTTAAGCAAATAAACTATTACATTAATCTCTTCAATAGATAGGCTTTTATTAATTTGGACAGTATTTTTTGTTTTATTTTTTAAATCAATTAGTATAGATATAATATAAGAATTGCTAAGATCATCGTCAATTCTGAGTAGATAGCACAAAAAAAGAAAAAAAGAACCATAAAAGTTGGCCAATAACAAACAATACAAAGACATTACGAATACAATCATATAAAAAAAGTGTACTACTAATGAGATTTTAGATGAGTGGGAAAAGTGATTTTATTTACATTCTGTTGAGTACAATTTATACACAAGATGTATGGATAAGATATATGTACTCAAATTACAACATGTTAAGAAACAACATGTCAAAAATTTGTATTTTAAACATTTGTAGAAGCAGATGAGGATTCTATCCTAATATGCCCCCTGCAAAAGGATGGAGCCATCAGCTACAACCATCTTGGCTCTTAATGTTGGAAACTATTGTTCTGACAGTGGTTTGGAGAGAATGTCCTCTAATTGGTTCTTTGTTGAAACATGCATGACTCGCCAGGAGTCTTTAACAACTTTTTCTCTCACGAAGTAATAATCAAGGCTCAAGTGCTTCATTTTAGAATAAAAAGTTGGATTACCACATAAATAAGTGGCACCTACATTATCACATCGTAATCTCGGTGGTTCATGAATGGGCACATGTAACTCATGAAGCAATTTTGTATCCAAGTTATTTCAAATGCAGTTGAAGCAATAGATCTATATTCAGCTTCAGTGAAGGAGCGAGCAACAATTTGTTGCTTTTTAGAACACCATGACACAAGATTTCCCGGTATAAAAATAACATAGGCTGGAATTGAAGTAAAATCATCCCTATTACCTACCTCATCAACATCTGAATAGGCACTAATAGCCAAACTGTTAGTTCGCCTAAAAAATAGTCCATAGTTAATAGCGGCTTTAAGATAACAGAGAATCGATTCAGCTGCTACCCAGCGTGACATTTACAAATAATTCTTAAATTGAGATAATTTGTTCATTGCATAGGCAATGTCCGGATGCATTATGGCTGTTGCTGGATTTCGAAACCCGTTGGTCCTCTCCCTGGCAGGGCTATCACTCATGCACATCCCTGTTTAATATCCCATCTGGTCATGGGACCTCTGGTCAGGTGGGAAAGGGGTTCACCTTTGGTTAATCCTTTTAAGAGTATTGTAGGCCACCCACTGAACTCTGGTAAAGAGCACCATCTAAAAAAGCTTCACTTGAGTCTTGGCTAAGCTACATCGAGACACTCATGGGATTTTAGATTGATTTGGAATTTTGCATGCCAAATTTGACCAAAAGCTCATTTATATATTTCTGCTGACTTAAAAATATGCCATTTGAATGATATAGGACCTCAACCCCTAGGAAGTACGGTAGATGTCCCAAATCTTTGATGGGGAACCGTGTGGAGATGGCGTTAGTTACATGTCTTATGTGTTGAGGAGAATTGCCAATAAACACCAAATGATCTACATAGATAAGTATATGAACCAGTTCATTGTTAGCACAGAAAACAAAGAGCGACGAGTCAGATCGAGCTGATACAAATCCCAGTAATAAGATGAAATTCCTTAATTCAAGTAACCAGACCCGCAGTGCCTGCTTTAAAGCAAAGAGAGACCTGTTTAACCGGCAAACATGATTAAGCAAGTCTTTATCAATAAATCTCGGAGGTTGACACATGAAAACATCCTCTGTTAAGTGACCATGGAGGAAGGCATTATTAATGTCAAGTTGATTAATCTGTCATCCCTGTGAAATAGCAAGTGAGAGAACAATTCTAAGAGATAATAGTTTAACAACAGAACTAAATGTATCTTGAAGATCCAATCCAGGCCTTGGATGGAAACCCTTTGCCACTAAATGTGCTTTAAAATGAGAAATACTTCCATCCGGATTCTGTTTGATTTGGAAAATCCATTTATGTACTACAATATTTTGATGATCTTCCCAGGATACTAGAGTCCAAGTATTATTATTATTATTATTATTTCTTTTTCCGAGCATTTAACTCTTCCAACATAGCATCAATCCATTGTTCAGAGTTTAAAGCCTGCAGAATTGTTATTGGCTCAACTAAATTATCTAGAATCAATCTTCGTTGCTGTAAGAGTAAATTTTTTTGGGCTTAATAATATTACTCTTTAGCCATGTTTACATAGGTGAGTTGGTAAGTGGCGGGAGTGGTGGGTGGTACATTCTTTAGATTTGAAACCGTTGGTCCTCTCGCGAGAGATCGCACTCTGCGACATCCTGTTTAACATCCCAGTCGTGGCATACGATCGGTGGGAAACGGGTTCACCTCTGGTTAACTCTTTTAGAAGATCAGTGGCTGGCACAAACTTATTATTTCCAGCAGAGGCCAAATCATGCACGTCTTGACTTGGAGAATTATGACTCGACAAACCAAAGGACTCGACACTTAGGGAATTTTAGGAATTAGAATAAACAATATGCGGTGGTGAAATGGAAAGGGGGTATTGGCAGAGTCACATACAATGTTGATATCGGTGGAAGTTGGTGTGATATGATCACGCTTTAAATGTTAAGAATTGACCTGTTGAGTTTGAAAAGGAACGTGTTGAACTAATGCTTCATGGGACCTACTGGAATTTGAGAGTTGTCCAAAGTTATCATTGACAATGTTACTTGTTGAGAGTTATCATCTGGAAACTATTTATTTTGTTCAATTGAAATAGAGGTCATGTGCGACCAAGACTCTGGCAAAGAAGGAACATTCGTTTCAACAAAACGCACATGATGCGAGATAAATAATTTATTAATTTGTGGCTTAAAACAATAAAATGCATCGTGATAATTTGAGTATCCCAAAAATAAACATGGTTTAGACCTGTAACCTAGCTTATGCTCTAAATAAGGCCGAAGCCATGGATCACATAAATAGCCAAATGTGCGCAATTTATCATAATTGGGATTTTCTTTTTTGGTATGGAGATTGAAAATTTAAAATTTCTATGGGCATCCTATTAATAAGAAATACAACAGTTTAAAAAGCAAAACTCCAAAAAAGAAGGGGAAAGATTAGCACGCTGCAGTAATGCTAAGCTTGTCTCAACTACAGGATGATGACCACGTTCAACAATTATAATTCTTTCAGGGGTGTAAAGTGGAGTTATCCGATGCTGAATCCAATTTTTTTTCAAAAAAAGGATTTAAGACTTTTAAATTCAGTGCCACTATTAGAATAGATCGTGGCAATCGCTGAATTAAAGAACTTTTCAACCATCAATTTAAATTGTATAAATACCTCAACAACATGTGATTTGAAAGCAAGAGAAAATATTCAGGAATACTTTGAAAATTAATCAACAAAAGGCACGTAATATAAAAAATCATTTATGAATCGAACAGGAGCGCAGGGGCCCATACATCAGTAAAAATAATGTCTAAAGGTCTATAACTTTTTAAAGTAAAAGACCCAAAAGACAATTTATGACTTTTACTGCAGTCAAAGAAATTACAATTTGGAAAACTACTAGAACGAGGCGACAGTTGATAGCGAGGCACAATTTTATTCAGGACTTTGGTCGAAGGGTGACCAAGCCTATCATGCCAACATTGAAGAGAAACTATCAGCCCGAGGCAGACCTGCTTAGAAGAAAACGACAAAAGCGTTGGATCGCACTCGTAGACATTATTCTTTGTCTTCCCCATTGCAATTGTTCTCCCATGGTGAGATCCTTGACACAAAAAGATGATGGAAATAATTCAACAAAGACACCATTAGTTTGACAAAGCTGACTAACATATAACAATTTTTTATGCATTTGTGGAACACAAAGAAGATTAGAAAGAACTAATGGACAAGCTTCAGTTGGAATACATGATTGGCCAATATGGCAAAAAGACAAACCTGTTCCATCGCCGATGACAACATCGGTAGGGCCATCATCCAGCTAATTGATAGATATATTCCCAATTTCAGAAGTGACATGATGACTCGCTCCTGAATCAAGGAGCCATGTATGTTACAAGGGCGGAGCTAGCCGTATTAGCTTGAGCAACTGGAGAAGGAAACACCAATTTTTTAATGGCAAAACACTGACCAGCAACATATCAAGAATGAATATTTTAAACATTTATATAAGTAGATAAGAGTTCTATCTTAATGACTACCCAATACGAAATCTTTCTATCTTGAAAATCATTAAATAATATAAGCAACTAATGCAGCTTGAAATACTTACTTTAACATCTTGACTAGGTCCTATTACAATTGAAAAGAATTTTTTTTTTTTGAAAAAACAACATTTCAAAAATTTTTGAAGTGTTTAATTTTAGAATTTCACTGAACACTCCCCCCCCCCCCCCCCAATATGGTAGCAAAATGACAATAAACGGGCATGAGGTATTCTAGAAGATCTTTGCATTCAAAGGTGCTCCTTAATCATTCTCTCTCTGTCTCTCTCTCTCTCTATATATATACATACACACACGCACACCCTAGTGTAACACCCGTGTCACACATGGGTTGCGAAATATATGATTGATTTTTCTAAAAAATAGAGTTTTTTTTTTCACATTAATCTAAATATTGCTATCAAATTATATTTTAAGAATTAAATAAATATGGACTCGTATAGAAAATAGAATTTACGTTACTCTTTAAATACTAACTATCCTAATTCAATAATAGTTTTACCTCTACAAATGAGTTAAACTTGAATAAATGTAGATCGTCTTTTCTTTTTTCAAACGAAAACCTTCATTCTCTTTTTTTTTTTTACTTTCTGAATTTAAGTATCCTATTTAATTATTGTAGATATTTCATAAAATTATTGTTGTTAATGGATAAGAACACTAATAGTTTTACAGATAAGAACACATATAAAAAATACAAATAAATTCTGAAAGATGAAAAGTAAACGAAATATTAACATGAGATGAGTACTTGGATATCAAGTTATCTATGAATCAAGGAATACCTGCTACCAATTTTGCAATAAAAAGATCATTTTGCAAGAAAAGATAGATACAATACTAAAGTTTCAAAAGAAGATATTTAATTGAAGAGACAAAATAAAATTAAAAAGCTGAAAGATCTACATATATAATGGTGTATGTGGGTTGAAAGTTTCACTCAAAAAAAAATATAGAATATAGGATTTGAATATAAAAAACATATGAATAAAAAGACAATTTGTCAATATTAACCAAAACTCAAATTACTATAAATAGTGTTACACAATAATGATATATTAATTAAGTAAATTGTAATAATTTCTTATTATAGTAATAGAAAACAATTAAAATAGGTAACGATTTGATCACACCTAAATTGGAGAGTTACCATAGATATATGTAATCAATCCAGATTGCATGTCATAATTCTCGGATGTAATATGAAAATATTAAAATAAATTAATAAATTAATATAAATCTCACTAAAATAAAACAAGATCATTTACTTACCAAGTATAGTGGCTGATATCGTTGTAATGTAAGAGAATCACGTGGCAAAAGGATTTTAAGAATGCTATTCGTGCGACACTATAGTATTTATATGTCAAATAACTCATTATGCTATTTTTCAGTAAATTAACTTTGGCCGTATTTCTTTGACATAGATATCCAAGGTCACATCAGATGAAACCTTAAAGCCTAATGAAATGAGTAAAACAATACAAAAGATATTGATAGTTTAATTTTAAACGCAATAATAGTGTAGTTGGTGATTTGAATTCTTCGTACATGTTTAGCTGTCAATAATGGCCTGATACATTGTGCTGTATATGTTTATTGTTTGTGGCGTGACACATTGTGCTTTGTACGTTAAATTTTAAAAACATTTGGAATCAAATTAGTGAGCAAATACAAAATAAATGTCGTGATAGAATAGTATACGCTTTTTAATAAAGAGCACAATCAAGAATAGATACACTTTCCTTTGCGTGGTACGTGAAACCGCAAAGTGTGACTTCATTCTTCTGAAGTGCATCTTTAACTACTACTGCTATTATTATTATTATTATTTTTTTTTTTTGTGTCAGAAACATTGTAATATTATTAATAATAAAGCTAACCAACTTCTGAAGAATTGCAACGGGTGAATTGCAATCAGAACAGCAAATAATTCATCCCGCCGACTGGCCTTGTAAGCCATATGGCCAGTTTATTCACTGAATTAATTACTATTAATTGCACGCTAAACATTTTTCAGATTTTTCAAGATTGAATTTTCTTTTAACTGTCTAATAACTTTCATGTACTTAGTCCTTGAGTTTAATCTTTATTATTTCAAAAGTAACTTATTTGATCCTCAATATTTGTAAAATAAGTCAATTTGGTCCCTATTATTTTAAAAGTAATTCATTTAGTCTTTGATTTTTGTAAAAAAAAGTGTCGATTTTTGCACCAAAAAAAAAAAAAGTCAATTTTCACTCTCATTAATTAGTCATAAGACCAGTACATGACTAATTTCAAGGCTAAAATTGCCTAAAATCAAGACCAATTAGGTCACCCTTTGCAAACTTTGAGCCCCAGATTGTTTACTTTGAAATAATTAGGAACTAAAATAACATTTTTTAAATACATTAGGAATTAGACGAGTCATTTTTGAAATAATAAAAACTAAATTGATACTTTCTATATGCAATTTGTACCACTCGTGAAATTTGCCCGTTACATATATCCACTAAAACTAATGTCCACTATCCCATGTAAAGATTGGAGCTCAACATACTTTGTTTGTGAGGTGCATAATAAGTAGACGTAAGAATATATAAATAAAGTATTTCAAGTTGTTAGGGGAATTGTCATTAGTTGTATGTAAGTAGGAATAAGGTTTGTAATACAATTGCCTAAGAAATGAAATATTGAATTCTCAACTGTCTCTATCTGTTCTATTCTCTCTCTATCTCTCTTAATAGTGTTCCTCTCCTTGAGAACTTTGTTCAGGAGCTATTCAACCCCTAGCTCCTTAGGAGTTCTTAACATTGTTTGTGCTCCCGAGAATATCCTGCATATCTCGATCATCTTGCAAGAATGTTGTTGTCGGTTTTGGGGCTACCTGTGACATTTTCGTTACCTTGGCATACATTGTACAAGATAAAAGTCTTAAGGCAACTTATGTTTTCTTGTTCAGAGAAGTGATCATTGAATGGAAACTCTAGGAGATTTTGGTTGTTTGTTCACCGGAAATTCACCAGTTAGAAAGGAGAATTTCCTGAGATGTCATTAATAGAATGACATAAACCAAGTGGTTAATTACTCCTAGATGTTAGGAGAGTCATTACATGTTTGAGATGGTTAGTTAATCGAATGTAATATTGGTGTTCTTTTCTCTTGAGTCCTGAGATCTTGACATATCAATATAATCTTAACCATTTGGGATAATGTTATATAATTTATTGAAAATTAAGTTCAACAACCTGGCAATGAGCAACAAATGTCTTTGTTGGTCAAACTTTATGACATAGGGCTGAGAGTTTGCGATTGAATTCTTGTGATTGTGAATTATTCTATTTTTCTTTCTTTCTTTCTTTTTTTGGTCGAAACAAGTAATATATTAACAAAGAACATCATTACATAAACAATGTACCAATACTAATTGGGTGAAAATCCAAATCAACAAGTACATCAATTGTATAGGATTATTTGAAACCCAATCAATGGGCAAAATAGTTCTAAATTTGCACTTGACAACCCAATCATAGGGTTATCTGTTCTTATAATGCATTGGAAATTCATAGTTGAAATTTCGGCCACACCCTTTTTGATATCTACCACGATATGTATTTTACTTTTAAAAAAGAGAAAAAAATATGTGTTTTACTTTTCTTTATCTATTTTATCCTCATAACGTAATCTATCTTCCTTTCTTTATTTTTTTCCTATCTTTTCTTTGTGTTTTACTTTTTCCCCCCTAGCCTAGCTTTTATATTTTCTCTACTTACAACAAAAAGTAATTTATTTGATATTGATAATTAAAAAATTATTTCTATTATGTTTTAATAAATCATCATCATCATCATAAACACACATTTAATTATGTTAGAATGATTTTTAAAATCACTAGGAGAATGGTCGATTCGTAATTTGAGAGACTCTGCCGAATAAAAAAGCACAAGTTATACCGGTCGAACAGTCTAATTGACCAGTCAATTGGCAAGGCCATATCACTTCAAAAGATTCATTTTTTCTATGAATCACATAAAAGGATAAATTGCCTCTTTGAGTGAAGAAGAGAAAGCTTTGTACAGACACTTTTGTGTTGCTCGACTGAGGGGCACACGCTTCTTAGTCTTACTGTTGGACTAAAGCCCCACGACCCACGTCGTTGTATGTTGACAGGAATAGTCAAAGAAGAAATAAGCGGGGACGAAAGAAATGCAAAGAAGAAAAGAGTAGAGATTAGCAAAAAGTCCAAATATTATTGCATTGATCATTTTCAATACTGAATATCTAGTATTAAATTTTAAAAGCATTTGAAATTACACTAACTAGAAAATACAAAAATGAATGCCGTGACAGAATAAAATATGCTTTTCATTAAAGGGCAGGATCAAGAATAAGTACACTTTTTTCCTTTGCATGGTCGGTAGCACCGCAAAGTTTGACTTCATTCTTCTGAAGTGCATCTTTAATTAATATTAATTGCACGCTAAATTTTTGTAGTTTTCAGATTTTTCAAGATTGATTTTCCTTCTAACTGTCCAATAACTTTCATGTACCTGATGTCACTTTTCTTTTCTTACTGGTGTGAAAAAAAAAACCAAAAAAGATAAACTTCATCAATTTAAAAGCTAATTGCTTTTCTCTATTTCATTTTTGCACAAAACTAATGGTTTTTCAAAATGAACTTTTCTTTTAAAGATTCAGATGTAGTTAACAAGCTTATGTCATGGATATTGTCATAGCAACTGTTTAGAAAAAGTTATTGCTATTCCATTGGTCAATTTTGTCAG
This sequence comes from Cordia subcordata, assembly GCA_028554755.1. NCBI lineage: Eukaryota > Viridiplantae > Streptophyta > Magnoliopsida > Boraginales > Cordiaceae > Cordia > Cordia subcordata. The sequence goes on along the minus strand of JAPTOF010000013.1, from coordinate 8,509,913 downwards.
AGGTAAAAGATTCTACTTAATCACATCTCGTTGTCTTAACGCCTACTTTAAATCAATCAAAAAATTTAATAATATCTGTAATAATAAGAAAAATAAAAAAACAAATTCATCCACCAAAGTTTTTAACCACCACTCCCACTGGACTATTTAAAGTGGAGCTGGAAATTGCCACACATTTTCAAATAAACAATGAACAGAGCAAAAAGTACATCGACAGCTAACCAGGCCCACCAGCACCACCTGAAGAACGAATATGCTGGTGGCAAACAACCGTTTGGTAGGCAAACAACCGCAGTAGCACCTCGAGTTGTTCTCCCGTCCGGCCTGCAGGAACATCTCCGGCAACCATACGAGGGAAAAGCCATTTTTGCAAAAATTTTGGGCAAAAAAGTTGAGGTCCGGCAGTTTTCGGTCCACCTTCGTTGCTTTTGGAGACCTCAAGGGAACCTTAAAATTTCCCCTCTTCCAAATGATTACTTCCTCTTGGTTTTTTCGCTCGCTTCAGATTGTGACAGGGCTCTCCAGGGAGGTCCCTGGACGATTGACAAACACTGCATCGCTCTGCGGCCATGGTCTCCGAATTTTAGGCCTTCAGAAGCGATTGTGACCCGTGTTGTAGTGTGGATTCGCCTTCCGGATCTACCAGTGGAATATTACGATCCCGAAGCGCTGCAAATAATTGCAGCACCTGTCGGCCCCCTGGTGAAAATCCACCCTGTAACTGAATCCAGGTCAAGCTTTTTATATGCAAAGCTTGGAGTTGAATTAGATCTCCGGGAACCACTTCTTCCCTTTGTGGAGCTTCCAGGTGGAGTCAGGCAGCGTATTCTATACGAGGGACTAGATGAGCTATGTGATAGATGTAGGCGTTTCGGACATCTTAGAGAAAATTGTTCACCTCCATTTTCAGAGCCAAGCACATCACATGGTCAATCACGGGTTAATAGCTTTGCCAATATTCCAGGGCCTCAAGTTCGTTCAGGGCATGCTAGTGGATCCGGATGCTCTGCTTTCACAGGCGAGCCCAGTGATTCGAGGAAGAAACCTGGACAGGGTTCTGCGATTGCTACCTCTTTGCAGTTTTCAGAGCCAAGCACATCACATGGTCAATCACGGGTTAATAGCTTTGCCAATATTCCAGGGCCTCAAGTTCCTTCAGGGCATGCCAGTGGATCCGGGTGCTCTGCTGTCACAGGCGAGCCCAGTGGTTCGAGGAAGAAACCTGGACAGGGTTCTGCGATTGCTACCTCTTTGCAGGCGAAAGATGTCACTCACCAGAAAAAGTCATTGGATCTTGAGCATCTGCGAATTGGAGAAGCTACAACTTCTGCTTTGAGAAATACACACACATCTGCACAAAATAAACCTGTCCCAACTTCTTCAACACAACCACAGAAAACAGAGGAAGGCACCAGCGTTCTGAAGCCACCTTATGATGGTGCATTGGCTAATCACTTGTCCCCCAATGCGTCTACCTTGCCTTCACTGTATCGTCCTGCGCATATGCTGCATCCGGTGGTCTCCACACCAGTGCCTTCAGTCGCAGGACTTCAATCTGTTACGTCAGACAAAAAAGAATGGTTTTGCGAGCTGATGGAAAAAGCAATGGAGAAGCGAGAGGTAAACAACACAACAGCTGCTGAAATAACAGAGTCAAGCACTGTCTGTCGTCCAACTGTTGTTGAGATTGATTCAAAAGTCTCCGAATTAGCCATTGATGTGGAGATGTACACTTCGCCAAACCTTCACCGCACGATTATCAAGCCGACCAATATTGATCGCCCCACCAAATGTGCTGCTACGAGCTCTTCCACTAAGAAAATTCTATCTTGGAACTGTCGGGGAGCGAGCGAACCAAGAAAAGTTCTAGCCCTGAAACATCTCTGTGACGCGCATAACCCATCCATTGTTCTTCTATTAGAGACAAGGAGTAGCGGACTAGACGCAGATCGGGTTATAAACGATCTTGGCTTCTCTGGGTTGCATCGCATTGATCCTGTGGACAACACTGGTGGTGTATGGCTCCTCTGGCGCAAAGAGCATATCCAGGTCACTATTACTTCTTCTGCTTTCTATCACATTCATGCTGTCGCTGAATTTTCTCCAGCAGAGTGTCACCAACCTGGTGTTTATGGTGTTGACTCGGATTAAGATTGAAAGTTTCTGAAATGGGACATTGAATATTGTCGAAATAGTTAGCTTCTGTAGGTAGAGAGTTGTTAAGAGACATAATATAGTCTTGGGCATGAGACGTTTTTGTTGCCCAGTCCAATTACTTGAAATGACGCTGTTCTGCTTCGCTCGTGCAAATGCTACATCAGTTGAGTGAAGTGTTAGCCTCTCGGGACCAGTTTCTTTTTTGGTCATCACTAGAGGCAAAGTCAGAGACTTTACACCATTATCCTGGAGAATGTTTCCCCTTGTTTGTCCACTTGTTTGTCCAGCTTGTTCTGAGAGAAGTTTTGGCACCAATGGGTTCGTTTGGATTGGCTTTTTTCAAAAGCGTTTTTTTTAATAATTTTTGAAAAATAACTTTTTTTTAGAAGTTGAAAATTCTGGCTTCTAAAAAAAGCTGTATTTAAACTTTTCCAGAGTTTCAGCTTTTTTGGAAGCCAAATCAAATAATTATTACAAATTTAATGTTACTCTTTCAGGAAAAAAAGTGTTTTTTTCTGAAAAAAAAGTCAATTCAAACAGGCCTAATGTCTTTTTTTGTCGCAACTGAAGGTAAAGTCAATAGACTTTGCACCACTATTTCGGAGAATGTTTCACCTCGTTTGTACTGCTTGTTTTGAGAGAAGTTTTGGGCCTTTTGGCACCAGTTTTTGCTTACTTTGAGACAGAGTTTCGGCCTTGCTTTTAGGAGTTGAGATGTTGATACCGTCCGACTTATAGCCAATCCATCAGCCATGGGCTTTTCGATTGTGTCTGGAGCCCAAACTTTTATTGAAGAATACTGTGGATAGTTTCCAGTTTCCGGCTCATACCAATGGTTGTGCATTTTGGGCTTTGAACTTGATATTTTGAATAGAGTTTTGTATTGGGCTTTGGCTCCACATTTTATGTTGGGCCAAAGCCCAAGTTTTGTTGCCGCCTATCTATCTTCATCGATGTTTGGGCTTTGCCCAATTAATGTAAACGTTTGGACTATGTACTCGCTCGTCCCGTCTTTATCTATCTATATAATAAAATGGCGAGCCAGTTTTTTAATTTATCCTTTCTGTTTCCACCAATTATTATTTTTTATTTATTTGTTTTATTTGAAATTAATGTGCCTCACTAAAAACTTGAACCTTACTTTGCTAAATGTGAAATTCATTGGGAAATGAAAATCATTTTTACTATTCAACCATCTGGCTGAAAAGAACATTTAAATCTATAATCTTTCTATTCTATCCATTAAAATGCTTGAATAAAGCGCCACAAATACTATACTTTTTTCTATGTATAAATCTATCTTATGTATTATATATAAATTTCCATTTCTTTCTTAAGGTGTTTTCTTTTAATTGCGTCTTTTATTTGTTGTGTATTATAATTCTTGCATGTGGTATATGTTACTTGCTTGTCCAATTTTGTTTTTACCATTTTGTTTCTTTTCTTATATATTATGGATACACTTCCTATTAAAGTTAGGCAGAAAATTAAAATTAGAAAAGAAAGATCTAAATTTCATAGATGTCTAAATTATAAAAAAATATACCTTCAATAAATTGATAGTTTTTCCTCAAAAAATTAACATCAATTTTTTTTCTGTTAACAAATTGACTTGAGAAAGTTTAAAAGATGAACTAATTCTCAACTTTTGACATTTTCATCTATTACTACCCATCATAGTTGCTTCTTCAATTTTAAATATTTTATGTAGTTTTCTTGACAATTTACCTCAAATTTTCATCATTGACAAATCACTAACAAAGTATCTAAAAGATAAATTAGTTTTTTTTTTTTTGAATCTTGTGAATGTTTAGATTGAAAAAAGATATACCATCAACAAATTAATAAATTCTTTATCTATAAAACTAACTTATCTTTCACTGTAAAATTATCTAAACACCTAAAAAATAAAATAAAAAATATATAACATATACGATATCATGTAGGTTGACACACTAAAGTCCCATTTGGTATTGCTGTTGACATTGCTGTTGCTACTGTAGTTGTGGTTGCGGTTAAAAATTATTGTTTTACTATTTGGTAAAAAATACAAAATTACTATTGAATAAAAAAGTAGTTAATAATCTACTTGGATATAATTGTTGTAGGATAAAAAAATAGTTGATAAAATTATTTTTTTATATTTTTGTAATTTTTATTTTTATTTTTAATCTTTTTAATTTTTCACTGTTTTAACTTTATATTTATATTTTTAATTTTTAACTTTTAAACTCCTTTTGAATTTTTGTTTTTAATTTAAAATATTATTTAAATAATATTCTTAATTTTTAATTATAAAGAATATATGCTATAATTACTGTAATTAATAAAGAGTATACTATAAACTTGCTATTTAGAAAATGCAATTTGAGAAAAAGTAGTATAGTTGATACTTTTTCAAAATTCTATTTTGAGTATCTCAAAATTTAGTTTTATCCATAAGTAAACATCTCATGCACCTACTTTTTTGCCAATTTTTTTTCTAACTGCTAAGCCGCAATCCAAAACAAGCTTAAACATTGCGAATCGTTTTGCTTAACATAATTCTCTTCATTTCCCCTGTTAGCCTTTTTATTGAAGTCGTACAACATTGCAATTCATTTTACTCATAGTATAATTTTTTTTTTTTTGGCGAATTTAGTAACTTTTTATTTGAATGCAAAGTAAGGTACTTGACTAGCTACTAACCGCTTAAAAAGGGAAAGTTCCAACAAAGTAACTTGCAAAAACATCCAAACAAGAAGTACCGAACAAGGAAAAACAAGCGGAATAAAACAAGGCAAGACGAAGACACAAGAGCCAATCAAGCCCTCGGGAAGAAGCTGGGGGAGCCAGTGGCTAGTTTTCCGGTCTTGTTCTCGTCATCCTCAACCTCGGCAATCAACAAATCATCATCATCAAAAGTATCCGAAGGTTGAAATTGATTTGAACCCCTTTTAGTGGAGGGAGGAAAGTTGGGCCGTGAAGGAGAGTTCTTGTTCTTTTGGGGAACAAGTAGCCTTCCGGGAAGAAATTTGCTCTCTGGAAGGAGAGATAGAACATGACCCACCATTTTGCACTTTAAACATTTGGAAGGTCTTTAACCATATTTTTCATCAACCTTGACAAATCTTCTATCTCAAAGTTTAACTTGCACAAATTCCGGCATTTCTTCTTTAAGATTAACCTCAATGCAAACTCTAGCAAAAGCAAGATTGCTCCTAAATTCCGTAAGAGCAACAATTTGCAAAGATTCACCAATGTGTGTAACAACGTAGCTAAGACCATTATTTGACCATACGCTCAAAGACACGTTTGTTAATTTAATCCAAGTTGGAAATCTATCACAAGTAAAGTTGACAAATTGCAAATTTAGTTCACGCTTTGTATGAAGAAGAGGTATGTGATTAACATGCCAAAATTACTCAAATCATACCAAAATTACTCAAACACCCCATTTCAATACTCTTCGTTCTCAAATTTGAGTATGCTTATAATATAATATTTCTTCCTCACAAGCAACAAATGGATTATACAAAAATTTAGCTCCAGCAAATCAGCGAGCTTGGCTTTTGTTTTGTGCAACACAAATGGATGTCTTGTTGATGGCTTTTACCTGCTTGCTTGCCTTCAAATGCTTTCCAGGGGAAGGCTTCAATAATGCGTGGTGCATGGTCATTTTTTCAGGCTCGTGGTTCTTATAGTGTCGCATTTGAGATTGATTGTAAAAACCATTTTCGAATAATAATGCAACCTATTTTTGCCAATTGGTCATCCTTTCCAATAGCTCTCCTTTAGGTTAATGCCTAAAAAGCTAATCAAGTTGTAGATTGGTTAAAACAGTTATTAGATAATAGTTATCGGAATCATTGGATATACCATACTCCTATCAGTTAGCCACTCCGTTATAAACTGATAATGTACCTCCCTATTTTGATCAACCGTTATTAATTGATTATGTGGGATAAAATAACTTGCTTTGGAACAAAAAAAGAAAAAAAATCAATGTTCTCTGTGTGTATATATATATATATATATATATATATATATATATATATATATGTAAGCGAATCAACGTAATTAAACCTCAAAACCGTTTTGAGGGGGGGGAAAAAAATAATGGCGCCCTCAAACTCTCATACAAGGGATCCAATTCTAATACTAAAACTCTTATTTTTGTCTCAAGTTAAATCATTATGTTAAACGCCTCCAAGACAAATGTCTCAAGTTAAATCATTATGTTAAACGCCTCCAAGACAAATTAAACACACACTTAAAAATATTATATTCTCGCTTAATTTTGATTATTCTTGGTCCCTGAATTAATAATTTATCGAGTTTTGCCAAAGAAGTATAACATTGGACCAATTGACACATTTTACGATTGTCACAAGCACTCAAAGACCTGAAGTGGGCATAATAAAATTTAGTGCTTATGAAGAGCCTGATTGGATTTGTTTTCGCCATGAAAGAATATTACTTTTTATAAAAAACACATTTTTTGCAAAAAATATTTAGTTTAACTTTTAAAAATTACAACTTTGAAAAAAAAACCTTAAATTTATCTTTTTCCAGAAGATAGAAATTTCGGTTTTCAAAAAAGCATTTTTCAAAAGTTATAAAATAATACTTAAAAAAAAAAGTAAATGGAAAAGAACCTAAGGGGGTGTTTGGTTCAGGAGAAGAAAAATAATTCCTCTGAATCAAATTCTTGGGAATATCATTTTCAAAAATGATACATAAAAATTGTTTGGTATATAAAAAGTATTCCTAGAAAAATTTTGGATATGCTCAGGATGGTTAACTTATTATGTTTGATTTAAAACTGATGTTCCTCGGAAGTTTGAGCTATCTTACAAAAATGTTCCTGATTAATTAATTAATTAATAATAAATTTTAATTAACTATTAATTTAATTTAATTATCAATATTCAGTTTTTTTCGATGCTTTTGAATTATTAATTGAAAGTTGTATTTCGTTTAATTTATTATTTAAAAAATTATTTCTAATTAATTAATTAATTACCATTATTTATCATTACTTTATTTTTTATTGCAATTAATTTTTTAATTTTTAATTTTTAAATTATTTTTTTCGACTTAATTATTAATTATTTTTATTTTATTTATTATATTTTTGAATTTTGAATTTTTAATTTTTTTTATTATTTCTTTTTTATTTAAGTTATTATTTATATTTTTGTTAATTTTTCATTAATTATTTTTATTATTCTTTATTTAATTAATTAATGAATTAATTTACTTATTATTAGTTAAAGAGCTATTTTTAATTAACAATATTGATCAATTAAACAAGATAACGCTGGTAAAATTAAAATCGTATGAGAAAAATTTAAGATTTATACAGAAAATTAAAATCTCAAAAAACAAGCAACGTAACTTTTATTCACACTTACCAAAAGAAACAAAACAACGTTATTGACGATATTAGGCGTAGATTGACATTTTTCAATTCGCATAAAAAGAAAACACACAATATGAGAAAATAACCTAATGGAGGAAAAATCAAATCTTGCTGCACCTTCACTAGATTATAATTTATGGACCTCAAGGCAGAGACTTGAACGTGTCTAATGACTTGTTCCTCTACGCAACAGCTCATCCACGAAGGATTGCAAGTTGGAGGCGGAGGAGCCACCCTCAGCTACGGCTTCCTCCGCCTTGTTCCGCCAATTCAATGCATTCTCTCTCATCTCCGCTGCCTTGGGGCCACTTGTGCCATCGAGCAAACACTTCTCGATCTCATCCCTGGGAATGATCTTATTCTCTACTGCACCTCTGCAAACTCGAATCCCAACTCCATAAACATCCACCAAATACTTAGCATTAGTGACTTGATCACCCCATTGAGGGAAGGCCAACAAGGGCACCCTGTTGGCAAGCGCCTCCATTGTTGAGTTCCAACCACAATGCGTGAGGAAACAAGCAATGGATGGGTGGGCCAAGACCTTTTCTTGAGGACTCCATCGCACGACCTTACCTTTACTGTCACCAACTTTTTCTAAGAACCCTTCTGGTAAAACATGTGGCTCAAAAGGGGTGCCTTCCGGGGGCGGTTTCATCACCCACAGGAACGAAACTTTCGAGCTCAATAGCCCGTGTGCTATTTCATCAACTTGCTCCTGCTTCAAGTGAACAAGACTCCCGAAAGATATGTACACGACGCTTGATACAGGCCTGGAATCAAGCCAGGTTATGCAATCATCATCAGCCTTCAGGATATCACCACGAATCTGCGAAACTGTGGGATTGTTTTTGAACAATGGACCAATAGGCTTGATGTGTGGACACAACTTGGACATGGTCATGTACTCAATCAGCTCGTGCTCAAGCTCCTGGAAAGTATCCATCAGTATGCAGAAGGGCTTTTCCAGGCTCTTGAACTGACTTAAAACAGCTCTCCCAAAGGCTGCATAAGGTGTAGAAGGGTGCAAGAAACTGGGCACTTCGTCGTGTTTTAGGAGAAGCATACATGGCAATTGCACATCCAATTCTGGTTCTTCTTCAGTTGGGAAACGCACCAGGTCATGGTGATAATAATAATACGCAGAGAAACAGGAGCAAGATTGCATCCAAAGCACTGCATTGGGGATGCCATGGTGCTCAGCAACATCAGAAACCCACGCGTCGAAAGGGTTGTTAATCACGCAGCACACAGGGCGGCCTTCTTCTTCGTATTTCTTCAGCATAAGATTCAGCTTCTCTTTGCCCACAACTTCAAGATGACGCAAATATGACTCAAAATCCAGGGAGTTTGCAGCATTGAATTCCCACCCATCTTCGTAAAATTCAAACCTGATCATGCCTTCACCAACTCGAATCGGTTGAGAATGGGTGATACTATTGGCTTTTCTGACATCTTTGCCGAAGCTTTCTGTAGTGGAGAAGGTGATGAACAGTCCCTTGGAGGCCAGACATTTGCCTAATCTAAGCAGTGGGTTTACATTTCCCTGGCCAGGGAACGCGACCATCAACACATGAGGAGAAGCTTCCGAGGCTTCACGAGCCATTTTTTGTGTAATGAAGACTATAAGCTTGATAGGAGTTGAATGGCAAATTAAGCGCGAGAGACAGTGACGGATTGGGTGATTTCTTATATGATGGTAGGGACGGATTAGGTGATTTCTTTACCACAAAAATAAAATAAATTGATAAACTCAAAAGAATTACTTGTAGCACGGAATTAACCAGAAATTTATCGTCAGTGGAGGTCGAGATTTATTTAAGTGTTTAGATGGAAACTGATGTCGAGATAGTGAAGTAAAAGAATAAGTCTTCCTTCCTTCTAATGTGGAAGAATTACTCATATACAACAAAGTAATAACCATAATAAGACAGGTTGATAATATTAGTATCTTGAACATAAATATGTGTAAAAAATATTTTTTGGTAAAATAATATAAGATTATGTGGAAAAAAATTTATTGATTCAACTGATAAAGTTAAATTCAGTTAGTTACTCTGGATTTTTTAGATTATTTAGTTAAAAAAATAAATTACAAACTCCTGAATAAATAAATTTTCTATGAAAGGATCCCCTAAAATTTATGAAATTTATTAAAGTTAACCCGCAAGAAATTAAAACTATAATTCAAACCACTAAAATAAATGAATTGAGTATTACTAAGATTTAAAATTACTTACTTATTATAAAAGTTTCATCATTAAATATTATCAACTTAAAAATATATATTAAAAAATCATTGCAAGAAATCAAAAACTTCGATCAAAGAAAAGGAGAGAAATTTTTTTTATTGAATATAATATATATCCGCATGGTTAGCCCCTTGATTATTTGTCGTGATTTTGACCAAAACAAAGGAAACAATCTCAAGGAAACAAATTATTTTTAACAACAAAATTACTTTTTTTAAATGAAAAAAGCACATTTAATTTTTCCTAAAAAAGCCACAATTTGAGTTTATCCAAAAAAATTTCTTTTGTTACAAAAAACCGATGCCCATATTACCTACTTTTTTTGTAGTGTTTCAAAATTTAGACAATCTTTTTTTTTTAAATTATATATAGATGGCAGTTTAAAAAAGTTCACACTCGTATTATTTACTTTTTTTTGTAGTATTTCAAAATTTATACAAATTTTATCCCCAACAATCAAGAGTCGTTCATTCCCTTTACATCCACCCGAAAAGTCGTCAAACCTATAGCAAGTCGACCACCTTTCAGAGATTAAATAAATGCATAGAGAGTGGTATTTTTTTTAAAAGGAATGATCGATCTCAAATCTATATATCAATATCGATATATCTATATATCTATGTATATTATCTGTACATGATACATGATGCCCACCTGCCATGCCGCCAAAATCGCACTTAATTTGTCAACCCTTGATTTGTTGATAGTTAGGAAGATGGTATCATTTGTTTCTTTTTTTGGTCAAAAGCACGTTATCTGTATGATACATTTTTTATATGCATTTGATGAGCGATGCATAATGTTTGCAAGTTGCATTTTTGACAAGAAATACAGCTATAACAGTGTAATAAACGTTTCAAACGTGTTCTAAATTTACAATATGTTATATAATTAAACTAAGTGTAACCCGTGTGATGCATATAGAAATGATTACTTTTTAATATATTTATTTATTGTTAATAGCCGCTTATATGTTTATATATAGTTTATTTAAGGACAAAATATAAATAAATTTTGTAAAATTTAATACTTAGTAGATTTTCAATAATAATTATAATTGTAATGAGAGAGCTTTGTAATTGAATATAATAATTTAATTGAAAAAATAAAAATGAAAAACGCATGGACATCGATAGAAAAAGCATGAACCTGTGGCATTGAAGAAAAAGACATATATTCTACTTTACATAATATATAGATTGGAAATCATTAAATTAAGAAATTATTTTGATAAATAATCTTTTAGGTGGAAAAAAATAGCATGACATAGTTGTATGTGCGTGTGCATATATATATATATATATGTAAGTATATATATGATTATATATATTGTTAAAAATAAATGTATTCTTTGAGTACTGAATGAAAATTCGTGAGAAAGTTGAAAAGTCAACTTTGGAAAATTAATTTGGTAAGGTGGGTTTGTCCCATGTCAAATGCTATATTATGTTTATAATGTATTTATATATCTGGTCCAGAATAATTTGATTGTTACCAAATCGGATTAATTAGTTTTTTTCAAGTTAATTCCGTGTTTTAATATTTATTACTCAAAATGGTTCGAGCTCTTTAGTTGTTGCCGAAGGGGAGGATGTTATTACAAATCCATATGAAGTGGTTGGCAAGCTATGCGTTGAGCATTTGAAGTGTAATAGTCTGCGCGTTGTGCTTGAGTTACAATTCCCTCATAATTGTGAGTTAGGATGGCCATTTATTTGCATGGCTTTTTGTTTGTCTTTCTTGGCCTATATAAGACCCTCAGCATAAGGCACTCTAGCATGGAAAACAAAGGAAAAACATACAGTTTCATACTTTCATTATCTTAGTTTGTCCTTTTAGAATTATAGTAGAGAGATTTTAGCCTGTTTAGTTCAAAATTTTAGAATAAATTTTACATTTATTCTTTCCAATATATATATATATATATATGTATATGTATATGTGTCTATAAGTATTATCCAATAATAATTACAAATATTATAAAAATTGACTATTAAATTTATATTATATGTGAATGTTTGTAAGTTTTGCAACCGCTGGAAGTGATATTGGTGGTTACAAGTATGGCATGAAACATCACAATTGCATGAAAAATCACGTGCTTTGTAAATTGGCACGACGCTTCACTAATTAATATAAAAAGACATGGTGCTTTACCAATTGATATCAAAATTGCTCTTATAAATAGACATGGCTATTGCCTGGAGAATATACAATGTTTTTTTCCTTTAATTCTCACTTTTTTTATTCCTTATATTTTCTTAAATCACTTCTTGAGTTGGGTTGTTAGTTTAAAGAATATGCAAGAAGTCCAGCCTTATTAAATTCTAGAGTTAGGTATTATACATTGAGATAGAATTTCCAGGAGGCCATTTACATTTATAATGAGAAACTACTATCCTTGACAAAGCTTCCTGAGAGTGCCTTGCCTAAAATAATTTATCTTCTACTTTATTTTTTCTCTATCTCCTATTTTGTAATTTTTACATACAAGCATCTGAAGACAGTAGTTATTCTCCAAACGGATTCCATCATTTTGAAGGTTAAGTACACTACATGGAGATGGAGTATGAAGATTATGTATAAATTAACAAATCCAGGTAATGTGATTTAGAGAGAGACAGATTAAAATGCTAAAAGATGATTGTGTTGTTAGAGTATTATTTCTCTAACATGGAAAGTTCATCAAATTCAAGATTACTTAATAAGATCTTAGACTACTCCTTCCATTGATTAATTAGTTTTTATGATGGAACTTCAGGATTCTTCACATGATATTAGAGTCCAGGTTATAGGCCAGTTATATTTGTCCACATGTGACATTCTAATTTGTTTATGTGTTAACTTTCTTTATCTACATGTGACATTTTAATTGTCCACATGCGATCCTTCTTCATCTAGGTCACACGTAAGAGGAAGTGTTAAGAGTATTATTCCTCCCATATAGAAAGTTCACCAAATTTAATACCACTTAATAAGATATTGGACTACTCCTCTCATCGACTAATTGATTTTTAAGATGGAACATCAAGATTCTTCAGATGTGTTGTAGGTCTTTCGAATTAAACCATCAACATCCATCCTTTGTAATTTAAGGCTTAAAACTGTGTTAGGAAGTTTCCTTGATTTTTAATTACCATATCCCTCAAGTCTTATTCTTTTGCTGTTTTTACTTTGTGGTTTGAGGGAAATGGAATGGTTGTGTCCAAATTGTGAAATAAAAATCTTACTCAACTCGCAGAACAAGGATCATTATTAAATTAACAAATCAACTTTGACGGACAAAATGGAGAAAACTATTATACTAATATATTATAATTGGACCCAACGTGATCTAATATTCTAAAAATAATTTAAAATTACATTATTGTCAATACTCGCAAATACATCCCTCTCTATATGAGTTGCTAAGCAATCATTCATCAATTGATCACACATACAACTCAATTAAAATATCTAAGCAGGGCGAACCTAAAAACAAAAAGCTAGTTTTATATTTTTGTGAACTTGGTGTTGATTTTAAAAGGGAGTACTCAACTACCCTATCTTTTTTAGTTCTTGATATGTATAAAACTTTTAGAGATCATTCTCAGCACAAAGATCTCTCCTTTGTTTCTTACATAAGCAATGATGACACCAAAATTGTCCTCATTAACATGACATATATTAAGCTATACATGAAAAAGATAACATACCAAGAAAATAACCAAAGTAAAATTAAGAGATTAGATACATACCTGCAACAAAGTGAAATACAAATTTTACCAGTACATATAGATCAAGAAAACCAAATTTATTAGTAAATAGAAAAATATATGTAATCATAGTAATTAGAAAAATTAATTTTTTAGTTTTAAAATATTTTTTTTAAAGTGAGTTGAGATGATGTGATATACTTTTATCAATTGGAAAGGTTATGTACGTTGTTCAAGTACAAGAAGGTAAGCAATTTGTAACGTTGTTAAAAAGAGATATCAAGCATGGTTAAGTATATTTCAACAATGTACAATCATATACAAACTACTACAAGAAAAGGTAAAGTTGAACTTGAATATTTATCTACTGATTATAAGTTGGTACACCCCCTTACAAGATAGACCCTCTTACAAAATCTTTATCTACTGAAAGGTTCAGTAGAATTATGTGAGATATTTGGACTTTTACCTATTAATAAAAGATAATCTTGTTGAAATCTATTCTATCATTTTGATGTCAGTTATTATAAAAAATCATACGTATGAGAGTTAAATGGTAATTCAACAAAGTATTATCCAAAAAATGCTTACGTGTGGTTGCTTTAATATTTCCATTGCATTGATTTCTTAAGGAATAGTGGGGGTAAATTATTTTATTTAAAGTCTCGTATCTGATCAATGTAATATTAATTTACACAACATTATTCAGGAAAGGTTGGATTTGTTGCTTAACAAACTCATAGATTAGTGTAGAGTGAAAAAATAGTTTTGGACATTCTTGATAAGTCTGCGTATGCAAGTAGGGAAGTCAAAGGTCGCTTCCTATGAGTTATTCGATAAAACTCTAGAGTACTTGCTAATACAAAATTAGCGCAAAACTTATTAACGTGTTGCCTTTAAAGAAGTAGAACCCCGTGTGTGGTGTGAATATGTTCTATTTTGTCTCATATTCAATCCAAAGATTTAAATCTTGGCCACCTTTAAACATACATTACGTAGTCACTCAAATCTATCATTTATATGTATCCTTGTATTAGAGTATTTATATTATTTTTAGATAATAAGTGAGAAATTATTGTATATATATGAACATATATAAGTATTATCTACTAATAATAATATAACATAATAATTGTTATGGTAATCATTAAGGTTAGTTATTAAATTTTATATTATATATGAATGTGTTCGTAGAATTCGAGAAGTTGTGGACTGGTGGCAATTAACTTGAAATTTGAATATTTCTTCAAACGTTGCATGCAATAGTTGCAATGGTTTGTTAATCAAATTCAAAGTACTTTGCAGATGTTGCATGTAATGTGAAAAGTCATGTTGCTTTGTTAATCGGAAGCTTAACTCCTATAAATAGATGATCAAGCATTGAGAAATTATAAGTTAATTTGCTCTCTTCTAGTAGTTTGTTTTGTTTCCTTCCCTTTTTACAAATTTCTCAAATCACATTCTTGAGTTGAGTTTCTAGTTCAAAGAATATATAAGGGGTGCAGCCTTGTTAAATTCTAGTGTTAATCATTGTATCTTAGGGATAACGTTTTCAAGAGTTTATCTACACATATATTGGAGAAACTACTATTTTTTTAAAAAAAATAAAGATAAAAAATTAATCTTGTAGTCCATTTTCTTTTTTCTCCTATATCTTACAATTTTACATACAACACTTCTATATATATGTAGATTATAGATTGATAAAATTAAGATGGTTATGAAACTATTTAAGAGTAATAAGACAATTTTGTGCATACTATTTGATTGCCTGAACCATTTTGTTGCTCAAAAAATTGGAGAATGGTGTGCGCTTTCTGAAACGACTTGTATTTTAAGATCCCGCGCATTACACGATTTAGTCTTTTCTTATTATTATTTTTCATTGAGTGGAAAACATATAATACTTTCAAATTTTGCATTAGTGTCCAAACATAATATTCAAATCTCGTTGGTTTACAAAATATGATCCTTTAAAATAAATCTTTAGGCTCTAGAGGTATCTAAAATGAGATTACTTTTTGTATCTTCTCTAAACATCTCTGTATGAAAAAAAGGATTCCAATAACAAATTGCTTGTACAACTAAGAAAAGTAAATTTCTAAATCTCATGTATACTTGAATTATGGGAATATGATAGTCATTTTTATTGAAAGAATTTACTATTAATTCAGAGCGGGTCTATGAATTGAGTAAAACACTTAACTCCCAAGTAAGGACGTTAGTACGCCTCTTCCCGTCACGTGAGGTTAAGAGGCTCATTGTAAGGAAATTAATGATCCTATAATAGAGCTTAGCACTAAATAGGAAGTTGCCATTCACTGAGATCTCGATAACCGGCTTCCCTGTCATTAGGTCACCAATTTCCTTAATCTTCTAAGATTTTGCATCTGTCAGCCCTCATATATGGTCTTATGACCTTGCAGAGACCTGTGCTTTTAACAAACAGTTGTTCAGGCTTGATCATTGCTAATAGGATCATTTGTGAGTGGCTTTTCCCTAACAAGAGGCCTTAGCTTGTATTTATAAGAATAATACAATGTACATAGTTACATAAATGCCCTTTACATAGTATGTGTAAATACACTATACAATAACCCTAATATCCCTCCTCAATTTGAATGGAAAGGTAACTGCAAGTTAAGATTGGTTTTGAGTTCCAGAAACTGAGGAGACGCCAAAGCTTTTGTAAGGACATTAGCAAGCTAGGACTTCGTGGGTACATACTGAACTCGAACATCACCTTAAGCCACTTTTCACGGATGAAGTGAAAATCAATCTCAACATGCTTTGTCCGAGCATAGAGAACTGGATTTGCAGAGAGATTAAGTGGTAAAGATATTATCACAAAACAAAACAAGGGATGGTAACACCACACACAAGTCATACAACAGTTGACAAATCCAGTAAGTCTCTGAAAGGGCATAGGCAAGAGCCCTATATTCCACCTCTGTACTGTAACACGACACAGTAGGCTGCTTTTTGGATTGCCACGAGATGAGAGAATGGCGAAGAAATATAGCATAAACTGTGGTTGAGCGATGATTGTCAGGACATCTGGCTTAGTCAGCATCAGCATATGCAATAAGGGAAGGTTGAGTAGCTCTATGTAGGATAATACCTTCATGTATAGTGCTACACAAGAACCTGAAAATTCTCGTAACAAGCTACAAATGAGATATACGAAGGGCATGCATATATTGACTAACCAAGTTTACAGCAAAGGTAATGTTAGGGTGAGAAAAATTCAAATATTGCAAACCTTCTACCATGTCTCTATATCTGTAGGATCTGCCAAGAGGTCACCATCATATAATGAAGGCTGTGACTTGGAAAGAAGTGGGGATTTCACAGGTTTGGCATTATGCATGGAGAATTTTTGGAGGATATCCTGCGTGTATTTGGTTTGAAACAAGAACAAAGATGCAGGAGTACGGGTTATCTGAATGCCAAGAAAGTAATGGAGATCACCTAGATCCTTCATGGCAAAGGTTTGAGTGAGGACATGGATGAAGTCGAAAATTAAGGAATGTGAGCTACCAATTAAGACAATGTCATCGACATATAGAAGTAGAATAAACATACCTTTTTTGAAATAGTAGATAAACATAGAGGTTTTAGCAAAGCTACAATGAAAACCATGTGACAACAAAAAGGAACTAAATTTGTGAAACCAAGCACGAGGTGCTTGTTTGAGGCCATAGAGAGCTTTTTGAAGTTTGCACACATGATTTGGTCGTAGAGGATCAATAAAACCCAGTTGTTGTTTCATGTACACCTCTTCTATGAGAAAACAATGTAAGAAGGCCTTTTTAACATCTAATTGATGAATCAGCCAATCACGAAAAATAGTAATAGATAACATAGTACAAATAGTTGTAGGCTTAACTACTGGACTAAAGGCTTTAGAATAGTCAACACTTACATGCTAATGAAACCTCCGAGCCACAAATCAAGCCCTATATCACTCAATAGAACCATCATAATTGTACTTGATCTTGTAGATCCATTTATAGCCAACTATATTTTTGGTTGGTGGTGGTGATACAAGAACCCATGTGTTATTCTGGATTAAAGCAATAAACCCACCAGCTATGACGTCTCTCCAATGAGCGTTGCGAGAAGCAACTGTGAATGACATCGGCTCATTAATATCAGCGGAAACAGCTAGAGATAACAATTGTTTGGGTTTGGTAATACTAGACTTAGACCTGGTCTGCATGGGACGAGCATTGTGCATGACCAAGACACAATAATGACTCAAATACAGGAGCATTAGACACATCAGGAGAGGGGCATGGAGTGACTGATTGACCTTGAGATGACGAGATAGGGAAAGAAGGGGCAGCTATGGGCGGAGTAGCCGAGAACAGTGTGACAGTAAGGGGCACCGGGAAAGATAGTGAGGTGACATTATGCATCCTAGTAGGGGATCTAGATGGGGAAGTGGGAAGTTTGTTAACCTGAAGAGGCGGAACTGGTACTTGAATAACTTAAGGGGATGGGGAGGTAGAGGACAGTACAACAAGAGATTGATAGGGAAAAAGAGACTTGTTGAAATGCACATGTCAACTGACATAGACCCTGCCCGTGCAAGGATCTGAACAACAGTAACCTTTGTACCATGGAGCATAGCCTATGAACACACATTGAACAGACCTAGGTACCAATTTATGCATAGGAGTAGTAGAAAGATTTGGAAAACAAGCACAACTAAATGAACGCCGAAGGGAATAATCAGGTTTAGTGCCAAACAAAAGTTCAAAAAAAGTGAATAGGACTTCAACGTAGGAGATGGAAGCCTGTTAATAACATAAATAACAGTGTGACCCATGGCATTACAAATTTGATATTAAGTGGGAGTAGAGAACAGTGCAGGACCAAGCAAGCCATTATATGAAAGTAGTGACATATTAGTAGATCTAACAAAATTAAACGAAAGGTCAGAAGGAGCACTACCCATTTGAGTCGATACTGAGCTAGTGTAAGGAGACGACATGGACATGGAATTGATGGCCACACTATTGCCACGATTGTCGTGACTAGTTGGAGCAGAACCATGGCTTCTAGCCCTGTTATTTTGCCTGTTTGAGCCATGACCATTGGAACCCTGCTGATTCTGCTATTGGGACATAGCAGCATAGGCATGGAAATTGGGCGACATATGAGTCTGACTTGCAAGCTTGAAGTGTGCTTCTTGGGCCAGTAATTTCCGATAAACACTGTTCTATGTGAGCACCTCTCCAGAATTGATGAGTGATATGACAAAAACCTCATACTCAGCAGGAAGACCATGAAGGGCTATGGTGATCAAATCATCTTCTGCTACTGCTTTGTTCACGTCGAATAGGGCATTACCTATTAACTTCAACTTGCACAAATAGGTCTCCATGCTTTTGGAGTCTTTGTGCAAGGAATGCATTTGTAACCTGAGAGCATGCGAATTAGCTTTCGAGAAATCCAGGTAGCGTTCTTGCAAGGCCATCCATATGTCACGACTGTACTGTAAGTGATAGACATCTTGAACGATGTCTGTAATAAAGGTAACATTCAAACACCTGCGAACCAGACTATCAAGCCTGAGCCAAGAAAGACGATTTGGGGAATCAGTAAGCGGACAAGGCAGTGTTCCATCCATGATCCTAAAGATGCCATAGGTAAAGAGTACGGGCTCTATTTGCAAAAGCCACAAGTGGTAATTTGAGCCATCGAACTTAATCGTAACAAGAGTAGTTATATTTAGACTACTCAAGGTGGGAGTTGGAGCAATGGAGCAACATCAGAACCAGTACTCGTTGTCATGGTCATGTCAGGCGTGGGATATGCAGAGAAAGGGTAGTGAGGGAATGGGTTATGTGGTACGGGAGATGGAGATGCTTTGAGGGAGAAAGAGAGAAGCCATCGACAAAGTGGTTGAAGCTTCTAGCGTGACAGGCGAGGGAGGAGCTATGAAGGTTATAGGCGCCAAGGACATGCTTGAAGGAGATGAATTAATATACCACAAGAAGAGAGCGTGATTGTTTTGCTGGTCAGAGACAAAGAAAAAGCAAAAGATGAGGATGAGTTTTGTTGTTTGCTTTGTCGGTGGTTGAAGAGGACGAAGGAAGAAGATGAAAATGGCTTCGGCACTGCTGCAGTAAGGAGAGAGTTATTTTAGATAGTTTAGGGTGAATTTTTCTCTCAGGAGAAAGGATTGGTTGGTCTCGTAATACCATAAGAATAGAATTATTTGTGAGTGGCTTTTCATAACATGGCGGCTTTGCATATATTTATAAGAATAATACAATGTACACAGTTATATAAATGCCCTTTATATAGTATGTGTAAATACACTATATAATATACCCTAATAATTGCGACCCCCTTTATGAGGAAAACCTCTTCTCCCAAAGTTACAAGGCTATTTTGCCGAGTTCTTTAGAGGGAGTTGTCTCGTACCCCTAAGTATTTTCAACCTATCCACCTGTGTCGATTCCAAGTACAAGTATCCTTGTTCTCATAGTCCTTCGAGCTTTTCTTGGGAGTATGGTATAGGTTGCTTCAGTGTCGTAGTGCCTGGTACTCGAATATTAGATTGAGTCATTTTCTTTACCCTTTCTTATTCTGAAAAAGCAGGGACACCTTACGTTCCCTTGTTTGAAGAGTTTCAAAATTCAATTGAGGTATGAATTAATAATTATTTTTAATTATTACAATATTGAATGAGATGATTTTGTCTAAGTTAAAGAGTTAAATAGCTGATATATCATGTTTTCTTCTATTTACCCAAAAAAAAGAAAGAGAGAGAGAGAGACAAAAGCATAAAACTTAAGTTGCAGAAAAGTAAAGTACATTAAAACACTACTTATTCAAAAATACCAAAGTTGTTATCTTTTCTAGACTAGTCAAGATTCTAACGGTCAGATTTTGTTCCTGATTCTAACTGTTCAAATTAATTAATAATTAATATTTCATAACAATAGTTTAGTTCATACCAAGTTTTAATGTCGTTTGAGTATTTCACAAAGAATTAAGCCTTTTATTTTTGTTATCTTGTTTTATCACATGAATAAGGACCACCTTCCTTCATTTCAACAAATACTTTAATTTCTTCTTCAGAACTACAGTAGTATAATTCATGAAAAAGGCTTATTAAGTACTTGATATACATCATTTCCAAAGATGTCCTAATGGTAAGAGTTGAAGACGAACACGACTCATGACCCTGGTTTGAATTCAATTTACTGTTCTGGGTTGAGTATCCTCGACTAAACCAGTGCATAGTATACGAGACATGCTATGTGCCCGAGATATACCAATTGGTGATTAGGCTTGGCTAGTGTACTGGTAGTTAGGTTCTGCCAACTAAATTACTCTTGTAAAAAAAAAAAAAAAGTACTTGATATATATCACCATTAACATTTTAGTAGAGCCCATATTAATTTTTTCAGTAGTTCTTAGTCTCTTTCTCAAAATCGATGATACAATGTTTGTATCATTGAAAGGCGCGGATTTAAATTCTGTTTTGCTACTCTTTTAAGTTTTTCTTTTCTTTTTCTCTTTTTTCTGGCGTCGCTAGCTGTACAGTTGGTTTGGAACAAGAAAATAGTCAAACTAGTGAAGGTTTTGTTTACTACGAACAAGAAAATCCACAATTAATAAATACGAGCTAAAGGAAAAAAACTTGGACTTGTTAAAAGCTTTAGTTCTAGTCGGACCACGCAATGGGTCAAGTGGAACTAATTGTCGAGTTAAAGTTCCAAACCGACCAAAGCTTAAGTCTTTGGCATGTGTTTATGTTTGTGAACCTTCGAGAGCTAAGACAACCTTAGATTTTATTTGCTTTATCCAAAACATCCAGAGCTTGGAGTAATGAAAAGGTTAAATCATCAATTTAGTAGCTTCGAAGAGTCCTAGGTTTTGAAAACCAAGCCCTGAAGCTAGAAACGCACAAATTGGATAATCATCCAAAGCTTCTTTGGCATCTCATTTTCGTAAAAAGGTGAACACATTATGCCACCGAATAAATAGGGGTTGAGATCGAGAATATTGAAGGGACCTTAGCTAAAGATGGCGGGAAGTTGCTTTCTAGTATGTGACTTAGTTGAGCATAAGAAAAAAACATTTTGAGAGATCTCCAAATAACCCAAAGAGAATAAAACTTGGACTTGTTTAAACTTGTCCTAGGCTCTCTACAGCTTTGGTTTTGCACTCGTAGCTCGTCATGCTCTCAACCCTTCATGTGTTTACTTTGAAGGATAAATAGGCTTGTAGGTGCGAGCCGGAGCTCGTGTTGTAGGTGCGAACTGGAGCTCGTCTTGTAGGCGTGAGCCAGAGCTCGTCTTTATCATGCAGGCCTTAACTCGACTTTTGGAGAGCCTTAGCTCTATCATGAACTGTAACCTTTAAATCATTGAGTCATAGCTCTTTCTGGGGGTCAGGGCCTGTAGCTCAGCCCCTTGCGTTTGAGGTCAACATAACGCGGCCAAATTATTATCATTTAAGATTTTAACTTGTAACATATTTGATAGAAATTGTTTGAAATTTATTAGTTTGATGTTTACTTGAGGTATTTCCGGTATGTCATGCTCCTCAACATTGCGTTGACGATCTCTACCAACTTTTTCCTTGTTGGTCCTTGATATATCAAGTTTGATGACTTGGTATGGACTTGCTTAAAAGACTCCCTGGTTCCTTATTGAACTTCTAGCTCAATGTTCTTCATCTATTGGATGTCGGGATAAGCGAGCTATATGTGACCTCATAATCTGAATCCGAATAGAACAAGTTGGCTCAATTGTGTCCTGCTCTTCAATTTGAAAAGCCTCAAGCTAAGCTAGGGCACATTTACTCGTTGTCTGCATCATTTGCTAGTTCATAGCTACTGCAGTCGTACAGTCTAGGTCATGACCATCAAGGAGCTTTAAGTGAAACTCCAGTTTGTGTTGCAACATTCGATAAAGCATTAAGGTATTGGTTAATTAGAATTAGGCTTCAAATCACATGAGCTAAATAGAAAAATCTGTTAATGATCATCTCGACAAGCCTAGGTGCCTCCACTCCCAGGTGATATAAGTTGGATCGGCCACTAGAGCTTTTGCCTTCATGTTTCTGAGTTTCTTGGCACGTAACTCGCATGATTTTAATAATCATTCCCATAGATGATGCCAACTGATAATACCAAAAATTACAGGTAAGAATTATGCTTGAATTTGCCTTATAACATGACCTGCATAGCAAAGAAAATAGGGTCAAGTTATCTTGAGATGCTAGTGTAGTGCCGGTTATCTTGGGATGCCAGTGTAGTACCGGCCAAAAATCCTCTGACGATGAAGTTAGTACAATATAGGCGTAATTTAGACATAATCATAAATTTGCTCAAAAATATATATACAAATATATATGAACTCAGTAATATTGAGTTACTTTCAGCTTATATTCCTAGCGGTATTTATAGAATGATGAGGATGGTCTTTGGATATATATGAGACTTGTATTTGATAAGACTCTAATAATAGAGTTTGATATTTATTCATATATTAGGATAATAATCTTTAAGACCCGTAAAATAAGGATCTAGTTAAGTCTATACATATCTCTTTAGATAGAACGTATCCAAAATTTACATATAGGTCGGTCAGATATGCCCTTATCAATCATCATAAGAAGTGTCCAAATGTTGAAATTGATTTGAAACCCTTTTAAAGGAGGGAGGGAAGTTGACCCACGAAGGACAGTTCTTGTTCTTTGGGGAAGAAGTAGCCTTCGGGGAAGAAATTTGCTCTCTGGAAGGAAAGATAGGACCAGCTGCTTTTTCATTTCCAAGAGTGGCATGGTTTGCAAAATAATTCAGCTCATTAACGTTACTTGGGGCAGCTTTCTTGCCCGCTTTTGTCTATTCACTTTGTGGCTTGGAAGCATTACATTTTTTCTGCTCAAATCCTTTTTGTTTTTTTTTGTAAAATTCAGATTGCCATCATTTGTTTTCAACATTATTGAGCTGTAATCCATAACACGACCCACCATTTTGCACTTTGAACACTTGGAAGGTATCTGAGCATATTCTTCATCAATCTTGACAAATCTTCCTTCTCAAAGTTTAACTTGCACAAATTCCAGCATTTCTTTTTCTAGATTAACCTCAATAGAAACTCTAGTAAAGGCAAGATTGGTCCTAGATTCCGTAAGAGCATCCATTTGCAAAGATTCACAAATGTGTGAAGCAATGTAGCTAAGACCATCATTTGACCATAAGCTCAAAGACAACATATATATTTTAATTTAATCCAAATTGAATCTCTATCACAAGTAAAGTTGACAAATTGCCAGTATAATTCACGCTTTTTACGAAGAAGAGGTCTATGATTAACATGTCAAAATTACTTAAACACCCCATTTCAATACTCTTCATTCTCAAATTTGAGTATGCTTATAGTATAATGTTTCTTCCTCACAAGCAACAAATGGGACGATACAAAAATTTTGATCCAGCAAATCAGCATGCTCGGCTTTTGTTTCCCGTAACACAAATGGATGTCTTGTTGATGGCTTTTTACCCTACTTGCTTGACTTCAGATGCTCTGTAGGGGAAGGCTTTAATAATGAGCGATGCGTGGTCATTTGTTCAGGCTCGTAGTTCTTATAGTGTCGCATTTGAGACTGATTGCAAAGAGCTTTTTCAAATAATAATGCAACCTATTTTTTTCAATTGGTCATCCTTTACAATAGCTCTCTTTTAGGTTAGTGCTCGAAAATCTAATCAAGTTGTCGATTGGTTAAAACAGTCATTAGGTAATAGTTATCGGAGTCATTGGATTCACCATACTCCTATCTAGTTGGCCAATCCGTTATAAACTGATATTATAAATCCCTATTTTGATCAACCGTTATTAATTGATTATGTATGATAAAATACCTTGCTTTGGAACCAAAAGAAAAAAAAAAATCAATGTTCTTTGTGTAAAATAGAAATAACATATAATGAAATCAACATAATTAAACCCCAAAACCATTTTGAGGGGAAACAAAAATAATGGCGCCCTCAAATTCTCATACGAGGGATCCAATTCTAACTACTAAAATTCTTATTTTTATCTCAGGTGAAATCATTATGTTAAACGCCTCTAAGACAAATTAAACACAACACTTAAAAAGATTAAATTCTTGCTTAATTTTGATTATTCTTGGTCCCTGAATTAATAATTTATCGAGTTTTGCCAAAGAAGTATAACATTGGACCAATTGACACATTTTACAATTGTCACAAGCACTCAAAGATTTGAAGTGGGCATAATAAAATTTGGTGCTTATGAAGAGTCATGAAAAAATATTGCTTTTTACAAAAGAACACATTTTTTTTCAAAAAGTATTTAGTTTAACTTTAAAAAACTAACTTAAAAAAAAACGTTTAAATTTTGTTTTTTTCAGAAGATAAAAATTTAGGTTTAAAAAAAAATATTTTTCAAAAGTTATAAAATAATACTTAAAAAAAGTCAATGGAAAAGAACCTAAGGGGGTTGTTTGGTTCAGGAAAAGAAAAATAATTCCCATCAATGAAATTTTTGGAAATATGATTCTCAAAAATGATATAAAAACGGTTTTGTATATCAAAAATATTCTTAAAAAAATTTTTGATATTCCCAAGATGGTTAACTTGCTATGTTGATTTAAAACTAATGTTCCTGGAAAGTTTGAGGTATCTTAAAAAATGTTCTTGATTAATTAATTAATTTTCTTCTTCTTCTTCTTCTTTTATTATTATTATTATTATTATTATTATTATTATTATTATTATTATTATTATTATTATTTATCTCATTATTTTTATTTTTTAATTATTGTTTCTTTTTATTTAAGTAATTGTTTTTATTTTTATTAATTTTTTTATTAAATTAATTAATGAATTATATATATATATATATGTCTATATTCTCAAGAAATCGATAGCAAAATACATCCACTTGAATATAAGCTTTGCATTATAGGTATATGAGCATTTTGTACAAGATATATACCGATAGGATAATACTATTACATTTAAAAGCTTTTTCATGCACAAAATTTGAAAAATCATTTTGAGTTATTGTTTAAACTTTGCATTAAATGTTTTACATGCTTAGTTTGTGTAGCATTAATAGTAATATAATTTTATAGGTATTAATTGTTATTTTGAGCTATTAATTTTTGCAAAAAACGTGGGTACATTAGGTTGGTAGAAAAAGTATCTTTTTGAAAAAGTAGGTAACAGCTTTTTCAACATTTTTTGTAGGCACCAGTTGAGACAGCCAGTCGACCAGTTCAGTCAACCAGTAGAGACAGAGAGGTTTTTCTCTCTACTACCTTAGCCAGGTCTTCAATCAGTAGAGTCAACGGGTAAGGCCTTTTAGCTCTCTGTTACTACCGCCTCAGCTAAGGGGTCAACCAGTATAGTCAACCGGTAGACCCTTTTGAGCTCTTTAAAATTTAACAGTTGGGATTTCTACTTTTTGGCATTATAAATATAACTATCACCTCCCAACTCAGAATACAACTTGATCAAAACACTCTCTGTAATCTGATAGCATTAAAAGCTTTTTCTCTTGCTCATTTATCTCATTCATTGCTATCTTTATTGATTGCTCATCATTTGTATTCTTTGATCAAGTTAATAGAGCTCATAAATTGCCTATCTACTTAGAGTAATATAAGAAGGTTTAAATACCTCTTATACTCTTACTCTCAAGTTCTTGTAAACCAAATTCTTACTATTTCATTGGGTGAGTGATTTGCTCTTGGGTAGTATAGTTTGTGAGAAACATTCTCTCAGGAAGAGTTTGAAATCCCAAAGTGTTAGGAGAATATTTGTGATCCTTGTGGTGAAGCAAGATTTGTTAATGTTATTCTACGCTTCTATAACAAACTAAGTAAGAAGCCGATTTACTAGTAGAGTAACCAAAACCCTATGGGAAGACCTTAGGTAGTGGAGTAGGCCTTCGGGAGTTTGAACCATTCTAAATCGTTGCGTTAGATATTCTAACCCTTAATGTCTTAACTCTTCTAGTATTTGCATATCTTGTATGTATAACTGCTTGAAGTTTTTGTGAAGAATTTTTAAGTGTTTAATTGTGTCATTAATCCAATTCATCCATTTCCCTTCCGCTCTTGGTTTCATTGTTTGCGCAACAAAAACTCTAAAGGAAAAAAAAAAAACCTTTAATTTAGCTTCTTCCAGAAGATAGATTTTTAGGTTTTCAAAAAAAAATATTTTTTAAAAGTTACAAAATAATACTAAAAAAAGCTCAATGGAAAAGAACCAAAGGGGGTGTTTGGTTCAGGAAAGGAAAAATAATTCCCATGAATCAAATTTTTGGGAATATGATTCTCGAAATATTATAAAAATTGTTTGATATATCAAAAATATTCCTGGAAAAATTTTGAATATTTGCAGCATGGTTAACTTGTTATGTTTGATTTAAAATTGACGTTCCTGAGAAGTTTGAACTATCTTACAAAAATGTTACTGGTTAATTAATTAATTTTATTATTATTATTATTACTATTATTGTTATTATTATTATTTTTAATTAACTATTAACTTAATTTAGTTATTAATTTTCAATTTTAATTGATGATTTTGAATTATTATTTGATATTCATATCTTAATTAATTAATTACCATTTACTATTATTTTTTGAACTAATTTTTAATTATTTATATTTTATTTTATTATATTTTAAATTTTTAATTATTTTTTCTTTTTTATTTAAGTAATTATTTTTATTATTTTTATTATTTACTTATTGTTAGTTAAAGAGCCATGTTTAATTAGTTGATTAATTAAAGAAGATAAAACTGATAAAATTAAAATCGTATGAGAAAATTTAAGATTTATACAGAAAATTAAAATCTGAAAAAATAAACAGCGTAACTTTTATTCACACTTACCAAAAGAAACAAAACAACGTTGTTGACGATATTAGGCGTAGATTGACATTTCAACTTATTGGGAAATTTTGGTTGAAGACGTCAAATAAAACCAGATCATTGGAGGTGATATTCACCACTTGTTATCATTGTCCTGTGAATATAATAAGAAATAGACATGGGAAAAAGACTCTTCATTTATCCAACCTATTACGTCATGCATTACGTATGCTCCTCTTAGTTTCCTTTTTCTTTCACAATCATGGAAGAAAACCGATCTGTCTTTTTACAAATTTTAGTCAAGCTATTACATAATGAGAAGATTTTTTTTTTTTTTTTATTGTCAAGGAAACCTATCTGCTTCTCGTTAAGTAGTAAATATTAGGTGGATGGACTGTTCCTCAAATTTTAATGACCAAGGTAAGATTATTTCTTTATTTAGAATAGAAGACTGAAAAACTCATTCTTGTATCGTGCTTAATGTCAACTCTTACTGTTAAAATGTGCTTAGAAAACAATAGGACGACTACTTGGTATATTACAAAAGAAACAATTTGCAGAAAAAGAAAAGACACAATATGATAAAGTAAATTAATCGTGCACAAATCAAATCTTGCTACGTACCCCTTCACTAGAATATAATTTATGGACCAAGGCAAAGACTTGAATGTGTCTAATTAATGACTAGTTCGCCTGCGCATCAGCTCATCCACGAAGGATTGCAAGTTGGTGCTGGAGGAGCCACCCTCCGCTACAGCTTCCTGCGCTTTGTTCCGCCACTTCAATGCATTCTCTCTCATCTTCGCCGCCTTGGGGCCACTCGTGCCCTCAAGCAAACACTTCTCAATCTCATCCCTGGGAATGATCTTATTCTCTGCTGCACCTCTGCAAACTCGAATCCCAACTCTAAACACATCCACCAGGAACTTAGCATTAGTGACTTGATCACCCCATTGAGGGAAGGCTAACAATGGTACCCCATTGGCAAGCGCCTCCATTGTTGAGTTCCAACCACAATGCGTGAGGAAACAAGCAATGGATGGGTGGGCCAAGACTTTTTCTTGAGGACTCCATTGCACAGTCTTTCCTTTATTCTCACCTACTTTATCCAAGAACCCTTCTGGTAACACATGCGGCTCATAGGGGCTGCCTTCCTGGGGCGGTTTCATCACCCACAGAAACGAAACTTCAGAGCTCAACAGCCCGTGTGCTATTTCATCAACTTGCTCCTGCTTCAAGTGAACAATAGTCCCGAACGATATATACACAACGCTTGATACAGGCCTGGAGTCAAGCCAGGTGATGCAATCATCATCAGCCTTCATCATATCGCCACGAATCTGCGAAACTGTGGGATTGTTTTTGAACAATGGACCAACTGGCTTGATGGAAGGACAAAGCTTGGACATGGTCATGAACTCAATCAGCTCGTGCTCAAGCTCCTGGAAAGTATCCATCAGTAAGCAGAAGGGCTTTTCCAGGTTCTTGAATTGACCTAAGAGAGCTCTTCCAAAGGCTGCATAAGGTGTAGAAGGGTGCAAGAAGCTAGGCACTTCATCATGTTTCAGGAGAGGCATACATGGCAATTGCACATCCAATTCTGGTTCTTCTTCAGTGGGAAAAGGCACCAGGCTATGGTGATAATAGTAATACGCCACGAAACAGGCGCAAGATTGCACCCAATGCACAGCACTGGGGATGCCATAACTCTCAGCAACCTCAGAAACCCACGCGATGAAGGGGTTGTTGATCACGCAGCACACAGGGCGACCTTCTTCTTCGTGTTTCTTCAGCATAAGATTCAGCTTCTCTTTGCCCACAACTTCAAGATGATGAAAATATGAGTCGAAATCCAGGGAGTTTGCGGCATTGAATTCCCACTCATCGTCAAAAAATTGAAACCTGATCATGCCTTCACCAACTCGAATCGGTTGAGAATCGGTGATATTATTGGCTTTTCTGACGTCTTTGCCGAAGCTTTCTGTGGTGGAGAAGGTGACAAGCAGTCCCTTGGAGGCGAGACATCTGCCTAATCTAAACAGTGGATTGACATTGCCCTGGCCAGAGAACGAGACCATCAACACATGAGGAGAAGCTTCGGAGCCTTCACGGGCCATTTTTGTGTGATCAAGACTATGAGCTTGAGAGGAGTTGAGATGGCAAATTAAGGCCAAGAGAATGAGGTGAAAGTTTAGCCTCCAGTTAGAGAATTGGTCGTCGATTTCAATTTATTGTATGATGGGAGAAAGGGATTATGTGATTTCCCTACCACAAAAATAAAATAAATGGATAAGCTAAAAAGAATTACTTGTAGCACGGAATTAACCAGAAAATTTTCGTTAATGGAGGTCCAGATTTATTTAGGTATATAGATGAAAACTGATGTCGAGATAGTGAAGTAAAATAATAACTCTTCCTTCCTTCTATTGTGGAAGAATTACTCATATATAACAATGTAATAACCATAATAAGAAAGGTTGGTAATATTAGCATTTTTTTAACATAAATATGTGTAAAAATATTATTTGGTAAAATAATATAAGATTATATAGACAAAAATTTAATGATTCAACCGATAAAATTAAGTTAATTACTCTGCCCTTTATTAGATTATATAATAAAAAATAAATTACAAACTCCTGAATAAATAGATTCTCTATGAATAAATTCCCTAAAATTTATGAAATTTATTAAAGTTATCTCGCAAGCAATTAGAAATCTAATTCTAACCACTAAAAAAAAATAAATTAAGTATTACTAAGATTTAAAATTACTTATTTATTATAAAAATTTGATCATTAAATATTATCAACGTAGAAATATATACTAAAAAATCATTGCAAGAAATTAAAAACTTAGATAAAAGAAAAGGAGAGGAAAAATTTTAATGAATATCCGCGTGGTTAGCCCCCTGATTACTTGTCGTGGTTTTGATCAAAACAAAGGAAACAGCTCGTTGTGGGTTTAGTTGTCGGATGGAGGCTTTTCATTAATTGATCATTTTTTCATTCGAATTAATTGATCATCTGGGTATAAGTTTCTGTTTTTTTAACCAAAAAAATACTTTTTTTTTTAATGAAAAAGGTAGATTTAAATTTTCCTACAATGTTTTTTTTAATCCAATTCTCACTTTTTTTCTTCAAAATTGCTCTTATAAATAGACGTGGTTATTGCATGGAGAATATACAATTTCTTTTTCTCCAATTCTCACTTTTTTTTTTCCTTCCATTTTCTTAAATCACTTCTTGAGTTAGGTTTCTAGTTTAAAGAATTTACAAGAAGTGCAGCCTTGTTATATTCTAGAGTTAGGGATTGTATCCTGTGGATAGTTTTTCCAAGAGTCTATTTGTATTAATAATGGGAAACAACTATCCTTAACAAAAGTTCCTAGAAGTGCCTTGCCTAAAATAATTTATCTTCTACTTTATTTTTTCTTTGTCTCATATCCTTTAATTTTCACAGACAACCATCTAAGGACACTAATTATTCTCCAAACAAATTCTGTCATTATTTTGAAGGTCAAGTGCAAGATATGGAGATGGAGTATGAAGATTATGTATCAATTAACAAATCCAGGTAATATGGTTTTTAAAGAGGCATATATTAAATTGCAAGAAGATGATTGTGTTATTAGAGTATTATTTCTCCAACATATAAAGTTCATCAAATTCAAAACCACTTAATAAGATCCTGAGTTACTTTTCCCATTGACTAATTAATTTTTAAGATGGAAGCTCAGAATTCTTCACACGGCATCAGAGCCCAAGTTATGGGCTAATTATATTTGTCCACGTGTGACATTCTATTTTGTCTATGCTTGACCTTTCTTCATCTATATATGACGTTCTAATTATCCCCGTGTGACCCTTTTTCATCTAAGTCATACGTGAAGAGGAGTGTTAGAGTATTATTCTTTCCACATAGAAAGTTCATCAAATTCAAGACTACTTAATAAGATCTTAGGCTACTCCTCCTATTGATCAATTGATTTTTAGGATGGAATATTAAGATTCTTTACATGTATTTGCAAGTCTTTCGCATTAAACCATCAACATCCATGCTTTGTAATTTAAGGCTTAAAACTGTATTAGGAATTTTCATTGATTCGTAATTACCATATCCCTCAAGCCTTATTCTTTTGTTGTTTTTACTTTGTGGCTTGAGGGAAATAGAATGGTTGTATCCAAATTGTGAAATAAAAATCTTACTCAATTCGCAGAATTGGGGTTATTATTAAATTAAGAAATCAACTTTGAGAGAAAAAATGGAGAAAACTATTATATTAATATATTATAATTAGACCCGATTAAGTCTTATATTCTTAAAATAGTTTAAAATTACATTATTGTCAATACTTTCAAATACATCCCTCTCTATATGAGTAACTAAGCAATCATTCATCAATTAATCACACATACAGTTCAATTAAAATATCTAAGCGGGGCAAACTTGAAAAAAAAAAAAGTTTGTTTTATATTTTTGTTAACTTGGTGTTGATTTTAAAAGGGAGTACTCAACTACCTTATCTTTTTTAATTTTAATAGGGAAAATGATAGTTTGAGGGCCTAAACTTTACAAAATATAGAACTAAGGACCTGAACTTCAAAACCTTTAATATAAAGATATAAACTTATAAAAAATAAAAATAAAAGTGATGTTTTAGACACTATTAACTAACAATGTTAATTTTTTGCTTATATGGCGTTTTTTTCTTTTTTAAATATTAAGTGGCAATTTATTTATCTTTTATAAATAGCTTAGGTGGATTTTCTTATACTGTATTCTAAATCTATGTGGTATACATATACAAACTTATAAATTATAAACTATCTTGGTTATGTACACATATATAACTTTTGGACTTCTTTTGTGAGTTGTGATATAAATTAAATTTTCATATTTTTTGTTACTAAATTTAAAAAAGTTCATATATATTTAAAACTTGAAAAACATAAATTAACTGTGTGGTTTAAGTAGTAAAAACCAACAAATTTAAACAAATGTAAATAAACCATAAAATAACATATTACTATTTCTAGTTTCTAAAATTAGCATATATTTATAGGTTTATTTTGTTTATTGTGATTTATTTAAATTTATTATTTTTTTAATACTTATACTACACAGTTAATTTATAACTTTAAAATTTTAAATATACATGAACTTTTTTAATTTTATTAGTCACACAATAGTTTGTGGATTAATTTATATTCCATAACCCATAAGAAAAAATCCAAAATTTATATATGTCTTCATATATGAAATAGCTTATAATTCACAATTTTGTGTGAAATTGCAATATAGATTTGGAATGCCATATAGGAAAATCCATGTAAGCTATGAAAAAAAAAAAAAGCTCCACCTAAGATTTGAAAAGGAAAAAAATGCTCTGTAAGCAAAAAAAATTAACACCGTCACTTAACGATGTGTAAAATATCACTTTTTCAGAAATTCAAGTCCTTCTACCAGAAGTTTTGAAGTTAAGGCCCTTAATTCCATATTCTATAAAGTTGAAACCCTTAAGTTACCCTTTTCCCTTCTTGATGTATAAAACTTTTGGAGATCATTCTCGGCTCAAAGATCTCTTCTTTATTTCTTACATAAGCAATGATCACACCAAAATTGTTCTCGCTAAGAACATCACATATATCAAACTATACATGAAAAAGATAACATACAAAGCAAATAGCCAAAGTAAAATTAAGAGATTAGAAACATACCTGCAACAAAATGAAATACAAATTTTTCCAGTACATATAAACCAACAAAACCAAATTTATTAGTAAATAAATAAATATATATATATATATATATATATATATATATATAATCATAGTAATTAGAAAATTTATTTTTTTAATTTAAAAAAATAAATTTTTTTAAAGTGAGTTCAAATGAAGTGATATACTTTTATTAACTGGAAAGGTTACGTATGTTGTTCAAGTACGAGAGGGTAAGCAATCTGCGACGTTGTTAACAAGAGAATATCAAGTATGGTTAAGTATATTTCAATGATGCACAATCATACACAAACTACTACAAGAAAAGAGAAAGTTGAACTTGAATTTTTATCTATTGATCATAAGTTGGTAGGCCCCCTTACAAAATCTTTATCTACTGAGAAGATCAGTAGAATTATGAGAGATATTTGGACTTTTACCAATTAATAAAAGATAATCTTGTTGAAATCTATTCTATCATATTGATGTCAGTTATTATTGAAAATCATATGTATGAGAGTTAAATGGTAATTCAACAAAGTATTATCTAAGAAATGCTAACGTGTGGTTGCATTAATATTTCCATTGCATTGATTTCTTAAGGTGTAGTGGGGATAAATTATTTTATTCCAAGTCTCATATCTAATCAATATAATATTAATTCACGCAACATTATTCATGAAAGGTTGGATTTTGTTGCTTAACAGACTCATAGATTAGTTTAGAGTGAAAGAGTAGTTTTGGACATTCTTGATAAGTCTGCTTATGTAAGTAGGGAAGTCAAAGGTCGCTTCCTATGAGTTATTCGATAAAACTCTGTAGTACTTACAAATACAAAATTAGCGCAAAGCCCATTAATGCACTGCTTTTAAAGAACTAAAAACTCGAGTGGTGTGAACATGTTTTATTTTGTCTTATATTCAATCCAAAGATTTAAGTCTTGGCCGCCTTTAAACATAAATCAGAGTCACTAAAATCTATCATATCTATGTATCCTTGTATTAGAGCATTTATATTATTATTAGATAATTAGTGAGAAATTATTGTATATGTGAATATATACATATATAAGTATATATACGAACTATCCCGTGTCGCGATCACAAATTGAAGGCATTTTGCGAGCGTATAAGCTCTTAGGGCATGTTACTGGTGCTCAACAGCGAACCTTCGGGGTTTCTGCGAGCAGAATCTGGTGGAATTCTTCCGAATCCTGACTTCACAAAATGGGAACTTATTGAGGATCATCTCCGGCCATGTTTGTTTGCTTCCATTTCCGCTTCGCTTCATCCTCATGTAATGAAACTACCTGTACTTTCTACTGTTTGGGACACTCTTGAGGGCCTGTTTGAATTGGTTTTTTTTTAAGAAAAAGTATTTTTTTTTTGAAAAAATTACATTAAATTTGCAATAACTACTTAATTTGGTTTCCAAAAAAACTAAAACTCTAAAAAAAAGAGTTCAAATACAACTTTTTTAGAAGTCAGAATTTTCAGTTTATAAAAAAAAATTATTAAAAAAAACGTTTTTGAGAAAAGCCAATCCAAACGCGCCCCGAGCATAGATTTCAAACAATGACGAGGTCTCACCTTCGAGCACAACTACAAAACCTCCACAAAGGCACCAAGTCTATTCAAGAATACTTAGATGAACTGAAAGTCATCTCTGATGCATTGCAAGCTGCAGCTGTGCCTCTGTCTGATGATGATCTGAACCACTTCTTTTACTGTTGCTCAACTAACGAGCTTACTTATAGCTGAAGAGCTGAACCTCAAATTTGCAAATTCTTGCAATGTTTCCGACTTGTCCTTGTTCTCCTCCTACAATCCTTTTGAGGGTGAGGAAGCAGTTTCTATTGGGAATGGTATCACCCTGCGTCCCTGCCTATTGCACACACAGGCAATGCTACTCTTGTTACCAATTCCTGCCCATTTCATCTATCAAATGTCCTCCATGTCCCTACTATTTCCTCTAATTTGCTTTCTGTACATAAACTAGCCTTGGATAATAATGTTTCTGTTTTGTTTACATCCAATGAGGTTCTTCTTCTAGACAACACTATACATCAACTCAGGTTCAGGGGCCCATGTAAAGATGATCTCTTGTTGTCCCCAATTCTTTCAATAATTAATGCACCCCCACAATTGCTGTGTGAATCCTGCAATGTCTCAAAGAGTCGTAAGCTTCCTTTTTCTTTGTCTGGTACTGTTATTGCACATCCTTTTCAATTGGTTCACTCAATTGTCGGGAGACCAACAAGTGTGTCTTCTTTTCAGAATTTTAGATACTATGTAATCTTTCTGGATGACTTCTCTAGATACTCTTGGATATATCCTCTCAAAAGCAAGGCTGATGTATACTCTGTGTTTGTGGCCTTTCATTCAATGATAAAGAATCAACTTTCTACTTCTATTAAAGCTTTGCGCACTGATAATGGTCCTGAGTGCCTTCATCACAAATTTGCTCTTCATTTGCAAGATCAAGGCATTATTCACCGGACACGTATATTTGGAGAAACTACTATTTTTTAAAAAATAAAAAAAAAAAATTAATCTTGTACTTCATTTTCTTTTTCCTCCTATATCTTACAATTTTACATGCAACACTTCTATACATATAGATTATAGATTGATAAAATCAAGATGGTTATGAAACTATTTAAGAGTAATAAGATCATGTTTCCGAATACCATTTGATTGCATGAACCAATTGTTGCACAAAAAATTGGAGAATGGTATGCGCTTTCTCAAACAACTAGTATTTTAAAATCCCGCGCATTACACGATTTAGTCTTTTCTTATTACTATCAATAAGTGGAAAGCATGTCATATTTTCGAACTTTGCATTGGTATCCAAACATAATATTAAAATTTCGTTGGTTTATAAAATAGAGTAAATGGCATATTACCCCCTGTAATCTGGCATAAATGCATAATACCCCCTGAAATCTCAAAATTATCTGATTATTCCCCTCGAACTTCTTAAACGTGTGCAAATTATCCCCTTGCCGTTTGTTTTTTGTTAGTTTTGACGGGAGTTGAAGTCTACACGTATCTGTTGCACGTGTGTTGCGTTTTTCATTGCATAACATATAGAGTAAATGGCATATTACCCCCCTGCAGTCTGGCATAAGTGTACAATACCCCCTGAAGTCTCAAAATTACCCCCTTGAGTTTTCAGGGAGTGAATGAGTTAAGCGTTTTTATAAAAAGTGTAAGGGTTTAAATGGTCCAAAATATTTAGTTTTTATATGTATTATGCAATGAAAAATGCCACACATGTGCGTAGAATTCAATTCCCGTCAAAACTAACCAAAAACAGGTGGCGAGGGGTTAGTGAACACACGTCTAAAAAGTTCGAGGGGGTAATTAGATAGTTTTGAGACTTCAGGAGGGTATTGTGCACTTATGCTAGACTATAGGAGGTTAATATGCCATTTACTCTATAAAATATGAAGTTTTTAAAATAAATCTTTAGGCTCCAGAGGTATCTAAAATGAGATTACTTTTTGTATCTTCTCCAAACATCTCTCCATGAAAAAAAGGGTTCCAATAAAAAAAAGTTACTTCCACAACTACAAAAAGTAAATTTCTAAATCTCGCATATACTTAAATTATGGGAATATGATAATCTTTTTTATTGAAAGAATTTTCTATTAATTCAGAGCGAGTCTATGAGTTAAGAAAGGCACTTGCCTCCCAGGTAAGGACATAAGTACGCCTCTTTCCCTCACTTGAGGTTAAGAGGCTCACTGTAAGGAAGTTAATGATTCTATCATAGAGCTTAGCACTAAATAGGAAGTTGCCATTCACTAAGATCTCAATAACTAGCTTCCCTGTCGTCAGGTCACAAACTTTCTTGACCTTCTAGTACTGGGCATTCATCAGCCTTCATACATGGTCGTTTGACTTTGCAGAGACTTGTGTTTTTAGTAAATAGTCGCCCGGGCTTTATCATTGCGACCCCCTTTATGAGGAATCGCTTCTTCTTGTTAAGTACAATAAATAAATATAATCAGATCCTCTATACAGACTTAAGCTTTTAGATGAAATGATAACTCTAATTTGGTGTTAGAGCCTAGAAACCAAAATATCTTAAGTTTGATTCTTACTGCCATCCATTTAAAAAAATATTAAATTATTCATGTGCAATCTCTAAACAAATCACGCTGCACATGAGGGGCGTGCTAAGTACAATGAATAAGGGTTTGTTTGGATTTGCCTTTTCTTCAGGAAAAAACACTTTTTTCTTGAAAAAGTTACATTAAATTTGTAATAACTATTTAATTTAGCTTTCAGAAAAGCTAAAATTTTGAAAAAAAGCTCTTTAGAAGCCAGAACTTTTAGCTTCTTAAAAAAAAAAATGTTTTCCAAAAGTTGTTGAAAAAAAAGTTTTTGAAAAAAGCCATTCCAATTGGGCCCTAAATATAACCAAATCCTCTCTACAAACTTAAACTTTTAAATGAGGTGGCAATTCTAATTTCTCCCAAAGGTACAGGGCTATTTTGGCGAGTTCCTTAAAGAGAGTTTTCTTGTACCCCTAGGTATTCTCTACCTACCCACCTGTATCGATTCCAAGTACAAGTATCCTTGTGCTCATAGTTCTTCGAGCTTTTCTTGGGAGTATGACATGGGTTACTTTAGTGTCGTAGCACCTGGTACTCGAATATTGGCTCGAGTCATTTTCTTATAAATAAATATAATCAAATCCTCTCTATAATTTTAAACTTTTAGATGAGGTGGTACCTTTAATTTCTACCAAGTTGCAGGACTATTTTGGTGAGTTCCTTAAAGAGAGTTATCTCGTAATCCTAGGTATTCTCTACCTACCCACCTATGTCGATTCCAAGTATAGGTATCCTTGTGCTCATAGTCCTTCGAGCTTTTCTTGAGAGTATGGCATAGGTTACTTTAGCATCGTAGCACCTAGTACTCGAATATTGGCTCGAGTCATTTTCCTTACCCTTTTTTATCTTGAAAAAGCAAGGACACTTTACGTTCCCTTGTCTGAAAAGTTTCAAAATTCAATTGAGGTATGAATTAATAATTATTTTTTATTATTATATTCAATAAGATAATTTGTCAAAGTTAAAGAGTCAAATAGCTGATATATCATGTTTTCTTTTATTTACCAAAGAAGAGTGAGAGAGAGAGAGAGAGAGAGAGAGAGAAAAGTATAAAAATTGAGATGCAGAAGAGTAAGTACATTAAAACACTACTTATTCAAAAATCCCAAAGTTGTTATATTTTCTAGACTAGTCAAGATTCTAACTGTCAAATTTTGTTCCTGATTCTATCTGTTGAAATTAATTAATAATCAGTATTTCATAAAAATAGTTTAGTTCATATATACCATGATTTAATGTCGTTTGAGTATTTCATAAAGAATTGAGCCTTTTATTTTTGTTATCTTGTTTTATTGCATGAATAAGGACCAACTTCTTTCATTTCAACAAATACTTTAATTTCTCCTTCATGAACTATAGTAGTATAATTCATGAAAAAGGCTCATGAACTCCTTGATATAAATCATCCTCCAGGGATGCTGTAGTGGTGAGAACTGGAGACGGACAGGGCTCATTACTTTAGTTCGAATCCAGTCTACTGTTCTGGGTTAAGTACCTTTAACTAAATTAGTGCATAGTACAGTAGATATACTATGCACTCGAGGTATATCAATTGGTGGTTAAGCTCCGACTGGTATACATGTGGTCTAGCTCCACCAGTTAGATTTCTCCTTGTCAGAGAAAAAGTACTTGATACATATATATATATATATATATATGTATGTATATCACCATTAACATTTTAATAGAGCCCATATTAATTTTTTCAGCAGTTTTTAGTCTCCTTCTCAAAATCGATGATACAATATTTGCAGAGTTGACAGGCGTGGATTTAAATTCTGTTTTGCTCCTTTGTTTAGTTTTCCTTTTCTTTTTTTTTTCTCTTTTTTTTTTTTTTTTTTTTGGGCATGGTTAGCTGTACAGTTGGTTGGAACAAGAAAACAGTCAAACTAGTGAAGGTTTTGTTTATTGTGAACAAGAAAATGCACATTTAATAAATACGAGCTAAAGGAAAAAAGGATCAGGCCTTTTGGTTCGAATTTGATTTCTTTACAACGTACAGCATTTTCTTTTAAGAGGAGTGCTCTTAAAATGACATCTCAACCAACCCAATGAATGGACTAAATTAATTCTTTTACAACAATAACCTTACAACCCCAAATTCTTGTTCTTTTGGTTGGCAATCGTTTTCTCACCTTTTGATTGTATGACTATATCACGTTATTTGTGTAGCTGCTTAGAGGCTTTTAAATGGGTGTGTGCCATATATTCTTTTCGGGTTGGTGAACTGTCTTCTCACTTTTTGATTGTATGGCTGCCACGCTATTTGTACGATTGCTTTTAAGGCTTTTAAATGGGTGTGTGCCATATATGCTCCGTAAAAATGTCAAGTATGAATTTACTTATGTGGCTTAAGATTAGAGATACAAACTATGTAGGAGTTTTTCTTGGTGGTAGAAGATGATGTCAACTATAACAATATGTCATGACTTAGCAAATTTCACCTCAACTGTCATCATGATATTTCCTCATTTTTTTCACTTCAAGAAAGACCAAATGTCGATTATATGCAATTAAGAATAATTGAACCCCGGACTACTCATATTAAAAGTGATTAATCCTTAACCGCTTACACTATAGGTGATAAGCATACTATCTAACCACCAGATTTTTGGTATATTCTCTCGTCTACTGCCCAGCTTGAGGGCATTTTCCTTTTTGAGTTGGTGTACAAAATCATTTTGTCACTAATCCTTCCTCTTTGACCCAAAAAAATAAATTCAAAAACTAAACCCAATTCCTCCGTTAATCACACAAGAATTGAATTGAGGGCACTTTTGTAGTATTATTATTACAAGAGAAAAGTGTTATAACATATTATTGTGGGTCATAGTCAAAACAGCCGAATTCTTATAATTGACTGTAATACTGACATGTGAAGTTGAAATTCATTAATGATAACGAATACATGTCAGATCACACTTTTCATGCAATTAATTCAAGAAAGTGTTCCATGAGTTTATCACTAAATTCCAAAAGTCCCCTTAAGCTTCAAGAATTACCCAGATTCCCTCATGCACTCTTAGGTCCTGGTCGACGATAGTAATCTAAGTAATATTTAATATTTTGATTAAGTTAAAATATTAATTTTTCTCATTTTAGTTGCTCGATAAAATAATATTTTAAGTAGTGTTTTTATTCTAAATAGTGTTTGAAGTAGTGTTTGTGAAAAGCTAATATTATATTAATGTTTCAAAGTAGAATTTAGTGTTTCACAATTTTTTTGGCAATACTACCTCCTCTCTAAAATCTTTTTGATAATTGTACCCTTCATTCAATTTTGTTTACATTTTTACATTTTCTTTCACCAATATAAATACAAAATAACACAAAAATTAATTTGAAATTCTATTCATATCAAAATATATTTAAAAGTATAGGTCTTATTTGTGCATTCATTATTTTCTCAAAAATATAAATTTTCAATCAATTAAAATATTTCTATAATAAAAATTTTAAAAAAGTAATTTTATTATGCTTTATTAATAAAATATTATTTTAAGAAAAATATATTTAATTATCAAATAAATTATCTTAATTATTTTAATAATAATAATTTATTATTATTATTATTATTATTATTATTATTATTATTATTATTATTATTATTATTATTATTATTATTATTATTATTATTATTATTATTATTGTTATTATCATCATCTTTATCACAGTAATAACCTGATACCGATGTCTTTTTTGTTATTTTGCATTTACCAGCTAATCCAACAATTAGTTTTATCGAACACATCTAAAACAATCCGCTAGT
This sequence comes from Cordia subcordata, assembly GCA_028554755.1. Taxonomy (NCBI): domain Eukaryota; kingdom Viridiplantae; phylum Streptophyta; class Magnoliopsida; order Boraginales; family Cordiaceae; genus Cordia; species Cordia subcordata. The sequence goes on along the minus strand of JAPTOF010000013.1, from coordinate 8,468,908 downwards.
GAAACAATTGTCTGCTAACCGCTAAAATACAACAACTATCCACTATCGAAACTACTATCCGTTACTCAACTAACTATTCGCTACGTCATCTGCTAATTGCACCAAACAGGCCTTTAGCTAAGTGATGGTTAGTGTGAGTATGGTCAAAATTAGTAGTGGGAGAAAATTTTTGAGTGTACTAGTGTATGACCCGTGCCATAGATAGATTTTGATGTTAATTTGATATTATTAAATTTTATATAACTAATGATATTAAAATTTATATTTTAAATTAATTTATAATTTATGGTTAAAATTATAATATGTAATGATAAATATAATCAAAATATTAATATATTAATATCAAAATTGGTATTTTGAATTAATAATATTAGAAATTTACTTTAAAATTTTGATGAAATCAAATCTTTAATTCACTTTTGCATATACATATAAAAATCCAAAAGATTATGTATATAATGATAAATGATAGTTAAAATATGTTATATCGAATAGCTAAATTATGCCATATTGACATGATATGACCAACGAAACAATGGCAAATGGTGCAAAGATTTTTGGAGGAAAAATTGAGTTATTGGGCTTCATTATATACATACATACACACACACACACACACATATATATATATATATATATATATATATATTTGGAGACTAATTTATACTTTTGACTCTAATGAGTTATAATTAAAGCTGTTAAGTTACATGGGAGAATTTGGGTAATATTTGGACTTTATGGCAGAACTAGTGAACTACTCTAAATATCGTAAATTGCACAGGAAGATGAGTGCTTCTATATTGATTTTAATAATTTATAATAGAATAAAAAATAAATATATGAGTAATTATTCTTCCTCATATCACATTAGAAGGAAGAAAGACTTCTCATTTTACTTCATTGTTTCGACAACTGTTTCCATTTAAACACCTAAATAAACCTCGAACTCCACTAATGATAAATTTCTGGTTTAGCGCTACTAGTAATTCTTTTAATTTATCTAATTTATCTTATTTTTCTGGTAAGGAACTCACCCAACCCGTTCCTACTATAAATCATACAAAAATTGAAATCTACTGCCAATTAATTGCACAAAATGGCCCGCAAAGCCTCCGACGCTTCTCGTCATGTGTTGATAGTCTCATTCCAGTCACCTTCTGCACCACAGACAGCAATTGTCAATCCACTGCTTAGATTAGGCAAATGTCTCGCCCCCAAGGGACTGCTTATCACCTTCTTCACCACAGAAAGCTCACCTTCTTCACCACAGAAAGCTTCCGCAAAGATGGCAGGAAAGCCAATAAATCACCCATTCTCAACCGATTCGAGTTGGTGAAGGCATGATCAGGCTTGAATTTTACGATGATGGTGGGAATTCAGTGCTGCAAACTTCCTAGATTTCGAGTCATATTTTCATCATCTTGAAGTTGTGGGCAAAGAGAAACTGAATCTTATGCTGAAGAAATACGAAGAAGAAGGTCATCCTGTGTGCTGCTTATTATTGTCATCACTATGCCCTGGTGCGTTCTCCCACTGAAGAAGAACCAGAATTGGATGTGCAACTGCCGTGTATGCCTCTCCTGAAACATGACGAAGTGCCCAGCTTCTTGCACCCTTCGGCTCTAAAAGCCTGTTTGGATTGACTTTTTTTTAAAAAAAAAAACTTTTTTTCTTAAAAAGTTATATTAAATTTGCAATAGCTATTTGATTTGGTTTTTAGAAAAACTGAAACTCTGAAAAAAAACTCAAACACAGCTTTTTTTTAGAAGCCAGAATTTTCAGCTTCTTAAAAAAAAACTGTTTTCCAAAACTGTTAAAAAAAGGGCTTTTGAAAAAAGCTAATCCAAACGAGCCCTATGAAGCACGGACACGATACGTAGACACACGCTACAACACGATGTAACACGCTGATACGTCTTTTTCCGGAAACTAGAATACAACATGTTGGGATGCGTGAAATAAAAAAATATTTACATTTATATATAGAGGGCTTGTTTGGATTGGCTTTTTAAAAAAACGCTTCTCTTAACAGCTTTTTAAAAATATTTTTTTTTTAGAAATTAAAAATTTTGGCTTCTAAAAAAAGTTATATTTGAGTTTTTTTTTTTAAGTTTCAACTTTTTTGGAAGTCAAATCAAATAGTTATTATAAATTTAATATAATTTTTTCAGAAAAAAAATTTTTTTCTTAAAAGAAAGCCAATCCAAATAAGCCCAGAATATATATATATATATATTATTTTTATCATGACAAAAAAGAATAAATAAGACAAAAAAAACATGATATTCAACTTATAATTAGTCATTAAAAAAATAAATGGCATAAAGTAACACTTTCATAAAGTACAAATTAGTTTAATGCATTAAAAAATAAAGTTTAAAACTAAAATTCTTTTTAGCACTACACATACACACTTAACACCACGCATATGACATATATAATAATATAATAATATAACAATTAGCACTTAACAGCACCAAAAGTCGACTGAGAAGCCCTGTTCATACCAAACAAATCCCTTCTATTGTTAACAGCCCTCTTTCGTAACTTAAACACATATGAATGAAGATGAAAATGAAAGTCACACAAGCCCTAGACTTGTGTTTGGAATGATCTTATTTTAAGATACTTATCCTATTGAAATTTAGGAATATTTTATAAGATTTAAGATATCTTAAATCTTATAAAAAAATATAGTTATAAAAAATAAGATATCTTAAATCTTATAAAATATGTATTTTATAGTTATAAAAAATAAGATGGGATAAATTGCTTATTTCTTACAAGATAAAAAGTATGATTTTGTTTTGAATTTTTATAGAATGCATGATAAGATTTCTTAAATCTTATAAGATGTACCGTTATTTCAACAGGATAAGTATCTTAAAATAAGATTATAACAAACAGAGTATAGACCACTTACCTTGGAGTCCTGGTCGACTCCTCATGGCCAAGCGCCGATTACGAAGTCAAGAAGAAGATGCTTTGTCGACTGCCAAGCTTGAGTTTATCTTCTTCTTTTTGTCATTTTTGGTTTGTTTTTTTCACAAGTTCAGACTTGAAAATTTTTGTTTTAGGAAATAGGGATTATGACATATTTAATTGGGAACTTGTTTTGATATTAGTTTTCCTTTTTCTTTCTTTTTTTAATTTTAAAATTTGCATAACAGCTCCAAAGAATTTTAAAAATCACAGAGAAGACCTTGTGCGTGTCCATTTCATGCGTCTGGCATGTCACCGCATGTCTGGGACGTGTCGCAGTGTGTTGGAAAATTGGAAAAATAAAATAAAATTCACAGACACGTATCCAAGCGTGTCGGAGGCGTGTCGATGTCCGACAAGCGATACGCTTGGTTTTAGAGGTGTCTGTGCTTCATAGCTACAGCTACTGATGCAGCCTTGATTTTCCCAGTAAGTTTAGCATGCGTGAATCTAACAAGGGTTTTGCGGTGGTGGAGAAATTGGACAAGAAAAGGAGGGATTTTAATCTTAAGATATCCAATGAAACCATCTTTGGATACAAGAAGCTTATTCACTTCACTTGAGATCAATATAGTTTGGATGATGCATGTAACTCCCGTATTTTGCCTCGAAATGAGAAACATCTGCTTTTACTGATATGAATTCAAACAGCAGTAGATGTACTTGTGTGCATTGTTGATCATATGCATATGAATTGCTTTCTGAGAAATTTCAAGCTATTTTCTGTTTTTGGGTCAAAAGTATTATCCATTAACAGCATTAAGTTACTAGAATTAGCCAATCCCAGCAACTCAATGGGCAAGGTTTTGAGTTCCAATTATAGTCAAGATTACCGCAAGTCATAGCTTTGGTGGGTAAGGATTTTCTCATTGCGCGATAAGACTGGCCACCCAATTGATAAACTTGATAATTGACATCTTTGCCTCCCCTGAACAGGAATGCAAAATAAGAACAAGAAAAGACGGGCCTGTTTGGTTTCTATTTTTAGTTTTTTTTGTTTCCAAAACAGCTCTTTAAAGTACAATTTAAAAGTAATTTTTGAGAATGAAAGTCTTAAAAAACTTGTTTGAGAACTTTTATAGTAGAATAGATGTAAAGTGGTCAGAAATTAAAGAGAAAAGTTTTGTCATTTTAGTGATATCTTAATTACAAAATTACCATCAATGAAGTAGACTCCTCGTTTTTGTAGAGTTTTTGAGAGCAAGATGTTGAAAATATCTCTTTGTTATTTTCTGTTTTCTGTTTTCTAAGATAATTATTCTGAGAATTGTTTCTAAAAGAAAAAACAAAAAATTCTTTCCAAACAATTTTTTTTTGTTTTTTTTAATTTTTATAAACTAAAACTGTTTCTAAAACTGAAACCAAATAGGCTCGAAAATTCTTGCCTCTCAAACTCTATTTGTAATTGAATGTTGGTATTGGACACGTGAACAAGGTTATTGAATTCAATGTTACTCCCAAAATCAGTTTGCATCAGTTTGGCCCTTGCAATTTCTGTCCCAAACTTACGCAATGTTACTTCCTTTGGCCCTTGATGCAAACCGTTTACACTGCAGGAGTTGTAAAAGTAGCTTTTTAAATTTTTTTTTTTAAATCACTGCCAACCCGATCCCCTTGTGCTTATGGGATCGGAACACAGGTCATTGTTTTGGAAAAACAGTGTCAATCACTTGAACTTATACCATATAAAAGAATCTAAGTGCACTCTAATCAATCTTTCAAATTGAAAAAAAAAAAGCACAACAAATTTTTCCTTGTAAAAAAAATTTAAGCCGTCTATAGTCAATTTTTAAAATTGAAAAAAAAGAAGCGTGACAAATATTTCTTACATAATTATAGTTTTTTGGACAGATGAAAGAAGGTAAACCTTCTCACCCAGCCTTATGGTATATGCTAATAATTACTGTTTGGGCCCCATATAAATATGGTCCCTGATCCAATGATCTACGTGCTAAGGGCTAAAAGAATCGAACATATGGGCCTGATCAAGGGTCATAAGAAAAGTAATCAATGAAATAATCACATATTAGGAGTAATGGGCTAAAGTATGACAAGTCAACTTTATACATATAAGGAATAAATTAATTAGAAAACCGTGTGCTTAATCAAAGGGATAGATTAAGATGACTGCTAATTAGCCTACAGCCAAAGAGTAAGGACACTCATATAAGGAGGAAGGGTTATTCATAAAGGTTACAACAAAGAAGCTCATTCACTTACTCTACAAACCATAATTCATCCACTAGTAGTCATACTCTCTTTGCAAAAGGAGTCTCAATTTATCTCAAGTTGTAGGTTAAGGCCTTAATTGTAGATACCCTTTACAATTACATAATGTTTGGAAATATTTGTGGTATTTATAGGAATCGATGGAGTACCTTTAGGTCGAGTTTTATGATAAAACATCATAACATTTTGAATTTAAGAACATCTTCACTCAATAGTATTATGCATGAGGCAAGGCAATTTTTTAACTAAGTGCGTACTGTTTTCAAATTTTGTATGGAGTTAAAATATAGTATTAAAATCTTTTGGGATCATTTTGTAAGTATGGATGTTTGATTTAATAATTTTTTTTCTTTTCTATAGACTTAATTGAAATTATTATTTACACGTCTTTTATAGGGATCTTATATCATACACTTTAAAAACTGTGCACCTACTAAGTATTGTGCACCTTCAATGAACAAAAACTATAAAATTTATGACCAGATAGTATAAAAATTATAAACAAATACGTCAATTAAATTTTTCACAACTCTATTACTATTTCATTATAATTTATTAGTTCACCACTTAACATATATTTGTTCACCACTCTTGCAAACATACATATACACAAAAACACATTTACGCACATAGATCCACACAGTATTAATATTGTGAACAAAAATGAGGGAGTGTGATAGTGAAAATTGCATCTTTTATAATTGATTCCTCCTCTTCTTGCCTTAGTCATAAAACTTCTAGCAAATTTATATAATATTTCAAATATAATTGTAAACTTAACAAACTAATAAGTTTTTTTTTTGTATTTACTGTACACGATCAAAGCTTATCACTACTTGCGACATCCAGAGAGCTCCAAAGTTTACTTGAGGTCTAATTTTATTTATAGAGATAGATATATAAATGACCTTGTTTTAGATCTTCAGATTGTTGCTATGCTACCGCTGAATCAAACTTCTTATTACTACTTATGAACCTCCCATTCAGTTGTCAGCACAACAGTTGATCGATCATATGCCTTGAGATATAAAGAGAAATACAAATGTCAACGTTAAAACCAAATGGACAGGATTTATGTTAGAAAACTTGAGGACACTTTTAAAGTTAGTATGGATGTAGATGCACAATAACCTTTTGTGAAACAAAGAAATAAAATCCAAAAATCTATTCCGTCATGTAGGTACTTGTTTAAAATTTTGTTACATATTTTTAATTTTTAATATTTTTTTAAAAATTTTAAATGGAAAGATATAGCATTACAAGTAATCAAAACATCCCTCTTCGGAATTGCACTATTTCACATCAAGAGCATCCTACAATTTACCACAATATGTGGTGATTATAAAAGATAATGTCTTAAAAATAACTAATTAAAAACATTTAGTCAATTATTTAACCATCACCTATTGTTAAACAAAACAAATAAGTAAACAATAGAAAAATAAAGGATAAGATTAACCCAAATGCAGAATTAAATAGAGACTTAATTAGTTAGCATTCAATAAAAATTAACTATTTATTACATTTAAAAGATAATGGTTAAAAGAACTGTAATACATATTTAGAAATATTCTATAATATATATATGTATATATATATATATGTATGTATGTATGTATATATATATATGTATGTATGTATGTATATATATATATGTATGTATGTATGTATTATTTGAGGTTAGAGGGCACATTTTCGTATAAATATTTTTTAATATAAATTTAAAGTTAATTGTGAAAATATGTTATAATTAATATAATAATGACATGTTAATATTCGTAAGAAACATAAGTAAATAAATTATTGTCATTGTAAATAAATTTATATTTTTATAATAGTCCTCGACATGATTTCATATTTTTAAATAATTAAATATTCAACTTACTATCGATATTGCCAAATACTTTTTATGTAAGTGACCAAACAATCATTTATTTTTGTTACTTATTTTTGTTTTTGTTTCCATTCTCTCCTTTTCCAATATTTTTATTTTTTTACCTTTTTTTTATTTTTCATGGTACGATAATTACAAATTTACAACTTTTTGTTTTAAATTTATTTTTACTTTGTTAGTTAAGAAACCCAAAAAATAATAATTGCCTTATCACATTTATGAAAAAGCGCATCCTTTTTGTGAGAAGGTACATTTTTATCATGAGAGATACACCTCTAATAAATCAGTATCTCATTACAATAAAAATAATAGAAAACAACATTAATTTCTTTAAAAAGCCAAGGGTGCACAAGCACCCCGGGATATTGGTGGCTCTCCCATAGGCCTTGAAAGTATAGGCATACATTTATACTAGCACTTCCTTATATACTTTGTACCATTTCTATTTATTTGTAACGATAGACATTGGATATAGTTATAAATAATTATTGATGCATAAAAAAATAGTATGTGATATGTGTGGTTCAAATTGTTATTTAAAGTTCTACTTATTTATTTGTTTGTTTATTTGCTTATGTATTTATTTATTTTATTTTATTTTTTCAAATTTTAATTTCTAACTTCTAATTTTATTATTTTAATATTTTCATATTTAAATTATTTAATTCTTCAGTTCCTAATTTCTTTAATTCTCAAATTATTTATTTTTATTTTAAAATTTTCATATTTTTAGTTTTTTTCTTAAAATTTCATTTTTTATTTCTTATGTTTTTTAATTTTTCATTTTTAGAGTTTTATGCTTCTTTGTTTTCAAATTTCTAAATTTTAACTTCAATTTCAGATTTTTTTTTAATTTGAATTTTTGAATTTTTTATTTTTCAGTTCTTCATTTTTTTATTTTTATAGTTTTTAAATTTCAAATTTTTAAATTTGTATTTTATTAAATTTTTAGTTTTCTAAGCTTTAATTTTTTAGTTTTTAATTTGTTAGTTTTATTTTCATTTTTAAATTTTTACCTTTCACTTTTTTAATTCTTTAATTTTAATTTTTTGTTAACATATATTGTTTAAACACTGATATAGCATTTCAAAATGGTTTAAAAAGGACGTTGCAAATGCTTTCTTTTTTCAATCAGACATATGCTTATGTGACACTCTAGAATTGTAAGAAGTTATGTGTGATTAGAAGTCTAATACACACAAACACGTAGACACACACATGTATATATCTATATCTATATATGTATAAAAATTGAATATTTATATCTTGGCCCATTTGTTAAATTTATTGGTCCTTGAAATTATTACAACAGTGGGCTAAAGTTTTTCTTTTCTTTTCTTTTTGTCAACCAATGGACTAAAGCTAAAAGTTACACATTTAACTAAACTAGTACGGTCATCGAGTTTTTTTTTAGTAGAATACGTTAAATTTATTTTAGTTTTTTTATTTTTAATTGCAGATTTTGAATTTAGTCATGATGATCTTGTACTCTGCACTTTTTTAATAGTAGATATTAAGTTTATTTGGGTTTAATCTATTTTAATGGTAGACGTTAAATTTACTCAAGATTAATATTTTAAAATTCATAATTAAATATTATTTTAAACATTAATTGACTTTTTCAAATTAAAACTAATAATATATATCCATAATAGAAAAGAAATGATTCTTTTGGATTCACAAATAAATATTACTTTAAGTATTAATTAGTTGGCAATTAAATTTTTGTATTATAACTAATAATATATATTCATAAATAATAAGAAATGAATATTTTAGAATTGATAAATTAGTTTTATGGTAATACGTATATACATCTACATATACATACAAACATACATATATATATATATATACAATATATGTATGTATGTATATATACACATATACACACACACATACATATATATATTGTTGGGTTATGGTTCAAAGTTTAAACCCATACAAATTAGAAAACTTATAGAAGAGACAATATAATTAAGAAAGTTACCAAATTCTAAGCTGTCTAAATAGTGTAGGAGAAATCTTGCAGAGCAAGGATTTTTCTCTTATAAATAAAGGGTCTTGTAACTTGTATTTGTGTGTATTAGGAGTGTACCTTAGGGACATACCCTATTAGTGGTGTGGGTAAGAGATTCTGAGGACTTCATGTGTGTGTGAGAGAGTGTCTTACATTAGTTTTAGTCCTATTGATGATAGGGCCATCGTAAGAATTCTGTGGGAGAGAGTTTAGGCCTTTTTATCCGTACAAAAAGTCACCTGAGTTATAACTTATTATTATTGACTAATGGAATTTATCTCAGAAGGGGATTATGAACTAGATAAAGGACCGAACCATGTTAAAAATAATGTATGTTCTTTGTGTGTATTTTTCGCTGTGCATTGCTATGTTTGCATGTATCCTCAATTTTCTCAACAAGTGGTATTAGAGTCTGCTTAGTGAACTGGGCATGTCGATGATGCGAGGAGAACACCAATAAACCTGTTGTGCTGAGGGGCATGCAATACAAGGAGGAGATTGACACTAGTGATGTCATTGTAGTTGGAAGGACCAGTTGTGCTGTCATTCCCTTGTCTTGAGCTTGATTTTGAGCTCCATTTTGCCAAATTTTTTATATATCATGGGTGAGCATTAAATTTAGGTAAAACGAAGAAGTGATGATGGAATTGTGCAAAGATTTTTGAAGCATTGTGTGAGCAAACATATTTAGCCAACTAGTGAACAAACTTCTATAAGAGAGAAATTTGAATGAGTAGACTAGTTGAAGAAAGTTTAGTTCGACGAATGAGTCACGCGTATAGAGTCTGCATAGCTAAATGATTAAAGTCTTGGCCAAGCGATTGATTCGGAGTGCTATTACCGGAATGAAGACCACATCTAAGATGCCTAGTGTCGAGGGAGGACGTGAATAACCTTGAGAGATTGAGGTTAGATGGCACAGAGAGAGATGTTGGTGTTGACTTCATGAACCTACTAAAATGTGTTGGTAACCGTTGCCATGAAAAGTGCTATCAAGTGAAGTTTCCAGCATGAAGACTGTGAAGTGGTTCTAATTGTGGCAAAAAAGTTCAAGACTTTTCACTAAGGGAGGGAGGAATTTGTTAGGTTATGATTCAAAGTCTAAGCTCATACAAATTGGGAAACTTGTAGAAGAGGCAATATATTTAAGAGAGTTATCAAATTCTAAGTTGCATAAATAGTGTAGGAGAAATCTTGGGGAGCAAAATTCTCTCCTATAAATTGAGGATCTTGTAGCTTGTATTTGCATGCTTTAGGAGTGTGCCTTTAAGGTCACATCCCATGGGAAGTGTAGGTGAGAGATCCTGATAGCCTTACGTGTGCGAGAGGGTATCTTGCATTTATTTTAGTTTTGGTGAGGATAGAGTCATTGTAAGAACTATTTAAGAGATAATTTAGACTTTTATATTTGTGCAAAAAATTATTATCGTGTATAACTCATTATTATTAAATAGTAGAATTTATCCCAAAGGAAAATAAAAAACATAGGCAAAGGATCAAATCGCGTTAAAATTATTACCTGTTCTATTTGTGTGTTTTTGGCTGTGCATTAGTGTGTTGCATGTGTCCTTGATTTGCCAACACACACACACACATATATATGTATTTATGTATATATATATACATACATATGTAGATAGATAGATAGATAGATATTATGTTATACGATGAGATATTACTAATTAGATTGTGCATACAACACGATAACAGCTTGCATTGAAGTACGGCGACTGGGTCTATTCGTGACTGACGCCAGTCGGGCTTTGGATTTAGGTCCAAAACGCAGCCTGATCCGTCATACTTTGACCTCGGCCATAACATAGGGACATGACAAGAGCCAATCGCTTTCAACATTTATATAAGTTATTTTTTCACTTGGCCTCCATAACGAAGGAAATATGATTAAATATAAACAAAACCTTTCCTTCAAGATGTCTTTCTTTTCTATTGAATTCTACTTTTAAGAAACTATTTTAGAATTAATTTCTGGTAGAATTTAGGAAATTCTGATGATGACTTGATTAATTTAGAGACAAGAAATGTTAGATACCACTCATTTTCTTTCTTTCCTTTTTTTTTTTTTTTTGCTTTCTTTAGTAGATTAGATATTGATCATTTATAATCTCTTTGCTATATTTTTAGTTCACATACTAACTTGACAATTGATTTTTTTTTTACTTTTTACCCTCATTGGCATGCTCTCTGAGCATAAACATGGGAACTCATAAGGAATTAACAAATACTCAAGTATTGGGACTATTTTTCTCCAAACATAAAGTCTTGAATTCAATCCCATGAGGATGAAAGTTTAATCCAAAAAAAAAAAACACACACACACACGCACACAGAAACTCATAAATAGGTTATGGGAGAAAAATAATATCTAGCAACATTTTTTTTTTCCCAAAGGAGGCTTGCCAATTTTAGTGAGGAATCATATTAGGAGAAGTGACTCCCGTAATATCATCTCCCAAAATCTCCCTGATGGTGTTTGGTAGTTCTTCAAAGAGATGCATGCCTATTGGAAGATTAAGGCTGAAATGTACAAATCAATTTGTATATTTGTTGACCTCTTTATAAATATGATCAAGTGTGAACTTAGGGTTACTCAGCATTTTCCTACATTCTTCAATGAATGGCAATTTGACGAAGACATATAAATAAATATAGATTTCACAAAATTCTTTTGAAATATAGATTTTTAGACAATTTGAGGTAGAGATATAAATGAATAACAAAGCAAGAACAATTTCAAGAAAAAAAAAAAAGAGCCTAATGAAGTAAGTAGAATACAAATTTTTTCTTTTATGTTGTTTTCGACATCCATAACACACTAAGGTTTTGTATGACCTAACTGTAAAATTTCAGCCGTTAAGTTGTAAAGCTTGCATAGCACTTTGGAAAAATATTGTTGAATAAAAGTTATTGATTGTTTGGCCTTATATTTTAGCAATTGAGCTTTTAGTTATTTTGAAGGCAATATTATATTTTAAAAAATATGGAATAGTATTCTTGAAGAAAAAAGAAGAAAAAAATAATTTCTAAAATAATGTAAAAATAACTTTTCAATTTTTTTTAAAAGTCCAATTTTTTGGTATTCAACTTTTTTTAACTTTGGGTTTTATATAGAAGCTCTTCTAAAAATGCACAAACATGTGGGTTTCAACTTTTAAACTTTAAAAAGTACTTTTAAATATCTAAAAGTTGGGCTAAACAAACTCTAATACAATTTTAAAATTGTAAGCATAAGCCAAGCTAATCAATGAGATTTAGTATTTAAATATTTGATTGACAAATATACTTACAACTAGTAATACAAATTGGAAACGTGCTACCGAAATATAGAATTTGAGATCATTCATGTCTGGGTTTTCTTCATATATATTAATTACATATATTACAATTCTAATTTTGGTAGTCCATCAAACACAAAAAATTTATATTTAGTTTGCTCAATCGCATAACCCCACCTTTACAACTATTAAAGGGTAGGAAGTTCAATTTAAGAAAGAATTAGTATTGGATTAAGTAGATTAAGATCTTCTATGAGAATTTTCGCACTCATAATCTATGTTAACATGAAAGGATTGGATCTTTTGGCACTTTCTTTCATGTGGTCCATGAAAGGATGGCTCTTATGAAGAAATGGAGTTGGAAAAAGTGTGACGATTAAGCACGAAACAATGAGGAGTCAGACAATGATAGACAAAACCATACTAAAACCAAGTATTATAAAACATGAGATTCCATTTGAAATCAATTAAGATTAACAAGCCAAATGCTTTGAAATTTCACAGAAGACTTGAACTGGCGGAGTCCTACTAAAAATGGAGACATATCTCCACCACAACAAAGTGATGGTGACATTTCTTACTATCTTTTATTTATTTATTTATACCATAAGGAAGGCTAAGCCGAATTATAGAGGAGTATGTTTTTTAAAGGAAACTCCTTTCATATCTTTCTCAAGTATAACTCTGAGTTGCTGAGGGAGTTCATCCAAGCAATGTACTCTAACAAATAATTGTAACTAAGAGTTTTGCGGTTTAGTCAGCACTCTTATGTATTTTGAGACAGTGCAGAGCTAGGACCTAGGGTCAGAGGGGCCATATTTATGTGTAGATTTTTTTATATAAATTAAAAAATAGTTATATATATTAATTGATATAAAAATGACATATTAGTACAGAAAAAAAAACATAAGAAAATAACTAAAGTTATTATAAATAAACTACATTATATATGGTCCTTTGATATGACTTCAAATTTTAAAATTATTGAATATTCAATGTACTTTTAGTGTTATTATAAATTATTTATTGCCACTATTTTCTTTTTTCCCCCTTCTGTTTTTTCTCTAGTTTATTTTATTTTTACTTTTTTGTTTTCATGAAAAAACTAATTACATATATTATTTATCCTAAATTTATTTTTCTATTTTTTTATTAAAAACTCAAAAAGGAAAAAATACACTCATCAAGATCATGAATTGGTACACCCCTTGCGAGAGGGTGCACAGCATGTAATTTGACCTTACATTATAATAGAAAAAAAAAAAAAACAAGCAGTAAAATTTTTTCTTTCAAAGGGTCAAGGGGTGCCAAGTGAATGTGCCTCCGCCAGTATTGCGAGATACACATGCTTCAAAGAAAACCGTACCCTTTCTCTCGCAATCCTTGACCATTAGCACTGAAGCTCCTCTGGGCAAGGATTCCCATTCATTCAAAGAGTGAGAACTCAAGAGTCTGATTCAATTTTTAGGTTAGAAAAACCTGGTTGTTCTACAAATCAAAGGCCTTCCAAAAGAGCCCTAACTTCTACAACGTTATTAAAAGCAAAACCAAAGCAAACCCCATGACACAATTCTTTTTGTTAGAATATTATGTTTGATATTCTTTTCAAAGTTAGCATATTCAGTGTATCGTACATATTTTGTACAATATTGTAGATTGCCTAGTTACACTCTTACCATAGTTAGAACTTATTCTTAGAGAGCAAAATAACTGTTTCCTAAATAAGATGCTCATTGTACATCATATAAATACACGCCAAAGAAATGAGATATACTTTTAAATAATCCGTCTCTTTCTCTCTCTATTTGTCCTTATGGCTTCTTTGCTTTATTTCATCTGGTCAAAGAACGAAATGACCTCCTGAGTGACATCAGCACAAGCACGATACTTAATCTCAGTGCTCCAAGGTACTATCAAGCCCTGGTTTACGCCATCTGTTGGTCAACTGGCAGATCGGTTTACTAAGGCTCATCCACCTGGACAGTTCAACGACCTCAGATCCAAACTTAAGCTGGTGTCCTTTACTCCACCTTGCGTTTGAGGAAGGGATGGTGTTAGAATGTGATGTTTGATATTCTTTCCATAATTAGCATGTTCGGTGTATCACATATATTCTGTTCAATATTGTAGATTGTCTAATTGTACTCTTACTATAACTAGGACTTATTCTTGGAGAGCAAGACAACTGTTGCCTATATAAGAGACTCATTGTACATCTCGTAAATACATACCAAAGAAATAAAATATATTTGTAAATAATTCCTCTCTCTCTCTCTCTCTCTATATATATATATATATATATATTTGTCTTTATGGCTTCTTTGCTTTATTTCGACACTTTTAAAGGTTCCGAATAATCCCTCCAACAATTGCTAGACTTGTATTACTTTTTGAGCGTCCATCTATTTTAGATTCACCATTACAAACAATGATAAAAGGGTGTAGTTTAATGCTAGCACCCTTCATTTGAGACGTATAGACCTTAAGTTCGAGTCATCATACACGGTAAGTGGGGAACCATGCACTATTGATCCTCTTTAATTGAAAAAGGAAAAAAAAAGTTTACCATTACAAATAAATATTAGGTGGCATTTTATTTGTCTTTCATATATAGCTTAAGTGGATTTTCTTACATTTCATTATAAATCTACATGGTATACACATACAAACTTATAAATGATAAGCTATCTTGTATATATACACATATATAAAGTTTGGACTTCTTTTGTGAGTTATGCAAATATAAATTAATTTTCATATTCTTTTTGTTACTAAATTAAAAAAAGTTCATATATACTTAAAATTTGAAAATATAAATTAACTGTGTAGTTTAAATAGTAAAAACTAACAAATTTAAACAAATGTAAATAAACCATAAAAGAATGCGCTCCGATCTCCGGCACAGATCATATTATTTCTAGTTTCTAAAATTAGCAAATATTTATAGGTTAATTCTATTTATTGTGATTTATTTAAATTTATTACTTTTTAATACTTATACTACACAGTTAATTTATATTTTTAAAATTTTAAATATACATGAACTTTTTTACTAGTAACACAATAGTATGTAAATTAATTTATATTCCATAACCCATAAGAAAAAGTAAAAAATTTATATATGCCTTCATAAATGAAATAGCTTATAATTCACAATTTTGTGTGTATATACAATATAGATTTGGAATACCATATAGGAAAATTCATGTAAGCTATGAAAAAATAAAGCTCCACCTAAGATTTAAAAGGAAAACAATGTTATGTATGCAAAAAATTTAACTCCATTACATAACGGTGTGTAAAATATCACTTTTTAGAAATTGAAGTCCTTCTACTAAAAGTTTTGAAGTTCAGTCTCTTAATTCCATATATTGTAAAATTCAAGCCCTTAAGTATCCTTTTCCCTTCTTAATATGTATAAAACTTTTGGAGATCATTCTCGGCTCAAAGATCTCTTCTTTATTTCTTACACAAGCAATTATCACACCAAAATTGTTCTCATTAAGAACGTCACATATATCAAACTATACGTGAAAAAGATAACATACAAAGCTGTTGGGGAAAAACATGCAAACACGAAGAAGACGAAAAGAAATAACGGACACAAGAAATTACGTGGTTCGGCTTTGAAGCCTACGTCCACGGGTAGCAGAGAATAATTCTATTACTGATCACGAATGCTACAAGGCTCTCACTTTGGTTTCTCTCACATACATAACATAATGAGTATTGCCACATATTTATAGTGCAAAGGTTTCCTAAACCTATTAAGCAGAAAAGGCAACTAATTAATTATGTGCTACAAAAGGTAACAAGCGAATAAGGTAATATACTAATAAGGAAATCTCCTATTTTTGTTGCCCAAGAATACGGGCCACATTCAACAAATCTCCACTTTGGCACGTATTCGCTCCAATCAATACACCATCATCCTTGCAGCCAACTGCCCTTAAGGGCTCAATGCTCCGTACCGCAAATAGCAACTAAGTCCAAGCAATGCTTGAACTTGTTGACTGGAACCACCTTAGTCATCATATCTGCTGGATTCTCATGGGTAGATATCTTCTGCATCGATATGATTCCTTGTGATACAACATCTCTGATAAAATGATATCTGATATCAATGTGTTTAGTCCTCTCATGATACATCTGATTCTTCGTCAGATGGATTGTACTCTGGCTATCACAAAAGACTGCACTTGTATCTTGCTGCAGTCCAAGATCACGAACCAGGCCTTGTAACCACATGGCCTCCTTCACAGCTTCTGCAATTGCCATGTACTTCGCTTCAGTAGTCGACAATGCCACGATGAGCGTAATGTCGCTTTCAACCGATAGCACATCCAGAGAGTAAACACGTAACCCGTCAGAGATCTTCTCTTATCAAGGTCACCTGCAAAGTCTGAATCACAATAACCCACTAACCTTGCGCAATCTCCAGTCATATTGCTAAATAGCAAACCTACATTTGCAGTGCCACGCAAATATCTCATTGTCCATTTCACCGCTTCCCAGTGTGCTTTCCCAGGTGATGCCATATACCTGCTCACAACACTAACTGTATGTGAAATATTAGGACGAGTGTACACCATAGCATACATCAAGCTACCAACAGCACTCGAGTATGGAACATGAGACATATGCTCCACCTCCTTCTCAGTTTTAGGTGACAAATCTGCAGACAATTTGAAGTGAGCAGCAAGCGGCACACTCACAGGCTTAGCTTTAAGCATCCCGAAACGCTCCAGCACCTTCTTAATATAACTTTGTTGAGACAAGAATAGCTTTCCAGCGTTTCTATATCTGTGAATCTCCATGCCAAGAATCTTCTTCACGCTCCAAGATCCTTCATCTCAAACTCATCACCTAGCTGCTTCTTTAATTTGTCGATTGCAGACATGCTTTTAGCAGTAATAAGCATATCATCGACATACAACAACAAGTATACAAACGAACCATCTGGAAGCTTCTTGAGATATACACAACTGTCGTAGGCACTCCTTGTGTATCCAGCACCTACCATGAATGTGTCAAATCTCTTGTACCATTGCCAAGGTGACTGCTTCAACCCATACAAGGACTTCTTCAGTTTGCAAACATGGTTCTCCTTACCAGGAACTACATACCCCTCCGGTTGACTCATGTAAATTTGCTCTTCAAGATCACCATGCAAAAACGCCGTTTTCACATCTAGCTGCTTAAGCTCTAAGTCATGAAGAGCAACCAAGGCAAGTAAAACCCTGATGGAAGTATGCTTCACAACCGGAGATAGCACTTCGTTGAAGTCAACACCCTCCCTTTGTGTATAGCCTTTTGCCACCAACCGTGCCTTGTATCGAGGACCTTCAACCCCTGGAGTACCTTCCTTTTTCTTGTAAACCCATTTGCAACCGACAACTCGCTGTCTCTTAGGCAATTCAATAAGCTCCCATGTTTGATTCTTATGAAGAGACTCAATCTCCTCACTCATGGCACCCACCCACTGAGCAGAATCTTTTCCAGATATGGCCTCTTTGTATAAATTCGGCTCATGTCCTTCAATTGTTTCGGCAACAGTCAAAGCATAAGCAACAAGATCAGCGTATCCATACCTTTGAGGTTCTCTAATCTGTCTCCTTTCTCGCCGAGTGGCAATGCTGTACTTCTGTTGTTCAGGCATATTTTGATCATGTGCCTCAGTTGGTTGAGTCGGCTGAATTTGACTGCTACTATTGTTAGATGGAACATTTGGTACATCAGAAAATACCTCCACCTGCTCTTTGACACCGTGGTCTAAATCAGCTACCGCTTTCTCCTTTTCTTGGTCTAATAAAGCAGACTCATTGAACATGACATCCCTGCTGATGAGGAAACCTGGAGACTTTGGATCTATGCACCACAACCTGTTACCTTTCCTCTCGGACGCATAGCCTAGAAATATGCATTTCTTTGCCCTCGGCTCCAACTTGCCATCCTTCACGTGAGCGTATGCAGGGCAACCGAATACCCTCAATCGAGAGTAGTCAGCAGGCTTACCAGACCATAACTCAAAAGGAGTTTTCAATTCAATAGCTTTGGATGGGGACCTATTCACCAAGTAGCATGCCGTATTGACGGCTTCAGCCCAAAAGTCTTGACTCAAACCAGATTGGGAGAGCATACAACGAGCTCTCTCCACCAGAGTTCTATTCATGCGCTCGCAACTCCATTCATTGTGGTGTCCCTACACATGTGCGGTGTCTCACAATGCCATGTTTCTTGCAGAACTCATCAAACTCTTTGTTGCAATATTCCAACCCATTGTCAGTCCTAAGACACTTAATTTGTTTACCAGTCTGCTTCTCAATCAACGTCTTCCACTCGACAAATGTTGGAAACGCCTCATCTTTAGTTTTTAAGAAGTATACCCACACCATCCGAGAGTATACATCAATGAAAGTGATGTAATACCTGGCACCTTTCTTAGAAGGAACTTTATTAGGACCCCAAAGATCAGAATGAATATAATCAAGTGTGCCTTTGGTGTTCTCCTGCCCCTTACTAAACTTCACCCTGGTTTGCTTTCCAAAGACACAATGCTCGCAGAATTCAAGCTTTCCAGTTCTTTGTCTACAAAGCAAATCCCTCTTGCTCAGCTTGGTCAGTCCCCTCTCGCTCATATGGCCCAACCTTTTGTGCCATAATCACAGAGTGTCATTATCACTCTCCTTGGATGTAATAGCTGCAACACCTGTAACTGTACTACCTTGAAGGACATATAGGCCGCCAGTCAAGTTCCCTTTCAAGAGTACAATTGCACCTTTGGTCACCTTTAAGACACCATTCTCACTTCGGAATTTGTATCCATGAGAATCCAAACGCCCAAGAGAAATCAAGTTTTTCTTCAGCTCCGGTACATGCCAACACTCGAGAGATCTTGTAATACCATCAAACATCTTGATATTTACGATGCCCATTCCCTCCACCTTTAACGAAAGATCATTGCCTAGAAAGACTTTCCCTTCTCTTTTGGAATAAGAAGAGAACCAGTTGCGCCTAGGACACATATGGAACGTTGCACCAGTATCAAGAATCCATTGATTTTGCCACTGTGATCCACTCACAGTCAAAACTTCCCCGGTACTACTCGAGTTATCTCCATCACTGTCAGCACTCTCCACCACATTAGCTGAATTCTCCACCTTTTTCTTTCCTTTTCTCAGTCTTAGACATACTTTCTTAATGTGACCCAAATCGCCACACTCAAACAGCGTAGCTTCCTTGCTCTTGATTTTGACCTTGACTTGCTTTTCTTTCTATCCAAGATCCACCTCTATTCTCCGATCTCCCTCTACTCACTAAACCTTCCCCATGAACTTCTTCCATATGTCCCGGAATATGTGTTTGAAGATCCTTCAATTTTAATGAAGTAATCACATCTTCAAAAGTAATTTTATCCCTCCCGTACAACATAGTGTCCACAAAGTTCATATATGAAGGCGGTAAGGAGCATAATACGATCATAGCTTGATCTTCGTCATCAATTTTAACACCCACATACTTCAAAGCAATAAAACAAGAGGTAAACTCATCAAGGTGTTGTTTTAGTGAGGTACATTCTTTCATTCTAAGATGATACAATCGCTTCTTCAAGTAGAGGCGATTAGTGAGAGATTTAGATGCATACAATTCTACCAAAGTATTCCAATCCTCAACTGCTGTCGTCTTCTCAGCAATCTCCAGCAATACTTCATTTGTCACGGACATATGTATTGCACTCAAGGCTTTCGCTTCGAGTTCTTCTCTCGTTGCTGGTTCTATCTTCTCTGGGATCACTCCTTCAATGACTTTCCAAAGTCCTTGCATTGTCATAAATGCCTTGAATCTGATCCTCCAAAGACTGAAACTCATTCTCCCGTCAAACTTCTCGATTTCAAACTTTTCACTTGTGGAAGACATCTTCGTTTGCTCAAAACTCACACTTCAGGATGGAATTTGGCTCAATGGATCGCAAAAATAGATTCAATACGTCGAAAAACCTTAGGAACACCCCTAGTCAACTTTGGTCAACACCGGTCAAAGTCAAACCTGTTGGTCAAAGTCAACACCGTCCCTAAACACGTACTTCGGAGCAGAATCTGGAAAAACAGAGCCCAAAAACAGACTCAGCACGTCGGAAAACGTGGGGTAAGGCTTTGGTCAAACTCGGTCAACCCTTGGTCAATGGTCAACGGTCAACGGTCAAAGTCAACCCTGGTCAACATTGGTCAAAGGTCAAATCAGTTTTTTTTTTTTTTTTGTTTCAGGACTAAATCTAAGCCCAAATAAATTTTTTTTTATTCGTTTGGCCTAAACTAAGCCCAAACCCAAAAAAGAAATTTATTATTTTTCTGGCCTAGAACCTAAGCCCAACAAAAAATTAATTAACCCAAGACCCAAGGCCTAGCCAAAATTGGACAAGGCCACTACCCAGGCCCGATCCAAATAAACCCAAAGACCCAAAGCCTACAAACCCTAAACCTGCTTTACAAACTTGAACCAATTTTCAAAAAATAATACCTGAATACCAAAAACCAAACTCAAGAGCACGCGAACTCTATCTTCTTCGCTTGTTCTTCAAACCCAAACACGAACCAGGACCCGCCGACGCAAGCTTCCACTCTAACCACCAACGCTCAACGTAGACAGCACCGGAGCACTCCTCGCCGAACAAAGACCTTTGTTTGGTTAGGCACCGTTTGGTTTGAGAAATTTTGGTTTCACATTGAGTTTTGATTTTTCCTTTTTCCCTCAAACAGCGGATTAATACCTAAGCTCTGATACCAGTTTGTTGGGGAAAAACATGCAAACACGAAGAATACGAGAAGAAATAACAGACACAAGAAATTACGTGGTTCGGCTTTGAAGCCTACGTCCACGGGCAGCAGAGAATAATTCTATTACTGATCACGAATTCTACAAGGCTCTCACTTTGGTTTCTCTCACACACATAACATAATGAGTATTGCCACATATTTATAGTGCAAAGGTTTCCTAAACCTATTAAGCAGAAAAGGCAACTAATTAATTATGTGCTACAAAAGGTAACAAGCGAATAAGGCAATATGCTAATAAGAAAATCTGTTATTCTTGTTGCCCAAGAATACGGGCCACATTCAACAAAAGCAAATAGCCAAAGTAAAATTAAGAGATTAGAAACACACCTGCAATAAAGTTGAAATACAAAATTTACCAGTACATATAAACCAAGAAAACCAAATTTATTAGTAAATAGAATATATATATATATATATATTAATCAAAGTAATTAGAAATTTTATTTTTTTAATTTTAAAAATAAATTTTTTTAAAGTGAGTTGAAATGAAGTGATATACGTTTATCAACTGGAAAGATTATGTATTTTGTTCAAGTACAAGAAGGTAAGCAATTTTCAACGTTGTTAACAAGAGAATATCAAGCATGGTTAAATGTATTTCAATGATGTACAATCATGTACAAACTACTACAAGAAAAGGTAAAGTCAAACTTGAATATTTATCTACTAATCATAAGTTGGTAGACCCCTTACAAAGTCTTTATTTACTGAAAGATTAGTAGATTATGAGAGTCATTTGGACTTATACCGATTAATAAAAGATAATCTTGTTGAAATCTATTCTATCATATTAATGTCAGTTATTATTGAAAATCAAATGTATGAGAGTTAAATGATAATTCAACAAAGTATTATCCAAGAAATACTAATGTGTGGTTGCATTAATATCTCCATTGCATTGATTTCTTAAGAAATAGTGGGGGTAAATTATTTTATTCAAAGTCTCATATCTAATCCATGTAATATTAATTTGCACGACATTATTCATGAAAAGGTTGGATTTTGTTACTTAACAGACTCAGAGATTAGTGCTAAGTGAAGCAGTTTTGAACATTCTTGATAAGTCTGCCAATGCAAGTAGGGAAATCAAAAGTCACTTCCTATGAGTTATTCGATAAAACTCTTAGAGTACTTAATTGCTAATACAGAATCAACACAAAACAGAACTAGAAATCCCTATGTGGTTTGAATATGTTTTATTTTGTCTCATATTCAGTCCAAAGATTTATGCCTTGGCTACCTTTAAACATACACTACACAATCATTCAAATATATCGTTTCTATGTATCCTTGTATTAGAGTATTTATCTTATTATTAGATAATAACTGAGAAAAATTATTGTATATATATGAATATATGTAAGTATTATCTACTAATAATAAATATATAACAGAATAATTATTATGGTAATCATTAAGATTAGTTATTAAATTTTATATTATTATATATGAATGTGTTCATAGCATTCGAAAAGTTGATTTGTGGCAGTTGACTTGAAATTTGAATATTTCTTTAAACGTTGCATGCAACAGTTACAATGGTTTGTTAATCAAATTCAAAGTACTTTGCAGATGTTGCATGTAATGTGAAAAGTCATGTTGCTTTGTTGATCGACTGCTTAACTCCGATAAATAGATGATCAAGCTTGTGAAATTATAAGTTGGTTTGCTCTCTTCTAATAGTTTGTTATCTTCCTTCTCTTTTTACAAATTTCTCAAATCACATTTTTGAGTTGAGTTTCTAGTTTAAAGAATTTACAAGGAGTGTAGCCTTGTTATGTTACTCATTGCATCTAGAGGATAACATTTCCAAGAGTCTGCCTACATGTATTGGAGAAACTACTATTTAAAAAAAATAAAAATAAAAAATTAATCTAGTAGTCCATTTTCTTTTTTCTCCTATATGTTACAATTTTATATACAACACTTCTATGTATATAGGTTATAGATTGATTAAACCGAGATGGTTATGAAACTATTTAAGAGTAATAAGATCATTTTTATGCATACCATTTGATTGCCTGAACCAATTTGTTGCACAAAAAATTGGAGAATGTATGCGCTTTCTGAAACAGCTAGTATTTTAAGATCCCGCGCACTACACGATTAGTCTTTTCTTATTATTATTTTTCATTAAGTGGAAAACATATAATATTTTCAAAATTTGCATTAGTATCCAAACGTGATATAAAAATCTCGTTGGGTTTTAAAAAAATGAACTTCTAAAATAAATCTTTAGGCTCTAGAGGTATCTAAAATGAGATTACTTTTGTATCATCTCCAAATATCTCTGTATGAAAAAAAGGATTCCAATAAAAAAATTGCTTCTACAACAACGAAAAGTAAATTTCTAAATCTCGCATATACTTAAATTATGGGAATATGATAGTCTTTTCTTATTGAAAGAATTTTCTATTGATTCGGAGCCTCTTCCCCTCACCAGAGGTTAAGATGCTCACTGTAAGGAAGTTAATCTATTCTATCATAGAGCTTAGCAATAAATAGGAAGTCGCCATTCACTGAGATCTTGATAACTGGCTTCTCTATCATCAGGTCACTAACTTGCTTGACCATCTAGTACTGGGCATTCGTCAGCCCTCATACATGGTCTTACGACTTTGCAGAGACCTGTGCTTTAAGTCAATAGTCGCCCAGACTTGATCACTGCAACCCCCTTTATGAGGAAGTACCTCATCTCGTGAAGTTACAGGACTATTTCATCATCCTAGTTTTTTCTGAATGCAAAATAGAAGTTTGGTACCATGTTGAGTGAAAACAATATCATCATCACAAGCATGAGAAGACGAGAATTTAGCGACAGTTTGAAGGAGAAGACGACAGCGTCATGAGATGACGGTGTTCGGTGGTGCTTGATGTTGACGGAGGTCGAAGACTACTATGCTAGTCGGTGGCGAACGGAGAACGTGATGGTGGTGGCCGGTTGGAGATCCAATGGCCAGATCTCCCTATGTGTGTTTGTGTGATAGAATATATGTTTTATATGATAGAGTATATGTTTGTCTGTGAGAAAGAGAGAGCAGATAAAGATGTGAGTTTGTTGTGTGCGTATGTGAGTGTTGTTTTTTTTTAATGGGAGCGTGTAAGACACGCACCAAAAGGTGTATGGTAATGGTTAAGTATATAGTTTCTGGGGTATATGGTATTATTTGGGAATTGGAATTGAGCGCCATACGAGGATCGAGTTGCATCTCAATCTTCTATCTCAAGTAGAGAATTATAACCGTACCTTAATTAGTCATTTTATTATGTAATAACTTGATTAAAATTTATAAAAAGACTCAAATCGGTAGTCCTCCATGATTAAGAAGTAAAAAGGAAAGAAACACGAGCATTTTTTTTTCTATATATCTTTCCCAGAAGTTTTGGGTTCAACACATAAAAAAGGGGGGTGGGGGGTGCGTGCGGGAGCGGTGGGGGGAGGTGTTGAAACCCTCCAACATTTTATTCCATCGAGTCAACAACTATAAACGAGGAGTAGGCCAAGCCGAACTCCTTAAACATTAAGAGGGCTGACAGACCAACCCCTTTTACAACCAAACAAAATTTCCCAATTGAATAAGTTATAATAAATGAGGTCATATCTATCATAATGTCAATCTATGCCTAAGGCTGGATTCAATGGAGCCCCTAAAACACAAACACTCCCATATTTAAAGGAGTTGTTGGTAGTAAAATGCTCCAATAGTTTTTCTATCTTATCTCCAAAATTTTAGATTTTTCCCCAACCCCAAAACAAAACACTCATATTTAGAGTCTTTTTCATCCCTCAAAGCAAACACCCAAATTCCATCCCCCATCTCCTATAACTTTAAGATTGCAACATTGTAAAATAAGAGAATTGTTGAAGTGAAACTAAATTTGGGATTTCTTAAACTGAGAGTTTGATGAAAAATAAGGGAGTTGTTGGAGACAGTCTTACATCGTCAATAACGTTGTTTTGTTTCTTTTGGTTAGTGTCAATAAAAGTTATGTAGTTTTTTTTCAAGATTTTTAGATCTTAAATTTTCTCATACGATTTTAATTTTATCAGTTTTCTGTGACATCAAGTTTAGCTAAATAAATTTCTTGTATTTAAAGGCATATTCTTTTTTTACTTGTTTATTGAGTTACATTATTTTATTTATATATAGATGGATAGATAGACAGAGGAAGGGAGAAAGAAGAGATATATTTGAAGTGATAACAGATATATTTTTCAATTTTTGAATTACCGTTGTTGTAATCTTTTTATGCATTTATTCTCTCCTGTGTTTTCTCATAATTAGTTAGTCTTGTATGGTTTATTATTTATAGAGATGTAAGTGTCATTTTTTGTGTAGAATGGGAAAAATACTTTTCTCACATTATTCATTTTACATGGTATCATCCTTTTCCTGACTTACGTCACTTCCTTTACCTGGGTTTTATCTTTCTCACTTTCGCACTCTCATGGCCTCTACCAACCCACATGCTTTTGCAAATCACAACTCGTCTTCTACCACTTTTGCTTTACCTGCCTTTAACATTAAAGCGCATGTTATTGTTGCTTTGGACTACAACAATTATCTCACCTGGAAGAATCAAATCACCAATTTCTTTCTTTTCAATGATCTGCTAGGTTATATTGATGGGTCAATACCTGTTCCTACTGTAGATTCTAGTTCCAATACTTCTCTCTCTGAATGGAAAAGATATGATGGTTGTGTTACGTCTTGTATTACCGCAACTTTATCTGAAACACTGGTTCATCAAGCTAATGGTTATAAATCTGCTCGTGAGCTTTGGAGTGCACTAAAAGAGACTTTTATGCAACAATCAGTTGCTCGAAAGTCTCTCTTGCGTGCTTAGCTGCGTGCGGTTAGAAAAGGCGATGCAACCATCACAAATTATCTAGAGCAAATTCGATCTCTATCTAATACTCTAGCTGCAATTGGGGAAATTTTATTTGATGAGGATCTTGTTCTCACAGCATTAGAAGGACTCCCTTGTGAATATCGAGCTTTTGTTACGTCAATGGAAAATCTGCCAAATCTGCTATCTTTCAATCAACTTCGTGCCAAATTGTTGACTTTCGAACAACGTATTCTTCTTGATTCTGCAGATACTAATGTGGTCGATTCTTCAATGCAGCTTCACACATCATCTCTTCAATCTACCACTCTGCTTGCTCAACAGTCCTCTCGCTCCACTTCCTCAGCTTAACAGTTTACTCGGTCACAAAACGACACCTCTCAGACTCGTTCTCTCTATAAAGGCAAGTGTCAAATTTGTCGAGTTGTTGGCCATTCCACTGATCGCTATCGGCTTTGTTACTCCCAACCTTCTCAACAACATTCTTCAAGTTCCTTTCCTCAACAACTTTCATCAATGCCATCCACTCAGTTTGCACTTTGCTGGACTCCATTATCAGCTTTTCTCGCTGCCGCTTCTTCCTACACCATCTTCATCGTCATGGATTCCTGACTCCGGAGCTACATCATACATAACACCAAATTCGTCGATTCTTCAACATATTCAACCTTATAATGGCTCTGATCAAGTTCTTGTAGGAGATGGTATGCCTCTATCCATTTCTCATGTTGGTTCTACTTCTCTTTCTCATCCCTCTCATCCTCTACTTTTAAAAAATGTCTTGCATGTTTCGTCTCTTACTCGAAACTTGTTGTCTATCACTAAATTCACCTGTGAAAACAATGTCTCACTTGAATTTCTTCCTTCCATGTGTCTTGTCAAGGATCTTCAAACCGGGGAACCGTTGCTCAAGGGCCGTATTGAGTCAAATTTGTACATGTTCCCAGTCTCTTCATCATCTCATGAGGCGTTCAATTCAACTCATATGTCTGCATCTCTCTGGCACAGTAGATTGGGACATCCTGCCAAGCCAGTATTGTCTATGTTACGTTCTCAAGCTCTCATTTCTTTCAAAGATTTCCTTTCATTAAATAAAGTTTGTGATTCATGTATGAAAGGCAAAAGTCATAAATTGCCTTTTTCTTCATCTTCTAGAATATCTGTTAGGCCTTTGGAATTAGTTCATTGCAATGTATGGGGTCCTTTCCCAGTGTCTTCTTGTTCTGGTTTTCGTTATTTTGCATTATTCATTGATGATTTCAGTCGGTACACGTGGTTGTATCCGCTTAAAAATAAAAGTGACATTGTTTCATGTTTTCTGCAATTTCAAAACCTTGTTGAAAATCTTTTT
Source organism: Cordia subcordata (assembly GCA_028554755.1). Classification (NCBI taxonomy): domain Eukaryota; kingdom Viridiplantae; phylum Streptophyta; class Magnoliopsida; order Boraginales; family Cordiaceae; genus Cordia; species Cordia subcordata. The sequence goes on along the minus strand of JAPTOF010000013.1, from coordinate 8,441,454 downwards.
TCTGCTAAAATTGGTTCTTTTCAATGCGATGGTGCCCCTGAACTTACTCAAGGTAGATTAAAGACTCATTTTGCTTCCTGTGGCGTTCAGTATCATATTTCATGTCCTCGTACACCTCAACAAAATGGGCTAGCTGAACGCAAGATTCGTCATGTCACATAAATGGGCATTACTATTATGTTTAATGCTTCAATGCCTAAGAAGTTCTGGGTAGAAGCTTTTTCTACTGCAGTTTTTCTAATCAATAGGTTGCCCTCTCCTGTCATACATAATACATCCCCATTTCAAAAAATTTTTGGACGTCCTTCGGATTATTCCATATTACGTGTGTTCGGGTGTTTTTGTTATCCACACTTAGCTGCTTACAAAAATGATAAATTGAGTCCAAAATCTCAACCTTGCATTTTCCTGGGGTGCTCTTCAAATCAATATGGCTATAGGTGTTATCATTCTGGTTCGGCATGAGTTTATGTCTCAAGGCATGTAATTTTTGATGAAGCTCATTTTCCATTTGCTTCGAACGGTCCATCAAATAAAATATTCAATAATTCATTTTCTATGGTCTCTTTGGATAAGTCAAGTAAAACACCTTCAACTACTTCTGTACAATTTGATCCCAACTCAAATTCAAGTCTGTCAATATCTAATCCCAATTGTCATGTTTTTCAGTTTAAAATTCCAAATTTGCAAGTTCAGCTGCTGGAAATATGTTAACAATGCCGATGACGTCGTCAGATACTCCATCTAATTTAGGTGTGCATCAATCTTCATCTTCTCCCTTGTTGTCATCACCACATAATCCAACTCAGCATCATAATTTGACAAATTCACCACTTGTCTTATTAAATGAGCAAGCTGTCTACCCATGTGATGTCCAAAACACGATTATGCCAGTAATGTCTCCACCTTCTCTTCAACTTTCTTCTCCTTCTAGGAATTGCTTGGAATCACTTGTCCACAGTTCAATTGGTCCAAATAATTCATCCTCTAATTCAGTTCATCCTATGGTCACGCGGCACAGAGACAATACTCGGTCTATGAAAAAATTCTTAAACTTTGTTACATATTCTGTTTCAACAACAAATTCGTTTGCTCCAACACTTAAGGAGTCTAAACCACATACATATCTGCAGGCATCAAAATTTCAACATTGGCGAGAGCTATGGACTCAGAATATAATGCCCTCATGCACAATAATACCTAGGTTTTGGTTCCTAAACCATCTAACGCTAATATTATAGGGTGTAAATGGGTTTTTCGAATAAATATAAATCGGATGGCTTTGTTGATCGCTACAAAGCTTGCTTGGTGGCCAAGGGCTTTAGTCAAGAAGAAGGTATTGATTTCTCAGAAACTTTTAGTCTAGTGGTTAAGCCGACTACTATTCGCGTTGTGCTTTTACTTGCATTATCTCAACAATGGTTTATTTGTCAGTTAGATGCTGATAATGCTTTCTTGCATGGGCTTTTACAAGAAGATGTATATATGACACAACTTCCAGGATTCGTAAATGGCTCATATCCGGACTATGTCTGTAAACTTCAGAAGGCTTTTTACGGTCTTAAACAAGCCCCAAAGGCTTGGTTTGCTCGGCTCAATTCATATCTTTATACTTTGGGTTTTGTTGCTTCGGTGTCTAACAACTCTTTGTTCATTCGTAATACATCAACTGACTATACCATTCTCCTTGTTTATGTCGATGACATCATTGTTTTTGGGAATAACACTGCAGCTATTCAGACACTGATTTCGGACTTGAATGATCAATTTTCTATTAAAGATTTGGGTGTGCTTTCTTTCTTCTTGGGTGTTCAAGTGGAGCAAACTAAAACAGGTTTGCTTCTTCATCAAAGAAAATATGTTTTGGAAATTCTGCAACGTACGAATATGGAAAACGCCAAAGATGTATCTACACCTATCTCTACTACTCAGCATCTTTCTCAAAATGTTGGCGAACCTTTCCTAGATGCTTCTTTTTACCGTAGTATTGTTGGGGCTTTACAGTATCTTACTATTACTTGCCCAGATATAACATTTGCTGTAAATAAAGTTTGTCAGTTTATGCATAGCCCTACTAATGAACATTGGACTGCAGTGAAATGTATCTTACGATATCTGGCAGAGACCTCATTCTTTGGCCTTCATCTTACATCTTCTTCTGATTTGTCGCTACATGCCTATTTTGATGCTGATTGGGTTGGCTGTCTTGACGATAGACAAAGCACTCATGGATATTATTGGACCTAATCTCGTTTCTTGGTCAGCTAAAACATAGACAACTACATCTCGATCAAGTACCGAAGCTGAGTACCAGGCAGTTGCGTTTGCTACTGCAGAGTTGTGTTGGTTGAAGTTTCTACTTAAGGAGCTTTGTTTTACACCTAAGATGGCTCCCGTACTTTGGTGTGACAATATAGGAGCTACCTATCTAACAGTAAATCTGGTCTATCATGCACGTACTAAGCACATTGAGATTGATGTGCATTTTGTACGAGAGAAGGTGGCTTCTAAAGAACTTTAAGTACAATTCATATCTACAGCTGATCAGATTGTTGATATCATGACAAAACCTCTTTCTGCCTCTTGTTTTAAATTCTTGCATTCCAAACTCACCATTTAGGACGTGGTTTCGCTTGAGAGGGCATGATAAAATATATATTTTTCAATTTTTGAATTACTGTTGTTGTAATTTTTTTATGCATTTATTCTCTCATGTGTTTTCTCATAATTAGTTAGTCTGGTATAGTTTATTATTTATAGAGATGTAAGTGTCATTTTTTGTGTAGAATGGGAAAAACACTTTTCTCACATTATTCATTTTACATAAAGCGAACTTAGTTTTTTCTTTGGTTTTACTTATAACGCAAATTTGATATAATAAATTACACTTTTTATCTTTTCTCTTCATATTTTAATTATCGTTTCTTCATATTCTAAAATTAAACTTTCGTGCATGCTTGGTTTTTTCATTGTAGACTTTTTTTTATTGAACGATTTTATTAAATTATTTTGATGAGTACTTTTTTTTATTTCTTTTGTTTAAAAAGTTAAAACGATGGCTCAACCTGATAAAATATAGTTTGATGGTATATGAGAATATGAATAAAAATAAAATTTAATAGGGACTTTGAGATTTAAAGACTAAAATTCATCGGCCCAATGAAATTCTCCCTTTTTCTCTGTGTGTCATACAATAAGATTGTTGAATGGCTATTTTTCTTTTCTCTTTTAACCAAAACTAGTTGTAAAAGGCACGGCTATTGCCTAATGCATGATAAAATACTTATATAAGTCATAATTTAATAAATAATATTTTCACACGATAAAAACACAAACAAAAAGTTATAATACATCTTAATTTTCATACACCTATTAAGTACATTTTTTGCATGCTAGCAAAAAGAAGAGATACATCATCTTATCTACTTGCTTTTTTTTTTTTTTGTGCAATAGTTTCTAGTTATTTACAACCCCATAACCATTACATCTAGTCATGGAATGAAATTTTACAAATAGAAAGGGTTCAGATGAACAGAGCACACACCAAACACTACATCAAGATCTTTAGAATTCTGCCATGTCTCGCCTTCTATCAATATTTTCTTCATTATTATGCCATCCTCGCATGTATCTTTGAAACTAGTATTTTCCAAAATGTAGTCCTTGGATGATTTGACTATTGCTTCAATTGAACCAATGACTTGATTGAGCTGACACGTACAAAGTGTTAGGCCTCCTCGACATATAAAAATTCAACACATACTACAAGATCAATAATAAATTATACATAAAATTTAATAAAATGTAATGAATCGATAAGGTAAAAGATTTAGTGGGGTGAATGAGCATTATTTAACATGCAGTATCAAGGACAGAGTTAATGTTTAAAAACAATGACTCTACTTTTGCTTAACTATATTCACTATAAACATGTAAATCTTCTGTCTAGAATTTTAAAGTTCTACAACAAGAGCTGGAGCTTAGTGTAAATCATATCTCATGTTCTACTAATATGTGAATTTAAATCACATTGGAAATCCAAGTAATTGGCCTTGCAAGTAATTTTTATATTTTATTCATGCTTGGAGACGGTTTGCTTGGCTAATGAAGCAAATCTTCTGGGAATTGTTCCCTATTAGTTAACAAGTTAAACATGAATATATCATGCTTGTTAACATGAAGAAATCATGCCGCAAAGCAACATATTTCGCCATATTCTATAGTAAATTGCAAGAAACCATTAATCGCACGGCAACTTTTGAATAGTCAGCTAAAAAATAAATGGTATAGAAGTCTTTTGGCAATGTAAACAATAAATGGTACAGAATAAGTAAAGCGCCTGCTCTGGCAGACATTGTTAATTAGATTGGAGATACACGGCTACAAAAGAATTTCCACAAGAACGATAGTGACACAGTAGAAAAGGGGGTTAAAGAAAGGATGAATATTATGAGATCTCAATTGTGTTTCCTGTTCAAATAAAGCATAAAGTCTGAAGCAGACGTTCCATAACAATCTCACTTTTAGGTTAAGAAGACTACAAATTCGAACCTAGAAAAACACTGTATAAATCTGATTAGTTAAAGAGGTGCTCACATGACATCTCAAGCCATGTGTGTTAGTATGTGTAGCATCACACGCTTTCATATGACTTAAGTTTTTCATCTTTTACATTTGTTAGCAAGTTAAGAAAGATTAGTATGGGACTTGTGGACTGCGGTCATTTATCATTGTGGCTTTACCTATTATAATGTGTGCGCATTTATCCACATAGGTGACAAAAGATTAAAGAATTTTTGGTCTTTATTTACCTCTAGCTGCATAACTTCACAAACTAAGCTGAGATCAGCAATGGAAGGTTGGAAGCCTCCCAGCAGAAACTTTCCATTTCCCTTGAGCCAAAAGGACTCAATCTATTAGTAAATAAACTTGATTTAGGATTTGGATATATTTAGGAGTCCTAATTATATTAGGAATAGTTTATTGGTTATTTTGCTAGTCAAATTGGGATTGATCTATTAGCTATTTTAATATGTAAATCATTGGTTTAACCAAATCTTATTTAGTTTTGGATTTCTAGAGTAGCCTATATATAGAGGTAAGAGTTTTTAGTTGTAGATGTCCAAGTTAGAAGAGATAATAAAGTTTAATATATATATTCTCTATATTCAAAATAGCCTTTTTCACTTTCTAACAAAGTGGTATCAAGAGCTAGCTAAATATGACGGCTAATGGGATACTTCCGTTTCAATTCCCTCACCTGACGAAGAATAATTATGATAATTGGGCAATTCGTCTAAAGGTCCTTCTTGGCTCTCAAGATGCTTGAGAGATTGTAGAAAAAAGCAACACAGAACCGGATCAAGATGCAGCCTTGAGTCAAGCTCAAAAGGAAGCTTTGATAAGATCGCGTAAGAAAGGTCAACAAGCTCTTTGTATCATCCATCTATGTTTGGATGAAGCAATGTTCGAAAAGATTTCATATGCCACTATCGCAAAGGAAGCATGGATGGGAGATTCTCCAAAAATCCCAAAAGGGAGTTGACAAGGTGAAAAAGGTTCATCTTCAAACTTTAAGAGGTGAGTTTGAATCTCCCTATATGAATGATACTGAATTTTCAAGAGTTTTGGCAGTTTCCCATCAATTAAAAAGATATGGAGAAGATTTGAAAGATGTCTATGCAATAAAAAAAATCCTTCATTCTTCGCATTCAAAATATGAATATATTATTGTAACCATTGAACAATCAAACGATTTAGATTCCATGTCCAATGATGAACTCATGGGTTTGTTACAAGCTCATGAAGAAAGACATAAAAAGAAGGATAAAGAAGTCCTTGAAAAGGTTCTTCAAAGCAATCTTACTTTGAAGAAAGAAGAAAACTCCAACAACAATGAAGGTCAAAGAGGATGTGGACGTGGTCGTGGACAACGAAGGCAAGGACGTGGCGGAAGATGAGGATTTAATCAATCCAATCAAGAAGAGAATAATACACAAGGACCTGGGCTTGGAAGAGGCAACAATTCAAGAAAGTATGATAAATCATCAATTCAGTGTTATAATTGTCAGAAATTTAGGCATTATTCTTATAAATGAAAAAAAAATCCAAAAGTTGTGGCTAAGAAAGCAAATTACATAGAGAAACAAGGAGAAGAGAAAATAACCTTGTTAATGGCCCATCATGGTGATCCTAATGGAGATGGGACTTCATGGTATCTTGATACAGCAGCTAGTAGTCACATGAGTGGAAAAAGGAGTATGTTTGCAGAGCTTGATGAAACTGTTAAGGGTAATGTAAAATTTGGAGATGGCTCTACAATATCTGTGGAAGGCAAAGGTAAGATTTCAATTCATTTGAAAGATGGAAGGCATCGTCTTATTTCTGAAGTATATTATGTGCCAAAATTAAAAAGTAACATTTTGAGTCTTGGCCAACTTCTTGAGAAAATTTTCACTTTTTTATTGGAAGATAAACATTGTGTAGTAAGGGATGAAAATAATATTTTGATAACAAAAGTGTCAATGACAAGAAATAGATTGTTTGTATTAAATATTCAGAATGATACAACAAAATGTTTTAAAACTTGTGTAAAAGAAACTTCTTGGCTTTGGCATTTGAGATTTGGGCACATAAATTTTGAAAATTTGTCTTTGATGTTAAAAAATAATATGGTGAATGGATTGCCTCCCATCAATCATCCAGAGCAAACTTGTGAAGGTTGTCTTCTTGGAAAACAAGCTAGGAAAAGTTTTCCACAGGAGGCTACAATAAGAGCAAGGAGGCCACTTGAACTTGTCCGTACCGATATTTGTAGGCCTATAAATCCAAGTTCCTATGGTAAAAATAAGTATTTTATTCTTTTCATTGATGATTATAGCCGCAAAACTTGGGTCTACTTTTTAAAATAAAAATATGAAGCCTTTGAGAAGTTTAAGATATTTAAGGCCCTTGTTTAAAAGGAAAGTGGTTATAAGATAAAAGCCTTGAGATCTGATAGAGGCAGAGAATTCACATCAAAAGAATTTGAAATATTCTGTGAAGTTCAAGGTATTCGACGACCTTTGATAGTTCCTCGATCGCCTCAACAAAATGGAGTTGCTGAGAGAAAAAATAGAGTGATTCTTGAGATGACACGAAGCATGTTGAAGACCAAAGGAATGTCGAAAGAATTTTGGGTTGAAGTCGTTGATTGTGCAGTGTATCTCTTGAATCGTTGTGCTACAAAGAACCTTTCTAACATGACACCATTGAAAGCTTGGTATAAAAAGGAGTCTGGCATCAAGCATTTATGAGTTTTTGGATGCATAGCCTATGCTCATGTTCCAAATCAAGTTAGATCCAATCTTGACGACAAGAGTCAAAGCCTATTTTTATTGGCTACGACAAATGCTCCAAAGGTTACAAGCTCTACAATCCTATTAGTGGAAGGATTATTATTAGTAGAGAAGTTCAATTTGATGAAGAAACAGAATGGGACTTGGGCACTAATGAGCGAAAAGAAGATAGATTCTTACCTCTACAAGAGCAAGAAATAGAAGCAAATAGGGATTCTGTCTCTCCAATTCTTAGTCCAACTTCAAGTGCAGTTCCAACTCTAACTCCAACTTCAACTCCAACTCCATCTCCAACTATAGGTCAAGGAAACTCTTCTGTAACAAGTTCAAGTCCTGAAGAAAGAGCTCCTCGATATAGAAATTTGAGTGAAATTTATGACGTAATTAGGAATTTAAATGATGAACTAACTCTCTTTAGTCTTCTTGCTAATTGCTAGCCAATAACATTCGAGGAAGCTGATAAGAATGAAAAATGGAGAGAAGCTATGGATGAAGAGATCAAGGCGATCAAGAAGAATGAGACTTAGAAGCTTGCAACTTTACCCGAAGGATACAAAGCCATTAGAGTAAAGTGGGTCAACAAAATAAAGAGGAATGCAAAAGGTGAAGTGGAAAGATATAAGGCAAGACTAGTTGCGAAAGGCTATAGTCAAAGAGCTGGTATTGACTATGATGAGGTATTTGCTCCTGTTGCTCGCTTGGAAACTATAAGATTTATTATATCTTTAGCAGGTCAATATAGATGGAAAATTCATCAATTAGATGTGAAATCTGCATTCCTAAACGATTTTTTGAATGAAAAGGTTTATATTGAACAACCATTGGGTTATGCAAAGAGGGGATCTAGAAACAAAGTTTTGAAGCTAGACAAAGTCCTTTATGGCTTAAAACAAGCTCCAAGAGCTTGGTATAGTAGAATTGATGAATACTTCTGTCATGATTATTTCTCCAAGTGTTCACATGAGCATGCTCTCTACACTAAGTGTGAAAATCGAGATATATTGATTGTTTGCTTGTATGCAGATGACTTGATTTTCATTAGCAACAATCCAAGCTTATTTGGAGAGTTCAAAAAGACAATGGCAAAAGAGTTCGAGATGACTGATACAGGACTCATGTCCTATTATCTTGGAATCAAGGTGAAGCAAACGGATGAAATAATATTTATTTCTCATGGAGGTTATGCAAAAGAGATCTTGAAGAAGTTCAATATGAAAAACTATCAGCTTGTAAATACTCCAATCGAATGTGGAGCGCAATTGTCAAGAGATGATGTGGAAGAATGAGTATATCCAACATTATTCAAGAGTCTAGTTGGAAGCCTAAGGTACTTAACATGCACAAGACCGGATATTCTATTTGCTGTAGGACTTGTAAGCCGCTTTATGGAGGCTCTTGCTAAGATACATCTTAAGATTGTCAAGAGAATACTTCGCTACATCAAAGGGACTCTTGATTATAGACTTTTATACTCCCAAAGCCATAATTTAAAGCTTGTGGTGTATAGTGATAGCGATTAGGCTGGTGATCTAGATGACAGGATAAGTGCCACTGGATTTCTTTTCTTTATAGGGGATACTGCATTCATTTGGAGTTCCAAGAAACAACCCATTGTCACACTCTCAACTTGTGAAACTGAGTATGTGGCTGCCACCTCATGTGTTTTTCATGCATTGTGGTTAAAAAACTTGATGAAAGAGCTTAATATGCCTCAAGAAGAGCCTATAGAGATCTATGTTGACAACAAGTCTACAATTGCCTTGGCAAAAAATCCAATCTTTCACGAAAGAAGCAAGCACATTGATACACGCTACCACTTTATTGGAGAATGTGTCGCAAGGAAGGAAGTGAAGATAGAGCACGTGAAGTCTCAAGATTAGATTGCTGACATTTTAACAAAGCCCATCAAGAGTAACGTGTTCATCTAGCTGAGAGCTTTGCTTGGAATAACGAGAATCAAATCAAGTTTAAGGGGGGATATTAGTAAATAAGCTTGATTTAGGATTTGGATATGTTTAGAAGTCCTAATTATATTAGGATTAGTTTATTGGTTATTTTTTTAGTCAAATTATGATTGATCTATTAGCTATTTTAATATGTAAAGGACCAACCAAATCCTATTTAGTTTTAGATTTCTAGAGTAGCCTATAAATAGAGGTAAGAGTTTTCAATTGTAAATGCCCAAGTTAGAAGAGATAATAAAATTTAATATATATTCTCTATATTTAAAACAGCCTCTTCCACTTTCTAACACAATCTTTGCAAGAGATGCAGACAAAAGTTTTTTGGCTTCGGCAGCTATCTGTGGATTCAATGGCTGGCCAAGTACAGGTTCAAGTGCAGAGTTCAGGACAAATGTAACTGGGATCAAAGTGACAAAAACAACAAAGGATTACGATAGAATCCATGACCATATTGCTAGAATCAAAGGAGTGATATAGCAATTACTTAAATACCAATTTGATGATAATCATGTTAACATAATATAGAAGCTGTTAGTTATTAAAGCATATTGCCATTTTAGTTAGTCATTGATGTCTTCTTTCGAGTGCAAGCTTTAAAAGACCCGCAAGCGTACGGATGTGCAATATAGTGTATACGAGTGCAGGTGTCGAACCACAGGGAGGCGTGAATGATGTGAATGAATTCTATGCTTGGTATCCTAAAAGTGCCAAAGAGAAAGATCTAAACTATATATATTTCTTTTCTTTTGGATTTTGGATTGTCGGGAGCTCTATGTAAATGAAATAAAACTAAACTATGAATAAAAACAAATGGAAACGCAAGTTGATTAAGAGGAAACTAACAATTGGAAAGGGATTAGGGTGACTTTGGCTTATGAATGGGTAATTCTATACTCAAATGCTATGGGATTAAGGAATGATGGCTAACTCTCATAATTGCTCTTAACTAGGTTGCTAATTAGTGTCCTGATTTTCCCCTAGAACTCGGTGCGGGTCCGTCCCTAGGCGACGTCTCCTAGAGCTACGGCGTGGTCTTTATGACCTAGGGCCTCAAGAGTGACTAACTAACTTCCTAGGTGGCTTAGAATGAACCTACCTTAGTACCTAAACCGTTGGCTGGGTTTAAAGCCAAGACCTAGTGTTGCTAAGGTCGACTAAATCTATCCTGAAACCTATTGGCTGGATTTAAAGCCAAAGGAGACTCGACCTAGACTAGCCCTAAATTATGCTTCGTCATTCTAAGGTCACTACAGCAGGATTTCACTTGCTAGTGCGTGCAAAAATATGCGCTATTGAAGTTATGCTCGTTATTAGGCATGCTAATACGCATATAGACATGAATAAAAGCACTACCCACTTCATAGCATCCACATATAAACACATAGACATGAGTATAATATGGATTAGATGTGTTTAGTAACAAACAAACTTCAATTTATATACATTTTATTCATCTAGGCATTTTATCAAACACATAGACATGAATGAAAGAACACCCAATTAAACAAGACAAATCAAAACATATATATATTCAGCCATCATATCCCATATCATAAGAGTATAAAATCAACCCATTACATAAGTTTAATCACCCTATACAAATCTACTCGAGCATAATGGAAAATAGAATGAAAGAGATATAACGAAACTCCCCTTTCATACTAGCTAATCTTGACTGCAGCTTTTGAATAGATTTGCTCCAAAAGATTGTTGAATCCTCTAACTCAAGCCTGGTTCTTGATGAAAAGTGTGTGAAAAGGGTGTGTGAGGCGGCTAGAGAATAGGGTTAAGTGTGTGTGAGGTTTAGGTGTGAAGTGCGTGTGTGACTCCTTGAAAATTCTGCTCCGCATCGGGCTTTATTTATAGGTTCGCGCCTCTGGAGTACTCGACCGGCTTTCTACTAGGGCTCTCTGGAGTGGCCGGTCTACCTAGCCGGTCGACCGGCTCTCGAAGGGGGGTCGTCCGGCTTTTCGGTGGATCTTTCTGGAGTCTCTTCTTCCTTGGTCGTCCGGCTGACTTCCTTCATCTAATTTTTCGTCTTTTCGGCCTTTAGTCTTCTCTTTTAGACCCGTGCATGTCCTATCTTCATCACCTTTCATCGTCCAATCTTTGTCTTAACCCAGAGTTCAACTAAATCATTGAAAACAAGCAATTAGTGTAGCAATTTATCTCTTAAACTCAATATGCACATTTGTTTATGCTTAAGCCTATTCCTATCAAAAGTACTACACTAATGCATCATTATAAGCATTCAACACCTCTAAAATATAAGTAAATGGCAATGCAAACACACACCAAATCACAACTCATCAGTCATCTTTCCAGAGGGAGTTTGTTTCATCAATATGAATCCTCATTAAAATCTACACCAAACTCAACACTATAAAAAGAGGAAGTACTACACAGGTATTCAAAAACAAGGCTAAAAATGTATTGCAAAGTTCATAATCTCAGTGTCATTGAGTCACAGATATAGAAATTCATTAAGGGACTAAGAAAACAAGTAAAAAGTAACTTCCTCCTAGTTGAACAGCCCAACCTCCCAATCTTCTGGGGGTCATTTTAGCATGTAAGCCGGCAAAGCCCACCAAGCAAATCTTTGATTATGCAACTCAACGAATATATTATGTGTATATATACAAAAATAGTATGCATCAAAATCTTCTCAAAACATCATTTTATGATCTTATAACATACCCGTAGATAAGAGAAAAATGAATGATGAGTGGTAGAGACCAACACAACTTTGGTGCCCAACCAAAAGGGGAAAAAAAAAAGAAGTAAAATGTGAAATTACCAACTTACCCTGACGACCACTAACCTTAGTAAAAGTGATTCTTTTTATATATAGAGATAATCCATTCTTTTAAGGGCTACAGGGTCCATTTACATGGCCATATCCTCCAAAAGTGTATATATTCAGATGTGCTCACGTGTACATATTTTGTGACATAAATTATTTGATGGTCCTCTCAAGGTAAACCTTCATTAAGCATCACGTTCTTTCATGTATTAAAAAAAAAAACATACAGCTAACACGCGCCTCTCTCTCACCTCTAATTTCTCTCTCTTCGTTCTTCTCTTTCCTCACCTCTCTCTTCTTTTCTTTTTTGCTTCACTAATGACACTACTGGTCATCTCATGCAAGATAAAGACCACCATAAAATTCACCTTTCTTAATTGATCATAATGATATGCATCATGTATAAGAAAAATCTGCTAGGTGTTAATCCACCATTAAAGGCCGTCTTTTTTTCCTCATATTGAAGAAAATTCTAGCACCATCTCACTGCGCTGTAACTATCAATTTCTTTCTCTCCTCGTTACAATTCCAACCGCACCTCCTACGCTGTGTTTGGATGCTCCAAGGTCAGTCTGCCATTAAAGCCCACCTTCACCTTCAAGTATGCATACATAAAGATATTTTTGTGTTTGTCAAAGCAGTTAACAAATAGTTGTGGGATAATGAACAAATATCTGATATTGATATATATATATATATATATATATGTATCAAAGTCAGTGAACAAATAGTTGTGAGGCAATGAACAAATAGTCAGTGAATAAATATTTGTAGGTTAGTGAATAACAATTAGTGAATAAACAGTTGTAGGGTAGTGAATAAACATTTATTGTGTGTGAAAAATAGTAGGATAAGCACAAAGCTTAACGAATGAGCATCTTGTAAGGGATCATGATATAAAAACACCGTACCATATTATGGGCTTGTTTGATATTGCTGTTAAAATGTGTTGCTACTGTTGCTGCTACGATTGGGGTTGCAGTTGCTGTTGCAATTAAGAAAGTTGTTTTACTATGTGGTGAAAAAATATAAAATTGTTGTAGGATAAAAAAAGTAGTTGATAATTTGTTTGGTTAAAATTGTTGCTTAATATGTTGTTTATGATTCATTTATTTGTTTGATTTTAATATTTTAAATATTTTAGTTTATATATTTCTTAAATATCTTGTAATTTTTTGAAAAATTTAAATTTTTACTTTTGATTGTTAATTTTTTATTTTTAATTTTCTTTTTTTTATTTTTTTAATGTTTTAACTTTTAATTTTTAACTTTAATATTTAATTTTTATTTACATTTTTTAATTTTTAATTTTTATTGTATTTATATTTTTTAATCTTTAAAATTTTAAATTTTTTAACTTTATTTAAATAACATGTTTAATATGTAATCATAAATCAGTATGTTGTAATAGTTACAATTAATAAAATGTATACATATAAACTTGTGATATATAAAACGCAGTTTGAGAAAAACCAACATAATTGATGCTTTCCAAAACTCCATTTGAATCACTCAAAATTCAATTTTTTTTCCATAGCCAAACACCCCATGAACATGTTTTTTTGGCAAAACCAACTTTTTTTCTTGTTAAACCTCAATGCGAAACAGGCTCTATGAAATGGACAAAGGATTGCATGTACAATGAAGAAAGTGAAGGAGAAGAATGATTCTCAATTGCTTTTTGTTGTTTTTGTTTTGATAGATCTTGATTGAGATGATCCTTCATTTGTTTTCTTATGGAAAAAGAGAACACAAACATATTTTTGGAAGCAAATACTTCTTCCTCGAGTAAACTTCATGCGTCATTTTCATCAGGCGGGCAAGAAAAACTGTTGCCTTCCCTTATAGGAAAGTCAGTCAACAAAAGGGTACAACTGGATAAAATCTTTATTTGTTAAAAAATAGATTTAAAACAACATAGAAACGTTTCTAAAAGTACTAACAAGTATTATATCCAAATTAGACCTGTCAAACAATATACTTAAGACATAAGCAACTACATTATTGATGAAATAAGATAAACTTTATTAGTAGATCAAACAATCATCATTTTACATAATGCTTAAAACAAAATATATAACAAAATACAAAAAATGATTAAAAAATTAAAAAAGGGATGAGATTGGGCAAGGAGTTAAAAGAAACTTGTGCCGCCTTGGTTCCACTTTTTCCTTTTTGCTAACGGGGCGGGAATCGAAGCGGGTCAAAAATCTCATCGAAATCCCCGTAAAATCCTTGCCAGACAAGGATAGAACAAAGTGATTTTCATGTCGCTAAACACGAACATAATTGAAAACCTAATGATTCCTTACAATAACAGCAGTGAGAAACAAGACCCACTTCTTTTACTTGGCGAAAGAAAATTATTTTTAATTCTTAACAATACAATAATATGCAGGGCAACCACAACAGGAAAAGGAAAAAAAAAAAATAGAAGTTATAGTATGTCGAGGTCTACACGTTAGGGGAGGGACAAAATTGGAAAAGACACAACAAAAGACGAAAATAGGCGATAATTTTCAAAAGAAAATTTTATTTTTTCAAAAGAAAAATTCATTGGAGCGATAACCATCGTCAGTTTCTGTCTCAATAAAAACTTATGACATCTTGTAAGATTAAACTTCATAATTACACCTTTCACTAACCAAACTAAGCACTCATTAGTCACATATTTGGACATTTGAGTAGGTGTGTTTTGTTGGTATTTAGAGAGCCATGCTCTATATTGAACATTTGACTAGGTATTTTTTGGTATTTAGAGAGCTAATCTTTATATTAGTAAATGGAATCACAATAGTTGTCTTTGTTTCTCTATTCTTCTATTCACTTTTGCTTTGCTTATGGACTGGGTGATTCGGGAAGAATATCAGTTAGTGTTCATTTTGATGTTATTATTAGGTGGTAAATCTTTATCATATTAAAGAGGTGTTGGTAGTTTGATATGCCTTATTTTGACATATGCATTTCTGAGACCAAGAGTTATATACATATTATATTTGTATGTTTAATTTGGGGCCGATAAGGATGATCCTAAGTAAATTTTATTGGTTACATAACATTGTGCTAACTCGCTAGTTCTATTGCCTTTTGGTGTTCATTTGGACAAACTTTTATGTTTAATGAACTATACAAATTGGCATTATTTTCCTGTCAAACCCTTGATAATTTTTTCCCGTGTTATTCTTAGCAATTTTGATGGTTATTTTAGTTTATTTGATGGCATCGTATATATGTAGCTCATTTACCTGAAGTTACCTTTCTCCTTTTAATTTGCTTTATTAGGTTGAATTGGGAATAAGGATGGCAATGGAATGAGTAACTTAGGGTAGTCGGTATCGATCTGACTTAGGGTAGCAGAGACTGATCGACCCAATAAAAATCCAATAAAAATTTGTCCCAATAAGAACCTTGAATGAACTCAGAATGATTAAAAATACTCGTTAGGGTTTGGGACAGAACTAAAATTGACCCCTGGAAACTCGCATTCTCTAACCTGATTTCATATTTATGTTTAGATTTGTGGATTACTTTCTAATGTGAATAGCTTTGTTATATGAAAGTTTTGGTTGCTTTGTTATGTAGATGGTTTTGTTGTAAGTTTACATTAATTTAGATTTGTTTAACATTTTTCAATTATAATTTGATACTTTGAGCTATGGATTATATGCATTGTGCCCCGTTATATGGGTCGCTTTCGTACTTGTTTTTGCATTCAACCTGGGGTAGTCAAGTACCACAATTGTCAATTAGCTTTTTGTATATACTGGAATTCTTATTAGTTATCCTATTGCAAGATGTTAATTTGTGAAAAGCTTTGAGTGAAGTGTGCTGTTGGTAACGTTATGGTTTGTATTTGGGCAAGTTTTGCTTATTCAGTGCTAATTCATAGCGTGTTGTTGACAGTCTTTGACATTATCACAAGTATTTAGAAACCAAACAATTTATGTAAATTGATTTTTATGCCATGACATGAAGCAAATTACTTTTAGGGAAAATTGAATAATGGAAAGTTAGTTACACCTAGAATCATACTCATGTGCCCAATACTTACGTTTGATCAACATATATGGCTATATCCATTTCATACTTAACACATAAAAAATTTCAGCCATTTATACTATTTTAATTTTTGATTGGAAAAATACAATCGCCATTTACCTTAATTTGTTATCCCATGGTAAAATTAAAAAAAAAAATTGTAACATATCTATTAAGTTGTATTAATTAAACAAGTACCGCTGACTTTGATATAAAAGATATCTTTATATTTGACAAAGAAAATTTGGACAAGATTTTCTAATAAGCTAATATATATTGGATTTGAGATGGAAAATTCTTCGCTGTCTCTAATTGAGATGAGGGTTTTTGAAGAGGAAAATTTCAGTCTCAAATTCAAAAACTCTTTTGTAGTGTGATAATACATTTTATACTCGTTTATATTTAAAGAATCTAATATCACCAATTTCTATTTTTATTATCGTAATATGTGGTTGGTCTTTATCACATGAGAAGAAAGGATTGATTGTTATTTTACTTGACACTATCTGGATCATAATTTTCATTCAAATACATAGATACATAATTTTCATTCAAATTACCAGTAAAAATTATGCCCAAATTCGCCTGGTAACATGACTTGCATAGCAAAGAAAACAAGGTGAAGTTATCTTGTGACACCAGTGTGGTGCTGGTCAAAGACCATTTGACGCTCAAGTCAGTAGGATATAGGTGTAATTTATATATAAGCATAAATGTGCTCATAATATGTATATAAATGAACTCAGTAATATTGAGTTACCTTCAGCTTATAATCCTCGCAGTATTTATAGAATGATGAGGATGGTCTTTGGATATGTATGAGACTTCTAATAGATATTTGATCGGACTTTAATAATACAGTTTAATATTTTTTTATATATTAGAATACTAATCCTTAAGACTCATAAAATAAGAATCTAGTTGAGTTTATATAGGAGTCCTCTTTAAATAAAACGTATCCAAAATTTGATAAAATATAGGTCGGGTCAAATATGCCCTTGTCCGTAGCCCCTTTAGTTCTAGTCGGACCACGCAATGGGTCGAGTGGAACTAACTATCGAGTTAAAGTTCCAAACTGACCAAAACTTAAGTCTTTGCCATGTATTTATGTTTGTGAACCTTCGATAGCTAAGACAACCTTAGATCTTATCTGCTTTACCCAAAACATCCAGAGCTTGGAGTCATGAAAAGGTTAAATCATCAATTTAACAGCTTGAAAGAGTCCAAGGTTTCGAAAACCAAGCCTTGAAGCTAGAAACGCACAAGTTGGATAATCATCCAAAGCTTCTTTGGCATCTCATTTTTGTAAGAAGGTGAACACATTATGCCACTGAATAAATAGAGGTTGAGATCGAGAATATCAAAGGGACCTTAGCTAAAGATGGCGGGAAGTTGCTTTCCAGTATGTGACTCAATTGAGCTTAAGAAAAAACATTTTGAGAGATCTCCAAATAACCCAAAGAGAATAAAACTTGGACTTGTTTAAACTTGTCCTAGGCTCTCTACCGCTTTGGTTTTGCGCTAATTGCTCGTCATGCTCTCAACCCTTCATGTGTTTACTTTGAAGAATAAATAGGCTTGTAGGTGCGAGCCGGAGCTCATGTTGTAGGTACGAACCGGAGCTATAAGTGCGAGCCGGAGCTCGTCATTATCATGCGAGCCTTAAATTGACTTTTGGAGAGCCTTAGCTCTATTATGAACCGTAACCTTTAAATCATCGAGTCATAGCTCTTTCTCAGGGTCAGGGCCTATAGCTCAGCTCCTTGTGTTCGAGGTCAACATAACGCGGCCAAATTATTATCATTTAAGATTTTAACCCGTAACATATTTGATAGAAATTGTTTGAAATTTATTAGTTTGATGTTTACTTGAGGTCTTTCCGGTATGTCATGCTCCTCAACATTGCGTTGACGATCTCTACCAACTTTTTCCTTGTTGGTCCTTGATATATCAAGTTTGATGACTTGGTATGGACTTGCTTAACAGATTCCCTGGTTCCTTATTGAACTTCTAGCTCATTGTTCTTCATCTATTGGATGTCAGGATAAGCAAGCTATATGTGACCTTATAATCTGAATCCAAATAGAATAAGTTGGCTCAATTGTGCCCTGCTCTTCAATTTGAAAAGCCTTCAAGCTAGGGCACAGTAACTCGTTGTCTGCATCATTTGCTAGTTCATAGTTATTGCAGCCGTACAATCTAGGTCATGACCATCAAGGAGTTTAAGTGAAACTCTAGTTTGTGTTGCAACGTTCGACAAAGCATTAAGGTATTGGTTAATTAGGATTAGGCTTCAAATCCACGAACTAAATAGAAAATTCTGTTAATGGTCATCTCGACAAGCCTAGTGCCTCCACTCCCAGGTGTTATAAGTTGGATCAGCCACCAGAGCTTTTGCCTTCATGCTTGTGAGTTTGTTCGCACGTAACTTGCATGACTTTCGCTGTGGATCTCAATGGGATTAATAATCGTTCCCACAGACGGCACCAACTGATAATACCAAAAATTATCGGTAAGAATTATGCCTGAATTCGCCTTGTAACATGACCTGCATAGCAAAGAAAACAGGGTCAAGTTATCTTGGGATGACAGTGTAGTACCGGCCAAAAATCTTTTGACGCTCAAATTAGTACAATATAGGCGTAATTTAGACATAATCATAAATTTGCTCAAAAATATATATACATACATACGTACATTATATATATATATATATATGAACTCAGTAATATTGAGTTACCTTCAGTCTATATTCCTGGTGATATTTATAGAATGATGAGGATGGTTTTTGAATATAAATGGGACTCCTAATAGATATTTGATAAGACTCTAATAATAGAGTTTGATATTTATTCATATATTAATATAATAATCTTAAGGCCTGTAAAATAAAGATCTAGTTGAGTCTATATAGATCTCTTTAGATAGAGTGTATCCAAAATTTACATATAGGTCAGTTGGATATGCCCTTATCAATCATCATCGGAAGTATCCAAAGGTTGAAATTGATTTGAAACCCTTTTAAAGGAGGGAGGGAAGTTGACCCACGAAGGAGAGTTCTTGTTCTTTGGGGAAGAAGTGGCCTTCGGGGAAGAAATTTGCTCTCTGGGAGGAGAGATAGCACCAGCTGCTTTTTCATTTCCAAGAGTGGCATGGTTTGCTAAAAAATTCAGCTCATTAATGTTACTTGGGCCAGCTTTCTTGCCCGCTTTTGTCTATTCACTTTGTGGCTTGGAAGCATTGCATTTTTTCTGCTCAAATCCTTTATGTTTTTTTGTAAAATTCAGATTGCCATCATTTGTTTTCAACATTGAGCATTTTATCCATAACACGACCCACCATTTGCACTTTGAACACTTGGAAGGTATCTAAGCATATTCTTCATCAATCTTGACAAATCTTCCATCTCAAAGTTTAACTTGCACAAATTCCAGCATTTCTTCTTCAAGATTAACCTTAATAGAAACTGTAACAAAGGCAAGATTGGTCCTAGATTAAGTAAGAGCATCCATTTGCAAAGATTCACAAATGTGTGAAACAATGTTGCTAAGACCATCATTTGGCCTTAAGCTCAAAGACAACATATTTTAATTTAATCCAAATTGAAACTCTATGACAAGCAAAGTTGACAAATTGCAAGTATAGTTCACGCTTTTTATAAAGAAGAGGTTTATGATTAACATGCCAAAATTACTTAAACACCCCATTTCAATACTCTTCATTCTCAAATTTGAGTATGCTTATAGTATAATGTTTCTTCCTCACAAGCAACAAATGGGACTATACAAAAATTTTGATCCAGCAAATCAGCATGCTCGGCTTTTGTTTCCCGTAACACAAATGGATGTCTTGTTGATGGCTTTTTACCCTACTTGCTTGACTTCAGATGCTCTGTAGGGGAAGGCTTTAATAATGAGCGATGCGTGGTCATTTGTTCAGGCTCGTAGTTCTTATAGTGTCGCATTTGAGACTGATTGCAAAGAGCTTTTTCAAATAATAATGCAACCTATTTTTTTCAATTGGTCATCCTTTCCAATAGCTCTCCTTTAGGTTAGTGCTCGAAAAGCTAATCAAGTTGTCGATTGGTTAAAACAGTCATTAGGTAATAGTTATAGGAGTCATTGGATGTACCATACTCCTATCTAGTTGGCCAATCCATTATAAACTAACATTATGACTTCCTATTTTGATCAACCGTTATTAATTGATTATGTATGATAAAATACCTTGCTTTGAAACAAAAAAAAAAATCAATGTTCTTTGTGTAAAATAGAAATAACATATAATGAAATCAACATAATTAAACCCCAAAACCATTTTGAGGGAAAAAAATAACGGCGCCCTCAAACTCTCATACAAGGGATCCAATTCTAACTACTAACACTCTTATTTTTATCTCATGCGAAATCATTATGTTAAACGCCTCCAAGACAAATTAAACACACACTTAAAAAGATTAAATTCTTGCTTAATTTTGATTACGCTTGGTCCCTGAATTAATAATTTATCGAGTTTTGCCAAAGAAGTATAGCATTGGACCAATTCACACATTTTACGATTGTCACAAGCACTCAAAGATTTGAAGTGGGCATAATAAAATTTGGTGCTTATGAAGAGTCACGAAAAATTATTGTTTTTTTTTATAAAAGAACACATTTTTTTCCAAAAAGTATTTAGTTTAATTTTAAAAAACTAACTTTAAAAAAAAAACCATTAAATTTAACTTTTTCTAGAAGATAGAAATTTAGGTTTTCAAAAAAATATTTTTCAAAATTTATAAAATAATACTTAAAAAAAAAGTCAATGGAAAAGAACCTAAGGGGATGTTTGGTTCAGGAAAAGAAAAATAATTCCCATCAATCAAATTCATGAAAATATGATTCTCGAAAATGATATAAAAATGGTTGGTATATCAAAAATATTCTTGAAAAAATTTTTGATATTTCCAAGATGGTTAACTTGCTATGTTTGATTTAAAACTGATGTTCTTGGAAAGTTTGAGCTATCTTAAAAATTTTAATTAATTATTATTATTATTATTATTATTATTATTATTATTATTATTATTATTATTATTATTATTATTATTATTATTATTATTATTATTTATCTCATTATTTTTAATTTTTAATTATTGTTTCTTTTTTATTTAAGTAATTTTTTTTATTTTTATTCATTATTTTTATTATTTTTATTTAATTAATTAATGAATTATATATGTGTGTGTATATGTATATATGTCTATATTCTCAAAAAAATCTATAGGAAAAGTGCATCCACTTGAATATAAGCTTTGCATTGCAGGTATATGAGTATTTTTGTACAAGATATTTATCTATAGGATAATACTATTATATTTGAAAGCTTTTTAATGCACAAAATCTGAAGAATCATGTTGAGTGATAGTTTAAACTTTGTATTAAATGTTTTGCATGCTTGGATGGTGTAGCATTAATAGTGATTTGACTTTATAGGTATTACTTGTTATTTTGAGCTGTTAATTTTTGTAAAAAAAATATGAGTACATTTGGTTGGTAGAAAAAGTAGCTTTTTGAAAAAATAGGTAACAACTTTTTCAGCATTTTTTTTAGGCACCGGTTGAGACAGCCAGTCAACTAGCAAAAACAAAGAGGCATTACTCTCTACTGGATTAGCCAAGCGCTTGATCGGTAGAATCGACCGATAAGGCCTTTTAACTCTCTGTTACTATCGGCTAAGCTAGGGGGTCAACCGGTAGACACTTTTGAGATTTCAACTTTTTGGCATTATAAATATACCTATCACCTCCCAACTCAGAATACAACTTGATCAAAATACTCTGTGCAATCTAATAGCATTAAAAGCTTTCTTTCTTGCTTATTTATCTCATTCATTGCTATCTTCATTGATTGCTCATCATTTGCATTCATTGATCAAGTTAATAGAGCTTATAATTTGCTTATCTACTTAGAGCAATATAAGAAAATTTAAATACCTCCTATGCTCTTGCTCTCAAGGAAGTTCTTGTAAACCAAATTCTTACTATTTCATTAGGTAAGTGATTTGCTCTTGGGTAGTATAGTTTGTGAGAAACATTCTCTCAAGAGTGAAGGGTGTAAAATCCTCAAGTTTTGGGAGAACACTTCGTGGTTCTTGTGATGAAGCAAGATTTGTAAATGTTATTCTACGCTTCTACAACATATTAAATAAAAAGCAGATTCACTAATAGAGTTACCAAAACTCTATGGGAAAACCTTAGGTAGTGGAGTAAGCCTTTAAACCATTCTAAATCATTGCGTTAGATCTTCTAACGCTTAATCTCTTAACATTTCCAATATTTTCATATCTTGTATGTATAATTGCTTGAAGTTTTTGTAAAGAGTTTTTAAGTGCTTAATTGTGCCATTAATCCAATTCACCCCCTTCCCTTCTCCCCCTTTGCTCTTGGATTCATTGTTCGGGCAACAAAAACTCTTAAAAAAAAACTTAAATTTAGCTTTTTCCAAAAGATAGATTTTTAGGTTTGCAAAAAAAAAAAAACTTTTTTCAAAAGTTACAAAATAATACTAAAAAAAAGTCAATGGAAAAGAACCTAAGGGGGTGTTTGGTTCAGGAAAGGAAAAATAATTCCCATGTTCTTGGGAATATGATTCCTAAAATATTATAAAAATTGTTTGGTATATCAAAAATATTCCTGGAAAAATTTTGAATATTTGCAGCATGGTTAACTTGTTATGTTTGATTTAAAATTGACGTTCTTGGGAAGTTTGAGCTATCTTACAAAAATGTTCCTGGTTAATTAATTAATTAATTAATTATTATTATTATTATTATTATTATTATTATTATTATTATTATTATTATTATTATTATTATTATTATTATTTATAAATTAACTATCTTTTTTATTTAAGTAATTATTTTTATTTTATTATTATTTTTCAATAATTATTTTTATTATTTTTATTTAATTAATGAATGAATTAATTTTCTTATTGTTAGTTAAAGAGCCATATTTAATTAACAACATTGATTAATTAAACAAGATAAAACTGATAAAAATTAAAATCATATAAGAAAATTTAAGATTTAAACAGAAAATTAAAATCTCAAAAAACAAACAGCATAAACAAAAGAAACAAAACAACGTTGTTGACGATGTTAGGCGTAGATTGACATTTTAACTTACTCAATTGGGAAATTTTGGCTGAAGACGTCAAATAAAACCAGATCATGGGAGGTGATATTCACCACTTGTTATTATTGTCCTATGAATATAAGAAGATATTTAGACATGGGAAAGAGACTCTTCATTTATCCAATCTATTACGTCATGCATTATGTATGCTCATCTCAGTTTCCTTTTTCTTTCACAATCATGGAAGACAACCGATTTGTCGTTTTACAAATTTTAGTCAAGGTATTACATAATGAGAAGATTTTTTTTTTATTGTCAAGGAAAACCTATCTGCTTTTCATGTATCACGCCTAATCTCAACTCTTATCGTTAAATTGTACTTAGAAAACAATAGGACGGTTACGTGGTATATCACAAAAGTGACAATTCGCGGTAAAAGAAAAGACGCAATATGATAAAATAAATTAATCGAGTAAAAATCAAATCTTGCTACGCACCCCTTTATGGACCAAGGCAAAGACTTGAACGTGTCTAATGACTTGTTCCCCTATGTATCAGCTCATCCACGAAGGATTGCAAGTTGGTGGCGGAGGAGCCACCCTCCGCTACAGCTTCCTCCGCCTTGTTCCGCCACTTCAATGCATTCTCTCTCATCTCCGCCGCCTTGGGGCCGCTCATGCCCTCAAGCAAACACTTCTCAATCTCATCCCTGGGAATAATCTTATTCTCTGCTGCACCTCTGCAAACTCGAATCCCAACCCTAAAGACATCCACCAGGAACTTAGCATTAGTGACTTGATCACCCCATTGAGGGAAGGCTAACAATGGCACCCCATTGGCGAGCGCCTCCATTGTTGAGTTCCAACCACAATGCGTGAGGAAACAAGCAATGGATGGGTGGGCCAAGACTTTTTCTTGAGGACTCCATTGCACAATCTTTCCTTTATTCTCACCTACTTTTTCCAAGAACCCTTCTGGTAAAACATGCGGCTCATAGGGTCTGCCTTCCTGGGGCGGTTTCATCACCCATACAAACGAAACTTTCGAGCTCAACAGCCCGTGTGCTATTTCATCAACTTGCTCCTGCTTCAAGTGAACAAGACTCCCGAAAGATATATACACAACGCTTGATACAGGCCTGGAGTCAAGCCAGGTAATGCAATCATCAGCAGCCTTCATCATATCGCCACGAATCTGAGAAACTGGGGGATTGTTTTTGAACAATGGACCCACAGGCTTGATGGAAGGACAAAGCTTGGATATGGTCATGTACTCAATCAGCTCGTGCTCAAGCTCCTGGAAAGTATCCATCAGTACGCAGAAGGGCTTTTCCCGGTTCTTGAATTGACCTAAGAGAGCTTTTCCAAAGGCTGCAGAAGGTGTAGAAGGGTGCAAGAAGCTAGGCACTTCATCATGTTTCAGGAGAGGCATACATGGCAATTGCACATCCAATTCTGGTTCCTCTTCAGTGGGAAAAGGCACCAGGCTATGGTGATAATAGTAATACGCCACGAAACAGGCGCAAGATTGCACCCAAAGCACAGCACTGGGGATGTCATAACTCTCAGCAACCTCAGAAACCCACGCGATGAAAGGGTTGTTGATCACGCAGCACACAGGGCGACCTTCTTCTTCGTGTTTCTTCAGCATAAGATTCAGCTTCTCTTTGCCCACAACTTCAAGATGATGAAAATATGAGTCGAAATCCAGTGAGTTTGCAGCATTGAATTCCCACTCATCGTCGAAAAATTCAAACCTGATCATGCCTTCACCAACTCGAATCGGTTGAGAATCGGTGATATTATTGGCTTTTCTGACGTCTTTGCCGAAGCTTTCTGTGGTGGAGAAGGTGACAAACAGTCCCTTGGAGGCGAGACATTTGCCTAATCTAAGCAGTGGATTGACATTGCCCTGGCTGGGGAACGAGACCATCAACACATGAGGAGAAGCTTCGGAGGCTTCACGGGCCATTTTTGTGTAATCAAGACTGTAAGCTTGAGAGGAGTTGAGATGCAAATTAAGGCCAAGAGAATGAGATGAAAGTTTAGCCTCCGGTCAAAGAATTGGTAGTAGATTTCAATTTCTTGTATGATGGGAGAAAGGGATTATGTGATTTCCTTACCACAAAAACAATATAAATAGAAAAACTAAAAAGAATTTACTTGTAGCACGGACTTAACCAGAAATTTATCGTTAACGTGGGTTAAGATCTATTTAGGTATTTAGATGGAAACTGATGTCGAGATAGTGAAGTAAAATAAGAAGGGTATGTTTGGATTGGCTTTATTTCAAGAAAAAAAGTATTTTTTTCCTTCAAAAATAGTATTTTATTTTTGTAATAACTATTTGGCTTGACCTCTAAAAAAGCTAAAATAGTAAAAACTAACAAATTTAAACAAATGTAGATAAACCATTAAATAATGTATTTACTATTTATAGTTTCAAAAAAGAGCATATTATTTCTAGTTTCTAAAATTAGCATATATTTATAGGTTTATTTTGTTTATTGTTATTTATTTAAATTTATTATTTTTTAATGCATATACTACATAGTATAAAATTTTAAATATACATGAACTTTTTTATTAGTAACACAATAGTATGTAGATTAATTTATATTCCATAACCCATAAGAAAAAGTCCAAAATTTATATATGTCTTCATATATGAAATAGCTTATAATTCACAATTTTGTGTGTATATGCAATATAGATTTGGAATGCTGTATAGGATAATTCATGTAAGCTATGAAAAAAAATAAAGCTCTACCTAAGATTTGAAAAGGAAAAAATATTATATAAGCAAAAAATTAACATCATTACTTAATGGTGTGTAAAATATCACTTTTTCAGAAGTTCAAGTCTTTCTGCTAAAAGTTTTGAAAGTTCAGTCCCTTAATTTCATATACTGTAAAATTTAAGCCCTTAAGAATCCTTTTCCCTTCTTAATATATATAAAACTTTTAGAGATCATTCTCGGCTCAAAGATCTCTTTTTTGCTTCTTACATAAGCAATGATCACACCAAAATTGTTCTCATTAAGAACATCACATATATCAAACTATACATGAAAAAGATAACATACAAAGCAAATAGCCAAAGTAAAATTAAGAGATTACAAACATACCGGCAACAAAGTGAATACAAATTTTTCCAGTACATATAAACCAACAAAACCAAATTTTTTGGTAAATAGAAAAAATATATATAATCATAGTAATTAGAAAATTTATTTTTTTTATTTTAAAAATAAAATTTTTTAAAGTGAGTTGAAATGAAGTGATATATTTTTATCAATTGGAAAGGTCATGTACGTTGTTCAAGTACAAGAACGTAAGCAATTTGCAACATTGTTAATAAGAGAATATCAGGCATGGTTAGTATATTTCAATGACGTACAATCATGTACAAACTACTACAAGAAAAGGTAAAGATGAACTTGAATATTTATCTACTAATCATAAGTTGGTAGAGCCCTTACAAAATCTTTATCTACTGAAAAGATCAGTAGAATTATCAGAGATATTTGGACTTTTACCAATTAATAAAAGATAATCTTGTTGAAATCTATTCTATCATATTGATGTCAGTTATTATTGAAAATCATATGTATGAGAGTTAAATGATAATTCAACAAAGTATTATTCAATAAATACTAACGTGTGGTTGCATTAATATTTCCGTTGCATTGATTTCTTAAGGAATAGTGGGGGAAATTATTTTATACGAAGTCCCATATCTAATCAATGTAATATTAATTTACACAATCTTATTCATGAAAGGTTGGATTTTGTTACTCAACAGACTCATAGATCAGTGCAAAGTGAAAGAGCAATTTTGAATATTCTTGATAAGTCTGTTTATGTAAGTAGGCAAGTCAAAGGTCACTTGCTATGAGTTATTTGATAAAACTGTAGAGAACTCCTTAATACAAAATCAACGCAAAGCCCATTAGTGCACTATCGTTAAAGAACTAGAAACCCCTGTATGATATGAATATGTTTATTTTGTCTCAGATTCAATCCAAAGATTTATGCCTTTGCCACCTATAAACATACACTACACAGTCGCTCAAATTTATCATTTCTATGCATCCTTGTATTAGAGTATGTATATTATTATTAGATAATAAGTGAGAAATTATTGTGTGTGTGTGTGTATATATATATATGAATATATATACATATATATAAGTATTTTCTACAAAAAATAATATATAACAGAATAATTATTATGGTAATCATTAAGATTACTTATTAAATTTTATATTATATATGAATGTGTTCATAGCATTGGAAAAGTTGTGGGCTTGTGGAAGTTAACTTGAAATTTGAATATTTCTTTAAACGTTGCATGCAATAGTTACAATGGTCTGTTAATCAAATTCAAAGTACTTTGCAGATGTTGCATGTAATGTGGAAAGAAAGTCATGTTGCTTTGTTAATCGGCAGCTTAACTCCTATAAATAGATGATCAAGCTTTGAGAAATTATAAGTTGATTTGCTCTCTTCTAATACTTTGTTAGTTTCCTTCTCTTTTTACAAATTTCTCAAATCACATTTTTGAGTTGAGTTTCCAGTTCAAAGAATTTACTATGGGTGTAGTCTTTTTAAATTCTGGTGTTACTCATTGTATCATGAGGATAGCATTTCCAAGAGTCTCTACACGTATATCAAATAAAGTACTTTTTCTAAAAAAAATAAAAATAAAAAATTAATCTTGTCGTCCATTTTCTTTTTTCTCCTATATCTACAATGTTACATACAACACTTCTATATATATAGATTATAGATTGATTAAATCAAGATGGTTATGAAACTATTTAAGAGTAATAAGATCATTTTTATGCATACCATTTGATTGCTAGAACCAATTTGTTGCACCAAAATTTGGAGAATGATATGCGCTTTCTGAAACAACTAGTATTTTAGGATCCCGCACATTACACGATTTAGTCTATTCTTATTATTATTTTTCATTAAGTGGAAAAATATGTAACATTTTAAAATTTTGCATTAGTATCCAAACATAATATTAAAATCTCGTTGGTTTATAAAATATGAACTTTTAAAGTAAATCTTTAGGCTCTAGAGGTATCTAAAATGAGATTACTTTTTGTATCTTCTCCAAGCATCTCTGTGTGAAAAAAAGGATTCCAATAAAAAAAATTGCTTCTACAACTACGAAAAGTAAATTTGTAAATCTCTCATATAGTAAAATTATGGAAATATAATAATCTTTTTTATTGAAAGAATTTTTTATTGATTTGGAGCCTCTTCCCCTCACCCGAGGTTAAGAGGCTCACTGTAAGAAAGTTAATGATTCTATCGTAGAGCTTGGCACTAAATAGGAAGTCACCATTCACTAAGGTCTTGATAACCGACTTCCCTATCATCAGGTCACCAATTTGCTTGACCTTTTAGTACTGGGCATTCGTTAGGCCTTATACATGGTCTTACAAATTTGCGAAGACCTATGGTTTTAGTAAATATATAGTCGCCCAAACTTGTTTACTGCAACCTCCTTTATGAGGAAGTACCTCTTCTCCTAAAGTTGCAGGGCTAGTTTGCCGAGTTTCTTAGAGAAAGTTGTCTTGTACTCTTAGGTATTTTCTACCTACCCACCTATGTCAATTCCAAGTATAGGTATTCTTGTGCTCATAGTCTTTCGAGCTTTTCTTGGGAGTATGGCATGAGTTACTTCAGTGTGATAGCACTTGGTACTTTAATATTGGCTCGAGTCATTTTCTTTACTCCTTATCCTGCAAAAGTAGGGACAGCTTACATTTCCTTGTCTAAAGAGTTTCAAAATTCAATTGAAGTATGAATTAATAATTATTTTTTTTATTGTATTGAATAAGATGATTTTGTCAAAGTTAAAGAGTTAAATAGCTGATATATCATGTTTTCTTTTATTTACCCAAAAAAAAAAAAGAGAGAGAGAGAGACAAAAGTATAAAAATTGAGAAGCAGAAAAATAAAGTACATTAAAACACTACTTATTCAAAAATTCCGCTTTACTAGACTAGTCAAGATTCTAACTGTCAGATTTTGTTCCTGATTCTAACTGTTCAAATTAATTAATAATCAGTATTTCATAAAAATAGTTTAGTTCATATATACTATGATTTAATGTCGTTTGAGTATTTCAAAGAATTGAGCCTTTTATCTTTGTTATCTTGCTTTATTGCATGAATAAGGACCACCTTCTTTCATTTCAACAAATACTTTACTTTCTCCTTCGTGAATTACAGTAGTATAATTCATGAAAAAGGCTCATTAAATACTTGATATATATCATCCCTCAGAGATGCCTTAGTGGTAAGAGCTAGAGATGGATACAACTCATGACACGGCCCTGAGTTGAGTATCCCGACTAAACTGGTACATATCATAGGAGACATGTTATAAACTGGTACATAGCATAGAGGACATACTATGCACCCAAGGTATACCATTTGGTGGTCGAGCTCCAATTGGTGTACCAGTGATCGGGCTCCGTCAGTTAAATTTCCCTTATTGGAAAAAGAAAGAAAAATAATTGATATATATCACCATTAACATTTTAATAGAGCCCACATTAATTTTTTCAGCACTTTTTAGTCTCTTTCTCAAAATCGATAATACAATATTTGTATAGTTGAAAGGCGTAGATTTAAATTCTGTTCTGCCCCTTTGTTTTGTTTTTCTTTTCTTTCTTTTTTTTTTTCCTCTCTTTTTCTGGCATCGTTAGCTGTACAGTTGGTTTTGAACAAGAAAATAGTCAAACCAGTGAAGGTTTTGTTTATTGTGAACAAGAAAATGCACAATTAATAAATATGGGCTAAAGGAAAAAAGGATCGCGCCTTCTGGTTCGAATTTGATTTCTTTACAATGTACAGCATCGTCTCTTAAGATAAGTCCGCTTTAAAATGACATCTCAACCAACCCAACCAATGGTCAAAAATTAATTCTTTTACAACAATAACCTTATTACCCCAAATTCTTGTTCCTTGGGTTGGTGACCGTCTTCTCACCTTTTGATTGTAGGACTGTAACGTGCTATTTGTACAATTGTTTTAAAGGCTTTTAAATGGGTGTGTGCTATATATGCTCTTTGGGTTGGCGAACTATCTTCTCGCCTTTCGATTGTATGACTGTCATGCTATTTGTACGGCCGCCTTTAAGGCTTTTAAATAGGCGTGTGTTGTATATGCTCTGTAAAGATGTGAAGTATGAATTTACTTATTTGGCTTAAGATTAGAGATGCATACTATGTAGGAGTTTTTCTTGGTGGTAGAAAATGGTGTCAAATACAACAATACGTCATGACTTAGCAAAATTTTACCTCAACTCTCATCATGATATTTTCTCTTTTTTTTTTTTACTTTAAAGAAGAATAAAGGTCAGTTACATGCAATTAGAGAGAATTGGACCTTAGACCACTCATACTAACGGTGAAAAATATACTACTTGACTAAAAGATATTTGGTATATTCTCTCGTTTACTCTCATACTTACACGAATTTTCCTTTTCGAGTTGGTGTACAAAATCATTTTGTCACTAATCCTTCCTCTTTGACCCAAAAAAATAAATTAAAAAACTAAACCCCATTCCGCCCTTAATCACACAAGAATTGGATTGGGAGTACTTTTGTAATATTATTATTACAAGAGAAAAGTGTTATAACATATTATTGTGGGTCGTAGCCAAACAGCCGAATTATTGTTGTTGACTGCAATAGTGACATGTGAAATTGAAATTCATTAACGATAATGAACACATGTCAGATCATACTTTTCATGCAATTAATTCAAGAAAGACCTAAATTCATTTTGTTCAATGTTTATCACTAAATTCCAAAATTTCCCTTGAGCTTCAACAACTACCCAGATTCCCTAATGCACTTTTAGCAGAAGTGATGGTTGGCGTGAGTATGGTCAAAATTGGTGGCAGGGGAAAATTTTTTAGGGTACCAGTGCACGACTTGTGCCATCGCCGGATTTTGATGTTAATTTGATATTATTAAATTTTATATAATTAGTGATATTAAAAATTATATGTTAGATTAATTTATAATTTATGGCTAATATGTAATGATAAATCTAATCAAAATATTAATAATATTAATATTAAAATTGGTATATTAAATTAATAATATTAGAAATTTACTTTAAAATTTTGATGAAATCAAATCTTTAATTCACTTTTACATATATGTATAAAGACCCAAAAAATTATGTATATAATGATAAATTATAGTTAAAATATGTTATATTGAATAGCTAAAATATGCCATATTGACATGATGTGACCAACCAAACAGTAGCAAATAGTGCAAAAAAGAACAACCCCGTCGAATCTTCAGGAGATTTAAAGGAAAACGGTAGGGAGGACGAGAGTCCCAAGGGGCAAGACAAGGATAGACATGGGAGACAACCTTTCAACAAGGACGTGAAGAGAGATAAGAAATCCATCAAGTGCTACTTTTGTCTCGGTTTCCATCCATGGAGAGAGTGTCCAAGAAGATAAACACTCAACATGTTAATTGAGAAACGCGAGAAGATCGGCGAAGCACAAATGGGTTCTCTTCAGTTGCTGAATGCTTTGAATGCCAAAATAACACCAAGGGCCACATCGAGGGGTGGCTTGATGTACGTAGAGGCATTGATTCAAGGAAAGCTCTCCAGGGCCATGTTGGACACTGGAGCTTCTCATAATTTCATGGCAGAAGACGAAGCCAAGAGATTGGGACTTATTCTTAACAAGTCTCAAGGGTCCCTCAAGACTGTTAATTCTGCCCCACGACCATTGGCATGGGTAGTGAAAGATGTTTCTCTAACAATCGGTACTTGGCAAGGGAAATTAAATTTTACGGTGGTACCCATGGATGACTTTGAACTTGTTCTTGGTATGGAGTTCTTTAAACAAGCAAAGGCCATCCCCACACCCCATCTTGAACATATGATGATCATGGAGGAGAACACCCCTTGCATGGTCCCGGCAAAGATCCAAGCTAGACTTGAAAAGAGACAACTTTCGACCCTCCAAGTGGACAAGGGAGTTCGGCAAAATGAGAGGACTAACTCAAGAGCCATGAAAAGAGCGGATAAGGGTGAACAGGTGGTAGATAAGACACCAAAGGAGGTCGCCAAAGGCCGTGGGAAGGTGGAAGAGCCCACATCACCCTTGTTACAAAGGAAGGCACTACCTATAGGAAAGGTGGACCCTTCATATGATGCAACCCATGGTGGCAAATCAAAGAGGGGGGCAACCATACCAGACGAGACCCGACTCTCCCTCAATCTCCACGGGAGCCGAGCAATGGATAAGAAGCCGATTGAAGTAGAAACAAGTCAACAGATCCTTGTTGCTTGCACCAGAGTGTCAGAGACCAAGTGTAAGGCTAGTTTCCTTCAGACAGAGCAAGCCAGTTCATCAAGGATCCTTGACGAATCAGCTTGCAAAATGACCAGCACAGCAAGTCGAGGAAAAGAGGACGCAACCACGAAGTGTCTAGCAATTAAAATGTTAGACCCTCGTGATAAGGAAGTCAATTTCATTGATTGCATAAGGGGACTTCCACCACGGCATGAGTACTTGGTACATTAGAAAGGCTTGCCAGCAAGTGAGGCAAGTTGGGAACCCACAGACTCCCTTGGAAACTTCATGAAAGAGATTGTGAAATATCATGAGGTGATCGTGACGAAGACGTTCGCGAAATTGGGTGGGGGAGTATGTCACGCCCTGCCAATAGAGACGCCACAGGGGCAGTAAGATGGCAAGACCGAGGCTTGCACGGAGGCATACGGGGCACTCTCCCGTGCTAGCACAACCCGATGACGTAGGCGCCATGCGAGCAACCGTGTGGCAAGAATGACAAGGCTTGTTCGGATGCACGCATGGCACTTCTCCCTAGGAAAGATCTAGAAGATAAACTAGATAGGGAGAATATCAATCCCCTTTGATTAAGGGATTATTACTTGTGGGTGCAAATATCTTAAGAGGGGGGGTGAATTAAGATATTAATACTAATTTTCGTTTTTAAAATTTACAGAAAATTTACAACTCTAACAAGAAATATATCAAACACTATATAAGCAAGGTAATAAGAATGAAATTAAAAGCAAGGAGAAGAGAGACAAACGATTTTTAGGTGGTTCGGCCAAGCCTACGTCCACCGCCCAAGGAATCTCCCCTTAGGACTTCAAGGATTTCCACTAAAATGCTTCTTCAAAACTTGGTGAAACACAAACCAAGATTTTTACAACCTCTTTGAAGTTTCACTTCAAAGAACCCAAGAGACTTTCTCTATAGGATTTCCTCACACTTTTACAAGCTACAATAGATATATCTCACAATGAATAACGCTCTCAAAGTGTGAATACTCAAGAATGAAAAGAGATTGGATCTGAAAATTTCCTCAAGAAGAGAAAATAATAAGCTCTTGAAAGCTCAATATATTGCAAGAATGGCTCAAGAAGTATTGAATGATGATAAAAGCTTTTGCACACTTCAATTGATTGATTAGAACTTGTATTTGAATGTGTATTTATAGAGATTTGAGGGTTAGGGATTTGGTAGGAGAAGGAAGATTGAAAATCTCGGCCAGAACGGTAAGAAACGGCTAGTGCATTTATTACAGCCCCCGTTCAGCCGGTCGACCGGCTTGGTCGTCCGGCTTGCCCTTCTCCTTCTCTGACTAGGCTGGACAACTTAGCCGATCGACCGGCTAGGGGGTCCGGCTTTTTCTTTCACTTTCTGATTAGTGCTACCACCCGGTCGGTCGACCGGGGGGTCCGCCACTCCGAATGTGAAGTAAAGCGATTTTTAGAAAAACAAGCTCAAGTGTATTTTCACAACTCCAAGTAATTTTGAATAAATATGTAAACGCATGTTGTGAATGAAAACACCCCAAAAACTCATTTTGTCTCAATGTGTGTATTCAAATACTTTTGTGCATATTTTAAAAGTGCAAGACTTGAGAAAAATTTTGCAATGATAAGGAAGAATGTTTTGAGCCAAGTCTATACAGTATATGGGCATTTCACAAGAAGAGCAAGGAGAAAAAATAATAATAATAAATTCGGTACCCCTTATATCTTCTCTTCTCCTCCTTATGCCTTCTTATCTTTTCTCTTCTTCAAATAATCCTTTATGCACATCTTCATATTTTCCAAGCTTCATATATTATCTCATTTCACAAGAAGCTGTTTAATCAAATAATGCATATACATATTTTCATCATCAAAATCAATAAAAAATATTTAGCTAACATTACTTGTGATTGATTGTAAATATCCCATGATTAGGGTAAAATAATCTAGAAACTCATAGTAGCCATTAGATTGAAACCATCTTATCCATTCATTAGATGGGAAGCATGTATAAATAGCCTAGCTATTTCATTTGTAAGACACACACAGAAAAGCTTGAGAGTAATACAAAAGTCTTATTCTCTCAACTCTTTACTTCCGCTGCTTTATTATTTGCTTTGCTAAGCCTTTTGTTCGTGGTTTTCAGGCTGACTTAGCCACTTTTGCTGTAGAAAAGTGTCTAAGTGTCGGGACCATGCAAGGGGTGTTCTCCTCCATGATCATCATATGTTCAAGATGGGGTGTGGGTATGGCCTTTGCTTGTTTAAAGAACTCCATTCCAAGAACAAGTTCAAAGTCATCCATGGGTACCATCGTAAAATTTAATTTCCCTTGCCAAGTACCGATTGTTAGTGAAACATCTTTCGCTACCCCTGCCAATGGTCGCGGGGCAGAATTGACAGTCTTGAGGGACCCTTGAGACTTGTTAAGAGTAAGTCCCAATCTCTTGGCTATATATATATACATATATATATATATATATATTTGGAGACTAATTTATGCTTTTGACTCTAATGAGTTATAATTAAAGTTATTAAGTTAGGATATCTCCAACAACTTTCTTATTTTTTTCCTTAAATTTAAATGATTTGAGTCATTTTCTTTAATAATTTGAGATCATTTATTTTCAGTTATACTCCAAAAGTTCACTTTTTTTTTTTTACTCAAATTCTCAGTTCGAGAAATCCGTATTTTAGTTTTACTCTAATAGCTATTCTATTTTAAAATATTATAGTCTTAAAGCTTTGAAGAATAGGGGATGGGATTTGGCTTTAGGGGATGAAAAAGGCCCCTATATATGGGTGCTTTGTTTTGAGGTTTTGAAAAAACTCAAATTTTGGGGGACGAGATAAGGGAGCTGTTGGGGTACATTAGCACCAATCACTCCCCTAAATTTGGGGCTTTTTTATGTTTAGGGTTCCTGTTAGAGTTAGTCTTATAATTTGGGATCCCCTATTTTCAATTCTACTCCAACAGCTCTCTTTTTTTTTTTTTTTTTTTATCAAACTCTCAGTTTAAAAAATCCCTATTTTAGTTTTACTTCAACAGCTATCCTATTTTAAAATATTACAGTCTTAAAACTATGGGGAATAAGGGATGGCATTTAGGTTTTGACTTTAGGGGATGAAAAAAACCACCATATATGGATGTTTTGTTTTGGGGTTTTAAAAAAACTCAAATTTTGGGATGAGATAAAGGAGCTATTGAAGTACATTAGCACCAATTACTTCCCTAAATTTGGTATTTTTTTATATTTAGGGTTCCTATTGGAGTTAGCCTTACATGGGAAAATTTGGGTAATATTTGGACTTTATGTCAGAACTAGTGAACTACTCTAAATGCCATACAATGCACAGGAAGATGAGTGCTTTTATATTGATTTTAATAATTTGTAATAGAATAAAAATAAATATATGAGTAATTATTCTTCCTCAGATCACATTAGAAGGAATAAAGACTTGTTATTTTACTTCATTGTTTCGACAACTGTTACCATTTAAACACCTAAATAAACCTCGAACTCCACTAATGGTAAATTTCTGGTGTAGCGCTACTAGTAATTCTTTTAATTTATCTAATTTATCTTATTTTTCTGGTAAGGAACTTACCTAACCCATTCCTACTATATATCATACAAGAAATTGAAATCTACTGCCAATTAATTACATAAAATGGCCCGTAAAGCCTCCGACGCTTCTCTTTATGTGTTGATAGTCTCATTCCAGTCACCTTCTGCACCATAGAAAGCAATTGTCAATCCACTGCGTAGATTAGGTAAATGTCTCGCCCCCAAGGGACTGTTTATGAAATAATGGAAGATTTATCTTATGTTCAATCAGGATAATTACAGAGGTATTTATAATACAATAAGACTAACAACTTATGAGAAATTAAAGGAGACAAATAAGACTACAATAGAGTTTTAAAAAAAGTCAAAATTTTCAAAAATCCAATAGTTATCACGTCCTCTGAAGCGAGACCACATCAAACAAGGTGAGCTTGGACTGTAAAAACTTAAACCGCAATGCCGAAAGAGCTTTCATCATAACATCAGCAATTTGATCAACAATGGAAATGAACTGAACTTGCAATTCTTTATTAGCGACCTTTTCACGAACAAAATGGATATCAATCTTAATATGTTTCGTCCGTGCATGATAAACATGATTAGCGGTGAGATATGTGGCACCAATATTATCACACCATAAAATAGAAGCTGTTGATGACGAGAATTGCAGTTCAGTCAAAAGAGTTTTAAGCCAACAAAGTTCGGCAATAGCAAATGCAATTGCACGATACTCCGCCTCTGGACTTGAACAGGAGGTCGTTGTTTGCTTTTTAGCTGACCAGGAAATAAGATTTGGTCCAAGAAATATGCAATATCCATGAGTACTATGACGATCATCTGGATAACCCGCCCAGTCAGCATCAGAGTAAGCATGAAGAAAGAGATCAGAAGATGACCGAATAAATAAACCATGGCCTGCTGTCTCTTTAAGATATCTTAAGATACGTTTTATAGCTACCCAATGTTCAACTATAAGACTATGCATAAATTGACACACCTTATTAACAACAAAAGCAATATCTGGACAGGTGATAGTGAGATATTGGAGAGCACCAACTATACTGCAATAAAGAGAGACATCCAGAAAAGGATCACCTTGATGTTGTGATAGTCGTTGATTGGAAGAAATTGGAGTAGTCACCCCTTTTGCATTTTCCATGTTTGTTCGCTTCAGTAGATCATGAACATATCTATGCTGATGAAGCAATATACCCGAATTTGTTTGTCCAACTTGGATCGCTAAAAAGAAAGACAGTGGCCCCAAATCCTTTATCGAAAATTGATTATGAAGAGAATCGACCAAGAACTGAAGAGTGTCTGTATCATTGCCTATAAAAATTATATTATCCACATAGACCAAAACTAGAGTATAATTATGAGATTCATGACGAACAAACAAAGAGGAATTAGAAACCGAAGGAATAAAACCCAAAGCACCAAGATAAGAGCTGAGACGAGCAAACCATGCTCAAGGAGCCTGTTTTAAACCATATATGGCCTTTTTTAACTTGCAAACATACTCTGGGTGGACAGTATCTGTGAACCCCAGCGGCTGAGACATATAAAGATCTTCCTGTAAAAACTTATGAAGAAACGCATTATTTACGTCCAGTTGCCTAATAGTCCATCCCTGCGATATAGCAATAGAAAGTACAACACGAATTGTAGTCGGTTTAACAACAGGACTAAATGTCTCAGAAAAATCAACGCCTTTCTCTTGATTATATCCTATTGCAACAAGGCAGGCTTTATATCTTTTGATGGAACCATCGGGTTTTCTTTTGATCCGACAAGCCCACTTACATCCAACAATGTTAGCGTTCGACGGCTGAGGAACCAATAAGCATGTGCCATTATGCATTAGTGGATTATATTCATTATTCGTAGCCATACGCCAATTGTTTGATTTTGATGCTTGGAGGTATGTAGAGTCCGACGCAGGAGAGAAATTTGGTGTAACGGAAGTGGAAGTCTCACGTGGTAGAGCAAGCTTACCATTTTCTTGAACTGGGTCACTTGATGATGCAGTACAATGTTGACTAGACGACACATGCATATTGCTAGATGAGGGGACCAAGCTAGCTGGACTTGAGTACAGTGGACTGCCATGTGATGATAAGCTTTGACCGACAGAAACATTGGAACGCGGCTTATTACAGAGATTACGTCCCAGTGGACAAAGTAGGTGGAGATGAGTGCAAAGTATTCTGAGTGTGGGAAGAAGTTGTACCCGGTTCAACAACTGGTGAAGCAAGAGTTGTACGCGAATTAGAATTTGTGGGATAGAAAGTTGATAAGCTGAGATTGGAGAAAGCAAAATCTGAAGCAATAGAGATTTTGTTATTATCCAAAACAGTGACACCACCTCCTGGAACAAGAGATTGTACCAACTTCGAGGACATATTAGGATTCTAAGAATTAGAAAAAGGAAAAAGACTCTCTTAAAAAATAACGTGTCTTGACTCCAAAACCCGATCAATAAGAATATGATAACACCTATACCCAAACCGATCTAAATAATAACCCAAAAATACACAAGGTTGACTGTTTGGACTGAACTTGTCACACCTGTAAGCACCTAAATAAGGATAACAAAGACACCCAAACACACGTAAACTAGAATAATTAGGTGGACAGCCAAAGGCTTTTTGAAAAGAAGAAACATAGTTCAAAACTGGAGAAGGTAGTCGATTAATTAAATAAATTGAAGTATAGAAAGCTTCAACCCAAAATTGTTTTGGTATGGAGGCGTTGAACATAATCGTGGTTCCTATCTCAATTAAATGGTGAATTTTTTGCTCAGCCAATCCATTTTGTTCAGGTGTACGAGGACAAAAAATTCTATATTTAGCACGGGTCATATCAAAATAAGATTTTAATTTTTCTTTAGTCAACTCAGCTACTCCATCACATTGGAAATTTCAAATTTTCAAGGAAAATAAATTCTCAACAAGACTTTAAAATTGCATAAAACAAAAAACAACATCACTTTTATTTTTCAGAGGATACAACCAAGTGTATTTACTAAAGTCATTTATAAACAGAACAACATAATGAAATCCAAAACACGAAGAAACAGGGGCTGGTCCCTGAATGTCACAATGTACCAATTCTAAAGGACTAGCAGTTTCACGAGTAGAAGAAGAGAAAGGCAATTGATGACTTTTGCCTTTCATACGGGACTCACAAACCTTATTTAATGACAAAAAATCTTTAAAGGAAATAAAGGCTTGAGATCGTAAAATGGACATAACTGGCTTGGCAGGATGACCCAAATGACTATGCCATAGTGACGCAGATACTTGAGTTGCAGAGAAAGCAGCAAGTGAGGTAGAAGAAGACACTGGTAACGAATATAGACTGGATTTAACGTGGCCCTGAAGTAGTGGTTTCTCCGTTTGTCGAACCTTGACAAGGCACATAGAAGGAAAAAGTTCTAGTGACACATTATTGTCCTTAGTAAATCGAGACACTGACAGAAGATTACGAGTGAGACGCGGGACATGAAAAACATTATTTAAACGAAGTGTACGAGATGCGTGAGAAAGACAAGAAGAACCAACATTAGTAATGGACAAAGAATTACCATCACCCACAAGAATGTGATCAGATCTATGATAAGGTTGGAGATTTTGAAGTATACCCGAATCATTTGTCATATGTGATCTTGCTCCAGAATCAGGAACCCAGGCGTTGGACGACGGTGTAGGCAACAGTGAAGGAAGAGTAGAGGACTGAGAGTATAAACTAGCAAATTGAGTGGAAGAGATTTCACCTGGACGATTGTAACGGTCTCTGCAACGATCAACGGAATGCCCAACACGACAACAAATCTAACACCTTTATACCTGAAACCAGAATAAGACTGTGGAATAGTTGATGTCGACCGAATAGACTGTGTAATGGACGATTTGGGAGCACTGTGTGCAAGTAAGGCTTGGGACTGGAGAGAGCTTGATTGAAGTTGGGTTGTGAGGGCTTGAACAGACGAACCAATAGCAGAAGAAGCACCAGAATCAAACAATAGACGTTGTTCATAAGTAAGAAGCTTTGCACGCAGTTGATTAAACGATAATGGTGCAGGAAGATTCTCCACAGATGTGACAAAGGCACGGTACTCAATCGGAAGCCCTTCCAGAGCTGTTAGGACCAGATCATCACCACAAAGATTTTCGCCTATGGCTGCCAGAGAATTAGAAAGAGACTTGATATGATGCAGATAATCATTTACGGATAAGTCACCTTCGCGAACAGTGCGCAACTAAGCACGAAGCAATGATTTTCATGCAACAGATTGCTGCATAAATGATTCTTGTAGAGCATCCCACAGATCTCGAGCAGAATCGTAGCCATTAGCTTGATGTACTAAGCTTTCAGATAGAGTAGCTGTAATGCAAGCACGAACAAAGCCATCAAACTTCTTCCATTCAGTTGGAGAAGGAGTAGAATCATCAATTTGTGGTGAAGGAATAGAACCAGCGATATAACCAAGAAGATCATTAAAGAGAAAAAAGGTGGTGATTTGATTTTTCCAAGTAAGGTAATTGTTGTGATCGAGAGAAATAATGACGTAGGCCTTTACATTGAAGGTAGGAAGGGTAAAAGGAGTGGAGGAACTTGCTGAAAGTTGAACATTATGTGGAGTTTCTGTTGCCATGAAGACTGATTAAGGAGGCAGACTCAGAAAAAAAAATGAAGTAAGTCAAGAAGGCTAAATGATACCATGAAATAATAGAAATTTTATCTTATGTTCAATCAGAATAATTACAAAGGTATTTATAATACAATAAGACTAACAACTTATGAGAAATTGGAGGTAAATAAGACTACAACAGATTTTTAAAATAAGTCAAAAACTTCAAAAATCTAATCGTTATCAGTTTATCACTTTCTCCACCACAGAAAGCTCCGCAAAGATGGCAGGAAAGCCAATAATATCGCCCATTATCAACCGATTCGAGTTGGTGAAGGCATGATCAAGCTTGAATTTTACGATGATGGTGGAAAATCAATGCTGCAAACTTCCTAGATTTCGAGTCATATTTTCATCATCTTGAAGTTATGGGCAAAGAGAAACTGAATCTTGTGCTGAAGAAATACGAAGATGAAGGCCATACTGTGTGTTGCTTATTATTATTGTGATCACTATGGCCTGGTGCATTTCCCCACTGAAGAAGAACCAGAATTGGATGTGCAATTGCCATGTATGCCTCTCCTGAAACATGACGAAGTGCCCAGCTTCTTGCACCAGTTCTAACAAGCACAGACACGATACATAGACATGCAATACAACACAATGTTACACGCTGATACGTTTTTTTTTTAAAACTAGGACAAAACACTTTGGGATACGTTAAATAAAAAATATTTAAATTTATATGTAGAATGCATAAATATTATTTTTATAATGACAAAAACAATAAATAAGACTAAAAAAAACATGATATTCAACTTATAATTAGTCGTAAAAGAATAAATGTCTTAAGTTTTTTTTAGCCCTTTTTATTATATAAATATTTATTCCAAATATATATTTTGATGTTTAGATTTAGAATTATTTTGTTGATTATGATGATTCTTATCTATCCAATAGTCCATATCAATACTTAGTAGTAGAATTAGCTAATAATTGAAACTTAAAAATGTAAAAAACTAGCACGTTAGTAATAGAAATTGTTTTAAATCTTTTCTTAAAAAAAATCAAGGATTTTCTAATCCCTGATATTTTTTCCATTCTCCATTTCCCATTGGTTAATTGGCCAAGGACCAGAACAAAATTCTTTTTTTTTTAAATTATTTAAAAAAAATTACTAATTGAGATAGAGATTCCCCATTAAACACCGTACTCATTCCTTTCAACTCAATCACCTCTACACTCAAAAATTTTCTTCGTTCGCCAATTTTCACCATACTCACACTAACCATCAGTTAGGCTAAGAGTGCATTGGGGAATCTGGGTAATTATTGAAGTTCAAGGGAAATATTGGAAATTAGTCATAAATTCATGGACCAAAATAAATTTCTCTTTTTTTTAATTAATTGCATGTTTTTGATGTCTCACTGACAAATAATAATAATAATAATAATAATAATAATAATAATAATTGCATGAGAAGTACGAGGTGACATGTATTCATTACCATTAATGAATTTCAATTTCACGTCACTAACTCATTATCTATACCTTAAATAAACCTTTTGTGGAATTTTTTTCATATGTTTTTCTTCACCTGTCTTACTAAATGGTGGTGTAGCCACGTCATTTGATCTGACACCAGTCATTTTCTTTTGCATCAGTGGTTGGGGTAATGGTGTTTTTTAACAAGGAGTATGGAATAAGTCATCACAATAATAATAAGAACTAGTTACCATCAATCACAATAATACGCGCTTTTGACCACGACTGACAATAATATAATAACACGTTACTCTCTAATAATAATATTTAAAAAATACTCTCAATCCAATTCTTGTGTGCTGAGGGGAAGAATCGGGTTAATTTTTCTTTTCTTTTCTTTTTTTTTGGGTCAAAGAGGGAGGGCAAAATGATTTAGTACACCAACTCGAAAAGAAAAATGAGTGTAAGCTGGAGAGCAAACGAGAGAACACCATCATGCGAGTTGGGGTAAAGTTTATTACCATGGGGGAGGCAAGTATACTTAAGGGGGCACATGAGCTGTATATTCTTATAAGGGTAAATTTCACAATAAGTTCTTATTATTTCTCTATTTTTTTTAAAATGGTTCTTATTATTTTAAAATATTTAAATTAGTCTTTAATGTTTTACAAATATAATCAGATTAATCTTTATTATTTAAAAAAATTTATATTAGTCCCAATATTTTACAAAGTTAGTCAAACTAGTCCTCATAATTTGACAAGAATTCATACTAGTTCTCAGTGTTTTACAAATTTATTTAAGTTAGTCCTTGTTTTAAGAAAAAATGAATAAAAAATATTGAAACTAATTTTATTTTCTTTTTTTTTATTCTTCGTTGACTATTACCTAAAACTTTTGTACTGTGAATTTCATTATGGAATAATTTTTAGACAATAAAAGTTCCTAATTTTTAGTAAAAAATTTCAATCAAATGTCTAATGTATCTTATAAAAGTTCACAATAAATCCAAATATGCAAAAAATGCAATAACTATCATCTAAAATGTTAAATTCCTACTGCTTTTTTTCTTTTTGGCTAGGAATTCTTACTTAAAAAAAAGATAATCAGTTTTCGTTTTATAGCGCAAAGGGTAAGATTGTCAATTGCTTTTATGTTTGAGGTCATTTGGGACATTTTCGTCAAAACTAACATCTATTCTAATTGTAGGGACTAATCTGACCCTAATAATTAAACATTGGGGACTTGTATGAATTATTTAAAATAACAGGGA
The DNA here is from genome assembly GCA_028554755.1 of Cordia subcordata. Lineage (NCBI taxonomy): Eukaryota > Viridiplantae > Streptophyta > Magnoliopsida > Boraginales > Cordiaceae > Cordia > Cordia subcordata. The sequence goes on along the minus strand of JAPTOF010000013.1, from coordinate 8,397,881 downwards.
TTAAAATTAAAAAATATGTAAACATTAGGAACTTATTTGAATTTAACTCTAACTGCAGGGACTAATTTGACTATAATAAGTAAACATTAAGGACTTGTATGAATTATTTGCAACAATAGGGACTAAAATGAAAAAAGGTATTAACATTAGGGACTTGTTTGAATTTAACTCTTCTTATCATTAAGGTTACACTCTCTCTAGATGACGGTGCTCCTCATAATCACGACGAGTGATAGAAGAAATATATAAATTTGTAATTTATTATATACAGAGAAAAGTAAGACAATAAAAAAGATTAAAGATAAAAATAGAAAAGAAGATAGAAAAGAGACAAAAATTAAAAACAATAGTATAATAAACAACTTTTGTTGTGGAAGTTCAACAAACATGAGGTGCATCCCCCATGATAAGAATGCACTCCCTCATGATCATGATAAAGATAGTATTTTATTAATATTTTTATTTTATTCTTCTAGCAATAAAATAAATTTAGAGTAAAAAGAAAATAAGTGAAAAATAAAAATAGACATGGAAATAAAAAGATATAAAAAATTATTGCTTGGTCACTTATATAAAAAAAGATATATTTTTAATTTAAATATTCAATGTTTTTAAAATTTGTACTCAAGCTAGGGCAATTATAAAATATAATTCTATTTATAATAACAAAAGCATTGTTCTACTTATAATAATGATAGCTATTTATTTGTATTTCTTATATATATTTAGATATCATTATTATATTAAATATTATATATTTTATAATTGATTTTTTAATTTATATTAAAATTTATACATTAACGTGCACTCTTTGAGCATTGGGTCCAGGCTCCGTCAGTAATTATTGTAATATATGTGTTGGTCTTAATCACATTAGAAGAAAGGAAAACTTTTTATTTTACTTGATACTATTTCAACCATAATTTTTATTGAGATATGTAAATAAATCTCGAACTTCAATTGATACTCTGATTCGACCCCTCAAATACTTCTTTATCTACCTGATCCATTTCCACCACCATAAAAGAAACAAGTGAAATTTTCTTTACCTGGCGGCTGAAGTCTCAGCTCTATCTTGCTCTTAATTTATTTGCCCATCACCTTATCTATATCCTATCAAGCTTATAGCCTTCCACAAAAATGGCCCGTGAAGCCTCTAACGCTGCTCCTCATGTGTTGATGGTCTCATACCCTGGCCAGGGCCATGTCAATCCACTGCTTAGATTAGCTAACTGTCTCGCCTCCAAGGGACTGTTTATCACGTTCTCCACTGCAGAAAGCTTCGGCAAAGACGTCAGAAAAGCCAATAATATCACCGATTCTCAGCCGATTCGAGTTGGTGAAGGCATGATTAGGTTTGAATTTTACGAAGATGGGTGGGAATTCAATGCCGCAAACTCACTGGATTTCGAGTCATATTTACATCATCTTGAAGTTGTAGGCAAACAGAAACTGAATCTTATGCTGAAGAAACATAAAGAAGAAGGCCGTCCTGTGTGCTGCGTGATCAACAACCCTTTCGAACCGTGGGTTTCCGATGTTGCTGAGAACCATGGCATCCCCAGTGCTGTGCTTTGGGTGCAATCTTGCGCCTGTTTTATGGCGTATTACTACTATCACCATAGCCTGGTGCGTTTTCCCACTGAAGAAGAACCAGAATTGGATGTGCAATTGCCATGTATGCCTCTCCTGAAACACGACGAAGTGCCCAGCTTCTTGCACCCTTCTACACCTTATGCAGCCTTTAGGAGAGCTGTTTTAGGTCACTTCAAGAGCCTGGAAAAGCCCTTCTGCATACTGATGGATACTTTCCAGGAGCTTGGGCGTGAGCTGATTGGGTACATGACCATGTCCAAGTTGTGTCCACCCATCAAGCCTATTGGTCCATTGTTCAAAAACAACCGCACAGTTTGGCAGATTCGTGGCGATATCATGAAGGCTGATGATGATTGCATAACCTGGCTTGATTCCAGGCCTGTATCAAGCGTTGTGTACATATCTTTCGGGACTATTGTTTACTTGAAGCAGGAGCAAGTTGATGAAATAGCACACGGGCTGCTGAGCTCGAAAGTTTCGTTCCTGTGGGTGATGAAACCGCCCCTGGAAGGCAGCCCCTATGAGCCGCATGTGTTACCAGAAGGGTTCTTGGAAAAAGTGGGTGAGAATAAAGGAAAGATTGTGCGATGGAGTCCGCAAGAAAAAGTCTTGGCCCACCCATCCATTGCTTGTTTCCTCACACATTGTGGTTGGAACTCAACAATGGAGGCCCTTTCCAGTGGGGTGCCCTTGTTGGCCTTCCCTCAGTGGGGTGATCAAGTCACTAATGCCAAGTACTTGGTGGATGTCTATGGAGTTAGCATTCGAGTTTGCAGAGGCGCAGCAGAGAACAGAATCATTCCCAGGGACGAGATTGAGAAGTGTTTGCTCGACGGCACGAGTGGCCCCAAGGCGGCGGAGATGAGAGAGAACGCACTGAAGTGGCGGAACAAGGCGGAGGAAGCCGTGGCGGAGGGTGGCTCCTCCGCCACCAATTTGCAATCCTTCGTGAATGAGCTGGTGCGGAAGGCAGCTAGCCACTAGAAATGTCAAAGTCTTTGCCTCCAGGTCAATAAATTATACCTGTCCTCTATTTGTTATAGTGTTATTTTAAAATACTTATTCTATTAAAATAAAGGCACATCTTATAAGATTTTATAAAAATTTAAAACAAAACTATACTTTTTATTTTATAAAAAATAAGTAATTCTTTTTATTTTATTTTTTACAATTATAGAATATATAGTACATATGATAAGAATCTTATAAAATATCTCTAAATTTCAATAGGATAAATATCTTAAAATAAGATCATTCCAAACACACTACTAGTGAAGGGGCAGCATGATTTGTCAATAGATTGATAACGTAGTCATGATAAAATAGATTTTAATAATTCACAATTATCAAATTTTGCTCTATTAATTTACTTTATTATGTGTCTTTTCTTTTCAACGAATTGTGTCCTTTGGTGTTTACCAAGTAGTCGACTCAGGACATCTTAAAATTAATTATTCTGCAGAAAAGCACTCTTTATCTTGAAAAGTTCACATCTTCTTTTGTCATAATTCTTTAGATTAAGTTAAAAAAAATAACTCTTTTATTTTAATTTTTCTAAAAATTAGAAATTTTAACTTCTCAACAAAATATTTTTTTTAAAAGTTAAAAAAGAAAAATACTTTTAAAAAGCCAATATAAATGAGTCTTTTCCAAGGACGCTCCAACCACAAGAGCTGCCAAGGTTGGGCGGAATTTTAATAATCAAATTCGATCTTAATCTCCTACCTTAAGTTGAAAATCCTTACTTATCTTGTGTGGTCAAGGTTTGGGGCTAGTCAGTGATATTTACTATGTAACAAACGACATAAATTTCCTTTTCATCAAAGATTATTCATCTTATTATCTATATATATATATATATATATATATATATATATATATATATAAAAGTTAAATCTCAATGAGCTCAAAGAAGGATGCAACATCAACACCCATCTATTTATCAAATCATTATAAATTATATTTTTAATATTATTATATTATTATAAATCTATATATTATATTATTTAATTATATTTATGCACCACTTCTTAATCTCATCATTGCAATAGAGTTACAAGATATTTAATTACATCTATAAATTTAAATTATATTTTTAATATTATTAAGTTATTATAAATTTATATATTATAATATTTAATTATATTTATATACCACTTCCTAATCTCATCATTGTAATGGACTTACAAGATATTTAATTATATTTATGCATCACCTATATATTTTTTTTAATGAGTTTAAAGTAACAATGTCTAAAAAAAATTCATTAATTTAATTAATTTATGCATCATATCCTAATTAAAAAATAAAAATAAGAATAAAAAGCACTAGATTTAATTTTTGTAGATATTTAAAAATAATAAATAAACACACAAAAACCTAAAATAATAAAAAAATCACATCTATAAATATTTAAAAAATTAAAAAACACACAAAACTTAAATAAGCACGTGCAAAGCACGAGGTATGGAAGGACTAGCGTAATAAATAGCTTGAATACAGTTATGCAGAAAGAGACAAATCGGTATGTCTTCAATGATTGTGAGAGAAAAGGAAAGAAAGAGGGGCATACCCATTACTAGGGGTGTTCATTAGGGTATTTTTGTCCCAATTAACATTTTTTTTTCCGAAATAATATTTGGAGAAGGACCTTTGTTTTATTCCCCACCCTAATTCACCAATTGGAAACACTTTTTGGGGAACTAGGGAATGGGGAAAAATGAACAGGGATTGGGAAATCCTGGAATAACATACGTTTCAAACTTGTCATCATAAAAACCAAAAAATACAAACAAAATACTTATCAAACCATTAAATTTTTTATCATAATTAACTACATAGACTATAACTTCAAATCACAACATAAATAAATTACATAGACCATAGTTTTAAACTACAACATAAATAAAGTACATAAATCATAGTCTCATAAGTTATAATCAGTCAAAGTCCGATGCATTAATTAAAAAAAAAATTTGTTCTAACAAGTTGCCAATAACTATTCGTTTCCATTCTCCATGACTCTATGAACCTTCAAATCTCAATCTGGTTTCAATTCTAACTTTGATATGTCTAAGAAATAAAAAATTAAATATAATATATAATATGTATTACATATATAAAATTTTAGAAAAAAATAGTTCAGGTTTCGAGCATTCGCAAAATAAAAAAAATTATACCGTTTTCCAACTCTATTCACCAATCTTTTTTCCTATCCCTAATATTTTTTTCCCTGATTCTCCAATCTTTTTCCATTACCTAATGCATGACGTTGCAGGTTGGATAAACGAAGAGTCTCTTTCCCATTTCTATGTCTTCTTATTAATGGGAGAATAATGACAAGTGGTAAATATCATCTCCAAGTTCCAATGATCTGGTTTTATTGAAGTCTTCAACCAAAATTTCCCAATTAAGAATGCGGTCATATATCCACTATCATGTCAATCTACGCCTAACATTGTCAATAAAGTTGTTTTGTTTCATTTGATCAGTTTCAATTAAGTTGTCAATTAGGTTACGTTGTTGTTTCTTTTGATCAGTGTCAATTAAGTTGTCAATTACGTTACGTTGTTTGCTCCGCCCAAAAAAAAAAAAGTTACCTTGTTTATTTTTCGAGATTTTAATTATTATTTTTTTGTGAAATCGGTAAACTTTTTTATAAATTCGAGAGAAAGTACATGTACAACGAGAGGGGGAGAGCAAAAATGGAAAGCCTATACAAATAAATCTTTTATTTTTAACAATCTATATAAGGCTTTGTGTAAGTTGGAGGAAGTAAAAACTAAAAATCATTACAAAATAACAAAATGTGCAGCAACTGTTTTTGACAAGTGCCCAATGCAAAAAGTGATATTTAGTGTTCTAACGGTGAAGGCAAGCAGGAGCATATGAAAATATGTTTTGGAATATGCCCTTTCAACTACATAAAATTAAACCACGCAGCCTTGTTTTCCTTTCTTCTAATATGCTCCCAAGTGCATATAAGAAAAGGTGCCATTTGGTGAAAGTTTCCACACAATAGCATCCATATGAATAGAGTTTAATTAGGATGGGTTTATATTCATCAATCGTAAAGGCCAACCCCAAGAGCCGTTTTGAAGAATGCTACTAACCATTGAATAGAGAGAAGGATTTTGAAATGTGTTGCTACAATGACTAGCAAGGATACCTTCCAGGTGCCACCAATCACGCCAAAAGTATGTTGTTGAACTGTCACCAATTTTGTGAAAGATATGTACTCCAGCACCTTCTCGCTATTTGAGTAAGGTTTTTAAAATCCAACTAGCATTCATACTTTTGATGTAGTTTGTATGAATCCATTTGCTCTAAAGTGTATCTCGGCAAGCATACATTTTCTAAAAATTCTTGAGCAGGGATGTAGCATTTATGTCATCAATTTTCTTCACACCAGGTCCCCTTCATCTAAAGGTAAACAAATTTCTTGCGAAGCAATTTTAGGACCTGTATTTCTCCAAAAAAAGACTTTAAATTTAAATTTGACGCAATCAATGATACCTCTTGGTAAATGAATAATTCCAGGCCAAAAGAAAAACAAATTTGAATAAAGGATTTGGATAAGAAGCATTCCACCCGCAAAAGAGGGCCACTGGTTTGTCCAATTGTTGAGCTTGTTGCTGATTTTCTCAATAAGAGGCATGCAATTTGATTTTCTCAACTTTCTGAATACAAGTGGAATGCCCAAGTAACGGATAGAAAATTCACATTCTTTTAAATCCCACTATTTCAATGATGGCTTCTTTTTTCGCATTTTGAGATTTTAATTTCATCCGCTATAATTTTAAACTTGTCGGAAAGTGACTTGTATTTTGAGATTAATTTGAATTGACAATTAGAATTCTAATTAGAGCTGTAGTCCTAGACCTGGTAGGATTAGTATTAACTACAAATAAAAATCCTAAATCTGATGAGATTAGAATTAATTTCTTATAAATAAGGCATTCTAACTTGTAGTTCATCGCCATAGGCCACACCCATAGGGAGGTGAGCTGTGGGTGTGAGTCTGCACTGTCAATCCATAACTTTGCATGACATCTACCTGAAACCACCCAAATGGCCTCCCATCACCTCAATGGCTCCACCACCACCACCACAACCATTAACAATCATTACACCACCATCACCAACTACATGACCCCCATGAGAGTTCACCACCGAGTATTTCAATATCGCGCCTCAAGCTCCTCCAACAACCAGAGCACTTCTATTTCAACGCCCTCAAACACTCCATCCTTCCTCGGCTGCCATCACGTAATCAAATCACCCATCAATGCCGACCACCTGGACGAGATCTCCATCGTCGACAACACCAACACTGTCGCCATGGTTCTCAACCATGCGACCACATGGTTCTTCCACAACAGGTAAGTTGTTCGTGCTATTATAAACAATAGTATGGGTTTATTTGGATTAATTTTTTTTAAAAATGTCTTTTTTTACAGTTTCTGAAAAATAGATTTTTTGAGAAGTTAAAAATTTTGACTTTTAAAAAAAGTTGTATTTGAACTTTTTTTAGTGTTTTAAATTTTTTAAAAGTTAAATTAAATAATAATTGTAAATTTAATATAATTTTTTTAAAAATATATATATTTTTTCCTAAAAAATAAACTAATCCAAACAAGCCTTTTGTCCGAAAGTATGTACCGTATAGCCTATTGGGTGTGGTGGATTTCGACATAACGTATTTTATTGGGATTTGTATTTGGATGTGTGAGTCTCTTCAGCTTCAATGATGAAGATGTTTTTATTTGTTAACTTTTTTTTTTCAATCTCACGTATCTTTGTTTATATATTTTATATTGTAAATAGTGTGTTCGATTTTTTGGAGATTACTATGATCCCTTCAATTCAAATAAATATATTTATTGTGTTTGACAAGTTTTTCATTCGTCGTTATGTATATTATATAGTAGTTTCTTTAGTTTATGAGTTTTTTTTTTTTTGCCATATATTTTAAAAGCGCATAACTGCTACCTTGGTTCCATTGCTTTTGTTGATTAAACGTTGCATCTTCTAATTGAAACCCAAGCAAGTTCATGTTGTGTTCTTGGTCTGTTCAATTTAGTTGACATTCTCTTTGGCCTTTAGTTCAAATAAATATGAAATTTGGGTTGGTACATTTTTTTTTGTTTTCTGATATGGAACACTTTCGTTTAGTCATTTTAATTAAGATAACTCTTAGCCATTTAGTCATTTCTTTAAAATGGCATCAGGTTTTCCTAGGTCCATTACTTTTACTAAGCACAAAGGGTTCCTTCTACTCCATTGTTGTGGTAAATCATTTTTATGCCTTGTTTTTCTTGTACTGGTTTCGAGGTCATCAAGAAAACTGCCAATGTTGTCATTTGATAAGGCTATTCACAACTCTTTGGTGCTGATAATCTCATCATTATCAAAGATGTAAAACTGATATCCACCGAGTTGGATCTTACTTGGGATCTGATACTTGCTTACAATCAATAACTTTTTAAATTTCCAAATATAACCTTGGATAAAGTTGAAGAAGACTTTTTTTGCCCCCAATGCTGGTGTAGAGATTTAAGAAGTCAGACCATTAAATTTTATTGTATAGAAAATAACGATATTTTTAATCTTTTCATTTGAACAATTGAAGTTCTTCGATGGAATCTATTATAAGTAAAACGTTTTTTACATAGTAATCAATAAATTATTGGTAAAAGTGGTATCGGTCTTGCCCTCGTAAAAATGAGAACATAAGTTCGAATCTCGGAAAGTGTGCTTGTTGGGAGAGTTTTTCTTTAACCGCTCTTAGTCTAACAGGAATTAATCTCAAATTTAATGTAACTTGGAGATATCCTAGGTTAAAGCAAAAAAAAAAGTTTTTCACATAGTACAATATACAAATTATAAAATTAGGAAAAAAAATTTGTGGCCAAAAAGAGCCAAAATGAGGATATATTTGTAATTAACATTCTTATTGTCTATCTTACCTTTAATAAAAAAAATTAAAATGTTAAAATTAAATTAAACTTTTTGTTTCCCTTTCATCATTGAATATCCAATTACCAACAATTGTTTTATCATTTCCAATGCATTAACCAACATGTATTTGTGCGTTAATATATACACAGAAGATATATACATTATATATGAAATTTAACGGAAGGAGTTGCCTTTTCATACTTCCTCTGATACCACGCATGTAAGAAAAGAAAGGCTTTGCCTTTTAATATTTTCACTGCATCAAAACTAATTACAATGAAGCTTATAAATTACAAGCTAAAACACATACACACGAATAAAGATAGGAAGGCTACAACCATAAAATAAAATAAAATTACAACAAATGAAATTTCAAACCATATTTAACTCACAGAAGCATTTGAAAAAACTCATGTTCACCTGTTAACTGAATTAAAAAATGAATAAATTATTGACCTTTTAAAATAAAATAACCACGACAAAAAGAAAAAGAAGACGTGAGAACAACCAAATTCTCAGAGTGTATTTTATATTGAGTTTTAGCCGGAAACGAAAAATATGCAAATTTTTTAAAGAAAAAAAAAATGAATAAGGTGTTTAGTTAATGCAAAGATTAAGTTATGAGAGGATTACTTGGTAACATGTCCATGTATGTGTGTGCTTTTTTTTTGGTGATATATATGTGTGTGTATGTATATGTGTGTGTATATATATATATACACACACACACATTTTAAGTTCTCATATAGAGCTAGCAGTTGACCAAAAAAATATAGACCTAAGATTTTGTGAATCTCTTTCCCAAACTAATTACATACGTACATACATACATATATACATACGTACATATATATATGCATATATATATATGTGTGTGTGTGTGTGTTACTAATTCTGTCACAAATTAATGGATACTTAAGATAATATGACATCTTCAAAAATATCTTAAAAATGATTATTTTTAAATTTTTTTATTTTTAAAATTTTTTCTCTAAGCATCCTAGAAATATATTTTTATGTATATTTTCTCATTTTGGACATTCTATAAATATAATTTTTAATACTTTTCCATTTTTTATACTTGTTGAGTAATTATTAAAAGTGAAGCCTACAAAAATTAAGAATTTCTCATGTGGCCTCAAATTAAGAGATAGTTAATATGACATGGCTCCTAGCAAGGCTTTTTTGGAAAATGAAGTGGTATTTTTTAAAACGTTTTAAATTTTTTATGTATAATCTTATTAGTAGTATTGTATAGATATTAATCCATAGATAATCATATATAACACATTATAGATCTTTGTAAATATTGGAGATTAATTTAAACATTTTAAAATATTAAGGACTTACTTGAAACACAAGGCAATAGTAGAGACCTATGACTTAATTTACTCCTTGGAAATTAATAACTTTTAGATGAAAATGATAAAACAAGATATGTCATCAAATTTGTTCTTTATTCAAAATAATATGGTGTCCACATTTGAGATAATATTGTAATTAAGAAATTAGTATTAATAAGGATTTTCTTGTATTTTATATTGTCCACATTAACGAAACTAAATGGGATTAAGGGGGTCAAAGACTCCCTTGTGTTTGGTACATTGTCATTGTTATTTATAATTTTGAACTTTATAAAATTAATTTATGTATATAATCTACTTTAAATGTATAAATGAAACCTTAAGATTTTACATTTTATGTTTTAGGGCCTGTTTAGATTGGCTTTTTTTCAGGAAAAAAAAAATTTCCTGAAAAAGTTACATTAAATTTGCAGTAACTATTTGATTTGGTTTCCAAAAAAGTTGAAACTCTGAAAAAAGCTCAAATACAGTTTTTTTTAGAAAGCAAAAAATTTTAGCTTCTAAAAAAAACTGTTTTTCAAAAGCCGTTAAAAAAATATTTTTGAAAAATAACAATCCAAACGAGCCCTTAATAAGGATAAATAAGAAAATGTGATTTTTAATTAGGTAAAATAGAATATGTTCTTATACCTATAGTTTGACAACATAAGACATGCAAATCAATGAATTAAAAGAAACAAAACTTATCCTAGAGTAAAAAGATGACACTATTTAAAAAAAAATATATATATATATATGTATATATATAATTGTGAGAGGCTACCCAATCATAAATTAGTTTACCTTTTAATCCTTTTATCAATTTGTCAATAAAAACAATGGTGTTTATTAAATTTATAAAAAGAAAATTGAAGAAGTAACTACAAAGTATTACGTGGTTCCATGTATACAAATATTGAATAGACAACAAAACTTAGCATAGTATAAAAAAGAACATAATATTTTTTTATCAACATTTTAAAATTAGACATTGCTGATGATGATGATGATGATGAAGTACCAGTAAAGGTTTTAATAACTATTTTTTAGCCAATATTCTAAAATCAGACATTGGTTAGTAACACTTAAAAATAACTTTTCAATTATCTTTTAATGTTTTGACATAGTGAAAATACCACTTCTTCTTATTTTATTGTTTAGGAAAATAGCCTCTCATATTAGCTTTTAGTATTTGAACTAGTTTTTTTCAAATGATTAGAATCCAACATTTCAAACTAGTAGTTATTGTTTTATTTTTTTTTTATCCTTGCGTTAATGTCTTATTTTAAATTTTTTATCCTTTTTTTTAATTTTTTTTCCTATCCTCTCTTTATGTCTTAACTTTTTTTCCCTTTATACTACTATTTTGTTTTTACTTTTTTTTTTCTTTATCATGTTTCTTTACTTAAGAAAAAATATTCTAAGTCAATTTTTTCTGTTATGGATAGCTTTGTCTTTTATGATTGAAAAAGATAACTCTACTTGTCTCTTACACTTTTAATACATAAAAAATGGTTGCGCAACATTTTTACTTTTTTTTCTACTTGAGTACCCATTTAAAGAAAAGTATTTTAAAAATAAAATATAAAAGATTTTTTCATAATAACATAAACATTATGATAATCATCTATTAAATTACTTTTTATAAATTATATTAAAGTTTATAAATTCAAATTATGATCTTAATATTACAACATAAAGGTTTATAACATAAATCTTGAGCACCATAATTCATTATGAATGATTGTGTAAAATTACTTTCATTTTACAAGAAATTATGGAGCCAAAGTCTTGAAAAATAAAAGGTAAATGATTTTTGAAAAAAAAAAACTGATAACTACAAGTGAATGTGAAGAGAGAGAATAAAGTGTAGTGTAATAATGAAGGGAGAGAGTGTGTGAAATGCAGAGAAAGACATTCATGACTGATGAGAGAAGAGGAGAGAGAGAAAGAAATATTTAATGAAGAAAGAGAATTTGACATACTTTTTTTTAATGGATAAAAAAGTCTATTTTGTTGTGAAATGGACATTCACAACTTGCAAAAAAAATTACTTTTGCTAATAAGTCAACAATTGATGTTATAAGTGCTTAGAAAATTGTTATAGCATGCTAAGTTTGGAAATTTTGGAGATATGCATATCTCCTCATTTAATGCATTGTCTCCTCAATTTTTGCTATAAAAGGAGTTGGGATGGTAGAAGCCTGGGATAAAGAAGAAGAGAAAGAAGTAGTATATACAAGAAGTATTAGAGAAAAGAAGTAATAGAGAATGGCAGTATATACATGCACTTGACTGCTCTGACTTCTTTGAAGATGCACTGAATATATTAAGCAATTGATTAGTGATAAAAATATCCATCTGAATTAATCTTTATGTCAAAGTAGAATGTTTATTGTCTGTCATTTTAATGCTTAGTTTTAGCTTGAATGTAATATTTATCTTTTATAGAATGAATGTCATATTTTTGCTAATATTTTTTTATTTTCTTTATTATTATTGTGAAGAAAGATGGATTTGCATCATATCAATGATAGAGAAATATGTTTGGCTGATAGTGTTACAACACATACTATTTTCAAGAATAAGAAGTATTTCTCCCTACTGAAATTAGCTGATGCAAATATCAATACAATAGCTGGTTCTGCAAAATTAATTGAAAGCTCTGGTAGAGCTTGTGTTTTGTTTCCTGAAGGAACAAAGATGATAATAAGCGATGCTTTATACTCAAGTAGATCACAAAAGAATCTACTCAGTTTCAAAGATATAAAAGAAAATGGCTATCATATTGAAGCCATGAAGGAAGACAATAAAGAATATCTCTATATCAATTTGCTTATATTTGGCAAAAAATATATATTAGAAAAATTGCCAGCATTATCTTCTGGACTATATTGTACTTATATAAATCCTGTGGAAACACATGCTGTGATAAACCAGAAGATAATTGATCAAAAGAGTTTTACTCTTTGGCTTGATCGCCTTGGACATCCAGGTGCAATAATGATGAGACGAATTATTGAAAATTTATAAAGGCACTCATTAAAGAGTCAAAAAATACTCTCATCAAATGAATTTTCATGTGCTGCTTGTGCCTAAAGGAAATTGATTATAAGGCCATCCCTAACTAAAATTGATACTGAAAATCCTGCATTTCTAGACCGAATTCAAGGGGACATATGTGGGCCTATTTTTCCAACATGTGAACTATTTCGATACTTTATGGTATTAATAGATGCCTCCACACGTTGGTCACATGTCTCCTTATTATCCACTCGAAATGTGGCATTTGCAAAACTCCTTGCACAAATAATCCGCCTATGTGCACAATTTTTGGATTATATGATTAAGAAAATTCGTCTTGGTAATGTAGGAGAATTTACATCCCAGTCTTTTAATGATTATTGTACATCAATTGGGATTATAGTTGAGCATCCTGTGGCTCATACACATGCTCAAAATGGTTTAGCAGAATCTTTCATTAAACGTCTACAGTTAATCGCTAGACCACTACTTAGGAGAACTAAGTTGCCTAGTTCTGTTTGGGGACATGCCATATTGCATGCTGCAGCACTGGTTCGAATAAGACCAACTACTTATCATAAATATTCCCCTTTACAATTGGTTTCTGGTCAAGAACCAAATATATCTTATTTAAAAATATTTGGTTGTGCAGTATATGTTCCAATTGCTCTACCACAGCGTACAAAAATGGGACCACAAAGAAGACTTGGAATATATGTTGGTTTTGAATCTCCATCAATCATTAAATATCTTGAACCCTTAACTAGAGATCTTTTCACATCACGTTTTGTTAATTATGTAAACATTCATCATTTTCTTTTAATTTTACTTCTAGTGGTTTAAACATATTTATATTGATCTTATTAAAATTTCCTAATAAGTTGTCTAAATTTACTGGAAAATCATTTTCTTCTATATCTAACTCACTATATGTATTTTCTTCATATTTTTCTTCAATTCCTGATACTATACTATAAATAGATTCATTGTCACTAATTGTTTCATCTACCTCTAATAAATCTTCGTTTGTATTGTTAACTATCATAGCTTTCATATTTTTTGAATTTATTCGTTTTGGACAGCTTGAGCTTAAATGACCTTCTTGACCACATGTATAACATCTAATTTTATTTCTATAAATTCTATTATTGTTATATTTTCTAACATGTTTTTGTGTTAAAAATGGTTTTCTAGCGTTACTTTTTCTAAGATAATATAATGTACTAGGAGATTTTCTAAATTGTTTTTTATATTTATATTTTGGGTTTTTAGGTATTCCATAATGTTGCGGAGTATATATTTCTTTACAAAAACTAGTTTCATTTTTAAGTTGTTTAGTAATTTGTGTATTAGTACATTTATCCACTAATATTTCTATTACAATTTGCATTGCTCTTCCTAATGAAACTTTTATATTAGCCGTTTCTTTGGTGCATTTATCATATATTTCTCTACCTAATGCTCCGGTAATTTATGTAAAAATTTTTGTACTACTTGCTCATTCCATACATTACCACTAAGAGACGCCCAATAATAATATTCTTGCATAAATAATTTTACATCTTTCCATCCTAATAAATTTACTTGTTCTAATTTTTTAACTGCTTCTGTTTGTAATTCTAAGTCTGATGTATTAGGATTTCTTCCTGTAATTATTAAATGTATTGTATTAACAAAATTATATGGATTTATTCCTAAACTTACTAATTCTACCATATCATTGGGAAAGCGTTGTTGCCATTCATCCCAATTTGCTTTAACTGATTCTCCTAAAAATTGTGTCATATATCTAATCATTTCTTCTACTGTAAATATTTTATCGGCTTGTTTAATAATAAAATCTGCTACTACTGCATCTTTCCATAATTGTAAATACCTATCTCTTAATTGTATATCTATTCCTGTAATATCTAAAATAAATGGTTCAACTGCTTTTTGTATTTTAAAAGGTTTTTCGAAAGGATATGGTTTTCCTCTAGGTCTATAATTTAATTTTTCATAATTAGTTTGATTAGGATATACTTCTGCAAATCTTCTAGGTAAATTTCCATATTGGTATAATGGTCTATTACCTGGTTGTTCAGTATAAAATCTTGTTTCTTGAGATCTATTGGGTTGTACTACACTACTTTCACCTTCTTCCATTAATATATAATGTTTTTCTAAATTCTTAATAAATATTCTTTTACTATTATTACTTATTTCACTATCATTATTTGTTATAATGTCTAAATTTTCTATTTCTTCTAAATCTTCTATTTCTTCATTATCTGTTTCTTTTTCTAAATTATTTAAAAATATATTTATTATATCTTCTTCTTCTTCATATATTTTTTTTATATTTACTTCTACCTTATTTTCAGTTTTTATTTGATTAAATGCTTTATTTTCTAATTCTTTAATATACTTTTCATAATTGAATTCTTCTATTACTATTGGATTTTTATTATTTATTTCTATATTTTCAAATTCTTTCATTATTTTATCATATTCTATTTGTGACTTATTATTTATTATTTCTAATTGTTTTATATAATTATTATCTATTTCCTCATCTTCAAAACTAATTAAATCGACTTCTTTTTTATTATCCTTTATTTGTATAATGTCTTCATCTAGATTAATTAAATTTGTATTATTAAACTCTAATTTCTTTATTCTTTTACCATTTTCATCTAGTTCATATGTTCCTTCTATATTATTATTATTTTCTTGCATATTTTGTCCTAAATTATATATTTGATTTTTTAAACTATATTCTAATTCTTGTAAATTATTAAATTCTAATAATCTTAATATTTCTTTTATTTCACTATTCATTTATGTTATCAGTTTCTTCTTCTAACTGATCTTCCTCTAAATGATTATTTGCTTCGATATAATCTGTAAATCTTACTGAAAGTCTTCCTTGATTTTTTCTATACCACATACTTTCTTGAGGTGTATAAATAGTTCTAGATGTATTATTTAAAATATTATTTATTTTCCATTCTTGACCAGCATTTTCTAAAGCATCTATTTTATATGGTGGAAAAAGTTTTATTCCTTTATTTGTAATAAACTTTGCTGTATCTTGTATTTGAAATTTAAATCTAACTTGACTACTTTGTGTTATTTTACCTATAAATGAAGTACATATTAATAAATTTTTTCCTTCAATTAATGTTTCATAACCCTAAGTCATAATTTTTACTTTTAAATGTTTTATAAAATCTCTAGTATTTAATACATAATCTGGAGCACAATAAAATAATCCTCCATTATCATTTATATCTACCTTTATAGCTCCTACAATTGCTTGTTCACTATTAAATCTATCATCTACTAAAGCTATAAATACTTTTGCACCTATATCTTTTCTAGTTAAACCTTTTATTCCTATTACTACTAATCCTAAATGTGTTAGATTAAAATTTCCTCTTATAATTGCTTCTTGACTTTCGGGATTAATTAAGCTTATACTTATTACATCTTGTCCTACACATCTGTTTTGAGTTTCTCTATAATGCATTAATAATCTAGATTGATTTAAATTAGAATTTTATATATATGTATATGTATATATATGTATGTATATATGTATGTATATATATGTATGTATATATGTATGTATATATATATGTATATACATATATGTATATGTATATATATGTATGTATGTATATATGTATATATATGTATGTATGTATATATGTATATATGTATATACATATATATATATATATATATAATAAAGTGACAAATAAGCACGAGCCATCTGCCAAGAAGCATCATAGCAGTTAAAAATTGATATTCACATGCAGAATGGTAACCTAATTCATGAGGCAAGATGTTTTATGGCCTTTATAATGACCACTCACTATAAAAGGTGCAACTCATGAGATAGTGAAACAAAGGAGAAGTCATATTTTTTTTGTTTAAAAAGAGAAGAAAAAACTACTTTAGTAATAAGAGTTAGGGAAAATAAATATTTAGTAAACTAAAAAAATATTGAAAATACTGACCACTGCTTCAACTTATTCATAAGTCCTAAATAAACTTTTAATTCATAGTTAATTGTACTTAATTCTAGAATTAGATGCATCCTAATTCGTGTTTTTTATGTGTTTTTGCAAGTTTATGCTTGAAAAAAAGATCTAAGAGCATTATATATGAATTCAAAGGTTTTTGGACACATTTATAGCTGATAGACCTTGAAAAAACACCATGCAATTCCTATGTGAAATTGACCAAGCTTTGGCCGAGATTAATTGGAGATATTTTTTCAGCACTTATGGAAATGATTTGCATTGAAGATTTGCCATATTTTGGAAAGGAAGGAGATTAATTGTAGAAGACTTTTATTTCATTAATAATTTTTAATTTTCCTTAGCTTTTAAAGAGTTACCTTATCCGATAAGGGCTCTAGTTAGGAATTTCTCCGTTATATTTTCCTCCATAGGATTTACAGAGAGATGGAGACTTTTATTCAAAAAATACTTTTTCCAACAGCTTTTCTCTTAAGGCATCTCCTCCATGTCCATGGAGTTTTAATTTTCTTTCTAGCCAAAGGTTAATTCAAATTTTCGTTCTTTAATTCTGTGAGATCTAACTGATTCTATCCTTTCGCTCTTATTTTCATATTTATGTGTTTGTTGTTTTAATAATTAATATTGCCTTGTGATTATTTAATTAGGACCCGATTATTCAATTGCTTGATAACAAGTAGCCAAATAGATTAATTGAATTAATTTAAAAAAAGTGGTAACCAAGTCTCCTGTGTAAATACATAATTTAACTGAGCAATTACCATGAGAAAATCGACTTTTAGAATCAGGTCTCCATCAAATTTTGGCGTCATTGTTAGGAATTGGTGCTAAAATTTTTGGTCTTTTATCACCAGGTCAGATTGTACAAGTAAGTTACATTTTGATCCCTAGATTGAAAAGATCGCAAAGAGTTTGAAAAAAGAAGCAAAGTTGCAGAAACAACTTAAGAAACATGTCGAAACATCACAAGCTTTGTCCGAATCATCCAGCGAGTTCGGAAAAGAAGAGGAGATAGCTGAAAACAATAAAAATTTGCATGAATTGGCCATTGTCCCTTTGAATCGATCACCCCCTTTGTATTACTTATCAGGAGCTTGATGTCAATTTCGAGTCAAAATCAGGACTAATTCGTCTTTCGTCCACTTTCCATGGGTCGGAGAATGAAGATCCCCTTAAACATCTCAAGGAGTTTCATATAGTTTTTTTAACTATGAAACCCAATGGTATCATAAAGGATCAAATCAAATTAAATTAAGAGTTGCTATTCTATCTTCCATCCAATCTCATTACTACTTGGGGAGATATGGCTAGAACATTCTTTAACAAATTCTTTCTAACTTCTAGAGCCGCAGTAATTAGGAGATAAATTTGTGCCATAAAGTAAAGAGATGCCAAATCTCTTTATGATTATTGGGAGAGATTTAAGAGGTTTTGTGCAAGTTTCCCCCAACATGGAATTTCTAAACAATCTCTCATCTAATACTTTTATAAAGGGTTGCTTCCAATTGAGAGAAGGATGATGGATGCCGTTAGCGGAGAAGCAATTGTAAAGAGAGGCTAGAGATTTTATTTCCATCATGGCTAGAAATTCATAACAATTTAGGAATAGATACGAGCCTTCGAGAAGAGTTAATGAGGTAAGTGTTTCTTCTTTTGATTCAAAGTTGACTAAACTAACTTCTCTTATTGAAAGTTTGGTTGCAAGTGGTAGTGTTCCTACACCTAAAGTTTGCGGAATTTGCACTATGGTGGGACACCCAACTGATATGTGTCCCACGCTCCAAGAAGAGGATCCACAATATGTTAATGCTATTAAAGGGTTTTTCGGTCAACTACAGCAAAGATATGATCCTTTTTTAAATACATACAACTTAGGTTGGAGGGATTACCCAAACTTGGGCTATGGAGCAAAGCCTCAAAATTTTAATTCGCCAAATTCCCAATAATTCTAACCACGACCAGCCCCACCACCGTAGCTCATACCTTCAAGTTCAAGTACTTCTCTTGAGGATATTGTGAAATCTCTTGCTTTTAACACTCAACAATTTTAACAGGAAACAAGGGCAAGTATAAAGAATTTGAAGACTCAATTGAGCCAATTGGCAACATTCATAGGTAGGTTGGAGTCCCGTGGTAAATTACGTTCTCAAATGGTTGCTAATCCAAAGGAGAATGCATGTGCAATCACTTTATGAAGCGAAAAAGAGCTGTAGGACAGCCATACAAAGTTGACAGCACCTAAAATAGAGAAAGAAAACAAAAAGAAAGGTGCTAAACATGATGAAAAGAGGGTGGACAGCAATGAATCAAAGCCTAAAAATAGTACAGAGCTGGTTGTTAACCCTTCTTTCCTTGAAAGATTCTTAAAGTCCAAAAAAATAGAAGGAAGAAAAAGTGATTGTTGAGATCTTTTACAAAATTGAGGTAAATATAGCTTTACTTGATGTGATTAAGTGAGTACCTCGTTATGTGAAATTTCTTTAGGAGTTGTGCATGAATAAAAAGAAACTTTCTGGTAATGAAATGATAAGTGTAGAAGAGAATGTCTCTGCCATGCTTAAAAAGGATTTTCGTCCAAAGTGCAAGCACCCAGGTATGTTTGCTATTTCATGTCAAATAGGCTCTCTAGGTATTAAGAAAGCTATGTGTGATCTAGGAGCGTCCATTAATGTCATACCTAAGTCCATTTATTATGCTTTGAATGTGGGACCCTTGAAATTAGAACCTTTGAAAGAAACAGGAGTTGTTATTCATTTAGCTGATAAGTTTTTGGTTTATCCTGAATGTGTCTTAGAAGATATTTTAGTGCGAGTAGATGATTTAGTCTTTCCTAATGATTTTTATGTACTTGATATGGAGGAAGATTCGCCTTCCAAGTCTTGTGAAATATTGCTAGGAAGACCATTCCTTAGTATAGCTAGAACAAAAATTGATGTACACGAAGGTATTCTCATTATGGAGTTTGATGGAGACATTGTTAAATTTGATGTCTATAATGATATGAAAAATCCTAGTGAAGTGTCTTGTGTTTTGTTTTAGAAATAGTTGATGATAATAAGCTAAGTGTTATTTCTTGTGAAAGTCCCTCTCTTGAGAAGCTAAAAGAATCTAAGAAGACTTTTACAGGTAACACTAACTTGTAGGAACTAATTTCCATTTGGGGGAATCGACAAAGCCAATGGAAGAAACTTGAAGCCAATTGAATCCACGTATAGTGGATAAGAGGGGTGCACATAGAAAGTTATAACCCTAAGAGTTGAAGAAAAGGAAAAACAATGCTTATGAGAAGGAAAAAATCTGCAAAGAGAAGAAAAAGAGCTTGCACGAAAAAGTTATTGGTGGAAAACAATTTTTAGTTAGTTAGAAAGTTTTATATCATCAATCTAGTTTTAGATTATTTCCTTATGATCTACGAACTAAATGGGTAAGTCCTTTTGTTATTACTAAATAGTTTTCTTGTGGTGTAGTTAAAATGAAGAGGTTGAGCAATAAGAAAGTCATCAAAATTAATTGACATCGTTTGAAGTCCGTCCGTAAGAAAATTGAGCAAGAAAAGCCTCCGAATAAAACTTAGATGAATTGGCTACGTCGAGCCAACAACATTAAACAAAGGCACTGGTGGGAGGCAACCTATAAAGTTAGAAATTTTAATTTGAGTTTTCTAGTGTGTTTTAGTTGATTTTTGATATTTAAAATTTTTTCCCAATTTCTTTTAGGAATTTTGATTTATTTTTGGTCACCTCTTCTTTGAGAACCCTAACTTTGGTCAGAATATGTTCTATAAGGGTTTTGACATTTACAAGTGAGAGTTGCTTTAGAATTTTGGTGCGTTTCTAAGCTGATTTCTAGGGAAAAAAAAAGAAAGAAATGGAGCATTAGAGGCTTAAGCATGGGCATGCAAGAACAAGAGACTTATTTTTAGCAAGGCTTTATGTTTAAAACACTAACTTTGCTATTATTTCAAATCAACCCTCATCCTTCTTCTCCAGAGAAACCCACCACCTTATTCATTCACTACCCCCACTAAAACGTTCACAACCGCTATTTCAAACACCTTAATCTTCAAAATCTTGCAAACCCACTTCACAAAATAACATAAGGAATAACAAAATTGCACAAAAATCACATTTCATACCCCCCATCACGCAAAAAACACGAAGCTAGACAAACTAACCACCCTTACTGTCTGCGCAACGATGCTACCATCTTCTAACTGTCGGGCGCTCACTTTCACACGTAAGAACCCCTCCCTATCGTCTCAAAACAGCCCCTCCCCCCCGGTAGAACCCACACCTGACCCCCTACCTGAAACTCTATGCCCCACGACCCCCCCAAAGTCCGACAGCCACTAACGATCTAGCCGCAGTGGCTTGCACCGGTGACCACCCACACTACCCAAAGTCTCCTATGTTGCTTCTTTGTGTTGCACATCAAGGATTCAAGATGTCTAACCTCGCGAGCTCAGGAATCTGATTTTTGTGAAGTATTTCACTTTGTGTTTTAGATTTGGTGCTACAAAAGAGGTATTTCGCGACCCCTTACATTCTTGAAAAGTTTTACAAGTTGAGATTTTGGAACTGTTTATATTTCAAGAATGTGGTTGATGGACTTTGTGGCAATTTTAGTTGGATTTCTTACTTGGGGATTGTATATTGTGATTACTATGAATTTTTTTGGAAGTTTTATGCAAGAATTAAGCATGTTTATTATGAAAAATACATTTTTAACACTCTAAGCAAATTTATTTTCAAAGATTTGGGTGTTATTTGACTATAAATCATTGGGGTTAGAAGAAAAAAAGTCTTAGATGAATACTTTCATATCTTCCGAACAATTTTTGAGATGAGAATTGATTTGATTGCATGATTGGATTTAGCCCAAAAAGGGGAGATAGGTGTGTTTCTTTGTTTATGCAAATCAAAACTCACAAAATTGATGAATCTCATTGAGTTCAATGACTTCGGTTTCGATGACTAGCATCAGATCCACTACTTCCCTTATTGTTCATTAACTTTGTTTTATCTTTCTTTTATTTTATTGTTTTTCTTTTCTTTACACATTGATGACAATGTGCGTGATAAGTGTGGGGGATGAATGTTTCATTTTAATCCTTTATTTTGAGATTTTTTGATGTTTAGATGTGTTTTTAATGTGGTAATTTGAGTCTTGTGGATATATGTGTTTTAATTAGTATCGCTTGAGTTTTCTTGAGTTTTCATGGAAAAAAAAAAGAAGAAAAAAAAGAGAAAAACCAGAAAAATGACAAAAAAATGTTAAGTATTTTGTAAAAATGTCTTTTTAGAGTTCTTTAATGTCTTTGGTTTCATGTTTGTTTGAGTTAGAGTCAAACTAGTCAGTTCTAAAAGCTCTTTTATCAAATCACTTTTTCCTTTTACTTGACTTTCTCCTTTGTAAATCTGGCACTTCTTTTGGAAAAGGTCTAATCTCCGTACTCGAAAAACTTGTTTTGGTTGTAACTGTAAGTTAGTACATCTATCCCCATTGTGTCTAGTTCCTTGATAGACACTTAGAACATCCCGTGTTTGCACCTTGCTTAATTTTAACTTGAGCTTAAAAATATGCATGCACTTAAATTGGAGGCTAATGCTTAGTTTGAGTTTGATGGGTACTTGCCTTGATTTATTTTTGTGGTAAAATTGTGAAAAAGTGTATACTTAGAAAAGTATGTCAAGGTTGAGGTTACTCCTGCGAATTGTGCTAAGTTGTTGATTAAATTGTGAAAAAAAAGCGTATGAATTAAATTAAATTAAATAAGCATATTCTTACTCCACTGGTCCTCTAAAAAGAAAGAAAAGGGACTTTGAGTAGACTAAAAGCCACTTAGAATTGTGACCAATTGAGTAATCGAAGGCATTCATCACAAATGTTTATCATCGCGTAAAAAGGTTGAGTGACATTTGTGATCTGGCCTTCTAGCAGCTGGGCCTAAGCACAAACTTGTTTTTCTTGAGGAAAACTGCATATCAGGACAAGTGCTTTTGATTTCTCTTCTTTGCATTGGCATAGTAATACTTGGCTACAATTTTTTGTGTGCTTTAATTGGTGCGAGATTCATTTACATAGTGTTTGGGTACTATTCGAGTAACTTATACATGTGGTGGTAATTGTTTTGTCTTGCTAGAAACTGGCTTATCTTTGCTTTCTTTCTCGAGTTTCTTTGAGTTGCGATGGAAAGATTTTTGAAGGCTTGTGTGCCCATGTTTGCTTTGTGAGGAGATTGGATTGTTTTGAAGTTTAGTGAAAATTTCTGGTGAAATTCTTTTTGGTAAATACCAATTGTTGCCATGTTTTCTTGCCGAAAAATGTTTGTTTTTGGGAGAATTCTTTTGTTGAAAAGTCAGGTTTTTGAAAACTTTTTGGTTGAGTGAAGCCTTGTTGATTGATAAGTGCTCTAGTTAGAAATTTCTCCGTTATATTTTCCTACATATGATTCATAGAGAGATCGAGACTTTTATTCAGAAAATATTTTTTGTAGCAGCTTTTCTCTTTAGGCGTCTACTCCATGTCCATGGAGTTTTAATTTTCTTTCTAGCTAAAGGTTAATTCAGATTTTGGTCTTCAATTCTATGAGATCTAACTAATTCTATCCTTTTGCTATTATTTTGGTATTTGTGTATTTACTAATATAAGAATTAATATTGTCTTGTGATTGTTTAATTAGAGCCCGATTATTCAATTGCTTGATGATACGTAGCCAAATAGATTAATTGAATTATTTTAAGAATAGTGGTAATCAGGTCTCCTGTGTAAACACATAACCTAACTGAGTAATTACCGCAATAGAATCGACTTTAGAATCAAGTCTTTCTAAAACCTAGTGCTGCTATTAGATAGACCCTACAAGCATCTCCGGGGGTTAGACCGGCTAATAGGTAAGGCGATAGCGGGGAAAAATCACAGGAGGTCTAAACCGTTATCAACACTGTAAGAGAATATAAGGTTGTTAGGACGTGCCGACGATCATAACTGATTTATCAAAATTGGTGAAGGTTATCTTTGCATCTAAGATCAAATTTGTATACCAAAACTGATATTAAACCAAGGCTAGGTTTAATTCTCATTAATTTCTTGTCTTCCAACATTTACGTGAGTTTAGAATTGCGTGCCTGGGTTGATTTTTTTATTTTTTATTTTTTGCCCAATTATGCACCCATGCTCAGTGATCCAATGCACTAGACAGTTCTGTTTATTTTTTTTTTCACATTAAAACCCCCTTATTTAATTGTGACTTATTTGATTAATCTATTTGGCGTAATTAGCATAAACTAGTCTCTCAATCCCTATGGATTTGATCCTTTTTTCACCACGTACTCAAATTAAATTTACAATGTAAGAAATTAGAATTTTATTTTTGATGGTTTTGGCACCCATCACTTATGGTTTGTTTGACCCAACTTTTAGATACTTAAATATGTTTTCTATGAGTTTAAAAGTTTGAAATAACTAGTTTGACTCCTTTGAAAGTGTTTTTACATAAAAATCAAAGCTAGAAAAACTAAAAATGAAAAACTCCAAATTAGAGTTTTCCTAGAGCAACATTTGAAAACTTGTTTTTACATCATATCAGAAATTATTTGTTTCTTTTTGCTAAAAACTGCAATTCCTTATTTTTGAAAGTTCAATATTACCCTCACATTAGTCGAAAATAGTCAAAAACTCAACTCTTAAAATACACGGCTAAAGAATTAATGGTTTTTATTCACTAGCATTTTTTACCCAAAACTCTACTACTAAAAGCTCTATAATTCAAATATTGAAATCTCACAGTTAGAACAAATAAAACCTTAAGACATTTTTGTTGTTTAAAGCTGGCGAAAGTATATACAAGGAAAATTTTAACTTATGAAAGTTAAAAAATTAAAAATCAAGGGGCCGTCAAAATGCGCCACCCTTGAGGTTAACCTATGGTGTTGACTATAGTTGGCATGTCTATTGTTGTACCAATCACGGAACAGATTGGGTCTCAATTACGATAATTAAGTTATTTTTATTTTATTTGGACTTATGTTTTCACATCTAGTTTTTCTCCATTTTGTGCTCAGATTGATACATAAATTTCTAGTATGTTCTTGACAATAAATAAATAAATCATTAACACATGGTTATTAGCATCAAAATATTCTTATCATAACAAAAATAACAGCAAGATGTCAAAATACTAGTAACTTATTTGGCTGCCACATTTTCAATGCATTTATTTTGTAATTACTAGACCAAACTAGTATATAAAAAGAAAGGAGTAAATTGCATATTATTCTCTTATACTATGACCTATATACGCTATATCCCTGTAATATTAAAACTAGCTAATTACTATTTTGTACTCTGACCTATGTGCACTATACCCCCTGTAGTATCAAAACTAACTAATTACTCCCTTAAAGTTTTTAAAAGTGTGCAAAATATCCCCTGCTATCATATATTTCAAGGGGTATTTTGCATACTTTTAAAAGCTTCAAGGGGTATCATGCATACTTTTAAGAACTTCAGGGGGATAATTAGCTAGTTTTGATATTACAGGGCGTTGTAGAGGACGAATTCTACAATCAATCACGGATCGGGTCGACTTGGGCCTAATAACCTGCAAGATCAAGAAAGGTGAACGAGGAAACCCTTGACACCGGTGTGGTGCCGGCCAAAGGTACTCCGACACTCAAGTCAGCGACGGTTCAGAAAAAGAGAATTATTATGTAGTAAGTTACGGAGAGCTATAATATAATATAAGTAGGTTAAAGCTTTGTTTTGTCTATCACCTCTTGCCAGCGTCAATGATTCTTTTATAGCCCTCAGCTAGAAGAGTCCTTCAAGCCTTTACTTCTCCAAACGGATTTCACTCAAGGTGTGCCTTATCGTCCTGCTTAGGCTTTTTCATGTATCCTGATCATGCATATCTTTTCCATATTCATCCGAATAAAATTTGAGTACTTGACTGCTTCTAAGAGTCTCGCCCAACGAGCAGGGCCTTGACCTTACTTAGGACCTGATCCCAGGGCCCTTTGACCCATAACGTAATGGACTAAACCCTTGGCCCAATCGCAACCATGGGCCTCTCGTATCTTCCTGGGTGTAGCTATTTCTGGCCCAAACAATTGTCCCCCACTCTTTGAGTTGAAGTGCCTTCAAGTCGGAGAGTAGTTTTACTTCATGCATGACATTTTCGACAAGCTCGCGCTACCCACAAAAAGAGATGTGAGTCTCAATCAAACCTTTAATCACATCACGCAAGCAACATCGGATTCGCGACAAACGATGCGTTGTTGCAGCTTAACATGTCTCCAGGAAGCGTCTGAACCTTTATGACTCAACATTACACATGCAATGTTTACTACTTTTACTTACCCTGCCACTAGCGCACTCTGAGACGCTCGCCATGTTTTTCTAATAACATCTTCCATGCTTATTCTATGCGACTTTAATTGTCAAAGCCCCTTAAACGCTACACGATGACCATGGCTTTATATGATCCCAGCCTGAAGTTTATGTCTCGTGAATATCACCTTGTTATGCTTTTATTTTATTAATGCTACTACCGTACCTCTTGCTGACATACATCCTCATACGCCTACTACGTGTGCCACGTCTGTACATTTTCGTAGACCTCGATCCTAAAGAACAACATAGCTTATCATGCCATTTTTATTTTTTGTGTCATCACATCCAGATACCGACGCATAAGCATAGCTAACACGCCATTTTTCTTGCATCCTCTCTCAGCTCGCCTTGAGCTTATCGATGACTCCACTTCAAAGCACGTCCTTGCTACAAAGAAATGACTACCAACTAAAATTCCTGAGGAAACTTAAGAAGATACTACATTCTTTCGCCTGACTTCTCTTCTTAATTTATCGTACCGCTCCTTAAAGCTTCTGATCAATAGCAGCATAAGTTGGGGCTTCGCGCGTCTCCAGCGTCCAGAGGTGTAGCAGGGCTAGGCTTCTATTACATGTGTTGTTTCGAGCTAGCAAAACTTCCCGTTAAATATTACACACCAAGTGTTTGGTCAAAATCCCAAAAAAGGCTGCTAAGTTAGTTTCTGAAAGTAACATGTTACAGTGACGGTCACAAGGTGTTTGTAGAAATTCCTCACAAAGCTAACAAGTAATCTTCCTTGTTCCCCAAGTCAAAGATCGACAAGGCCCTTTGTCCTACACCGAAAGCGCAAGG
Organism: Cordia subcordata; assembly: GCA_028554755.1. NCBI lineage: Eukaryota > Viridiplantae > Streptophyta > Magnoliopsida > Boraginales > Cordiaceae > Cordia > Cordia subcordata. The sequence continues at coordinate 8,370,745 of JAPTOF010000013.1, read as the reverse complement.
TGACACACGATCAAGCCCGTAAGGTCCTTCTCTGTCCGCTATTGAAAGCGATGAATAATAAGGGGGCGTCGGTTCCATATGATCACGAGACCGAAGTATGGATGATAACTTTTTGACCTCGAGACCGAAGCGTGATTGGCCTTGCTTCCACGGCCCTACTCGAGCAAGATCCCTTCTGTGTGCTCGTGCTGCTGTGTCCATTAATTTTAAGAAAGCGGGAAACCGAGTCTAGTGGATAAATTACGACCTTGCAATCATGGCGTGATTAACAGTTCCCACGACCCAGGTTCGTGCTCATGACCCGGAGAGGATCGTTTTCGAACTTTCTTGTTTCCCTTACCCCAACACGAGCCTTAATTGATAAAGTTCCTCATTGCTTTTGTATGCAGCGAGTGTTTGAACAAAATCCTAAGTAAGGTTGCGTAGATGATATGTAATGCAACATGTTGAGGTAACAGTTACAAGGTGTTTGATAAAATTCTCCATACGCCTTCCCTATAACCTTCCATACTTTCAGGTGTTTGATTAAATTCCTCAACAACCAAGGCCTAAAGACTGGACCCTTTGTAGCGCCACTCTGCAACAGCTAACTTTTAAGCCGCACAAGTTTCATCTTTCAAGCATACGAAGGTCAGCAACTTCAAGTAGGCCTGGCTAGCTTGTTACCTTGTTCGCACTTAGAAAAAGCTTTAAAACTTGCTCATCTCGCATGCCCGGCGACGTCTCAAAGTCCGAAGCGAAAGGGGCATTTGCTTTTTGCTGAGTGCTAGGCATATCCCCGATAATCCACGCTCAAACATCTTCCCCTACTCATGCTGCCATCTATCAATCGACCCGACACACCTAGAGCACCACGGGCTACCCCCATATCACACTGTACCTTCATATACACATATGTATATAACCATATATATATGCGCATTCCACCTTTTCACTAATGAAGCCTGATGCATTGCTTTATTCATTAGGTATTCAAAGCAGGCCTAACGGATTCACCGTTCAATCAAGAATACACTGAAAAGCTTGGTCCAGTAACCCATCAGCATGTGTTGAAAGGTAGCTCCTTTGGTGAAATACTTAACTCGTTTCCATAGATTCCTCTACCTATGGGGTTATAATTAACAATGCATTTCTTATATTGTTTACAATACAGGCCTTTTAACTTATCCTTTGCGCTACCCATCTTAGAAGAGCTCCTTACTGCTCGGTCACACTATTACAATGCCGCACAATAAACAGGTTGAGCAAGCCGCAGGTGAGGCTAGATTACCCATTCCAATTCGTCTTGGGATGCGACGGAGAGAGTCTACTGGGGAGTTCTTTGCTGAAGGCATTCAATGTACCACTACAGAGGAAGAGTTCAAGTACTACAACGAATCCGATCAATTAAGCGAAGATGTTGTGGTGGTTCAACCAAGGCCCAGGGATTGGTCAAGCTCCTCACTTGAAGGAGAAATTACAATGTTTCAAGACGTCCTAAGTTTGGGAATTCGGGTTCCGTTGCATCCCCATTTTTGTGCTATTTTTAATTCCTTCAGGATCAGTCCTGGTCAATTGCACCCCCGCGAATGGAGTATCATGTTAGCAGCACTCATCCTACTACACCAGAAGGGGGTTCGCTTCTCCATCCCGATCTTTAAAATGTTATTTTCCCTCATTCGATCCACTATGAAGCCTGGTTGATTTGTCATTACCGCCCGCGGCTCTTACAAGCTCCTCAACCCCGACCGGAATGATGATGACGGTTCATGGAGGGGGAAATACCTGTTCCCCCAAATGTGGGTTACCACCGCAAAGAACGAACTTCCATCATTAAGCGAGGATACTCGTCGGGCTTTGCTGGCCTTAGCTGCAGATTGTAGAAGTCAGTCTTATCGCATGATAGACGTGATTACTAGTGACAACCTTGTAGCGGGAGGTTTCGCCATTCCGCTGAAACCTGGGACACACCCCCCAGTCAAAATTAACCCTAAGGTAAGGCCTCCAATCCATTCCAAGAGAAGGGCTGACCATATGACCAACAAGCTTGATAGAGGTGGCACGACATCTTCCTCCGTGCCTACCTCCCGCTTGGCCAAATTGAGTGCGAACGCCAGTCCAAGGAGTTCAAATGAGACAGAAAGCGATGACAGGAGCAAAGAAGAGAACGAAGAGGATGAGCATGCGGAAGACTCCTCAGATAGTGAGCCCCCCGAACTTCCGCCTGACCTAGAGATCATCGACTCATCTTCTTCTGACGACTCAGGTATGTCCATGCTCATCTCTCATCTGTTTCCTCCTTGCCCCCCACCCTTTTTTTTTATATATGCTTTTACTTTTGACTTCTCCTTTTACTCGTAACTCAAATGTGGAAGAATGCCAGAACGCTGCCCTAGCGGTTGTTGAAAGGCTTGCGCAAGATTAGAGAAAGAGAAATAACTCATTATCCGGCGCCCCTTCTAGCAGTTGTCAGCACTTAATGGGATACCCTGCTGCCTGTACCCCTCCTGCTGTAACTGAGGAAGATCTATTTTCAAGCTTCAGTAAGAAAGGCACTGCGGTATGTGTTTTTTCAACTTTCTATGCAACATTTTAACCCTTACTACTACTTACGGCCTCTTTGATTACAGCTTGTTTCTGAAATTTCCGTTTTCACGTCGATGGTGCCTGAGATCGCGAACATTTCCAAGACCTCCAGCGATTGCTTAAAAATGAACGGAATGCCCGCGCTAAAGCCGAGAAAGACCTCCCAAATGAACAAATACGCCATACTGAGCTAGAGGAGGATCTTAAGAGGGAACGATTGTCTCCAGTAGAGATGGAGAAGAATCTTGCAGATGCCCAGGTAGCCAAGAAAGGTCTTGAATCTAAATTTGATTCCTTAGTCGAGGAGGCCCGAAAGTCTGTAGATTATAAAAAGAGCAGAAAGTTTGGGAAGTATGTTGTCAGCGTATCGAGGCTCAGTTCAGAGAAGGCTGCTGAGCAGGCTGTCAAAAATTGCCTAAGGGAGGTCCAACAAGTGTACTCAAATGTTGATATCAATCGTTTCAAGGCCATCATTACTCCCCCAACGCCTCGTCCAAACCAAGCCCCTCCAAGTATTGACCCTTCGTCCACATCCGGTCTACTGAATACAGACGGAACCACTTCTCAAGGCTCTGCTGATGCATGATGTTTGGCGCTCTGCTACCTAATTACTGAGGATATGCTACCTTTTTTTTTGTGTATTGTATGTCGAACCTTTCCTATGTCCTCTTTTAACAACGGTCCTATTCCCTGAGAAAATTATACTTCCTAAATCACTGATATTTGTATGTGCATGCTTTTAAAAAAAAAGGGGTACCAAATCGTTATAAGCTCCTTGGGGGGTCACCGTAATGACGCCTTCTGTTTGTTTTCGTTTTAATAGCAATGGTTTGGGAAAACTTTGCTTGTTGCTGAGGGTAGAAACAAAAAGACCATGTTCGAGTCTTCTATAAATATAGGCTGTCAGTTAGCCCCGCATCGGAAAATAGAGATTGATGTTCGCTTAGTAAGAATAACGAAGAAGACTGTAGGCAAGTCTCTCTAAAGTAGACACTGTTTGGAAAGTAGAGACTGTTCACTAGTCTCATAACAACGAAGACTGTGAGTAAGTCTTCCTAAAGTAGATACTGTTTGGAAAGTAGAGACTGTTCGCTAGTCTCGTAACAATAACGAAGACTGTAGATAAGTCTTTCGAGAGTAAGGACTATTCATTAGTCATGCCAAGATACGAGAGACTGTAGTCTCACAGGAATAACAAGGACAGTTGTGAGCAAATCTTATGAATTTATTGCAGTATCTCATCAAAAGGGAATGACGAAACTCATTAAAGAACATCTATCATGTTTCATCTATCCTAAAGCAAAAATGAAAATAGGCTTTCGTTTGACTTGCCTAGCATCACCTATTCCCACTTAGTCTTATAACCAATTTTAAACAATTTAGAAAAGCAAGAACTTTTATCCTCAAAATAATACCTCTTCAAGTGGATTGCGTTCCAGCTATTCGGCAGTTCCCGGCCGTCCTCAGTGCTAAGTCTGTATGCTCTTTGCCCGACTACCTTCGTAACTTGGTACGGTCCTTCCCAGCCGGGCCCTAACTTTCCTGCGTTCACTTCCCTCGTCTTCTCGAAGACTTTTCTTAATACCCAGTCCCCTGGCTTGAATGTCCTCACCCTCAAATTCTTGTTGCAGTGCTTAGCAACTTTCTACTGATATGCTTCCATACAAATGAGGGCTTGCTCTCTTCTTTCTTCAACAGCATCCAGCTCCCGGCGCATTCCTTCACCATTCTGCACCTCGGAGGCCTGGGCAATCGCAGTGTTGGTAAACCAACTTCCGCTGGGATAATGCTTCAACCCCGTACACCAGCAAGAATGGAGTTTCTCCAGTGGGAGTTCTGGCCATAGTTCGATAAGACCATAACACTCCTGGGAGTTCTTTTGCCTATCGCCCCTTGGATTTCTCCAACCTTTTCTTTAAAGTAGAAATTATAACTTTGTTAGATGACTCAGCTAACCCATTAGCTTGAGGATGTCGCGGGGTAGAAAACGCAAGTCTGATTTTCCACTCCTTACAAAAATCCTTAAAATTTTGGCTGATGAACTGGGAACTATTGTCGGTGACAATCTCTAAAGGGACTCCGAAACGGCATATTATGTTTTTCCACAGGAAGTTTTTAACCTCGCTATCTCGGATCTGCTGATAGGATCCGGCTTCTATCCATTTGGAAAAGTAATCTGTAGCAACTAACATGTATGTTTTTTGTCCTGGCGCGATGGGCAATTTCCCGACGATATCCATCCCCCACTTCATAAATGGCCAGGGAGAAGTGATGGAGGTCAATGGCTTAGCCGGCTGGTGAGCGATTTGGGCAAACCTTTGACAACTGTCACATTTCCTTACATAGCTAAGGGTATCCGACCGCATAGTTGGCCAGTCGTATCCTGCAATGTGTGCTCGGTTACCCAAGCTTCTTGCTCCCGCGTGATTCCCACACTGCCCTTCGTGTAATTCAGCCAGGACGTAACTAGCCTCAGTTGGGCTTAAACATCGCAGATAAGGCCCCAAGTATGATCTCCTGTATAATCTCTCGTCGATGATACAGTACCGGGCCGCCTTAGCCTTGAGCTTTCTAGCTTCTGCACGATCCTCAAGAACAACATCATTTTTTATGTACTGGATTATCGGGGTCATCCAGTTTGATTGATCGTCCACACACGCGGCTTCGGTCGCTTGCCCATTCTTAATGGCTGGCCATTGCAAATATATTACCGGGATAGTTTTCGAAATAACGGATTGTGTTGCTGCCCCCAAGTTTGCCAATGCATCCGCGTGACAGCTGTCATCTCGGCTTGCCTGCCTTATCTCGAATTCCTTTAACGTAGATGCTTTCTTCTTAACGATGCCAAGGTAAGCGAACATATTTTCGCCTTTTGCTTGATAAGCTCCCAAGACCTGGTTTACCACTAACTGCGAATCACTGTTCACTACGATATATTCGACGTTCATGTCTTTGGCTAGCGTCAACCCCGCCACGAGGGCTTCGTCCTTTGCTTCGTTATTTGTAGCCTTGAATCTGTATTTGATTGATTGCTCGATTTTGTCTCCTTCGGGCGATCGCAGCACCATTCCAAGTCCGCTACCTTTTGCACTACTAGACCCATCTACAAAAAGTATCTATTTCCTCACTTTCGAGTTCTCGAGGAGACACAACTCCTCCTCTTTTGCTTCTGACCGGATACATGGTGTGAACTCTGCCACAAAATCTGCGAGTGCTTGAGATTTTACAGCAGTTCTTGGTTGGAACGTGAAATCGTACTCACTTAACTCGACTGCCCATTTAACAAGCCGGCCAGATAACTCCGGACTATGCAGGTCGCTTTCAATGGATAAGTGGTTACTACTTGAATAGGGTGGCTCTGGAAATATAGCCTCAGCTTGCAGGCGGCTGTGACAAGGGCTAACGCCAATTTCTCAAGCTGGCTGTATCTGGTCTCAGCATCAAGTAAGGCTTTGCTGGTATAGTATATAGTGAACTGTTTCCTACCCTCCTCCCGAACTAACACGGTGCTCACGGCGGCCCCAGAGACTGCTAGGTAAATAACAAAGTTTCTCCCTCCTTTGGTTTGGACAGTAACGGGGGATTGGTTAAGTACGCCTTCAACTCCTGCTGGGCCCCCTCGCATTCATCAGTCCACTCGAAGCGCTTATTTTTTCGAAGTACGTTGAAGAATGAGTGACATCTGTCTGACAACTTTGAAATAAACCTGTTGAGAGCTGCGACCCTGCCTGTGAGCTTCATAACTTCTTGGATGTTCTTTGGGGAAGGGATATTGAGAATAGCTCTTAACTGGTCTGGGTGCGCTTCGATTCCTCTTTGGGTGACGAGATACCCAAGGAACTTTCCGGACTTCACCCCAAAGGAACATTTAGTAGGGTTGAGCTTCATATTGTATCTCCTCAAAACATCAAAGGCTTGTTGCAGGTGACCGACATGCTGCTTTGTCGCTACAGACTTTACCAGCATGTCGTCAATGTAGACCTCCATTGTGTGTCCCAACTGGTCTGAAAACATCTTGTTGACCAGACGCTGGTAGGTTGCTCCCACATTTTTTAGGCCAAATGGCATGACCTTGTAGCAATAAGTATCACGTTCAGTGATGAAAGAGGTTTTCTCCTGGTTGCGGGGATGCATCAATATTTGATTATACCCAGAGAATGCATCCATGAAACTAAATAGCTTATGACCAGCAGTTGTGTCTACCATCACATCGATGTGAGGAATTGGGAAGGAATCCTTGGGGCATGCTTTATTCAAATCTATAAAATCGATACAAACCCTCCATTTTCCGTTCTTCTTCTTAACCACCACCACATTTGCCAGCCATTCAGGATAATGCACCTCCCTGACAAATCCTACGTCGATCAGCTTCTGCACCTCTTCGTTAATCACTCGATTCCTTTCAGGGGCAAATTTCCTGCGTTTTTGCTTAACAGGTTGAAACGTCGGATCTGCCTTTAGCTCATAGACGATTACTCTTGGGTCTATTCCCTCCATGTCGGCATGCGTCCACGCAAAGCAGTCCCGATTACTATTGAGAAAATTCACTATTTGGCTTCTCAACTCTAGCTCTAATCCTGATCTGATCTGCACTGTGTGGCTTGGTTCGTCTGGGTCTATCTGCACGTCGTCCAATTCCTCTGGTTGAGGACGATCAAGCGGAGTTGAAACAGAAGCTTCCTCCACATGGTATAAGGTATGACGTTGGACTCCTTTCAATGTAGTGTGATAGCACCCTCGGGAGTCTGATTGCTGACCCCTTATCTCCCTAACTCCCCACTTTGTTGGAAACTTCAACACCTGATGGTAAGTGGATGGAATCGCCTTCATGTTGTGAATCCATGGTCTTCCTAGTATGATGTTGTATGAGGACGGGCTGTCTATTACTAAAAACCTGACGTCCAAGTTGACTCCTTCGGCATTCACTAGTAGGTGTATCTCCCCAATGATGTGTTTCTGCTCTCCGCTAAATCTTACCAGAGGAGTGGATCGTCTCACAAGTTGTTCATAAATCCCCATCTCCTTGAAGGCGCTTAACATCAGTACATTGGCTGAGCTACCGTTGTCTACCAGGATTCTCTGGACCTAGCAGTTGGCCACCATGAGTGCGATTACCAATGCGTCATCATGCGGGTTGTTTAAATGGGAGATCTCGCTACTAGAGAATGATATTATTGTCTCCACGGTCACGGTAACTGATTGTGGGGAACGTTGATCATGTACTACCGCCAGGCGTGTATGCCTTTTTGTTGCAGAGACGCTAATCCCCATAATGCAGTTCACTATTCGTTCTCGCCGTGGTGTCTATGGCGGGATTAGCTCCTCGATCCTCGGATTCGCGTCTTGTCGAGCTAATGTTTGTTTCCCTTTAATTGAGAGGAGCTCGGTCAGATATCCTTTCTTCAATAACTCAGCAACCTCCCATTTAAGGCCATTGCACTCCTCGGTGGTATATGCCCGTGGTCCGCATGGAACTCGCACCACTTGGATCTGTCTCTAGAGTCTGCCAGGGTTCTCAATTTCCCTGGCCACTTAACAGTTCTGCCCATGGTCCTTAAGGTGTGAATGAGTTCGGACGGGGTCACGGAGAGATTATAGTCTGGAGCCTTTACCTTCCTTTCCAAGTCTCAACCAAGGAGTCGTCTCCTGTCTCGAGGCCTTCTTTCAGCTGACTCGATCTCTCGATGAATCCTTAGGGGGTAGGGTTCATGCCTCCTCGGTTGTCGTGCCAGGTGAGGATCTACGTAGCTTGTGGAGGCCCGACGGAGGTTAGCGCGGTCATCTTCCCACTTAATCTGAGCCCATGCTTTTGCCATGACGTCCTCCATCGTCTGGGACGGATATTTTGTAAGCTCTTTGTAAAGGTCTGAGTCTGGCAAAAGTCCTCTGCGAAAGGCAGAAATTGCTGTTGCCATGTTGCATTGTGGTATGGATATTTTTTCCTTGTTAAACCTTCCCACATAGTCCCTAAGGGTTTCCCCCCTCCTCTGTACGATTAGGTACAGGTCATCTGACAGTTTCTCCAACTTCTTACTGCTCGCATATTGTTCCACAAACATGTCAGTCAACTGGGCAAACGATGATATGCATCTATTTGGGAGGTTGGTATACCACTGCAGAGCAGGTGCCGTTAAACTCAAACCAAAGCTTTTGCACATACAAGCTTCCCTTTTGTCACGGGGAATGGCCACGGTGTACATTTTCCACTTGTACTGCATTATATGGTCATCTGGGTCCGTGGTCCCGTCAAACGGCTTCATACTTGGGAAAGAGAACTTGGTAGGCAATTCTACCGATGACATCTACAAAGGGAGACTCCGCGTAACTGTTTGCGGTACTCCTTTTAATGGGCACAGGCACTCCTGGAATCCTTTGGATCAGGGACTCCAGCTCAGCAAATCGCTTGAGCATCTTTGAGTGTGCTCCATGTTGCGTGGGAGTCGTGTGCTCCCCTACCTTTTTGTGTTGGTTCGAAGTGCCGGCTACATTAGTTGCAAACGTCAGGATTCCATCTCCTGGAGTCCGGCGGGGTGTAGAATCTAACGACTGCATTGGGTCCACCGATTCAATTAACACGGCCTTCCCTTCATCTCGGGGGGGGTGCGTCCCCCAACAGGGCAGAAATTTTTTCAATCAGTTCCAAATTTTCTTGGCGTACGGCGTTGTTTTCTGCCTCCACGTCTTTGAATTTACTTTCGTACATTGCCAATTTCTCCTCATAAAGTGCCATCTTGGCCAGGATGGCCTGCATGCTATTATTTTCTCCAGAACTGGTTCCGGGGTTGGACGTCATGGAATTGTTGACTGAGCAAGTAAGCACCACTCTTAATCTTTATGCTTTGGTTACAAGGAGGTCCCCACGGTGGGCGCCAAATTGTAGAGGACGAATTATACAATCAATCACGAATCGGATCAACTTGGACCTAATAACCTGCAAGAGCAAGAAAGGTGAACGAGGAAACCCTTGACACCGGTGTGGTGCCGGCCAAAGGTACTCCGACACTCAAGTCAGCGACAGTTTAGAAAAAGAGAATTATTATGTAGTAGGTTACGGAAAGCTGTAATATAATATAAGTAGGTTAAAGCTTTGTTTTGTCTATCACCTCTCCCCAGCGTCAATGATTCTTTTATAGCCCTCAACTAGAAGAGTCCTTCAAGCCTTTACTTCTCCAAACGGATTTCACTCAAGGTGTGCCTTATCGTCCTGCTTAGGCTTTTTCATGTATCCTGATCATGCATATCTTTTCCATATTCATCCGAATAAAATTTGAGTACTTGACTGCTTCTAAGAGTCTCGCCCAACGAGCAGGGCCTTGACCTTACTTAGGACCTGATCCCGGGGCCCTTTGACCTATAGCGTAATGGACTAAACCCTTGGCCCAATCGCAACCATGGGCCTCTCGTATCTTCCTGGGTGTAGCTATTTCTGGCCCAAACAGGCGTATAGTGCACATAAGTCGGAATACAAGGGGCAATTAACTAGTTTTAATACTATAAGGGGTATGATATACATAAGTCAGCGTATAGGGAATTAACATGTAATTTATTCAAAAAAAAAAGATTATCTCAAAAAGAAAAAAACGATTATCCCAAAAGAATCTTCTGGTTTTGAAGAAAAAGGAAAGTATTATGCTTGAACACGTGTACACGACGGTTAGGTTTGGCAAGCCGCGGGCGTTGACGACATTTTTGTGCTCAAAGACTAGTAGGATTTGCAAAAGCAATTTCGTAAACAAATAATGATAGCTGGTAGATTTGTTGTCAGAGAATTTTACCACCAGATAAATAAAACAACAGACAACTTCTTTGCAAAAGGAAATCAAGAATCTTACTTATTTACTTTGCGTAAATCTGCACAAAAAGCTATCCTTCTTTGTTCTAACTTTGCACCACTTGACTTTTGATGACTGGTTCTGATTCTCTTTTGGTCAGCTCATAGGATTTGAGTATATAATCTTGCCTTTATGATTTGCCTTTGGGGTTTAGTTTCTTACTCATGAAAGCTGCTTACCATTAAATGAATAAAACTAGCTTTTCATGATTGGAAAGGACAATTTTCTGCTTATTCCCCATCATATTTGGTGGGGTTAGTAGAATTTTTAGTTTAATGGCACTTTGGCACGTGTATAGCGAGAATTTTGTGTATCGGACTGTAACCTTTAAAAATTATGGCGTGTTGTTGAATCAGGATTTTAGCTTTCTTGGGTTTTCTTCTTTGCATATATTCTTGATTGGCTTTAGTCCACTAGCAGTTGAAATCATGAATCTTTATTTAGTTGGTTTCTGAATAAATTTAAGTTCAAAATGGAAAAGTGCTTCTGCTTTCTATAAATTCATGAGATTATATGTGGCCTGGGGTGGCAGATGAAGTCGGTAATCTTACATAGTTAAGTGTTACAACTGCAAAAACATGGATGATGGAGAGGTTGAGCTTTCAGACCATGTTTTGCTTCAGAATTCTGAATCTTCAAGCAGTGTTCAAGCTTCAGTATCTGTGGATTCATTTCTAAATGAGCTTCTAAAAACTGCTCAAACATGTACACATACTCACACCTGTAACCCTCCTGGCCCTGATGCAGCACATACTCACACATGCTACCACACACACACCCATGTCTTTCCTTCCGAAAAGGACTATACACTGCGAGAAGAAAAGAATTCCCCGCTGAAACCCAAGAGGCCTTCGGGTAATAGAGAGGCTGTTCGGAAATATAGGGAGAAGAAAAAGGCACACTCCGCTTACTTGGAAGAAGAAGTCAAGAAATTGAGGTTTGTGAACCAGCAGTTGATTAGGAAACTGCAGGGGCAGGCTGTTCTTGAGACAGAGGTTATGAGACTCAGGGGCCTTTTGGTAGATCTTAGAGGAAAGATTGATAATGAATTGGGCGCTTTTCCCTTCCAGAAGCAGCGTAATTCAGCCTCTACTTTCAAGGAAGGCAATTGCACAGTCCAGTCTTATAGAAACGCGATGTCTTCGCGTTGTGAGACTGATTTATCATCCTTTCATCCCCAAGGATGTTCTACGGATTGTGGAAAAATGGTGGTTTCTTGGGCAGGAAATTGTGAGCCTCCGATCATTGATTGTCAAGCTAAAGTATGTGATGTCGGAAATGCAGAAAGATGCTCACTGGATTCTTCCGAAAACTTACTGCCATCTGCTTCACAAGCCTAGAAACCAAAGGCAAGATTAGGATCTTGTAAGGCTTTCGAAGTCCATTGCTGATATTGTTGTGCAAACTGTGTCATTACATGAATATTAGCCCCCACTGAGAGCTCCCATATGTGATTTTCAAATGGAATACTGATGTTACTGTAATATGCATACATCCTACAGATGATATATCATAATATCAACCATGAGAAATTGCATAGATCTAGCACAGAAAATGTTTGATATCTTCATTGTTCTTTTTGTTATTGCATATGTGGAGATAAAATAAATATGATGTCAAATTAATTTAACTATGGGTAAAACTTGCATATTTTCTATCATGTACTAGAACAGCTAAAGATTTTAGATGTCCAGTCATCCTTATTGATTGTTTGTGATTAAGATATGGTCGGAAAAAGAAAAAAAAATCTCTGTTTGATAGGGCCTCTTTATTACCTACGGTTTTTATTGGACCTAGAAATGAGATATTGGAAGAATCTGTTGGGTCTTCTAAAGTCAATAGATAGATTGTTTCGCTCTTGTATCTTCCAAAACAAGAAGAAAGAAGAAAAAACAAAGGGTTTATTCTTCTAATAGTCTCTGAATTATTGACTTTGTCGCATTTTAGTTCCTTGACTCTCAAAATGAATTTTTTAGTCCATGAACTTTGATAAATGAGATGTTATAGTCGCTGGACTTTGATAAATGGAATGTCGTTAGTCGTTTGAAAAGATTCACTTTAGGGTTTTAAGGACTAAAAAGTTCATTTTCAAACTCAATGAACTAAAATGTGACAAAGTCAAGGAACATTGGGGAAAAAAAACTCAAAAAAAAAAAAGAAGATCGTTAAGAGTGTTTTCTCAATCAAAACAGAATACTTGATTTTCCCACTAAGTTTAGCACGCGTGAATCTAACGAGGGTTTTGCAGTGGTGGAGAAATTGGAAAAGAGGAGGAATTCTAATCGTAAGATATCCAATGAAACCATCTTTGGATAGAAGCTTATTCACTTCACTTGAGATTAATATAGTTTGGATGATGCATGTAACTCCCGTATTTTGCCTCGAAATGAGAAACTTCCGCTTTTACTGGTATCCATTCAAACAGCAGTAGATGTACTTGTGTGCATTGTTGATCATATGCATATGAATTGCTTTGTGAGAAATTTCAAGCTATTTTCTGTTTTTGGGTCAAAAGTATTGTCCATTAACAGCATTAAGTTACTAGAATTAGCCAATCCCAGCAACTCAGTGGGCAAGGTTTTGAGTTCCAATTATAGTCAAGATTACCGCAAGTCATAGCTTTGGTGGGTAAGGATTTTCTCATTGCGCGATAAGATTGGCCACCCAATTGATAAACTTGATAATTGACATCTTTGCCTCCCCTGAACAGGAATGCAAAATAAGAACAAGAAAAGACGGGCCTGTTTGGTTTCTATTTTTAGTTTTTTTGTTTCCAAAACAGCTCTTTAAAGTACAATTTAAAAGTAATTTTTGAGAATGAAAGTCTTAAAAAACTTGTTTGAGAACTTTTATAGTAGAATAGATGTAAAGTGGTCAGAAATAAAAGAGAAAAGTTTTGTCATTTTAGTGATATCTTAATTACAAAATTACCATCAATGAAGTAGACTCCTCGTTTTTGTAGAGTTTTTTAGAGCAAGATGTTGAAAATATCTCTTTGTTATTTTCTGTTTTCTGTTTTCTGTTTTTTAAAATAATTATTCTGAGAATTGTTCATAAAATTAAAAACAAAAACATTCTTTCGGAACAAATTTTTTTTTTTGTGTGTTTTTTAATTTTTAAAAACTAAAACTGTTTCTAAAACTGAAACCAAATTGGCCCAAAAATTCTTGCCTCTCAAACTCTATTTGTAATTGAATGTTCGTACTGGATACGTGAACAAGGTTAGTGAATTCAATGTTACTCCCAAAATCAGTTTGCATCAGTTTGGCCCTTGCAATTTCTGTCCCAAACTTACTTCCTTTGGCCCTTGATGCAAACCGTTTAGACTGCAGTAGTTGTAAAAGTGGCTTTTTTTAATTTTTTTTTTTTAAATCACTGCCAATCCGATCCCCTTGTGCTTATGGGATCCGAACACAAGTCATTGGTCCGGAAAAATAGTGTCAATCACTTGAACTTATCCCTTATAAAAGAATTTAAAAGCATTCTAATCAATCTTTCAAATTGAAAAAAAGCATGACAAAATTTTTCCTTGAAAAAAAAAATTTAAGCCGACTATAGTCAATTCTTTAAATTGAAAAAAAAAAAGAAGCACGACAAATATTTCTTACATAATTATAGTGTTTTGCACAGATGAAAGAAGGTAAACCTTCTCACCCAGCCCTATGGTATATACTAATAATTACTGTTTGGGCCCCATATAAATATGGTCCCTGGTCCAACGATTACGTGCTATCGGCTAAAAGAATCGAACATGATGGGCCTGATCAAGGGTCAGAAAGAAAGCAATCAATGAAATAATCACGTGCTAAGTAATTAGGAGTAATGGGTTAAAGTACGACAAGTCAACCTTATACATATAAGGAATAAATTAATTAGAAAACCGAGTGCTTAATTAAAGGGATAGATTAAGATGACTGCTAATTAGCCTACAATCAAGGAATAAGGACGCCTATATAAGGAGGAAGGGTTATTCATAAAGGTTACAACAAAGAAACTTATTCACTTACCCTACAAACCATAATCCATCCGCTAGTAGCGCTACTCTCTTTGCAAAAAAGGTCTCAATTTATCTAAAATGATAGGTTAAGACCTTAATTGTACATAGTGTTTAGAAATATTTGTGGTATTTATAGGAATGGATGGTATACCTTCAGGCCGTTCTATGATAAAACATCATAACATTTTGAATTTAAGAACATCTTCACTCAAAACTAGTAATTCTGCAAACAATATTATGCATGAGGCAAGGCAATTTTTTAACTAAGTGGGGATTGTTTTCAAATTTTGTATGGAGTTAAAATATAGTATTAAAATCTTTTGGGATCATTTCGTAAGTATGGATGTTTAATTTTAATGAATTTTTTTCTTTTCTATAGACTTAATTGAAATTATTAGTTACATATCTTTTATAGGGATCATATATCATGCACTTTAAGGACTATGTACCTACTAGGCATTATGCATCTTCAGTGAACAAAGACTATAAAATTTATAAACAGATAGTATGAAAATTATGAACAACTACGTCAATTAAATTGTTCACAACTTTTTTACTATTTATTCATAATTTATTAGTTCATTACTTAATATATATTTATTCACCACTCTTGCGCACACACATATACACAAAAACATATTCATGCACACAGACCCATATGATATTAATATTGTGAACAAAAATAAGGGAGCATGGGAGATTATGATAGTGAAAATTGCGTCTTTTATAATTGATTCCTCCTCCTTTTTTCTTAGTCATAAAACTTCTGCCAAATTTAATATAATGTTTCAAATATAATTGTAAAATTAACAAACTAATAATTTTTATTTTTTTTTGGTATTTATTGTACACCATCAAAGCATTTCACTGCTTCCGACATCCAGAGAGCTCCAACGTTTATTTGAGGTCTAATTTTATATATAGAGATAGATATAGAAATGACCTTGTTTTAGATCTTCAAACTATTGCTATGCTGCCACTAAATCAAACTTACTATTACTACTTATGAACCTCCCATTCAGTTGTCAGCGCAGCAGCTAATCAATCATATGCTTATGAACCTTCCATTCAGTTGTTAGCGTAACAGCTAATCGATCATATGCCTTGAGATATAAAGAGAAACACAAACGCAAAAGTTAAAACCAAATGGGTAGGATTTATGCTAGCAAAGTTGAGCATGCTTTTAAAGTTATTATGGAGTATGGATGTAGATGCACAATAACCTTTTGTGGAACAAAGAAATAAAATTCAAAAATCTATTCCATCATGTAGGAATTTGTTTAAAATTTTGTTACATATTTTTTATTTTTAATACTTTTTTTAAAAAAATTTTAAATTGAAAGATATAACATTACAAGTAATCAAAACACCCTTCTTTGGGTTCGCACTATAAATCACATCAAGAGCATGCCACAAGTTACCACAATATGCGGTGATTATAAAAGATAATGTCTTAAAAATAACTAACTAAAAATATTAAGTCAATTATTTAACCATCGCCTATTGTTAAACAAAACTAATAAGTAATTTGAAATTTGATGAGTTTTGAATGATAAAATTTTATATAGTGATTACAATAGAAAATTAAAGGATAAGATTAACCCAAATGTAGAATTAAATAGAGACTTAATTAGTTAGCATTCAATAAAACATTAACTATTAATTACATTTAAAAGATAATAGTTAAAAAGACTATAACAAATATTTAGAAGGTTAGCAGGGCACATTTGCATATAAATATTTTTTAATATAAATTTAAAGTTAATTGTGAAAATATGCTATAATTAATATAATAATGACATGTTAATATTCATAAGAAACATAAGAACATAAGTAAATAATTATTTTCATTGTAAATAAATTTATATTTTTGTAATAGTCCTCGACATGATTTCATATTTTACAATAATTAAATATTCAACTTACTGTTCATATTGCCAAATACTTTTTATGTAAGTGACCAAACAATCATTTATTTTTGTTACTTATTTCTGTTTTTCTTCCCATTCTTTCCTTTTCTCAATATTTTGATTCTTTTTTACCTTTTTGATTTTTCATGGTACGATGATTACAAATTTATAACTTTTTGTTTTAAATTTATTTTTACTCTATTAGTTAAGAAATCCAAAAAAATAATAATTACCTTGTCACAATTATGAAAAGGCACATCCTTTTTATGAGAAGGAGCATTTTTATCATGAGAGATACACCTTAAATAAATTAGTATCTCATTGCAATAAAAATAATAGAAAACAATATTAATCTTTACTTTAAAAAGCCAAGGGTGCACAAGCACCCCTGGGATACAGGTGCCTCTCCATAGGCCTTCAAAGTATAGGCATACATTTATACTAGCACTTCCTTATATACTTTGTACCATTTCTATTATTTTTAACGACAGGCATTGGATATAGTTATAAATAATTATTGATGCACAAAAACTAGTACGTGATATTTGTGGTTCAAATTGTTATTTAAAGTTCTACTTATTTATTTATTTGTTTGTTTATTTGCTTATGTATTTATTCATTTTTAATTTTAATTTTAATTTTTTAAATTTTAATTTCTAACTTCTAATTTTAATATTTTCATATTTTCATATTTAAACTGCTTAATTCTTCAGTTCCTAATTTCTTTAATTCTCCAATCCTTTATTTTTTATTTAAAATTTTCAGATTTTTAGTTTTTTTTAACTTTTATTTTTTATTTCTTATGTTTTTAATTTTTCATTTTTTTACAGTTTTATGCTTCTTTGTTTTCAATTTTCTAATTTTTAACTTTAATTTCAGATTTTTAAAATTTTAATTTTCATTTTTTATTTTTTAGTTCTTTCATTTTTTATTTTATATTTTTTAATTTTAAATTTTTAAATTTGTATTTTATTAAATTTTTAGTTTTCTAAGTTTCAATTTCTTTAATTATTCAATTTTTTAGTTTTTAGTTTTTTCCTTTTGTTTTCATTTTTAAATTTTTATCTTTCACTTTTTAATTCTTTCATTTTAATTTTTTGTTAACATACATTGTTTAAATGCTGATATAGCACTTCAAAATGGTTTAAAAAAGGACGTTGCAAATGCTTTCTTTTTTTTTTTTTTTTAGGCAAATGCTTATGTGACACTCTGGAATTGTAAGAAGTTACGAGTCATAAGAAGTCTAATGCACACAAACATGCATATATATATATATATATATATATATATAAAAGTTAAATTTATTTAACTTTATTCAGTTTTAATCGCAAATTTTGAATTTAGTCATGATGATCTTGTACTCTGCACTTTTTTAATAGTAGATATTAAGAGGGTGTTTGGTTATGGTTTTTTTTTTTTTTTGTCAAACCTGCTTAATGTCTAATTTAAGCTAATGAAAGTGTTTGTTTTAATTAAAATTGTACTTTTTTTAAGTGACTTTTTGTAGAAAATAAAAAGCTCCCCGACCTCAACTTTTGCTTTTTATGGCTTTAAGTACTTTGAAAAAAAGTAAATTTGACCAAATCATTTACTATCTTATCCTTACCTTTTTTATTTTTCATACTAAAATATCTTTACTCTTTTATCTTATACTTACCTTCTTAACTTCTATTTTAATATCCTTAATAGTTATTTTAACTATATAACTTACTTTTCAACCCACTTTAATAAAATATGTAAATACTTATTTTTATAACTACAACTTTTATTCAAACACATAACTACTTAAAGTTGACAATAAAAAAAGCCACTTAAAATCAGAAGTACTTTAAGTAGTTTTTTTATAAGCCAATCCAAACACCCTCTAAGTTTACTTGGGTTTAATCTTTTTTTAATAGTAAACGTTAAATTTACTCAAAATTAATATTTTAGAATTCATAATTAATATTATTTTAAACATGAATTGACTTTTTTTAATTAAAATTAATAATATATATCCATAATAGAAAAGAAATGATTCTTTTGGATTCACAAATAAATAATACTTTAATTAGTAATTGGTTAGCAATTAAATTTATGTATTATAACTAATAATATATATTCATAAATAATAAGAAATAATACTTTAGAATTGAAAATGAGTTTTTATGGTAATATACATATATATATATATATAATGTATTGTTGGATTATGGTTCAAAGTCCAAACTCATACAAATTAGAAAAATTGTAGAAGAGACAATATAATTAAGAAAGTTACCAAATTCTAAACTGTCTAAATAGTGTAGAAGAAATTTTGGAGGACAAAGATCTTTTTTCTATAAATAGAAGGTCTTATAGCTTGTATTTGTGTATATTATGAGTGTGCCTTAGGGCCACACACTATTCATGTGTGTGAGAGAAATGCTAAGAGATTCATGTGTGTTTGAGAGAGTGTCTTGCATTAGTTCTGGTCCTATTGAGGATAAGGTTATTGCAAAAATTTTGGAGGAAGGCAGAGGGTTTAGACTTTTTTATAATTAAGAAACTTGTAGAAGAGGTAAAATAATTAAGAGACTTACCGAATTCTAAGCTGCCTAAATAGTGTAGGAAATCTTGAGAAATAAAGATTTCTTTCATATAAATAAAAGGTATTGTAGCTTGTATTTGTGTGTCTTAGGAGTGTGCCTTACAACCGCCCCCATGGGGTTCCGTGAGACATCCTAAGAGTCTCATGCGGGTAAGAGAGAGTGTCTTACGTTCGTTTTAGTCCTAGTGAGGATAGCCATTGTAAAAACCCTGTGAGAGAGAATTTAGACCTTTATGTCCATGCAAAAAGTCATTATCATGTGTAACTCATTATTGTTGAATAATGAAATTTATCCCAGAAGGGAATCATGGACATAAGTAAGGGACTAAACCACGTTAAAATTATTGCGTATTCTATTTGTATGTTTTTTTATGTGCATTGGTGTGTTGCGTGTGTCCTCGATTTTCAAACGTGTATATATATATGTATATATATATATATATTACGATGAAATATTACTAATTAGATTGTGCATACAATACGATAACAGCTCGTATTGAAGTACGGCGGTTGGGCCTATTCGTGACTGACTCCAGTCGGGCTTTGGATTTAGGTCCAAAACGCAGCCTGATCCGTCACAATTTGACCTCGGCCCTAATATAGGGACATGACAAGAACCAATGGCTTTCAACATTTATGTAAGTCGTCTTTTCACTTGGCTTACACAACAAACGAAATATGATTAAACATAAACAGAACCTTTCCTTCAACATGTCTTTCTTTTATATTGAATTCTACTTTTTAAAAACTGTTTTTGAATTAATTTCTGGTAGAATTTAGGAAATTCTAATGATGACTTGATTAATTTAGAGACAAGAAATGTTAGATACCACCCATTTTTTTTTTCTTTAATAGATTAGATATTGATCATTTATCATCTCTTATCTATATTTTTAGTTCACATACTAACTTGACAATTGATTTTTATACTTTTTACCCTCATTGGCGTGCTCTTTGAGCATAAACATGGGAACTCGTAAGGGATTAAGAGATACTTAAGTGATTGAAACTATTTTTCTCTAAACATAAGGTCCTAGATTCAATCACATCAGGATGAAAGTTTAATCCAAAAAAAAAAATGAAAACTCATAAATAGGTTGTGGAGAAAAATAATATCTAGCAACACTCTTTTTTTTATCTGAAGGAGGCTTGCCGATTTTAGTGAGGAATCATATTAGGAGAAGTGACTCTCCTAATATCATCTCCCAGAATCTCCTTGATGGTATTTGGCGGTTCTTCAAAGACATGCATGCCTATTGGAAGATTAAGGCTGAAATGTGCAAATTAATCTGTATATTTGTCAGTCTCTCTATAAACATGATCAAGTGTGAACTTAGGGTTACTCATCATTTTCTTACATTCTTCAATGAATGGCAATTTGACAACGACATAAATAAATATAGATTTCGAAATATTCTTTTGAAATATAGATTTTTAGACAATTTGAGGTAGAGATATAAATGAAGACCAGAGCAAGAACAATTTCAAGAAAAAATAATAATAAAAGAGCCTAATGAAGTAAGTAGAATACACATTTTTTCTTTTATGTTGTTTTCGACATCCATTAACACACTAAGGTTTTATATGACCTAATTGTAAAATTTCAGTTGTTGAGTTGTAAAACTTACAGTAGCACTTTGGGTAAAAATATTGTTGAATAAAAGTTATTGATTGTTTGGCCTTATATTTTAGCAATTGAACTTTTAGTTATTTTGAGAGTAATATTATATTTTAAAAAATATGGAGTAGTATACTTGAAGAAAAAATAATTTCTGACATAATATAGAAATAACTTTTCAATTTTTTTTTAAAAAAAAACTCCAATTTTCTAGTTTTCAACTTTTTTAACTTTGGGTTTTATATAGAAGCTTTTTTAAAAATGGGCAAACATGTGGGTTTCAACTTTTAAACTTTAAAAAGTACTTTTAAATATCTAAAAGTTGGGCAAAACAAACTCTAATACAATTTTAAAATTGTAAGCATAAGCCAAGCTAATCAATGAGATTTAGTATTTTAAATATTTCATTGACAAATATACTTACAACTAGTAATACAAATTGGAAACGTGCTACCGAAATATAGAATTTGAGATCATTCATGTCTGGGTTTTCTTCATATATATTAATTACATATATTACAATTCTAATTTTGGTAGTCCATCAAACACAAAAATTTTATATTTAGTTTGCTCAATCGCATAACCCCAACTTTGCAACTATTAAAGGGTAGGGAGTTCAATTTAAGAAAGAATAGTATTAGATTGAGTAGATTAAGATTTTATATGAGAATTTTCGCGCTAATAATTTATGTTGACGTGAAAAGATTGGATCTTTTGTCACTTTCTTTCATGTGGTCCACGATTGAAGAAGCACTTTCAAATTTGATACATGTAGCTCATATGAAGAAATAGAGTTAGAAAAAAGTGTGCCGATTAAGCATGAAACAAGAGGGAGTCAGATAATGATAGACAAAACCGTACTAAAACCATGTATTATAAAACATGAGATTCCATTTGAAATCAATTAAGATTAACAAGCCAAACGATTTGAAATTTCACAGAAGACTTCGACTGGTGGAGTCCCACTAAAAATGGAGAAATTTCTCCTTCACAACAAAGTGATGGTGACATTTCTTACTATCTTTTATTTATTTTTTTATTTTTTTACCATAAAAGAGGTTAAGTCGAATTACAAAGGAGTAAATTTTTGAGAGGAAACTTCTTTCATATTTTTTCCAAGTATAACTCTGAGTTGCTAAGAGTGTTCATCCAAGCAATGTACTCTAACAAATAATTGTAACTAAGTATTTTTGATTTAGTCAGCTCTACTATGTATTTCGAGACAGTGACGGAGCCAGGACCTAGCGTTAGAGGGGGCATATTCATGTGTAAAATTTTTATATAAATTAAAAAATAATTATAAAATATATATTAATTGATATAATAATGACATCTTAATACAAAAAAAAAAGAAAATAACTAAAGTTATTATAAATAAAACTACATTATATAATGGTCCTTTGATATGATTTCAAATTTTAAAATTATTGAATATTCAATGTACTCTTAGTGTTATTATAATTTATTTATTGCAGCTATTTTCATTTTTTTCCTCTCATTTTTCTCTATTTTATTATTATTTTTTTGTTTTCATGACAAAACTAATTACATATATTATTTATCCTAAATTTATTTTTCTATTTTTTTGATTAAAAACTCAAAAAAGAAAAAAAATACTCTTGTTAAGATCTTGAGCAGGTACATCCCGCTTACAAGGGGGTGCACTGCATGTAATTTGGCCTTACACTATAATAAAAAATAAAAAAAATGAGTAGTAAAATTTTTTCTTTCAAAGGTTCAAGGGGTGCCTAAGTGAATGTGGCTCCACCACTATTGCAAGATACACATGCTTCAAAGAAAACTACACCCTTTCTCTTGCACTCCTCGACCATTAGCACAAATGGTCCTCTACGACAACGACTCGCATTCATTCAAAGAGTGAGAACTCAAGAGTCTGATTCAATTTTCAGGTTAGAAAAACTTTTCGAAGGCCTTCCATAAGAGCCCTGACTTCCACAACGTTATTAGAAGCAAAACCATAGCAAACCCCATGACACAATTCTTTTTGTTAGAATATTATGTTTGATATTCTTTTTATAGTTAGCATATTCAGTGTATCATGTATATTCTTTAGAATATTGTAGACAACTGTTTCCTATGTTAGAGGCTTATTGTACATATTGTAAATATACACGAAAGAAATAAAATATATTTGTAAATAATTCGTCTCTCTCTCTCTCTCTCTCTCTCTATATATATATATATATATTTGTCTTTGTGGCTTCTTTGCTTTATTTCGACACTTTTAAAGGTTCCAGATGATCCCTCCAACAATTGCTAGACTTGTATTACTTTTTAAGCATCCATCTATTTTAGATTTACCATTACAAACAATGATAAAAGGGTATAGTTTAATGATAGCATCCCTTATTTGAAACGTATAAACTTTAAGTTTGAGTCATCATATAAGATAAGTGGGGAACCATGCACTATTGATCCTCTTTAATTGAAAAAGGAAAAAGAAAAAATTTACCATTACAAACAAAGATTACGAGAAATTAGTCCGTATATGTATATTTTGCAAGAGGGAAGCAGATGTATTGATTGGCTACTCATGGTGCTCTATGGTCTAATTTGCACAAAACCAAAGAGATACCCCAATGATCATCCCATGCTTCTTTCATTTTTGCCGCATTTTCAGAGGGGACATAAAGGATGGAATGGCATATGATCCTCACACAACCATTTGAAGATATGCGAGACACAACCTAATCTCCACCCACGTGCATGTCCGGCAGCTCAACAACATGTGCTTCGGATTCGGATCCGCTGCATTAAGAATCTAATTTATCCAACTTGCAATAATTCCCTTGGGTTTATAACTTACACAAATTTTTTTTATCCACACTATGTTTTAATTTGGATGTGTCCGTACACGTATTAGTGTAATATCATGGTTTTGCAAGGGGTTGGACTTGCAAATCACTTAAGAGTAGTGGTTTTCATTTTTCAAAGTCCGAGTCATCGACGAAGATAGATAATATAATGAGTCGAAATTGATGTTCTTAAAGAAAATTGTAAAGAAGATAAAGAATCAAACCCTACCCGTGAGATGATGATGAGACCCCACGAAGGCGATGGTGTGGGCTCGACACGAGGATTCCCATTAGAAATGGAAAGTAAAAGATCATGGTTAAAGGTCACCCCCCATGTGAAAAAGCTGTTTGCGATTTTGCCCTACTCATGGCATGCAAACTTTTTCGTTGCCCGTGCAACGTAGGAAGAAATATGGATTTTTAATATTTTATTTATTATGAATAGTTAACTTTTATATTTTATGTAAGGATAAAGTATAAATATAACTTTTAAGATTTAATTTTTTTGTAAAATATTAGTGCTAATCATGTTTTTATAATAGATTGTTAATAATTAAATTAAATATTTAAAATAAAAAAGTAAAATAAGAAAATTATCTAATATGAGAAAAAGTAATAAAAGATATTTTTGAATATTATTTTTAAATTATAAAATTCATAAGGTAGTGTTAGGAGGGATTAGAAAGTAGTTTAAGTAAAATTACTTTAAAAGTGTTTTGACGTTGGTACAATATTTGATTGAGGCGAGGGGTAGGCCATGGATAGAATATACGAAAAGCGGAGGGGGGGGGGGGCTGGGGAAGGTGGGGACGTGGGCGAGGGTTACCAGTAAGAATTCCTGTCTTTTCTATATTCAAACACCATTAATCTCTACATATCAGAGAATTATGGATGTAGCTTAGTGCTCAAATATTTCATAGGAACTTGGATTCTTTTAACATGACAACATAATTTTATCCCAAACAATTAATAATTTAGTTATCAACGGAATAATTTAATTAATTTATTATAAATGAAAATCTTTTACAATATTATTACAAAAAATTTTGTAAAAAATAATACTATAATTATGATCAAGTAATTTAAATAATTCTTTAATAATTGAACTTCTCTTATAATAAAATATTATAAATCTGTTTATTTGAATATTTATAAACTATTATAAAAGTAACTTTCGTTTATTTCAATCAAAATAAAAACGACTAAACAATTAGTCTTTTATAGGTGTAGACTAGTACAGGGGCGAGAGATATTATTATGTTTGTGGGGCCATCTTAAAGAAGATGAGTGATCAATAATTTTTAGGGCACAAGGACCGCGCCCATCCCATCCAAATGTAATCCTATGAAGTTTTTATTATTATAATATAATATTGTAAACTGCTGTCTTACCAACTCTCTTTATCATTACCACATGAAGTGTACTAATCTCCTCAACCAATCATCATAACGACGACAATTATTAGACTCGAATACGTAAGAATTTTCATATGTTGAGTATGGATGTGCATATATCTATACGTATCTTTATAATCTATCCATATTATATAATAAAATATAATATAATATAATTTTATGCTGTTAATTGACGTTTTATATAACAAAAATTTTATAATTACTTATCAATTAAATATGCCTATTCTTAAGTCATTTTTGTTTTTCATCATTTATTTAGTTCTATTCCTGTATTAAATATTTTAATTTAATTAATATTATGTCCTCTTTTTATATATATCATCATTCTTTTATTAATTTTATAATATATAATTGTTAACTATTTAGTAAAATATAAAAATTTTATAATTTTAATATATTCAATCACATATGTCGCTCCCTATGTGTCGTGCGAGTGTCACACTAGTGTGTGTGTATATATATATATATATATATATATATATATATATATATATATATATATATATAAACACACACATATATAATAAAATCAAAAATATTGTACAATCTTTTGACATGTTAATTTTTCAAATAGGTAAGAATTTTATATGTGAATTCAAAAATGTATTAATATGTATCTATTTATTTATATACACACACCAAAGTCGAAGAAGTTGTGCTAATTGGATAAGAGATTGACACGTCAACTAAAAAATATATTAAATTTTATTAAACATTGTTAATGTAGTTTAGTCAAATGTATCAATTTCAAATATTACATATATGATATTGAGGACTTTAACTTATGGGTAAATACTATACATAAAATATCATTTATGAATTTGACCATTAAAGTGGTGAGGAAAAACGACCACTACATAAGAACTACTATAGATCGTATCTTTTACATACAAGGTAAAAGATGTTGAAAAGTTTATAAGATATTATCAAATTGAAAATAGAATTAGAGCGAAATTTATTAGTTTCTTTTGCAGTTTTTGAATTCTTAGGTATGTTGTCATCTCTTTTCATTTATATAACCAATAAATGAAAATTTAGTTGATAAATATAATTAATAGTCCTTATAATTGATTTATCAAAATTTCTCAAATATTTTTAATATTACTTATAAATGAAATATAACTAGACTAGATAACACATACGAAGAGCTTATATAAAAGTCCTCCTCTAATTACAAAATACAGATTTAAAAATTTTGTTCAGTACGCCAACACTAATACTGACAATTAATGCTCATATATACATATTTAATACAAGTTAAATTAATTTTTTTATTTGTATGTATGCATATGTATATTTAAAAGACATTAGTGGCGACATGACCCCTCAGGGTCTAAAATAATGTACATTATTGAATTGGCCTTTAACAAAGAGTACCTGTTGCACCCTATATTTATTATATTTGCAGCAGAGAATGGAAAGGTAGGACTTATTGAGGAGAGAGGCATCGACTATTCAATAAACCATGCTCGAAAACCAATAAAAACTCCTTTCATGTTTCTTTAACTCTTCTTTTTTTTTTTTTTCTTTTCTGAAAATGAAAAAAAAAAAGAAAAAATAAATACCATGACATGTTCTTTAATTCATCAGAACAAAGATTGAACAATGAGTGATAGTGGAGGAAAGGGGTCCTACACATCAAATATGAGAGGCAACAATCAAAGAGACCAACAAAAGCGCTCAAACTGGGGGCGCGTTTGATTACAAGTTGAAAAATGAGATCAAGAAAGATTAGCATATGCCATGGAAAGGGTAGAGACAAATGATATTGTTGGAAACCGAATATGGTTTTTTGGTAAAAATCTCAGCTCAATGCCTGCGGAATTCTTACGGGACGAGATGGAAACGTGTATAATTGAGGAAAGAAGAAAAAGACAAACAGTCTATAAATATGAATGTTGGAATCCAAATGAGTCTAGAGGGAGTATTATGGAGATTTAGATGACAGGTGACATTGTGTAGCTTTAATTATGTGTTGATACGTCATTATCATTCACATTCTAGTTGATGTGACGAGTTTTTAACAGGTCCATTTCGTTAAAATAGTATGTTTTGTCATAATTATATTTACAAGCTTTTAATAGATGCATAAGAAATTTGAATACTCGTGCTGCCATTAATCCTTGTTATGGTGTCAATTGGCAGCCTCTTTAAGGGGGGAGTCTCAAGATCAAGTGTTTTATTATCGAATTATTAGATCTAGTTAGAGTTAGCATCGAGGTAGATAATTGCATTGCTAATCTTGATATTTTTTATAATATATTGTTATGTACCACATTACTTATATAAATTGTGTTTGGTCGACAATAATTTAAATTTTCTACTATAATCAATACATTTTTACTAAATTTGATTATTTTGATGTGTTAATTAACCAGTAAATCGTCCAACCCGAGTCATTAGACTATATCCCTACGTTAACACCCGTTTGGAAAGTGATATTTGGTATGCATTGTTCATTCACTTAAGATATCACATGTGGGAGGGAATAAAACACTATCTACAAAAGAATACCTGATATTTCTACTATGGAAAATGATTACATATATTTTCTTCAGATTCTTGAACTTGCTATGCTACATAATGAGATTTTACATCATGTTTGGGTTGACATTTCAAAGAGAGAGAGAGAGAGGGGATGAGGAGGAGGAAAGGGGATAGAGTATTTTTAATTATAATATTGAAAACCTCTTCATAATTTTTATAGGATACAAGCTTACATGTATGTATGTATGTATGTATGTAGAGAGAGAGAGAGAGAGAGAGTTTTATGGAAGGCTAAAAGCTAATAACATAAAAATTAGTGTAGAGAAGTAACACCTATTTTTTTTTTTCTCAAGTAATTGGATCAAATAATCTAGAACATGTTCTATAATGAAGAACCCAATAAGCTGTTTGAATGTATAGTTAGTTAGCCAATTTATGCATCTATTTTTTTGCAAGAACACATGCTTGACTTCGTAATGTTGGTGCTCTTTTAGCTGCCTTTGGTCATCGTCAATCATGAATTCGAAGGTTTATTCGTTCCTTGGGGGGAAGGGACTATTGACAAAATTATAAATGTATAACCCAACATATATAGTGTAATCACTTGGCATCTAATCCATCGAGACTTAGGACAAGGTCAGACAATCACACGAAATCGACAAACATGAAAGAAAGGAATATAACCAATTTAGAAAGGTTGATATCAATGCATATAGTACACAACATATATAAAATATGTCCAATGCAGTTACAAGCCTCCCAACTAGATGTCTCGATCAGAAAATCTGTCAAAGTCATGATAGTAGCCCCTCCCATAATGCAACAATCTCTGCCTTATTATTCAATTACATCCCAATATTTGTAACAAAACGCGACGCCCATTCGCCACCGTTGTTCACCTCCTACTAATCCCAATTGAATTTCCGTTCATGCACCCATCAACCCTCCAAATTAAGAGTTCTATAAAAAAAAAAACAAAAAGAAAATAACAAGAGACTAATTTCTATTTATCTATAAATGCTTTGACATAAATATAAACAAATAATTATTAAGTCTCGTTTATGGGATTAGTTTGGATTGACTTTTTTTAAAAAAATTTTTTAACAATTTTTTAAAAATAACTTTTTTTAAAAAATTAAAAATTTTAACTTTTAAAAAAAAATTAATTTTTTTCAAAATTTTAACTTCTTTGAAAACCTAATCAAATAATTATTATAAATTTAATTTAATTTTTTTTTAAAAAAATATTTTTTTAAAAAAAATTAATTCAAACAGGCCGTGACCACAAATCCATTCCGGAAACATGGTGTCACAAACATATGTTAACGTCAGACGCTGGGGCAAAAGAGAACATGCAAGAAAACCTTGAGGCAGATCTAGACCCACTGCAACAGGGCGGTTCTCCCCGCTATTTCCTACTTTGTCCACTCCACCTCTTGTATTTACCATTGGGGGTCATATTCATCATTGTATTCGTAATCTTGCATACTCATAAAAAGAAAGAAAGAAAGAAAGAAAGAAAAAAAGAGAGAGAGATAGTGGATCTAGAGAGAGAGAGAGAGAGAGAGAGAGACTTCACTGTTCCCTTACCTGTTTGTTATTACAGCTCCAGAAAACAAAGGTGTAAATTTATATGTCTCAGCAGCTGCTACTAATGCACTAGTACTACTATATTTGATTCTTCTGCTTCAGCTGTTGTTGCTGCCTCACTGCTCCTCCAGGTTGCAAAGGAAGACTAAAATTTTTGGTTTTAACTTTTTGTAGTAAAGATTGAGTGATTGCTATACCAACGTGGTTTTCAAGTTTGAGAAAAGCAAGAGGCATAAATGGCTTCTGCCATGGTGAACTCACTACCCATCTCTGATCATTGATCACGCACTTGCAAGAAGCAGAAAAAAGACTAGAGCTTTTAACATCATGGGTAAGCAGAACTTACTCTAAAAGGACTTTCTTGATGAGCAGGTTTTGATTTTTGGGAAAGACAAGAAAGAGAGAAAGATAGAAGTTCTCTTGGTTTTTCCTTTAATTTTTTTTTTTTTGCTTGATTATCATCATCATCATCTCTTGCTGTTAATACCATATAAAGAAATTCAACCACTAAAAATTTTTGCTTAGATTAAAGGCAACTCTCATAATCTTATCCTTTTTTTTTCTTTTAATTTTTTTTTCTATCTACCCCCACGAGAAAACTCCTTTTTTTCACACACTTTATTTCCTCTCTTTTTCACCTTTCTTTTCCTTTTCTCTTTTCTTGGTTTTTCTGCAGGAACAAGAGAAGAAAAGCAACTGAACTGCTATCTCTATTACTACTTCTATTACAACAAGGATTAAAAGAAAGAGGCAGCTTGGTAGGTGTGGCTTTGTGGTGGGTGTGAAAAGAAAAGGTGTTTTTTCCACTTGCTTTTGGTGCAAATCTTTGCTCAAAAAAGCAAACAAAGACACAAGTACTGAGAAGAACAAGTTATTAAAAAGGGTTTGGAGGGTTGGAGTGGAATCTACTACCAACCCCCCTCCCTCCTTCCCCCCCCCCCCTCTCTCTTCCTCTTCTCGTCTTTGGAAGAAGCCATGGATGCATATGAAGCAACAAAGATGGTTTTGCAAAGGATTAAGAGTTTGGACCCTGAAAATGCATCAAAGATCATGGGGCTTCTCCTCATACAAGACCATGGTGAGAAAGAAATGATTCGCTTGGCTTTAGGGCCAGAAGTACTTATCCACTCAGTTATTCTCAAGGCCAGAAAGGAGCTTAATCTTCAATCAAACTCACTTTCAACAACCCGTTCTTCTACCCCTTCTTCTCCTTCACCTTTCAGCAACCCCATGAACTTTTCCAGGCAGAACTCTTCCTCCTCTTCTTCTTCTGCTTCCAGGTTTATTGGTGGTGTGAATCTTCCATCTCCGCTTAGTATCCCAAACCAGTCCTCATCTTTCCGAACCCACGAAGATCTGATCAGTCCTAGCGGTATCACTAACAATTTAGCAGCTAATGGTGGTTCTTCATCATCATCATCATCAACTATGAACTCTTCAGCGGCTCCTTTTTATGCAAGTGGTGGAGAGGTTGACCTTATGGATGAGTTTCAGTTGCAAGACCAGCTTTCTTTTCTCAACGATGGGTCACCTGTGCTGGGGCCCAGAAGCTCGGACATGTTCTACTCGCAGCAAGATTTAGCCTCGAGCCCAAGTGGGGGCAGTGGTCAACCCATGCTTTTTCCTGCGTATGGTGGTGGTGGTGGTGCAGCAGCAGCCAGCTGGGGTGGCTCCATTAATGGCCTCCATCACCGGAGAAGCTGTTCGGTGAGTGATATCTGCTTAGGGTCTGATGATCCGAGTGGCGGCCTTGGGTGGAAGCCTTGCCTTTATTTTGCAAGAGGGTACTGCAAGAATGGCAACAGCTGCAGGTTCTTGCATGGTGGCTTTGGTGAGGGTGGTTTGGTTGGTGCAGATAATGCAGCCATGGTTGGGTCGCCAAGCAAGTTTGAGATGATGGAGCAGTGCCAAGAGCTTCTTAGATCTAAGTCAGCCAGGCAGCAGCAGCAGAGGTTAGCTGCAGCCTCTCAGCTTATGGCCTCTACTAACTTCCCATTCTCATCGGTGGCGGCCGCCGACAAATACATGAACTTTCTTCTTCAGCAGCAGCAATTGCAAGCTGAGTCTCCAAGGTATTTCCCTGGACACTTGGGTTGTCCAGTTCTTTCCCTATTATGTGTGATAGTCGTGGCTAAGTTGTGTTTTCTCTTGCAATTGTTTGCTTATAGTTTCTCTTAAGTGGATATGGTCTGTGATAATAAGCTCTAGATTGACCGTAATTGTGCTTTATAGAGGTGATTTCCGGATGAATGGTGGTCCTGGAATGGTGAATCCTGGTTCAAGACAGATATATTTGACATTTCCAGCTGATAGTACTTTCAAAGAAGAAGATGTCTCCAATTATTTCAGGTAGAGCTTTTCTACTCTGTATATTTAGTTGATTCTTGCTCCAGCCTTAAGAATTAGTAACTTAATTTTTAGCAAGATTCATATTTTGAAATGGTTGTGGTTGTTTTTGAAGCATTTATGGGCCAGTTCAAGATGTGAGGATACCGTATCAGCAGAAGCGCATGTTTGGATTTGTTACCTTTGTTTATCCGGAGACGGTTAAGACCATTCTTTCAAAAGGGAATCCCCATTTCGTATGCGATTCTCGGGTGCTTGTCAAGCCATACAAAGAAAAGGGCAAAGTTCCAGACAAACTCAAGTAATTATTTCTTCGTTGTACTTCAATGCATTGAGCATGCCTGCTTGAATTTGTAGTCTCTTACACTAATGGATATTAAATTGCAGGAAACAGCAGCAGCAGCAGCAGCAGCACGTGGAGAGGGGAGAATTTGCTGGATGTGGTAGCCCAACTGGGCTAGAATCAAGAGATCCTTATGATCTCCCTCTAGGTAAGCAAAGATGTTTAATGTGAATATCCCGTGCTTCACCCTTGAAGATCATCCGATTCACCAATGTCGAAGTTTGACTTTTGGAGCATCAATAGCAAGTTTGTTTGATTTGCTTATAAGTTTGATCTTTTCATATGAAGGTCCAAGAATGTTTTATGATGCTCAAGAGATGTTATGGAGGAGGAAACTGGAGGAACGGGCTGATTTGGAGCAAGCCATTGAACTTCAAAAAAGGAGACTTATGGGCTTGCAGCTTCTTGATGTCAAAAGGAGCCACCATCATCGTACATTCTCCACCGGGGCTATTATTTCATCCCCATTGCACTCGAATGCTCTCTCTGCAGATCGTAGTAGTCCAGAAAAATCAGAAGGTTTATCTTTAATTCATTTACTTGAAGTTGTTTGAAACAGAATTATATTGGGTTAACATAAGAAGGTTTATTTTTTTCCCCTCCCTTGATAGATAATGGTTTAAGCCCAATAGATGCGAAAGTAACTGTTTCCAAAGAGGTGCAGCAGCCTGGAAATGCTTCTGAGACAGAGAAAGAATCCTTCACCGACAAGGGAGAGCATGGCAATGGTAAAGAAAGCCCTCCCAAGGAAGAAAGTGATTTACCAGAAAGGTATGAGAATGCATTTCTGCCAAATTACCTGAAAGCAACCAATAAAAAGCAATTTGAAGTAGTTGTTAGATTTATGAAATCACTTTCATTTGACTCGTTCCCCTAAGATTAAAGTGTTGAATGAAATGCAGCTTGGAGCACAACCTCCCTGATAGTCCTTTTGCTTCACCTAAAGCTGCTGGTGAGTACATCACAGCTTTTGCTAATAATAACGCGGAGGCCGTCAAGGTTTCCCCTGTTCCCGCACCATCTTCTAACGATGATCTGATCACTTCATCCTTATTTCCTGCTGCAACTTCACTGGATGTAGCTCCTACCTTGAAATCTTGTTATTTCTTGCCTAGGTAATTGGTTCCCCTCTCTGTGTAGACTTAACTAATAAGCTTTTTCGTTTTCTTCTTTGGTATACATTAGTGCTAATGTATAAACAAATACGATTCTTTTTCTGTGCAGCTTTGCTCTTGGCCATGGAACTGTTGGAATGTAGGCCTTGTTCGGCTTCTTTAGTTCTAAGCTTTGGTAAGTGATCAAAATTTATTGATTCCTATTTTATTGTATTGGTCTTGTGGTATCTGATTCTAATGGTAGTTGTGTTCTTCCTTTTGGATGTGTTTGTTATGTTCTTCAGGATGAAGATTGATGAATGTAACCCAAAACCAAGATTCCCATATCATTACCAACACCAATACTACTACTTACAAGATACAACTAGTTACTACCATACAAAAGCATACAATTAAAGCAATACAGGAAGGTGGGGTCAGCCATTTGCCTTTGTGTTGATTCTTAGTGTTTTTCAGTCTCACTTGCCTTGTATGTAGTTGAAGAAGTTTGGACCACAGGTAAAGAAGATAAGACAGTAAAAAGTAAAAAAGGAAAAAATTAATGTGAATTAGTCACTGATCACTCTTGGGACTGTAATTTTTCTTCTCTTTTCCCCACTGATGATGGCTTTCCCAATGTGTAATACAAACAGGAACCATATGTAACTTCTTTTAGTCTATGTTTTTTACCTGTTAGGAAATGACCATTTTGTGCAGCAGTGCAGACACTAAAAGGTTAAAGAAGAAGAGGGGAAGAGGTATAGAAATGTCAAGAAAATATGTGTAACTACAATGGCTGATTTGGTACCCCCATGTTGTAATTTAGTTTATATCTATAGTGCTATAGTTAAAAAAGAAGATATGGAAAAATGGTAGTGACATCTACCATGTTTAGGAGGTTGTTGTTTAGTCTGGTTGTAATTGTTACACACACAATCAAGCTCTAGATTCCTACACTGGAATGAGCAGAAAGTTTCAGATAAATGATATGATAAATGATATAGAAGGTTTAGTATAGTTTTGTTTTTGTGCGTCTCTTAAAGGAAAAGTATTTTTCTTCTCTCTAGTGTTTTCTTGAATCTTGTCTCTTATCATGTGTGGCTAGTTACAATCTCAACGGGGTTTGTCTATTAATGAAACGTTTTGAGGTATGGCTACAATGTTGTTGCCATTTAAGATTGTGATAATTGTCATAATATTATAACGGTACGAGTGTTGGTCTAAGTGAGCGGTTAATAATGTTTTTAAATAATGGATTGGGATCTGCTTTCAGTCATTGGTGTCTTCGAGCGATTACAAAGTAAAAATTTATTGATTTATATCATAAATAATTAATTTTAACCATGTAATTTTTAGACTTTGATTTTATTCTCATATTTCGTCTTATTATCATATGTTATTCTTTTTTTTTTTATTTTCTCTTAATCACAATAATCTAAATTTATATGGATGAATTGAATTTAATCACTTTATTGTTAAGAGACATTAATGATTAGGAGAAAACTCAAATCCGATTATCGAAATATTATGAGTCCGAACGTGCCAAACAATACCCCCACTGCCCGTTCTTGACCAACCGGCAACCAAAGGAAACAAAAAGTGAAGCACCCTTTCTCAGAAAAGCAGGAAAAACGAAAGAAAAAGAAAAAGAAAAGAGAGAGAGAGAGAGAGAGAGAGATAGAGATTTGTCGTGTAGTTGCAGTGTTTGGCTTTGAATATGAGGCGAGATGTGTCGTTATTCTAGAATTCAGACAGGAAGGTGGGATGAGAGCAAGCGCAACATCACATGGGGTTCTGACAACGTGGGGCCCACGTAAATTTCCCAATAAGATTTGTTTTTGTGGGTCCCCAACTGCCGATACACCCACGTGATTGACGCCATCTTTTATCTTCCTCCACAACCCCAACGTACTACCCAACTATGTGTGCGTGTTTGTACGCTAGCGACCACTGGCTCGGGTCGATTAGATTGATATTTTTTTTTTAATAATAATAAAAAATATTTAAAGGATGTTATCATGCCAAGTGAACGGGCTCGAAGGGTGAGAGAATGAAGTGTTGCGGTCGAAGGAGTTGAGAGGCTCGTCTACAATGTCTGAGGCGCCCAAAAGAGCTCAAGGCCCCCCAGGCCTGGAGTTGGAGCAGTTAACTAGTGCACGTGTAGTATAGAAGTTACCGAATCATAGAGGAGTTATCAAAGAACGCGGGCATAAAGTGTAGAAATAATTGAGGCGATTACGAACAGTTACTAGGCTATTGCTACTATAAATAGAAAGAGACAAAACTACAAAAAAAGCTCCGATAATTAAACCACTCAACATCTTACATCAACCTCCTCTCCTAGCATAATGTAGACCAGCTTTGTTTACTTAACTTCCCCTAAATTTGTTTTGCTTTCCTAGCGTAACAACACTTTGTCGCTTTAAATTAACTTTAGAAGTACATCTAGCCATAGCAAACTCCGGATTTGGATTAGCTGTATCATGGAGTTGTCGGTGGTAGTCACAAATCTTGTCTCTTTCTGAATGCGCCGTTTCTTAATTAATTTATTTACCATCATCACAATTCAATAAACAAAAGGAATAAGAACGCAAGGTTCTAAGTGCACAAAATCTTCCGTTTGAAACTTAAGGTCTGTTTAAAGTTCACACTTGCTAACTCAAGGCCTTCACTAATAAAGTTGGCTCAAAATAAGGTCTAGGTAAGGTACACCCACGAGAATTGGTCCATACGATTATATCCTCATTAAATTAATTTTTGATTCACAAACAGAGGTGTTTTGACTTTAGATGATTTTTTTTTAAAAAAAAAAATTAACTTTAAATAGTTATATATTTTAATAGAAGTTTTTATGCCTTAATTATAAAAATTAACGACATAAAAGCAAAGTGTAAATTAAAAAAAAACATAAATAAAATTGTTTATCTTTAGAAAAAACACATTATTAAAATATTGTAACTTAATTCATCACATATATAATATAAATTATTATTTACACTATAATATAAGACCTGAAAAATTATAGTTTTTCTATTAATACAAATGGCTCTACTATGTTAAATTAGATTTAGATTTTAAATTACTTTCATCAACTTAAAAACCAAAACCAAACACTTTCGAATGAATTTAGATAAATAAAAAAAAACAAAATCAACTTTAGTAAGATTCAATTTTCATGTTCTTTCTTTAAATTATATAAAAAGAGATTTCTTCCAGAAAAAAAAAAAAAAGTCAATTAAGACGAACTTTTGTGCTTAGGTGATTGTCTCCTTGGGGTGACTGATCGGTGGGTTGTTTGAGTGGCTTTTGGTACGGAAGGAAACAAAGCAACTCACCCGCAGTTCTATAAAAGTCGATGAGAGTGCACCCGCGTGCACCCGGCTTCGTATCTTTTGAGGGCTGACTGGCTGTGGTTTTCAGTTATGGAAGTTGGGAAGTTGTGGTCGTGGGTGGAGAGAGGCGTGAGTTTTTGTACTTGCACTTTTTTTCTAATTACAAAAGGTCTCAAAATCAAATCTCGACTGATAATTACATATCACGCTTAAAAGTTAAAATAAGTGTATAAAAGTAAAATAATAATTTTTTTATTGTAGTTATGGTCCTTTTTTTTTTAACCCAACTTTTTGTCCTTCTATGAGATTTGAACCCAAGATTTCAATTTTGGAGAAAGATAGTCTTAATCACTTGATTTATCCTATAATAAAATATTTTTTTTTGTATTTTCAACTGTAAAAAAATTGTTATACTTGAAAATATAACTGAAATAAATTTAGAAAATACCTTTATTATACTCCAAAGTGTAACGAAATTTGGATTTCATTTGATGAACACCTATATTAGGGCCTTGTTCGGCAATAATGTTAAAAACTATTGTTAATGTTTTTGACCAAATTAAAACACTATCTCCTCTAATTTTTATTGTTCGGGAAAGTAGTGTTTTAGGTAGTGTTTTCATTTGAAATAGTGTTTGGACTAGTGTTTTTGAAAAGTTAATATTTTTAACATTTCAGATAGCAGATAGTCTTTCATTTTTCTTTTCGCCAATTCTACCCACCATGCTATCTTCTTAATTTTTACATTTTCTTTCACAAATAGAAATTTAAAATAACACAAAAAATAATTTTAAATTCTATCCATATCCATAAATACTAAAAAATTGTAACTCTTATTTGTCCATTTATTATTTTTCTTGACAAAATATTTTTTTGTAATAATAAATATTTTTAAAATATTGACAAAACTAATTTATCAAAAATAATTTTGTTATGCTTTAATAATAAAATATTATTACAAGAAATATATATGTAATTATAAAATAATTTTTTATTTCAAAACTACTTGAAGTTAATTGAATGAAGGCTGCAATAATATTTTCCCTTTGATATACCCTAAGTAATAAGATTAATATTCATTTCGAAAATGTTACAAACTTATTTTATATGACCTAAATCAGTGTACTTATATCTTAAATAGTGTTTGGACTAGTGTTTTTGAAAAGTTAATATTTTTGAAGCACTCAGAATAGATCGACTTTTCCGCTCTTTCTTCTTTCCTTTCTCTCTTCTTCTCATCCTTGCTCTATTGGTCACACCACTGGTCATCTCATGTTAGACAAATTCTACTTTAAAATTCGCTTTGCTCTGCTAATCATAACGAAATGCACCATATCTAAGAAAACTTTCTAGGTGTTGATCCATCATTAACGCCCTCGTCATCTTCTTCCTCTTGCCGGCGAAGAATTTGGTGTTCTTTTGTAGCGCTGCAACCACAAATCTCTTTCTCTTCTCATCACAATTCTAGTCATATCTCCCACGCGATGTTTGAACACTCCAAGTTCTACCCGTCATTAAAGCTCACTTTCACCTTCAAATGTGTCCGCATGCATGTGTGTTTATGTGTGTTTTGTGTTTGTAGGTGTATCTGATTGTGTGTATGGGGGTTTGTATGAACAAATATATGTGTTTGTGTTTATGTGTGAGGGTAGTGAATATCTATACATAGAATGGTGAACAAATATCTGTGGTAGACAAATATATATACAGTAGTGAACAAATATATATGTAGTGGTGAATAAATATATGTGAAATGATAAAAAAATAAACGTATTTGTATTTGTGTGTGTCTCTATGTGTGAGTGGTGAACAAATATATGTAGAGTGATAAATAAATATATAGAATAGTGGAAAAATAAACATGTTTATATATATGTGTTTGTGTGTGAGAGTGGTGAACAAATAAATATGTGTGTATTTGTGTATGACTCTGTGTGTGTGCAAGTGATGAACAAATATATATGGAGTGATGAACAAATATTTGGTGTGTGAATTAATTTTGTACTATTCACGCACAGTAAAAGCATGTAGCTCCGTAAGACCATATAGATGCAGGACTCATTCAACATCTCTTATTAAGGTACATAATGAAAAATAAATAATAAATTTAGAATGCAAGAACTCAACCATACATTCCATATATTTTCTTTTTTGTTAGAATAATTAATAGAAAAAAGGTTTATCCATAAATATTTAAGGAGGCAAGATTTAATTTTCACATATATTACAAGCACTTAGCCAAATTTACACATTTAAGATACGAGACACAACCTAATCTTCACCAACGTGCATGTCAAGCAGCGTACTAAAAACTTGTGCGCATGGGGTTGGATATCACCAATATACTTGTATCATGGACGTAGAACGCAAAGAATACGATGTGCTCGCTCATCCTACACCGTTGGAGTTCGTTTGGATTAATTTTTTTCGAAGTGTTTTTTTAACGAATTTTAAAATTGTATTTTTTTTGAAAATTTAAAAATTCTGATTTTTGAAAATAGAAATATTTGAGTTTTTTTTTTCAAAGTTTTAGCTTTTTTTAAAGATAAGCCAAATAGTTATTGCATGTATTTTTTTTTCTAGAAAAAAAATTACCTTTTCTTAAAAAAACTAATTCAAACTGGCTTTAAGTAGCGATTTTTATTAATCATTAGTTTGAAGTACGAATTTCTGCTAATTAATATTGTTGGTGCTTTTTGCAGAACACATGATAATGAGCCTTCCACCAACTAGATGGGATTTTATTTTTTTCTAACCCCAAAAAAAAAAACATTATGCAAAACTAGCCCCGTTTATAAAGCGATTTGAAAAATAACCCGTTTTGAATTTGGAAATGCGTGGCACGCATTTCGGGACAGCGACCGCATTCCAGGAATGCGGGCCGCAAGTGCGGCGCATTCTGGGAACGCTGCCGTGTTCCAGCGTTCCATAAATTCGTTGCCCGATCAATTTTTTCCCATTCTCCCCCAACCCCACTTGTGATTTTCTGTTGTTTTCTCTCAACTCTCACACTAAAGTTTTAGTTTTTCAGCGTTCTAGCGAGGATATTGCCTTGATCTCGTAAGTTATTTTAATTTTATATTATTTTTTGCAATTGTATTTAACGTTTTAAGTTATGAATTATGTTTTTAGATCGTGTAGTTTTTGTTTTGATAATTAAATTTAGTTTGTGTTAATTTGAATTTTAATTGTTGTTAGATTTGTATATTAGAATTTAAGTTTTTTTTGTTAATTTATATTTAAATGTTAATTGTTGCTTAAAAATATAGTATGATTATTAGAAATAGAATTAATATTGTTGTTATTAGAGTTAGTAGCAATATTATTGTATGATCATTATTATTAATCTTATTATTACTATATGAATATTATTAGTAATAAATATTATCATTAAGATTATCATTATTATTTACAATATCATTATTTTTATGACAGTTATGTTATATGTTAGATGTTATTGTTAATGTAATTATTACTATTATTGGTATTATAATCATTAATTATCATTGTGATGATGATGA
Organism: Cordia subcordata; assembly: GCA_028554755.1. Classification (NCBI taxonomy): domain Eukaryota; kingdom Viridiplantae; phylum Streptophyta; class Magnoliopsida; order Boraginales; family Cordiaceae; genus Cordia; species Cordia subcordata. Next base: position 8,331,310 of record JAPTOF010000013.1, on the reverse strand, counting down.
CGATGATAGATGATTAATGTAATATGTTAGATGTTATTATTAGTAATTTTATTAATACTATTGTTGATATATTTATCCATGTATTTATTTTATTATTATGATGGTGATGACGATGATGGATGATTAAACATGTTATGTTTGTGTTATTATTATTATTATTATTATTATTATTATTATTATTATTATTATTATTATTATTATTATTATTATTATTGTTGTTGTTGTTATTAACACAATCATTGATACTATTATTAATAATATTAGTGTTATTATTATTATTATTAATACAATCATTGATACTATTATTATTAATAATATTAATGTTATAACTATTATTATTTGATAAAATTAGAGAGTTAATGTATATAGTGAAGTAGTAATATTTAGTTAATCGTTGTTATTATTTTTTATATTAGGAGACAATATGGATGCTCGTCCTGTACCAGTAGATGCCACTTTACTTTGCCACTATATGGATCACCGGGTCCAGTATTTACAGGATCCGCACCATCTAGGTATGTTTAGGTGCTATAGGTCGGATAGATTGTTGTTTAATACGCCGAAGCACCTGTTAGTACAGCAGCAGTTGGCAGAGACCGGATTCTATGAGTGTTATAAATCCCGATATCATCAGCTTAACCGCGGACTTATTACTGCCATGATAGAGAGGTGGCGACCGGAGATCCACACGTTTTATTTACCTGTAGGCGAGGCTACCATCACCCTGCAGGATGTGGCCGTGTATTGGGGTCTTCCCGTGACCGGTACTCCTATCCCGGTGATTGATATGGTCCCATGCACGAATGATGGTAATTTGGCCTGGTTGTTATTATTGGACGACTTTGAGCGCATCCGGCAGTACAATTGGGGTGCGACTGTACTATCGTATTTGTACCAGCAGCTTGACCAAGCCTCCTTCCGCCTGTGTAAGGGTGTATGTGGAGCCGTAACACTAGTCCAGGTATTGGTTTGCCTTATGTAGTAGTTATGTTTATATTTTATGAATGGTAACTTTATTATTACAAGCGTTATTATAACATAACACATGTTCAATGCCTGCAGTTTTTTGCATGGGATAGATTCACGGCTTTTCAGCCCCAGCTCCTGCATCCGACACGGGAGCGACTTCAGCGTCAGCAGCATCAGCTGGAGCCTATGTTTCAGCTCCCTGGCGTTTCACAGGGTGCACAATTTTACGTCAAGAAAGAAATGACTGATGCATCTGGGAAGTCAGGTCAGGTAGAGTGTCAGAATGTCATAGACCATCTCCAGCCTAACGAGGTATAGTACACTTAAGCTGCCTCATTAAAAATACTTTACATGTACTGTTGAACACGTGGCGTGATGCACGTAATTAACTATCCGGTACTTGTTTTGGTTACAGTTTATATGGCAGCCGTTTAGGGCGATATTGGCCATCCTCCCACCTTATTGTCTTGTCGACAATGACGTCTGGCTTGCCCGGATATCGTTGATATGTGAACATACTATTGAGTGACACCGCCTAGATCGTGTCCTACGGTAGTTCGGACTTAGGTTGGCCGTCCCTGCTGATCCCCCTACACATGAGAAATATCGGGACGGCAAGGAGAAGGCGGAGGATGTACTGCCTACAGCGGTACTCGGGGGTTACATGCAATGGTACCGGCGGGTGACCATATTATAGGTTGGTCATCCCGGTACCAGTCATAGGCGAGATGGGTACGTGGCATCCGCACATGACGAGACGTCACTGGTGAGCTGCCTTTGTTCGCAATGTTTATGTTCCTCGATGAAAGTTGTTGACTATCAGTTGATATTAACCCCAGTATGTTATGTTTGCCTATAGGCTGCTGTAGTTCAGCATGTCGTCCATCATTCTCGTGACTTATTGCAGCGTTACCAGGAGGGGGACCTTGGGGGCAGTGCACACATGGAGCATGTTATGCGGCACTTGCAGCTCATGCAGTTGCATGGCAAGAGTGCACTCCGACACATGCAGCACGAGCATCTCATACAGCAGAGAGCCGTGGAGGAGTTGCCCGATGCGCCTTCGGTGCATCCGTTGCAGCGATCCGGACATCATCATGCGCAACGTGCTCCATCTGCGTAGCGCACGCACAACCATCGGGGTGGGTCATCACAGTCATCTCGACCACCCACACGGCCACCACTGTAGCGATCCGCGTGGTATCTGGCTTTTGTTGACTTCTCCAGCGGTTCAGGTGGCCGAGGCACGTTCGAGGCTGGCGGATCATCTTAGTCCTATGTTGACGAGCCGGATGATGATAAGGAGGATGACGAGGTGACGCAAAGCTAGTCATCGGAGGGATCACCGAGCAGATATATGGGATCCTATGACTACGTTCACCATCAGTTGGTGTCCAATGGCGTTGAGCATCAGGACCAGCCGCCGCACTCTGAGCCACAGGCGACCCAGGCACCTGCCACATAGCAGCAGGCAAATGAGTCGCCGTTCCGTCAGACACGTTCATCCCGGAAGCGCAACGCCCCATCCCCTGTTAGACGTCATTTACTTGACCGCACTAACAAGGGAAAGGGCCCTGATTATTACACGCCGAGATGATGTATTCAGTTTCGAGTGCTTTTTGTTTCATATGTACTTGTGAGAAAGTATCTTTTTGTTGATTATTATTTCATTTTGTTTTTTTTATTTGGTTCAGCATTTTTTTGTTACACATGTCGATGTTGATTAAACAAGACCGTATCACAACGCCACAACAAGTTCACAGACAATGTTAATTATACAATAACATCACAAAGTCACAACAAATATGCATAAAACGATTACACAACAGCATTACAACGTCAAAACAAATAGACATAAAATTATTACATACGGAATTTGTGGCAACTGCTAAACATAACGGATTATGCATTTTGGTTGTTGGGGTAAATTGAAGCAGTGTGACCCGGTTGACCACATGCTGTACGTCTTTGTCGTCCACGACGGTCCGAGTGATCTATCTCGTTTGGAATGCGCCGGCCGTCTGCTCGTCCTCTTCTCTGTCGAATGCGACTAGGGTTCGAATGCAACGTCCATACAGGCGCTGGAGGCCAATAAAATTGGTGCCTGAGAGGTTCAAATGTCCGCCAATATGTATATTTGTACGATTTCACCGTCAGCTGTTGAGGTATCATGTTCTCCACATTAAACCCCCTAATCCGAGCAACAATTTGTGCATGCGAGCATGGCAGGTGATATTCAACCCATTTTCCACAAGTACACATACGGTCTTCCCAGTTGACAACTTGGTTTGGCGGATTCTCGTTCCATCGAACTGGTAACCGACCCACCTGGTATCTGCCATCTTGTCTAAAACTAAGTACGTGATGACGATGTGACGAGGTCTCCCACTTCTCAAAGAGTTCCCTCACACTAGGAGGAAGCCGATGGCCTTCACTTTCCAACTGCATCGCATGGACCAACCAATCATGGAAGTAACCTTTCATCTTCATAAAAGTATTAGTAACAAGGGCCGTAATGGGTAACCCTCTTGCACCCACGAGGACACCGTTGAAGCATTCGACATTATTTGTCGTCAGCACACCCCATCTGAATCCCCCATCAGCGCTCATGGTCCATGCATCGACAGGGATATCGGATAGGAACTTGTGTACTTGGCTGCCAACACCGTTCTGACTAGGGTCCACAGCAAGGATCATGTTCATTGCATGCACATGTTTGCGTGCTTCACATTCTCGACCAGCTATCCAACACATGTCTCTAATGAATTGATTCCGCCATCTTTTCATCACATTGCTTTTCAGATGTCTCAAGCAAATGCGATGTTTTATTTCAAGTTGACCGTCATGTGTAACCCGTTCGATTGCAGATGCGATGCCTGCATGCCTATCTGAAATGATACACACTTGGTGCATCTTATTGAAAAAGTTCTCGCGCAACTGATATAAGAACCATGACCAAGTACGAGTTGTCTCTTCTTCGACAACTGCAAATGCTAACGGCAACACTTGGCAGTTCGCGTCTATGGCTAATGCAACTAGGAGATGACCCTTGTACTTTCCCCGCAAGTGTGTGTCGTCCAGCGAAACCACAGGCTTACAATGCTTCCACGCTGCGATGCACGGACTGAACGCCCAATAAACCATGTCGAAAATTTTTTCAGCCTACGTTGAACGTTCGGTGAACCTATATCTCACCACACTTCCCAGATTCTTGGCCATCACGGCCCCAAGAAACTGTGGTAGCATCTGATACGACGTGTCCCAATTGCCATACACTAGTTCAATTGCTTTGTTCCAGCCGTTCCATGCTTTTCCGTAACTGACATCCGTGTTAAGCTTTTCCTTCATGTGAGCTTGGATAAGCCCGACCTCGTAATCAGCCTTCTTAGCTATGAAATGCCGCACCAAGTACCCAACCAATCCCGAAGTCAAATTTCTGTGCCCCGACGCAGTTATTTGTGCCATACATACATGTCTTACGTTATACTGCGTAATCTCCCACTGCTTGTGCATTGCTTTCCTTATGACACGTACATACCATAGGCATGCTACACTTTCATTGTGTGCTTCCCTACACCGTACCTTCCACAGGGTCTTACTCGACTTGACGACCCTATATTCCTTTTGTATTCTTTTCCCGGTCTGTTGAACAGCCCTTATCCTATCCATTTTGGATGGGAACACTATTCCTTTGGCCAGTTCCATCTTCTCCGGGTCCCATATTGGACGTTTGCTTACCTTGTACCTGCTTGTCGTGTATAATTTAGTCCTAGCAGTATGGAACTCCACTGCTTCCTCCTCACCTACCTACGCCTCTGCATCGACATCCGGTCCTTCTACCTCGTTCTCAATTTGGTAGTTCAAACTTGCTTCTGAGATTGCATCTTCTTCTTGATCGTTCAATTCACCGTCCTCATTTTCTTCATCGGCCTTCGACAAAACAGTATCTGCTGCGACGTCACATCTCTCCTCCGTGCCATCGCCGTGATGAGAGGGTCCTCCAACTTCAAAAGTAGAATGTGGTTGCGAGAAAATGGAAAAAGTGGCAAACTCCGCCACTGTTGTTGCAATATTGATATGTTCATCTTCTTCATACGATGGTGCTACATTTAGGTCCGGCATGTTAGACTGGTACGGGACATTGGGAATTATTTGCGGCACATACACGTCGTCAGGCTGAACGGATTGAACGTCCACTATTACGTGCGCCACACAGCGGTTCCATTCACACCGAGCTGTGCCATACATCTCCTGCACATCTTCATGATCAATTATTGCACTTGGATAATAATAAATCTGCTGCAATGTAGCATCCCATCTAGGGTCATGATAGCATAAGTTCACCCTATTGATGCTCAGACGCAGGCCCAGTTTTCTAATTATGCGCGAAACAAATTTATTGTAAGTTGTATCGGGATGAATTTTGATTTTGCGTGGTATATTTGGACTTTTGTAATCAAGACCATAATCGGTCATTATTGTGTGACCGCGTAGTATAAAAGAACAGTAACCTCGTTTGAATTTATTCTTTTACGTGCTTTGGTAGAAACTTATGCTAACAAAGTGAATGAATTTGGCAGAATTTTTATTTGGTGGAAAGTGATTGTGATGGTTGAAATTTACGGGGTAGGATTGAATGATCCGGTGGAGGAAGGGGTTGGGATTTATATAGGCAGAAAATGCATTCTAGGAGTGTGATTTCTGAAATTTCCCGTGATTTGAAGTGACTAAAGCGTGATTTGCGACAGGGATTCTCATCAGCGCACTCTCAGAATGCGCTGCTAAGAATATTTGGTCGTTCCTGCAATCAAATCAAATCAGAATCAAAATCAAATTTGATAGGTTAGCAGGGAATTCAGAAAACGCGTTTCCGGAATGCGGAACGCACTCCAGGAGCGCGGCCGCGGCCGCACTCCTAGAGTGTGTTCTGCAATCCCAGAATGCGTGCCACGCATTTCTGAATTCAAAACGGGTTATTTTTCAAATTACTTTATAAACGAAGTTAATTTTATACATTTTTTTTTTTGGATTAAAAAAAAAAAATCCACTAAATGTTATGGGCTCAAACACAAATTATTCAACGGTTGAAACCACAAAGAAAAATCACTGCTAAAAAGTTCCACCCGCGTCCCATGTGGAAAAGCTCTTTTCTGAGTTTTCCCCTACTCATTGTCTGCAACTTTTCAGTTTGAAGTCAATCATTCACAAATGTCTTTTTTTTTTTTTTTTCCCCAAATGCTTCCCCTTCAGGATGGAAAACTCTAGGTACGTAATCAAAAATGACTTCGGATTCACATTACGGGTATAAAGTTTCTCGACACATAACCTCATTTGAAGAAAGTATAACTCAGATTAAGTTTGAGACGTCGACAACTCTTGTATGTCTCCTTACATCCTAAACGTTCGGTTACTAAATTATTTTTTATAACGAGATTTTAAAACGATAAATTTGATACGTGAAAAGCTAGCTGGGAGGAATATAATTGAGCTCTTTGATGCAAAAACTAGTTGTTGGAGAAAAAAATACAAACACGAAGAATACGAATAAAAAAACAGACACAAGAAATTACATTGTTCGGCCTTAAAGCCTACGTTCACCAGCGACAGAGAATAATTTATTATTGATCAGCGAAGATTACACAGCTCTACTCTGGTTTCTTTCACACACATAACACAATGAGTATTGTCACATATTTATAATACAAAAGTTTTTTAAAACCTATTAAACAGAAAAGACAACTAATTAATTATGTGCTAAAAAGATAATAAGCTAATAAGGTAACGTACATAAAAGATAATTTGCTATTGTTGTTGCATAAGAATACATGCCACATTCAACATTAGTACTAGTATCGTAATATGAGGTTTGATGAGTTGGGAACTGTGTGCACGCTTCAAAAAGAGAAAAACAAGGAAACAAGAGCCATGCTTGCTTGCTTTTAAAAATTAATTCCCATACCTTTAGTATATAATATGACTGTTATCATTTATACCAACTCTCAATTCCATTACCATAATTATTGGGACTAAACCAATCATAAGGAAACAACAATTGCAAAAGTGGAATGAATTTATATAAGAATCTTCATCTCTGCGCATTAAGAACAATGATTAATTACCCGTTGAAATTCTTTTACTTTCATCAAAGTGGTATTTTCTTTTTAGGTTTAGTGTCCTGAAATTGATTATTTATCATTAAGAAATACTTTATCTTAATTGTATTTGTAATAGACATTTGTTATTTCATATGTGGTTCTTTATGTTTAAATTTTATAATAAAAAAAAGTCTCAGAAATTTAAATTAAATTGGACTAATTCTTCAGTAGTTAAGAATATGAGGGCACGGTCTTTTTTGGTAAATTTTATCTGAAGTATTTCTCAATTGTTGGAATATTAATCGGAAAAAGTCAAAATATGAGTTTGTTTCCTTGATTAGTTTGTCATTTCTAATGCATGGTTAGAGCAATAAGTCTCATGTCACAAGAGCAATAGTATCAGTAACACTATCGAATGACTTTAATTCGTGAATAGGATCACTTATATGATAATCACATGAAATTATATTACTCAATGATTGATCATATAAAGTAGTTTAATTAGACACTGTTACAGTCTAATGTATAAGTTGTTATAATTTACTTAGTGCTTAATGATTTGTAGCATCTAGCTCATTTATGAATATGGCATTTTTTTTATTAGTTATATTATGTCTTCTTCACATGGTCTTTCAAAAAGCTTCATAGTTTATTACATTTTACGTAATATAGTGTAGTATAGACATCCATAAAACCCAAAAGAGATCCTTGTAACTAATCTCCTTACCATTGAATACATATTTAATAGACTTACACAAGCTCATAATTCAATAAAAAATGAGTTGCACGTAAGACAACGTGCTAGGATTTTGATGATTAAATAAATTGAACTCGTTTTTTTTTTTTAATACTTTGAGTTAGGATGTCTTTAAAATCACCTTAGACTTAGAACTAATCTTTATCAAGTTATAAGCAGTGAAGGAAAAACTCTTTCGAAAAATGTGATTTTCAAAATTCAAATTTGTGTTCTAATTCTTACAGTAGTAAAACGAAGATCACTTCAACCAACAATTTTGTTAGTAAAACTACACGCACTTCATGATGACACCATCATCGTTTTAGAAAAGACAAATGAATAAAGTCAAATAACTGTTTACGAGTGCCAAACTACATTGTGTTAATTCATAGAATCTATCTGGAGGTCACCTGTGCGAAGAACTATCAAGTAAAATTGCGTCAAGATTGATGGTACTTGCCTACTTGGGCTTCATGTTGGATATTCTTGAGTAAAAGATCTATTGGCTTTTGGGTTGGCGAACTCGTCTATTTATTATTTCTTATGTGGATGCTTGATATATATATATATATATATATATATATATATATATCAAAGAAAAACAAATAAAAAATTATTATTTTAGCGTATAAATGTTATTAACTTGGCATCACATAAGTGTTAACACAATAAATAAATAAATCAATATCTTCTTTACAAGAAATGATATCTAATGATGCTCTTTTAAATTTGGCCAAAGTTGAGTCATATGCATGGTAATTTTAAGTTAATATCTCGTACTTTCTTGCACATTTGTTTCAATTAACTTGCTTTTGATTTTCTTCTCCTTAGTTATAAGAAAAAGTACTACACTTTTACAGCCCATTTGGCCAAGCTTATTTGGGGCATACAAGCTCCAACTAGTGAAAAATATGTGAGCGGAATACTTTTCTCTAGGAGCTTATAAGTTACAAATAAGCATAACCAAACAGGCTCCTAGTCTCTTGCAAATTTCTAGGTTTGTCCATCATTTCAAAAGGCCCAAACCGTCCCCAATGTCTTGGGGGCTAAATTGGCTATTACTTTTTAGTTTATTGGGAAAACTAAGTCGTTTAGTCATTTTTTTAATGTTTGATGATAGGATCTTTCAAAATAATGAGAAGTAATCTAAAACTATTTAAAAAAAAAAAAAGAAACAATTGAGACTTATGGCAGGATTTTTCTTTCATTTTTTAGCATTGAAGAGTCTTGGCAGAAATTTTTTCAGTTTCTAGCATTAAAGAGTATTTATTTCAGAGTAATAGAATTAGAACTCAAAAAAATTTAGAATTTGCTGATGTGGCACTTCTCAAAATTCTCTAAAACATGACATACCTTCTAAAACCTCCTTAATTCTTATAAGGTGTATAAGATTATCCAAATTGTACGTAAATAGATTATTAATTATGATAAATAATTAAATGTGAGTCAGTCTCATACCACATTTGTGCGCCCCCTCTCCCAAAATTTAGATGAATTATCTCGTAACGTTATAATTTGTATCTACACCGAATCTAATGCCTATAAACCATCGTTTTTCCATCAAAGTCCCCAACGCCATTTGTCAATTGTTAATTCCTTGCTTACACGTCAGTCTGTCATCCATTGCTTATTTGTTCCATGTCAATACTAGTTGCACATATGTGCCAACAATGTGCCATTTTAAAGCGGGCTTCACTTATATGGTTCTTTGCATCCAAGTGTTGAACGTGTTATCTAACTCCATTTTTTTTGGGGTCCAGACACAAATTTTCATTAAACTATAAACAAACATTATACAAGAAGTCTAAGTTCAACAGGACTACGATCAAACACAGTAAAAAAAAAAAGACGACAAACTTAGGCCAAAGCCCAAGACACATCAACCCATGCCAACCACACCATAGAAGCCAAAGAAGCAATCGACTCAAGAAGCTAGCTCAAATCCAAAGAAGACAACGGCCAAAACATGCATGCCAAGGAAGCAACATGACCGAGCATGCGGTGAGTTGAACGGGATTCACTAACTCAAACAGAGGACCACCTTTGCAACCAAAGAACAAGGGCAAATATAGAGCAAAGAGCATCCAACTTTTTCGACAGCTTCTTATGGCGGGTTTGCTCACGAAATGAATAGCACTAGTCCGACCAATGAAGCTCACCCACGACTTCATTTTTCGAGGCCTTGGATAATCATTAACATATGAATAAACCTAATATTTTGACACTATTTCAAGATGCAATGTGTGTAATTTAGGTGTAATTCTTGACTATTTTTATGGCGTAGAACAAAAATCTAATTTTTCTTTCCAGAAAATTAAATCTGTTTAATTGGTGATCTTTATTATATATTATGTTCCTTTCATCCACTAAAGCCTTATTTTCTAGTAGTGATTGTGCCTAATTTGTGTGGTATTTGTTTCATTAGTACCTTTGGTTTATAGTAGACGAAAAGGAAAAAAAAAAATTTATTTATTTATTCCAATTTTTTAATTTCATGTATAATATGCTTAAATTGACTGTATTGTTGCCCATTTCATCCTATTGATTATCTATGTGTATACTATTGTTAGCATGGCTAAAACAACATATGACTGGAATGCTGGGTGATTCATTTGTTACATTTATCTTTTCCATATAAATGTGGGCATATTCCACAAATAATCCCTATTATTTATAAAAAAATATCAGTTTGCTCCCTATTGTTTCAAAAGTGACCTATTTGATCCCTATTTATCCAAAAAAGTATCACTTTGATCCCTATTATTTCAAAAGTAATCAATTTGGTCCCAACATTTGCAAAAAGTAACCTCGTTGATTCCCATTTTAGTCTTAAAAATGGTCGTGTAACCCAATTTCAGCTTGAAAAATGCTCACGTGACAGTCACGTAACCAATAAACGAGGATGAAAATTGATTTTTTTTGCAAAAATTGACATATTTTGCAAATATTAAGGACTAAATGAGTTACTTTTGAAACAATAGGGACCAAATTGACTTTTTTTGCAAACATTGAGTATCAAATGAGTCACTTTTGAAACAATAAGGACTAAATTGACACTTTTTATAAACAATAAAGATTATTTGTGTAATTCTCCCTATAAATGTGACTACAATTACTATATTGTTGCAAATCTCACTATACATTATTCACAAAACGCTTCAATAATTTCGCAATATGTTCATAAAAAAAACTTTTGTATAATAACTATATATGCCATTTAATTTTGTACAAACATCTAATAAAAGAATATTATTAAAAAGAAAACTACTTGATAATTTTAAAACATACCCCATGCATCATAAAGTTCTTATTGAGCATTGCGAGTAGTCAAACATAAGGGGGAAAATGGCTTTAGCCAATGTACTTTTGTAATATGGAACAAATACATCTTGATTATGTTGGAAATAGAAAAAAATAAATAAATAACAGAGGTGTAACAAATGCTCTGAACGTTTCTCTTTACATGCAATGTTTTGTTATTCAAATTTCCTACTCACAATTTTAACAGATTCTTTAGTCTTTTGTTAGCTAAACAAGACGGTGTTCCCCCTCAGCACATATACCGTGCATTCAAGCACCGTGTGCCGTACAAACATCCTACATTTTTTGGGCTATTTTTATTTTTAACCTTATTTTTTAATTTACTTCCAAAAATAACTCAGTTTTGAGGGGAGTAGCAAAAGTAGACTTTTCGAACTTATGAAGCCCGATCACGAATGTTGAAAACTCGATATCGAACTTCGAAAGTTCGAAAATATATTCGAATTACGAAGCTTCGATATCGAACTTTATATTTTCTTGCTCGAACTTCAAAAGTTCGAAAGCATAAGTTCGAACTTTTGAAGTTCGAAAATAGGGTACTAGGGTTTGCAGGATTTTCTTACTCGAACTACAAAAGGTCGAAAGCATAACTTCGAACTTATGAAGTTCGAAAATACGGTGCTAGGGTTTGCAGGATTCCTTCTGTGACGATGTTGCGACGATGTGACGGAGGGCAGAGAATAATATTAGGAGGCAGATAATAATATCGTGTTTTGAACTTTAGAAGTTCGAGTTTACAAGATTCCGACATAATCAAAGGCAGAGCAGAGCAGAGAATAAAATTTTTGTCAGAGATGTGCATTTTCGAACTTGTAAAGTTCGAAGTTTGAAAATTTCGAACTTTCGAACTTCAAAATTTTCAAACTTTCGAACTTCTGACTTGCAATTTTGTTGTTTCGAGTTTTTAAAATTCGAGTTAGGTTATAAGTCCAAACTCAGAATTTTAAAATCCGAATTTCTAAGTTCAAAATTTTCAAACTTTCGAACTTCTGACTTGCGATTTTGTTGTTTCGAGTTTTTAAAATTCGAGTTAGGTTATAAGTCCAAACTCAGAATTTTAAAATCCGAATTTCTAAGTTTGAATTTGTTACTATATAATACACACCCCACTTCTCCCTTCATCATCTCGTTCCAAAATCACTAACCCTACAAACGTTCACACGATAAGTCACATTACGTAGCATTTTCAAAATTTGGAATTGCTGCTATACCACTAACCACTCCACTTCCCTCTCTTCTGCAACTCATTCACATCTAAGCCACGTTATATATATTTTTTTCACCCAAAAAGATGAATGCAAATGTTGATGCAGTTAACGTATATTTATATTACGGTGGCAACAAAATTGAAACAAATCATGGGCTCGACTATGTAGGTCCAAACTTACCACGTAAAATAAAAATTCTTCCCGGAACGACATACAATCAGTTTGTATCCCGTATATTCACGAAGCTCTAATTGCGGCCTACTATCGATAGAGTTGAGTTGTGTTATCGTGATCCCAAATGGGACACAAACCTACAACAAATATATTATTACCCCATGGCATTAAGGATGACGAAGATGTACAGGACATGTACGAAACAGCTTGCATGGATATGAATAGTAGATGTGCGCACGTTGTCGTAGACGTGCAAAGTGATGTCTTGTACAATCCACAGCCTTCAAATTAAGAAGCAACACTACAAGAAGTTGTTGGTGATTTGCCAGACTTGAATGTGGAACCACCTTATTATGTTAATGCAGAAGTTAACATTCCAACCACAACGGCAGGGTTTGCCATATTTTCCCTTTCTTCACTGCTACGCCCCACATTTGAAGTTGGAGGACCCTCTCAAGCTAGTGACATTCGGGATATTCGAGGTGGGATTAGATTCTGTTTTATCTGAACCGGAAGAAGTAGATGAGGATGTCCACTTCAACGAGGAGGAAGATGTTGTGTTAGTAGAAAGTTTAATCTACGAAAACGAAGAGGTTGATGTGGGGCCAGGCAATGGCGAAGAGCTGGAGCCGGATCTAGAGGAGGAAGAACCAGTAGCTTTCCACACAGCTAGGACAGAGTCTTACATCACTTCAAATGAGCCTCCAATGGAGAGACCAATGTGGGACGAGAGACGGATGGAGTTGGCCAAACGCATGGTATTCCCGAAAAAGATTGATCTTATACGGGCTGTCCAACAAAACGTGATCAAACATAAACGAGAATACAGGGTGGTGAAGTCGAATAAGTCTTTGCGGGACATACGTTGCTACGAATCAAGCAATCCTAGGACACCATGCAAGTGGAAGGTTCGTGCAGTAAAAAAATGCACACACAAGATGTTCGAGATTACGAGGTACCAAAGCATGCAAATTTGCATGGGAGATAAATGCGGGCCAAACCATAGAAATCTAACATCCGTCCGGTCACTACATGGTTAGGCATTTTGTTGCAGAAGCTCGATTTCGAGGTACGTCTTGTCCAAGCCCACGTAAAGAAGACTTTAAATGTTGATATAACGTACGGGAAAGCGTGGCGTGGTAGGAATAAGACAATCCAACTAGTTTTTGGAGACTGGGACATGTCATACAAGATGCTGCCGCACTTTTTTGCCACCGTAATTGCAAAGAATTCGGGAACCGTTGTCCACTACAAGTTCGCCCAGGGATCAACTGAAACAGAAAAAATTTTCCACTATGTTTTTTGGGCTTTTAGTCCGTGCATCATGACATGGAGGCACTGTCGACCTGTACTCTCGTTGGACGGAACACATCTGCATAGGAAGTACAAGGGCCACCTACTTGTCGCCTTAGCGACAGATGCCAACGACCATATATTACCGTTGGCATTTGCCGTTGTCGATGGCGAGAGTACAAATAGTTGGAGGTGGTTCCTAGAGAAGGTAAGTCAGTGTTTTTTAAACGACATGTCAGCTTGTATTCGCTTGATCGGCACGCAGAATCGCGGCAGCCATCAATACAATAACATCCGACGGCCGACTTTAAGTGAAGCATCGCATTTGCTTGAGACACCTAAAAAGCAATGTGATGAAAAGATGGCACAACCAATTCGCAAAAGACATGTGTTGGATAGCTGGAAAAGAAAGCCAGAAACGGAAGCACATCGCCGTCATGGACAGTATTCGTAATATCGACCCACGACCCACTGGCGTTGTTACACGGGTGCACCAGATATTAGCCGACCTCGGTCCAGAGTCATGGACATTGAGCCACGATGGGGGTTATAGATGGGGAGTGCTGACAACAAATAATGTTGAATGCTTCAATGGTGTGATTGTCGGAGCCAGGGGATTGCCCATTACAGCACTAGTAAATAACATTTTTTTAAAGCTAAAGGGATATTTCCACGATAGGTTGGCAAACGCAATGCACATGCGTAGAGATGGTCGTATTCTGACAGATCGAGCGAGAGAAAAATATGAAAAGTGGGAGACGTCTTCACACCGGATGCGATTACATGCATTCAGACTAGATGAGTGGTACCAAGTCGGTGTAATGCCAGAACGATGGAACGATGTTCCCAACGAACAAGAGGTAGATTGGGTGGGACGAACATGTACATGTGGCAAGTGAATAGCCTATCATATGCTATGCTCTCATGCCCAATATGTTGCCCGTTATAGGGGTGGAAACCCTTCAACCATGGTTGATCTTCATTATACGGTAGAGTCATTTGAGGCAACATATAATATGACATTTCAACCCTTTGGACATGAATTTTACTGGCCTCCAGGACCAAGTTGGACGTTACTCCCGAATGCTTTACGAGTGCGCTACAGAAGACGTGGGCGGGAAAGAACTCGGCGTATACCAAACGAGATGGACAATTCCGACCAAGTAGGCAGAAGAAACAATGGTTATTGCCGTAACCCTGGGCATATTGCACCAAATTGCCCCCTAAGAATAGATACGTAGCTTCGAATGGTTATCATGAAGTTGTAGCATGTGATGCTAATTAGTCTTTTCCACTATGGTGTGTAATGTTTTCAATAAAAGATATTGTCAAATCTTTCTATCTCAAAATATTGTCAACATTAACACAATTTATATCGAGACATGATAATAAGTACGAAAAAATAATGAAAAATGAAAGTTCAATTACATAGAATTACTAAAATAAGTTTGAAATGTAAAATGTCTATTCAATTACATCAATACTGAGAAGGCGTGTAATAATCGGGCCTCCGACCCCTGCTGGTCCGGTCGGGTAAAACTCGTGGCGGTGGATGCGGTGACTGTGTGCGTCTACGAGTACGACGCAGTCAATGGTCCTCCTCGAACACCAACTCAGCAGTCTGATCATCTATTAGATAATCACTGGTAGATAACGGCCCCTGCGGTGGCATGTTTGAGGTGCTGGGCTCCTATTGTGACGGACCGCCATACTCAAACTGGCTAAACCTACCATGGTTTGACGGCATGTATGAAGTGCTGGGATCGACCCACGGACCACCGTACTCGAACTGGCTAGACCTACCAGGCTGAGGCGGCGTGCATGAAGTGCTGGGCTCCTGAGTGGTATAATGATGATGGCTCCGCTGTCCCGACCGATGTAAAGTTTGTGGAGGCGTTTGCAGACGTTGGACGTCATACATGGCTGTCGTGTCATCCAACAGGTGCTCATGCTGGGTCTGAAGCACGGCTCGCCTCTCGATGTGCGTGACCGCAGATGACTCACCATATAATCAAAAGCAGTCGCATCTACTCGTAATTCTCCCGCATCGCAGATAATACTCCCACCGTGGTTAACCACATGCCGAGCGTATACCGCCAAAGAAAAATTTCAGAAATTTTAATTGGTATTGCATCAATGCGTACTAATTTCGAATTTATGGTAAAACATTCATTTTGGACTAACCATCGTTTCATCGTGGGCCGACGCAACGTAGCCGTTGTCTGTATGACTAGTCCGAGGGTGTTTAGCATGTAGTATGGTTATCCCTCGGTACCATCTCATATACGCCCTCAAAGCCCCAGGATCGGGAAAGTCCTCTAACTCCGTCGCCACAACGGTGTTTTCCCAATTGACCCACATGTCGACTGCCGAATTATATTGTTCGGCTGTAATCTTCTCTTTCCCGTCCCGGTGCTTCTGCCACGCTGGTGGATTAACGGGGATCGTTTGCCGCATGCCGAACTACCGAAGTACCTGATCAGGACGGTGCCACTCAACCCGCATACCAACGATGAGGGGTGCACATGCTCGCCACGCTTCCGCATTTTCCAAACAGTACTGTGGCAAACCACCCATTGCATGCTCGAATGGCTGCCAAATAAACTGGGAACACAATAATAATGGCAGATTAGTTTATAAAACATACAACGTATATTAACAAGGCAGAGTAATAAATGTGAGATGTAAATTTTTTCAAACCTCGCCGGGCTGCAAGTGGTCAATCATGTCCCGCGCTGCTCAAACCAGCCCGGCCTGCAACCCACTTCAGATCCTTCCTCGCAAAGAACATGTAGCCGCGTGGTGGGCCTGGCAACGGGAAA
Source organism: Cordia subcordata (assembly GCA_028554755.1). Classification (NCBI taxonomy): domain Eukaryota; kingdom Viridiplantae; phylum Streptophyta; class Magnoliopsida; order Boraginales; family Cordiaceae; genus Cordia; species Cordia subcordata. The sequence continues at coordinate 8,314,692 of JAPTOF010000013.1, read as the reverse complement.
TCAGGGTGAACAGCTTGCCCATCCCTCTGATGGTGCCTATCTGTCTGCTCACACAGTGTTAGCCTAAAAGCTGTGAGTCTGTCCCAAGCAAAAAACTGTATTGTACAAGATAATTATATTATAAGCAATAATACATCTTCAAATACCATTAACAATAATAAGATGAGTAAGTGTGTTACCTGAATGAGCATGACGGCCCCGCACATGCCTCTACAATCACGGCAACAAGCCTTACAAAGCCATCTATACAGATGCGCTAGGCATGTCGCTTCAATTATATTCACCGATATGATCAAAGTCAATCAAAAAGTCTAACCAATGTAACGATAATTTATTTCCGTCAGACGGTGAACATATGGGTGCCGAATAACAAAAAAGTCCACAAACGGGCCCGCCGTTCTGCTTCCTCCACATCAGGATTCCCCGGAGTGCCTTGAGCTACGTACAATTCCCTCAGATGGGGCATGTTAATCGAACTTCCACTAATTTTGTCCAAAGATACATATACCCCCATATACTGATGAATACGTGTCCGCCACTCTTCCGGAGTTCGACTAGTATCGTCGAGCACCGGGACAACCTGACCAACAATCGGTAATCCCCAATATACAGTGACATCCTGGAGTGTGATCTTGGCCTCGCCTACAGGTAAATGAAATGTATGCGTCTCTGGTCGCCACCTCTCAATCAAGGCAGTAATAAGAGGATTGTCAACCTGATGGAAGCCCGCCGCATAACATCTAAAAAATCCGGCTCTCAATAAAGCCATCTGTATAGCAGGATGCTCCGTCCATAGGAATAACTCTCTATCACTCCTATAAATCTTGTGTTCCTCTAACTGATGGGGTGACGACAAATAATTCACCCAGTGGTCATAGTAATAGCATAACATTGAATTATCGTTAGGAGTCAGTCTATGAGCCATAGATCTTATGATCATTAAGTAAATTAAAAAAATATATAAAAGTACTAATTATTACTAATTAGTTTAAAACTGCAACCTTAATATTTAACTAATTTTGCTAACTTTGTAAAATTCATAATATTTTAATTTTTCTACATTCATACTATTTAAAATTACATCGATTAATACATCCCATCATCATAAAAATATTAATATTCCAAATAATAAATCAACATATAATTAACATATAAAATAAACCAACACGATTAATATTCCACTAAAATAAACAATAATATAATTTTCAAATTAAAGTTGCACAACAAATAAAATTATTACTGCTTAACATTATCTAAACGTCAAAAAATTTATTACTAATTACTTTAGAACTACAACTTTAATATTGACCAAATATATCACTTCATCTTAAAATTAATAATAATGAACATAATTAATCCTAAAACTCCACTAAAACCCTAACTTCAGTTACTTACTATATGCCCTATAACTTTAATTTTCTCATTTCTTAAATTTTATATTATTTAAAATTTATAAAAATTCATGTTAAATACTTTAGAACTACACCATATAATACTTAATTATTACATAACGTCATCTTAAATTGACTAATAATTAACATAATTAATCCTAAAATTCCACTAAAACCCTAAAACTCCATATGATTAATTGAATAATTATAAATTCACACTAATTATATGCATACTGATTATATGTACACAAATTATATACACAATGATTAATACATCCTATCATCATAAAATGATTAATATTCCAGAAATAAATCAACATATAATTAACATATAAATTAAACCAACAAAATTAATATTCCACTACACTAAACAATTGTCTAATTTTAAAATTTAACGTATTAAGCAACATATAATTAACATATAAAATAAACCAATATGATTAATATTCCACTAAACTAAACAATAATATAATTTTCAAATTAGACGTAGGCAACATGTAATTAACATATGATTTCAAAATTTAACATCATATAAATTAAACAAACAAACACATTAAAACATATAAATTCGGTACCAAAAAAAAAAAGAGAAAACTTACAAGATTTAGGCAAAATCCTAGGATGTGGAAAATTTGTAGTAAATTTTCGAATTGGATGGGAGAAAAATGAGAGAGGGAGAGAGCAAAAGAGGAGAGGGAGAGAGCAAAAGAGGAGAGGAGAGGTGAGATTTCGGATGGAAGAGGAGGGTTCGTGGGGGGTTTAAATAGTAGACGAGTCGAACTTCAGAAGTTCGACATCGAGGAACAAAAACTCGATTTCGAACTTCTGAAGTTCGAGTGAAACATAATCGAACTTCTGAAATTCGATTTTATATGTATTTCGAATTTCTGAAATTCGACATCGAGTTTCGAGATTCTGCTTTAATGCCCTGTCTGTTACGTGCAGCGATACACGCGCATTATCAACCTTTCAAATTTCGATAACGGCCAGCTGTGTTCTAGCAGTCGAACTTCAGAAGTTCGAATCAAGGAACAAAAGCTAGATATCGAACTTCGGAAGTTCGAGTATACTGACATCTACTCAGTCGAATTTCAGAAGTTCGTGTCCGAGCTTCTGAAGTTCGAATTCTTAGTTGGACTTCAGAAGTTCGATATCTTATATTATAATATCTTTTTTTTTTACCCTTCACATAGTCGAACTTTGTAAATTCGTTTTCGAACTTCGTAAGTTCGAAAAGTCTACTTTTGCTACTTCCCTCAAAACTGGGTTATTTTTGGAAGCAAATTAAAAAATAAGGTTAAAAATAAAAATAACCCACATTTTTCTCCGTACGTGTAAATTATGAGCTCAGCTCCCAAAAAAAAAAAACAATGAACAAAGTGGCACAGTAGTTGCCGCCGAGAATGAAGGAGAGAAAAATGTATACAAGTTTTTTTTTTGGCTTAATTTTATTTTCTTTTATATTTTATATTTAAATTTCACAAAATTAAAAAATTATTGTTGAAAAATATGTATTTCATATATTCACCAATTTTATACTATACGTTCACAATTTTTTTTTATAAAATTCATATTATATGTTCACAATTTTAATATTTTTTAATTATTTATAAATATATGTTCGTATTCATTATAATATATGTTCACAATTTAATTATTTCAATTTTTTAAATATTTTAATTTTCAAAAAATTAAAAAATATATATTATTTCAAAAATATGTATTTCATGTTCATAATTTTTATATTATAAGTTTACAAATTTTACATGTTCACAAGTTTTATAACTTCACACTTTTTATACCATATGTTTACAACTTTTATACGTTCGCAATTTTTATTTTATATGTTCATAATTTTTATATTACATGTTCACAACTTATGAATATATTCATACTTGTAAACAACACATTTATACCTATAAATACCATGTTCACAAATTTGATCAAAATATTTACAACTATAAATGCACGTGTTCACAAACTTTCTTCCACAATAACTTTTCTCACTCAACCAAAGTTCATAATACCAAAAAAGAAAAAAAAAAATTGACATCTCTTCTTCTCTACTGAAACCCACATGTTCACACACCACCGCCATTGTCACTACAACAGCCTCCATCAGTCCTTTCTTCCACAACAGCCTTTCTTACTCAATCAAAGCTCACAACACAAAAAAGAGCCTCTCCTTCTCTGCTAAAACACAAACATTCACACCCTACCACCACCACAACAACCACCATCACACACACAGAGAGCACATGTGCACAGATCACACACACATATAGAGAGCACACATCAAGTAATTATCACTTACATGCATGAGCTTTAATCCATTGTCTGAGATCTGTTTGTTTAAGAGATAGTTTGCATTTATGTGCGTGAGAGAGAGAGAGAGAGAGCAAATCAAGAACTATGCATGTCGGCGTGTATTTGTGTGAGAGAGAGTGCATGCTTGTGTGTGACAAAGGGAAAGCGAGAGCAGACAATGAAGATAAACATATCTGTAGGAGTTTTTTTTTTTTTTTTTTAAATACGGTGCGTGTATTGAAGGTGCATGTAGCTTAGCGGGTACACTTAAGTTAGGGTGTATAGTATAATTTGCAGTTCCCATTGTTTTAGGCAAATTCTACTATGCACCCTAACTTAAGTGTATTTGAGGAGCATGGTACACCCTCTTTTAGTGAGAAACACACGCTACACACCAAAAAAAAAAAAAAGAAATTGATCATCTTCTCCAATGACGGAACCATTTGATTGAAAATCTCACTACACCATCGCGCCCCTAACCACTGGAGACCTTCAATCGACAATTCGACCAGCATGCCGATGGTCCTCCACTGTAGAAATGCCACCTCACTAGCCAGGCCTATTCTTCATGCTATTGACACCATCTCCGACACCTTTGGGTTATGTCGACCACACAACAAAGTTCCTTGTGTTTCCCTGATTCAAACATCGTCTTCCGAGCTCGATTTGCTTGCTCCAATCATGATTTGCCATTAACGGCCATCTGCGACTTCAAACTTTTCCAGAACAACAATTTTGGCAAATCCTGATAGCGGCAAGGCTACTAACATCAGCCATTTCTGTTGTGCTTTGCGTGAACACAGATTTCTATTCCTTAGCTCCCTCTCAATGGATTCAATTTGATCTTCAGACCCCTGGAAAGATCTCTGTTATGAATGCGTGGAATAGCAAGTCTTTGAGCAACCGCTGCAACAAGCAAGTTTCAACAACTATGGAGATTGATCACTCTGCATTATCACTTTTCTCTGTATGAATCTGCTTTGTTTAACTATAAGGAAGTCGTCATCTAACCCTCAAATAAATAATTAAGCTTCAAATTGTTTGACTTTTACAAATACAAAGCCAAAAGTATGTAATCTATCAGCATTATTTGTCCACTAGGCTACTAGATTAATATGGAAATGACGCAAGCTTCTCCAGCTCTGGTGACTCCTCCCATGGCTCCAAAAACCACGATCAACGTTTAATTAAAGTTAGGGATGTAGTGTTCACAAGTGTGAATGTGCAAGTTTACAGATATGAATGTATCGGTAAGAAATTTTGATCATATAGTATACAAATTATGAACATGTAATACAAAGATTGCGAACATATAATATAAAAATTATAAATATATAAAAATTATAAATATGTAATATCAAGATTATGAATGTAAAAACTGTGAACGTATAATATAAAAATTATGAATATATAATATTAAAATTGTGAACAAATACACCATGCTATATTGGTATATATAACTTAAAGTGTATGATATACATACTCATTTTTTTATCATAACCTATTTATTTCTTACATTCATGCTTAGTTAGCATATTAAAAGAAGAAAAAAGATAGTTATTTTGGCATGTTATTAATTTTGCATCCACGTAAGAGATATTAAAGGGATAATAAAAATACAGTGATATCTAATAATAACACCCTTTTATATTCGGGCAAAGTTGAGTCATACGCCTGTTTTAAGATAATATCTTGTACTTGCTTACACATTTATTGCAATTAATTAACTTGCTCTTAATTTTCTTCTACCATGTTTTAAATTAAAAATACATAAAACAAATGTTTTAATTCTCACATGAGGATGCCTTGAATTACGAATTAAATATAGATGTCATTTGAGCTATTGCTGACTAATCAAATTAAAAGAATGTATATATGCTCCATGTAAATCAAAATTAAAACAACAAAAATTCATAATTCGAAATTATCAAATAGATCAAATTAAAGAAGCAAATACAAAAGTGCATTCTTCTATATTCATTAAAAAAAAAGAGTTAATTAACATAAACCCAATGACATGAACGAAAAATAGAAGAGATTAAGACACTTTTTTTTTTGGCTTATGGTGAATTAATTGCATGAAGCTAATAACAATTAAAAAAAAGATTTTTCAATCTTCTAATTATTGACGGCGCTGATATCTTTTGAGCCACATTGATCTGCCACCAAAAACAGCCTTAACCACTTCTTGGTCCTTCAAGATCATGGTTGGGATGATTGGAATTTTGAAAACCACCTTTCCAAATTCTGCTTCTCTGCCATGTGGTGCATGCAGAAATACTTCCTCCAAACAATCCCCATATTTCCTTGTCAAATAATTAAGTAAAGTCAACAAATAATCTTTATGTTTAATGTAAATGCAATAAATACTTTATATATAGGCCGTGAAAAATAAAGAATGACGGTTAATTTCATCTAATGAATCTAAGAGCTGGCTTATGTAGATTGACTTTTTTTATTAGAAAAATACTCTCTCCTGAAAAGAGTACATCCGTCTTACAATAAATATTTAGCTTAGTTTTCGAAGAAGGTGAAACGTAAAAAAAAGTTCAAATCCAGCCTTTTTTAGAAGTAAAAAATTTTAGTTTTTCAAGAAAAATCTTTTTCAAAATTTATAAACAAAAAAGCACTTTTACAAAAAAAGTCAATCTAAACGAGCAATAAATTTCATGCGCTGAACACGAAAGAGACCCAAGTGTATCCTTGGCTAAACCGCAAATTAGTTATTCATTCTTTTTGGAATAATAATGGCTAAGGGTTAGAGCAAGTTTTTATCAGTTTACCTGGTGAAGTATGTTATGATTTGTTCCCTAGTAAGTGGAAAGCCACGAGAGAATGTCATAAACAAAGAACGGTCTTCCTCAGGAGTCATCACTTGAATCTGAGGGTTTTGTTCAAAAGGTTGATTCACATTTGTGGATGATGATGATGATGATGCACCTTTAGGGTACCAAGGTTTGGCTAAAGGGTTCAATTGGAAAGGCTTGTTTCCATTGGAGGATGATGATGCATCTAGGTTTTCTTCTTCTTCTTCTTCAACTTTTTCCTTTAATTTGTTCTCCCCATTGGTGTTGGCCATAAAGTCTTGACGGAAAATATTGGAAAGGGCTTGTTTGTAAAGATAGAAGTGTGTGTGCGCGCTATGAGAGAAAATGAGATGACTATTAGGGTCTATTTATTTAGATTTGCTTTTGAGCAATTGGAGAGTGTTCTAAATAATAGATAGCTACCATGGGTTTTTATAGTAAGTTGGATTTGAAAACTTACAATAATCTGGTGCATTCGTATTCTAGTTTTGAAAATTTACTAATTTCAAGGTATTTTATGGTAGTTCCATTTTGGGGCACTTGTCAAATAAAGAAAAATATCAATCCCCATTTACCTTAGATGCTAGCTATGCCAAGAAAATCCATGGTGAATAAAAGAATTAATCCGAATTATTATGAGAATCCCCATGATTAATTTAGTGCATTGATACATGTATATCATGATTTTTCATCACCTAGAGGTATATATGCATATTATATTAGGTGCTCTCAATCTTATTCTTTTCTATTTTCATCATGAATAATTCTGGCACATGATCGAATCATGTTTGATAATCGCTCTCGCCTTTAATTTCATGCATTGCCGTTGGAATTCATTTGTTCCAAACAGTATCTTAAGTATTTCAGATAATCAAAAGTTATATTAAACGAATGATCAAGAATGTGTTTGGAAAAGAAAGAAAATAAAATTAACCCTATCATACATAGTTAGTGTAAATGTCTATGCCACCACTGTCTTGATGAATAACTAGGAAGATAACTTTGAATCATGTGTAATTATGGATTATCGTATGTGTTTGATAAAAGAATATATATACTCGACTTTCATTTGTTTTTATGATCTTCTTTTCTTTTGCTATTCCTCAACCTCTTCCAGTTAACCTTGGGAATGAAGTAACAATATTAAGAAAAGTGAATATGATCAAGGGGTGGAATTTAAGGTTATCAATTATTTTTGTGTTGTTTTTTTCCCCCCTACAGTTGGCCATGCACTAGCAAAAAGAAAAAAGAAGAGTTAAAAATGATAAGATGATCTTTTGTAGTTGAAATTTTACTCGTCATGGTGATCAAGCTTTTTATCTTCATGATGATTAGGGATTAACAGTTATGTCCATCTATCATGTAACTAGTTACACAGTTATGTGATGGATGGTATAGAGAGTGAAGTTTTATTTTCTGCCTAGTTTTTTGGATTTATGAAATTTTAGTTTCATCAGAACTAGAAGCTAAATGCAAAATATTTGAGAAATGCTGGAAACTTTTGAGTGAAAAATTTTGATTCATGCTTTGTCTCCTCTTCCATTTCCTTATCTCAAACATACCCTTCCAATTCCTCTCAAAGAACAAAAAGAGACTAATAATTAGCAAGAAATTCTTTGCACCCTTAATTAACCAGGATAGAAAACAAATCAAAATGCTAGAATTAAAATTTTGCATTCTTTCATTTTCATTGGAGGATGCTATAAATTTTGAAGAAATGAGAAATCTTTGGAGGATGCTATAAATTTTGAAGAAATGAGAAATCTTTGACTATCTAAGTTAATTTAGATAATGCAATATGTTATTCATCATGGAACAATGCAACAAGATTCACTTAAGATTATTAGATAGAGAGAGAAGGAGAATACTTGAAAATTAAATATTCTTGTAACTTGATAAAAATAAGCTTAGAACGACAACAAAAAGAAGGCGGCAAAAAGCCAAAATCTTGGCTTATCTTGATTCCCCATAAGAAGCAAAGATGGCAAGGAGGACCTATTTTTGAAAATAGTTTTTAGTGAATCATGGTTTCACTCATGTAGTGCATGTGAAAATGCTTCCTTCAACACACATTCCCTAATTAAAAATTTCCTCTACCAATAATTTATAATATCAAAGACGCTAAACAATCGATATATATATATATATATATACATATACATATACATATATGCACTCAAACTTGTATAAATATTTTATATGCCTACACAAGCAACGATAACTATTAACTCAGAGACAACGATACTAATCTTAGTTTTTGAATGAAATAAGAATAAAGCTACTTTAATCTCTTCCTTATGTATATTAAGGTAATAGTACTATCTTATTTACTTCTTGTGTTTCTAAGCTTTGTAAGGATAGTAGTATTGCCTTATTTATTTTTCTGCATTTGCATTTTACATTGGCTATAGAAAAGTTGGTCTATCAACATTCCATAACTAGAAGTAGAATAAAGGGTTTGGCTCTATTCCTTTCTTTACTTCTATTTTTATTTTGTGGCAATAAAATTTCAGGGAGAAGAACCTTTCCTTTCACCCAAAAGAAAAAAAAAATCCAATCTCTTCCTTATATAATGTGCTATATTGTGCTACCTAGTTAGAAAAAAAGCCATGAGAGATGGTCACCAATAGAATAACATTCTTTGGGAGCCCTATCAAAACTAGGGCAAAAATTAGGTCGAATTTGCAATGCTAAATGCAAAGGCACTACTAGAAATTGGTTGATTTGAAATGGAAAATTTGAGGAAAAATTTTTTTTATCTCAAATTGAGACGGATTTAAGACAGAAATTGTCCATCTCAATTTGAGACGGATTTGAGATAGAAATTTTGGATAAGATTTTCTAATAAGTTAAAACATATTTGAAACAGAAAATTTTCTATCTCAGTTAGAGACAGAATTTTCTATCTCAAAATTTGAAACTAGAGTTTTTTAGATAAAAAATTTCTATCTCAAATTTATTTTGAGATGGAATTTTTTAAGTTTTTTTTTTTGGGTACTGAGAGAATGATATGAGATCCAAGTTCATTACAATTTACCCTTCATCTTTCTCCTTAATTAATTGTTTCTTTATTGAAATGTCATAGAGATATTAGGTCTTTTGTTGGAATTGCTTAAGTGGATGCACATGGTGCTCTGTGTGAAGATGAAAAGAGTATTAGTTTCTAATAGCGCTTAATTTATTTAAAACAAAATAGTTGGAAAAGCCTTGAATCATTCTCAAATTAGGTTTACAACTTGTTTGCGTAGTTTTTTCGGTCGACTTAAGATTTAAAAGAGTTAGTGCATTTCATTCCAGTTTCAAAAATAGCAACTAAATTGTTTTGTTAAATGCACTTCCTAATAGTTTTTATTTGAGGACAATATTCAAAGAAAAATTATATCAAATCTGTTAGTGCATTTCATTCCAGTTTCAAAAATATCAACTAAATTGTTTTGTTAAATGCACTTCCTAACAGTTTTATTTGAGGGCAATATTCAAAGAAAAAATATATCAAATCTAACATTTACTTTATATCCTCTTGAGGACAACATTCGCATATATACTTTTCAAGACAACTCTTGCATTTTGTCTCAATCTAAAACTAAAAATCTCGCATTTATCGTATTCCCTCATGTTATCTAAATTAAATAACAGAATAATAAACAACGACATTTACTTTAATCTCTCGAATTTCCTTAACTGAAGTGCATCCTAAGACATTACTAATATAATAGCCAAGCTTTAGGGTAATTTGGACTCAATTCACCTCCATTAGTACCCTTTCCTCCTATTATTTTTTCATGTAAGATCATATGCATGCTTAATGTGTGATAAGCTAACCAATGAAAAAGATTTATCCAAATTTTGCATCTCGAAATTGAGGTTGGAAACCAACACACACTTGAAATGTGGGGATCTATATTGATGAAGAAGTTCTAATTTTGACTCATATATTTTCAATTCTTCCTAAATTTCAAGTCTAGGGTCATCCAAAACATTTCCATTGTTATGCATCATGCTAAAACTAAGTAATTTTCAAAGGAGTGATCTCATCCATTCTAGTTGAGGAACTTCAATTTGAGCTCTATTCTTCTTCAAGCTCTTTTTGTTGTGAAATCGTTCAAGAAAATGATACAGCGAAGACCTTTTCCGTAATTGACGGAGATTATTACCCTCTTGGAGAATAATAGAAGGGGGTAACTCACTGTTATGTAATTGGTCTCGGCCTGCATTAGAAATGAAAACACGAAGGGATAGTTTGAAGCCATTTGAAAAGTTTAATGGTCCCCTAGCAAATAAAAGAATTTTAAGGGTCTGTCTAAAGAGAAAATAGTCTCTAAGAGGCCATTATATCCATATATGTAGCCCTCGAATAAGCCTGATAAAATTAGTTTGTTTTGAATGTCTTTCTGCAAATCTTTCTCTAATTGCTTCCCTTTTTCCCTGGCATGTGTACTACATGAATACATGCACACAGCTGGCTCTTACTAGTCCCTCAACCTACTTTTTACGTAGGGTAACGCTTTATATCATTCTTTACCCGTGTTTAATAGTAAAAATTGTGTAGGAAATATTATGTCGCCCATGTAGGGGGTGCCCGTTTGCCACTGATATGTGATGTCGGCCTGCACAAACACAATAATTTTATCGTTTCACATGTCCCCATAGAACTATGTGGAAAAGCTCAACTTTTCAATTGATTTTAGTGAAAGAAGTTTGCTTAATTGTTTCTTTGGGAAGGGAAGAAAGTAGTTACTAACCATTTTGTAGGTGTAAATTTTACTACTTGAGCTCGCTTAGATTGTCTTTTTTTTAAGTGTTTTTTTTAATAAATTTTTTTAAAAGTATTTTTTTAAAAAAAATAAAAGTTTTGATTTTTATCAAAGATTTATTGGTCAAATGGTATGTTTTTCATATTTAGTGTCAGTAGGTTTGCAGATTCATTCCCATTGGTTACATTCTGTAATTGGGCCTTCGTTGAAGTGAAAAAAAAAAGTTTTGATTTTTTAAAAAGTTGCATTTGGATCTTTTTCAAGAGTTTCAACTTTTTCTAAAATTAAATCAAATAATAAATAAATCAATATCCTAATCTATATGTAGAGCAATGCTTTATATCATTCTTTACCCGTTTTTTTATAGTAAAACTGTTTAGCAAATATTATGTCGCTCATGTATCATGTAAGGGTGAATATAGTTTGGTTAAATCGATCAAACTAATCAAAAAATTTAAACGAAAACCAACTGATTTCTTTTGGTTTGAAATGGATCCAAAACAAAACTAAACCCAATCATGTTCACCTCTAATTTTATGTATATATTGGTTAAACTTGTAATATGGCTAGTGAATGAAAATTAATCTATTAGTTGATTTTTTTTCCTTCAAATAATTGGATAAATTCTTGTTTTTATTTTTCTAATTTTTTTATGAAATTTAAGTATTTTTATAAAAATCAAAAAACCAAAACAAGGTTTGGTTATTTTATTTGGTCAAAAGATTAACCAATTAGTTAGTTTTGAATGAAAATTAACTAGTTTAATTAGATTTAAAATATGTCCAAAATCAAACTAAATCAAATCATGTTTACCATTACATGTATGTGACAAAAATATGATATGAAGAACAGTAAAGAGGTGAAAATATGATATGACTCATTTATATTTCTTAGTTTAATAAGAATGCTAACTAGAAATAGTTTAATTTCAACAAGGTGTTTTAATTAATTTCCTTCTTGTAGTTTGTGTTCATAGAAACATTTCAACATTTCCTACCCTATACAATACTTTATTTCCAACATGATTTCTTTGTTTTCTCGTTTCTTGGAGTATGTGTTTGAACATGTTTTTATGGTTCTTTCAAAAGACTTAATTTGTCACGCAATTGAGTAATACACGCAATTGACTAATACTTTCTTCTTTTTTTTTTTTTTTGTCATTTTGGGTTCTTGGCTACCAAATGTTGTTCTCACTCTTGACTAGTGCAACATGGATAATTTTTTCTACGTTGCACATGATCAATTGAAAGGGTAAATTCAAGTTTTTTGTTTAATAATTAAAATTAGGGATTTAATAATTATAAAAGTGCTTTTAACGTAAAAACATTTTAAAAGTATATACATTTTTTAAACAATATAACACATGTTAGGAGAAGAAAATATTTAATTTTTAGACTTGAGGAAAGTCTGGACACGGCGTAGATGACATTTCTGTCACCAGTAACCTTTTTCACTTTTGAAGCATAGTGTACGTGGCTTCCGGAAATGTATTAAGAAAACCTCAAATAAAGTCCCATCATAATAATAACGATAGTCAATACTCAATAACCATCCAAAATTTAGCTCATGAAGCCAACTAGCCAACATGATCATTCAAGTGTTTCCCCACTTCCCAATTAATAAATATATCAATATTTTTAATATAAAATTTAATTTTCTGAAAAAGTGCTAACTTCTGGACATTATAATAGTCATTTATATCTTATAGATCAACAGCAGTTTGCATGAACATAATAATTTTTATTATAACCTTGTCATCAAAATTTGTTGTTTAGGTAGGTGATAGTTGATATTTATTATGTTTTAGCGGTTAATGAATAATTATTTAGCTAACTAATCAAAAAAGATTTGTTCAGTAAAAGTATATAGCGGCTAAATTAACTGATAAATTTAAAATAACATAAAAAAGGATTGATATATGTTAACGCACATTTTTTACTGTGCTCCATAAGGATGGTGCTCTTATGGAGCATTGTACAACGTACTGTACATGAACAGTACGCGCATAGAGTACGTAATAGTATATGTGTTCAAAATTCCTATATCATAAATTCAAAATTTTTATATTATATAGTCAAAACTCTTACACTAAGCTACAAACATGTTCATAATTTTGAAGTTCAAAATTTTGAACATATTTATAGCTTAATATAAGAGTTTTAAATATGTAATATAAGAATTTTGAACATGTAATTAAGAGTTTGAACACAGAATTTAATCTATGAGCATGTAATATAAGGGTTTTGAATATATAGAGTATAAAATTTATGAGATTATAATTTTTCCTTTGTGAACTTGCTTTTGAAGTTGTAATATTAGAGTTTTGAACATATAATATAAGAGCTTTGAATATAGAGTATAAAATTTATGAGATTATAATTTTCATTTTGTGAACTTCCTTTTAAACATTGAACATGTAATATAGGAGTTTTAAACATATTTGCAGCTTAATATAAGAGTTTTGAACCTATAATATAAAAAATTTAAACCTATAAGATAAAAATTTTGAACCTATAATATAAAAATTTTGAACACATGTACTGTTATATATTGTGCGCATATACTGTTCACGCACCATATGCATAGTATAGGTACTAATGTTAACACAATAAATAAATAACTCAGTATTCTATCTATATGTTTAAACTTTTAAATAAAGTGGTATCATAATTTAAAAACCTAATGGCCTCAGGCTTGAAACTAAAAACACTAAAACTGTCGATATACAAACCTCAAAAACAAATCCCAACTACATCACTTTCACGGAATTAAAAACACCAAAACTTTTATATACAAGCCTCAAAAACAAATTCCACCTGCACATGAAGGGGTATGTTATTAATGCATGAAATAAATAAATTAGTATCAATAAATCAATATCCTTAAACTTGTAGATGAGGTAATAACTCTAACAATTGATTATTAAAATATAATAAAATGATTTTTCTTAATGAACTCATTTGTTACTATAGAAAAAACACTTTTCCTCTAATAGAAAAATATAATAGAGAAAAAAGAAAAAAAATGGATAGGATAAGAAAATAAAATAAGATATAATAATATTATAGAGAAAAAAGTTAAACATGGGATAAAAAAAAATTAGATAAAAAATAAAAAAGAAATAAGATAAAGATATGATAAGGAAAAAGGCCAAACACTGCCTTTTAAGGTTTCGTGAATGATACTAGGAACATTAAAAGTTATTTCAAACATATTGAAATAGTTTTTTAGGAAAAAATGAAATCTTTTTTTCAATAACTATTTAATTTGAATTTTAAAAAATTAGAACTCTAAAAAAATTTTAAATGTAATTTTTTTTAGATATTAAAATTTTTAGCTTTTTTAAAAATATTTTTAAAAATTATTTTTAAAAAAATTAATTCAAATAAATCCAAAATCCTGTTTTATGATAACTAAAAGAAATAGTGTTTTAACTCTATCAAAACAGTCCAAATTATTTCACACGGTACTGTGAAGTACGACCTATGTGATATATTGATGTCAGCGTGCACAAACACAATAATTTTATCGTCTCACATGTCCCCATAGAACTATGTGGAAAAGCTCAACTTTTCAACTGATTTTACTGAAAGAAGTTTGCTTAATTGTTTCTTTGGGAAGTGAAAAAAATAGTTGCTAACCATTTTGTTGGTGTAAAATTTACTACTGGTGTTAAGAACTCGCCTGAATTGCCTTTTTTCAAAGTACGTTTTTAATAATTTTTTTTAAAAATGTTTTTAAAAAAAAATTAAAAGTTTTGGTTTTTATCAAAAATTTATTAGTCAAGTAGTATATTTTTTACTTTTAGTGTTAAAAGATCCAGGTTTAATTCCCGCTAGTTACATTCTGTAATTGGCCTCCTTGAAGTGAAAAGAAAGATAATTTGATTTTTTTTAAAGTTACCTCAAATTTTTTTTAAGAGTTTTAATTTTTTTAAAAATTAAATCAAATAATAATACAAAAAAAAAAGTAAAAAAAAAACCAATATAAACAGGCCTTAAAACATTTTGACTATGCAACAATCAAAGACAAAGAATGAGAAGGGTGTCAATAAAGAATTGATATATAACTGATCATTCAACTCTTTGGTTGCACATAAGGATTATGCTACCCCATCTGGCACATTGGCATTTCAAGAATAGTGCTCATCATGCAGAGGACACCTGTGAGTATGCCTTTGTAAGCTTATTAATTTGTTATTTGTTATTTACCCTTTTCCTTTTCAATAACTTTTATGCTTTTTTTGGGTAAAAAACTTTAAAGCTTCTCTGTTAATGTTTTTACTTTACATGGGCTTTCATGATACTCAGTTTTAGACTTTTAGTGTTCTGTGTTTGTTCATGCAAGTATATATAAAAAAAGAGATCAAGTGTTTAATTAAGTTTATATTAACTACGTTAATTGTTTTTCTGATAGCAATGAATTTCCACGTAGTTAAGATACTTGAAAATCTTTGGAAAGAGATGTGTATTTAAGTTCATGGCTTGATTTATACCAATAAACTTCAAGAATCAACCCCATCTTTCAAGTTGTTAGGTGTAGAATGTAGATATAGGATTCACATGAAGAACCACATAAAGGGTAGGCCAGCAAGTGAAAATAGTGAATGCAGTAGTTAAAGCTTAATTTCATCCGTGGGAAGCGAGCATGTTAATTCATGGACTAATTTTACTTTTCACAGAAGAGATAGTTAGGAGATGATAGGGGAAAAAAGAAGTACTTGAGAGTTTAAAGTATGTCGTACCTTCTTTGTTATCAAAACACTCTTGTAACCTCCATCTGATTGCGATTAGGGTTAATTCAAATGGTTAAAACTACTTCTCCTAAGAGTGATGACCTAGGTTCGAATCTTATAAGGGACGTGGGTTTGGGTTGGGGTGGGGGGTTTCGTGAAAGAAGAAAAGAAAATAAAAGGCCTCCATCTGCTTTCTAAAACTTTCTTATAATCCTCCTTTGTTTCAGAAGTAGAAGGAGATTATGAAGGTTATTGAAACATAACGAGGTCAGGCGCATTTTAAATAAACCATAGGAATTTCCAATGTATTTACCCTTCTTTGTTTGGTTCATTCATGTCATACCAAGAAAGTACTGCAGCAGATAAGTTCTCAGATAGGGATAGATCTTAGAATCTAGATGTTGAGTAATAAGTGCAAAAAGGTGGCAATAATGAGATTTTGTTAGTCTTCAGGAGGAATAATAAGTGAAAAGGGTGGCAATCACTACTATATTTATGCCATTAGCAGACTGAATACATTCTTGAGTTGGGTTCTTGGGTCATGTATTCTTACAGCATTGATAAATGAACTCTATTATTACTTGATCTGTTCACTTCTTATGCTTCTGTCTGTTTTTTATAAGATCTGATCATTTCAAAGTGTTACACTTTTTAATCAGTCATGAGATACTGGAAATTCCATTGTGCAGCCAATGATTGAAGCATATGTTAGTGATCCAAAATAGAAGTATCATATATAGATTTCGATTCTCTTTTGGTGCATGGCAAATATCTTCTTGTGTGATTTATAACCAAACTGAACTAAACCGATCTAAGTGTCATTTCTCCAGATGGGATTTCCTTCTAAAAACGCCACTCATTTTATTGAGAACCGTCTCTTTTATTAACTACGTGCATGTAAGAATTCAAGACCGAGGGTCAATGATTCCATACTTTGAATAGTTTCTTTGAACTTATAAATGTAACATTCAAGCAAGATTTGTTTGGAAAAAAAACCTAACATCCCTCTACTTACCATTTCTTTGGTTCATTCTGAGTGATAATCTCATGGATTTCATCTAGCAATAACAATACCAGGTGTCCTTTTCTTAGTTCAGCTTTGGACTTTTGGTAATACAAATAGCTAAAAGGGTCATAAATTGATGCCAATTTCACATGATCCAGAAAGTGCTCCATAATTTCTCATGGTACTGTAGGAAGTCATTCTCATGGATAACATAACCAATTTCACAGTCTCAATTGGATAGTGACATTTTTAGTCTTCTTATGACTTCTTAGGCATTTTTAGATCTTGACTTGAGTCTTACTTTAAGCCTGTGAAGCTCTTCGTTTTTGGTATTGCATCACTTATGCATACTTTTCTATAGAGCAATCTTTTGTTTATATTAATTTTTGTTTAAAGAAATCTAAGAGTAGATTGACTATAATTTTGATTGCAGAACTGTGGACCCCTATTAACTCTCGCCAGCTGTCGAAGTTGGATCCATTTGCAGCTGTCATAACCTAACCAACCTTGTTTGTTGGCTAATTTGATGTCAACGGCTGTCAACTAATTTTCACATGCTGCTATGAGAAGATACAAGAGAAGTTTTTGCTATTGTTTTCCATTTTCAGTGTTGAGTTTAGGATTAGGTTCCAAATAAGTGGGACTATCACCAAATATTGTTTTGCTTCCTATCATTTTCTGTAGTTTGACATTTTGTGAGGTTGGTTGATTATCTTTAAGAATCCTCAGATAACATCATTATTCTAATATGGAGGCACCTAACTTAATTAGACTAACGTTGCGGTCATAGAGGCATAGCATAAAAGATACGTATTTGTTAATTAAGCCATCATGAATTTGATATCAATTTTTTTCCCCATACTTTTGTTTTTCCATCTTGACGACTCGAATTCAATCTGTCTTGGCATTAAAAAGCATTTCTTGTTCTTTTCTATCTACCAACCCCTGCGTGTGCACCTTTCAAGCTTACTGTTTTAATTTACGATGAATTTACTTCTGGGCAGGAAAAAATACGAATAGCTTTTTTTGTGCAAAAAGCAGCACTGCATTTTATAGATGGTATGATCTTAAGTAAATATTCGTCTGCATGTCATGTTTTTGCAGATGTTTTTTCACCTTCTCAATTTTACTTTCTCATCCAGTACAACCATTAGTGGAGTTAGTCAACACGCGCTGTCTGAAGAGGTCAGACAAGCTGGTTTTGGCATTGATCCAGATGAACTTGCTTCTGTTGTTTGTTTTCATGATGTGAAACGATTGGAGCACCACAGGGGAGTAGAAGGATTTGCAAGAAAATTATCTGTCTCGCTGGAAAGGGGAGTGGCCTCAAATGAAATAGGACGCAGGCAGAGAATTTATGGCTTGAATCAATTCGTTGAGAAGCCTTCTAGACCATTTTGGATGTACGTATGGGATGCCATGCAAGATCTGACTTTGATAATTCTAATGGCATGCGCTGTGGTCTCTGTTGGAGTTGGAATTGCAACAGAAGGCTGGCCAAAGGGTATGTACGATGGGTTGGGAATAATTCTTTGTATTTTCTTGGTGGTAATAGTCACTGCAATCAGTGATTACAGGCAGTCATTGCAATTTAAAGACCTGGATAAAGAAAAGAAAAATATAATGGTTCAGGTCACCAGAGATGGTAGAAGACAGAAGGTTTCCATCTATGATTTGGTGGTTGGAGACATTGTTCATCTCTTCATTGGAGATCAGATCCCTGCGGATGGATTATTTGTCTCAGGTTACAGCTTAACTATCGATGAATCAAGCTTGTCAGGTGAAAGTGAACCAGTGCATATAGAGAAAGGGAAGCCTTTTCTCCTATCAGGGACTGAAGTGCATGATGGATCTGGTAAAATGCTTGTGACATCAGTTGGAGTGAGGACTGGATGGGGACAGTTGATGGATACTCTCAATGAAGAGGGAAACATCGAGACACCCTTGCAGGTGAAGCTGAATGGAGTAGCAACCATAATTGGGAAGATTGGTTTGTCTTTTGCGATTCTGACATTTCTGGTGCTCACTGGCCGATTTATAGCAGTAAAGGTAATTCATGGTGAGATCACAAGATGGTATACAACTGATGTCTTGAGTCTTCTGAATTTCTTTGCTGCTGCAGTTACTATACTGGTGGTTGCAGTGCCAGAAGGGCTGCCATTAGCAGTGACGTTAAGCCTTGCCTTTGCAATGAAAAAACTGATGAATGATAGAGCACTAGTAAGGCATCTCTCTGCATGTGAGACAATGGGCTCTGCTACTTGCATCTGTTCAGATAAAACAGGAACATTAACTACAAATCAGATGGTGGTGACTAAAATATGGATCTGTGGAGAGGCTAAAGCCATAGGGAACGGTGACACTGGAACCGCATTAAAATTGAAGTCTTCTGTGCCTGAAAATGTACTGTCAGTGCTTCTGCATTCCATCTTCCAAAATACTACCGCTGAGGTGGTAAAAGGTAGAGACGGGAAGTTCACCGCACTGGGTTCTCCAACCGAAACAGCATTATTAGAATTTGGGTTGCAATTCCGGGGAGAACCTAATTCGCAGCGTGGGGAGTCTAACATAGTAAAGGTCGAACCATTCAATTCGGTCAAGAAAAAGATGTCTACACTTGTGGCTCTTCAAGAAGGTGATTTTCGAGCATTCTGTAAAGGTGCATCAGAAATCATTCTAAGCATGTGTGACAAAACTATAGACAAGAATGGTGTATCTGTACCTTTGTCTGAAGAACAAAAAGAGCACATAACAAATGTCGCAAATGGTTTTGCATGTGAAGCTCTTCGAACTCTTTGTTTGGCTTTTAAAGATATAGAAGACATGTCTAATGTGAACAGTATTCCGGATGACAAGTACACCCTTATAGCAGTGGTGGGAATTAAGGATCCACTGCGCCAAGGGGTAAAGGAGGCTGTTCAAACTTGTATAGATGCTGGGATCAGTGTGAGAATGGTAACTGGTGATAACATCAATACAGCCAAAGCCATAGCCAGAGACTGTGGCATCCTGACAGATGATGGCCTAGCCATAGAAGGACCTGATTTCCGTGAAAAAGCCCCCGAGGAATTGAAGCAGATAATACCAAAACTGCAGGTTCAAAATATAGCCTTTCAGAATATCTAATCATTGCATCAGAATTAAGTGCTGTTCCTAAATTCTTGGTCATTCATTATGCAGGTGATGGCACGTTCATCACCCCTAGACAAGCACAAATTAGTTACTCTTTTGAGGAAAGAATTCAAAGAGGTGGTAGCAGTGACTGGTGATGGCACTAATGATGCTCCTGCTTTGCACGAGGCAGATATCGGACTAGCTATGGGTATAGCAGGAGCAGAGGTTTGTTTACACATTCTAATGCATTTTTTTCCTTTTAAATTAGTGAAGAATCTTTTCAGATTTAATGGTTTTACTCTCTGGAGCATTTGTGTCTGTTTTTTGTGAAGGCTTGTGTTCTTATCTGCCATTTTATTTTCTATTTCTCCACTTTTTGACAAGAACCAATTCTTGTCATTGATATTACTAGATTACTTTTGATGCTTCCGTTTATGTTGTGCTTACCGCCATTAAATTGGCTTTGGGAACTTTCCTTTCTATTCCTTGATTAAGTATTTTGTCCATCCTTCAATACTTAAGAACTTGTTCATTTATAAGACATCTAATATTATCTGTCGTTCTCGAGTAATTTCTGTAACAAGATTATACTTGGATGGTATCCATGACAAGATGCGCATATTTATGCAGTCATTTATGTTTATAACTTTCTTTATAAATTGCTACTGTCAAAATATACAGAATCTAGGTGCATGACTCTTCACATGATTTTCTTCAAAATTTTCCTATTGTAAAGAGCTTGCAAGGGGTACAGTTCATTTATATGTCTGATCCCCTTCCTCAGCAGAATTATCTGCACAACAAACAATTAATCATCTCAATATAGCAAGTTCTGTAGATACTATACTACTCGTATTTTTGTTCACCTAGCATATCATGCTGCTGTATGCAATCTTGCCTACAGGTCGCTAAAGAGAATGCTGATGTTGTCATAATGGATGACGATTTCATGACCATAGTCAAAGTTGCAAGATGGGGTCGGTCAGTTTACGTAAACATTCAAAAGTTTGTACAGTTCCAGTTGACAGTGAACGTTGTTGCTCTGGTGACCAATTTCTTTTCCGCTTGTGCCTCAGGTAATTTTCTTTCAAAGCTTTACCTTGACATGTCCGTCCATATTCCATAAAACTTCCTATTCGCAATATGATCGCTTCAATAATCGACCCCACTAAGTGGAATATGGCATGTGAGTTCAGGTTCCGTGCCCCTTACAGCTGTACAATTGCTCTGGGTGAACATGATCATGGACACACTAGGTGCACTAGCACTTGCTACTGAGCCTCCACACGATGGCCTCATGAAACGGCCGCCTATCGGGAGAAACATCGATTTCATCACGAGGATAATGTGGAGAAACATTATTGGCCAAAGTATCTATCAACTTGCTGTCCTTGGAGTCATCAAATTCTGTGGCAAATGGATCTTCACACTCAACGGTCCAGATTCAGATCTAGTTCTTAACACATTGATATTCAACATCTTTGTTTTTTGTCAGGTATGATCTACATTGTCCAGCTGCATTCTTCTTTACATAAAAAGCATCTTAATGCTGTCAATCAATGAGCTCCAACCATTTTGCTTCTCCTTTCTCCCCATATGCATTGATAACGCTTAGCGTCATCCTTTTATATTTAAACGGGGGCGAAGGACTAATATGTCTTTTTGGGCATCGTGTAGGTATTCAATGAAATAAACAGTCGCGATATGGAGAAAATCAATGTTTTCCAGGGGATGTCAAAGAGCTGGTTGTTCATGAGCATTATGTTCTCCACAGTGACTTTCCAAGTTGTAATAGTAGAATTCTTGGGCACTTTTGCTGACACTGTGCCTTTAAGTTGGCAATTATGGCTAGCCAGCATCTCAATAGCCAGTGTTAGCTTGCTCGTCGCAGTTCTTCTCAAGTTCATCCCAGTTTCAACGCGAAAGCGATTGTGTACAGTTGAGTATCATGATGGCTACGAGCCGCTCCTGAGCGGGCCGGACCTCGCATGAGGAAGAATCTGTTTCTGTCAATGTAAATGATAAACAAGGGGCAGTACCCAGAATTTCAGAGTAGAGAAACATATATTTATTAGGAGGGTAGAGGACGAGGGCAGCTGAATCGTTCTGTCTGTTCTTACATTTGTTTCAACGCAATATTCTTTTAAGCAAAAAAGTCATTTTGTCCCATGAATTCATTGAAGTGGAAATGCTTCTGTCCGGCATGGCTAGATAGCTAGTCGGAATTCCACCCCTTTACTGAAGTGTTAGTGTACAGCATACAGCACAATGAATAACACTTTAAAATCTTAGAAAGCAAATAAATAAACTCCCATCTAAACTTTTTTGGACAACAAGAAGTTGCTGGCGCATATGGGATATACGGAAAACTCTTCTCTTGATGTAAGAAAAATCTGACACGCGCACCACAACGTTCATGTCATATGCTGACTGTGACTATGTTCAGTAACTAATGTAGAAGAGCTAAACAAAGTGAAAAGAAGCAGCAAATATTCTGCAGAGGTTACAAAACTAGCTACTATAGAACCACCGGTGTGTTTCTAATGGGAGAGAACCCGACGCAGGCATCTGCACCAGATCACGCAACTGTTGCTGATGCTAAGACGAGGAGTCAACATGCTTCTTCACAAATAATTTGCTCATGTCTTCGGTAACGATGTTGCTCCTGCCAAAATTCCAGTTAGACCGATTAGTTGACTACCACCTTCAGCACAATGACCGAAGCATATCAAGGTTTTGCTTAATAGGGGATGCATCAAGTACTAGCGCATTGGTAGTAAATGAAATACATGCATCTAGTCTGGGAAATATTTTCATGTTACGTCAATTCGAGCTTGCTTTATCTGTTCAATTGCGACCTTATAATGCAATCACATTCTCTGCTCCAATTGCTGTTTTTGTTTCTGTATTCCTGATTTATCCACTAGGTCAGTTTGGTTGGTTTTTTGCTCCTAGTTTTGGTGTAGATTGTCGAAGAATTACTAATGAGTCCCATCTCCTTTCAGGCCAACTATTTGCCTTCAAATACTTATGACATAATGAGTTTTACTTTCACAAATCCAAACAAAGTATGCTGCACTAAATTTTTTATATAAAAATAGTGTAAAATACAACTGCACTTATAAACTTTCCAGTGTCATCATTTAGACAAAGTTTCAATTCCATAAGTCAATAATTATCATACTCATCTCGCTAATTAGGCATCTAAGAGAATCAACTTACTAGACCACATTAATTGTTATTTTCCTTGTGTCCTTATCATATAAATAATAGTAAAAATCATCTAATAACTAATGCTTCAAAATTTTACCTAAATGGATCTTAAAGGAAAAGTCAAACAAAGTGAAACAGGAGAAGTTGAACAAAGTAAGGACATAATCGCAAGCCAGGCGTTCTTTTAAAAGGATACAAGATTTATTCAGAAAACCTAAGATTAGTGGGACCTTATTGTTTACTAGTATAAACCTAACTTGTTAAAGAATAAAATTCATTTTCACTTAACCTGGGTGCTCTACTAATAGAATTACTTTACTTGCTAGACAGCATAGTTTGCACATCTAAAATGAGCTAATTCAAAACTTAGAAGACACATTAGCCAACTAAAATTGCATAATGGACAAATATATGCCATAAGTAACCATTCTTCTTATTTATTTATTTATGTAGCGAACTGCTTTCCAAATGCATAAAAGTTGCCATGACCTGATTGAGAATATTAATTTAGCTGTTCCACCCAGTTATGGAGCGCCTTTTACTGTAACTTTGTGATTCTTTAAGACAATCCAAATTTATGAAATAACAACAAAAGAATTTCCTTAAAGCTTAAAACTGGATACTATAAGTTCTAACTGATAACCAGCTTCCAGAGCATTGCATTTATTATTAGGGGGCGGGGGAAAGGACCACACTTCCAAGCAATGCTAGAACAAACAGAATGAGCAATTTTCCAATATAGTTAATTCAAAAAGCATGGTGAATGGTACATAATTTTACTGATCACAATATTTCTAAAACTAACTCACCTTCCACTAAGTTGAGGCGGACGTAATAACCCCCCAGCTGTGTCTGGTCCACTCTTCGCATGGGGCAAGGTTCCCTTTGGTACCTTACTGCGACAATAACTGGAGGATGCACCCGTTAATTCTCTCTTCCGTGATGCGCTTTCCGCCATAGCAACTGCAACTCGAGAGGCATGATCTGAGGCATTTAGCACATGAGATGGCATAGATGGCGAATTCAAGAGGGATGAAGCATCTGGCAGTCTCAAATCTGATGGCTCCGGGTTGTGAAAAAAGACTTGCTTTTGTTTGCTTATCGATGAATCTGATGACCTGCATATTGGCAAAACGAAGAACTAAATGTAAAAGAGATGCACATAGGACACATTAGGCCATGCTTTTGGCAAGGCCAATTTTGTTGTATCACCTTGGAGAAATTCACGCTTCCCTAGGAATGGATACATATAAAGCCTTTTGGATAAAACATCCTTAGGTAGTTTCATGTTTTCAGAATCTAGATCTTGGAACTAAATGTAAAAGAGATGCGTATAGGGCAAATTAGGCTGCGCTTTTGGCAAAGGCCAATTTTGTTGTATCACCTCGGAGAAATTCACGTTTCCTAAGAATGGATACATATAAAGCCTTTTGGATAAAATATCCTCGGGTAATTTCATGTTTTCAGAAGCTAGGTCTTGGAAAACTTGAGTTTCTTGCTTTTGCAGCCAGCAGCACCAAAAGCAAGTTTCAGGGGCAAAACACCCCTTGAAATTACAAATTGCCAAAACGCTTGGCTTAAAGCTCCCCTAAAGACAAATCAAATTTCCGGTTCTACTATACTAGAACAATTCAAAAGGACACAACTAAGATCTCAATACTGCCATTGATGTAATTACTTTACTCAGGGGTGCAAAGAATGAGTTAGCCGCACATATCTAGTTTTCAAATCCAAAAGGTGGTCCTATAGCAAGATCAATCACCAAATAGAAGGAAGTGAATTCATTCATTTTCGACCCAGAAAGTTATTCATTAGTTGCAGGATGCATCATATGTCATAATTCAAACACTCAAAACTGACATTTCAGGTCCATCATATCAAAAGTGCAACAGGAGTACTAACTCCATTTAGCAATATACAAGTGTGGTCAACAAAGGACGTGGCAAACTTCAAATTGAGCCCATTTCTATACCCATCACTTGAGTTCAAATCCCTGAAAAATGAATACTGGATCACATACTCTTTTTCACGCACGCAATTACCATATCAAGCTTTTTAACTTTGCAAATTTGGTATACAGAAGGGGGCTACAACATATTTTCTGTGTCAGATGAACTCCATACTCAAAACCAATCCCACATCACAAAACATGCTCATCAACTTCATCAAATAACACGAGAAACGCCAACGAGGCCCACGAGTCTCTCGCGCTGCTCAGGTGAAAATTAACAAGTGGGCTCCACACGCAACATGCCCTTGCACACAGTAGATGATGTAGCACAGGGCATCCACAGGTCTACTTAGCATTCCTCTAAAAATCATACCATAATCCACTAAAACATTCAAAAACCAAAAAACAAAAAATCTCAAAAGAAAGACAAGAACATCAAACATCTTAACCACAAGCCTACTCCCTTTCTTATTCGGGCCGGGCCATATCATCATAAAACACCGTACAAAATTTAACAAACATTTCTTCCAGTTTTCTTCTTTTCACAATTTATCCAGATGAAAATATCTCATCCAATCCCAGAAAAACTAAATTAACAATTCCAAACTTTACTTTAACATGTCAAAGAAATAACTAGAATAATACAAAATTCAGCTTCAAAAATTAAATAAAACCAAACAGAAAGAAGATAATTTTAACAAGTAAAGGAAACATTTACTTGGTGTGAGAGAGAAGATTAGGGGTGGGTGGGTTGCTATCTGGGGTTGGCAATTGAACTGTAGAGGGTTGAGAACGGCGTCGTTCCTCCTCCCCCTCCTCCTCATGCTCTTCTTCTTGTGAGTGTTGCGGAAGCTCAGCTTCTTCGTCGTCTGAAGATGCATAGTCCACCAGCGACATCTTTTTTCTCTCTGCTCTCCTCCAAACCCACGCACTCTACTTTTCTATGTTTAACCAACCTCAACAATCATATTTAAATGGCAACTTATATACTTTTGCATCTTGATGTACAAAACTAAGTTAAGTCCCTTATTTAAAAAAAAAAATAATTAAAATGTCATGTTTTTCAAATTAATGAGTAAAATATCATAAAATTAAGAATTTTTCAGTTTTGGAAATTCGGAAATCTTTTCTGATTATTTTACAGCTTTTCAAAAGAAAAAAAAATTTAATCTTTGAGTTTTCGGAACTCGAAAATGCATTTTGTGGTATTTTACTCATTAATTTAAAAAACATGACATTTTAATTTTTTTTTAAAGTGAGACATTTAAATCATTCTCTCTATAAAGTAAGATTTATAAAATATTAAAATATTTATTCGAAAATTGTTTTAGTAGATTAACAACAAAATATATGATCCTATTTATCACTATTTTATTAATAAATTATAAAAAAGATGACATCTTACCTTAAAATTGAAAATATGCATCTCTAAACTAATGGATTCTGAAATTTCAACTTGAATTTGTCCTTTTCAATATCTATTAATATGCATTTAAAAGCAAGAGTATATTTGTAACTATGTCTTTTGACATGTGACATATAAATAACTCTTAAATAGATTTTTTTTCATTAGTTTAATAGTCATATTCATGAAAAGTATTATATACATAGTATCCGCCTTTAAATCAAAGTTAGCATAATGTATTTATATTTGATATTAATTCATTTAACTAAAATCAACATGAGATACATTCTATCTAATTATAGTACATTGTGTCACATTAAAAACATTAATAAAATTTAGTAAACTTAATATTCTATAAGCTGAAATGTCAAACTCTCTTCATTCGAAGAGTTGATGTGTCAAGTTCTCATTCATTTGGAGAGTTGTGTTAAGTTCTAATTCTACTCTTTCGGCTTTATGTCAGATTGAAAGCCGATTACATGATTACATGAAAGTTCATCTAAGTAAATCCTTGCTAGAGAGCTTCCTGAGAGGGTTAGGTGAACAATTCATATATCAAGTTCTCTCGAGAACTTTAGATATGGATTCCAAGTGTAAGTTGCAATCCCTAGTTAACTAAACAATATGTACATCTACTGGCATGGTAGACGTGTGTTAACGAGTAGCTTAGCGAACTCGAGAGCATTTTCTTACATTCTTTCACCAGTGATCTTGTTGGCCCGTTTCGGTGACACTTTCCATTTATACATAGACCAAAAACTTGACAATCAGATTCAATCTCTAAATAAGTGAATCCTTGAAATCTCGGCAACATCATTACACATCTTCCTCA
Source organism: Cordia subcordata (assembly GCA_028554755.1). NCBI lineage: Eukaryota > Viridiplantae > Streptophyta > Magnoliopsida > Boraginales > Cordiaceae > Cordia > Cordia subcordata. The sequence goes on along the minus strand of JAPTOF010000013.1, from coordinate 8,287,177 downwards.
AATTAAATGCATAACTCACATCCCATTCTCCTCTTTTTTAAAAGGCAAAGTTACACAATACACCTAAGTTGATTTAGAACTAATTTCAGGACCTTTCGCACCTAAACAAAGGTAATTTGATGGTAATATGATATGATAGATTTCTGGATGTATGGTTGTGTTTCTATTTATTGATGATGGTTCTGCAACAGCGGCTTGCATTCACCAAAGGACACGAGATAAAAAAAAAACGACCCTTCCACTGATTGTAATATAATACGATATAACCATAGATAGGAAAAAAAATTAATAATGATGAAGCAATAATAAAGTCATAATGAGATAATACATTGATACAAAGGGATTCAAATCTCCATCTCAGCATTATTGAATCTCCGTTATAACATTACTGAATCTCCTTATGACACATCTCCCGTAAAATCATATGACGTTATGAGGAGATCCAAATCCGAGAGAGGGCAGGGAGTAAGAAAAGAGAAAAGATTGTATTGAACTTCAAAAGTAGTCATTCCAACAAACCACTATTATGCAACACTATTGCTGACTGATCAATCGAAACCAACAAATAATTTCCTATGCAACATCGAAACTCGCCATCCTGATTAGTAGTTATCTTGTCTAAAGTACACTACAAAATTGAGTGAATATATATCGATATCTATATAGCCCACTGGATTAACCATGACTGATGAGATACTAGACAAACAGTATGAAGGTGCTCCAAATCAAAGCTACTGCCCCAGTAGAGAAGGCCTGTAGAAAGCGTGGCTTTGTGCAATTTCAATGCGCTCTCGAGGATCAGTCAGGGTTTCGTCCCTCAAAGCCTCAAGAATAGCCTGCGGCGACAATTCCCTGGATATCAGGATGAAGTGTCAGATTTGCATATTGTTGCGGTATTATATACCAATCAATTAGATTTGCAGGACTAACAAAACAAACGATTTTGTACCTTACTATAAGTATTTTGTATAGTGTCTTCAAGATAGGACATAGCTCAACGGGAGCAACATGCTTGTTTTCATCAGGGTGAAGAACGTTGAGGCGAGACTGACTGAGTAGCTCATAGAAAGCTTTTGTTGCAGAAATGCCCTGCAAGGTTAAGCATAGATCTATTAACCAAGTAAATTTTGTACAGAAAGTGGATGAACTCTTGGGACCCTCCTTCCATGTCATAACATTTATGCACCCAACGTTACCAACCTACCAGCACACAAAATTATGTGAAGTAAATGATGCTAAAGGATATATTTGTTTCGGCTCTCACAATACTGCTTTACATGTATTGGAGTACAAGATGCTAAAGGACATATTATTTTTCTCTTGTGATACTGCCATTACAGTAATTACCTACTTTACAAGAGAAAAACGAGCAACAAAATAAAAAGAACAAAGAAAAGGAAAATATCTCCTAGTTTTCCCATCTGCATTTATCGTATGCCCTTGCCAGCCAACTTTTAGAATGTAACAAAGTATACTGGTTCAGGAAGTTAATCCAAACCTAAGAGACACGGCAACAATATGACTATATCCCACCCATGTGACAACAATTCAACTCCGTACAACACAAGATGCACATTAAATTCAGAAGCTAACACGGACCTCATGATCAATTGTTTTTAGTGTGAGAGAAGCATACCTGAATCATTCCCTTCCCCTTAATGCTATCGCCCATATCCAGGTTTAACTCTCCTCTTGCCAACTTCTGGCCATACCATGCATTACGACCTTTCAAGAGGGTCACATATGTGTCAGCAAGCAAAGGACCTGCAAGCTTTTCAGGCTCTTCCGCCAAGAGATGAGTAATAAATATCATCTCAGATGTACAGTGAGCAAAATACACAGATTTGCTTGTGGCGCTCTCATTTGTTAGAGCTGCTACCATACCTGTCCAGTCCACAAAAGAAATTAGTACGTGTATGTGGGAATCCTGAAAGAATTTTCACACAAAATTTCAATTGTCAACTAAAGTATATTAATGTTTCTGTAAATTACTTTTCAAAAAGAACTTCAATCTACTCTACTCTGTCACCATCCTGCCACGGGAAATTATAAAAGAGACTATGTCAATAACTTTCATTCTTTCAAAGCTTCAGACAGGGGCCCAAAAGAAAACCTTTAAAAGCTTTTAATATATCAGTAGAGAAAGGTCAACGAAACCAAACAGCAGTCAAGCAGCAGATCTTGGTTTCCAGTTACATAACAAGTCCTTAATTTACAATTCAGCTAAGTAACGCAATCTAAGCTCATGTATACTTGTCCACTGACCCTTCACCATCAACTAAGCATAATATGAACGGAAAAATAGGCCAAGAAATTGCACCAAATAGGATCATTTCCAACACCAATGAAAAAACAACTAAAGTCCTCAAACAAGTCAGATTAACAGAAACTTGTTCTCTAGCATTTGTGAGTGTAGTGTTAGTGTTTGCTCTTCTAGAGACAAAAGTTCAACCATATTAGGGAAGGATAAACCTTCTCAAAGGCACATGTTTAAAAGGACATGTATTCCTCCATTTTTGCTCCAATTTTATCAATGGATGAGTCACCTAAAATGCCTCTTCAATTGATATCTCAGGCCATCATAACTCATAGAATGACATATTGAGAGGATGACCAAAGGGGTCTTCTCACATAACACATTATTATTGCCCAGGGATCCAAGAAAACTTCAGGATGGAGTATTAGCTATGGATTCAATGGAGTACTTGGCTATGGATTCAGAGGCTAATTGACACTCATTTTTAAACCACAATTTAGTAATACAAAAAAATCACAACTAATCTTGCAATTAGAGGAAGGCTTTTTAAGCCATTGAAATTCCATCTACATCAGCATCTCTAATCAGAGAATCCATTTGGGAGACCCCCCCCCCCCCCCCCGGGGCGGGTGTGATGGGGCTAGAGGTGACAAAATGGGTTGAGACCCGCGGGTCGACCTGTCTAACTCGCAAAAAAATAGGGTTAAGGTTAATGATTTAGTGACCTGCCAGATAAACGGGTCGACCCTACCCGACCCGACAAATTGGCGGGTTGGGTTGGGTCAACCTGCGGGTGACCTGCGAACCCGCCAACCCGCGAAACGTTAAAAAACGACCCATGAACCCGCCTAACCCACCAAAGTAACCCGCAAACCCGTCAAAAATGACCCGCGAACCCTCCAAAGCGACCCCGTCTAACCCGCTATAATAACCCACCAACCCATTAGGGCCGGCTCAGGGTTTAATACCCCTGACCCGTTTATTAAACGGGTCAACCCGACCCGCCGAACCCGTCGTAAACGGGTCGGGTTGACCCGTGGGGTACCCGTTTGCCACTTCTAGATGGGGCATCCAGCTGACAAATTGGACTGCAAGATAGTATAATTTTGTATTTTTTCCACATTTAAAATTTTATATAGAAAGCTTCCCTGTACCTAGTAAAGTTATGTATTTTTTCCAATTTTAAGATGGTACATACTCAGGTCTCCCCGAATCAAAGTAATAAATGAAATTTGGATTTGATTAATGATAATCACACACAAAGCCTGTACACAAAGTCGCCAACTGCTAAACTTTCATGCCTCAGAATTAATCCAATCATGAGAATGTATAATACCTTGCCTTTTGTATCATACTTTGTTAAAAAATAAACCGCATGAGGATTTATTTAAACCTTCTCTTTCATGTATAAGTATCACACTACAGCAACTACTATCAAGGACAAAAGAAACTATCTAATAGACCACTTCAAGTCTGTAATCAAAACCCACATCATAAGATGCTTTTTCTTCAAATAAATGTAAATGCATAACATGTCAGCAATATAAAAGTTCAAATTCACATAAAGAGAGAAGCGAAAGAAGGAATAATTCACCGGCTCCAATTGCATATATATTCTTCAAACCACCCATAACTTCATGAGTAACAAGATCCCCATTATCCCACACAATAAAGTGTGGCTGTCTCAGAAACCTTGCCAGTGGCTTCCTCCATTTTTCAGCTCCACATAACCGGGCATTAGCATATTCCTTGTTATAAATTTCTGATGCAATATTGGGTCCTCCCAGATAAAGAATGTTCTCAATTGGAACACCAGCTAGAAAACAGAGCCAAAATTTTTTGTTAGAAGATGAAAACTTTAACAAGCATTTTAAACAAACAAGAAGTAGAAAACTGCAGAGGAGATTTATATTACTAAAATAAAGCTCCTCGGCCTACACAAAAACACTGACAGTAGAAGACAAGGAGAAAATAATCATTTCCAGTCAATGTTTTTGCAGTTTCTCTCAAATATCTACTTATAATCATGTTACCCGTGTTCCATCCTTTAAGAGTCTCCATAGTGCCTGTTTGGCAGTGCTTATTTTGGGTGCTTATCAGCACTTTCTATAAAAAGCTCAGGGGGGCTGCATTTTTATATAAGCACCCAAATAAGCACTACCAAACAGGCTGATAATCACGTCCCAGATTCAAAAGACAAGACCTTGTCATTTATGAAGAAATCCTTGCTGACTCTTTTACTCTTTTGCAATTAAATATGAGAAACGAGAAATCCAGAAATCAAGTATGTTACTGATCCGATCACAATGTGACATTGCTGACTTTGTGCAAATGTCATACTTTTCTTTGAGCTATTCGTTTAGCATTCAATTCCAACAAACAATTTAGCCAAAAAAAAAGCTTGGGTGATGGGAGAAGAAGTGCAATGCAGTTAAAATAAATGCTAAAACAGAAAGGATGTTCCACCTCTCATGAGTTGCAGGCCCACGTGAAAACAGTCACTGATAGACCAGGGATGTCTTAAGTCTGGTGTCTAGAGTTTGAGATAATTGCTAATTGGTACTTGCAAGAGTATAAATAACACTAAAACAACAAAAACAGTCCATGACATAAGACAAAAGTATCCTTCTGATTTGGATTTCTGCAACAGACACATTATCTCCAAGAGGAACCTTTGTTCACACAAAGCCTAAGCCCGTGGAAAATATGCCCACCATAAGCACTCTCTCTTGAAGCCATCCTATAATGGAAATCAACACTTCATTGATCGAGTATGCTCTTGAAATCTAGAAAACAACGACACTCACACAAAGACAGGCTTGGTGACTCTTAGACATGCCAGAGGAAAATGTTACAACTTTTAACCATTTGGGGAACATAGCGCATCCAAACGAAAAAAATGGCGCATGTGAGGGACCTTTCTGAAATCAATCAAGAAGGGGTGGTGAAGGAGCCATAGGTCAACTTCGAGGTGTGTTTGGATAATTAACAGTTTAGATGATAAAGAAGCAAATATTTCTTCCCCAGGTCCTCCACACTCCCCCCCCCCCCCCCCACACATTAGGAGAGGGAAAGGCACAAGCAATTCGGAACTAATAGCCATTTGGATAATGTGCTTCCAGTTCACATTTTTGAGAAACTACCAGTGCTATGTGCATTAAGAAAAAGAAGGCCACATTATCTGATATAAAATGCTGAACTCTTCGAACCATGGATAAAAGAATACACATGTAAAAGGAAAAGAAAGATCATGCAGTTATGAACTTATATCGTATATATAAAACATCTCAAATCACATCAATGAATCAGAGATTGAACCTAAGAGCTTACTAAAGCAATGTTATGGAATAGGTAACAGTCCTATAGAGAAATGAAAACATGTGAAAATATTGAAGCTTCTCATTAATCAGATGATGAAGTACATCATGTATTTATAGGCATGAGAGCCTTGGTGCTCAAGTCACTAACAGATCAGTCTTAACCACCTAGCACGTTAACTAACTTCCTGACAGCTAACTAACTGATCTATCAATTGGAGTACATATGATATTGTTACTGACTGTGACACAGTGGTTTACAGTACAGCAGTTCCTAGTGTAAGCCTATCTAAACTATCTTCTGAGCTCTCCTATCAAGTCCTCTAACCCTGGAATCAAGACTTGTATGAAAAAATAAAAAATAAAAGACCAGCATTGAAGGAGTTAAAAACTATATATAAGAAAAGAGATCCACATTGTGAGCAATTCTAGAACAATTCTTTTGTTATCAAAATCAGCAGCAATGTAGCCATAAACTCTACACAATCTTTGTGATTACAAACCAAAGTATAAGCTCATAACAACCATTAAATCTCATGAAGTCAAACAAATACTTAGTATGTCATAGGCATCAACTCGAAAAGCAGATCATATGATCCAAGAAGGGGCTTATGAGAAGAAACAAAGCCAGAAGTCTTACTTGCTCGATTAATCATCTGAGTGGGAGTAATTATTCGGGGTTCAGGCTCCAGTTCAGCCTCAATCCCCTTCGCTAATGAAATGATGACTGGTACAGTAATCCTTTCTTTCCAATACCTACTAATCTCTTCAAACACCTCAAATGTCTCAGTGGACGGCAAGCCATTAATAACAATATCAGCATCCCATACAGCTTCCTGCAAATTAGTCACAACCTTCAAAGGACAAAGCGGCGTATCAATCATATTCAAGCAAAACCCATCTTTCAAAATCTCATCAGCAAACAATGTCCTATCACCTAACCTTGCTTCCACATACTTCAGATACGCGCACCGCCTTATCAACCTTCTCAACACATCCTCCCTTGAATTTATGACCTCGAATAAATGCTCCGCCGTATTTCTATCCACAGACCTTCCAGCTCTCCTCCATATCCTAATCTGAACCTTATCTCGAAAACTACCATATGCATCTTGCAACATTGCTGCAAACACACTACCCCAGGCTCCTGCACCAACACCTACAATCCTCAATGGATCACCTTCTACTTTACCAAATAGACGACGAATCTCATCTACCTTCTCTTCCAAAGAACCATTTGTGCTTTGAACCAACCCATTTGAGTACGCATTATTAGTCACTCCTCCAGTACTCCCAACCATCTTCTATAACTAAACCACACCTCAACAATTCAACAGAGATTTATCAATGCAAAGCAATGTGTTTTCTTCCAAGCAGAAACAAGATAGGCTGCAAATTTAAAAGCTCCCACCTTGAATAAACCTAGTATGAAAATTGAACAACCCTATTGAAATTTTCAAGTATATTTCTTGCAACCCTTTTACACAAATCAAGAATTCAATACAAAAATTCAATGCAAACGAATAAAGGGCTTTCCTCAGAACAGCAATAATATAGTCTGCAAATCTAAAGCTCTCACCTTTGACTAACTTTGTGCACAAAATGAGAACAACCCTTTTGAGCTTTTCACATAAACTTTACAGCCCTTCTCACCAAACAACTTAATTCAACAACTCAAACACAAAAACCACCAAAATTTTATGATCATGCAAATGTGACCCTTTCAAATGAAATTCAGCACATGGGTTTTTTTTTTGTTTTTTTGTGACAAAAACTTCCAAAAGAACCGATCTTTGATACCTCCGCCCAAGACACTTTGGTGAACAACCCCACCAAGTAATAATGTTGTTATAGGCTTGTCCTTTTGCAATTAAGAGGCGGTGATGTTGATTGGTTTTGCTAGCTTTTTTCTTTCTTTTTTTTTCCCCCTTTTTTTGCTGCAGAACTTATACAAAACATTAGCAAAAAATTCACGCGCTTGTTGAGGTTATAATCATTCTTGAAAACGTGTATGAACGTGAAATGCGTGCACGTTTATTGTGTAAGAAAGAGCAAAACATAATTGGGTTTGTGTCTTTCCAGAAGAGGAAGTGCTGCCGTCACATGCCAACGCAGCAGCTTTGACAATTGTTTAAAAAACACACACACACGGAATGGTGATAATGTGTGTGTTTCTTGGAAAAATATATCAAAAAAAAAATAACAGCGAGTAAATATTGTTTTTATTATTATTGGATAAATTGAAAGGTAATTTACACTTTATTCCTTTCAAATTTTGGGTTGATAGGATTGTTAGATTTAATTTCCTTATTTTTTATTTTTTATGCAAATTATTTTGTACTTTAAGGATTTTTTGGGCGTCGTTGTAAGATTTCAATGGTTGAGATATAAAGCTTACAGTAAAATTTTGTGTAAAAGTGTTGTAAAATAAAAGCTTTCATTATTTAATTTTCTATCTTAGGATTTGAGTTTTTAATTATTTTAAAAAAATATTAGATTTTGAAAATATGAAAAAATATAATTTCTTATATGAGTAAGAATAGTTTCTCAAAAGCAAAGTTCTAATTTAGAGTTTCTGATTCTTTTAGGTTTGACTTTTATGTGCAAAAAAAATTCTAAAATAAGTCAAATAAATTAATTTCGCCTTTAAATTTATTTAAAAAATATTTTTAAGTGTCTAAAACTTGAACCAAATTGCTAATGTTTTGAATGTTAAGAATCACATTGTATTTGCAAATGTGTTACTTGCATATCTTTTCTTTTCTTGGTGAATCTTATTTGGATATCCTTTCATGTAATTATGTAATGCCATGGAATAACTTTTACAAAGTGTATAAAATGGGCTAAAATAAAAAAAAAAAAAAAGATGTGAAATGGTGATAGCCTATATGTTATCCACATAGAATTTACAAAAAGGTGTTAATAGAAATATTTTATGAATTATTAAGAAAAATATTACCATCAAAGGACGGATTCCCTCTTCAACCAAAAAAGAATATTATTAAATTATTGTTCAACAAAATAAAAAGTCATACACTTTAATCCGTTTAAGTTTTGGGTTAATGGAATTGATAGAGTTAACTTTATTATTTTAAATATTTTTGAGTTATTGTGCAAGTTTTAGTCTAATGTCTTGAAAATTAGCATACAGGCCTCATCTTTAGAAATGTGCTATTGGCTTTCTGAATTTGTTCCTTTTACTTATTTTAACTTTTTTTGCTTTTGGGATCAATATACCTATGAATATCACTTATGTAGTTATGTAATTCCATGCTCTTTGGAATAGAGATAATATATATTATATATACACACACACATACTTTTGCTTCCTTAATAATAATAATAATAATCATATTGCCACTCAACAAAAAGTAAAATTTCTCAAATAACATTCGCTTTACTATCAAGAAGATGACTTTCATACCATATGTAATGTGGCGATACTCTAAATTGTAACATTTAAAATTATTAAATTCTATGTACCTTTCTTTACCCATTACATTCTCACTTCTTATTTCCATGGCTTTGGAAGTGGATTAACCTAGACTAAATGAATCTAACGGTCTACAGTTAGCTTTGTTAATAATTAAATTCGATTAATTGGAATATGTGTAATGGGATTGAGGATGGCATCTAGTATTTGATGTGAGAAAAGAAAACGTTTACGCATTCCTATTTTGTTTATAGATTTCTTTTGTTGAATAATTAATCAAGCCCGATACATTAGTATTCGTGTGGCTTGTTACTCACTTAATACAAAAAATTAATCGGGTATCTAGTAAAGAAAAATTATTAGTATGTGAATATCACATAACATATATTTTTAAGCAATGCAGAACAGAAGTTCGAATTCGATCTTGATAGGAGAAAAAGATCTTAATCATTCACCTGTAGATTATATTATTTCAATCATTTATGAAATTCAAATTTCGAGAGACCTAGATAACGAAAGAGAGAAAGAAACATTTCAAAAAATTTATCCACTATGTTAGCCAAGCCCATAAAACAGAAATCGTTTATGATTTTTGTGTTGATTCTTGTTCATTTATTTTCTCATTTTTGCTAACGAAAAATTTATGTATAAACTGAGTTTATTTCTTAATTGAGTTCATACTATTTACACAGTTGAGTTTATTTTTCCAGTAGTATTGGGCTTGAGGTGTTGGGCTAGCCAAATCTGGGCCAGAATGGAGTTGCACTTATATATATCTTGTTAATGTCCTATGCGAGCCCGGTCTTAGCCCGAGTTCGACTTTACACATATATAAAAAGATTATTAATAGAGTGGTCAATCTATCAAGAAATGTGTCTAAAGTTTCTCTATACCAGTGTGTAGATTAAAAATAATGGTTTCACTTTTTTTTTTTTAGATTATAACATGCTTAAAAATATGTTAGGATACAAGGAAAAATCTTTCATTTGACATTCAAACTATCATAGTAATTTAATGATCGTAAACTATTAATACGGTTATATAATGAGATTATGTTACCAGTTCACAATTATGTGAATTATATATATTATGGTAGTCATTTTCCTTTTTTTTTTTTTTTGGCAGAATTGCGTTCATCTTTTCTTTCTCCTTTGTCCCCAATATTTCTCTTGTTCTGTTGTGCTCGATTTTGATGCACAAACTAATATTTGAAAAGCAAGCAAAACATTTCTAGTCAACGTAGAATTACTCTTGGGATAAGAATACTTTTTCAGTTCCCTATAAATAAAATATTTTAACTTATTTATTAATTTAAACATAAGGGATAGTGTATCGAGTTTGCAAACATTTTAATACAACATTTTGTCTCTCTAAAATATTATAAGACTAGTAAAAGTAAATTATATCACAAGGTGGAATAATATTAAGGATGATAATGGTACTCTACTCCGCTCCATAGGAGTACTACAGGGATAGAGGTTGGATACAAGTATCCCTCCTAGGGACAGGGCAAGTTTTCTTCCCCTACCTCAGTGCAGGGTAGGGATGTATTTACCTAACTCCGTCACGCCCGCTATATATGTGGGAGATTTGTAATTTTTAATATATTATATATTTTTAATATAAATATTATATCATTTTGTATATATTTTAAATATATTTTGACATAAACTTTATATCACTAGAGATTTTTTTGATTTAATAAAAGTTAATTTATTTTTAATATGTTCTTATGCATTAGTTTATTTTAAATTTTTTTTAATAATATTGACTTTGTTGTCTGGTATTCTATATGGGTGGGATGGAGCTTTTTCTTCCAATAGGGGTGGAGATAGCAGTAGGAGATTACCTCGGTATCAAGTATATGACAGGGAGTTTTGTTAACAAGTGCAAAGTAGGAGTAAGGGCACTTTGTCCTTACCCGTCCCATTGCAATCCTTAAACAGCATGCATTAGGTAAATCTTGGTCTCATCAATTGCCTACTTGTTGCATATGCCCTCATCTTAACATCTTTCAATTTTTTTTTTTTTTGGCTTTTGCTTTATAATAATCAGTTTCTTCTTTTAGGATAGGCTTAATGAAATGAGCGATGAAGAAAAAAAAAAGCACATAATTTCATAAGCAGCTTTAGTTCTGATGAAAATCATTGTCGTCAAGTGATATTGAAAATGGACTTAATAGTTTCCAAAAGCTATTGAATTATGCTTTCTAGCCTTTGACATTGACATTGAGTGATGGCAAAAACCTACACTTGATGAAAATTTTTGCCTGACTATATTTACTGTATGTGCTTAACATTTTTTTAAAATAATTTTACCGTGTAAAATCATTTAATACCCATTTAATTCTAGCTTAGTTTTTACTGATGAGATATTTTAGATTTGTCCAAATAGTGAACACAGTTACAACCTGGCCAAAGTCGGCATCTTTAATATGATGTGTTATGCAGCAGAGATGCTCATATTCCTCTGACTAGTTTATTAGAAGTAATATCATCAACCGGTGGTTCTTGGAGCAGTAACCCCTCTAGCACTCCCAGACAGCTTCCTAATTGTATCGTTGAAATTTGCAAGCTAATCCTTGCACTTGTTTACTTCCCTGTATATTTGTGAAAGATGAAATCCAGTTTGTCTCAATATCCTTGTGCACTCCCCCACAAAAAGTAGAGTGGGGCCTAATTATTGAGTTACTTTCGATTTAGTGAACGAGAACTTGAGAATCTGTTTTAATCTCAAAAATGGTAATACCTCTTTGGATAGCTTCAAGTCGACCCTCGTACAGCACTCTAATGGGCCAAATTTTACTCAATGAGTGGAATCCTTTTGATCTGACAGGAATCTAAGTTCTGACAGAGATTAGACTTTTTGGCTGGTGACCAATTCACTAGCATTCTGTGCTCAGACCAAGAGGACAGCATCAGAATTGGAATGTTATCACTGAGTAAACCTCTAGTAGTCAATCTAGCACTGATAAGAAGTTGGAACCCTTATAGTCCTAACAAATGCTTTGGTGTTTCCAATTTATCAACATTCTGTAACTACTGTCACCTACAATGCAACGCCAGATGGAAGTGTTTCTGATGAAAAGACATAATCTTCCTTCAGATGTGAGAAAGAGAGTTGGTGAGATGAGATTGATTGCACGTGAATAAACAAGACTTAATTATAATCCCATGTTAAGAAATAAGAGTGCCCAAATGTTCTTGTTTGATGACGAGATTGATTGCACGTGAATAAACAAGAGTTAACTATATCCCATGTTAAGAAATACTTGTCCCCAAATGTTCTTGTTTGATGACGAGATTAGTTGCACGTGAATAAACAAGACTTAGCTATAATCCCATGTTAAGAAATACGAGTCCCCGAATGTTCTTGTTGGATGAGAGCTTAACCATATTTATCATGAGATAAAATCACTAGATGTATTTGGTTGCTGCATCCAATTGTGTATTAACTGAAAAGGAAGGACTTAACTTTCACTTGTTAAATCCATAGACTCTTCTCATTGGTTTGCGCTGAAATATCCTCCTGAAATGGCCCTTCAGCATATGATGTCAATTGCTACTACATGAGTGGTTCAGAAGTGAACAAAATAGTCCTAATAGCTGATGCATTTGAGTATCATTTGAATCTTGATATAAACAACTGTGAGTAAACAGAAGCTTGCATCCAAGAATCATCAGAGCAAATGGCTCAACAGTTGTGGCCAAATGTTCTGCCTTCAAGTTGTTGCTTTGTTTCTCTAGGCCTTTTCTGTTTGCTGACTTGAGAGGAATCTAGAATGTTATGAGTATGCTGCAGTTATCTTTCTTGTTTTTGCCCTCTCTACACCTAGAGGACTTAGTTTAACAAACAAGAAGGAAATACAATCATTATGCAGAAAACTTTCCCAACTAGCATTCTCTTGGCATAGGCGTCCCTCCATCTCTATCTGATTGCGAACAAGCTAACGTGTCGATCTATTGATCTGTTGCCAATTATCTTCTGTTGTATTATCATATAACTAATGCTGTATAAAACATTTCACCAACCATCCCCGTCAGGGAAACAGACAAAGAATGAAAAGAAACAAAAGGGCTCCTCTGCAGCCTAACGCGTGTGATGCATTTGGCAATTGACTGATAAATGAACAATGGATCTGCAGATTTGAGTTTGTCTTATTGACCTATGTGCGGTTCCTGCACCTGATCGCTAATTGTATTGCTCTAGTTTTTCCTAAATGCATCATTTTCCATTGATATGATGCAGATAGATTATCTGCCAGCTCTCATGAGGAACAGTCAATGAACTTTGGGCAAAAATGATAATCTAATTTGCTTTGTTATTTTCCAAATATTGTACAAAGGCTACATTTTATACCTTTTACAAAATTATTTTATGACTGGAAATTGTGTTTAGTCTCTGAGGAAATAGATTTTCAACCAAAAATGTCATCTCCACTTTATACTTACAGTTGTGGAGGTGCAAAAAGTGTTGACCATATAATTAATTTTTTCTACAATAATCGTAGCTATGCCATTTTTCACAAAAAGGCTAATCTTTTTTTTTTTTTTCCTTTTTTGATTTTTCCAGTAATTAACTGCAGCTAATTGCTCTTAACTCTGTCCTGCTAGCTATTGCTTAAGGCCAAGCTTCCCTGTGGAAAGGTATTTTGACCTTTGTCATAATGAGGATATTGACTTTCTAAAGATTCTCTGCCCAGGAGCAAGAATTGCTAAAGGGTCATATGCTGATTTCCTCTGCAAGAAGACTTCCCAACGGTCACCGAAATGGCCCCTCCACTGTTCCGGGCTGGTGTAGTGAGGCAGATACTGCTTTGCACCAAGGCGGGCTGCCTCGCAGAAATCCAAGATTCTGTTCTGGATGAGGATGTGATCAGTCACTGTGGATGCAGGAACTGCATGGAAAAGGAAGGCTACCAGGTAGAAAATATTATCTTCCTCAGGAAGAACAAATGAAGTTCTGTTGTCCCACCTGAAAAACAGAAAGGAGAAGTTAAAATGAATGAATAAAGCAAGAACAGATTCAACTTCTATGTCTATGAATGTTTCCGTGAAGCCATTACTTTGACTTGTTCAATGGGTAGATGAGCACAGGCCCATTTTTTGTGTCTGTCAGGATTTTTCCGAAGACTCCTTCAGCAAAAGTCTGTATTTTGCTGCCAGGAATGAGAAGGTTTAGCCAAGGGTGAGGGACATCCCACAAGCCTTTCGATCGCAGTTTTAGCTCTGATATGTGAACTCTGTCCAAGAATTCTACATATGAAACTTCTGACATAAACACTGTTGATGGTATGTAGCTCAGCTGAGATAATAAGCTTTCAATTTCCTGCTTGAAGGCAACAAGTTCTGCATTAGAACCACTGACTGATGACAGGTTTTGACATAATCTAAGCATCAGCAGCCCTACCTGGCTTATAGCATCAGCATTATCGGAGTTGAAATTTTTAGTTAATTCAAGGCAAAGGAGAGTTCTTCCATCTGATATGAAACTGTTGGCTTGAGCAGGATCTTTGGGATTAAAAGACAATCTCCAGTCATTTAGGAGGCCAGTCCGGTTTATGATAACCAGTCCTTCTATGTAGTCAAAGGTGCGCTTAGCAGATATTAGATACTCCTGGTCTCTGGAAAATGTGGAGAAATCTGAATATAGCACCCTGATCCATTTCACCTGTTGAAAATTAAATAATATAGTCTAAGCAAACTCTAGTCTGTATTCAACAAGCTAACTAGTCTGTTTCTGCAGTATCATTTATGCCTTCATTACCATCTCTGGTGCCGGTTCTAACGAAATTCTTGCGCGCGTTATTATGCCAAACTGCCCAAGCCCTCCAAGAACACTGTGAAAGAGGTCAGCATTCTTCTCCTCTGAACAAGTTACCACTTCTCCCTTCCCTGCATTGAGTCAAATTATTTGTGTTATTGGTGTAAGCATTTTGTTTGTGTCATTGGATATAGACAGTTCCATAACCTGTGCTTGCTTGCGTGTCTTTTGTGAGAACAAGGTCAATTTCTCAACCAGTATGATAACGAAACGTGGCAAACCACTTTTATTAGTTTCTGCTAATTAAACTATGAGAAGAGACAAAACAAAAGCTACCACTTATTTTAGTTTGATTCAGGTTGGATGTGTCCCATCTTGACCTTGGTCTCCTAGTTCAATGCATTTTGATGACTACTTTGCAGTCATCAAAGTGTTATGTGTATGTGCTTCTTGATTTACTTCAATGTAATACAAACCTGTGACAACCTCCAGCTGATGAACATTACTAATCTGAGGGCCATGCCGGAATGCCTGGCCACTAATCCCAGCATTGGATAAAGTACCACCAACTGTAAGATGTAGGTAATCTGTCCAAGATTTTGGCGCTAACCCAAATTTCAGGCACTCATGGAGGATATTGATCCACAGCTCACCTGCAGAGACATCCACATAAGGGGACTGTCCTGTGTAGACATGCATTTCTTGTCCACCAAGCGATTCCATGTTGATCACAATCCCATGTGGAGCCTGGGCTTGGCCTTGCAGTGAGTGGCCGTGGCCACGGGCTGCAACAGTCAGCTCTGAGCCAGGCCCCATTTGCCTGATATGCTTGATGGTTGTGGCAATATCTGTAACAGACTTTGGGTGCAGGACTGCCAAAGGGAGGAAATGATACTGGTTGCCAAAATCTCTGGCTGCGAATTCATTCCCCTCGAAACTGAAATGTCCATGGAGAGGAAGTGACTTTAATGAAGATGGCACACTGGAGAAGCAGAGGTCTAGTCTAATGGTTATGCAGCTTAGCAACAAGATCACGAAGCTTCTAACGAAAAGTATACTATTCTGTCTAGTAAAACTAATAAACCGATATCCCATTTTTTTGTGCACGTTGTGGAGAAACTGGGAAGGCAGAGATGGAAAGGTTTCTAAGTTTTGGTGAGTTTTCACTTATTTCCAAGGAAAAAAGCTAAAGAAGTTGTGTGTAGAAGAGCCAGGGACACGGAGTTGAGGAGGGAATTTAAAGAGAGACTTGGGTGGGAGAGTCAACTTATCTTCAGTGCTAAGAATCCGTATGTAGACTGTCTACTTGGGATGGGGGGGGGGGCTTTTAAGTACTTTCATTTTCAGTTTTTTTTTCTTTTGGAGCTCTTTTAGATTACAAGAATAAGTGAATAACCGTCACATTTGGCAACTTGAAGGCCAAAAAAGTAAACAAGAAAGAGAGACATGACAAATCTTTGCACACTTCTTTTTCTCTCCCACAGTTGCAACCACATTTTCAACTTTTTTCCCAGGAAAGACAAAAAAAGAAAAACTTCTTGAAACATTTTTTTCATTTTACCATGTTGAGGATAACTTTTCTTGCCATTCTTTTACTATTTATGGTAAAGGGTAATGGTTCCACCAAAGCAATGTGCCCACCCCTCCTCTGCCTTGGCAAGTTGGCATTAGTCCTTATGGCCTGTTTCAGTTACTTGATTTTTGATGAATGTCGACATTGAAGCCATAGTTATCGATAAGAAAAACATCGCGTATCTACTGTCAGATTGTATGAGAGGGACTGGCAGATCAGGCCTTGGATCATTTTGAAGCAAGGATGGGGACGAAAGGGTCCACGCGACACGTGAATTTCAACGACTAGTGTGCTCTTTTTTTTTAAGGGAAGTGAGAGAGCTACAATTGGCCCTGCTGTGGACCTATTCCATTGCTCAGAGGAGGTAAACAAATGGATTTGCAGAGAAGGACAGGTTTGCAGAGAAAACATTGCGGCATTTTCATTCAATTTCATTCATTCTCCATATGCTGACACACTTTTGAAGCCACCCCAACGAATAAACAAAAGCTTGAATAATTCTGCTTTTGTTTTGTTGCTTATGTTGTACCATGATTACAACCTTGCTTAGGACCATTAATTTTTTGGATTTTTCCTCACTGTACTAAATCCTAATGTGTGTGTGTGTGTAATCAGGCATTGATCACTTTTTTGCGTATCTTTAAAGAATAAGTGAAATGCTTTAATGCTGCTTCATATCTTTCTTTTTGATTTACGTCCTTTTGAGTTGAAATCACCTTTTAAATTAAGCATTTTTTTTCCATGCCTGCTTTTCTAAAGACAATTTTGCTTTCATGTACTGGGTCCATATTAGAGCTAGATTCCAAGTTCTGGTTCTTCCCCCTCGCAGGAAGATTACTTTGTCTTTGAAAGTGGGGATGAATGACACCAACATTGTACATCAATTATCATCATTCCGTATCATGAACAAAGCTGGGCGAAGTGATGGAGGCGATTTTGGGTTATGATACGATTCTGATCTCTTGTAATCTTATAACTTAATGAGAAAAATTGATGTTAGTCTGAATTATTTGTATTATCACTTTATTATCATTTATCTCTTTTGTAACGTATCGTCATTCGCATAATGAAAAGAGCTGAGCATGAGTGACGGAGGAGATCTCAAAGTGGTGATATAATTCGAATCTCTCATAATCTTACAACTTAATGAGGGAAGTTAATCATAGTGAAATAATGAAATAGTAGTTATAACAAATGATTTGAATATTTCATTAGGTGTGTCTTCAACATCATTTATCTATCTTATAAAGTGAGGATGAATGAAACTACATGGTCCATCAACTATAGGGTGGTGATACAATTTGAATATCCTCAAAACGTTATAACTTTATGAGATCAACTAATTAAGGCGAAATAATAACATAGTTATATATTATGAATATGGTTAGGGCCAATTTAGTATAAAGATCAAATAATTATATTCTTACTTAAGTATATACAACCGAATTGGATTGTTATTTGAACATATAAGTTCACTAGCAAAGATTTTTGACAAAAATTTCATTACTTGTGATCTATTCTAATGTATAATTTTACTTAAAAAAGTTTTTCACTAAAAGTTCATTTTAAGAGCTTCTATCATGTTGTGGTTAATATTCTCTTATCTAATGCTCTCGTACCTAAGTTCACTATTTTTATAGATTCCTTATTTCTAATGATCTAAGCATTAGAATGGATAAAATTTTTACTATATAAAATTGAAGATTTAATTCTTGATATATGAATTCTTACTTTGTAAAGGAGTACTCAATGGGTAAAGAGTTGACGTAAAAAATCATTCTTTCTCCTTTTTAATGCCTTTGAAAATAAAGATATGTATTTCAAAAGTTGATTGGAACGGTCATCTATTATAATCGACAATCATATATATATATATATATATATATATATATATATTCACATTATAAACGTACCTAATTTTGATGATATAAAGTATACTTTTTTGGACAACGTTTGTAACATGAAACGTGTATTTTTAAAGTAAACTCAATATGATCCTACCAAATCTAAGTTTTCGAAACTCAAAAAAGAAAAGCTTGAACATATTGGAGATGATAATCTCTTTACCCCATCTCAAAAGGGAGTCAATAGCCAGCTTCATGTATATATCTCTTGAAACAGTTAGATCTTTGGGGGACCACAAAAGTAAAATCATAGTGGATTCTAATAGACAACAAAGCATAATAACCTAAATGGGACCTACCTCCATCAATGTCTCAATTTGATTCCCAAATTAATTAGAAACACTAATTAAAAAATTAAGATTTGAGTAATAACTAATTAATTAATTAACTTTTTTTTATTTTTATTTTTTAAAATTTTTTACAAATCCTCCACCCACAACCCAACCTTGTCCCCTACCATATTTGAACTCAAGACCTTACTTGCGGAGAGTTCGGAGAAATAGTCTCAACCCCTTAAAGTACCCCTAATCCCGTTGATTAATTAATCAACTCGTACTAGTAGATATTGCACTCGATGTGTTAAGATCATCATAGACCCTCGTGTGAAAAGGGGGTAGCTAGCTCAATTATTAGTAAACATAGTCCCTCTAATTAATTTAATTCATTAGTGGGTTAAGGTGAAAAAAAACCTAATTAATATTGATTATCACTTATGATTTCTAGAAGAAGACCGACCATTAATATAGAAAGAAATCATAAAGCCAATATTAATGGCCACCTTGCACGAGGGAATGTTGGCATTGCTAATAAAAAGAGGGGTTGTTGATGATTCCATGGGGGAGCATGCACACCCCATTACACGTAGCCGGAGCAACACCATGCACATATGGGACACCTCTTGCCTATCCTTTACATGTCCATTCTTCATTTTTTTTTTTCTCTCCAATTGAATTTGTAGAGGGGAGTATTTAGTGTTTAATCGGGGAGAAATTTAAGAATTTAATTTCAATAAAGATTATAAAATTAAAAAAAAATTAGAGAGGATTAATTTATTTTTGGAATTTATTTTAATTTTCTAAAAAGTTAGTGAGAGTACAACAATGATTGAATTTGCCCATTTCATAGTACTCCCCTTATTTGCTCAAATTTCCATGTTAGTTTCAAATCTCACGTTGCCCAAACCCCTAGGCACATATGCGAGATTGGTATTGTGAGCAATCAGTCCTTGTTAAAGACCTGACGTCCTCCTCAAGAAAGAGCACACAATCACACGGGATTAGGGGGTGTATGACTTTAAAGAAGTCATTCAAAAGGTGGCTCTCACCACATACTTGGTGTAACACTTTTAAGAGCCGCTCAAGAGGTGGCTCTTATCGCACACTTAGTGTAGCACTTTCTCAGGCTCTCACTGCACACTTGGTGTAGCAGTTTTCCTATCTAACACTTTGCTTGGCAAGCAAGACTGGTGTTGTGAACATAATCAATAACTACTTGGGTACTCAAACCAATTGGTCCAAAATGCTCAACTTGTTAATTATACTTACACCACTCACTTATAAACAAATCATAAATCACCTTATAAACTAATGTGGGACATTATATGCATGATTATGATAATTAATATGACGACATGATAGAGTTTAGAGAATAGATTATTCAGTGTTGTCTAAGTAGTTAAATTTACTGGACTGTAATAGGAATGAGTAATCAAAATTTAAATAAATATTAAAACAAAAAGAAAGGAAAAAACAAAAACACATGGTATCTGGGAGGGACAGACAAGACACCTCTTAACCATAAAATCTTGGCAAGGGAGAAAAAGGTGAAGTCATCACAATAGCAAAGAAGCTATTGGTTAATGGGGAGATTAAGGATTAGACAAATGATAATTATGGGGAAAACTTAGGGTTAATGCCACTACTCAGCCGGCCGCAATGGCTTGGACAGCCACGTTAGGTGGTGGTGGCCCCACCATCCTCATCATCATTCCCACGTTGACTCTTAAAGTTATTCTTGTCGGATGGGTTGGTAGGGCACAAATTAATTGGTATATATTAGGATGCTCATCAAACCCATATTATAAGGATTAGAAATAAATCAACTGTTTTTTCTTATCATGTTCCCCATGCTATTCCCATTCTTACTTTAGTCAAATGTTTCCCTCTTTGTCTCTTTCTTAACCTTGGATTAACTAAATCTCAAATATAACAACTTATGCAAATGCTTACTACACGTACACAAATCTTGTTATCATTATGTATTAATAGAGACACGCAATTTTACATTTATATACTCCAGTATAGACAAAATTAGTCAATAATATAATTCGAATTATACAAGCTCAGAGGATACAAGAAATTAAATGGAAGGTGAAATGTATTACTTGAGTCATCAAGATTCATATTTTGGAAGTTTTTGTGAATTTTTTCAGCTGGCAGTTGTATGTATAGTAAGGTCAAAGATATGTTGTAAAATCAAGGCAAAGGTGAAAAAGTAAAAGACAAAGGTGATTTTTTTTTTTTTCAGGTGTCTCATCTTCCACTTGTCTAGATATATATGCTTTCTCCCTTATCAGATTAAAGATCTTTCTCTTTTTTAACCCCGTTGGTTTAATTTTTGACCCGAAAAGATTAAAAGAGAAAAGGAAGAAAAAAAAACTGTTGGTTAGATTTGTGAAATTTACCTGCATCCTGCTTTTCTTTTTTTTTTTTTTTTTTTGTTTGCCCAATAGAAAATTTTTCTGTTCTTTTAAAAGAAATTTAGTCTGCCAATGAAAGACAAAAAAGTTCATTTTAGAAGTTAAAAGATTAAGCTGTTATTTTAAAAGAAAAATTAAAGGAGAAATGAAAAATATATCCTATTAAATATGGGGAAGTCAACCAAAGTCTTAAACTGATTAAGAAAAGGCAATCCTAATCAGCTCTATTTGTATGTCATAATACGTTGATCTGGGTGAAATCATGAGATCTTATGAATTTTTGACAAGAAGAAAAAAGAAGAATGAGATCTTATGAATTATGATCATATTATATGAAACTTTTTTGCACGCCTTACGCACGCGCACGGGGGCAACACGATTAGCTTACTCTTCGTGCGTGCCACCCACTAGACTGCTCGAGCAAGAAACACGCCATGCATTGGTGCGACTTGGTTTTCACTCGGGTTATTAGAATATAATTAACTCGTGTGATATATAAAATAAATGAAAATTCTTAATATTTATTAATGGTTATTTTTTATAGTTAATGTTAGAATGAGCATAAATAAATTTTATAAAAGTTATTTTTAGAAAATTTTTAATATTAATCGTGATTTTTTAATGAAAAATATGCAGTAGTTGGATAGATTATTTCAGGGATACAGCTCAAATTTAAGATTGAGGGGCCAAATTTAGTTACAAAGATGAACAAAAAGAAAAAGCAAAACTATGTAAAGAAAAGTTAATTGATTCAGTTAATGAAGTTGGACTTATCTAAATAAGAAAATCCAGTTATGGTAATAATTACACAAACATAGAGATAATTTCTTTTCTTTATAGAAAATCAAGTGATCTTTTAGAATGTTTAGGTGATTAGGCATATAATATATATGTGTGAGTGTACTAACCCTTAAAAATTTTGTTAAAAATTCTAAGGACCCATTTGAATTGACTTATAAAAAAAACACATTTTTGTAATGCTTGAAAAAAGTATCTTTTTTAGAGTTTTATCTCTTTAAATATATTTAGTAAAATTTAATTCTTAGTGAGCTTTTAAAACATGAAAGATTTAAAAATAAATATATAAATTTTGTAGATGTGGACAAAAACAAATTATGGGAAGATGTGCAACATTTGGTTAGGAAGAGATAGATTTTAAAGTTTTTTTTTTTTTTCCTTTTGATGAAACGATGTTGCACATGGCACCATATGGCAATGTAGATATGCTGTATTTAGTGCCACATGGAAGAATATGGTGTATTTAATTAATAGAGGGAAAAGTTTCTGGCGACTATGATTGCTTCTTTGATGAATATATATATTTTTAAAATCTCCCACTCCGTTGGGATTTAGCTGGGTAGTTAAGCTTATTTGGTACAAGAACGAGTACTAAGTTCAAATTTCGTAAGAGACGGAAGATTGGATTGGGAGTAACAGGAGGGGTAAAAAAAACCCTTATAAAATTCAAACTCAGGATCTTATTCTTAGGAAAGATGGTTTCAACTACTTGAAATACCTTCTAATTCCTTAATTTGTTGATAAATAGTTAGATACGATTTTAATATTTCTTTAAACCATGTAGCATAGATGTTCAATTTACCATTTGCAATAGTGATCCCCTATTAGAGTTACATAGATGTTCAATTTACCTTTTGTAAATGTGTGTACAACCCATTAGAGCTTCCTAAATGCATGGTGTTCATAGGTTTTTCTTCTCTACAACGGAAATATATAGTCCGTTTGGATTGACTTTTTTTAAAATCGTTTTTTAATAGCTTTTGAAAAATATTTTTTTTTAGAAGCTGAAAATTTTGGCTTCTTAAAAAAAGCTGTATTTGAGATTTTTTTAGAATTTTAACTTTTTTGAAAGCCAAATCAAATAGTTATTGTAAATTTAGTATAATTTTTTAGGGAAAAAAAAGTATTTTTTTCCTGTAAAAAAGCCAATTCAAATTGATAATATAGTAAGTTGCTCGAACTTGCATTAAATTCTAAATTTTAAAATATATCATTTCAATTAAACAAAATATACTCTTAGTTTATTAGAGACAAAATTTACCAAAACAATTTCAAAAAAAAAATTTCTTAATCGATTAAAATCTAAGGTATCAATAACCCGTTTGCCTTTATCCTTAATGCTCCATCATTATGCTAAACCTTTAGGGTGTCATACAAGGTTCAATTTACCTCGCGTAAAAGTAAGAAAAAGGTCATTGTTGAAACTCCACCATATATACCTTTATTCCCGTGCAATTATGCTGCCTAATTATCTTTCCCACCATAGATTTACCATCTCATCTAAACATGTCCTTGCACGTAAAGGCAAGTTCTGTTTTTGAGCCTTGTACATAAATAATTTTAATATTTTTAAATGGGTCACGGTGAATTTGGAACCCATGACTTAAGCTCTAGTACTATATCAAAGTTATCATCTTATTTAAAAACTTAAATTTATAAAAAAAATATTGATATATTTATTTATTATATTAATTAACACCCCCTCCAACTCTTCCCCCCACAAAAACCAACACACACAAAAGATATGTTATGAACCGTTAACTTTCTTAAACTATTAATTTACTTGCGGCAACATTAATTATGTTTTTGTCCACTATGAATGATACACAGATTTTCATAGTATTTTGTTTCTCTCTGGGGCCCCATGTCGTGCGCGAACGCTATGATGGTGAACATTTTTTCTCGACAAGCTTATTACTGCATGCATCGCACTCTACTCTGTATATGAGACAAACAGAAAATCACAATTTAAGCAGCAGAAGAATGTGTCGTAGAATAAACTAATTAAACCAAATCGAATTAGATTTTATTCCACTAAGTAAGAATAAGTATAGAGTAATATAGATTTTACGATGTCATTTTTTTTTTTTTTTGGTTGAGAGTTATATTTCTTATTAGTTTTATATACATTTACGGTTTAGTTTAATTTATGTAAATTCTCATTATATTGATGATGCCATTTTGTCTTATATATATGTACAAGATTTTATTTAATTAAGTATATTCTCGCTATAGTTGGCTAAAATAACGTGTCACCAATTATAAAAAAAAAAATCTCATGATAAGTATTTGTATGTCAAATTCATATATATGATCTTACAAGTGTTGTTTGCACTCAACTATGAGAGCAGAAGATGTTAAAATCAAATATATTTGGCTAAAATCAACTCTATTATCATGTTAAGAATTTTTAAAGTTCTATATCAAAACTAACTAGTACCAAGCGTAGTAGCTTAACATCGTATATGGAAGAGTTAAAGTTTGAGATTTTTCATATGAAAAGATTGTGTCTTCTAACAAACGATTACCTTCGTTCGCATACAAAGATCCTCTTGCATTATTGTTTCTATGAAACATTTTTGCAATCGTAAGTTAACACTGATACTGATATATATCACTTCTTTATTTCTATTTTTATATAATAGAAAGCTTATTATATATATTAAAAATTTAACATTCAACACAAAAAATTTTTATTATACGTATGAGAAAAGATAAAGAAGTGAAGACATGTTACGTATTAGTACATGCATTACCCAATAATTAGTCTTGCAAAACGGCATAATTTTTTTTTTTGGAACCCCCACCCCATTAGGATCAAACCCAGGACCTATGAGAATGAAAACCCGTGTAGCACTTATTATAAAAGTATTAATTAGACCATGTAAAAGAAAATGAGAAACACCTTTTTTCTATTCTTTGTTAAGATACTATTTCTTTTCTATGTTAAATATGTAATCTTAACCATAGCAGCGACATGCACCTAATTGTTCGATTAAATCTAAGTAGATAATGTTCACATGAGTATTAGTAACTTTTCCAAAGCAAGCTGAATACTTAGATATTTGTTTAATTGTGCCATTTGACTTGTCATAAGAAAGAAACTTCTATTTGACCACCACACTACACTAAAAAGTAGAGAATCGAGCCCCCATCTTGTTTGTGGTGCCTCCATTAATTTTCTTAGCCGTGTTTGATGAGGATGTTATCAACCAACGCGCTACGTTTTGACTCTCAAGTCAAACATTCAACCATATATCATGTCCCACGAGCACGCGGAATCCTTTCTTAACAGAGAAATAACCCCTTAGTTACCAACAAATTAACGATTGAGGTGGTTGCGATTTCATTTTCATAAAAAGAAAAATATAGGTTCGAATTCTGAAAGTGCATTTGTTTGAAAAAAATTTCTTTCGTTGCTCCCTAACCCGATAGAGATTAATCTCATCTAATATGATTTAGGGATGCCATGACACTCTATCTAAAAGTTTAAAAAAAATCGTATTCATTATGATATGTTTCATTTCTCTTATCTTTCTCTAAAACAGTGTCTCAAAGGTCAAATTAATTTCTACGGTATGATGATATTCAAAGTAATTGTAATTCAAAGTTTTTTTTTTTTTTTTTTTGTAATAAGAGAAATTCAGCTGATGTAACTCGATCACCGATACACTCGATGAAGCTTGACCCCCAATGGGCAAATCTCGGGTGTATAACACGTCCCCTATATTGTGCCCTAGTTAAGTCGAGGGTACTCAACTTAAAGCCAGGGACTAGATTTGAACCCGGGACATGAGTTATGTGAGTCTCCAACTTTTATCATTAATGCATCCCTAAGAGACTAATTGTAATTCAAAGTTGACAAACCAACTATTATAATAACTAGTCTGTCGATAAACATATATCGAACAAAAAAAAAACCCATGATGCATGAGTGTTTTTACATATAGTTATGTTCAGAACTCCAAAAGGCGGGTTGTTATTATACTCGAGATGGTTTACTTTGGAACTGGTCAAGCGAGCCCAGACATATTGGTAAGATGAAAGTGCTCAATAAGCATTATATTGTGGTCAATATATAATCATTTTAGAAGTGTGTATCTTTTTGAATTTATATATGGCTGTAAAAAAAAGTACACGTGTTTAAGATCAAATTTAATCCTTCTTGTTATACATATAGAGATACACCATGCATGAGTGGAGTTGAACCAATATAATGGTCCTCCCACTGAAACTGGTCAACAATGGACGCGTCGTCAACTTGCAAATCTGTGTGTCGAGAAATATGATCTTCGATTCTTCTTTTTTTTTTTTTTTCCAACCCCCGTGGAATTCGAAACCGAGACTTTTTTTTTGAGAAGATATCACGATAACATTTTGGACTTCTTGCAACACAAAATTTGAAAAGTTAAAAAGACTGTTGCCATATATCATCTTTTGCAACACTTTTCTAACCATTACTTAAAAAGGTAACAAAGGAAAAAACCATTGCTATAGATCACTTTTTGCGACGCTTTTGTAACCGTTACTTAAAACTCACAAAAACCATTGTCATAGATAACTTTTTGCAACGGTTTTTAACCATTACTTAAAACTAATATAAAAACTGTTGCTATAAGCCATGTTTTGTGCAAATTTTTAACCGTTGCTTAGAATTAAAACAAGCAAAAACTATTATTTGCAACGGTTTTCAAATGTTGCCACTAAAAAAACTGTTGCAGTAGGAATTTGCAAAGAGGCTTCAAACAACGTTTAGAAAACCATTGCAAAAAGTCATTTGCAATGGTTTCTAATCTTTTTACAATGGTTTTCAAGCCTTGCAACAAGCTGTTAATGTTATAGTGGTAGTCTCAATTACTTAAGCAAGCTCTTAATCCCAATTTTTGATTCTTCTTGCCAAGCCATGACTTGACATGTTTATCTCTATTTCTCACAACACCTGCATAGATTGTGATTTATTTGTAACATTATAAAGTTATGAATTTTGGACAAATTTTAATAATTATAAATTTCTAATAATAATAATAAGAAAGAAAAAAAATTATGGACCTTGAATGTTCAATCAGTAACCATTTTTATTAGGGTCAGAAATATAGTTTTACAGAAGTTCATTATTATTGTTATTCAAGATCAATATAACTCATGCCAGCGTCTCAAAATTTTTAATTATTTTCATAATGCACCAACAATTCAAAATTCTAAAAGTCATTTTTCTAGAACTAATTATTAGAAATTGTAAGAGGAGTCATCAAAAGTAAGTAAACAAAGTTGGTGTTTGAAGCTACCATTTACCACATGTGCCATGAGCATAACAAGAGGATCTTTCAAGAAAAGGCCAAGAGTAAAGAACAAATTTCTGTAGATACTCTTTCACTACAAAAAAAAATTGAATTTGAGACAAAAAATTCCCGTCTCAAATTTACAAAATTCTGTCTCAAAATGGATTTGAGACAGAGTTTGAGACGGAAATTTTTTGACTCAAAAACCTTCGTCTCAAATTTTGAGACGGAAAATTCCGTCTCTAATTCAGACAGAAAATTTTCCGTCTCAAATTTCTATTTCAAATTCTGTCTCAAATTCAACAATTTCTAGTCAAGTTTTTTTATATAAATAATGTTTTGTTTTGTAGAAAGAGGATCAAGAATTGCAGTGTGAATAGAACAATCTGTAAATTTTTTTGCAAGGATAAGGCTATTTTGTCATAGTTGGTAAGGTCTCCCTGATTGTTTTTCCCTTCATTGTAATGGTCTTTGTTTATGTGTTTGATCAATGAATCTCACTTGGCTTTCAACAAAACAAGAACCCCTCCACCAGCTTGTGTAAGATAACCTTTTCCCAACAAGCATTACATAGTGCTGGAATGAAGTTTCACATCTTTCTATATATTAAGGTGGTAATTAGTATAATGAAATAAATTTAACAGAAATAGAATGAGACAGGGAATGGAATAAATTTGGTAATGAATATACCATATTTGGTATACTCTAACAATGATGATAAGAATGGGTGTATTGATTCTGAATTTATGTTTGGTAATTAATATACTAACATAGTATTGAAAATGATTTATAGAAAAAGTCAAGATTATCGCTATACTAATATATTATATACAGTATAATAATAAAATTAATTATAAAAATATTACAAAAACACTACCAATACTAATATAAAGTATATTTTCATTAATAACGAAAATGATAATACGTGTATATATATAAATATACAATCTGGTGAACTTTTTATATATATGAATATATAATCTGGTGAATTTTTGTATTATTGTTTTTGCTTTTAATTTTATTTTTATTTATTAAAATTTTTATTTTTATTTTTCTATTTTATTTTTAAAATTTTTATTTTTTATTTTTATTTTCTATTTTTATTCTTATTTTTAATATAAAATGCTAAATATTAATTTTTGAAGATTATTTTATTACTTTGATGAAAAATCTAATTCCCAAGAACATGGGAATTATTTATTCCCTTGGGTTTTGTCAGGAATGGCTATTCCCATATTCATGAGAATAGGATTCCTAAAGCCATTACATCATACATTTGAAAGAGAGTTAGGATTGCCATTCCATTCTTAACCCATTCCCGTATATCAATCACCACCTAAGAGTTTTATTGAAAGAAAAAATTAGAGTTAATGTCCCATCTATTAGAGTTTCCATCTTAGAAAGTTTAAGTTTGTAGAGACAATATTGGTGCATTTGTTTATTATATTAACACGTTCCTTCACATGTAAGCTTAACATATTGGCGAATTTATTTATTATCTTAACATCATCTAGTCTCTTATCTTAACTTTTTTGACAATTAATACCCTATTTTTCAAACAAGACAAATCAGTTCATACTTTTCAATTTGTGACGCCATTAGTCTTGTAATAATTTGGACATATAAGAAAGTCAATATATTCAATTCTTTTTTTAAAAAAAACTATCTGGCCTAATTAATTTATTTCTGCAAATTATTACGTGCATTTTACATGTCTAAATTGTTAATATGTTGATAATTTTTTATTCAGAAAGTAATAATGTCACAAATTGTAAAAATAATAGACTAAACTTGTCATGTTTTGAGAATAGGTCACTTAATTTCAAAAGGGTGACTAAATGATTAATGATTAATACCCAAAAAACTAACTACATGTACACTGCATTAATTTTACAATATAAATGAAGCTAAAATATTAATCAAACGACATATAAAGTCTGTTTCGCCCAACTTTTAGATATGCAAAAGTACTTTTTTGTATTTGTAAATTCAAAAGCTGAAATTGATCTATTCAGTCCATTTTCAAAAGAGCTTTTATACAAAAGTCAAAACTTAAAAAAAGTTGAAAAACTAGAAGCTCTATATTGAGCTTTTCACGAGAAGTTGTTTCTATATTATGTCAAAAAAAATTTATTTATCTTTTCTCAAAAATATTACTCTATATTTTTTGAAGTCTAGTATTGCCCTTCAAACAACTAAATGTTCAACTCCTAAAAATATAAATGTTGAATGCGGCCCGAATTCTTTGGCAACAAGAATAGAAAATTTCCTTGTTAGCATTTACCTTGTTTGCTTCTACCATAACAATATATAATTAATATGTGTCCTTTTCCTAGTAGTATACTGTTTCCTTATCTTTGTAGAATACAGATTAGGATACTTGTGTACTATAAATAGGGGCTAAGATATTGTATTAGGTGCCTTAGGGCCACACCCCATGGGGGGTGTGGGGTGAGAGAAACCAGAGTAAGCCTTGTAATATTCAAGATCAATAATAGAAATATTCTCTGCTGCCTATAGACGTGGCTTCAAGGCCGAACCACATAATTCTCCTGTGTCCGTTTTCTTCTCGTATTTTTCGTGTTTGCATGTTTTTTTCCCAACAAACTGGTATCAGAACTTAGGTATTAATCCACTACTTGAGGGAAAAAGGAAAAATCAAAACTCACTGTGAAACCAAAATTTCTCAAAACCAAACGGTGTCTAACCAAACAAAGGTCTTTGTTCGGCGAGGAGTGGAAGTTTGCGCCTGTGGGTCGTGGTTCGTGTTTGGGTTTGAAGAACAAGCGAAGAAGATAGAATTCGCGTGCTCTTGAGGTTGATTTTGGGTATTCAGGTATTTTTTTTTGGGAATTGGTTCAAGTTTGTGAAGTAGGTTTAGGGTTAGTAGGCTTTGGGTCTTTGAGTTTATTTGGATCGGGCCTGGGTAGTGGCCTTGTCCAATTTTAGCGAGTCTTGGGTCTTGGGTTAATTAATTTTTTGTTGGGTTTCGGTTCTGTGCCAGAAAAATAATAAATTTCTTTTTTGGGTTTGGACTTAGTTTAGGCCAAAAGAATAAAAAAGAAATTTTTATTTGGGCTTAGATTTAGTCCTAAAAAAAATTCTGGCCAGTTTGACCAGTTTGACCGTGTTGACCAGTTGACCGGGGGTTTGACCGGGGTTGACTTTGACCGTTGACCATTAATTGAGGGTTGACCGGGTTTGACCAAAGCCTTACCCCACATTTTTCGACTTGCTGAGTCCGTTTTTGAGCTTTGTTTTTCCAGATTCTGCTCCGAAGTACATGTTTAGGGACAGTGTTGACTTTGACCAATAGGTTTGACTTTGACCGATGTTGAGCAAAGTTGACCGGGGGTGTTCCTAAGGTTTATCAATGTGCTGAATCCGTTTTTGCTGTTTATTGAGCCAAATTCTATCCCGAAGTGCGAGTTATGTGCAAACAAAGATGTTTTCCACAGGTGGAAAGTTTGAAATCGAAAAGTTTGACGGGAGAATGAGTTTCAGTCTATGGAAGATCAGATTCAAGGCATTTATGACAATGGAAGGACTTTGGAAAGTCATTGAAGAAGTGATCTCAGAAAAGAAGGAACCAACAGTGAGAGAAGAACTCGAAGCGAAAGCCTTGAGTGCAATACATATGTCCGTGACAAATGAAGTATTACTAGAGATTGTTGAGAAGACGATAGCAATTGAGGCTTGGAATACTTTGGTGGAACTGTATGCATCTAAATCTCTCACAAATTGCCTCTACTTGAAGAAACGATTGTATCATCTTAGAATGAAAGAAGGTACATTAGTAAAACAACACCTTGATGAGTTTACCTCTTGTTTTATTTCTTTGAAGGATGTGAGTGTTAAAATTGATGACGAAGACCAAACTATGATCGTATTATGCTCCTTACCGCCTTCATATACGAACTTTGT
This sequence comes from Cordia subcordata, assembly GCA_028554755.1. Lineage (NCBI taxonomy): Eukaryota > Viridiplantae > Streptophyta > Magnoliopsida > Boraginales > Cordiaceae > Cordia > Cordia subcordata. Next base: position 8,256,231 of record JAPTOF010000013.1, on the reverse strand, counting down.
GCACACTATGTTGGTCGGGAGGGATAAAATTACGTTTGAAGATGTGATTGCTTCATTAAAATCGAGGATCTTTAAACACATATCCCGGGACATTGGGAAGAAGTTCATGGGGAAGGTTTAGTGAGCATAGGGAGATCGGAGAATAAAGGGGGATCTTCGAGTAGAAAGAAAAGTAAGTCAAGGTCAAAATCAAAAGCAAGGAAGCTACGTTGTTTCGAGTATGGTGAAAAGGGTCACATTAAGAAAGAATATCCAAAACTGAAAAAGGGAAAGAAAAAGGTGAAAAATTCAACCAATGTGGTAGAGAGTGCTGACAGTGATGGGGAGAACTTGAGTAGTATCGAGGAAGTTTTGACTGTGAGTGCATCACAGTGGCATAATCAATAGATTCTTAATACTGGTGCAATGTTCCGTACGTGTCCTAGGCGTAACTGGTTCTCTTTTTATTCCAAAAGAGAAAGGAAAGTCTTTAAAAGTGCAATTGTGCTCTTGAAAGGGAACTTGACTGGCGGCTTATATGTCCTTCAAAATAGTACAATTACAGGTGTTGCAGCTGTTACATCCGAGGAGAGTGATAATGACACTACGCAGTTATGGCACAAAAGGTTGGGCCATATAAGCGAGAGGGGACTGACCGAGCTAAGCAAGAGGGATTTGCTTTGTGGACAAAGAACTGGAAAGCTTGAATTTTGCGAGCATTGTGTCTTTGTAAAGCAAACGAGGGTAAAGTTCAGCAAGAGGCAGGAGAACACCAAAGGTACACTTGATTATATTCATTCTGATCTTTGGGGTCCTAATAAAGTTCCTTCGAAGAAAGGTGCCAGCTATTACATCACTTTCATTTATGCATACTCTCGGATAGTGTGGGTATACTTCTTGAAAACTAAAGATGAGGCGTTTTCAACATTTGTCGAGTGGAAGACGTTGATTGAGAAGTAGACTGGTAAACAAATTAAGCGTCTTAGGACTGACAATGGGTTGGAATACTGCAATAAAAAGTTTGATGAGTTCTGCAGGAAACATGGCATTGTGAGACACCGCACATGTGTGGGACACCACAACAGAATGGAGTTGCAGAACGCATGAATAGAACTTTGGTGGAGAGAGCTCGTTGTATGCTTTCTCATTATGGCTTGAGTCAAGACTTTTGGGCCGAAGTTGTTAATACAGCATGCTACTTGGTGAATAGGTCTCCATCCAAAGCTATTGAATTGAAAACTCCTTTTAAGTTATGGTCTAGTAAGTCTGTTGACTACTCTCGATTAAGGGTGTTCGGTTGCCCTATATACGCTCACGTGAAGGATGGCAAGTTAGAGCCGAAGGCAAAAAAGTGCATATTTCTAGGCTACGCGTCCGAGAGGAAAAGTTACAGGTTGTGGTGCATAGATCCAAAGTCTCCAAGTTTCCTCATCAACAGGGATGTGACATTCAATGAGTCTGCTTCATTAGACCAAGAAAAGGAGAAAGCGGTAGCTGGTTTAAACCACGGTGTCAAAGAGCAGGTGGAGGTATTTGCTGATGTTCCAAATGTTCCATCTAGCAGTAGTAGCAGTCAAATTCAGTTGACTCAACCAACTGAGGTACATGATCAAAATGTGCCTGAACAACAGAAGTACAGCATTGCCACTGGGCGAGAAAGAAGACAGATTAGAGAGCCTCAAAGGTACGGATACGCTGATCTTGTTGCTTATGCTTTGACTGTTGCCGAAACAATTGAAGGACATGAGCCGAATTCATACAAAGAGGCCATATCTGGGAAAGATTCTGCTCAGTGGGTGGGTGCCATGAGTGAGGAGATTGAGTCTCTTCATAAGAATCAAACATGGGAGCTTGTTGAATTGCCTAAGGGACAGCGAGTTGTCAGTTGCAAATGGGTTTACAAGAAAAAGGAAGGTACTCCAGGGGTTGAAGGTCCTCGATACAAGGCGCGATTGGTGGCAAAAAGCTATACACAAAGGGAGGGTGTTAACTTCAACGAAGTGTTCTCTCCGGTTGTGAAGCATAGTTCTATCAGGGTTTTACTTGCCTTGGTTGCTCTTCATGACTTAGAGCTTGAGCAGCTAGATATGAAAACAGCGTTTTTGCATGGTGATCTTAAAGAGCAAATTTACATGAGTCAACCGGAGGGGTATATAGTTCCTGGTAAGGAGAATCATGTTTGCAAACTGAAAAAATCCTTGTATGGGTTGAAGTAGTTACCTCGGCAATGGTACAAGAGATTTGACATATTCATGATAGGTGCTGGATGCACAATGAGTGCCTATGACAGTTGTGTGTATCTCAAGAAGCTTCCAGATGGTTCGTTTGTGTACTTGTTGTTGTATGTCGATGATATGCTTATTGCTGCTAAAAGCATGTCCGCAATTGACGAATTAAAAAGCAGCTGAGTGATGAGTTTGAGATGAAGGATCTTGGAACAGTGAAGAAGATTCTTGGCATGGAGATTTACAGAGATTGAAACGTTGGGAAGCTGTTCTTGTCTCAGAAGAGTTATATTGAGAAGGTGCTAGAGCGTTTCGGGATGCTTAAAGCAAAGTTTGTGAGTGTGCCGCTTGCTGCTCATTTTAAGTTGTCTGCAGATTTGTCACCTAAAACTGAGGAGGAGGTGGAGCATATGTCTCGTTTCCATACTCGAGTGCTGTTGGTAGCTTGATGTATGCTATGGTGTGCACTCATCCTGACATTTCACATGCAGTTAGTGTTGTGAGCAGGTATATGGCATCGCCTGGGAAAACACACTGGGAAACAGTGAAATGGATAATAAGATATTTGCGTGGCACTGCGAATGTAGGTTTGCTATTTAGCAAAATGACTGGAGATTGTAAGAGCTTGATGGGTTATTGTGATTCAGACTTTGCGGGTGACCTTGATAAGAGAAGATCTCTGACGGGTTACGTGTTTACGTTCTCTGGATGTGTTATTAGTTGAAAAGCGACATTACAGTCTACTGTGGCATTGTTGACTACTGAGGCGGAGTACATGACAATTGAAGAAGCTGTGAAGGAGGCCATGTGGTTACAAGGCCTGGTTCGTGATCTTGGACTGTAGCAAGATACAAGTACAATCTTTTGTGATAGCCAGAGTGCAATCCATCTAACGAAGAATCAGATGTATCATGAGATGACTAAACACATTGATATCAGATATCACTTTATCAGAGATGTTGTATCACACGGAATCATATCGGTGCAGAAGATATCTACCCATGAGAATCCAGCATATATGATGACTAAGGTGGTTCCAGTCAGCAAGTTCAAGCATTGTTTGGACTTGGTTGCTATTTGCGGTGTGGAGCAATGAGCCTTAGGGGCAGTTGGCAGCAGGGATGATGGTATGTTGATTGAAGCGAATACGTGCCAAGGTGGAGATTTGTTAAATGTGGCCCGAATTCTTTGGCAACAAGAATAGAAAATTTCCTTATTAGTATTTACCTTGTTTGCTTCTACCATAACAATACATAATTAATATGTGTCCTTCTCCTAGTAGTATATTGTTTCCTTATCCTTGTAGAATACGGATTAGGATACTTGTGTACTATAAATAGGGGCTAGGATATTGTATTAGGTGCCTTAGGGCCACACCCCATGGAGGGTGTGGGGTGTGGGGTGAGAAAAATCAGAGTAAGCCTTGTAATATTCGAGATCAATAATAGAAATATTCTCTGCTTCCCGTGGATGTAGGTTTCAAGGCCAAACCACGTAATTCTCTTGTGTCCGTTTTCTTCTAGTATTCTTCGTGTTTACATGTTTTTCCCCAATAATAAAGCTAAATAATCAACGACTTTTATTTTACATCACTTTTATCCAAAATTTTACTGTTAAAAATTCTACAAGTTTAACTGCTAAATTCTCACATATCACCCTTTTCATCTTTACACAAACTTTCGTTAACATGCACACAATCTTTTTCTGTAAATCCCCTCAATCTCGGTGGTGACGACAAAAGATCACAACCCTATACAAATCTTAACTTAAACCTAGTAATAGTTGTTGCTATTTGCATGAGAAAGGCAATTGAAATGCGAATGCAACTTTTTCTTCTAACTTCAATTTTGACTCCAGCAAATGGCAACACATGTAAGCTCTTTTTTTTCTTTTTCTCTTTAAGAGAGATCAATGGCAGATTAGATATTAGATGTAACTAACGAGAATCGATTACATATTACATGTAGCTCTTTTGGTGGCTTGTTTTATATAAGTGACAATAACTGAGGGATGAATAAAATCCAAAAACACTTTGATGAACTTTCTGGGGACGACAAAAGATGGTGAAGGGTTTGGTGTAGAGGACCCTCTTTTGTTTCCAGATATTAGCATTCAGCTCTGCTTTTTCCCAAAAGAAGAAAGAATATTCTCTTCGACTACAAAAGGAGAATTAACTAAAGGTGGATAAAACGGGGCGAATGTTAGCACATGCAATATTATCCTCTAAGGCCACATAGCTACGTGTTTAATTTAAAAAAAGAAAAAGACAGAAAGAAATTATCAGTTACAAAATCACTACTTCTGTTCCTTTCAACTGTTGATGATATTTAAACCAAACACACCAAAATAATTTTCCATCAGGGTGTTAACGTGGCCTTCCCGGAGGCCACAAACCTCCTTATAAATTATGAACGATATTCAACTGTCATGTACGGTTAATTTAACAATGATAAAATAATAATATATACTGTTATAGTGTTACGAAGAGATTTTTATTCTTATCTTCCAATGATGCGCGGATACATATTGATATCAACAAATTGTAAAATGCACGAGACAAAATATAGGGTTAGATATAATTAAGTTATCACTTCATCTAAAAATTTAAATTTATAGAGAAGATATTGGTATATTTATTGATTGACGTTCCTTCACATAAAGCTTGATTTATTTAGAAGTTCGAACGTGAATAATTTTAATATTTTTAAATACGTGGAGGTGAGTTTTAAGAAGGCTGTGTTTAAAAGCTTGCACATAGACAATTTTAATATTTTTAAATAGGTAAAGTTGAGTTTTGACCCTAAGACCGTTTGATTTTTAGACTTTAATATCATACTCAATTTCCACATAATCTAAAAACTTTAACTTATGAAGAGAATATTGGTGTATTTACCAATTGTATTATGAGATATCATCTTGGTCAGAATTCTAGCCTTCTAGTGGTGTATACATATCTATTATGTTTAGACTCCTCCAAGCTGCATTATTATGAATACTTGTATTTTAAAAACACCCGTGCTTTACACTGTTCAGTTTTATTTGCTTTTATCTTAAATGATTTTCTAATTCTAATTTTAATATCATTCTCTCTATATAAACATTAAATTCTATTCCAATAAATTTTACTTCTCTCATTTAAATTTTAAATTCTAGTTTTGGAAGAGAACTAAATTTTAAAAGTCAAATTAAATTATAATTTTAGAATTCTAAATCATTCTTTTCTAAATTTTAATTCTAATCCTAAATTCGATAAACATTTTCTAATTCTAAATTATAATAAAGTTGATATTTTCTTGTCATGCATTGAATTTTGTGGAATGCCAATATTTAGAGTTACTCCAATAGCACTAACTCCAATAATTGTAACTCCTGTCATACTAAATTTAAATAATGACACTTAATATACCTAACTCCAACAATTTACGCCTGTCTTTTTATTTTGTTTTCTGGTATAAAAATTTTGGGTACCACACACGTGATCATAATGGAAAAGTAGTGCGGTAATAAAAAACGTATTATTAGGAGACTTCAATCTTCTTGGCCAATAATAAATCTCTATTGTCACTCTTGACAAGTTTGCGTATTTGTTTGAGATATAGATTTTATATTAATAGTATTGGCTGTCACTCTTTGCCTTATATAACTAAAATAACGAAAAGTAATATAGCATCTTAATAAAATATAAAGAAGCTTATGTGGCATCTTCTAAAACTTATACCCTAACTTAACATAACATCTCATAAAGTCATATGACATCTTTTAAAGATCTCTTGAAATATAATTTTATTATTATTATATATATAAAAGTGAGAATCCATCCCTTTCTAAATTGGCGCGATTGGAGCGTTCACCATCGCTCTATTCTTCCATCTACCACTGCGCGCGCCTCCACCTAGAATGCTTTCTGTTTTGTTGTTAAGCATGAATAAGTTACTAAGAAGTTATTGGTTGACAAGTTTGAATTTTAGAAAGTAAAAAATTTGGAAGAACTTTTCCTTCACCACTCCCAAGCCAATAGAGATTTGTCTCAAATTTATTGTGATTTGGAGGACACCACACCCTATCTCAAAACAAAAAAACAAAAGAATGAACAAGTTGTATTAATTAATATATAGATCAATCAACTTATCCTGCTCGGACGAGAAAAAGATATCTTATGATAATTATAATCAAGAATTGTAATTATTATAAATTCATAAATTTGTAGATAATTAATTAAATTATTATTAATTAAATAAAGATCAATCAGCTTATCCCGCTCGGACAAGAAAAATCATAGTGCAATACAGCTAAAAGCTCGGGAGGGACATTGCTAACTCAATCTAAAAATAATTGGTTAAGCCTCGTTTTCCATGCGAGATCTTTTGTAAAATATATCTACTTATAATTTGGTTATGAAGATCACTTAAATCTTTTGAAAAATAAATAAAAGACAACTTACACTACAGGCAGATAGACAGGAAAAAAAAAGAGTTGCACGAGGGCATGCATAGTGAAGGCAAATAAATGCTGATTCTAAATTTTGCTGAAAATGTGTATATTTAAGATATTTTTAATTTAAAATTTATCTTTTCCACTATTGAAAAAACTCATTTCTATGTTAATGTTAAATTGTGTGTGTTAAGTAACATTTATTGAACAATTAGATTAGCTCCCAATAAGGATGGTAATAGTTTTTCACCCCATACTACTCTACAAGAATACCAATGTATCAATAAAAATTTTCTCATTTAGTGGTTAAAATTTCTCATGTCACTTTGAACACCAAAAGTTCAAATTTCGTTAACAACACTTTGCAATATTTGTATTATTAATAGGTAAGAGTTTGAACAAATAAGCCTATCGACTTGTGTCCCATAGGAGATGGCCTATTATACATACATGCATATATATATATATATATATGTGTGTGTGTGTGTATGTATATATATTAATTCCTGCAATATTTAATATTTGTGATTCATGCAACACCATGCATGATCACCACACACATTAGTGTTCTCTATTACAAGAAGTTATCAATCAAGAATATAATAATGTGTTGCGCATGAATATTGCATTCTTGACCTTCGATATGAAAACAATCAAAAATTAAAAATACAAATCAGGAGTCAAAACTTGAGCTGGAACAGAAAATGACTTTTCAGCAAGAGTCAGCCTCACTAGGGTTTATATCATAACTTCGATTTTGTTTTTGCGCCTCGACACTGTTCTTTTCGTAGCTGATCCGATAAGTGACTCTATAGCGACTCAGGATTTGAATTGCTCCCCCAAGGACATGGGACATCTGATAATACTGAAACTTTTACCACGGAGCATTTAATATATTTAATTAGCTTTCTGATAATCTCATGTTCTAAAAGACATGTGGCGTCAATGTAGATGTATATATATATATATATATAGATACATACATACATATACATACATATATATGTATGTATATGTATGTATGTATTGCATGAAATTATAAGGAAATAAGTGAATTTTCCACAAATTGTTTCTACTAGAGGAAAATAGACAACTCACAACAAATATCCATTTTGGTTAAAAAGATAATTAGCATCCCTAATTTTTTCTTTCTTTACTCTTTAATTTCCCTTTTTGTTTTTTCTCGACCTACTCAAAGCTATAAGCTGCGCTACACTAGATGTAATGATCCAAGCCTAACTACTGCTCTACAATCACATCCTTAGATCTCGTGGTGATAGTAATATCTAATCCAAATTATGATAAACTAAACATAAATTTCACAAAAAACTAACGTAGAATGGATCGGGCATCACAGTAAAGCCATTCTAGAAATGCGCATATCTCGTATCGTTGTCTTCTTTTCTCTTTACCTCAATAATTTCCGTTGTCCTCTTTATTCTTTCTTTTCGTCGGGGCTACCCACACTTGAGTCAAAGTCTGCAATTAAAATATGGTGGTCATCTTCATTCTTGGTTTGGTAGCACTTAAATAAGTGATGAAACTCGTGTCATGGCATTCTAACGCAAATGTTGCAATCAGATTGATATATATAGGGAACAAAATAAAACATGCGAGAATCTAATGGTAAAAGACATAGAGAGAGAGATATCAATTAATGTTGGGTACAGAGATCATTAAAGAAGATGAAAGCTGCCCTTGAAAATGACCACAAGAGACTTTTGCTTCTTTCTGCATTGCATTGACATGCAACACCAGCATGTGCGCACACACACCACACACAGTGACACAAGACGTGCGTACGAAGATGACATGAACTCAACTTGGTTTATTATTTTCTCATCCTAATAATTAAAATTTTGAATCCAATAGTTCAAGTTTCATGATCTTTGAACTACAAATTAAAAGGAAAATTACATGTGAGTTTTTTGAAATAGAATTTCGTGATTTTATAATTTCGCTTTGGTAAAGAGTTGAAGACCATTCAGTTCGATGTAACTTTATTATTTTAAAAAATAACATTGATTTTTGGAATCCATCGCTACAAACAACCATATTCACCGAGGGCACAAACAAAAAAAGGTGTTAATCAATGTAAAAAGCATTATGTGACCGCCGAGCGTAGATCGCCCACCCAGCGCCCCGTTCATTGGGGCTTAAGACAAAGTCAGCCAATCACGCTAGGTCAACAAGCATAAAGCATATAAATATAGTCAATTCAGAAATGTCGACAATAGTATTTAATTACATGTACCATGGACATCTCACGTATTGGAAGAGCAAAAGAGTTAAATGCCTCATTCTTTAAAAAAAAAAAAAACCAAAATCCCATGTTTTTTAAATTGATGAGTTAAATACCACAAATATGAAGTTTTAGTTTGCTAAAAATTTTATAAAAAAAAAGAAGAAGAAAATGACGAATTTATAGCAAGAAAACTATACTTCTGGACCTACTTAATTGGCATCCCAAGTTGGAGTTTTCAAACTACAATATCAATTTATGGCATTTAACTCGTTAATTTAAAAAATATGACATTTTATTTTATTTTTTAGATTAGGGCATTTACCCCATTTTCTCCCCCTATTAGTACTCAACAAGCAGAACTCACAACTAGGCCCCTGGTTCTAGAAAATTTGTCAAGCCTTGACAATTAGCTAGCAAAACAAAAATATAGATCTTGAAATTTCGTAAGTTAAATGATTTCAAGCTCATCGTTTCAGGGTAACTAATATCATAATAATAAATATTTGAAAATTTTCCAATTTCGTATGAATTGAGAAATTTTGACTTGAAAGTCATGTAAACACTTTTTAAACATATATATAAATTTATGGTTCAAATTCCTTTGGATTTCAAAATGATCTATGGACTTCAAGGATCCCAAAAACGTTAATGGTAAGCTTCTGCAATGATCTTCTGTTGGTATTTGGAAGGAAGAAGAGAGGAAAAGGGAAAAGGGAAGGAGTAAAAGATAAACAAAAACGAGAACAATAAATAAACAAGATCAATAACTCAATATATATCACACATACAATCTTTTTCCTTTTTGTCTTTTTTTTTTTTGGGTCAGAACACATACAATCATATGGAACCATTATCTTACAAAATAATGGGAAGTAAGTTGGTAAACTACATGGCGTAGACATATATAATTTTTCCCGAAACATAATATTGAATCGGGGAATTTGACAAACCATAGAAGATGTCGTGCATCACATTCGTCCTAAAAGAATTCAAAAAAGGTCGATAATTCACATTTGCTTAACATGGCAGCACCACGTTTTAACACCGATGGCTTCAAATTGATATGATTAAACAGCATACCAAGACTCAAAAGGTAATAATATTCCTTTCCATCATCAAAGAGTGAGTCGAGTCAGATTGAAAGCAATGAGTCTCTAGATGATATCAAAGAAAAAATTCCAAACAAATTCAGATGAAAGATTATGCAAAAGCTAGCTGTAAGGAATATATATGTTAAGGCTCTCTAATGAGTATGGCAAGTTTTATTGCTGCGTTGCTTGACTTTCTGCTAGCATCTTTTCTTTTTTTTCAACTATGCATGACCCATATGCATGTATATAGATGTCTTCTCCCAAAAGTCATTTTATATAAACATATATGTTGCGTCTAATTTTCAAAAAATTCCATGTGACATTGATAGATATGTTAGGTCTATATCTATTGACCACCTTTTCTCCAAGTGAAGTACATTTCTCGATAAGTATGTGTCAATTGTGGTAGACATTTTCGCTTTTATGGAACGAAATTCCAATGCCAAAACCTCTTATGCGCCTGTTGTTTTTTGCTTTATGTTATTATCCCTGAGCAGGAATATTTTTAAGAAACTTTTCGAACTCAGAATCGATTCATTTTTAGTGTGCGTAGGTAAAAATTATTTAATATGTCAATTATAGCAGACATCTTCCCTTTCACGTAAAAAAATTCTATAACCCTAGATGTCTTAGGTATTAGTCTTTTTTGACTTTCCGTTTTGAATCGTGCAAAATATGAATATTGTTTGGTGGTATCCCTTTCAGCACATCAAGTTAATGCTTTTCATTTTTGTCATACGTGGCGTGCAGCTATAAGGATTTCAAGATGCATGCGTGTATGGTTATGCATCATATCATTATATATATTATTCATGTGATTAAAAAATTCTGCTGGCATAAATATTACTTGTCATTGGTGCATAGTTTGCTCGCATCTCATTGGATTTGAAGGTTGAAGAATAATTCTTTTGTAAGAAAATCAATAGTAATTTATCACTTTCTCTTACGTGCTAATGACTCAACTCAGACTTATACATTCCAAATAAAAAATACTATCACTAGACTGCACCTTGTCTTAAAGGTTGAAAAACATATGTTCCCAATAGCGCTTAAAAAAAAGATAACTACTTTTGGGTTAGAAAATAACAGAAGAACATATAATACCAATACAATAATATATAATTGAATACACAAAGAGAAGATAATATAACTACTGTTGTTATAAAAAAATACCTTTAATAATTGTCATTATTGTGGCTTCGTATTTTGAAAGTATTAAATAGTTAACTCATTATAGTTGCTATTAAATACATATTCATATGTAACTGATAACATAAAAATTTTAGAGTGTAACTGATAACATAAAAATTTTAAAGTGCACCATCTGCTAGCAGATCTTCTAAACTAGATTGAGTTCGAGGTTCTTTAAACAATCATTTCTATTATCTTTGTTAGATCATTTGAAAATTTTATTCCTCAAAAATTGATTTTCTTTTCAAAAATTTATCCATCAGATGGATGCCCTATTAGAAAGAACGACAATTATAAATATAATTTAAATTAGTATAAAAAAATATTCCAATCATAATCAATAAATTAAAAAATAATCTACACAAAAAAGGTTCTCGATTTTGAAGTGATTGAATCACACAAAATACTAGTGCTTTTATAATTTGTGGGGATCAATTTGTTTTTAATTTTAGATATCAAACTTGGTTGAGTCTATTCATTTTCAATAGTAGAAGATATATACATTTTGTCATGAATCTTTTGAAATTTATAACTAAATATTTTAAGTATTAACTGATTGCAATTAAACTTTTATGTTAAAAATAATAATCTATTCTAATAGATAACAAATAACAGAATAAAAAAAAGATAACAGATAATAAATTATGCATAAACTAATTGCAGCATAATCGTGCTGAGTTCGCACCTTTACAATACTTGAAAGAGACTAACTTTAGTATACATAACAAATAATACAAGAGGTAACTATCATCTTGGTAGGTTATAAATGTCATAATATTTTGTGGTGTTCAAAAAGAGTAGCTTAAATGACAAAAGCAACAAATGCACAAGTTTGAAACACTACAAGAGACATTTGAGATCAAATTCTTAACTACATCGGTGCATGTGGTGGGACACACAGCTGCACTTAGATTTCACTATTTTAGTGGATCGGGAAAAAATAACAAAAAAACCTCAATTATATTGGATCAGAATATTATAATATTCCTTATTGGGACTAATTTTAGAAATTCTTTCTTGGCCACTGGCATATTACGTATAGAACTTTAGCATGTCAATAACTTTTGAATTCAAACTGCTAAATCTTTTCTTTGAAGCCGTTGGCACTTAATGGATAAGGAGCAAACCCAAGTCCAAGGAATAATCACCAAAGATTTGTTTGGTCCAGTGGCACCATTATTAGTTTACTGTCTGGATTCTCTTTTTCGAAGGAAAGAAAAAGATTTGGGAAAGAATTAGGTTTTCTCTTGCTTAGATTCACTCTTTACAATTCTCTCCATTCAGGATTTGTTAACGAAAAAAGAAAAAGAAAAACGAAAAGTTGATGAGAAAAAATTATCATTAAATTTTCTTTGCTTTTCCAATCTTAACCCAGCACTCCCATCGTAACTCCCCCAACGTTAGACTAAGGGTAATTCAAGCTGTTAAAACTATATCTCTCGGAAATAACGACCTGGGTCCTAATCTCACGGGCAGGGGATTTAAATTAAATTATAAAAAAAAAAAAAAGAGAACTAACAATCCCAAAGTCGTTTTCCTGATTCAACACATAGCCACATTGACTGCATAAAAGTCCTCATTCAAGTCAAGCGTGCAAGTGCAGTTAGCTTGCGATCAAGGGATATCAAATATTAAGACATTGATTGATTGATTGAGTAACGCACCAAGAAAACAGGTCGCCATCATTCGTCAAAAAGACCAAATTAATTGGATGCGTGATTCTTTTGCTATTGGAAAAGAATAGATGTTCCGATTGATTAGTAAATTTGGGTATTGATTAAAAAAAAAGACGCATTCATTGCCGTGAAAAGTAAAAATACATGAAAGATAAGAATACTTGAGTTTTTATTCTAGCTGTCCATCATTTGGTAGAATACCAAATTGGTGAAGAAAGTAACAAATGAATAATTCAGAAGCAAGAGGGTTTGAAATTTATGACACCAAGTCGTATTTACCAGCATGAAGTTAGACAACACCAACTCATGGGCCCTGATATTAGCTTCGAAGAGATAATTTGGATTTGAAGATCTAATAACATAAACAAAATGATGTGATTATAATAAAATAATCTAAATACTTCACCGTCATTTAAACTCCTTCGAAAAATTATTAACACTATAACCTCGTCACAAATAAGTCAACAAAAAACCAATTCCATCTTAGAGTTGATGAGAAAGTATCACGTATTCTAATTGTTAAGAAGACAAAAAATGAAGATGCAAACTTTTAGTTAATGGTATTGAAATTGTTCCATATACCAACTGAAAAACACACTGCTCTGTGCAATGCCTACAAAAAATTACAGAAAGATGGCAACTCCTCGCGTAATATCTGGCCAAAGAATGTAGATTAAAAGCTAAACCTAAAAAAATTACAACACCAACATGGTGGATAAATAGAAGCTTTACAGATTTTTCTTTTGCTATGGTCATCATTCTGCATTGCATCAACAAATATGTCTACAGCTTCAAACTAGGCGGGCAAATTCTAATAATAGCAAGTCCAAAATATAGCGGCTAAACTAAAATTCGAATAGCCGATGAAATAGCGAGTAGGTATTCTTGCCTAACCTTTTCCCAAACTCCACCAATCATCAGATGACCCTTAACACCTTCCGTTGTTATGTTGTCCTCGTTGTATGATTCGCAACTCCCCATTGTCTCGCGGATTCTCTTAACACTTGAGTCGTCTAAGTTTTCAACAGAGTGATCAGCTGCTCTCTTTCCACAGGATTGGTTTTGTTCCAGCTGTACTTTGCTTGTTAATGTTTCAGGAACCTCATTCTCGTCATTGAAGTCCAGCATGGCTAGGTGGCCCGAAGAACCAAGAGGATGAGGCAACATGCCAATCGGACAGGGGCTCCATGATTTTGTGACCGTCCATCTGCTTTTAAGTTCACCATGATCATCTCTTGGCTCTACATTGTTGCTCTTCATTCGACGAAGTTGAATTAGCTCAAGCTTCTTTGCAGCCTGGTTAATAGACTCTTCTTGCTGAGTAAAGAAGCTTTGAGAATCAGTATGGGGAGCAAGCACAAATCTAGCATCTGGTTCTTTCGCACTTATCATTGAGAGTTTATTGAGCTTGTGGGTCAGAGTGCTGTTTCCCATCAGACGAGCAAGAACAAGGGCAGAAGTCATCAACTGATTGTCGCCATGAGAGCATGCCAAAAGACATTTATGTAGTAATTCTGACAGAGTTTCGTTTGGTATGTTCAAACAAGAACCTTCAGTTTCAGTTGCCAATTCCTTGCGCCAAACATGTTTTGAGGTGCCAAGGACGCCAACAAGACATTCCAACAGGCGAGAAAGTTGGTCAGTTTGACAAGACAGAGACAAATTCTGTAAAGAAAGTTGCTCACCTGAAAAAGATCCACATAGAAATACAAACACAGATTATTTGGGTCAGATTAAATATATCAGTTGGCAAGTCTAAGCTAATCATAGACAAAAATGTTGCACTGTACAAGCAGAACACCCTGTTTAAGGGCTCAAATGAGAGAACCATAGAAGTAGGCTATATTACTGGTTTTACTCAAGCCATGGGTAAAGTACATTAAGCAAACATGCTAAATCTAATAAAAGAGGCGGCAGCTAAAGATACATAATGTAGAGTAAGTACTTAACTCCATACAAGCAAGAGCTAATTATCAGATATTCACACAAAGCACTTATTCTTCATTCAAGCAAAGACTTTTCACCTTAACATTGGTGCCAAGGAGATTATTTCAAGTCAAAGCCATCCAACATTTAACCAATCTGGAGAAAATCTGCAATATATACAACTTCTGCATCGACTGCAACAATTGATTGGTGCAAACTTAAAAAAGGCATGCTTGTACAATTGCGTTTCTTGATTTGCAAACAACATGGCTGCAATAATGACGTTATCGCGCCACAATACCTAAGATATTTCACTATATAGACAGGTTCTTTGATAACTGAAAGCCTGGAAAGAAATCTTACATCTTTCTTGTTTATCATTTTCACGAGTCTCATACTTCTGGAGAACAGCCCTAAGAAGAGTGAGAAGTAACTCTGGTTCTTTGTTTGATAATTTCACTATTACAGCTTTCCAGTCATCAAATATAGCATGCATATCGTTGGCTTGGCATTCTGAACTGTCCATGACCTCCATCACATCTGATGAATCTAATGTCTTCAGCAAAATTTCCAACATTACAGATACTACTTCAGAAGAGTAGGAAGAATATAATTGAAGAACATTCTCCATTTTTTTCCTAAGGTGCTTCTTAGAACCTGCAATAGACAACCATTGCAAGTAAAGAAACTTAGAACATCATACAAACCAATGATGATGTCTTGTTCACATCAACCATCAATAAAGATTTGCATACTCATACATCATGATTGTCCATAAACAGTTTGCAATTCCAATATTTGCAGTCGTTAGAAGGATATATAATGTACTGTTCTAGATTAAGAGTTCCATTTACCTCAAGAATTACTAGCCAAGGAAATAATGTATACTTAAAAGTAAGAGTTAAGATCTGTTTACTTTTGAATGAGGATATTTCCAAAAATTTTAAGATAATTTTTGAAACTCAGCTATGATCATAATTCATATGCGAACTGCTAAAATTTAGATGAACAAATTTCTCAATTTTGGGAATGAGTGATATGGCAGCTAAAAGTTACAAAACAAGCTACTAACTAGGGCCTGAGACACCAAACTTAATGGTCTAGACTTACCTGCCTTATTGAGAAAAAATGAGTGATTGGGGAATCATACATATCCACCACACAACAACCCCCCCCCCCCTCCAAAACTCAAAACTCAGAAAAGAAAAGAAAGAAAGAAGAGAAAAAGTTAAAGGACCCTAGCTTTCGAAATGCTCAATTTATGTCTAGGGGTGAGAATTTGGATAGTAATCAAATTAAATTGAACTTGTTTTTTAATTTTAAAAACCAAATAGACTAAAACTGAAATATATTCTGGTCTATTTAGTTCAATTCGGCTAAAACCAAAATTGGACCAGAGAGAGAAGAAAAGAATAAACTGTTGCATGAAAAATTCAACAAAACCTAAATCAATCGCTCTTATTCATTAAAATATATCATAAACAAAATGTAATAGATCATGTGCATAATTAAATACATACATATATATATGTTGTAATTAAGTTGGTTACAAATTAAAAAGCTCAAATTAAATTAAAAGGGATAAGTCGACAAGAAGGCCGAAGGATCAAGAGGGGAGGTGGCCACTTAGTGCTTAACTGAGAGAGGGAGAGAGAGAGAAGGGAGAGAGAGAGGGAGGATTTAGCTTTTAGGTTTAGCCATTTAGGGAAGGAGGCTTTTATGTCAAATATTCTGACATAAATGATATATGAAATGTATATAAAATATTTATATATTTTCAATATATAAGTTATTTTTCAGTTAATTCAATCTCTTTCCTACTAACGGAACCGAACCGAACCAAACCAAACCGAAAAGAACGAAATATTTAAAAAAAAAATAACCAAACCGAACCAAATAGACCATACTCAGTTCATTTTGGTTCAATCAAAAATATCATGCCCCATTTGCCTTCAATTACAAGACAAAGCAAAATAAATAGAAGGAGATTTTGTAATAGGAAGGCAATGCTGTTAAATGAACAAATACATGCTGGTGGTTCTAGCCTGCAATGAGGAAGAATAAATAGTTTTGCGGTTAGGGCAAACATTTCTTAAGCAGAACCACGAAATAATATCCTGTTGGTGAGACCATAATGATTAGTCCATCCAGTTGGAAGCCACTAATTTGATTACTTAATCATTAATTAATTTTATCTGCGCGGCAATAGAATAGGTCTTTAGTTTTGCATCTCCACAGTATTACAAATAAGAACTTAATCTTGCAAGAGCTTTGATGTGCAAGCTTTTTCAGCGTAAGCAAGTAAAGTAAAGAAAATTCCAACACCAGTAACTGACAATATGTGATGTGTGAGAAGATGAAATTAAGTAGAGTTACCTGAAGCTTTAGTATATGGGTGCTTGGCAGCCATAAAAGAAAGGAACTTGTTATGGCACCTAGAAGTTCAAGATTTTTAATGCCTGTGACAAGGAAGGGAAGTTGATACTAACATACAAGATTGCATCCTCTTACTAGTGCGAGTATGGATGCATTTACTTATTGCTAAGAGTAGATGCACCATATCTTATGGGAATAGCAGAAGTGGCACAGGGTCAGCTACAAATCATCATGAAAGAACTGCCAACATCACTACCAATAGGTACATAATAGATACTTCTATCATTCTATGAACATGTTCATATTTAAATTAGAAAGAGATCAAACTTCAGTTGTCACCAGGCCAAGAAAGCCTCACTATTACAATTTGTGGGATCATAACCTTATCTCTTGTAGCGCCTGACCTGGGCCAAATGCCCTTGCACCAAAGCAAGGTAAAATATGCAGCCAGAAAACAGCAGAATTTCCATTTTCTCAATCAAACTACATCCCCAACTCTAGATTTGAATTAAGGCGTAACAGGTTTGCCAAAATATTGTGTAAAAAATAATTTTATTCAGAGAGAAGGCTATTAGATCCTGTAACAGCCTGAGCACCAAACCACTTTCTACTTCTTGGGGTTAGCATTTTTGTTTTTCTATCATTTCACATAGGGGAGAGATGACATTATCTTACAATATAAGATGCCCCTCATATACCATCACAGGGTATATATCATTTTAGTTACCCTAGCGGTATGTTATCGTTAAGCACAAAAAAGTGTTTGCAGACATATTTGTATCTTTGATCACAATAAGAGCATTTAAAGGCGCCAAATACACAAAAGTAAAAAACCCTAGTGAAAGCAAACAATTTTTATAAGAGAATACATCCAGATAGGCAAGGTAATACCCCAAAAAGCAAGAACCAAACAATATAGTAATAAATCTAAAACTAGCTTAATGAGCCAACTGTAGGTACTTCATGTTGGTGCTCAAGCCCCCATTTTTATGGCAGAGGAAATATAGTTTCACCCATACCAATAGTCCTTAGATTCCCAAAGCCCAAATAGCCATCTCAAGATACTATGAGAGATACCAGACAGATCTTATTTTCGCCTTATGAGTACATTGATATCACACTACTCTCAAACCCCATCATGTATTCAGCATTCTTGTTACACATTTAATTACCTCAGAAAGGAATCTTGTATTCACACCACAAGGAAGATTTAGACGGACATGGATAAGAATTTACATGCAAAGTAGAAAGAGATATTTCACACTTACATTTTCCTTTGACGAGTGTGGGACTTGATCGGGTATTCTGCTTTGCTTTCAAACAAAAGGCTAACTCCAATAGTCTCCGCTTAATTTCTATCCTCAGGTTGGCCATCACATCAGCTTGAATTGGGATGGCACTTCTTTGAGGTTCCCAATAATATGATTTCAGCCAATCAAGGGCCTGGAATGGTCGAAATAGATTGAGAACCACTGTGCAATTGAACTCCAAACACAATCACATATAAACATACTAAAAGAAGAATATCAATAAATTTAGAAGAAGAAGAAGAACTGATCAATTTTAGAAGGTTTAAACAAGCTACATTCTGGTCAAGAACAACAAACATAATAACATTTAGGGCTCATTTGAATTTACCTTTTTTCTGTAAAAAGGCACTTTTGTCATGAAAAAAGAACCTCTTTTTTTTCAATTAGTATTGGGATTGGTTTCCCAAAAAAAAAAAGGAAGAAAAAAGAAAAAATCTGAAACTCTTAAAAGAGCTCAGTTTGAGCTTTTTTCCAGAAGCTAGAAATTTAAGCTTCTCAAAAAGATACTTTCTTCGAAAGTTATAAAGAAAAGCGCTTTATCAAAAAGCTATTCTGACGAGCCCTTTGAAATTTAAAACTTTAAGACCCTAGCCAGGAAAGCTATATCATGATCACCAGCTCACGGTCGTGTTCAATTCAAGCAACCATTATCAAGTTGACTCCATCCTTGGATAGGGTCAAACAACTTCCACACTTTTTGCTTTTTTCTCAAATATACAAGCCTTACTGGTTGCTGCACTAGTGCACTCTAAAAAGAAACTTCTGTTTTTTTTTGGAGGGTGCGGCGGGGAGAACACTTTTGTGTTGTTCCCCTAATTGATTGAAAGCTCATTCAATTTTCAACTTCTAAAAAAAGGAAGTTAATTGAAAATCAAAATCCAACGTCACAAGATGGACACTGAAACCTAAAATCTTCCCAAACAAAGAGAAGTGACTTTCTATGTCATACTCCCTCTTGAGGATGGAAAACAACCACCACCTTCAACAATGTTAGCCAGTCAGTTATCCTCATTATCTTCTGCATCTTGGCAACCCCACCCCTAAATGATAGAGAAAAGATTCAAAGGCTTCCAAATGTAGGTGAGAAGATGGTTAACTGATTCAAGCATTCACAAGCCAGCTGATAACTCTCCAAGAATGATGGACCGATGAAAAGGAAAACGAGATGCAATCTACTTAAATATTGCCTGGATGAAGTACTCTAGACGGTTAAGAGTCTTAGGGGCCCTATTCAGGTAAGCTTTTTGCTACCAAGAAAAAGATTTTTTTTCAATGAGAAAAGCACTTCTTTCCAATAAACATTTGAATTGGCTTTTAGGAAAAGCTCAAATTGGGCTTTTCTCAGAAGCCATAAATTTGAGCTTCTCAAAAAAAGCGTCCTCATCAAAAATTATATGAAAAACATTTTTTATAAGCTAAACCAAATGGGCTCTTAGACTTAGTACAATATCAGCACCCTTATAAACCATAAAATATATGCTCAAATCTAGAAACACAGCATGAGCAATGGGGAGAGCAAATTCTGATGGCATACGACTCCAAAAGTGTTCAGAAAATTATTACTCAAGTACATAGATATATAGAGTTGAAGAACAACGAACTACCTTTGTAGAGGCAAGACGGACAAGCTGAAGGGAAGGAAGATCACGATGAGAGCCCTCTGCATAAAGGAATCACCAATTACTTTGAGCCTTACTATATGCTGAGATATACCAGAAATTGCTACAGTTAAGTGCAAAAAAAATTAAAAACTCAATTTTGGACGAACTAATATTCACAGTTTCTAACCATGACGAATATCAATCAACATTCGTGGAAGACCAATGGCATAAGCTGCTTCTGCTATTGAAACCTCATGTTTCTTACGGGTCTTTTCCACAACACCATTCACAAGCCTTGTTGAACATAAGACATTAACATGAGTAGTCCATTAACTAAAATCAACAAAAGCACAAGCAAAATACGCAACTAAATACAATAAATGCGCATCTATATAAGCAAAAAATACACGATAAATAATTACATTTTATTATCAGTGCGAGTAGTTAATAAAATTGTACCTCATTATTGCCATACAATAAAGCATGGCCAGAATTTCCTCCGACTGCACTGCATTCTCAGCCAACTGATTCCTACAGTAAAATCACGCCGAAAGTTATTAGTTATTACTTATAAGCAAGCAATTAAACAAAGGCTAAATTTATTTATTAAAATAAACACAAAGTTAAAACAAAAAAAATTAAGCATCAAAAGTTCACCTCCTAAAGAAAGGATCTTTCTGCTGAATTTCAATGATCGACGCTGTGACGTCGACCGCCACCGGAATACATCCTCTGCTCCGCCACGTGGCTATCTACAAAGCACAACAAAAGATTTTCTGAATTTGAAAAAAAGAAATAAATATATTAACACACACGCATACACACACATATATATATACATATATATTTTTATATATTTACGCGTTGGAGGGCAGAGGAAACGGAGGACGAGGAAGGAGAGAAGAGGGAGTCATGAACGAAGGTCCACTCGTCCCAGCTGATCCAAGGGACCAACTTGTAGCTCTGCTGCGTTTTGCCTTCTGCGACGTCGTGATCCGACGGCGTCGGCGGCGGCGGTGGTTCACTGAAGCCTAGTAGAGCCTCCATTCTACGGCGTCGTTTTTTCGGTTTGCTGCGCCGAGGTTTTTGGTAGCTGCAAAAGGGGGTTTTAGCTGCTGCGAAGAGACGTTGGGTTATTGGGTTTTCGAATCGGGCCAGCCCGGCCCGACAGAATTTATGATTTGGGCCTTCAAGAAAGAGAAAATTTCACTACACAAGTCTTATTATTACCTCTATTTTCTAATGTAGACCTAATATTTTAAAGAATCACATAAATAGTGGTCTATGTTCAAAAACATTATAAATTAAATAAACCCTCATGTATTTCACTAAAAATTGAGAAAAAAAATTAATTTGAATACCTTTTCGTAGAGTAGTTATCTAACTTTTTGCAACTTTTTAATTAATTATTACTTTTCTTGTGTATGATATATACTTATCTAACATCTTAAATCTGAAATGCATATAAAATTGCATACATTTCATATTTAAGATTTCAAATAAGCATATACCAAATACAACAAAAATAAAATATAAAGTTAGATAATAGTAGTATGTATATATATATATAGATAGATATATATATATATATATAGATAGATATATATATATATATATAAGGGTAGATTGAATGTTTTGTTGAATGGAAAGGAAACTTAGAATCATGACATATGGTATACATTTTTTTTAGGACACAAAACCACATTCATTCTTCATTCATTCAACATTAAAAGAGAACAAATTTAGAGGAACAACAACAGAAACAAATATGACAATAAGATCCAGAAGCATCTCTAATCTAAACCCAAACAAGGAGACCCACAAACATCCATACAAAGCATGACATACACTTTTCTCAACACCTCAAAAATAGCAACTCGAGTGGCAAAACAAAGCCACACACTCAACAAGTGAGAAAAAGATTCATCCGCCCACACAGCTAACACTAGGACACAATCTTGACAGCAACATATCCCAAAGCTATCAACCAGCTTGATCTTTACTAGACAAGTCCATCAATCGTGGTAGATACAAACAAAGAAGATGAGAAGAGTGGCCAAACCTGTAATGATGATAGCATGCATCCAAGTAAGGAAAAGATAAATCAGCGCTTGGAGAGCATGCAGGCACCCAAGACATTAGACCTTGGAATCCTTATTCCATATCTTACACTAAAATATCACAAAGAGAAACAACATAGAAAAAGACCAGAAAAAAAAAGACGATTAAAACAGTAAAAACATGAACAAAACAGCCAGAACCACGGGTCGAAGGGCAGGGCTCTGGATGATGTAATAGCGATTAAGGTTTCAAGGATAAAAGAGCATGGATGGCTTTGCTTATGTTTTGCACAGAGAGAGTGAAAATGTGATTTGCTATGGCATGTGGTATACATTGAATAGGCAGATTGCAGCACTACTTAGTTAGCCAACTATGGAATCCATTGACAGGTGTGCACATCCTAGAAGAAACTCCACAAACACTATTTTCAAACTCGGACTGGACCGGCCGATTGGACCTGTCCGATCGAGAACCAGTGAAGCTAACGAGTCAATTAGTGCATAAAAACCAAAAAATTAAAAAACCAGAAAAAACCAATTAACCTGGCGAACTGGACCGGACGGGCTAAAATCACTTGAACCCGAGTTTTTAGTTAAATTAGGAGTTTGTCCATTGGCCCATTGCTATTCAATGATTCAATGATGGGCTCCATATATTTTTATTTGTTGGGCTTCAATTTGTTAATTGATATAGCCCAAATCAGCCTAAAGAACTAAAGAAGGGTTAAAAAACTAAAAAGAAAAATAGAATAGAGATTACAATTGCATGCGGCACAGCAATAGTAGTAGAGGCGACTTTCTTTTTCTTTCTAACTCATTCTTCCAAAAATCAACGTTCAACGGAAGTCCACTGACTTGGTATTTTATTATTTTATGATTTTATCCATTCTTATTTCTTAGTCTTATTGTTAATTATTTGAAATTTTGAATGGCCTGTACATATGAAGAAAAAAAAATCTATGTTGTATTTGCATGATTCTATATATCTATTATGATCATTCATGTTGCTATAGTATATTTGATAGAATAAAATATTTATGTTATTAGTTAGATCATTGATGCTTCATACACATGTTTATGAATAATGATAGATCAAAAGTCAAAACGCTTTTTGTAATTTTGTAACCCCGTAAGGTAGTATTGGCTAGACCCTTTACTAAAATTAATGAACATATATAGATATAACAGCATTCGAAAAAAGAACAATTTTGTAACCCCGTAATGAATAACTTAAATTAATGAACTTCTAAGCACTTAAGCAGTAGGATTGCAAAAGTAGACAAATAATTTTTAGTGATTGTCTCACTGCTTTTATTTTTTTCTTAGCACTAATTACAATGTTTTGCCGATGTCGCCTTGCCACGAGAGCTATGATGTACAAATGAGGTTTGATTAAAAATTTGACAACGAGTAGAAGAGGTGAACTAAGAGGAGATAGAGGTTTTGGAATTTTTATTAATAATATATTAATATGACAGAAACAATAAGGATAGTAACAGTTGATTTGAGCTAACTAGAAGCTGTGTAAAGTGTAAACTAAGATCGAATTATCATATATTCATATATTTGAATAAACCCTTACTTTATTACCAAGGTCTCATGTGGATGACTTTTACCAATTCTGAAAATCTTAACCACAGTTAACTAAATAAATAGCGGAATAGTTTGAAGTAGTGAAGCTTTTAATATTTTATTCTCTAATTAATTATTTCATTGTCTTTTCACAAATCTAAGAATCTAGAAACGTATCATGCATGAAAGTCAATTCTCTTGGTTAATTAATTATTTTATGTCATATGTATTACTTTATACATTGTTATTTTCTAAGGTATAGATCCTCCTCAATCAACAATAACTCCATCAGAGGTTAATTCTTCAGAACCTACACCCTCCATTCATAATGTCCGAAGTAAAAAAGATAAAGCTTGGGATTATTATATTGAAGCTCATGATGAAAAAGAAAAAAGAGCTTAATGTGTATTTTTTGCAACAAAACATTAAGAGGAGAGGGAATCAACAGGACGAAACAACATTTGGCTGGCGCAAAGGGCAATGTGGATGCATGTAAGAAAGTCAATCCCGATGTAAAGGCTTTAATCAAAGCATCATTGGAAGAGAACATCAAAAAGTCTCGCGAGAAGAAAGGGATACTTACATTTGATGAGGGCCCTAGCACATATCAATTCAAGAGTTATGAGCCAAACTTTGGACATGATAGAAGTACCAAAAATGATATAGAGACATCTTCTCAAGGCGTGAAAAGGAAAGCAAACACAGGGATAGAGAATTATTTCAAAGGTGGAGTAAAGGATTTATCTCAACTTACCATTAAAGCTGCTTTACAAAGTAAAGAGAGGTGGCATGATGCTGATTTAGCCATCACTTTTTGGTTTTATGATGCTTGCATACCTTTCAATGCAGTGAATTCCCCTTTTTATCAAACTGCTATTGATAAAATTGCATCATTAAGGTTTGGATATAAAGGTCCTTCTTACCATGCCTTCCGTGTGAATTTGCTGAATGATGCTAAGACTCAAGTGAAGTTGGTAGTTGATTCTTATCGTAGTACATGGATTGATACAGGTTGCACTATCATGGGTGATAGTTGGTCTAATAATAGCCATAGATCGTTGATTAATTTTTTGGTCTATTGTCCTAAGGGAATCTCATTCATTAAGTCTGTTGATGCTTCAAGTTTTTCCACAAATGCTACTGCTTTGTGCAATTTGTTTGCTGAGATTGTTGATATGGTTGGCCTTTCCAATGTTGTGCATATAGTGACTAATAATGCAGCTAATTATAAGGCCGCTGGGAGAATGCTTTGTGAAAAGTATCTGAATATTAATTGGTCTCCTTGTGCAGCCTATTGCCGTAATTTGATCATGGATGACATAGGAGGAACGCCTGAGGTGGAACATGTAACAACTCTTGCTTCAAGAGTGACTATATTTGTGTATAATCATAAATTGGCATTGAATTGGTTGAGGAAAAGGCCAAATTGGAGAGAAATCATTAGACCAGCAACTCCTAGATCTGGCACTACTTTTATTGCTTTGAAAAGTTTGCATGATCATAAAGATGATTTGCCAGCTTTTGTTACTTCTCAAAAATTCAAGAGGTACCTAAAAACACAAAATGGAAGAGAGGTTAAGCAAATTGTTCTTGATGAAAAATTTTGGAATAATTGCTTGTTGTTTGTGAGAATTATGGCTCCCCTTATACAGTTGTGGCGGATTTGTGATTCCGATGAAAAGCCAGCTTTGGGATATGTGTATGGAGACATGTATAGTGCCAAAAAGGGCATTAAGGATTTGTTCAAAAACAAGAAGAGATTATATAAGCCTTATGTTGACATTATCAAGAATCGATGGGATAATAAGTTGAGGAAAAACATCCATGCTGCGGCATATTGGTTGAATCCAGCATTTCAATATGATCTAATGAATGTTTGTGATAAGAAGCCAGAAGTCATGGCGGGTCTTTTGAATGTTATTGAGACAAAAACTATAGAGAGCAAATCAAAGACATTAGATGAAATTAGGCTATTTCGAGAGCGTCTTAAAAGCTTTGGAAGAGGAATTGCTATCCAAACATGCAAATCTACTCAACCAGGTAAGAAAATTTATATTAGTTGTACTATACTTATGCATAGTTATTCGTCAATGCATAACTGCTATTCATTTTCACTCTTACATTGTTATTTTTTTAATTTTTATGTAGATGAATGGTAGAGATTATTTGGTGGTGATGCTACAAACTTGTAAAAGCTAGCAATCGTCTCCTTAGCCAAATAGCTTCCTCTTCTGGTTATGAACACAATTAGAGTGTTTTTGAACGGATTCATACCAAGAGAAGGAATAGATTAGAACATAAAAGACTAAATGATCTTGTCTATATTCATTATAATTTGCGATTGCAAAACAGGTTTAACCTGTATTTATTATATTTTTTTGTCATTTGGCTTCTCTATTAGTTTGCATTGCATTTTTCTTGTTTTATTTTATTTTAATTGTAATTATGTAGGGTAAACGATGAAAAAAGGTCATATGATCCGGTCGATTATGAGTCCATTGACAAAACTAAGTTTTGGGTTATGGAGCAAGAACCGGAAGGAGAGCTTGATTATGATGAGTTAGAGGGAATGCTTGAAGAAGAGCTACCAAGAGGAATTATTGCATCAAATTTTAATATTCATACTCAGGGTACACTAGATTTTAATTTAATGCTTGAGATATAATAATAAACGTTAGAATTTCTTGAAAAATTAGCCCCTCTCATGATTGGCATGTCTTCAATATTTTGTAGACGATGATCAACATAAAGATGACGCTAACAATGAAGATTTAATGGTTCTTGAAGCATCTAATGCCAATAGCGATGCCAATGACGATGATAGTGATTGATATGTTATTAGAGGAGTTATTGTATTATGCCAATGACGATAACAGTGATTGATATGCGGTTATTTATCTTAATTTTTGGAATATTGTCATGTATTTAGGTTTTTTTTGAAAATGTTTATCGATATTACACATATAAATTATGTCCTTCTTTTAGCCTTTACTCTTTACTAGATGCATACAAGGCTAAGATATGAAGTTAACATTATGCAGACATTAGTTCGATCGAACCAATTGACTCATGAACCAGTAAAATGACCAGTTCATTAGCCAGTCCTATTTTTAAAACATTGTCCACAGAAGATGAGACAGTGTTCGAAGAGGATATGCACAAGTGATGGTTCAAAGATTAATCCATATATAAGTGGCTTAGCTTAAAAAAAAAAAAAGAGATGTACTATCTTCTATATAATATATAGATAGATATGATTGCTAATATAATCGTAAAGGAACCTACTAAATCTTTTTTAGAATAAAATATATTTTAATTGAAAAAAATAAAGAAACTTGGTGAGGTGCCATGTGGTACATTACCTTGACATCTAATATATAGATAGACTAGATATCTCTAGATTGATCTCCTAATAATTACTAATTAAGGAAATTAATCTCTAGAATCGAGAAATTCAAAAAGGATGGACGTGGGTGATGTCAAATACTATAACTACCTTGATTTGAAAACACTTACTAAGGATCTTCAGTGACCAGAATTTGATTTGCCCTATGAACTATGCCAAACTATTTTGTGCAGAACTCTAAGTCGTGAGGTAACTATCAAAATGCGCGATTATAGCTTTTCTCACAAAGATCCAAGATTTTTCAAGAAACTCTATGCGTGTATACTTGCTTGATTATTAAATTAATATTTATATTAGATTATTTATTAACTTAACTAATGACAAATATTAATTCAGTTTTCTAGAATGAACTCATATTATTCACTACACAGAGTTCTTACTGTCTACTTTATGAGCCTTCACTGTCCCGCTCTGTAACTTCCCTTCTTTTATCCGTCCACGAGGTTATAAAAAAAAGAGAAGAAGGCAGCTATCCCCAGCTTTGCAAGGCTAGGTGGCCCTCATAGACAATTTTGTGCCTAATCTAATAGCTTAAGCCGAAACTTCTGTACAGAATGGACCCCTAGTTAGGGGTCGCCTCTAGAGTAAAGGGTGTATCTTTTCAAACCTTTCCTTCACACAATTCCTTCCAAGAATTGGGTAAGGGAGGACTTTTTCCTTGTTTTAAGACTTATGTAAATAAGAATCACCCTATTCCCCCACCTCTAGACTCATTATGATACTTATCCCTCTATTCATCAATTATATAACCAATAAAAGAGGTACTGAAACCACATTAAAACTTGGTTATGGTGATCAAGTGCCAAAATGTCCTGACAAACCATAATGTTGTGGTAGTTGCATACAACTTACAGTTGCACCAGGCTTTTGTAATGTAATTACTTCTGGTATATATGTTATTAATTATGTAATGTGTATATTGAGGCTAGATTGCACTAATATTTATAGGTAATATAGTATTAATTATTGCTTTTTCATTATAGTTTGGATAGCTTTGATTGGAATGCTCTAATGAAAGCAACAACAGAAATTGCAAACTTTGTGAAGCTTATTCATGATAAGAAATCTACAGTTGGGATCATTGACTCGTGGAACATAATGGTTCATGAGGTTAGATAATCATCGATGTTACTTATATGATGGTTTACTATACTAGCTATTGGTTTATTTGATATGTGTGCAAGAACGTAACATCAAGTCGTTTGAATTGGGTCTGCATGCTATTGCTAGCCGCAACCCTCTTACCAATAACTTTATCCATTATTTCTAAGATGGTTATGCAAGTCATGCACCAGAGTTTTAGTCAAGTAAATATATGCTTGACGTTCTTTTCTTGTTAAATATGTGAAATATTAGTTAAAACAATTGCTTTAGGCATATCATATTAATCAATTGCATTTAAAGTAGACTACCAATCCTAACGTCTATTTGCCACCATCACAAGCTCACCAATTTTAACCAAGCCATATTACCAATACCATCGACATATCTATACTTAAACCAACAGTTGAACCAAATCTATGCAGAAATATATGCTAGGAAAAAGTGGGTATCATACGATATGAATTGAACTGAGTGACCTATCAAAGTATAAATATATGCAGAACTAATTATTTAAACCAAAAGTTTATATGTGTCTCTCTTGTGTTGGCCAACTCTCCAATTGTTCGATCATCTAAGTTAACAATAGCCATGGCATCCCATTTCTCCTTGTTTTCCTTCAACCTAACCAAGGCTTTCATCTGCTTCAAGGTTTTTACCTTTATAATCCATAGCTCACATAACTTAGAGATTTGATCTATCATCTACTGCTCAACATTAGGTTTAGACCTTTTAGCTTGTTATAGCTCTTCTATTAAAAGCAGCAATAGGCCTATTCATTTTTTTAAATATAAGTCTCATTTAACACATACTCCTTGAGTAATTTCAGGGATTCTGTCAAGGAGAAATTCGTCAGGGGATACTTTGAACATTACCACCAGAAGTATTACTGTTAAAGCTGCCGAATACTACTATTAAAATTGCCTGAAGGGCTGCCACGACGACCACCATGAGAACTGTTGCTAGCCGGAGGAGAGCGGTCACCAAAGATAGTAGATTTAGCACCACGGCAAGCAAGAGAGAAGGCACTATTGCCACTGTGAGATAGAGAAGAGAGATCACTAGAAATAATAGAGTTGGCCCCAAAGCGGGCATAGGAGTAGGCACCACGATGACCTCCACTGCGAGAGCAAGAACCACGAGGTGACATAATGACCTATTTTGCTTTTAGGTTGTCATATACATTTTAATATGAATAATGCAAGATCAGTGTTTTCTTGAAACACCATCGCAACATCAATATTTTATAGATTGTTTTTGTATGGGAATAATTTGATAATTTTGAGTTTTGTGGCTCTACTTCACACTAGATTTACACT
Organism: Cordia subcordata; assembly: GCA_028554755.1. Taxonomy (NCBI): domain Eukaryota; kingdom Viridiplantae; phylum Streptophyta; class Magnoliopsida; order Boraginales; family Cordiaceae; genus Cordia; species Cordia subcordata. The sequence goes on along the minus strand of JAPTOF010000013.1, from coordinate 8,226,722 downwards.
TGATGCACATGATAATGTTTTAAAGTAAAAATAGTTTTCAAAAATAGAAATTTTTTTAAAAATAAAAGATCGCATACTAAAATAAGAATATAATTATAACGTCTTAAAAATAACTAATTAATATGAATGAAATAATTATCCACTTGTTGCTTATCATGAACAAATTAATAAGTGACTTAAAATTGGGCATATTTTGAATAAATAGGAATTTATATAGAGATTACAAAAGAAAAGAATGATATAATTCATCCAAATGTAGAGCAAAACAAAAGTTTAACTACATTATTACATAAAAAATATATAAAATGTTTACTACTTTTGGAAATGATAACTAAAAGTATTATAATATATATTAGAAATGTTCTATAACAAATATAGAAAGAGAATGAGGGAGAGAATGGGGAAGAGAGCTATGGAAGGCAAAGTCATGCATGTCTATTTCCAAAAAGAGAATTTGTCTCTTTTTATCTTTGAAATATAGATATATATATATATATATATCTATATTAAAATTAGTATGTTGACTTATGCGTTGCCACAAGTAACTATATATTTATGGATTTTATGTTTTGAGTAATTTAAAAGGTCACATGATTAAGCATTAATCAATTTTATAGATTTAAGAATTTCATAATGCATTGAACTTATATGTTTTACTTAATTAAATATTCATAAGATTTAGAACAATAAATTCAAAGGTCAAAAATTCAATTTATTTTTGGAATTTGTTAATTAATTTTTTTAACAAATTCAAATTACCTTTTGAAAAAATAAATAACATCTAAAAAGATAAAGAATTAGTCACATGGTACTAAATGATATTCCACCCAAACATTAAATTAAAAAAAAAAAAAACAAAGAAAGACTCATCCCACGTATAAACAAAACAAAAACACTTCACCTAACTTCTCAAAATTTTAAAGAATACTATACTAACCATTATTAAAACATTAAAAAAATGAACCCAAATTTATGAAATTTCACATAATATTGAGGTTAAAAGTTAAAAAATTAGTTTATCTTTTCAAAAAAAATTTATCGATCTATCAATAGTAAAAAAAAGAATTAACTATAAAAAATAAATGAAATATATATAAAAGAGGAAGCAATCAAATAGGACATCATTACATGAGATATCTTACTCGAGCATTAAATCAAAAAATCGAGAAATATTAACTTTAGCAATAAAATAAAAAAAGAAAATAAGAATAATACACTATTTTTCTAAAGAAAAATTAAAATGATTGAGGGGTGACACGAGCTTGGATGCTGTACACCCGAGGAATTGTATACTCAAGGAACACTGTATACATTCTTGTGTGTGCACTTCTCATGCCTAGACTAAAAAAAGCCACAACAATAGGGTGATCACAACTTTGTTACCATATGTATACAATTTTTATATTATACGTTCACAACTTCTAATTATTTATAGATCGTTATATACTCACCATTTTAACACTTTATGTTCAAAATTTTTAATTGTTCACAATTTAATTATTCATTACTCTTATATTATATGTTTAAAAGTTTTACATTATATGTTTATAATGATAAATTACCTATCTACAACACTTTAAGATATGGTCACACTTTAAAAATCTCCAACAAAGAAAAAAAAAGCTTTACAGATCTATAAACACCCATAAAAGCATAGATCTACAAAAAAAAGAAAAAAAACTTTAGCTCATCTGTTGTCTATATCATTGTTCTCATCATCATCTTCTTCTTTCAACTTCATCAATTTTTTCCTTTGAATCTTTTTAACCAACACATACACAAAACACAGATCTGTAAAAACATACAAAACATAGATCTGTTAAAAAAAAAAAAAATTTCTCATTCCATCTTCTTCCATGGTTGCTGAGTCTCTACCCTCTCATGGAAAAGCTACCTCCACTAGCCTTATTGGTTCTCATTTAACTTGTCCTCAATTGGAGAATAATGTTATGGCATTATTTACACACACACACACATATATATATATATACAAACGTAGGGAAAAGAGAGAAGATTGATAGGAAGAAGAGAGAAAGAAGGGAGAGGAGAGATAAGAGAAGTGTTGTGTGTGTGTGCTTTTTTTTTAAAGCACATGTTGCACAAACAAAAAATGGTACATAGTGTTAAATAGGTGTATGGTATGTAGGGTGTATGGTAAAATTTGCTGGAATGACACATAGCACCCCATTCAACAGTCAACATTTTAGTATATATACAGTTATTATTGTTTATGCATTGTAAAACGTTATGATTTGAAAAAGATTAGTTGAAACACTAGTGTCTTATTTCATAACTTTGAGAGAAACAATAACCTAACAAATGGTTAGATGCGATTTGGATGCCATTTAGGTGCCAAACAAACCATCATTGATTTGAAATATTGGTGACTACTCAATCTAGTCAATGCTAGGCTTAATGAGTATAAAGATAAAACTTGGATGAGAAACTATTTCAATTAACACAATAATAACTTGATCAGGTAGTGTTTTGATTAGGTTAGATTAAAACACTAAAAATTATTTGTTTGAGAAGTTACTTTTAGTATTATCGAACAAGAACTTGAAATATTTATCATTTTATTCTTTCTAGTTAAAATAATTTTAAAAATACATGTAATATTAAAACATTAAGATAAATTATTAGTTTAGAATAAATTATTGATGGCAGTGGACCACAACCCATAGACAATGAACTGAAGACACCTTCAAGGTAAGAATATTTTACTGCAGCTATATGTTACTATCTCCAAAGATTCCCATCATGTTTACACCACAAAGCAACAAAAGCAACGTACAAAATCTAACATTAACTATTTAAACCTCATCACCATCTTCTATACACACACACACACACATATATATACGTACATATACATGTATCTATACACAAATATTAGGCATGACTGTTAAATATCAAAACACTTCAAAACCCTAAACCTACTGAAAAAACACACACACAAACCAAGAATGGCAGCCCATCTTCAACTTCTACACCCACACCACTCCTTTACACTTCCTCTGAAAACCCCATTGTCAAGGACCTCCAATCCTGTCTCTTTCACCATCCAAAGCAAGCTCAGAGCTGCCGTGATTGGCGGTGGCCCGGCGGGGTCCTCCGCCGCAGAAGCCTTAGCTTTAGGCGGCATCGAAACGTTCGTCTTCGAACGCAACCCTTCTTCAGCCAAGCCATGCGGCGGCGCCATCCCACTTTGCATGCTGGAAGAATTCTCCATCCCCGTTGACCTCATCGACCGGAGAGTTACGCAGATGCGGATCATCTCGCCGTCCAACATCACCGTTGATTTCGGCAGCAAGACGATAAAGCCTCACGAGTTCATCTCCATGCTCCGCCGCGAAGTGCTGGACTCTTTCCTCCTCCGCCGCGCCGAGAGCAGCGGCGCCACCCTCGTGAACGCCCTCGTCACCGATGTTGAGCTGCCTGTAGGTAGTGGCTCGCCACCTTATGTCGTTCATTACACGACGGGTGGTGTTAAGAAAACGCTGGCCGTCGATGTGGTGGTCGGTGCAGATGGAGCCAACAGTCGGGTGGCTGAGTCGATGAAAGCTGGAAATTACACTTGTGCCATTGCTTTTCAGGAGAGGATTAAATTGCCTGATGAGAAAATGATGTACTACGAGAATTTAGCAGAGATGTATGTCGGGAATGACGTGTCACCCGACTTTTACGCGTGGGTTTTCCCGAAATGTGACCATGTAGCAGTCGGGACAGGAACTGTCTCGTCGAAAAAGAACGTTAAGTCACTTCAATATAGTATCAGGGCAAGAGCTAAATCAAAAATAGAAGGCGGAAAGGTTATTAAAATAGAGGCCCACCCAATACCGGAACACCCTCGCCCGATTAGGGTTCGGGGACGGGTGGCGTTGGTGGGAGACGCGGCGGGATATGTGACAAAGTGTTCCGGCGAGGGAATTTATTTCGCGGCAAAGAGTGGGAGGATGTGTGGGGAGGCGATAGTGAGGGCATCGGAGGGTGGGGAGAGAATGATTAACGAGGAGGATCTAAAGAGGGAGTATTTGAAAAAATGGGATGACAAGTATTTTACAACATTTAAGTTTTTGGATTTGTTGCAAAGGGTGTTTTATGGGAGCAATGCAGCTAGGGAGGCATTGGTGGAGTTGTGTGGGGATGAGTATGTGCAAAGGATGACATTTGAGAGCTATTTGTACAAGAAGTTGGCTCATGGGAATAGATGGGAAGATATTAAGATGGTGATGAATACAATTGGGAGTTTAATTAGATGTAATCTTGTTAGCAAAGACATTGAAAGATTTGGCAATCAAGTTCGTCAGCAGCTGTAATGTTAATATTGCAATTATCAGCTTTATTCCTGCAACGGGATAGAAATTATTTGGAGTATATGTTGAGTTGTACTTTTGTGTCACAAGACTTTTATTATTTATGTTGAGTTGTACTTTTGTGTCACAAGATTTTTGTTATTTGACTTTTAATTGACCTCACCGTGGATGTGCATTGTGCTTCAATCGTTCTGTACTAGCCTTATTAACTTGCAGCGTGTCATAGATACACCAAGTTGATTGATGAGAGTTAAGTGGTTTTGGAAACAAATACAATTCTTATATTACTCATTTACTCTTTTATGTATGACAAGATGGGCAACATGTTAAAATTTTCATTTATGTAGTCAATATTTCGTTAATCGTATAAAGAAGGGTGAAGAAATAATATAAAACAAAATGCTTTTAAACAATTCCGTTATGAATCATCTCAAGTGACTAGTTATTTTTTTCCAATTAAAATTACACAAAAGCTTCAAGACATTTTTTAGGGACTAGAAAGGATTGGTTGATCATTTATGTAGTAAAAATTTTATTAATTAATGTAATATTATTAACCTTGTGGAAAGCGTACTAATTATCCCAAACCAATGCTATTTTATCCTCAATAGTCGCTCTTATTTTTCACTTGATTAGTTTCGATCTCAATTTTGACTATTGTTCTCTTTTTCCTTTTTTCTTTTGGGTCAGAGAAAAAGTTGAAATGCTAATTTCAAAGGATAATTAAAAATTTATAATTTTATTTAAAAAAGAGATTTAATAGTTGAAATATAGTTAGAATTGATTTTCACCTACTCATTTAACGTCCATGTTAGATTTAACGTCCTTCATAATGCATATTGTCATTTTCGTAATTAACATTATAGGATGTCACCACCTAAAATATATTCCTAATGCATTATTATCCAAATTATTGATGATTCTCACCCAACTCCTATTATTGAAGTTGTTGCAACCTATGGGCCGGTAAACTTGCTTATCACGTCGATAATGCCCAAATTTTCTCTATTGCAATTGATTCAATTGAGAATTTCATAATTAGTAGGATGCATTAACAATTTCACACAAAGTTGGATCTTTAAAAAAATGAATTATTTCTTATAGCTTTTCGACAATTACTTTAGTCACTAATAAAAAACACTTACACCCTATAAGACTTTATGTTTCACCATCGTGACCTACCTTAACGAACTATTTAAAAAATATATAGAAAAAGGTAATTTTAAGCGTTGAATTTTATAAAATATGAAATTAAAGACTTGAACTACAAAACCTTTAAAAGAAGAGTCTAAACTTATGAGAAAATAACTTTTGTACACCGTTAAGTAATAATGCTAATTCTTTGCTTGTGTGATATATTTTCTCCTTCATAACTTATTTGAATTGTTTTATATGACATTCCAAATCTATTTGTCATATACCAATTACCATACTCAAACATAACCCAAAAAATTAAAAAAAAAAAAAGGAAAACAAAAAAGGAAAAAAAGAAGAAGGAGAACTCCACTTTTATCATGCCTCAAATTTGCAAAACAAAAATCGCTTAGCATATTACTCTCAAATTACTATGACTTAGCATATTACTCTCAAATTACTATGACCCTCCTTATTCATTTCAAGGTAAGCTCATCTCCATCACGACCTCAAATTTGCTGAGGCATTTAAATTTTACAATTGAAAATCATTCTCTCAATTCTATGAATTGGAAATTGAACTTTAATGTTTTGTTTAAGAATCACAACATTGGGAATTGATTGGTTACAATTGAAATACTCCTAAACAAGCACATAGAAATGATTGTGCTCGTATTCATAGGACGAACTCCATTCCAGATTGTGATGTTTTAATGTTTAAAATCTTAACGGTATATATGTGGCATCTATCACTATATCTAGTTTCTAAAAGTCAACTTATATTTACATCTCTTTTTATTGGTTTATTATAATTGATTTAAGTTTTTATCTTCTAATACTCAAAATGCTTAACTATTTTTATTTTTTTAAAATTTAAACATATGTGAAATTTTTTGTATTCAGCAAAAGAAAAAAGTGTAATTTACATTCCCCTAGCCTACAAAAATAACGTTCAGAATTTATATATATGCATGTATACGTATCCCCCGGTGATAGATGTGAATTTATAGGTTTGTGCTTGTATATGTCACATAAATTTTGAATGCTGTGCAAGAAGATCCACTAAAATTACGAAAGGAAAACAAAATGCTACCTAAAATTTGAAATGTCATGCAAGAAAATTCACCAAAATTACGAAAGAAGATAAAATGCCACTTAAAGATTGGAAAGAATCAACATTGTTATATATATTATTTAACCGTATATAAAACGTTATATTTTTTACAAATTTAAATCCTCATATTAACTATTTTGAGGTTTAGATTCTTAATTTTATATTTCATTAAATTTAGACACTAAAACCATTATTCTTCAAAATAATATTAATATATAATTGGTATAATAAATATTACGAGAATATTCAAATTCGAAAAGTGGACAGAATGTTCATTCTCTTTTTCCGAAACGTAAGACAGATTCTTAAACTTCTTCCTCAGTAAAAGTCACAAACACGTGCTACATATTTACATCACCTCCCCATCTCCCTATATATATATATATTTCCCCAACGCTCTAGAGGTTGTCTTCGTACATTGCACTCTGCTTCTTCTGCTCTGCTCTCTTCTCTCTCTCTCTCTCTCTATATATATATATATATTATACACAAGTTTTCTGTATCTAACTATATATTTATATAAAAGAAAAATGGGAAATTGGAATCGAAGATGGTTACCAAGAAAGAAGTACTACAACTATCAAGAACCCCCACCCTCACCCTCTGAATCTCAATCTTACCCAGATGGTATAACTTCTTCTTTTGGCTTTTTATCTTTTCTATATTTCTCTTTATTTTGATAACTAATGAGCAATTTTTTTTTTTTTTGCAAATTATTGAAGTTATGATGTACAGCGTAATTTCATGGCTTGTTTCTTCTTTGTTCCTGTTGTAATTATTTTAATTGATCGTGTATCTTTTAGATATGTTCGTTTGTTAATTTTGGATTCTTGGTTTAGCAATGTGTTTCACCTGAATATGCTTAATTTGGGTTGTATTAGAAGTAAAGATTTTATTTTTTTGGTGTGCAATATAATCCATCTGAGTACACTGGTTTAAAAGATTCTGATTTCTTTTGGTGCAGTGTGTGTGCACGTGCGCGCTGTGTATTTATTTATTTTAGGTATTTATTTCACCATTAGTTTTTCACCGGAATTTAGGGGGAGAATTAGTGAAACAGATCTTGTAGTTGGAAATAGTGTGATAGGAAGGTTAGAAATGAGGAAACTTTTTTGTGGGAATGGGTGAAATGACGCGATTTATTTCACGATTAGTTTTTCACCGGAATTTAGAGGGAGAATAAGTGAAACAGACTTTGTAGTTGGAAATAGTGTGATAGGAAGGTTAGAAATGAGGAAACTTTTTTGTGGGGACGAGTGAAATAACGTGATTCTCGTGTTATTTGATTAAGCAAATGAAGCTCTACTTCGTTTGACTGTATCGTGGAGTGGAGTATGGAATATATACGTTAAGATGCTAGACAAATGTGCTGCATAAATGGGAATTTTGTTTGAAACATTATGTCATTGTCAATTATTCATGGTATCACTGAATGCTTTTTGATAAAAAGAAAATATTTTTCCTGCTATTTGTGTGCTGGAATTCTGTTTGGAATGGAGACTTGCACAGAATGCATTAAAAGTATTGCAAGTAGTTTCAAACTTTTGCTTAGTCATTTTTATTACTTTTTGAAATTTTTCTATAACCTGCTTGCTTTGTGTCTTAAATTTTCGCATTATGGCTTGCCCTGATGTTTAACCATGATGACAACTTCCTTCTCTTGAAGCTTATATAAGTGATCTGTAACGTTGTATTTGGCCTTAGCTAGTTGCTCAGAATGGAGGAAGCAGCTCCATGAATATTGTAATGGATTTTGGGTTTCACATTTACTTCCCATCTAGTCGTTGGAGCAAGTATATATGAGAGGCTTCTGACCATGTGGAACAAAAATACTGGCATATTTATTTTCAGTTCCTTCTAAAATAGATTCATGCTTCACTTTTTCCCAGGTTTAGCTTGTGCTGTTTTATCTGGATTTTCACTGGGAGTAAACTGAAAAGATGTCCAAGTGAAAATATAGAAAGATATGTTTTTATTCATTGTTCATGTACAAAGCAGAAACCAGCGCCTTTGCTCTGCATGATCCAGTCACCAGCATGTAGTTCCTTTTGATATGCGCATGTAGTAGGTGTGGAGCCAGTGAGAGTGAAATAAAATTCATAATTACTATAAATTCCTTGCCACCTTATGTGGTAGCTTATAAGTTGCAATGTTTACTGCTGATCTGCTTAAGAATTTTAACTTATTGATATGAGGGATTTTTGCTTAATTAATTCCATTTATTCGAGTATAGTGATGGATGTTTGAAGTCTTCTAACCTATTAATGTCTCCATATTTGGCATCAGAAATGTGGCCTAACATCTAGAAGAAAGGTCTGCTATATGAGCATCACTTCCTTCGAGAGTGTGAAGTTTTTTCTTTTCATTTTTGTTTGTGTTAGGTACCAGTATCTGAAGTCATTATGTTTTGCAATTTCATAATCCAATACTTCAATTTCTAAATGACCCTTCGATATAAATCATGAGAATGTATATTTTTGTTCTTTGTCTGAAGGTGAGCATGTGATGTGAATAATCTCAATATGAAGAATATATGGACAAAAGGATCGAAATGAAAAGACGGGAAGTAAAGAGAATAATGATGAGAGGAGAGGGATGCAGACACCATTTTCTTGTTTGAATGGAGGATCATTCTAGTTAATGTAGTATTTGGATTATTGCTGTCACCGCAGTGGGTATGGTAATTTAATAAGTTACCTAGTGTAAAGTATAGAAGCTGGCGTTTGTTATTTAGGTCACCGTCTTAATTTACTATGGAAACTCTTAGCATGTCAATGCTTTTCCTCAAACAAGTGCAGGAGATGGAATGTTTGTAGATGACATGATTCTGCTCTAAAATGATGATGTAAAGATCATGATATCTTTTCCTGAAATACATTACTTTCTATTAAACAGTTAGAATCACCAAACTGAGCTCTCCAAATGACTAATGGGTATAAGTTCAGACAGTTGTACCAAATGGAAACTCCCCAAGGGGTTAGTGGTCCCTGGTTACCACAGTAGAAACCTTCATGGTTGAAGAGCTACTTTTTGTTGTTATGATTTGACTTTAATAATACCTTGACTTAGCTCATCTGATATCATCTACGTCTGTAAGATGCAAAATTGAGTCTTATCATTTGTGGTTATTTATGAGGTCCAGTTTTTGAAACAAAATGTTCAGGATGTTTTGATTTCCTGCTCTAGTTTTGTTTTTGTCTGTCCTTTATGTCTGTTTGCTAACTGAATGATTGGGGTATACCAGGTTGTTAAACTTCAGAATGCTGGAAGTACATGAATACTTGTCTGGTAATACCATGAGCATTTCACACTGTAAACAAAATGTCCTGCAGGGTGTATATTCCAATCATCATACATGAGTAAAGATTTTGAATAGGATTTTGGGTGGACAAAAGGGTACCAAAAAATAACTATTTTTTGCATGAGAAGCCTTACACGTGCACGATTAGTATATCTAACTTATATGGAGATTCTCTCATATCTCATGGAGTATGTTTCATAAAAATTGTGTGTAAGGTGCACGTAAGTACTCCCTCCTGATGATTTTTCCTCGGGGTTAGCTTCTTCGTGACATGAATTTTCTTCTTCAGCAAGTTTGCGTAGTTACTCTTTTGAAAGTCATTTTGTCTAGTATCATACCTTTACCCTCATTATAAAAATTTCTATTTTTTTTTTCTTGTTTCTTTTGTAGGGGACCAGAAAAGTAGAATGCCATCCTGGGAAATAGATTTCTGTAGGTCAGTGGGAGTTGCCTGGCGAAAGGTTGTAACAGCAAAGAAGTACATTTATTGTCATGATAACATTTTCAAGTGGAATGATTTTGCTGCTGAAGAAGCATTCCATAATGCAAAAAAGAGATATTGGGCAAACATTAATGGTCTCCCTTGTGACAGTCCTCTGCCTGACCCTGATGTTTTCATTGATAAAATTGATTGGAATCCTTATATTGATCCCAAATTAATATTGGATTTAGATAGAGAATACTTCAATCCTGATGGAGCAAAAAGTGAAAGGCTTGATTCAACATTGAAAGAGGTTAGCAGTGGCTCTCTGGTCCAGGATGATAAGAATGCTTATAATGGCATTGATCCTTGGGAGCATAGTGTTGTGCAAGGCACAGGGAATGTGAAATCTTCAGCCCAAAATTGGAGTCAGTTGGATACATCCACCAAGTTGAAGACATTAGGCAATCCTTGGGAGCAGAGCTGCCCACAAGTTGATAATTCCTTGAAAACCAATGCATGGAGGAGTTCTGGAGATGGGTCCTGGGGTTGGAACCAGGGGCAGAAGTATAATAACTTTTGGACACAGGGCTATCAAAGTGCAGAATCTATGAGAATGAGAGGATGGGGACATGCTGAATACAATTCTTGGCCTACACACAAGTGGCAGACGGATGGTTGTGAGCTATCGTATCCAGTTTATAAAAGCAGTTATTGGGGAAATAACTATTCTGCTGGTGATGCGTCTTTAAATGATAGACGAAGAGGAGGCTGGATGAACAAGTCCCAGGGATGGAACCAATCAGAATCTGTAAATGATGAGTCAAAATGTTTGGACCTTAGAGGACAGAGAGGAGGTGGAAGAGCTTCATATGGTGGTTGCAGGAAACGGGAAGGCACTTTGCAGCATACTTCAAGGTACAAAAGCTCGAGGTTTCAAGCTAATGATCATGGGACAGCTTATCAGTGGCAGAGGTAAAAACCTCAGAAAGATCTGGTGTTTTATTTGAGCAGGAGGATGAGTACTAGTACCTTTCATACAGAATGTAGCTCCATTGATTCGCCAATATTGCACAGATTTTGGGTTCTTAGTCTCAGCCAAGTATATCAAATTTGTTACCTGTAGCTTTGTTCTTTTGGAGCCTAATGGTTCAGTATATAAACAAAAATGAATTGTTCCTGAACCTCTTGTGCTGTTGCATAATGTTGTCTGGCTTTGCCCTGAATGACAATCAATCATCAGATGCACATTTTGTCAAAGAGGTGGTGATCTCTTTTGTGTTGCCTTTTCATTTGAAGTTGGATTTCAGTTGGCAAAGGTATGATTCTCATTTATGGGCAGCTTGTATAATAGGACATATTATCCTTTCCATTGTCCTCTGCCACATTATATGTGGAGCATGCTACATGGAGGCTCACAAATGTAAGATTGGAGCGTAGATGGTTCTTGCTGGCATGTTTAAGCGTGTCTTGGGCTATAATCTTTTTCACCACATGAATTAGAGCGTGACGGCATGTAGCATTACCAATAATGAATCATTTGTTTTGGTCTTAGGATTTTTTTCATAATGTTTATGAGTTCCTCATAAACTTCGTGCTTCTACTGACGATTAGTTCTATAGTTAAAGCAGAGATGCTCTTTTTGTCATTACTTTTATCATGGTCAAGGCCAACAGTGTACACTCTGTTAAGCTGATAAAGAAACTTTTATTATCTTCTGTTTAGTTGATAAAGAAATTTTGATTATCTTATTCTCTTCTTTGTAGATTAAATATGACATAGCCGCTTTTCATTCCTTATTCTTTTCCCTATAGTTTAAATATTACAAAGCCAACATTAAATACTGGTTAGCAATTTTACTAGTTGCAAATCTAGCAAGGCCTATGAACTTCTTGTGCCTATTATGAATTAAAATTCCCTCAATGATCCTGGATTTGGTTGCTCTTCTTTTTCCTTGTATCTTTTTGTCTCTTCTTGATAAACGAGGACAACTTTCAGTTGAAGGTGGATGGTGCTGCTCTTGATTCATTAAAACAACTGGGGATTTCCTTTCTCACATTAATAATATTGGTGAGGTAATTGGCTTATAGTGTTATTCGTCGTACTTGGTGGATATACGATGTGGAGGTTTCTGAAGTATTGCACTTTTGGAGGCTAAACTTTTGTATCAAGTGTGGATCTTTCCAAGTGGCGATCTTTCTATTAACTGCCACAGCTTTCAGAGTTTCTACTTGGGTTATTCGTGATTATCTTCTAGCTGGTTATTAATGATTGATGTTTGGTGTAATGAGTTTAAGTTGTATTTGGTATCTAATGGATCTAAAATAGCCTAACATACAACTCATTGTTCCCACATTTATACCTAGTACAGCCTGTTACTGTTAGTATCTGAACTGCATGCTTATATCAAAGTGGATCGAATCAAGGAATGAAGACAATCGGGATCTGTAATTTAATTGCAAATTTGCATGTAGAAATTAATCATCAATTGTAAGTTTAGTAGCTTCTCCAAGGATGATGTGGCCTCTTAAAAGGTTTGATTGTTCAGGTTCTTGGCCACACTCTTCTTACCTGGTTAAATATTTTACTTTACCTGGCAAGGTTCTGCATGGTTGATGTTCATGAATCATGTAACTATATCTCCAAGCAATCATTTCTTTTTTTGGTAATCTATTATTTATTGATTTTTTATTAATCAATGGAACCATTTCATTTTTTGTGCCCTAGAAGTGTTGAAGTTCAGTGTGTTACCATGTTAGTATATATTGCTAGAAAAACTTCAGTCTATGAGTCTTTGTTTTTCTTCAACAAATAAACTATTATGCCTTGACTATCACAATCAAACTCAATACGGAGGCTGTGGTCCTGGGGTTGTAGTTAAATAAAACATGACATGTTAATTTAATGGCAAACTGGATGCTATCTTTTATTAATCCCTGATGTGTTGGTGACTTGTTATTTCCATCTCTGTCATTTTTGACCTAATTCATTATAATCATTCTCCTACTTCTGCATATAAAACTTGATTTAATACTTCTGTCTTCTGCATTATGCTTGGTGGTACCTTCTAAAATATCCTATGGCTTAGTTTAGTTTTCTAAGTGAACTGTTGTTTAGTTCCTTAATATTTCAATGCTTGAAGCAGTTTCAGTTTCAGTTAGTAACAGAGAGACTCATTTTTCATTGTTGTAGATACGAGTATCATGTGGATGAATTACTTGAAGCTTCAAAAATTCAATGGAGGGCATATGTGCAAACTGGATTGTGTCACACACTAAGGTTAAAATGAAATATCGTCTCTGGGTAGAGGGTAGATTAGCTTAACTGAGACTCCGTCATGTCAACAAAGATTGCTACTGGCCTCATCTTTCTTCATTAGACAAAGTCTTTCCATCTGACAATAGTTATGAGATATCTGCTATTATGTCTCCACATTAAGAATATACTTACAAGTTAATATTTCATTTTTGTTGGAGGTCTTTAATGCCGCAACCTTGCCAGGGTTTATGTATCATCATTCCTTTGTGAGAATAACCTCTCAATAGTGAAGGGAAATGTTAGTTATGGCTACTTAATATTGGAAGTGTTTATTGAGTAAATTGATCTGTTGAGACTAGAGATTCTTCAGCTGGCAGTAGCAAGGATGGCTATCTTAAAGTTGAACCTGATTAATCATTATATGTTGAAGATTTTGTAGTCAATATTGTAATGGAGATTGCCCTTTGCCATTTCTCCTTGCTTTTGTCAGTTCTTTAAATGCTTTGGTTTAGTTAAATTCTGCTTGTTCCATCAAACCAATCACAGCCAATTTCATTCTCACTGTTTGGAGTGGTCCAAATAATGTATGTTTTTAATGGCCTAATTTTCTCATAACATGTGCATTGTCTTTCATTTATAAGAATAAACTTGTGAAAATTAATTCAAATGGTTATTAGGGTAATGATACACAATAAGGAAGTCCTTAATGAATTCTTGATATGTCAAGGCTGAAACCTTTTTGGCGGACACCTTATACGCTGAAGGTGATTATCTGTACGTTGAATATGATGTGTCATAAGATATGTAAGATATTGATATTAATATGGTTATGGAATTTCTTGGCAAATTGTTGTTTGATTTCTTTCTTTTTACTTGTATCAACAAAATTTCATTGTTTGCTGCAGTTAGATTTTCTTATTTCCAGGCAAAAAAGAAAAAAAAGAATTTACGCTCTTTGTTTTGGACTGCTGAGTGCCTTGGTAGATTTGTGCTGTTGAAAATTCAACAAAAATTTCCCTTGTCAAAATTTCCATGAAATCCTGGTGGACGACTTACTTTGAAAATAACCATAAGAGTCATATGCAGTGTTCTTAATGTTGTTTAGTTTGCCATTTTGTATAATTGTTTATATAATTGATTTATATACTGGAGGTGAAATTTTGATAGACTATTGGCACTGCATTGACCAAATGCCTAAGTTATCGAGGAATACTGCATATATTAATAGGGATGAACTAGATAAGAGGTGTAGCAGTATGCTTCTTCTCTTGTAGCATATATATCTTTTGATATCTAGATCACGATATGCAGATGCTTTGACACAGGTGCTTCTCTTCCCTTGCTGTGCAACGCCAGCGATGTTAACAAGTTAAATGCTTCAGGTAGAGCCAAGAATATTGGTTATGTAGTATGCAAAAAGGCAACTGAGGTTTTTCTTGGTAGGTATAGTGAAAATTTATGGTATTCTGGGAGAATTTTTGTCCTGCACCTTTTGACTGATACTTTCGGGTATATTTGGTCATGTACTGATTTTTGGGTTGTACATTTTCAAGATTGCTGATCCAATTTACTCTATACAATACGGAGCTTAAATATGGATGAAGTGCCTATTTTGTCTCTTCGTTTTAATATATTACTATATATTTACCATATGTATGTCTTTTGTGCCTAAACACCAGCGGAATTGAACCAAGACTTGACTTAAGCCAGGTGATAAACCCGCCACTTTCTCAAAAGGTGCATGTCAGGAACAACTTCGACTTCTGTAACTTTTTTCTTTACCTTTCAAACTATGATTCTTTTGCATCTGCATGCCTGTGTGTGTATGTTTGTCTCTCATTCCCCTTCTTTCCTTCTTGTTACTGTACTGTTTGTTGCTGCAGCCGATTAAGTGCTGTACTTCTTTCCTTCTTCTGCCATTACCGCGGTGAAGTGCTTTTTTGGAACCAGAGGAAGGTAACTTACACGGTAAACTTCAGGGGGGCAAATTTATTTTGCCCTGGTAGTGTCCATCAGTAACATTTTGAGTTAATCTCAATCAAATTTCAATGGAAGTTTTCTAGTGTCAAGATATTAAGTTGTTTTCAGCATTGCGCGTCTGTTGTGTGGATTTCGTAGTACTTACGCTTCTGTTGTGTGTTACAAATGCAGATGAAATATCAAATACCAACTTGCGATACTGCACAGGTCTGTTTTGGCAAGCTCAAAATTGAGTTGCAGAGAGAAGATAGCTATCTGTTGCTCTTTGCTTGTTTCGACGACTACATTGTGGCACCAATGTGGTCATGACTATTGAAAGCAACGTACATTTGCCTGACACGGTTAGTGATGATCTCAACAGATAATTCTTGCAGAAGTTAGAAAAGATGTCCATCTTGTGGTATTGACTATCGCGATGAAGATGCTAAAAAATCGATTAGGTTGCCTTCAAAAGACACATCAAGAAGAGCTCTGCGTTTGCTGATAAATGTAATGTTGTTGTTTCAGATCTCAGAGTCTCCTGGTATGTCTCAGATCTCTGATCATACATTGACTCACTTGATGCTGAAACTCCACTTGATATCTTAAGTCTAGTCCAAATGCTGCATTTCCATCTAATATCTCATCGTGGCCTGATCTGGTGCGAAGCGAGGCCATGACCATGAAGTTGGCTTAGTTGTAGGGCTCATTTGGATTGGCTTTTTTCAAAAGTGTTTTTTTTAATAGCTTTTGGAAAACAGTTTTTTTTAGAAGTTAAAAATTCTGACTTTTAGAAAAAGTTGTATTTGAGCTTTTTTTAGAGTTTTAGCTTTTTTGGAAATTAAATTAAATAGTTATTGCAAATTTAATATAACTTTTTCAGGAAAAAAAAAGTACTTTTTCCTAAAAAAAAGTCAATCCAAATAGGCCCGTAATGTGTTGTGTTGCGGAGTTAGGCCTGGAAATGTAGAAATTTGGATACTCATCAGGCTGAGATAATATGAAAATTCTTTCAACCGATCCGCCCAATCACGGCCTCCATGATAAAACAGCAGGGTCTGCATAAATTTTGACTTTTTATGTGAGAGGGGCGATTTAGGTGGTGGTGGACCAAAGATTTTCCTGATACTATAAGCCAATTAACAGATGGTTGCCTATTTGCTTAGTCCAACGCATTTGACTTCCAACGATTCTTGTGAATGTGGGGCGAAACATCTCCTAATATGATCATATGATAGATTATTATTGGTTTAGCTCCTTTTGTGAGTGAAAAGGAAAAAAATAAAATTCGCTATTTTGGAATCCAAGATATTGGATATGCAACTTATTCTTAAATGATTTTGCCTTGGTTGTAGTGGCATCAATATTGTAGACCCGGAAAAGATTTATGGTTCTTGTTCCTCCCTTTTATGCTATTATATCTTACGAATATGGGTTAAAGCATAAGCTAGTGATGCTTTCGGAAATAATGAGTTAAATGAGCAGTTTTGTGAAATCAAATGCCAAAATCACCGTGCAAATTAATGAGTAAAGTAATTATGTTATCAAAATTGTTTTTCCAAGACACAATATTGAAGCTGTCATGTCAGCTTTGAGGAAAGTGAAGACTTGCTAATGTGCTGATGTCAAAGTCGTAGTGAAATTGTAATTTGAACTCACAAATCTATTTTTTGACTTCAAAAGTTTATCATTTTGATAAAAAAAAAATTTGCAAACGGAAGTCATTTTCCACTGCTAAAGAAGTCAAAAGGAAAAACTTATTAGCTTGTTTGGTTTTTTATTTTAGAGAATCAAACTAACTTTTACAATCTCAAAAGTTAATTTTAAAATAAAAAATATTGTTCAAATTTTTATCTCAAACTTAGTTTGAACCCAAAATCGACGGAATTTTGGGTTAAACAAAAAAAGTTGAAATCTTTTACTTCTCTTTTTATAGTTTGTAGGAAGGAATTTTAAAAAAAAATTATAATTAAAAACAAACTAACTAATAAAATAAGCTTACAATTATAAATTCAATAAAAATAAATAAAACTATTAGAATGTAATAAAAATAATTAAATTAAATTAATAATAAATAATAACTATTTAATAATTTTTAGTTCTTATTTTGCCAATAATTTATTATTTTTCATGTTATTTAACAAATTTTAATTTTTAAAAAAGTTACAGCTATAATATCTTCAGAAATCATTCAAACAAGGTAAATTATCGTTAACATAAAAAAAAAAAAGAAAAATTATGTAGAGCAAATAATAGCTGTTAAGCAGCTCTCCTCGAAGTCAAAGCAAGCTAACGGTGAAATTGTAAACGAGATAGACATGATGTCTGCAAGATGGTGACGTTGGATGCATCGTTCATCTCGCAGATTCACACCGCAAGAGTATACCAAAATCCTGGAGATGGAGATTTATGGTGCAAAAAGTTGATACGGAGGATTTTTGGGTAAAATTCAGCAGATAAGCGGAATATGGGATAATATATATATATATATATGTATGTATATGCTTGAATATCTTGTCAGTTATATTTTAATTTCACGATATTGTGTAATTCTATTTCCTTGCTTTCAATCATCCAGGAACTTTTTGAATTGATTTACTGCAATTCTTACGTGTTTATTATTAAATATACGTGTTAATTATTTTTGTCGTATTTTAGAAAAAAACTATATGAGATAAACGACATTTGTTTGTTTTTCTTTTTTCTTTTCTTGTTTTCTTGTGATCGAATACATTGCGAGGGAAGCGGAAATTGTGGATGCGAAATTGTATAATAAGTTGTTAATTGATCAAGATGAGTCTTGCATGCTTTTTAAAATATATTGACACACATTAACGGGTATGAAGTCGTTTTTAAAAATCTTTCTTAAAAATGGTGTTTCCAAATTGTAAGTCAAACAAGCTCGTAAGCATTTTATCAGTTTTTTTTTTTTTGGGTAATTTCCTCTTTGTCATAAAATCAAAAAGAAAAAATAAGCCACTTTGATCCATCTGAACGCTTAAAAATTAATTTCTAAAGAAGAGGAAGAGACAGCGGGGGAGAAGATATGCCACTCCACTCCCCACGACCATCCGCCACCGCAACCACCACCGCCAACCTCACCAAACCCCACAAGCCATACTTCTTCTACGGCCACCGCAAGCCCACCCAGAACCGCCCCACCGTCCGCGGCGGCCTTTTCACCAACCGCCAGACCCTCAACCCCTCCACCACCAACCACCACCGCAGCGGCCGATACGGCCAAGGCCGGCCCTCTGACTTTGACCTCCAAAAGTGGGACCCAGATTCTTCTCTTCAGCCAGGACACTGTGACGCGTCACAGCAATTCTTCTCCATAGCCAAGACTCTCTCCCCAATCGCCAGGTACATTGTGGACGCCTTCAGGAAGCACCGCCAGTGGGGCCCACCCATCGTCGCCGACCTCAATCGCCTCCGCCGTGTCACCCCCAAGCTTGTGGCTGAAGTGCTTAAGGTCCCAAATCTTGACCCACGCATTTCAACCAAGTTCTTCCACTGGGCTGGTATGCATAATGAGCTTACTCACATGTTCATTCATGTCTCTGTGTCACGCCCTGAGCCCAGATTAGAGTCCGTGTCATACATGTCCCTGACAAATCAGGCTCGTGTCATATGTCCGAAGACAACATGAGACAGCATAACGTTTGTGTCTGTCTTTTTCCTTATAAAGATTGTTTGTGTAGAATAAATTGGTTAGTTTTTACGTGTACTTAGATAGTTGTATCATGTAAGATGCGCAAGTTTAAGCTTTGAACAACTTTTTAAGTAGCATTTAGTGTTTCGACTCGCTTCCTCTTATTGTTGTTTGGTAAAAATATGCATCATGTTAGGGCTCAGCGTTTCATGTTGGCGATTAGTGTTGTCGTATTTGTTTAAGCAAAAATGTAATAGCAATCAACTACCCGAATAGCTAATTCTGCCAAACATGACTTGGACAAATGTTTGTG
This sequence comes from Cordia subcordata, assembly GCA_028554755.1. Taxonomy (NCBI): domain Eukaryota; kingdom Viridiplantae; phylum Streptophyta; class Magnoliopsida; order Boraginales; family Cordiaceae; genus Cordia; species Cordia subcordata. Next base: position 8,207,255 of record JAPTOF010000013.1, on the reverse strand, counting down.
TTTTATATGTACTATATGTATATATATGTATACATATGTACATATATATGTATACATATATAATAAGACCAAATTAAACCAAATCGACTCCTATCACACGAGGTAGCGTCTAGTGTTCTATTGGAAAATGGACAAGTTTTGAAGAGGTTGGTATTTTGTAAGTAATTCTAAATGGAGTGATATGCAAACATAAAAAGATGCTACCTTTATAGTGATGCATTCAAAATTTCAAATACAATTTGCAATAACACACACATATAAATTGCTGTCTGTTGCAGGAACATGAAACTCGTCTTATGCACATGGTCTCGTCTTATGCACATGGTCTGTGGAATGATTGGATACATGCACACAATTGAAGATGCATAAAAAGTTCATGTTTTTAGTCTAGAATTATTGCTTTAGTTTGCCATTGGTTATGCATTATACTAATGATTTTAACTAGAGCAATTTTGAAGTTTTTTGCTGATCTTGGATTTGGTTTATTGAAAGCTTAAAAAGAGTTTGACAAATTATTGATGTTTGAGTCACGTTGTTTGCTTTTCAATGAATTTGGGCATATTTGAATGGATAAGTGATAATTAGTCTTATACTTGGCAGGCAGGCAAAAAGGCTATAAGCATGATTTTGCATGTTATAATGCATTTGCCTATTTCTTAAACCGGGCAAATAAATTTCGGATAGCCGATCAGGTGCCTGAGTTGATGAATATGCAAGGCAAACCACCTAGTGAGAAACAGTTTGAGATTCTTATCAGAATGCACGCTGATGCTAAGAGGGGTCTTAGGGTGTACCATGTGTATGAGAAGATGAAGAAGTTTGGTGTGAAACCAAGGGCTTTTCTTTACAACCGAATAATGGATGCACTCGTGAAAACAGATCATTTGGATTTAGCTATGGTGGTTTATGACAATTTTAAGGAGGAGGGATTGGTGGAGGACAGTGTTACTTTTATGATTATGATAAAGGGTCTGTGTAAGGAAGCGCGGGTGGATGAAGCTCTCGAGTTGTTGGGCCAGATGAGGGAGAATCTATGCAAGCCAGATGTTTTTGCATATACAGCACTAGTAAAGTTGTTGGTTTCAGAGAAAAATTTGGATGGTTGTCTGAAGGTTTGGGAGCAAATGAGAAAGGATAAGGTAGAGCCTGATGCAATGGCCTATGCGACTTTGATCACAGGATTATGTAAAGAAAACGGAGTTGAGAGAGGTTATGAGTTATTTAAAGAAATGAAGGAGAAAAAGTGTATAATAGATAGGGCTGTTTATGGATCATTGATAGAAGCATTTGTAGCAAGAGGGAAGGTTGGTTCAGCTTGTGATTTGCTTCAGGATTTGCTGGACTCAGGATATAGGGCTGATTTGGCAATATATAATTCTCTTATACAAGGTCTGTGCGAGGCAAATCGGGTCGATGGAGCTTATAAACTTTTCCAAGTTACAGTTGAAGAGGATCTACAGCCAGACTTTTTGACCGTAAATCCCATTCTTGTTTCTTATGCTGAGTCAAAAAGAATGGATGACTTTTGCAGATTGCTTGAGAAAATGCAGGAATTTGGTTTTCATGTTATCGACAATCTATCTAAATTCTTTTCATTCATGGTGGGAACAGATGAAAGAGTAATGATGGCGCTGGAAGTGTTTGAAGACTTGAAAGTGAAAAGCTATTTTAGTGTTCCAATCTACAATATTCTTATTGAGGCTTTATACAGGATTGGGGAGGTGAACAAAGCAATAGCACTTCTCCATGAATTAAATGCTTCAGAATGTCAGCCTGACTCATTGACCTACAGCCATGCAATTCAATGCTTTATTGAAGTTGGGAATGTGCAGGAGGCTTGTCTATGTTATGACAAGATCATAGAGATGTCTTCTATCCCATCTGTTCCTGCCTATTATTCTCTTGTTAAAGGCCTTTGCAAGATAGCGGAGATTGATGCAGCCGTAATGTTAATTCGTGACTGCCTAGCAAATGTTACAAATGGTCCCATTGAATTCAAGTACACCCTCACCATTATCCATGTTTGCAAATCAAATGATGCTGATAAGGTAATTGAAGTTGTAAATGAAATGTTAGAACAGGGTTTTGCTCCTGATAACATTATATATTCAGCTATTATTTCTGGAATGTGCAAGCATGGAACAATTGAAGAGGCAAGGAAAATCTTTTCAAGTATGAGAGAGCGCAAGTTTTTAACGGAAGCTGATGTCATTGTCTATGATGAAATACTTATTGAGCATATGAAGCAGAAAACTGCAGACTTGGTATTGTCTGGAGTGAAGTTTTTTGGTCTTGAGTCAAAGTTAAAAGCAAAAGGTTGTACACTATTGCCCAGTTGACAATGTGATTCAGGTTTGTATCTCCAACTTGTGAACTATTATTGTTATAAAGTATACATTTACACCATATGTTTTAGCGGTCATTGTCTACCTTCACTCTTACTGGACCAGACTGACTGATATCATATGCTATGGCAAAGTCATTAAGGTTTTCCTTAGTTAATTAAAAAGAAAACATATTGCTTCATAATGTGTCTTACATTTCTTTGCACATCTCTTTCTTTTGAGGCCTTCTTTATTGAGTAAAGTGATCTAATCTATTAACATTTCAAAATTAACAACAATGAAAGGTGGATTTTGTTGATGCACCTGAAAGAAAATCTCTTTCATTATATTTTGTCTAATAGACAAAGAGCAGTAGCACAATATAGGAAGCAAACTACCAGAAGATAAGTACAAAAGGTCCACACGTGCTTTCCTCTTTTTTGGTCTTAAATGTAGCAAACTGCCCCTGTCCAAGAATAGAGAGAAGACACTATAGTCATCTGGCGAAAGTTTTCTACATCTCACTGTTGCATTCTTTTTGATAATATTTTATTCTGAAAACAGTTTCCTTTCTCTTTCACCTGGATTCGTTTGTTAATTTGTTTCTTGTAAATTCTTGCTTTCTTTAGGTTCAAAGGTGCATTTCGATTATTTTATAATCTCTTTTGATGTCTTTATTTCCTTTTGTCTGAAGCCACTTCTTTGTTGTTGGAGTTCAAAATAATCTCTTTTGCTGTCTTTATTTCCTTTTGTCTGAAGCCACTTCTTTGTTGTTGGGATTTAGAACTCCTTGCGGTCAAAGTCATCTTTTATTCTTTTACATGTTATCCTTCTTTAGTTGTTGAGAGTTGAGACATCTCAATTTGGTGGCAGTTGTCTCATTACTAGTTTAGAATTTTTTAAGTTTTGCTTATTTTGAAGGCTACTAGAAATGTCCGATGATTATCATTATAGCAGTGTCCTATTGCATCCTGCAAATTTTGGGCCATGTCATCCAGCACAGATTCCGAATATCATCAGCCCAAATTTCCTGAATTTCCTTGTTTATCTACTTATGATGGTATGAGAGAAATGAGTTGAGTTATGTTTGACCTTTAATTATCAAGTAAACAGGAGCTCAACCTTAATTTAGTTCAAAATGAAAAAGAAAAGGAAATAAAACCTTGAAACTTTCTTTGAATTGCTAAAATATGTTAATCTGAAAGAGGTTCTAACTAAGAATATTGCAGGTTGTTTCTGAAACATTTCCTAATGAATTGAGGGAGCATTCAGCACTGCCCCCAGCCTATCAGAGCACAGCTTAGATGAGGACTATTTGCTATCATTGCACATGGAGACTTGCTGATTGCTCCATAAGAGTTGAATCTGGACCAGTTAAAGAAGTATACACGTAAGACATAATATCGGGAGTACCCTTGTGGTCATTCGCAACATATCCTTGTAGGCAGTCGCAGCATATCCTTGCGAGCATTCACTCCCCCTATTCTGGCCTGAAGCCAATATGGAGCATGCATCATCTACCGGAGAAGGATAATTGTCGGGTTTCTCAAGGCCTACTTATTGACCTGTGCTTGATACAACTTTCTGGATTAAGTGACAAACTGTTAGAAATAGCAAAGGACAAGGAGCCATGGATCATTTGAGCCAAAGCATAAGATTGGAAAAACAACCTTTCAGGTCTTGTGAGGTCAGGACGTGATCAAGGATTACTGAGCATCAATAACCATAACAGAGACTCTTAAAGGTTAGCTGAGGAACAAAGCGTCTTCATTTCAGGAGCTGTGACTCTCATACATTATACATCTCAAGGTGAATCAAGGCAATCACCTGTACCAAAAGCCCAAGCAAGAGTGGATCGGTCATAACAGCTAACGACTTCAACGTGTTATAATCCTTTTCTCGATGCTAGTTGGAGCATGTTCTCACCAGAGACATTTGATTAGTGTTCGGGATTGTCAAACTAGGACAGTTGCTCTTCAATCACGGGGATGCATAGCCCGAGAAGTTATCGTCTTTTCTCAGTCTCGGTGCAGTATCAAGTTGATGAAGTATGGTAGTCATAGAGGTTGCAGGATACGGGTGTTGACGTATGCTACTGTGATCCTTGGAAGCAGGGCACAGTTCATATTGAGACCCTCGCAGTGCGAAACCTGAGCTTCAACATTTGATACTTTGTCTAAATTGCACTTGGATCACCCCCATGGCCCCCTTGCACAGGAGAAAAGGTTTTGACTTAAAAGCTTTGGACATACTGAATTCAGAGATTATTTGGTAGATGTTACTGAATTCAGAGATTATAGCTTGGTAGATGTAACTGGTGTTTGTGTGCGACTTTGTGATAACTTTCTCCAAGTAGAGAATATACTTGCACCCTCACCTTTCTCCTGCACCTTTGTTTATCTGCTTGCATTCCTTGCCTGCTTTTCTTGCGGAAGCATGTATAATACCATCAACATGATTGCATAATTGTATCTTTCAGTCAGAATGTTGCCAAGAATGAAATTTCGTACAAGGATTTCCTGTTTTCAGCGTAGAGGTAGAAATTCCTCCATCTTATATTGCATCTTTCAGTCAGAAAAGATGGTTGAGAATTTATTCTTCTCTCTAATTCACAATGACATAGCATGTCCAGAGGCAACGCTGCAGAATGAGTCACTGTACAGTACAAATCCCTAGAGATCATAATGAATTCAAAAATTTCTGCAGGTCAAGGTTTATAAATCTAATACTCTGTACAAAAGCCAATGCCAATGTAACAATGTGAAGCTGTATAGCCCCCCAACATGCACCTCTCCTTCCTCTCTCTCTCTCTCACTATATAAATGTACACCTCCGCTTGGGTAATGATCGGGAATAACAATAAAGCTGAAACCCCAAACATGAATCTGCACGCCTCAATCTTACTAATCCTTGAAGCAAAAGAGGAAAAAACAAGATTGTCCCTCCAGTCTCCTCATGGTTTGCAGAAAGAAAGCAGCAGCGATCATGCAAGGAGAATTATCATGCTTTAGTGTTGATGACACTATCCAAGCCCGGTGGTGATAATGGAGGGACAGCTGGCTCATGAGATGCAATGTCTACAACTTCTAGGGTTCTTCGAGCAGTTGCCTGTGACACTCTGTTTCTACCAACCTTTCTCGATGGAAGTGATTGCGAGGCTACAGCCCTAGACGTACTATTGCTGCCAATGGATTCCAAGAACTTGTCTCTTGTGACGGATGATTGAGCTGATTCAATCACAGAGAGCAATACACCAGATTCCCTCAAACCTTGGATGATGACCTGAAAAAAGTATTAACAGGGAAGATAATTATACAATGATAAAAAGAAACGAGAGCGCCAAATACTACACTGAGCATAAGACAGCCTATGTATGATTTCCCAGTTATTCATGATTCCCTGAAAGCACAACTTCTCTGTCATGAAGGAACATTATATAAGGAAAACCATAGAGAAATATTCTTCTGCTCTTGCTTCTATAAATTACAGTAATAGCACGTCCAAAATGAAAGGCACTATCGTTGTTCAGTTATGAAGAAGTTCTGCCATTTTCATTTTTCAAACATGAATGATGGCCAGGATGCTGTGTATGATAAGGATGTATATGCTAATGAAATTTGAGGAGTTTTAGAAAACAAGGAGACTACAATTATTCATTTTTTAAGGGAATGTCTTCACCTGACCTTCATTTTGTTCCTCTTACTTTTGTTTCTTCTTTTGCGAATTTTGGGGGATGAGGGGAGCTGGGAATTTCTAATTTTCTAGAGTCCAGAAAGCCAAAGCTTACCATGGGAGCATAAATGCGAGTTAGAATGCCCTTGCGCAACAATTTCAAATTTAGTGTCTTATCTGCCCATACAACATGTTCATGATACCTGAAGAAGAAACGAAGAGATGGAAAAACATTAATTCGTTATGTTGCAACTGCATAAAAGTTGCTCATAGTGATCTCTGCTCTTCAGAATGCAAACCCAAAGTAATTTCTCAGTTACATCTCACAACGGGTAAAAGGATCCCAAGTGAGAGACAGGAAAAAGGAAAAACTTTTACTGAACCACGAGTATTACCAATTAAGCATCTCTTCCTCTGTGGCAGTAGAAGCAATAATGAAAGCCTGCAAGACATTTTAAATATGTAAATTTATTACTTCAATATATACATGATTACACTTAAATTAGACCCAAGTGAAGTGAGCATACAGTGCAAAACAAACTAATGAACAAGATAGAAAGTGAAACCGATCTAACCACTTTTGGGTTGGTTAAGTATCAAGTGCCATAAATAGTATATCTGGAAGTAACAGAACCAACAAAGAACAAAAAATGAAAGTAAAGAACTCACGTTTCTATCAAAGTCCAGCATGAAGCATCGTTTGACATCCTCCTTTGTAGGTTTGCAACCACATCGATCTCGCCTAGAAGTCAAGTCTGAGAATTTAGAATATGTATAATGCAGAACAGCTGCCTCCTCCAATTTGATCTCACTGCCAAATATTGCAAATGAAAATTAGGCGGATAGATAATAAAAGAATGCTCCTAGACCAAAAGGTGGCATATAGGATAAAAGACACGTTAGGATAATTACAGCTCACTAAAGTACAGAACAGAGGAATAGAGCATAGAGAAACTAAAAGACTATGGGTAATTTGCAATGATACTGTAATAGGTCTAACATACTTCGGAGTTTTCATGTAATTGTGCCATCTGTGTGCGCCATTGGGACGAAGATGATCTCGAATCCGAGCAGCTGATTTCCCATTTCCATAGGTCAAAAAGTAGTTTGGATTGCCACGAGTTGCATCTTTATACATAGCAAAATATATGTCTTTTGTCAGATGGTCATAGTTCTTCTTGAACATTGATACCTGGTTCAATGAATAGAATGAATTGAAAAGGAATATGTTAGATTTATTTTACTTCCCTCATGAATGAAGACATGAGTGAAGGAAGCGTTACTCAAACTACAATTATCAATATATAAGACCCGATGATCCTAGTTTTGGACTCGTAAGTGTTCAAAATAACCAGCCAAAATATGTATGCCTATGTGTACTACGCAGAGAATCAATAACAGATCTTTTTAATCATAGTTGGACTTCTACAATTCCACGAGTCCAGTTCAGGTAGTGAATGGATTAGTTTACGGTAGAGTGCGGATGATGAGATGATGCAAATATAAGTAGAAGAAAGGGTGCCTTGCAAGGCTGACCTCCGTGAAAGGTTCTTTAATGTCATCTCGTTCAACACTGCTCTCCTGAAAAGAAGAAAAAAGATAGCGGTCATACACCATTCAAGTTAGCTTACCCCACCTAGTGCAATAAGGTTTGGTTTCAATCATTTGGTTTGATTGGTTTGATCATACTTAATTCAAGTCAATAATGTTGGGCCTTTGTTTCTTCCATTTTTTCCATTCCCATTTTTGGCTTTTCCTTTCTTGAGGGGCAAGTCACCAATTACAGAGTTCAGTTTGTGCAGGGACAACGAGTTTAGATTAGCAAAACTATGAGCACCTAAATACCTAATCTGTCAATGAGATTATCAAAAGCAAACATCGGATCAAAATTTCAAAAGATGTATGTGGTAGGCTTACATAATTTGGAAAGACAACCATGTCCACATTACTAGGCACATCAGATAACAGTTGCCTCAAAGAATACTCCCGTGCACCAGCAGGATGCATTAACTCATCAGTGTCCAGATGAATTATCCAGTCCATGCCAGCTTCCTAGGTTTTGTAACATAGAAAATGAGACAGCAAAACTCAAAGAAAGGTAATATTAACCATTTAACATATTTCAATTTGTTCATACCCTTGCCATGACAATGGCCATTTCCATATTAAGAGATTGCTTGACAAAAAGCTCATAATTGCATGGCTTATAAAAGAAACTTGACAGCCATGTCTCATTCCAGATCCGGCTAAAGCACAAAGGGAAAAGAGTGTTAGCAAGAAAGCCATAGCCACTGCAGATAAGTAACATTCTGACCTCTAAGAGGTCACCTGGTGAAGAGTAAAAATAATGCAGACATTTTCACCAAATAACCCCAAGAAAGGTCATTCCTAATAAGAGCATCAGAGTTAGAATGAATAAACAACAAATTTACATAATCAAAGATTTTGAGAAAGATTAATTTTCTCAATCTTCCTTTGAATTTAACCTAGATTCAGCAGAGATGAAAGGTGAAAAGAAATTGTTAAGAGATTCCAGATTTGAATCAAATATAAGAACTGAGATCTAATCAACTAGTGGGAGATATGAACCTCTTAGCTTGCTGCTCTTCTAGCTCTCTTGTTCTGTAAATTACTTTTACTCCCTGCAAAAGCCGTAAAATTATGGTAACTGACTGGGTAAAAAAGAAAGTAAAGGCCGTACATATAAAACCTGACAGATTACTCTTACTCCAGATAATTTTACAAGGTGATTAGCAATCATGTAACAGCTATAAAGTTTGGTTTTCTTTTCAGAGGGCATATATGTTCCATCAAAACACTAAAAGGGTTAAAATTTTCAACCCAATTGTAGGCATCCTCCTTTCCAAGCAGCTAATTGGATAATGTTGGGACATTACCAAGAGAGAGACAGGGAGGCTATAACAAAGCCAAAAATGTCAACTTGCTAACTTAATGACAATTTAGTCGAGAGGCTGATTGCCACTTATTTCCATATGGAAAGGCTTGAAAAGTCCAATTTGCAGCCATTTCAATACCCAGTATTATCTTAACAGTCCTTGGTTTCAGGTCAATAATGCATGCAGCACTTGAAATGAGTATATGAGGGTTCATCATAACAAGAGGCTCCTTGTTGATAGGACCCAAGTGGCTTTCACCATTCCCTTTCCTTTCCTTCTTTGTATATACCATTTCCTTCCCTTATTTTTGTTTTCACAAAACATCCATGCATGACTCAGGGAAAATGCAATCTGCAATGTAATAGTAACAGGAGAGATCTTCATGCTATAATCCATGCAGATAAAGCAAATTATATCTCAGAATAGTAATACTGATAGAAGTTCATCTCATATCAATTCTCTTTCTATTTGTGTCTACTCTACAGACCAATCCCTTCCCACTCACCAAACCCCTCATAGTGACCCACACAGAAGGAAGGTTATGGTGTGAGAGGAAGTAATGGAGGTCAACAAAAACAAAATGAAGGGTTTTTAAGGATATTAGAACTCACTGGAATCGACTCAAGGACTTTCGAGACATCAGAAGATGCAGCTTTTCCTTCCACAAATAGGAAAAAGTTTAAAACCCCAATTACTTTGTGATAGAACATCCATGGCAGAATCTGATCCAAGCCAGCAGATGTACTAGTTGTAATACATATCTGCAAAAAAAGAAGTAAAACTAAGTAATAGCATAAATGACCTAACTTACTGATTATTAGATTGTTCTAATTGAAAATAAATCAACATAGAAACTACCATTTTCAATAGCAGATATAATTTGAAAAGAAGAAAATGAAACCATATCAGGGGAAGAACATAGGATTCAATTTACACAGAGAAAGTTCAAAAGACAACCTTCAAGAAGCTTTGTTTCAAGGACAAGGCTCATGCTTACCCCCAAAAATTCTTCAATATAAAGCTAACATTGTTTATATTCATTATAGATGCTTTAACTGCAGAATATCATACAGAAGTTCACATGCCAATTTTTGCTCATTATTAGTTCAAAAACTATATCACACGCACCCTTCTATTAGGGTTTCTTTTAAATGTCTAACATAACATGTCAAATGCTCAGGCAAATAACCACATGACTGTTGTAGGTACAGGAAGAATTTCAATATATACCATGCTAGTCATGAGTGCCTGTAGGATGTCTATGCAGGCAAGCCTCAGTCTAAACAAGAGTCCTAATGCAGCTTCTTTCTAATGCATCAATTATTCCAGTGAAAAATGACAATTTTGTCATATGCATTTTTTTTTTTTTTGGCTAGGATATCCCTAGATCAGGTCTATTATAATTCGAGAAATCTAATAGTCAGCATAAACCCATATCAGACACAGTTACTAAATGTCTAGAATTTAACTGTCATCCATCAATTCAATCTCCCATCCTAACCAAATACGAGAATCGCTTTTGGCAAGTTGCCAAGAGCAAATAGCACAGTGGCAGTTGACACAATAAACAACTTATAAGCGGTTGGCCTCAGAGGATTGTACAACTAGCTTTAAAGTTGTCAACTTAAAAATCTCTTGAAGTCTCCTTTACTTCCTTACCTCTTGGTGGTAGTATGAAAGCAAGGTATTTCCAACAAATATGAGATAGAAAGGAAGTACAAAACAAAACAATTGAAGAACAATAAAGGCTTGCTTCAAACATAAGTTGTCACTGAGTTCATACGTCTAGATAATTTAAAGAAGAATTCAATCTATTCTTCCAATTTAAGGAACTTCCAAAAATCTTCATATCGGGATTTTTGTACCTTTCACTATGATAAAAGCAATTATCTCGAAACGTTTGTCTCAACCAACAAGAAACAAATGAAGAAAGTAAAGCATCGGGGTTAATTCCAGCAACATAAGTTTAAAATATTAACAGTTTCCGGCAAAAATAGTCTATATACCACCATAGTCCGTTAAACTTCTGGCAGTTACTAGAGTCTAATTTCAATTTTCTCGAGTCGAAAATTGTAATTCCACTTCTATTAATCTTCCTTCACTCTTTAACTAAAACAAAATCCTTGGCAATCACCAGTTCATAACGCAAAAGAAGAGGATGGTTCGCAGCATTATGAAGCCAAAAGCCGGCATAAATTTCATCGGATCTTCTCACGGATTTTAACTAAACAAACAAGACTAATCCACCACTAAAACATCATTAGACCACAAAAACAAACAAAACCCATTTCAAATAAAACCCAAATCACAAAACGCCAGAACAGATCAAACCCAAATAACAAAGCATTCCAAAATTAACAAAAAATTTTAAAACAATAAAATAAAAAACAAACCTTGGGCTTAAGATCGGCGTTAAAATTGAATTTCCAGTCTCTATAGTAAGGGAACGACGCCGTGTTGGCGTGGCCAAGGAGATGGGAACAGTCAGAGGATTGTTGGGTGTGGCCGACGGTGGCCAGAGGCGAGCTGTCCATGCCGGGAAACTTGTGGGACTCCTCCGGAGACCACCGAGAGATGGGATCGTCAACGGCGCCACCACGCCACTGGAGTGTGAAGGCGAAGAGGGCTAATGCGAGGGGGAGGAGGGTGAGAAGGAAGAGGAGCTTCGATGTAAAAGACTGGTGGGCCGCCGCGGCGGAGGACGGCGGCTGCTGGCGGAGGGATGTGTAGAGCCCCGCCATTTGGTGGTGGACGAGGTGTGGTGTTGGGTCAAGGGGGATCACACTACCTACACTTGCAAAATGATTTGAGTTCGTTTATAATGAAAGAAATTGAGGTGTTTATATACATATACATATATATACACATTTATATATTATATTGACAAAATAGAAAAGGATCTGGACTATATAAATTTGAGATTTTAGGTTTGTTATTCTGATTTTTCTAATCAATGCAATGTTTTTCTCGTTAAGATTAATTAAATTACTTATGTATGTAACTTAAATGATTGTTTAAATTTTTCATTAAAAAAAAGTTTTTTTTGGGAAAAATTATATCTTTTTTGAGATAAATATTTAAATTGGCTTTTAAAAAACTTGAGGTTTTAAAAAAGCTCAAAGATAGCTTAGAAGTAAGAACTTTCAACATTTCAAAAAAAAAAAAGTACTTTTAAAAAATTATTAAAATATAATTTTAAAAAGTTCAATTCGAATGAGTCCATAACCCGGCTTCTGAAAAATGGATTAGTAAAAATAGTGAATTTAATGTGACAATGATTATTATTTGCCTAAAAAAGAAAAGAAAACATTTATGTTATCATACTAGATTTAGATTTAGTCATTTATGTAGTTTGACAAAAAAAAAAGGCATATATTGTTTAAAGTTGAAATTTTAAATTTATTACGTTATCACATAAGATTTAGATTTATACTATTTTAAAAGAGATTATATTATTCAAATTCAAGACAAAATTTGTTACCACATAAGATTTAGATTTATACTATTTTAAAAGAGATTATATTGTTCAAATTCAAGACAAAATTTTAAATCCACCGGCAAATAGAGATTAAGAAAGATTAACGTTACATCAACAAATTTGTTATATAATCTGATTAATCTACATTTGATTTGACAACACTTCCAACAAAGTTATACAACACTGTTATTATACGTAATACATAGAGGATATAAATAGTATTGTTTGAAAAAAATATCTTGTTTGTATTTTTAAGTGGTGCAATATTGTTGTAGTGGTGACGATATTCACAAAGCTATCTTTGTTTTGAAGACGAAGGCTAATCATGTTGAGATTGGGGTATATCTTCCCTCATCTTTTAGATGAATAGCTCCATGAAAAAATAAGTTAAATGTCTCATTTAAAAAAAAATTAAAATGTCAAAATTTTTAAACTAAAGGGAAAATGCCACAAATTTCAACTTTTAATTTCTAAATTCAAAGATGGGGTGCCCACTACGCCGCTCGGGATTTGTTTGACGCCATATCAATTTCAAGTTTTCAAAACCCAAAACTTGAAGATCTATTTTGTTCTTTTTTGCATCTTCGTTTTTAAATCAGATATTTGAGTTTTGAAAACTCGAAGATGCGAAAAATCAAAAAAGTTCTTTGACTTTTGAAAACTCAACGATTAATAATCTTTGGGTTTTGAAAACTAGAAGTTGATGTGGCGTTATGAAGATTTTAGAGCTGCTTAGTGCTTAGGGGCACCCTATCTTCGAGTTCGAAATTGAATTTTGTGGTATTTTCCTTTTAGTTTCAAATACGTGGTATTTTTGGTTTTTTTAAAATAGGGCATTTAACTCATTTTCTATAGGTTCTATGTCTATGATTTACCATAAATGCGTATTAGCTACATGATTTTCAAATATACATAGACCCCATTTTAGGAATATGTATACTACATACTTGAGGACAGAGTGTGATTTTTTACCTATTTTAAAGGGTATGTGTGTTATATATGTGATAATATTTCGTGCTTATACACTTATTACAAGCCATAGGAGTAGGGTGCTACATAAATTTTTTTTCTAATCTTTGTTGCGGTTATTATTTTTATATTTGAATAGTATGTGACCAGTGTATTGCAAGGGCTTTTGATATAAGTTTGATATCTTATTAAATTATATTAACCAATTTTAAAATTGCTCAATTTAATTAATAATTTGACTACAATTTGGTGTAAGATAAGGTGTGTTAGAAAAAAAAAAATGACATGAAAAGTTCTGAATGGGAAAGTTGTGCAAAAGCAAAGAAAAAGTTGCTAACTGAAAAAAAGTTTTTCAAAAGAAAAAAAAAAGTTGTTTAATTAAAAGCATGCAAGTAAAGGTTTTTTTTTCTTTTTCTTTTTTACTGTGCACGCCATATGGCATGTCACTCTTCGAAAATTTGGTTATAAATCTAAATTTTGGAATTATTGTTTTAATATATAATTTAAATAGATAGATATAATTTTTAAAAAAAAAAAGAGGGGCAGATTGCTTTGTATGCTCTGGCCAATCCTGCAACAAATTACAAAAAGGTGAAGCCAAATAAAAACAATATAATAAAGTTACTAGTACATTTACTTTGGCATAAAGCTGGACTTTAAGAAAAAAATAATTAAAAAAATACTTTACATAAAGCTGGGGTTGATTAGACTATGCATCAGAGTGCCTAGTGTTCACCGTAGATGATTGATTTTAAAATTGGTAGTGTTAGGATAAATCATGCATCAAAGAGCCCGTGCTTTTTTTAAAAGGGTTAACTAAAGGTGAATCCCTTTCCCACTTGGTCAGAGGCCCCTTAACCAGGCGGGAGGAAAATTGAGGGATGTGCGTGAGTGGCAGCCCGACCAGGGAAAGGACCAACGGGCGTAGAAATCCAGCAACAGCCCCCGCAATATTTCAGCAGAGTACTGCCGCCATACGGACTCGATCCCGCGTTGTCAGGGTGTCTCCACCCTAGTCACCTGGCCACTTACCAACTCACCTATGCCCCTGGGGGCTAGCCCGTGCTTTTTTAATCCTATAGATATTTGTTTGCATTTGTCCCGTCAACCTTCCTAATAAATATCGTTAATATGAAATAAGGTTGAATTTTCTTGACTTATAAGTTAGAAAGTAACAATCTGAAAACAGAAAATGTCTTTATTTCAAATCATATCGAGAACCAAATATTTTTGTATGAAAATACGGAATATATAATGATAAATTTGGATAAAAAGAGTACAAAACTATAAACAAGTCCTACAAAGATAAATTATTAACACTGTAGGACTAAAAACAAAAATCAAAACCAAAACGCCCATAAACTTGTCCAGCAAAGACCCTCCATTCGCACTGGGAACAAAGGAAAGCAAAACTTTCAAAGTAAAATGCATTGAAAATCAAGTAGACTTGGAAAGCCAAAATTACAAAATAAATACATTGATAATCAAGTAGAGGTGGAGAGGGAAGGGAATATAGACGTATGGACATCCCTCAAGAAAGTTTTATGCAGTAAGACTCAAGCCTGTGTTTGTAATTTCACCTGGCAAACCATCAATAGTATCTGTAAGAGTTATATTTTCATCTCTTGATGTTCATCATCAGATTTTCCTCAAATAATATGTTAAGTATTTCAAATATATTGAAATTAGGAGTTTTACATTTTGTAAAGGCTCGAGGATAAGGCTAGCTAGTTCCTTTGTGTTAGACAACCTTCTAAACATTTCATTTGACTTTATTCCTACAAAAGGCAATGGATTAGACGTAGGAACATATTTCATACAATTGATCATGGTATGGCCAACAATATCGCAATTTGTGCACTAGGAGGTCTTCGAGTGTGTTCAATCGGAATTTCACCACATTACCATACTTATTTCTCATGAAAGTTGAACTATGAACCTCTTTTCAACATTTATTTCAATGCATATTTTCTAAGATAAGAAATATATAGAAAGTGTATTAGGATCAATATGTAAGAGAAATCCCAATGTCCGATATAATCAGATTGGTATTCTATCACGAGATAAATTTACTAATTGAGCATTTGGGTCCAGTTTTAGAAGAAGAAGAGATCTATGATATGCCATAATTGACCAAAAATTTGATTATAAGCATTATTGTTAGCAAACCGAAATAGAACATGTCATTCTCCAAAGCACTAATTTGAACCATTTGAAGCGAGAACATATTGTGTTATCAATACTCATCAAGAAAGTGATAAATAAATGCCGTAAATCTATTATGTGTAATACTTTTACAAAAATGTTAAGATTTCAACAACACGCATTTATAGTAAATGTCCTGCTTTTCTTATCATAGTGTGTTACTTTTATAGACAAAACATAATATAATAACCAACCAAAATTGCCTTCTTTCGACGATCTTGTCACCCTTTTACCATGTATCCTTATCTCTAAAAGTAGTTTATTTTTAACAATGCCCTTAATTTAGAAGTAGTTAAATTTTCTTTCTTTTTTTTTTTTTTGTAAATTAGCTATGTTTTCTTTATAAGTTAATATGAGTCTCACAATCAATTCCATAGTTTGATCCGCATATATTATCTATCTATCTATTATACTATAATAATTACCGCTAGATCCATTTTCTTTCTCGCTCATTTTTTTCTGCTTTTAAATTTTGCCACATTTTAGCTTTACTATTCGTTGGATTAATCCTCATTAATGGCCTAGAAATTTGGCCCAATTTAAGTTTTCCTCTTACTACGCACAAATTATATCACAGAGCATGATGTACCAGACTATTTATTTAGTAATCATAAGCTGTTTATCTAGTAAAATCCACAAAAACATCTATACATAAAAATAGCCACACATTTTTGTTCAAAATAAAAAGACTATTTATTCAGTATTCATAAGTTGTTTGTCGAGTAAAATTCAGATATTATCACAATATTTATTGACAAGTATAAAATTGACAAACATCTATATATGAAATAGTTACAGATGTTTGTTCAAAATAAAAAGACTATTTGTTCAATATTCAAAAGCTATTTGTCTAGTAAAATTCACAGATCATCACAATATCTATTGACAAGTGTAAAATTAACAGACATTTATATATGAAAACAGTTACAAATGTTTATTCAGAATATAAAGACTATTTGTTCAGTATTCATAAGATGTTTGTTCAATAAAATTCACAAATCATCTTTATTCAGTACTGATAAACTATTTATTCAGTACATTCAAGCAACTTGCACCTGTAGGTTCAAGATATAAGTTCCCTCTTGCTGCATCATCGTCTTGGCCCCAATTACTTCTTTTCTTTTCCAATTATCTTATCACCCCATTTTGCTGCCTATTACAATTTCTTTCTTTCCAATTTATAATTCTTATTAATTATTTTTTTCAATATACTTCTCAAAATTTTTAAGTTTTAATTTTTTTAATTTTAAAAACTAGTAGTTTTTAGTAATGAATGAGAATTTGTGAAAGATAAATGGAAGATAAGTTAGTCTTATGGTCTTTACTTTAATTTTTATTATTCTATCTCAAGTTGATAAGGAATGAATTTTCTCGAATGATCATTACACAAGGAATTGATGCTCCAACTTCAATTAGTTCTATCAAACTACATAAAAAGGGAATTAAAAGTCGAAATAGTCATTTCTTTCTAAGGCATTCTTGTAATAATAATAAGAAGAAGAAGAAGAAGAAGAAGAAGAAGAAGAAGGACAACAACAACAACAACAACAACAACCCCAAAGACGATGACAACGACTAAAAATACATGTAATCAATTTTGCTAGTTTTCTAGTTTCAATTTAGGTCGCCGGAGACAAACCTTGACCTCTTTTGTTAATGGTAATGGATTATGGCCTAGAATCTTGCAGCAGCTACAACAATAGCTTTCTTGAGGTTCTTCACGGGGAAAGTAATGTAATAATCTAATCCTTGAACCTGATGTGTGTTAACTTTCTCTAGAGAAACAAATTCATATGCCACTCCCAACAAAACAAAAAATCAAAATCAAAAGCTAGCACCAAAACAGGAACAAAATAATCTAATTTGAAGAACTAAGAAAAAGTGGTGTTTGTATATATACTTATGTGTTTGGAGTTATACTTTACAATAGCCAATTGAGCATACTCCACAAACTTTTCATAAGTAGAGAAACCCTTGTGGAGAGTTAACTGTGTTAAGATCATGGAACACAAATTAGAGCTTTCTAAATCTCATTAATATTTTGTATTAAAAGGATGCTATAAAGAAAAGAAAAATAGATAAATTAGTTGATAAAAGCATGGATGGAAGAAAGACAAGTCACATATATTCCTGGAGGCTAGAGATGGCAAAGCGGGTTAGAACTCGCGGATCAACCCGTTTAACCCGCAAAAATGAGGGGTTGGGATTTAACATTTTGTCACCCGCAAGGCAAACCAGTGGACCCGACCCGACCAGCGCAAAGTGCGGATTGTGCGGGTGACTCGCGGGTGTCTTCTTCTTCTTCTTTTTCTTCTTTTTTTTTAAAAAAAAAATATACATATAAGCTTAAAGTTAGAAACCCTAAGTTTTTTCTTCTTATTGCACTTTACAGCCTTGGCAGCCATATTTGAGGCTTTGATTGTAGTTATGGACTATGGTAATTGTTGTCTTATTATGTTAATGTTAATTTGTGATTAGGTGTTTAATGGAGATTTTAAATTATCGATTGTGTTTGTAACATTTAGTTCATTAACTTTAACTATTTTTAGGTCCCTAATTTTTTAGGTTAAACGGGTCACAAGTGTTTATTAGTTACTGCTTAATTTTTTTGATTTTATTTATTTTTAAATAATATTAAAATACCAAAAAATTAAGCGGATAAACCCGCGAGGCCACGGGTGCGGAAAGGGGGTGTAAGCACCCATATGAATCCAACCCAGCCCGACCCAACCCGCGAAACCGCATAACCCGTGCTAAACGAGTCAGGTTGGCCCGCGGGTGCCTGTTTGACACCTCTACTGGAGGCAAAGGGGGACTAAAGAGAACAGTGGCCCCCCCAAGCCTCCATAAATTCTTTTTAGTCTAAGTTTTAATTTTTTAAAAAAATATGAGTGGAACTTCTTAATTAACAGAAAAAAATCTTAATTTAGGTATATAGTAATATTGACTCAAACTTTTTATTTAATTTTTTTTCCAATTAATTAAAATTTTTAAGCAGAGATATAAAAATGAATTTGAAATAGGCTCGCAACTAATATTTTTATTGAACGATAGTTAGAAATTCATATTTTCTCTCATTGTACTAATTTATTTTTAGTTAGTTTTTGTGTCTAAACAATAACTATAGAACAATTTTTTTTTAATTAAAATTTTCACTTTAATGGAAAATAATTTTATTACAAATAGTTTAGTTATCAATATCAAAAAAGAAATTGTTTAAATGTTTATATTGATATGATAATTGATAAATTTTGTTATATGGAAGAGATATAAGCCCAACAATGACCAAAATAGTACATTTTTCTTTATGAAATCTATTGTCCAAAAAATGAATCCAATAGAGGGATGAATTGGATTAATTACACAAATAAGTACTTAAAAACTCTTACCAAACAACTCAAGCAATAACACATACAACATATGAAAAATATACTTGAAATGTAAAAAGTTTAGGTTAAGAAGATCAAACACAGCAATTTAGAGTGATTCGAACTCCCGAGGGCCTAGTCTACTACCTAATGTCTTTCCTTAGGGTTTCAGAAACTTCACTAGTGAATCGGCTTCTTATTTAGTATGTTGTAGAAGCGTAGAATAATGATAACAATCCTTACTTCACCACAAAAACCACAAGTATTAACTCAATACTTGAGGATTTCAACCCTTCGCTCTTTGGTAGAGAGTTCTTCAGAGCTATGCTACCTAAGAGTAAAAATTCACACCCAATGAAGAAGAGTTTGGGGTATAAGAACTTCTTGTCAGCAAGTGTACAAAGATATTTAAACCTTTCTATGTTGCTCCAAGTAGATAAGCAATTTATGAGCTCAAGAACTTGATCAATAAATGCCAATGATATGGAATCAATGAAGATTAATAATCAATAAGGCACAATTGCATAAAGGAGAGTGCATTGAATGCTAGAGAGCTTGTAGATATTTTTTGATCAAGTTATATCTGAGTTAGTAGGTAAGGGATATATTTATAAGTCCAAAAGTAAGTCTCCCAATAGTCACATTTTTAAAAGAGCTCAAAGGGGCTACTGGAATACTTTGTCGGTCAACCGCTTAGGTAGTTCAGTACTTCCAGTAGCTAAAAAGCCATCCCAGAGCACTCTACTAGTCAACCGCCTGGCACAGCTGGTAGAGCAAAATTGCTCACTAGTTCTACTAGCACATAAAGCTACTCGACTGCCTGAGTAGGCTAGTACTAGCAGAAAATTAGATAACCACTATTCTCCTAAGATCATATCAATAATAAATGCTAAGCCAACCAAGCATGCAAAACATTTAATGCAAGTTTAAACTATCACTCAACTCAAGTTTTTCAGATTTTATGCAAGAAAAGGCTCTTACATGTAATATTGTTATCCTATAGATATATACAATGCATAGTAATGCTCATATATATATATATATATATAGTGTAAAGCCTATACTTTATTAGGATGCACTTTTACTGTAGGAGTTATACAAATACACACACACACACACACACACACATATATATATATATATATATATATATATATGTGAGCACATATATTCATCTAAGTGTCAAATACTAATAGAATAGTAAGTGATATAATACATGCAACTTCATAATGCAAAAATATGGACTTCAAAGCTATATTTTCTGTAAGAAAAGACATTTGAATGCAAGTGTAAGCACGTGCATACCTATAATGATAAGAATAAGAAGATAGATAAGATATACATACATGTATTAAGGAGAAAAGATGATCAAGTGTAGAAAAACAAATATATATATATATATATATATATATATATATATATATGAGCACATATATTCATCTAAGTGTCAAATACTAATAGAATAGTAAGTGATATAATACATGCAACTTCATTATGCAAAAATATGGACTTCAAAGCTATATTTTCTGTAAGAAAAGACATTTGAATGCAAGTGTAAGCATGTGCATACCTATAATGATAAGAATAAGAAGATAGATAAGATATACATACATGTATTAAGGAGAAAAGATGATCAAGTGTAGAAAAACAAGAATTGTGAGCAAAATGCATAAAGAATGTATGCAATACAAATACACTAAGTTATTGAGCTCATATCATTTTTCTTATGTACCAAGATCAACTTAACATAAAACTAAGAAAGAAGAAAAGAACTACAACTACAAGACAACTTCAAGATACTTCAATCTTTATGTACCATGCTCCATCTCCTTTCTTTGTTTAAGAATGCTACTATACAAGATATTCAATATACTCTAAAAATAGTAGCAATTAAATAAAAAAGCACAATTATGGCATCATCAAAATATAATTAACATAAATAAATCAACGTATTCAACATTTTCCCCTTTTTTATGATGACAAAATTGTCAAAGGTGGAATCTTAGGAAGAAGCTCCCCTTAACTTCAAGACTCCCCTCAATCAAAGCATAGAGATAGTATGAGCTTATAAGAATCATAAGAGTATTAGTATGAGCATACATAACTATATAATAATCAAAAATCAAAAACTTAAGAACAATACCCTTTCTCCCCTTTTGGCATCATCAAAAGAGACCATATAAAAAATCTTTGAGCCATATAAAAGGAGTAGGAAACTAATGAGCCATCAATACTAGGAAGTATCATCACTTGTTACTCATACAAGTATGCAAGCATAGAAGTCGTAAGTAAGTATAAGAACAAGTATGGAAAAATAACCAAGAAGTATAAAAAAATAACTATAAACACTAACTAAAAACATGCAAGGAAAAGAAATTATCCATTAAAAGTAAGTGGAATGAAAATGAAATTGTTTTGAAAGACATTCTACAGAGTGGTATTTTGAAAAAAAAAAAGAAAAAAAGAAAAGGAATAAAGGCTAATGGCTTAGGTCGGCTTTATCATCATTGGGAAGTCCCATGCGTAGCTTCATCAACTTTAAATCCCGAGCCAAGTGAGCCATGATTTGGCTTTGATCACCAACCATTGTAGCAAGGCTATCAAGAGTAGTGTTTTGATTCCCCACGGTAATAGCTAATTCTTCAACACTCTCGTATGGAATCAACCTTTTCGAAAAGCCTTTGCATAAGCCTATCATTTGAATTTTTGGACCTTAGCTCATGGTATTGCCCTTGTTCTTCATTGTATTCCCCCTGGGCCTCTTCATCGACTTCTTCTTCTTCTACATCTTCCATTTCCTCATCATTATTAGCATTATCATCTCTATCCCTTTCATGGCCACCAAGGTCAACATCTTGCCCTTCTTCATCTTCATGTAGGAAGTCAAAGGTAGTCTTCTTCATAATGCGTTGAAGAATAAGACTTTTCACATTTTGGGGCAAAGCTTTAAAGTCATGCTCATGCATCCACCTTCCCTTCCAAAAGTATAATTCCATCATTTTAAGACATTGCAAATCAAGGTTCCACATATGATTGAAGAAGTTCCTTGGAATATTCTCAAGACTAATCCCCTTAGCCTTAAAAATCCTTGTCAACACCATCCCATCCCTAAGCACAGTATTCCTAAGAACTACATTCTTCATGTATGCTAGGATGGTTTCCAGGAGATTAACTTTATAATTATGGTGGAGCAAATATAAGCAATATGCCTCGGCTTTATAAATTTCCCCATCATGAGTATCTTTAGGCACCACATTGTGTTTAAATATCCTAATGAGTGCCTTATATTCAAGATGCACTTCATTCAAAGGCGAAAAATTAGCATATTCTTGGTCATGTCCCAATAATAATCCATAAATATCCCCTTCACGAATATTATTAGGAAAGTGGGAAAAAAATTCTAAAGGCAAATATGGGAAATTGCTCATCATGCAAGGAAATATTAAAGATAGCTCTAAGGTCAGTCTTTGTTA
This sequence comes from Cordia subcordata, assembly GCA_028554755.1. Lineage (NCBI taxonomy): Eukaryota > Viridiplantae > Streptophyta > Magnoliopsida > Boraginales > Cordiaceae > Cordia > Cordia subcordata. The sequence goes on along the minus strand of JAPTOF010000013.1, from coordinate 8,184,869 downwards.
TTTCAATATGAATTCCCTTAACTATAGACCAAACTCTGCCATATAGACTATTCCAATCCAAATTTTCATAGAATTCTTGAACAAGTCTAGGATAAACCAGTTTTTTAGTAGTCATGTAGTTTATCCAACCATTTGTAGTCCAACACTCAATCATATTTAGATTTTGAAGTTCATCTAGAATGAGACATTTACTTGGCCAAATTTTCTTCCCAAAGTAGTATCTCTTCTTTGGAGGTTGAGATGGTTGAGGCTCGGATAAGGGTTACCTTTCTCTTGTACCCCTAGAAGAGCTTGCAACTTGTTTCTTCTTGGAGGAAGAAGCTTGAGCCTTACATTTACTTCTCGTGTTTGCCATCAGAGAGAGAAGATGTTTGAAAAACTAGGGTTTAGATGTTTAAAGAAAAATGCGTATTGTTTTAACAAAAAGAAAGTAATCCATCATAATTACATGAACAACCCACTTTGTCACACGGTTGACATGACCAAACACATGTATGTTGCATAGCCAGTATTGAAAGATAGGAGATAAAGAAAATTCCAAATAAGGGCAAGAAGTCTCCAAATGAATTCTAAGAAAGCCCAAATAGCAAAATAGACTTATACCACATCTGAATCAACTATCACACCTATAATACAATTAGTAGCGTAAAGTATAGAAAGATGAGGGTGAGATCAAAACAATGGCTGATGTGAGTTAGATAGAAGGAAACCAAGTAAATTTTAAATACGAGACAAATAGGCCAATTCAAAGTGTGAAGTATAAGAGGCAGTCCATAATGACCATCCAAGATCATAGAAGAATGCAACCAAAATAGGTAAGTGGTATAGAACATAGAGTATATCATGGGGTGAGGTCTTGAGAAAGTGAATAGCAGTTAGTCAAGCAAGTCGTATAGAAGATGACGCAAACCAAAGGCAAAGGCATATAATCTTACTCATTGTTAAAACATAATAGTAAACTTTACACACTCATTCTACTCTCAAATAACTGACTTAATTACCAGATTACTCGTGTCCCTTATGGAATCCGGATTAGTTGTTCTTCATTTTTTAGGTTGAGAAGCTCAAGCATCAAGTAGGGTCAATTGAAGACCAAGTTACCTAGTACTCTACTTTATCAAGAATCATACAAGAGACGGGAAACAAAAGAAAAATAAATTAATAGAAAGTACAAAAAACAAAAGAAAAGAGAGAGATGGCAGCACTAGCTTTTACATTGTGAAAAACCATATATGTAGGAGAAAGCCTTTAACAAGAAAAAGAAAAAAGAAGCAGTGAAGGAATGCGGGAGGGTGAAAGGGATAAAGACAAGGACAGATAGGAAGCTAGAGTTGAGAAAAATAGAGGGAGGATTAATTCTTGGTTGCTAATATACTTTTAAAATTTGTCTCATCTTAAACCTATATGATTACATTCCTATATAAAAAGCAAAAAGAAATTATGCAACTAATGTATTACAAATATCATTTTGCACTATATTTTTAGGCACAAAAACCGGTTATCTAACAATCACTTTTCTTAAAGAAATTACTCCCATAGAATATCGAGTACAAAAACATTTTCAAATGTGACCAAGACATACGAAAAAGAAAAAAAAATCCGTGGGTACTTAACCAATAAGCGAGAAACTTTCGAGGCAAGTCGGTAAATATCCAGAAAGGAAAAACAAAAGGAAAAAAAAAAGACAAACCCCAACGGAGACTTTATATCACGTATTTACATATACACAATGTAAGATATATTGTTAAATAAAAAATAACAATCACTGGACAAACACAATATTTGATAATTAGACGAACAATTATAAATTCCTATTTCCTACTGGTGCAAGAAATAATTTGCGAACCGACCCAATCACGAGATAGCCGTATATATAAACCTCCAGGCCTTTCGACAACCTAAGACCACCCCCAGTTCCATTCGCTCACCCTAACACCTTAACCCCCTCCTCTTCTCACAGAACATCAAAAACCTACGAAGCTTTGTGCACCACACAACAACAACAACATTCTATATAATCAAATTGGTTAATTTTTGATTTCTCAATAAACAGATCTTTATCATCATCAATAATCATCTAAGAATTCGTTTGTGTTGTTGTAAAATACTCCGTTTCTTCGTCTTCTTCTTCTTTTAATCTTCTTCAGTACAACAAGACTACTTTTCATGTCTTCTGTTTTACACCCTTTTCTCTCCTTTGCTAATAACAATCAGCCTTCTTATAAAACCGGAGTTTTTCAGCAATTTCCTATTTGTTTTTCGTTTTTGTTTCATACCCAAAATTTCACTCTCAAAACTTGTCCAATTGGTTTGAGTTTTCAGTTATTTCAACAGCATGAGTGACCATAAGGTTAGTGTTTTTCTTTCTTCATGTTTTCTGGTGTTATTATTTGGATTTTTTTACGTTTATTTGGAATTGATGTAGTGCCTTTGATGTGGGTTTATGTTCATGGACGGTTGATTGTACAGTTTAGCATTAGTCTTTTCAGTCATTTGTATTTTTTTAAAGAATGTTGGTGATATAGAGTTAATATTTGTTTTATTCAATATTTTTTGGGGTAATTATTTATTCTGTCATGTTTATTGTTTAGTTTCTTGAAAAAGGTGGCGTATTTAATGTGAGTTAGGTTCATGGATATTGATTGTAGATTTTAGTATTGATTCTTTAATATTTTGTGATTTTTTGGCATAATATTGGTAATATAGAGTTAATGTTTGTTTTTTAAGTTGTGAATGTGCTGGTTTTGTTTTAAAATATTTGATTAGTTGGTCATGGATCATCAGTAATAATCTTAGGTTGATGAAGAAAAAAGTATAAAATCTTATTCATTTGTTTGACTGAGGACTTTCCGGCTAACGGTGAATCTTTTTGAGAAGATGAGTGCTTATGTGAGGTACTATGGCCGTTTTCCTTTCAATTTTGCATTATTAATGTGTTCTAGTGCCTCGTGTTTGTCGGTGCACTGGTTTCATCAAGTTGGGATTCACAAAAGGTATAATTTATAAGTTGATTTAAATTGAGAGAAAATAGAAAAAGTTTATGACCTTTGAATCTGAATTGGTTATTCCGTAAATTGGATGAGAAAAGCTTCAAACTTTATTACTAGATAATGGTTATGATCACAGATGTTTGTAGGAGTTAACTTAGCAAATACACTTGAGATGGATCTTGGAAGAAAGACTGATGGTTTCATTTCTTCTCAATATCGTGTTGTTTGGATAAGTGTGAAATGGAACAGGTGGTTCAGTTTCTTTTATATCTTCCTTTGATTTTTGTAACATTGTTCATGTATGGAGGACATTCTAATAAATTTGGAGTAATACTAAACTTGGATTTGGTCAACTTTGAATGGTGCTAGTGTTTGATGATTTTGCTAGTTGACAATTACACTGTTTAACTCCATTTGGTTGTTGCAAGAGGAATAGTTCTCTTCTAATATATTATGTGTAACGTTGCCTTGCATTTTTGCAGTTCTGTGCACAAAGCTTATGCTTGGTTGGATCCACTTTGTGATCTAGTATATTTAACCTTGCCTTGCATTTTTGCAAAAGTCTGTTCATGTCCATAACTTGAACCCCATAACCTCTGCATTATGTGACAACTTTACCATCGCGTCAAGCCTCACCTTCAATTCTCTTCTGACATAGAATAAAAAATGCACCATGGATCTGTATAAGCATGTATCATTTTAGAACGAAATGCAACATGAATATATGCAATTATGTTTCAGTTTTTCTTTCTATATCTTTTCCATGCAAATTTTTATTAATATTCTTTCTTCTTTTTATATTGTTTACTTTTGGCGAAAATAATTGTTTAGCAATCTTGCAAATTGGCCTAAACAGTTATTAGCCACGTTAGTTTGTAAGCAGTTTTCTGGACATTTGTGCCCATGCCTTCAACGTAAGTTTCTGAAAGTGTTCCAATTTTCTTCTTAGCTTTCTTTGTTTTTGGGTAAGTAGCTGCAAAATGTTCCCTAATAAGCCAAACACTTACGAGTCTAGTTAGTTTGGGATATGTTTCAGTATATGCTTGCCTAGACCTATAGAGTCTAAATATTGATGCAGCATTGTTGCTGTGGAAGATGGATGGTTGTTGTTAGCCATGTAAATAAGAAAATTCAAGTCTATGGAGTTATTTTCTGTATCTGCACTCTAAGACCTAAATGCTAGGTAATCACTCATCAGTTTTCATGATTTTGTCATACTATAATAGTTTTTGTACAAGTCTGTCTGGTTATCTCCATCTGCTTGATTTCTCTAATCTTCCACTTAACAATTGATACTATTTGAAAGGATAGTCAGTCATAATAAAAGAATTGATCTAGAATATTGACTTTGTGTACCTGCTGAAGACATCCTTTAGGAAGTTCTAAGATAAAGCAATGCTATTCCAGCCTGTTAAATGTGCTATAACTAAGATTACTGGAATATTTTAATGATATAGATCCTAAATAAGATTTATTATGCGTTATAAGTACTTCTCATTTCATTTTAGATTTTTATGCTGTACCTTTCTTTTCGCGGAATTCTTGAAATTAGATATGTTTTCACTTCTTTCTTTATGGAATGCTGAATCTGTTACTTTTCTCTAAATATCAGGTGTTAGTGTTTGGGTCATTTTCGGAGGATGAAACTAGGACGTGGTTAAGCCAGGCCTCTGATGTTACCCGAAAACCTGTTGAAAAGAAAGAAGTGCAGGTTGATTCCACAAGGCTTGGACCTGAATTGTCATTTGGCAGTTTTAGCAGTGGATTTAGTGCACAGTCAATTTCCACAGAAGCGCCAGTGGGTTCACATACTTCTAATGTCGATAAAACCGAGTGTACAAAGCCACTGGAAATTGTTCCGCAAGGAAACCAAAAAGAAAATGGAGGCATTTACCACCACACTAATAACTCCGATAATGGAAATATGGGGATCAAAATAGAAGATGAAGTCAGCTTTTCTGAGTTGCGCATATCTGAAAGTGAGACTGAACCTAAAGACAAATCCTCTGTCTTGATTCCGGGCATTGTTTGTGGCATCAGCTCCCAGGTGGGGAGTTCAAATGGGACTATTAATAAGTCCATAGATGCAGCAACTGCTGAAGAAGCTGGCCAGATGCCATCTGATGGGCCTGTTTTAGCTGATCGTGATTTACTACCTCGTGGGTTAATCAACTCGGGGAACTTATGCTTTCTTAATGCTACATTACAAGCTCTTTTGCCCTGTTCTCCATTTGTTAAGCTTATACAGGGACTAAGAGCTCGCAATATTCCCAAGGTTTGTTGTATATCTGTGTTCAGTATGCACTCTAATTCTCTTATCCTTTTTCCTGAGTACCAGGGCCATTCTGACCTTTACATGGTAGTTTAGGTTGACTGCCCAACTTTAGCAGCATTTGCCGACTTTATTGCTAGCTTGGACAAGCCAACTTGTGGGAGCATGAAGAAGAAAGAGTCGAGTGTTCTTGAAACTGGGAGACCTTTCAGTCCTGCCATGTTTGAGGTGGTTCTTGAGAAGTTTACTCCTGATTTACCCAGTGGCATGACAGGCAGGCCAAGGTTTGTTCTACTTGGCGTATTTTATTTCTTTATTTTGATCTTTTCCTGTTCTTTTCCTCTTTTTCTTGCAAGCATCAATCATTTGTACTCCCCATAGCAGGTTATGCAGTTTGTGATTATGGTAATGGATTTGCTTACTGCATAACTGATCTGGAGGAAACAAAAGGGGAAAAAAAACAGTTGTATGATGTTGTGACTGGCAATACAGTTATGGAAAGAAACACTTAGAATCTTATGGTTGAGAACTCTAGAAAAATGTCTACCCTGTCTTTCTTGAATTGCTTGAAATAGCTGATAACTAAAGTAGGGATCTATTTATATACAAAATATGCTTTTCCAAGCAGCAGCTTGATCTTTGTCCATACAGTTATAGCTATTTATGCACACCTTTTCTATTTGTTCAAGTAAATGCATAAAAAAAAATTTGTAAAATTCATAAACACTCTTCTGTACAGGCAAGAAGATGCCCAGGAGTTTCTAAGTTATATCCTGCATCAGATGCATGATGAACTGCTGAAGTTGGAAGGGCAGTCTAGCTTAAATGGAGGAAAATCTTTCTTTGTTTCATCAAATGAAGATGATGAATGGGAGACTGTTGGGCCAAAGAACAAATCTGCAGTAACTAGGACGCAAAATCTTATTCCTTCAGAACTAAGTTCAATCTTTGGAGGACAGTTACGGAGTGTTGTGAAGGCAAGAGGTAAGCTTATGGTGTTGAGGATATTTCTTCTCTTTGCAACAGTAAGTATAAATGTATGTGAAGTAATATTGGATCAGGAACTTGGAGAATACTCGGGGGAAACTAATCTATTGAATATATTGATATAAGTTGTGTTATGACTTCTATTGGGTACATGTTCTAGTGGCTAAGGATCTTATGTCATGGTATGCCGCACCATGGTCCTCTCAAAGTAATGTAAAATTGCCATGAGTTCATCCTTAGCACGCCTGTGAGTTTGAAAATGGATGTGTCAATAGAACCAAACAGTTTTGGGGGAAATAGTCATATTTGTGTTTGTTTATATGTGGAACTATATTTCTCGTAGTTATGAAGATTTCTAATTTTGCGTGGTCTATTTGGAGCAGGAAACAAAGCCTCTGCTACTGTTCAGCCATTTCTTTTGCTCCATCTTGATATTTCTCATGAAGCTGTCCACACAATTGAAGATGCGCTTCGCTTATTTTCTGCCCCTGAAACACTTGAAGAGTACCGAACTTCAACGACTGCAAAGGTAATTTTTTTTCTCATTTATAATACTGGTTGGATTTTGTGAAACTTTCAACACTGGCAGGGTGCTCTTATACTTGCAATTGCCCATGAATAAATTTATAGATATGCTATGATAAAAGATTAGAAGTAGGCAACATTTGAAGTAGGGGTCTACTATGCATATGGCTTGTTGATGTCCTTATTTGGCATTTCTTGAACATGTTCACGGTTTGTTTTGCTCCTCGTAAAATGTGTTGACACTTATTTTTCGATTAGGCAACTCCTGTCTCTGTAGTCTTTGCTAGATTGTTATGTTTTCCGTTGACAATGATTGTTTGATACAAATGATTGGAAGATCTGAGAGATACAAGAAGACTATCACTAAAGTGCCACGGAGCTAGTAATATTGTGATGTAAATAATATAATTTAGTAGCTCTACAGATATTCTCTTCTCTGTATTGGATGCATTTATGTCCTCGTGCACCCACATGTATCATTTATGCTTGAGCACACCAAATAATTCCACAAAATCCCATTATTTTGATAATTTAAGTATCATTTATTAGTACCTATTTGTTCAACATTGCAGATTTTGTATATTTTCACATAAAATGATGAGCGGTCTGGCTTCTTTTCTATATAGAATGTTGTTTGAGAAAGATCATTTGCTTGACACTACCAATCATCTTTTAGTCTCAGCAACTGAGATAGTGGTTAAGAGGACAGTAAAGTGAGTGGCTGTGTGATAAGGTTGGAAGCTTTAGAAGGAAATGAGACTGAGCTCATAACGACAATCTGGGGCGTAAATATAAATTTGACAATGCCATCTGGTTCCACTGGGGGTTATTGCTTCCATTAATGCCATGACTATACAAAAGAAAAACTATTAAATAAATAATGAAATTTGATTCAGCTGTCATGAAGTTAGTTTCTGGACCCTGGTCATCATCTCAACTCGAGTACTTGACTTTACAACTTCATTACCGCTTTGCTAGTTTATATTGGAAGTGCTGATTGTTTTGTTTTCTTTTTCACATTCTCTGGCATCTTGGATGCTTGGTAAGAGCTTCCTTAACTTGCATATTTGTACCTTACAGGCTGGAGTTGTTACTGCAAGAAAATCTGTCAACATACAAGCACTTCCAAAGATAATGATCTTACATCTCAAGCGTTTCACCTATGGAACTCATGGAAGCACGAAATTGCACAAACCAGTGCGGTTTCCACTTGTGCTGGTGCTTAACCGTGATTTACTTGTTTCCTCAACTACAGAGGTAGAGTCCCACAATCCCTCAGAAATTAACTGAGAACTGTTCTTTTAGATTTTACTTGGTAATCCTTTAGTACAATTTCTATTATGATAACCATGAACCTCATTGGACTGAGGTTCTAATTTTTGTGTTTGTATGATGCATAGTGTTCATCATCTTTACTTCTTGAAAAAAAAAAAAAAAATTGATTCATAGTGTTCATCAAACTTGAGTTAATGTAATATGTATTTGGCTCTTACAGGGTAGAAGATATGAACTTGTCTCCACTATAACCCACCATGGGAAAGAAGCCTCAAAGGGCCATTATACTGCTGATGCCCGTTATCCTGATGGTCAATGGCTACGCTTTGATGACGCTTGTGTTACTGCTGTCAACACCAGCAAAGTATTGCTTGAACAAGCATATGTTCTATTCTACAAGCAAATATAAACTCAGCACAGTTATGCCAACAAACAGATTGAAGCCGTTACATGCTGCTCTTGACGCCTGCAAATATAGAAACTCAGTGAAGATCCCACGTGTTACAAATACAACATAATTGTTCTGTTCGTCGTGCCTCCTTTCTCCACGATGGAATTCCCAACAGTCTGATGGAAGTCGCATTTCTCAGGATGCAGGAAGAAACACGTTATACTGGTTTTGTTGTTCCGAGCCTCCTGGATTTATCGCAATGCCGCTCCTGTCGACCTGAGAGGCTTTGCTTCTAATGTTAAGTCACTTTGAGTATCACACGACCAGATTCTGGTTGATATTCGTCATGTTGTATAGAGAAAGATCAACATTCTCCAACAACCAAGTTTTGTAGCTACATACCAATTATCATGTGAAGTGGATTTACTTTGTAACTCGTAAATTTTACAGGGTTAATTCTAATGGATAGTTTATGCTTCACCGCTATTGAAATGAAGACTGAAGAATTGCAATCATTTTGATCACAGTTGTGATGGATACAACTTTTGGAAGAAATATTTTTTTTTAAGAAATTAAAAATTTTGGTTTTTAAACAAAGTTGTATTTGAATTTTTTTTAGAATTTCAATCTTTTGGAATCAAGTTGAATAGTTATTAAAAAATGAATGCATTTTTTAAGATATTTTTTTTTAAAAAAAGAAAAGCTAATGCAAACGAACTTCAGCTCTATTTCTAGAAATTCCTTGGCCATTTTACTTCGAAATTTTAAAAGATAATTTGAGACATGATATTTTTCTTGTAAAAGTGGGATTCAGAAAAGAATTGAACTTGTATTGGAACTAGTCATATGTGGCTTTAAGTTATATTTTTGTAATAGGTGTTTTCACAACTTGAATTTTTGACTTTCAAATCATGCGAGAATGTTTTATATTGCACCAAAATTTTCCTTATCTATATCGGTTTTCTAAATTTAACTCGCAAATCACACAAAAACAAATCACACAACAATTACTTTGCTGTTATACTGAATTTTTTCATCTTTATACCGACTTTCTAATTGAATAAAAACCAATCTCTATTTATTCATCTACTTGAAAATTTATGTCTATCCATCCTACATTGGCACTAAGATCATTAAAGAAACACATTGTTCATCAAAAGCTTGGTGAAAAAAATATTCCAATACCTTGGCTATTAAAATTGGTGCTAGTCTCATCCGCGCCTTGTGCCTCTTTGCTCCATTGAGCCCTTTTTCTTGCCTTGTAGTTGCTGTATATTCCACCTAACTCGTGGTCCACCTCTTCACTTTTTCGAACTTTTTGAGGTTTTATTTAATGAAGCCCATCAAGTGGAATCATGGATTGTTGCGGGGTCACATTCCATGCCAAATTCTTGCTTTTGAATCCTTTTCACAGACACACAGACGGCTATCTACGTGCAGGCACGGAACATTGTAATCGTAAAATACATCCGATGTCCCCGAATAATAGCTTTACATGTTTTGTGTCTTGGTCAAATGATCGATATTCAGAGAAAGACTAATTTATCAATATTTCGGTACCTTATATATAGTGGAGAAATTCACTTGTTATATATTTGTGTTTATTTTCTTATTCCTTGTGTAACTCTTCTAGAAAGCCCTTCAAACTCGTGCCAGAGAGTTTAATTTTTGGATAGATAACCTTGATCAGAAGATGTATAATTTGTGTTAGTTAAGCACATGATTTACTAAAAGTTTCTTTAAAAATTTAAAGTCGAAATGTATGCTTGTCTCATGCTTACAAAAATTGAAGCAAAACAAAATTTTCTATTTCAAACTTGTAAGGAAAGAAAAGTTCCATCTTCTATGTGGAAACATCCGGGCAAAGAAGCTTGATAGAAGTGGTCCAAGCATGAATCTCCCAATCAAAAAGGCTCATTTCAATTATGCTTCCCTTTTGTTTTGTAGCTAGAAGGGCTCACAATATGTTAAATTCTTTTACAATAATAGCTAGATTTTTTATGTTAAATTTTTAGTTAATAGTGCTTGGGCTTTTTTGGCCAGCACCTCATACTGGACATCATTTGTCTTCTTTTGCCGGTGTCTTTATTTTATTTTATTTTCTCTTTTCAAAGGAGAAATAATTCGTGCCAAATGGTGGTAGATTTCGTCAAGTGTATCGATAGTTAGACTTCATTAGCTAAATTTTCTTTGTAGCAAAAAAAGAAGATGTTATTTTTGACTGAAAAAAGAGGAGGGATACTCTTCCTTCCTTGGTCATTTTATTCCTTTATAAATTTACATATCTATATATCTTTTTATATATGTATACATTATCATGGTGGCAGAACTCTAGTTGAAATTCTTAGAGATATTTCTTTGAACAGTATTATTTTACATGCTCGTGGATAAAATATTTTAGAAACTAATAAAATCTCTGAGAAAGTATAAAATTTGCTGCTTCAATAATTTGTCAAAACTCTTTGTTTCGTTTTATTTTTTTTTTCCCGGTTCCTCCCTTTTTCTCTTTCTTTTTCCCTCAAATGTCGGAAAAGACCAGTGAATTCTTTTTAGCTCATCTCGGGATTTAAATATTGAGATACATGATTTTACTTCAAGGAGAAATGGTCTGGATTGACCTCTTGGCTAATTGTAGAGTTTGTCAAACTTCTTTGGTTGCTTCATAGCAACTCAAACATAATTGAGGCCTAAGGGCTTAAAATAGCTCAAGTGATTGAGAATACTTCTTCCGAGGTATCAGGTTATAAGTTCAAATCCCATGAGGGACGGGAGATCAAATTTGGGGATAGGGGGTTTGCAAAAAAGAAAAAAAAACCTTCAAACATAATCGAAAACTTCTTGCCTGCATTTTACTTCCCCAGCTACCAAATAAGAAGTCAAAACAAGTGAACACCGGCAAAACGCTAAAAAATGGCAAGAATGTAATTCTTGACACAGTCGGCAATTACAAAGTTAATTTTTGATGCGCCAAAAAGCGACTGCATAATTCCTATAGAGTTCTGTTCTAGAATTCCATATTAGAGTTGCGTGTTAGTTTCACGTGCACGTAAGGTCTATATCCGCATTAATTATATTAAGTTTAAAATTTTTAAAGAGTCAATTCCTTAACAAAATTTTAAACTATGACAATGTTTTGGTCCCTAAATTATCAAAATGAGTAGTTATGTTTTGGTCCCTAAATTATCAAAATGAGTTTTTGGCCCTTAGGCTATTAGTTGTTAGATACCATTTGTTCTTTTTGTTATTTCTTTCGAAAAACTAATATTAGTATTAGTCTTTTTAGCTATTTATGTGTTATAATTGTGCCAATAACGCTTATTTTTGGACTAAAATGACTAAAAGAACTAATTGTGTCTAACTACTAAAAGTTGCCAAGAATGTTACCATTTTTTCTTTTTTTTTTTTAATATAATAAAAGTATTTCGTTTTGCCGAAAGTGCATAGGTTGGTTTCTTTAACTTTTGAAATGGCCCCTTAAAAGTTCGTACCAAGAATTTGTACATACATTGTAAGGCAGCATTCCTTCTACGACTTATTGTTGTTGCGTTGAATAGGACCACTAATGCAACGCTCTTACTCCATCCAAAATGCTGGGGGGTCAAAAACCGGTGAAGGATTAATGTCTCTCCTACGTCCGTTCCACATCGATTTGCATAATTTCATGTGTTATTCATAATAACTTAAGTTTACTATTATTGTTATTGTTATTATTGATTTAAGTATTTCTAACCAGTTGATTAGACGCAATTTAGTGACAAGCCAATAATTGAGTTTGGATTGTTACAGATTTACACGTGATATTGAAATAAGTTCTAGGTAGATTCTATGTCGCCTGTGAGTTCAGCGCTGTGATATTGCTTCATTTGGTACGATGAAAATATTAAAAATTCATGGAGAATCTATAATTGTTTACTACTATTTGTCATAACGAGTTTAAACATTTTGAACCAATAAATTAAACTTAATGTGGTCAAAGGCTAGGAGTTAAAATATGAGTTATTATAGTTACAATGAAAAGTTTGAAAAATTCAAGATTTGCAAGCTAAAATAGTTTTGAACTAATTGATTAAGCTCAATGTAATAGCAGGTCAGTAATCGAGTTTCAATCGTTACAATCACAATGAAAAACTTGAAAATTCAAGATAGTGTTACGGATTAAAAAATAGCAATCTTAAATCTCCTTTCACTCATGAAAAACAGCTTAATTTATGTAATATTGTTTAAACTCACAACACTTATATATAAATTAAACTCATATCACATCTTCCATCAACATGAGAACGCGGTCCGGCTTGTGACCGGAAGAATAAAATATAGGCGTTTCTGGGGAAGTAGTCCATGAGGATAAAATATTAGAATTTGGGTAATGGTTAGTATAAAAAAGAAAGCTCTTTTTGCCTGTTGGTTCCTTTAAGATGAATAAAAGACCGGTTCCTTAATTCGTATTCAAGGTAAGTGGTGGTGCTTTTTCCTCTTCTCAAAGTACGATGTGGTCCTTGACCGGACGGTGGTCACATTTTCTTAAAATTTGCCCTTATTTTACTATTCCTTTTTTGACTTTTTTTTGTTTTTGGATTTGTGTTTGGTGGTGGGGTGGGCGTGGGGGTAGGGCCGAAGGTTGGATTGGGGGGAGGGGGAGGTTAGCGGGAAGTAGCGTAAAAATATCTGATTTTGATAATTCAATATTCTATATCAAATACGTCAAAAGAAGAAATAAACAATTGTAACTTCTCATTTTAATACAAAAATTTTGGTGGTGGGGTGGGGTAAGTAGCGTAAAAATATCTAACTTTAATAATTCAATGTTTCAAATCAAACACGTTAAAAGAAGAAATAAAAAAATTGCAACTTTCAAAAATTTTAGATAGTTTGGGTCTCTAGAAAGAAAAAGTCAAAAGTGGGTCTTAATTCAGTAACATTTGTAGCTTATGACTAATAATCCTACAAGATTTATTGGTATCAATCTTTTAAAAGTAATATTTAGGTATGTTTAGTTCAAAAAATTATTTAGCCCTTGTAATAAATATATATCCAAGCTGTACAATAGTGAGATCTACAATAAAAAACGACACTTGAAAATTTACGTGATGTGTATGGTACTCATCCAACCTCACAATAGTAGGTTCAACTAATACAAAATAATCCATAATCTTGTCACTTTAATTAAATTTGATCGTAACTTAGTGGATAAGTCACAAAATAAATGGCTCAGACTCAAAACCTTTACATTGACCGTATAGTATTATGTTCATTTCGTATCTTTTTCTTTGGCACAATAAATTGAAAATTTCTTTTAAATTATTTTACAAGTCAAGTTGATGTCTTCGAAGAGATTGATTTGCCAAAGGCAAAACTAAATCACTTCATTAGGTTGTAAGCAACTTTACAGATTTAGGTAATCTTGTCTGTAAAATGGAAAGCAGAGTTGGCATCTTAAAGGTGATGATCCGGATTGGATACGCGAAGACATTCTTCAACTGTTTGACATTGAAAAAAATTGCAAAAAGATTTCATAGAAAAAGATTTAGTGTAATAAAAATGAGAATATCTTGAAGCACTAAAAGCAAATCTGATTTGCATCTTCTTAATGGGTAAAAGAATGCTAACAGAGCAACCAAATTTTGGTAGGATTTCTAGTTGCTACTGCTTACTTGCGTGGTATGCAACATATATACACAAGGTTAGAAAATTTTCGATTCACTCGTACTGATGAACCTATGAAAGAGATCTATAGTGATGTTATCTAGATTGGTTTCTCATCATTATAAATTTATTGATAGTGCCATCACTTCTTTTGATTTGGGTGCATCTTGGGTTATCAAGCTGTTTGTAGTGATTGCAGCTGAAATCTCTCGAGTGTGGTTTCATATGTTAGAAGGATAGCTAACAAAGTAGTCGATTGGGTGGTGATACAGTTCTTTAGTAACAAGTTAGCTATTAATTGGATATCTAATAGACCCAAACCGTTAAAAATATTCTATGATTTTGTACCCTACCGATATAGGCTTAACTTTGTAGTCTTGGTTGTTCACTAATTTGAGTGGTCTTTTTTGTCAAGAAAAAGAAAAAGACTACAGGAACATTTTCCAGAACAGAAAACAACCATACATATATTTGGAGAAGTAAATTGATGTGTGGACTAGCAAGCAAATTTCAGACCTCAACAAGCTTTAGGGTCCCAAGTGGTGGGCCACATTCCACACTAGTTAAACTTAAAATCGAGAAGGGTATAAGAGGAGCGACTTCTCCAAAGATGAAAATGGAGCAATTTTAAGTCGCTTTTAACCAAAAATAAAAAAGAATAAAAAAATAAAACGGAAAAAAGAAAAATTGCCAAAACCTCTTGAAAGAAGCACTCTAATTGTATGATTGGAAAGCAGCATAATTGTAGTAGTCATGCACATGATTCCTAAGCTTTTGTCGGAGTGCTTATCAGGTTAATCTTCAGTTTTGTCTTTAAGCACAAAAAGATTACAGTCAGGAAATAGCTGAGCTATATAGAAGTATTATTAACTGAAACATTAGTGTCTCCAGAATAATGTCAGATCAAATTTGATAGCATATCTTGAACCAGTAATGGTCATTGATTCAATACAAACCCCATATCACTTTCTCGTATCTTAAGTAGATTTAGCGTGATTATCATCAATTCTTTCTAAGATCCTTGAACTATGATGTTTGAAACAATTTAGTTTATAAACTAACAGAATTTGTCCATTAGTTATTGAACTATTAACAATTAGACAATTTAGTCCATTTAAAGAATTCTGTCTAAAAACTAATGAGTGGCATGAAAAATCATGAGAAATTACGAAATGTGCCTTCTTGTACAATTTCACATTAATTTTCTAACTATATTCGTTAAATGGACTAAAGGGTACATTGTAATAGTTCACAACCAAATTACCGCAAATGTCATTGTTCAAGGATCATAGAAGGGACTAAGGGCTCGTTTGGATTGACTTTTTTTAAAAGCGTTTTTTTTTACAGCTTTTGAAAAACAGTTTTTTTTGAAAAGTTGAAAATTCTGACTTCTGAAAAAAGCTGTATTTGAGCTTTTTTTAGAATTTTAGCTTTTTTGAAAATCAAATCAAATAATTATTGCAAATTTAGTGTAATTTTTTTCGAAAAAAAAAAGTGCTTTTTTTTTAAAAAAAAACCAATCCAAACAGGCCCTAACCCTATTACTATAATATTGGGGTACTGGATGTTCTTTCGCAAAGATGAATGAACCTTAATTAGCGGAAGATTCTTCTTAATAAAATAATAGCAAACAAATAAAAAATTTAATATGTGAATACAGAGGCTAATGATGATAAGATAATAAAAAACCACATGACCTGTGAGTATGTTAATCCTATGTTCTTGGGACATTTGTCAGAGAGCTTCTGGGGCTAATCTTTAAATTTTCTTCTAATCAGACAGTTTACAAAAAGAAAATAAGTATTAACAAACTGTCAAAAGGATAATGTATAGTTTTATTTGAATCGATCACTCAGTCACCTAATTACAAATTGAGAGCAGGTAGAACATACATGATAAGAATACAAAAAACAAAACTAAACACCAGTTTAGACTCCTTAGCCTCCTATGCTTGAAAATCTAATCACAATTTCACTAGACCCTAACAACAAACGCTCTGAAATCAAACTCCAAACAACAAATTATCTTTTCCTGAGACCTAATTCTTTAAACCTTAAAAACAAATATGGACAAGATTAAAACTAAAAATAAAAATTACACAGAAACCACTGCAGAAGATGGGAAAAAAAGGAGCAGCGCTTCTTTCTGTGAGTGGGATACTTCGATGCACGAAACTTCTGTTAACGACAAACCGGCAACTTTTTCATGACAAGAAAGATGGGGTTTTTTCTGCACTTTGAAATGGAGATTTGTTCTTCTCTTCTGCTCTATCATTATACTTTGGAACCCACCAAACTCTGAGACTTTTATCAAGACTTCCACTGTAGAGCATGAAGCCACCTCCAACAGTATTAGGTGATGCCTGCAAACATTTTACAGGGCCTTCATGGCCTTTTATGAGCCCAAATCTAAAAAGTCCACCATGAATTTCTCTCTTCCATATACTTATGCTTTTATCAGCAGAACCACAACATAAAAATTCCCTTGTTAAGCACATGGACAAAACAGCCATTTCATGTGCTTTTACTTCACAAATTTTCTTCCAACTATCAAAATCTTGATTTGCTAACCACCCCATCACACACCCATCTGAGCCACCTCCATAAACAAAATTTCCATCCTCAGATACCACAACACCATTGACAGAAACATCTTTATGACCCTCCAAGATTCCTTGGAGTGAATGATTAATCTTTCCTTGTTGTCCCCAAACCTTAATCTTCCCATCAGCTGAGGCTGAGTACACAACCCCATTGCTTGCAACCAATCCATTAATGGCATCATCATGAGCCTTGATTGACTCCAGACACTTCAAATCTGAAATCCTCCAAACTTTCAAAGTCTTATCCCATGAGCCAGAGTAGATTAACCCATTATACACAGCCAAGCAAGAAATGCTATCAGCATGCTCAATCCATAAGCGCTTATGATGCCTTCTTGTTTGGACATAATTACTCTGCTTCATGAACTTCCCTAGATAATCTTTAGCTGTTGGAAGAGTGTCAACAAGCCTGAACACATTCTCAGAGCTTCTTGAAACCTTCCAAACCCGAATTCGACTATCTTGATGTGCAGTAAAGACCCTGTTTCCGACAGTAACAAGGGCCTTAACAGAACCATCACCTTGTCCGAACTTCGTAAATTGCCTTAAATCAGGCTGTTGCCATACTATGATGTCTCTGCCATGTGAGCCACTGAGGATGAACTCTCCACACAAAGCTAAGCAAGAAACTGATCCAACATGGCCTGAGAGCACAGCCAATGATTTGTATGAGTAGAAAGCTGAAAAGGGTGTGCTTGGAATTTGATATTTGAGATCTTGATGATGAAGAAGAAGCTCAAATCTTTGTGATGTTGCAGGGCTTTCATCAGTGTCACTGCTTGTTGCACTGCTAGTGCTTGCTGATGCAGATGCGAGTAATGGAGTCGTTTGTTTGGTGTCTATGATCATTTTGTACGTAGAAGAAGTGGTTTTGCTTTTCTTGTGTAGAACAAGAGAGAGGAAATGAGAAAGAAATGGCAACAAAGATGCAAATAAGCGCTTATATAATAAGCCTGCGGAGAGTCAAGAGAGCAGTAAGTATAGAGAGATATACTAATATTAGCGTCAAATGTGGACAAGATATGAGCCTAGAGAAATATAGACGTTGAGTGGATTCTTTAGGAGTTCTTCTTTTTCCCTTTTCTTTTCTTTTTTGGGTTGGGGGGGTGGGGGTGGGAGTAGCCTTGATGTCTACCTAATTTGGATTTTTTTTTTCAATGTAGTTTGGAAATTTATTTTAATCTCAAATTAAAAAAGAAATTGTTTGTATATGTGTGTTACATTTTGTGTTTTTATTCATTGAACAAAAACTTTAAATCTATCCCTTGTTGTTTATCATAAAAATTTCCCCATATCATCAAAATAAAAACTTTAAATTGTTTATATCATTTTATTATAATTTATTAACAATTCACAATCAATGAATCCCTTTATAACATTTGAGTAAATCTTTTCTCAATATTTAGACCTTGAAGCGAGCCAAAAGAGCGTTACAAGACGTAAAGTTTGTTTAGATTAACTTTTTTTTAGAAGCGTTTTCTCTATAATTTTTGAAAAATATATTTTTTTAGTAAGTTAAAATTTCTGACTTATAAAAAAAGTTGTATTTGAACTATTTCAAGAATTTTAACTTTCATCAAAATCAATTCAATTATTTATTATAAAAAAACCAATTCAAATGAACTCGTATTTTCGGTCGTACAGAAAGAGAGAGAGGAAGGAGCGGAATAGGAAGATGAGATCATGAGAGGGTTGGAAACATAACACGGGCTTCTTGGGTGGAAAGATTTCGTGATAATTAATAGGAGGGGGGGTTGGAGGAGGTGTAACGGCTACTTTGACAAGCAAAAGCAATAAGGAAAAACTAGTAAGACTTTAAAGGACTCGCGGAAGAGAGAGATGGGGACACCCGTGGGGACCTTTGAGCTTATAAGCTTCGCTTCTCTTCCAGTGGATAGCCTGGTTGTTAGGGAATTTACGCTCCTTTTTTAGCCCTTTGCCCAATCATGTACCAACATATGGTCCTTCCGTTTTATTTTATTTTTGATGACGAGAAATTTATTTTAAACAGTATTACGTTGAATTTATGCTAAAACTATAAAACTCGTGACACAAGAATGCATTTTAATTATTTGTTTTAAGTTAGTTAAGAATCAAAGGATATTAGAGATGGGAAAATATATATTGAAATTTAGAACCTTTAATGCAATAAGTGATTAGACTTTTCTTGGTAAATAAAATTTTGTTCTGTATGATTTTGGAGTCATAAAGCAATTGGCTGATGAACAAAACAACTTTCCTAAAATGAGAGGAAAATGGTCGACATCTTCAACCGAAACCATTTTTTCATGCTTTCTTGTTATGACTTGTGCGACGCCTCATTCTTACTGCTTGACTGTAGTTATATTAAGCCCTTAAATATTTGGCGTTTCCGTTGCACCAAGCAAAAAAAATTACAGTTTAGGACAATCTTAAATGGCATGGAATACGTCTAGAGTTTGGTTTTGATACTATCTATAAAGATTTACAATAAACTATTAGCTTATTACTACATTAAGCCTCATTAACTAGTCAAAAATGCTTTAATCCTTCTGTCTATAGGTTCTAACCTTACAATGGAAGGTTTTAAATCGCCTAAGAAAGGCCTCGAACAGGCCTCGAATACCCATTGAGTCCCTTGTTAGACTTACGCAATTGCGTTTACTGTGTGATGTCAACAATTTTAAGCAAAAATCTTGGCATAATAAGTTTGTGATAGTATTACTATTGTGAATTCCTCATACAACTTCTGAAATTGAAATCAGTTAACTGAAGAAGTTTTCTAAGTATAGAGGTTCTACTCTAATTCAACTATAGAGATTTTAATACATTTCTAAGGAGAAAGGCGTTGTGCTTATCATACATTTGTATATGTAAATTACACGTGATTTGAGGCTTATGATCAGAAACCTTAACTTTCGATCATCACCTAAAAGATGGTGTAATAGTATTTAGTGAAAAATTTCAACTCTCATTCTTTGCTCTCATCGTTCAATGTTAAATCTAATTAGATTCTCTTCTAATTATTAGTATATTTTCTAATAATTACAAAACAGGGGCAAGAAAATTAAAAAAAAAAAAAAAGATAGCCTAGTTCCCCCTTAATTAGTCTTTATCGGGCCCAACTCCTCCTGTTGTTCATTGAACATGGAAAAATGAAAACTGTATTCCATTTTCCTGTCGAGTCAAAAATGTAAACTGTATTCCATTTTCCTGTCGAGTCGTATATAATCAGTCTTTTTCAAAGGTTTTCGGTGATTAAAGTTTTAAGAAGAATTATTAATCTGAACCCTCTTTTGCTTTCGTTTCCCTCTCCTTCGTCATTGGAATAAATTTATTTTAAGATGTTCATCTTTTTATTTTTTTATTTTTAATCTCATAAGATATAACTCATCACAAATATCTTGTCAAAACTCAAAACGAACCATATTTTCTATTTTAAACAATCCATTCTTGACTTATTTTTTTACAGCTATCAATAAGACATTTTATCATAACTATCTTATAAAAATTCGAAACAAATCATATTTTTTTATATAAAAAAGTACTTTATAATAAGCTTATACCAACCAGAGCATTAGTCAAGGCAACGGCGGGCATATAATTTGCGTTGGCTACCAAAATAAATTAGTTGTTGCACAATGAAACATGTGTCAGGAGTTTTAATAGTTCTAATCAATTATGAGGGAACCATCAGCCCACAGAAAATACAAGAGATAATAGGCGATTGAGCCTATTGATTAATTATAAAATGCAGCTAGATTTGACTTTACTTTCATTATATGTTTATTAATTTTTATATTTTTATTTAGTTGGTATGTTATAATCTTTTATTAACTTTGCTATGAAAGCCTAATAACACTTGCCTCCAACACTATCATTGTCTGCTACTCTACCCACAACTCTACGATCAACGACACACTCTTTCTTTCACCATCTGTCTTCTGAATAAGTACAAATTATAAGCAACCCACCTAAAAGAATAATTTTTTTTAAAAAAAAATCAAGGCTTCAGAGTTTCAAGCGTCGTCAGCTATGCATTACTTCTCTACTTCTACAGTTATTCTATTGAACAATGGCATAAAAAGCTTACATAAGGAAATCGTTTGTAGTTAGCAATATTACCTTGAAGTTTGCAGAAAAAATACATATATAACTTCTTTAGGAATATCCCGTGACCTTTGCGCAACGCATCAGTGGCAAAATGTACCAGTTTGTGATAAGGAAGAATACAATACAGGACGCGCTTCACGATTGAGCGAATTTTTGAATGGGTTCTTCCCTTCATGGTGGCTCTTTCTCTCTTGCATTGGTTTCTCTCCAATGATAATCTTTCTGCAGAATTCCTCGAATATCTTTTGGATTTGAGATTATCAATGAGCAATAGTATTTGGAAGGCATACGCCTGGACCATTAGGTCATGCTACTCCTTGTTCGTACTCTATCTATTATCAT